>OY998256.1:19335000-20585000 GCA_963922045.1 Persicaria maculosa
TAAATCCATATCACTACTAAAAAAACAGGAAATAGCTACAGATGGTTAGCCACGGATTATAGGCGACCCAATCTTCGTGTCTACCAGCGATGAAAATGGCCACGACTGTTTCTGACCGTGGCTATATTCGTGGCTGATACTCATCCAGGAATGACATGTCAGATCATTCGTGGCTAATAGCAACGAACCAGATGTCCGTAGCTGATTTCGTGGCTCATTTTTTGTCAATGTCAGTGAATAGCCACGACTTCAGCCACGAAGCTAATTGCCGTGGCCGTTTTCGACGCTGATCTGGCCACAACACAATAGACGTGGCTAAATCCGTGGCTATTCGTCATCGGAAATCAAATGAATTGAACATGGGTGAGTGGGCCTTGGCTCACTAGTTGTAGGCGGGCCGGATATTATCATATACTTGGGCTATGATCCGATATGAAATATACCCGATCCGTGGCTGAAACCGGGTCTCCCAATTAATTTTCTGAGCTCGGCCCATTAGAAGCTAGTGCGGGGAGGCCCAATGTTTTATTAGCCCATAGAGTGAAGTGGTTATTTAGCGACGATTTAATCCGTGGCTAAATTCCGTTGCTATTACGGATGAGGTCATTAAAGCGATTTTGTACTTCACCTGCTTTATGGTTGGGTGCATTAAATGGGGCCGGCCCACTTGCCCACTTGTGTTGTCTTCTAGCTTGGACATTTGTTGGCCATTTGAGAATTGTAAGCTCCATTGAGCAGAACGTGGTAACTCCCACCCAATTGCCGTGTACGGACAAGGTAAGTTTTCATTTTATTTTACACATATTTACATATATATTGTTATTATTCCTATTTATTTTAATTAGAAAAAGGAAAGTAGTATGTATATAAGATTATATATAGAGGTAGAAGAGTAGAAATGGTTATATTATGATTATAGATCGGTAATGTTAAATTGGTTGGTAATTTGTTTTTGAAAAACATTTTGGGGGTTTTGGAAGAATATGTGTGTTTGACAATGTTTATATGTACAAATATATGTGATGTACTTTTAAAAATTGGTTGTAAGTTGACACTATATATATGCTAAGTATTTCAATTTTATTCAATATTATGTGTAATTATTTAGAAATTTAGTAATGGGCTTTTTATTAAGAATTATGTTTAGGAATATTCAATTTGTTTAAATGTATAGTAATGTGCTCTAGCTATTATATATCTATTGTACAGATTGATCGAATTTGATAAAATATGGACGATCGTACATGGATGTATGATATGTACTTGTCGAATCGTAGAGGATTAAAGCCCGAATACTACCAAGGGGTGGAAAAGTTTGTCGAATTTGCTTGTGCTCAAACTTATTATGTTGATGAAGGTAAGATAAAATGTCCATGTCGGAGATGTGAGAATTGTTATTTCGAGAAAGTAGATGATGTGAAGGATCATTTATACCACAATGGGTTTATGTATGGTTATTATCGTTGGACGGCACATGGCGAATCTGTTGCACATCCAAACCATGAGCAAATGGTAGGGGGCAACCAGTGGGCTATGTATGATCAGTTAACTGCAGAACAGAGGATGGTGTTCGATGTTGCTGGGCCAAGCTTTGTTCCTCCTACATGGTTTAGCCCCTATAATGTCGATGGTGTTCCGAATAATGGAGTTGATGTTGAATTCCAACCAGCTGAAGTTAATGAGGTCGATGGAATGAGCGAAGATCCGGTAGCAGTCGAGGAGGATATTAATCTCTTGTCCACGCGGTTTGAAGATGTGCTAAGAGCAGCTGATGAACCTGTGTTTCCTGGGTGTACTACACATACACAATTGTCCTTTGTGAGCCGACTTATGAGCTTGAAGTGTGAATATAATGTTCCCCAAAGCCTCTTCAATGGGTTCGTGCAATTGTATGATGAAGTGTTGCCTGATGCCCACAAGATTCCCACCAGTTACTATGAAACTGAGAAGATAGTCCGAAATTTGGGTCTACCGGTAGAAAGAATAGCCATGTGTCCCAACGGTTGTATGTTGTATTGGAAGAATGATGTCAATGAAGATTCATGTAAGTTCTGTGGTCATGCAAGATATGACGTGGGTGCTTCAGGGAAGCGCAAGCCACATAAAGTTTTATTCCACTTGCCTCTAATTCCGAGGCTACAGAGACTATATGCTTCTGAAGTAACAGCCAGCAACATGACTTGGCATGCAGAACACGTAACAGAGGAGGGAATGATGTGCCATCCTTCAGATGGAGATGCATGGAAGAGGTTGGACACGAAGCATCCTGATTTTGCTTGTGAGCCTCGTAATGTTCGTTTGGGTTTATGCACGGATGGTTTTGCTACTTTCAACAAATCTGGTCAGAATTATTCATGTTGGCCAGTGATTGTCACTCCTTACAATCTTCCACCTCATTTGTGCATGAGGAACGAGCACATGTTCATGTCGTTGATAGTGCCAGGTCCTCGAAACCCGAAGAAGTTGATTGATATTTGCCTCCAACCTCTTATTGACGAGTTGATGCAGTTGTGGGATGTCGGTGTCATCACCTACGATGCCTCGAGGAGGGAAAACTTTCTTATGCGTGCAGCTTTACTTTGGACTATCAGTGATTTCCCTGCATATGCTATGTTGTCTGGATGGAGCACTGCAGGACATTTGGCTTGTCCGATTTGCATGGAATCAGGGTCTGATGCTTTTCGCCTTCAAAATGGTCGGAAGGCTTGTTGGTTCGATTGTCATCGGAAGTTTTTAGAGATTGATCACCCCTTCCGTAGGAACAAGAAGGACTTCTACAAAGGGCACGTGGAAACAGGATTGCCACCTCCATTGCTATCGGGGGAGCAGATATGGGAGCGGGTTCGTCATTTGCCAACGGTCATGGAGGATCCCTTCTACAAGTCGGATGACTATGGCATTTCTCATAAGTGGACAAAACATAGCATTTTTTGGAGACTTCCATATTGGAAGGACCTTCTAGTCCGACACAATCTCGATGTTATGCACATTGAGAAAAATGTGTTTGACAATGTTTTTAACACTGTGATGGATGTCCTTGGGAAGACAAAGGATAACTTGAATGCCCGAAAGGACCTTCGCCTATATTGTCATCGACCTGAGTTGGAGGTAGCTGATGATTACAATGGTGCGAAACCTAAAGCAATATATACTTTGGCAAGAGAGGCGAAGAGAAAGGTGGGTCAATGGTTGAGGACCGTCAAATTTCCCGATGGCTATGCTTCCCATATAGGCGGATGTGTTCAGAGTGACGATTGTAGTCTAAGTGGGATGAAGAGCCACGATTGTCACGTGTTTATGGAGAGACTCTTGCCGATTGCTTTCAAAGAGTTATTGCATCCATCCGTTTGGGGTCCTTTAACTGAGTTGAGTATCTTCTTTCAGACAATCTGTTCGTCGAGCTTATCAGTTTCTGTCATGGAGCAGCTTAATTCCATGATTCCTCTGTTGGTCTGCAAGTTGGAGCGTATCTTCCCGCCATCCTTTTTTGACTCGATGGAGCATCTCATTGTCCATTTGCCCTATGAGGCCCAAGTGGGTGGTCCGGTTCATTATCGATGGATGTATTCATTCGAGAGATCTTTATTTCAGCTGAAAAGGAAGATTGTCCAAAAGAGTAATGTAGAAGGGTCGATTGTGATGGCGTACTTACGAGAAGAGATAGCTCATTTCTCCGTCCACTACTTCCCTTCACATGTTCCTTCCAAGTTAAGGCGACCCGCGAGAAACGACGTCGATGGAGGTGATGGTTGTGCCTTGTCTATTTTCAATTATCCGGGCGGGGGTAGTGGGAAGAAGACAATAAGGTGGTTGACCGAAGAGGACGAGTGGAGGGCCGCACACACATACGTGTTGCTTAACTGTCCGGAAGTCCAACCATACATTGAGTAAGGAAACCTGTTCGCTCCAACCTCTTATTTGCGATATATTGTCCTTAATGTTACGTACATTATTCATTACTTTACTATGGTGCAGGCTATTTGAGAGTGCAATGGGGGATAATGTTGGAGATGAGCTCATTGAAAACGAATTTGCGGGTTGGTTTAAGAATTATGTATGTTCATCTTTCCAGAAATCTTAATTATATATATTTCTTAATTTGTATACATATAGCATATCTTAATGTTCAATTATTTTTTCATGTAGGTCGCAGACAAAGGAAACGGAATTGGGCCAACAGATCTCTTGTGGAGTTTGGCTTGGGGTCCTAGTGTGAAAGGAGTTTCTTGGCCACGATACTTTGTCAACGGCTATAAGTTCCATACTCTAGACCATGGTGTTGGGAAATCTACAATGAACAGTGGGGTTTGTGTTCGAGGGACCAACTACGCAACAAATGAATCGGATTTCTTTGGGCTACTTGAAGAAATCATCGAGCTTGAGTACCCAAGTGCACTTGGGCATCCGTTGAAGGTTGTCTTGTTCAAGTGCCGATGGTTTGATCCAACGACACGAGGAACACAAATACATCCTGTATACCAGTTTGTTGAAATCAATCAAAAGAAATTGTATAGAAGGTATGAGCCCTTCGTCCTCGCGCAACAAGCTGTGCAAGTGTACTATGTTCAATATCCAGGGGCCTCACGTGATCGGATGGATTGGTGGCATGTGTGCAAGACAAGGCTTCGGAACCGGATAGAGCAACGATGGGTATCTACGGGTGCAGACTTCATGGATGCTTATCAGTCCGATGAAGTCATCACGCCAAAAATCTCCATCGGCATAGGAGTGGACAACTCACCAACAACCTTGCGAGATCCTTCTGGTGTGTACGAAATCTGCGATGACATAGATCATGTTGGAGTTGATGATCTCGAAGAGGACGATTGTGAGGCCTCCACAAGCGGTCAAGAAGGCTCTGACTAACCCCAAGCTAGCTGTTCATGCCAAGGTAAAATTAGTTTACCATAATTCTGGCTGAATATGGATTTGTACGTACCTCCCTTTCCGACCTTCTGATTCGTGTCCTTGTTTTCTGACAGGTCTTCAATTCGTAGCATAAACTGCCTGATTAAGAATGGAGCTAATATTTTGTACATTTGGCCTATGAGGGAATCGAACCCCCATCTTTGTGTCACACACAACGCTCTTCCATTGAGCTAATAAGCCTACAAACAATTTCAACTTGAACTATCTTTTTCATTGATTCATTGACTATGTCTACTGTGTTTAATTATGTCAACTTGAACTATCTTTTTCAACTTCAACTGCATATGTCAATTGTATGACCAGACAATTTCACCAACAGAGAACCATATTCATATTGGCCCTCATCACACATATCAAACTTCAAATGTCTGATTCATGTTGTCTCTGCACATATCAGACTTTATGTACAAAAAATTCACACTCACTACACTGATGACACTCGCATCTATTCAGATTTCAATTGGCACTCTTTATTCCACTGCTAAAGCATTGATTTATAGATTGTTTCAATTGTAGAATTCAATTTATATGCACTGATCACTCACTGCTAATGCATTGATTTGAACATCAGATTTGTAGATCATTCACTGCTAAAGCATATGTTGAGATTTCAACTATAAACACTGAGCAACTATAAAAAAAACTGAGCAACATATACAGTCACTGATCACTCACTGATAACAACTTGGATAAAAAAATCGTCAGATTAGTAAATAGAGGCACAACCATATAAATTGAAATCTGATCAACAAAACCGCCTCCAATCGATAGGGAAACACAGACAGAAACTACCAATAGAGGGTGATTGGATCAAAACAACCCTAAATGAAAACCACATTAAAATCCACTGGGTTTGAAAAAAACTGAGCAACTATAAAAAATTGGAATACAGAAATTACCAATAGAAGGCAAGGAGATGACTTATTTTAATTTCGATCAATTCAAAGATCCAATCAAGCACAGGTCTCCCGAATTGGTCAAATACGCAAATCAATTTTCACACAGGAATAGGAGATGAGGGATGAACGGAACTATAAAAATAAAGTTAGGGCTTATGTAGAAGAAAGATACCAGGTTGACGAAATCGGAAACGAGAAGCGAAGCGAGAGCATCGCCTTTGCATGGGAAAGAGCATCTTCTCCAACCAATCCATGGACGCCATGGACGCCTGACTAAAACACCACTGAATCTCCCTCCTACCTCGCCTCTCTGAATCTGAGTAGTAATTACAGTGCTAATTAGTGCTGTTCGGTTGGCTCTTCAATGGTGTAGTTGGAGATTAAAGAGAGAGGGGAGAGTGAAAGAGATGGATTTGTCGGTGGAGGAAGACGTTGGAAGAAGACGCACCAGCGACTTCCTCTGTTGAATCTTAGGTTTCCAGGATTTGGGCCTTTTCCAACTTGGGCCTTTCCCAATCAAAATAATTTGGGCCTAACTCTATCCTTTCCCAATCAAAATAATGTGAGCCCAACCCTAACTCTATCCTTCAGAATTGTGAGAGGGAATGTGAAATTTTTAGAGGGAAAGTTAAAACTTTAGAGGGAAATCCAAATTTTCAGAAATTTTTATCCAAACCCTAACTCTATCCTTTCATTCTAATCGCCTCCAATCCAAACCCTCACTCTCTCCTCTCACCTCTCCTCTCTCCTCTCTCCTCTCTGAATCCAATCAACGCCCTCTCTGAATCCAATTGAAACCACCACTGGCTCCAATCATGCGAGGAGGAGGACCAAGAAGATCAACTCGGAGTACTGTAGCCGCGAGACCACCACTGCCTCCAACCCGACCAAGGACGAAGCCTCAAGCGGCGCCCTCTCCCCCATCTACCCTCTCTCCATCCCCATCCATACCCTCTCCAAACCCTACCTCTCCTACCCGGTCATCCCCCCGGAGACCAACTCCCAAAGCACCATCTCCCTCGGCTGCCCTCTCTCCACCGACGGCCGCTCCATCCTCAGCCGTACCCTCTCCAAACCCTAACCCACCTCCCCCGGCTTCCCTTTCTCCACCGGTGACCGCTGCATCCCCAACTGTACCCGCTCCGAACCCTAACCCTCCTACTCGGTCATCCCCAACTGTACCCGCTCCGAACCCTAACTCTCCTACTCGGTCATCACCCCGGAGAGCTAAATCCACTGGCCGCACCACACCGATCTTCTCTCCTCCCACTAAGCCCTCCCCACTGGGAAGATCTCCTACCAAACCACGGTCACGGTGTCAACCCACCCGCCCCTCCCCACTGGTGCCGTCTCCTTCCCAATCGGGGGGACCTTCTGCGGCCTCCGAACCCAGCGCCTCTCAGCCTTGCCACTCCACGTCTTCTATACACGCTGAGGCCTCAACCCAATCTCAACCTGCAGTGGTGTCGAACAACAATGAAGCGGATGCATCTTCAGCTTCAGGGAAGAGTACAGGTTCTCATAACCAGAACGACTCCCAACGAAATGAGGAAGAAAATGAGGAAGGAACTGAGGACGGAACTGAGGACGGAACTGAGGACGGAACTGTGGACGGAACTGAGGAAGGAGATGAGGAAGGAAATGAAGAGGAGTATGCCCGGTGGAACAGAAAAGTCTACATTGAACTGGTTAATGGAACGTAAGATCCCTTTTAGTTTCTTATCTGATTTTGTACAAGTTGTTTTAATTTCATAGACTGCAATTTGTGGAAGTTTCTTTCTTTATGAAATCTGATGTTGATGTTGATGTTACATTTATTTTTTACAAGTTGTTTTAATTTCATAGATTGCAAGTTCCTTTATTTTGTACAAGTTGTTTTAAAAATTCTGATGTTGATGCTGAAGATATCCAAGGCACTGAAATCTGATTCTGTTCCATGTGTGGTTATACTTTCTGTTTCTGATGTTAATTCAAATTGATTTAGTTTCTGTTTCAAGTGTGGTTAATTCAAATGATCATGATGTTACATTATAAAGCAAGTAGTTTCTGTTTTGTGTGCTTGAATTTCTTGCTTCAAAGTGAAGAGAGATAGTTTATGTTATTTTCAATTTATTCATGTGTGGTTAATTCAAATGGATAGATGTTCTGTTTCATGTGTGAAAGTTCATGTAGTTATGAAATTTGATTTGCATCGATTGACATATCCAATATAATGAACATAAACTATTCAAATCTTTGTGTCTGATAGATGGTTTTGAATTTGATCATGATGTTAAATTATAAATCAACTGTCAATTACATTCCCATTTTTTTGTTATTTGTCCTTTATGAAGCTTTGATATTAGATTATAAATCAAGTGTTACTCTTCAAATCTTAGTGTCTAATACATTTCTATTTTTTTTTTATATGTACCTTCTGAAGCTTTGATGCAAGCAATCCTGCGTTTGGAGTCCTCACACAGGTTATTCACTCCCATTTTGATGGCCCCTACATACGGTGGAGTGATGTTCCTGCCACCACCCTGGAGTTATGGTGGGAAATGTTCAAGGTATAAAACAATTCAATAAGATTTTTACTTTGATTAATTAGATGTATGTCTGAATATATAATGCCCCTAGTTAATATGTTTGTTCAATATATTCAGGCACGAGCAACTTGGGATGAAACTGTATTCCCAGAGTCAGAAGTTCGCAAAGCATTCAACACTAAGGGAGGGGATCACCTAAGGAACGTCTTCGGGAAGGCTCGCACGGGGAGAACAATGAAAAAGCCTTCGTGGGTGAAGCAAGTCATATGGGTCAAAATGTGTGAGAAATGGAAAAAGGAGGACAGATTTCTACATCAATCTGAGGTGAACAAGCAAAACAGAGCTGTGGCAACAGAGAAGGGCACACCAATTTTCAGTGGTGGTTCGGTTTCCACAACCGTAATCAAGAAGCGACTTGTATGCACATCTTAGCTCTCCTCTGACATCATTTTGTTTACCATTTACTCTCTATTCAGTATATATATGTAATTAATTAAACTAATACAATATTTTCCACAGAGGGAGGAGCTTGGAAAAGATCCCACACCAAAGGAAACATTTGAACGCTGTCATAGAAAAAAAGATGGTTCTTGGGCGGGCGCTCAGTGCCAAGAAACTGTGGTAAGTTAGTATTTGAAGTTACCCTTTAACTACTTAATGCCTTTGATTGTGTGATGTGCATGATTTGAACTGGGACTTTTATGCCTTAGAAATTAAAATGTGCATTCAACTGTTCTTGCTTCTGGTATTGGTTATGTGATGTGGTCTTTTATATCTTGCTTTTGGTATTGGTTATGGATTGGTTTTGGTTATGGTTTTGGTGTTCTTTACTCATGTGTTGGGATCGGTATTTTTAATTTCTATATCTTGCTTTTGGTATTGGTTATGGATCTGATGTTTCAAGTGTTTATATGTTGTGGTCTTTTATATCTTGTTTTTGGTATTGGTTACGGATTGGTTTTGGTTTTGGTTTTGGTGTTCTTCACTCTTGTGTTGTGATCTGTTATAATTTATGTATTGGTTTTGTTTTTTTCCCTAGCCTTTTCTTCTGTTCCTATGCTCAGTTCCTATGTTCATTTATTTTTATTTCTTTTATTTTCCTATGTCTAGTTCTGTTCCTATGTTCATTTCTTTTCATTTTTCTGTTGTTGGGATCTGTTATTTTCAGCTTTTGGTTTTGCTGTTCTGAGCTTACTTTTTGGTTTTCATTTTCGTTTTTGTGTTCTGAGTTGTTGAATTCATTTTCTTTCCACTTCTAGGACAAGTATGACCAGTTGCTTGAGGATGAAATCTTAGATGATGCTGTCTCAGAGGATGGATCCCATTCGGTTGACACGAACGCTCTTTGGCTCAAGGCAACAGGTGGTTCGAAGAAAGGCCGGGTTGTGGGCATGGGATCTGAGTCTCAACCTATCTTGCAGTCAGCACCTTGCACACAAACTGGTGCCCAGAGTTCTGCAGCTGGTGGTAGTGGCAGTTTGAAGGACTACATGATGTCTGAACTGTCGACCATCAAGGAAGACTTGAGGAAAGAAATGGCAGATTTGGGGGATCAAGTGCAGACTCAGGTGACCACGAACCTCAGACAAGAAATGTCTTCCTTTGGAGATCGAATGCAGGAGAAGCTTATCAGCACCATGAAGGAGCTCTACAAGGGCAAACGCCCATCAAAGTAAGCATGGTTCTTTAATGTGCAGTATGTGGTGGTGGTTTGGACTGTTTTATTTTGGTTAACAAAACTGTTGGGAGGTATATATTTTGGATTGTCGAACTATGTGGACAAGCTTGGTACGTACGTGTGTGTACGTACGTGTATGTTGTAGAACAGTTATGGAGAGACTACTAGCTAGAACTGTGGACAAGCTAGGTAGAACAATTATGTGCATGGTGTTTCGTTTTGGTTATGCACATGCAGTAACTATAATATGACATTATGGTTCAATCATAACTTCCATATCATATATGCAATGCATCAAAAATATGGGAATACAAACTGCGAAATAAAATTACAAATTAAATGGAAACCATCAAACACGACTTTAGCCTCAAAAGTAGCAATGACACGAGACCTGGCGTTAGCAACAACCCTAGCAGCAACATTAACAACCATAGCAACAACCCCAGCAACAACATTACCAACGAAATAAGCAACGAAATTAGCAACCACAATAGCCATGGAATCAGCCACGGAATTAGCCACGTGCCAGCCACGGAATAAGACACGCATCCAGACCGATGGCCTATTTGCAGCAACGAAACTATCAACGAAATTGGCAACGAACATAGCCACGAATTCAGCAATGGCCTAATTCCGAAGCTGAATTCGTTGCCTCAGCCACGAGATTCAAATGTCCATCACTAGCCACGGGCTTAGCCACGACCTGACAATTCGTTGCTATTTCCATTGCTAAACAGCCGTCGCTATTAGTCACGAGGCATATGGCTACTGACGGCCCATCCGTGGCTAATTCCGTGGCTAAACCGGTTAGCCACGGCCATTCGTGGCCAATGCCGTTGCTATTTTCCGTGGCTATTTCCTGCGTTTTTAGTAGTGTATGTAAAAGTTCAAGGGGTCTAGAAGAACTTACAACCTTTTTGGGTTTGAAAGAGCTACGTGTTTGTTTACCTCGTGTGCATGCATTGCACATATCAATACCTTTGAAGTCCATCTCAGGTAGCCCTCTTACAAGCCCTTTGGTCACAAGCTTCTATAGTGTATGTGGACTCACATGACCGAGTCTCCTGTGCCAGAGCTTTGGATCATCCGTCAAAACCTTTAGATAGGTTAAGCTTCCTTGTGCCACTTGATCAGCATTTACGATGTATATATTGTTGTAGCGATATGCAGTCAAAATAACTTCACCTGTATCTTCTCTGCACACAACGATGTCGCATTTTCCTTTGTCACCAAGAGTGATTGTTCCCGTGGATTGCTCCTTTAGATCATGAAAGAGAGGACTCTTCCCACTCATATGCCTCGAGCATCCACTATCAATAATCCATTTGTGTTCTTTCACCTTGATGATCTCCTGCAAGACAAACATCAACCTTTGTGGCTAGACCAATAAGCAAATTTGGATCCATTGTTGGGGTAAACCATATTTGGTAAAATAGTGCCTTTTGGAACCCAAACTTGTGTTATCCGTTCTTTTCTCAAATGAACAGGAAATGTATTGCGAAGAATATATGGATCCTTTCTTCTATAGGGGCAGGTCTCTTTTACATGTCCCTTTCTAGCACAACGGTGACATATAGGAGAGGTTCTGCTTCCTTTTGCCTTTACAAAAGTGGTAATGTGTTGCTTCTTTAAAAACTTTGGATTGTAACCAATACCACTTTTGTTCAGAGAGCTTTGTTGCTCACCCAACATCCTATCGAGAGTACCTTTGGATTTGGTAAAACTTATGAGGGCTGTCTGTTGGTCTTGAATCTTATTATTCAGGGAGATCTTCTCGTTCTCTAAGTCATGATGCTCATTTCTTAGAGAGGAGAGATCTTGCTTGAGTTCAGATTTCTCCGAATCAAGCGTCTTGACTTTAATGTCAAGACCTGAATAAGAAGCTTCAAGACTTTTGACCCTCATAGACAGATCCTCAATAGTTCTTTCCTGGTCCACAGTTCTCTTAATAAGAATGTTAGTTTGACCAATAAGCTTCTCTTCATTGGCAATCATATTGGAAAGGAATTCCGATAATACCTCTTTTGGACTTGCCATAAGTTCTCTTACTGTAGCTTCAAGCTTTTCATCGTGGGATTCATCTTCTGAGGCCATAAGACAAATGTTTGCCTTCTCATCGTCGGAGTCAGAGTCAGAATCACTCCAAGTAGCCACCATGGCTTTCTTCTTCCATTTGTCACCCTTCTTGGACTGGCTCTTTGTCTTTTGAGGGGAGTCCTTCACAAGATGATCTGTTTCACCACATTCAAAATAAGACAAAGGTTTAGTCTTCTTTTCATACTTGTTGTATTGAGGCTTACCTCGAAATTTTGAAGACTCTGATCCATCCTTGTTGTTGAATTGCTCCTTCATTTTGAGAATTCTAGCAAGGCCTCTTGTGATAAGAGCAAAAGGATCATCCTCATCGTCGTCCTCATCTTCGGAATCAGATCCATCCTTGGGCTCGTCCTTCTTAGACTTGAGTGCCAAGTTCTTAGTGGTAGCTGGAAGTTCTCCATCGTCTTCATTAAGGATCATCTCATGCGTGATCAGCTTTCCAAGAAGGTCATCAAGGGGTAGAGTGGTGAGGTCCTGTGCTTCCTCCATAGATGTTACTTTCGGACCCCATTTCTCTTTTGGGAGGCACCTCAGTATCTTCCTCACTTTCTCAACGTTGGTAAAGCTCTTGCCGAGAGAGTCAAGGTTGTTGGTGATTTCTGTGAATCGTGTGAACATGGCCTTGATTGACTCATCAGACTTCATCTTGAAGAGCTCATACTTTCGAAGGAAGATGCTGATTTTGGTGTCTTTCACTTGGCTCGTTCCTTCATAGGTGACGACCAGTTTGTCCCAAATCTCTTTAGCTGACCTACAAGATGAAATACGGTTACACTCATCAGTGCTAAGACCATAATAAAGTAAGTTAATAGCGCTATAGTTTTTGGAGACGATTTCAAGATCTGCTTGGTTGTATTCAAACTCCTTCTTTGCAACTTTGGTATCATTTGGTCCATCTTTCTCTGGAATCTTCGGACCATTTTCAATAATGTTCCAAAGCTCTAGATCTTGGTATATGATGAACATCTTCATCAAAGATCTCCAGTGGACAAAGTTGTTTCCTACAAAGAGTGACGGTCTGCTTGTGGACCTTCCTTGTGCAAATCCTCCGCTTGCTTCACCAGACATGATCGAAAACTCACAAGATTGTTAGATCAAAAACAGTGAGTAAAGCTCTGATACCAATTGAAGGCTCGATAATGTAAAACAATGTAATATAGAAATACTCTAGAAGGGGGGTTGAATAGAGTATGTCCGTTTTTTGTAGAAAGTCTCAAGACTTTTGGAGCTCGTATAAAACCCTTTGAGATTAAACCTGAATCACAAAGTTAGACAATCGAACCAAGTGCGAAAATAAGGTAAAGCAACAAATAAAGGACACGAGTAATTATTTACGAGGTTCAACACGAACTTGGCCTACGTCCCCGCCTAGGGTTCTTCCACAACCCTAGGATTCAAAAGGCTTTATTGATTTGCTTAGCTTAGGATCCTAATAGCTCACCGAGATTTTCATCAAGGGAGGGAGTTATCAAAGATGTATCCTCTAAACAATGATTGATCTATCAATATGCATGAAGATCCTATGATTAGATGTTTAAATATGATATAAAATTCCGATCAACACGACTAACAAACCTTCAGTTGGTATTAGAGCATCTTGCATCAATTGATACGATTAATAGATTAATTGTTAATTTTTTTATGCGGATCTTGATTTAATTGATGGAAAATAAGATATGGATTATTTCGCAAGATCGAAATGGAGATTTTAATTGATTGGAATTTAGGAGTTGTGTGATTTAATAAGAGGAAATTATGAACCATCACACCGAATTGGATTAGATCCGACTTGAGGTGATAATGCATATTTCATATAGGTATTGTAGATGTTTCTTATTGCATTTAGGTAATGGTTCCGTTTATTGCTTCTGAAGTATTCGAGTTCGTAATCTATGCTTTTTTAGTGTTTATTCTGCAGAATTACATTCCGATCTTGGATGAACTTTGGGAAGAGCTTAAGAAGCATGTTTTAGAGCATATGGAGGCTATGGAAGAGCTAAGGAGGAGCAAAGAGGCACGACATTGGAATCCGTTGAAGGAAATTGAGGAACGTCAAACACTACAGAGACGGCGCCCGCCGCCTCTTGCACGGCGCCCGCCCGACTATTATTTTATATTATTTTCTAGTATTTCCTATAAGGGTTTTGCCGACCCTTGGAAGACTTATTTAGGTTGTTTTCAATTTATTTCGCCGTGTGGAGTTGTTATTGTGAGACTATGAACACAATTAGAGAGAGAGAGAGAGAGAGAGAGAGAGAGAGAGAGAGAGAGAGAGAGAGAATTGGCCTATGAGTTGCTAAACTCATAGTTTCGCATGTGATTCGAAGACATGATTGTTTAGATTGTGAGGATTTGATTCTATTTGATTATTCATGTTCTTAGTTATCATCTTATGCTTAATTTATATTTGTGTTCTTTTCTATGCCCGATCAACATTTTAGGAATTGCATCTCTAGCTATGAATTTGTTGTTGTTTTCCCGATAGCAAACAAAGATATTGATGATAGTGATGTCTCTTTGTCTTTGTAGTGGATGATTTCAATTCATCTATGTTGAGGATATTCGATTAAGGCTGAGTTCAGTATGCGCCTATTAGTCTTGATTGTGTATAGTCAATGTGCCAATTGGTCTTGATTACTTGTGTAACGGCCCGGGATTATGATTCCCGAGTTACGTTTCGAGGGATAAAATCCCTCGTTAGGATCTTGCGCCCCGAGTACAGGTTGAAGGTTTGAAATTCTATCCTAACATTTTAAAGTGGGATTTCATACCCAAAATTCGAAGGGATCGTTGGAATCCCCGGGGAAGTCCCCTGTACCTGTCATAAGTCTAAGCGTGAAAAACCAACAGTCATGCAAATAGTAAAATCAAGGTGTAATACAAGAGGGTGACACGGCAGAGCCGAGTCAAAATCAAATCAATAAGCGTATTTATCGAAATTTAATATACAATGTTAGTGGAGTTAAACCATTTCTTTGAGATCGCCCAAGAGAGTTCCCACGTCACGGAAACAAGGAATAATCATGCTGCAAAACAAACCTAAAAAAAATGTATGCGGGGCGGTGTCAGATCGAAGCCCTACGCAATATAATCCCAAACAAGCAGACATATACACACGCTAGTCCTAATAAAGATGCTTCTAGATGCAAGGCGGAATATTAACACACTAGCATGGTCCTAAGATCAAGTGCATAAATATAATAAGGCCTTAGCACCGAATACCAAGTGGTATATCCCTCTCCTACCTCCACCCCCTTCAGATAGGGCGGAGACTAGTCAGCTCGTGAATGCATTCCATATAATCGGGTGGCACGCATGCCCAACCCGTATCCACAATAAAGCCCGCAGACATCTCATAATATAAGGAAGCTCATGACTCGATTGACTCAGGACGGGACCCGATGAGACTAGGTCGTTCTATAACCCTAGCAATGACTCTAGTTACTTCACAGATAACGGCCGTTTTGTTTACAAAAGCAATGAGTAAACGAATGCTCAATCATGAGTGCAATCCTAGCATGATACTACATGGCATGCTTTATTATGAATGCAAGCACCTAGTATGCACATGGCTACAAGCAGGGAGATCTCTTTTCGAATCTGAGTGAGCTCATATAGGAACTCACCTGGCTATGCAGAACAGCATAATAGAAGATTCGACATACACCAATCATAATCACAATTTATCACCTAGATACATATCAGAACACATATATGAGTCTACATCTAGCCACTCAATCACATAAACACACGTCATTCAATAAGTATAACCACATCATAATCATCATCTCATCAAGTTCAACCACTCATCATGTTGCCACATTCCATAAGACCACATCATGTATTCGCCATAGTATATCCGCAATAATAATCCGCATATCACATATATCAAGTTCATCATTTTCATCATATCTCGAAAGCATAAATTAACGATACACAAGTCTAACACTTCATCATGCCATTAGTCAATCACCAATCATGATATTAGTCAACCATTCACATCAACCATGCTAGTTAGTCACCGATCACATAATTCCCGAGTTAGTCCTGAAACCGCTTTAAAATCCGAATCAACTAGTTAGAAATTCCGATCCTTGAAAACGCTCATCAAATTCCTTTTTCAATTTAATCCCGAGAATATACTTTTAAATCTCTAAGTCTCAATAATAATATTATTATATAATATTTTAAATACCATTTTCTTTTAAACACTCTCATAAAATATTTCCAAATCCCTTAAAAATCCCAACCATTTTTATCTCATAAAATCAGCCCCTTTGAAATTGACAAAACCGACCCCTTTATTTATAAAATCCAAAATCGACCCTCCTTATTCTATTAATTACCAAACCGAGCTCTCATTTTCTTAAACCCCAACCAAATCCCCCATTTCCCAATTTTTCTTAAGACTTCTAGGAATATGTTAGAGCGAGGATTGAACATAAAAAAAATCGAGGTTTGAACGGATTCCTCACCCAAGTTCCTTCTTTTCCTTCGGTTTGCTCGTGAAGATTCATCTGGGCTCCGATTGGACTCGTTCTTGCGCGAGGGTGCCTAGGATTGTTAAATGGTGTTAAAGGTGTGAACTTTGAGTTAGTATGAAGTGGAAGGAGGAAAAAACGAGCTGTTACCTTCTTGAATCCGAAAATAGCAAGTTTGAGTCTCCTAGGGCTTCTCGGGGCTTCTCCGGCTTCTCCGGGCTGGTGGGGCTTCTTCTTCCACTTTGAGGACCTCATAGGGAAGCTAAGGGAGATGTTGTTGCTGCTCATGGAGGGAGGAAGAGAAAAGGAGCTTGCTTTGTCTTGCTTTGAGCTCAAGAGGTGGAATGGAGCTCTTTTGGCATGTAATGGAGGAGGGAGTTGAAGGGGATGATGAAGTAGGAATGTTGTGGGGAGGAGTTGAGCACGAAATGGTGTGTTAGGGCTGCTGGAATTCTCAGCAATGGAGGAGGAAAAAGGTGAAAGAAAGAAGGAGAAAGGATAAGGTTCCTTGGGAGCTTTTTGGATAAGGCTTGTGTTTGATTTTTGTGTGGTGTGTTGGTTGAGCCAAATCTGATTTTTGAAGAGAAAAAGGAGGCATGGGAGAGGGCTGAAGTGGATGGGGCTAAAAGGAGGGACATGGAGCTTGTCTCCTTGGCTACTTTGGGTATGGTCAAATATGGGAGATGGAAAAGCAAAATGGGGGTGTTTGGCTTCTTTGGGTAAGGAGGAAGCTTCCTTTGTATTTCAAATTGGCTCCATGGGGACCATTGTAGGGCTGAGATTTCGGATCCCCATGGGAGAATGAGACAAGATGTGGTCCCGAAAGCGATAGTTAGAATTTCCGACGCTAGATCCCGATGTTAGTTTCCCAAATCCAGCTCTTTCCTTCGTGAAATTAGAATTTAAAATCTGAGAATCGAGGTTGCCATGTTAGTTCTCAAAATTTTATTCAGGTCGAAATTCCTCTTTGAGAGTTCTAAAATCCAAATTAGCGAGTTTTCCGTTCAATTCCGCTTTTAAATTCATTTTGTTTTTCCTTTTTCCGAAAAACTAAGATTTAAAAATCCGAGCCTTTACATCATCCACCTTTAAAAACAAGTCTCGTCCCCGAGACTAAAACCAAAACAAAGTAGGGGATGAAGTTTGAAATTGATGAGTCCAAGGACCATGTCCAAGGATCTTGTAATCATCTCGGTTGCGTCTTCCGGGATTCTCACAACACCCTAGTCACGGTCGTGACATCTCCGATCGGCCTTGACAAGTATGCAATAAGCGCCCCTATCACATCCCTGCTTCGACTTTTGGGAAGTACCACAACTCTAAAAGTTCTACAATATTATTACTAGGTCTTAGCAAGCGCACTCATAAAATGTCTGTATCCACTTCGTGAAGTATTATAGAGTTGCTCGGGTTTGAAAAGTTCAAGCAGATTCCGCAATTGAAAAAGATTGGCCTCCAAATCGTGGAAATTTCCGATCGCGCTCGGTCTCTCAAAATCCAAGTTAGTCCTTTTTAAACATTATTCAAGATCCCTTAAACCCGATGTTAGTCAAGCAAGTTTCAAATTCAGAAGGCGGAATCATCCACCTCTAAGGGCTAATCTGATATATCCTTCCTAAGTTCGAAGTCAGAATCAAATTTCATCAATCTAGTTCTAGCATCCTAGCAATTCCAATCAAATGAATCATATAACGTAACAATTATACAACATAGTAATCGTATCACACATTCATAAATAGATTATATTCATGTCAAGGATAGTCATATACCATAACGGATCTAGCATAGTATCGTACATAGAAGGATTCATCTTATCACAAAAGTTTCACATCATATCAATCAGATAAGCACATCATACTTACGCTAACTACCAAGCATTATCGCATTAATGGCAACCAAGTACTTCCGCACACTAGCGTTTCATCAAGTTCAGGGGATTACTATGTTAGTATTAACAGTTCGCTATTGTCTATGTCAACACATCAGGGAATCACATCGTCTATAGCATAGAATTTGCAGAACATCGGCCCCAAGTATAATGAATAACACTAAGCCATATCCTCAAGAGAAACTGCTTATGACCACCAACCACAACAAGACACGACCACTACTCCTTATCTTCTCGCATCAAGATCAACCTCATCTGGGTCTACCAACTCAATCCGACACTAGTTCGATCTAATTACCATTGCATCCCGCTCACATACAACTCTCTAGCCTCATAACTATCCGCAAATCAAGGCCTACATCCCAAGCCAATTTCTAGGCACCCCAACTCTTATGCAATCAAGCCATCTAATCAAGGTTATTAGGATCGGGATTCTAGGATCGAATCACAATAGGGTCTGTGGATCGGATCGTAAGATCCTCGAAATATAATTAAATAATAAAATAAAAATATATATAACAAAGTTGCTTAATTTAAAGTTCTAGAATGATGGAAAAAATGTTAGTTACACAATATATTTTGATTTTAAGACATCAAAATCTACATTTACGACCTTAGACATGGGCATATTGGTTAAAAGATTCGAAAACAATTGTCTCTAAGCTATTTTTCACGCTCCTTACATGAATGTGTACATTTAAACACCCTAAAATCAACCAAGGAAACAAAACAACTGTTTAAAAAATACATATTGTTAATAAAAATAAGATCTTTAGGATCGTGTGGGATCGTAAGATCCTATCAATCCATTAAGATTCTAAAGATCCTATTGTAGATCCTACTCAAAAAAGATCCTATGCATAGATCTGGATCGGGCCCCTAGGTAGGATCGTAGGATCTTAAGATTCTAAAGATCCGGATCGGGATTCTAATAACAATGCATCTAATGATCAATCTAATACCCAATCTCAACCATCTAAAACCATATCTCGGAGTTCCCAATCACGCAATTCCTTATCCCGACAAGCTTAACATCTCGACCATCTGCCAAGACTCTCTATAAAGCACACCCTCGTCCTAGGGGTCCTCTACCATTCCCATCTTTAACTTCTAAGAGTGAACCGCTCTGACGATCGAACTAGAACCTTCTTAAAAATCTCGCTTACTATTTCTAGGCTCTCAAGACTCTACCTGACCATCATCTCCCAAAGACACATCTCGAATCACTTTCTAACCTGATCATACTTCCTGCACTACTTACCACTCTCACTAATCATCCACCTCTAAGAATCCAACTCATACTGACCATCTCACACCTGTCGCTCCCGATCAACTCTAACCCTAAAACCCATCTAGTGCTACTCTCAACCACGAATCACCAAGACCCTCATCACCAGCGTCTATCCTCAAAGACCAACCACTGAGTCTACCTACTCATCCCATTCTGAAACTCACGAAACTTGAACCACTCATGACTTATCAAGCTGGCCTACTCTAGATCCTCTTCCCAGCATTTTCCGAAACTACCTCAGCTACCATTCCTTAATCACGATGTCTTATGCCTAAGGCCCTTATCTATTGACCATTCCTCTCAATGAAACAACATGTACCGACCATCATTTCCTCAGATTCCTATGACATCCCATCCAAACTTTCCCAAGTATCGCAATCTCGCCACACCTACTAAAATCCTTCATCCCCTAGCGCTCTCAATGCCTTCTGCCTTGCCTAGTTCCCAATTTCAAGCTCCGAATCTCCCTATCTCAATCTCAAGGACACAATCTTACCAGAAATCTCAACGACATCCTTATCTAGCTACCAACCTTTCCTCGGAGACTCGTCTCACATCCTTAATACCTCGATAGACAAAATAACCTCCACTCATAAATCCTTATTCATTCCCTATGCAAAAACCGTCCAACAATGCATATAGAAATCCTTCACTCGTGAATTCTCCAAACACTACCAATTATATTTGAACAATCCACAACTACTCATCACACGTACAATTCTGATATAAAAAACCTAATATCCAAGATCGGTAATTTTCCAAGCACCCTCATACTATTCTTCCTTAGCGATTCCCCAACTTCAACCTTTACCGAAACTGCTCCTAATCATCGCAAATACAGCCTAGTCCCAAATCTACGATTCCTTAGACATTCCTTAACCGATCATCCTCAACGTCGCCCACCATCCGCTCCTAGACTATCTAGACACTCTCTCTTAGCACACTAACTCGTCTATCAACACATCCCTTCAAGAATCCTCCCAATCCACTCCTAACTCACTCATCCACCTATAGAACTACACTACCCGCACACGCTATTGCCCCACACTCCCTCTAACGAAGACCTTTCCCTCGAAATTTCTCCATACTACTCTATTTCTCACCTATAACCTCCTCACCTAAGACCTACCTGGAAGGTCAACTTTACTCGCTCTCTACTATCTCCGACAAATCCCAACTCACTCGGCTCTACTCTTGCTGACATATCTTTCCTGCACCCCATCTCACACAACCATTGACCTAGTCCGAAAACCTCAATCTACCTACTACTTTCCGACCTGTCTCACCGAAGAATTTCATGACTCAATCTCAAGAGGAAAACACCATCACCTATATGACCCATAACCAATTTACTAGGAGGTCAGTACATTTAAGCATAAAGGCATATCATCACATACACAAGTTAGTCAGGCAATCATTCACTACCAGCTCAGCATATCAGTCATCACAGATCCATTTAGTTAGTTCGAAGCCTATCACACGACACCGATTCCAATGCGCATAGGAGAGAACGTCATTCCTTGAATCATCTAGGAGGATTACGTCTGCAACCACCATCTTCGAAAGGTGTCCGTCCTTTGGTGACGCCGATCCTAGGGTCCATGGGTCATGGGCCCACCACGCTTCCGTTGCACCACTTTGATGCCATTCGATCGCTCGTTTTTTCTTCTATGTCGACGTCCATCAAGGGGACCGCGAGGGGTTATAAGTCACGGAGATAGGGAAGGGAAAGGGAGGACAACACGACTTCCTTAAGGATTCAGACACAAACCAGGACTAGAAATGATGAGACTCAAGACAAGACGCGGACCCGAGAGTTACAACAATGCCCTTAGGGTATCCTATAAGGTTACAGGTGCGACGAGCAAATACATGGCAATCACGAAATATCTCAATCATATCATTCCACACTAGCATGTACCTATTAAAAGGAATATCGTTCTATGCATCCATAACATGTTCACATAATTAGCTTTACATGCACGCGGAACAGGCTAAAACTTATCATCTCATGCACGAACCATGCTTGACATATTAAGATATGTATGCACGAACCGACAATAGACATATGCAATATAAGTTATATATGATATATCGAGCATTATAGGATATCACATGTATGATTCATTACTCACTTTAAGTATACACATAAGGAGGTCAAAACAATGTGGGTTCCAAGTAAGGATCTTAAGATGCATTCTAATAATCATGTCAAGGGATATGGTAATGTCATATGGGCATAGCAACTATCACATGAAATACAACCATGTTCATATAACAAGGCAAGTATGGCACATAATCATGCGAGGGCCTATAATTGGGAGACATCTGTCCTACATGATACTAGCAACATTGATCAAGCATGTACACAGTCAACAAGGTCCAATTAGATCAATTTAGCATGCTAAGACATTCATTTCTCATATTAAACATACAAAGAGGGTTGACCACACTATCATGGACCTAATTCATAGGGAGACAATAATCACGAGAATTCCATACATACGACACATACATCCACTCATAAGTTCAATCATACAAGATATCAGGCAAATCATGCTGAAATAAACTAATACACAATGTCATGTAGTCATAAAGAGGGCTACTATTATAACGAAATAGAATTCTCCAAAGGCAATCACCGACTCACCACCCCATTTCCCCGTAGAACGCTAGTATGACTCGCTCGGTAGGGCACAAGGACATTCACGCTGTTCCCAAGAGGTGAGGGTAGAACTCGTGTTTAGACTGTTGTGGAAAGAAGACATGGCTGACCATTATGAGGATCAAAAGGGGTGACTCCATGAGACAACTCATTCCTAACTCAAAACTACTTCAGTCATCACTCCCACTAACACACTCACGTAACCCTCACATCCGACACGATTTCCGAAGGCAATTAGTTAACCAACCCAAATTTCCCATGGAAGACACCAACCTCCGGTACAAGACTCGATAGAAGCATAGATGGTGGGGTACCAAACAAGACTCGAAACGGAGAGAGCTGATGCTCTTCGACCCTTGCTAACATGCCTAAATGTCTTGGTGGGACGGTTGACGGAGCCAAAATCATCAGGGGTTTGAATTATGGAAGAGATATTCCGACAAGACAGGAGTTCCAATGACATAAGAACAAGGTATTCTCCCGCTGTAAAGACCGGAATTTAATTAACATTTACAAAATATCCGTAGGATAATCCGAATATTATCCTCCCTTATGATTATGAAAACCCGGAAAATTTAAAAATTTTATGCCTAGCTTTACATGGATTTAATGACGGAAAAAATATGCCCAAGCCACTTTTCTCGTATCTTATAAACGTAACGGATTTTAACGCTTCGCGAGCTCGGGTTTTACATTATGTTAAAGAGGTCATCCACCCAAATTGCCCAACATTGATCCACCAAACCCTTAACTTGTGGCTTGCTTGTGAATGTAGACATTCAACCACTCCCATCTCTTCATCCCATCACCCCCCATGCTTTGACTCATGAAGCCAACCACCCCTCTCCTCTATAAGCCTGACCCCAAGACTCATGAGGAGCTCATCCAAAGAAGCCCCACCGTCACTTGAGAGGAGAGAGAGAGAGAGAAGGAGAGCCTTGCTCCATTTTAGGTCCATTTTGGACAGCCTTCACAAGAAATAGCATAACTCCCTCCATACTCATCCAAATTGAGCAAACTCGGTGGCCATGGATCCGTCTTGAACCCAGCTTTCCATACATATCTCAAACAAAAAAATCCAAGGTCTTTTGCCCAGCCAAAATCGTCCATCTTTGAAGCTGCAGAAAACTGTTTTTGAAGGGTCTTGAGAGTTTGACTTGATTTCTTGGTAAGAACCCTTCCTTTCTTCCAAAATTGAGTTCCAACATGTTTTATAACTCCTTTTCTTCAACTTTGAGTAAGAATCTAAATCATGTTTTGGGATTTTTGGTGACAAAATGGCAAGGTGTTTGAAAGGTGTTCCGAAGGACTCCCGAGGGTGTTCTTGAGTCGTTTGTGTGGGATTCTTCGAAGGTAATCCCTCATCCGCCTTCCCTCTCTCTAGGAATAGATCTTGTGTGCTTGGAAAGGGCTTAGGAAGTGGAGCCTCTATGTGTTTTTGGTTGCGTTTTGTAGCAAACATCAAGAGACAAAATGGATATATGTGCCTCTGTAATTTGGACTTTAATTCCAATCCAACGGTCTGATTCGGCTGAAATCTTAATATGATGTTCATGGGAATGTTATCTATCTGTCCTTCAAAAATTACGGCAATCCAACGGTTGAATCAAGAGTTATTATAATTTTAGTAACCAGTGTTTATAATGACTCGGTTAGAAAACTTGGTTAAGGGAATGCTAAGAATATGGTTAAATATGTGATGGCATAACCGAAACTTAGAGCATATAAAATACAGAAATGAAGTATACCCATAACTTGACTTATGATCCGATAAGAAGAAAATCGATTATGTGATAATACGATATAGATTACAACTGGTTAAGTCCGGATCACTTAACCAAATTGTGTAATCTATAGAATCGTGAACCTCATGTGGATGTATGTTGATTATTAGGTTGGGTACCATGCATTAGAATACCACCTAATGAAAGCTTAATGAAATTAATAGGCTCTTGTTGATTGGATCCTTGGTTGTGCACTTTATTGCTTGCTTATTCTCCGGACTCCAGGTAAGTCCCCTGGACTTACTCATGATGGATTTATGTGATACTCTTTGTCTTATCGAGAGTCTTCATGCATCACGCGACCTAGTAACATGTTAGGAATATAAACTGGTAATATGACGTAGGATGAACTTAGTAAATCCAACAATTCATATGTATGCTATGTGTCTATGGTAGGACGGCCGTCAAAATCTGAATAAATGACTTATACTCGATGGAACACGAATGAAATGATAAAAGGCTTATGATGAGAAAGAATGAGTATGTTTGAGAAGGATGAGTATGTTTGAGAAGGATGAGTACGTTTGAGAAGATATTATGGTGATTATGATGATGATTATGATGATGATACGAGCCCTTGTGTGTTTATTTCGCATTTATATATATCTATACACTTGCTTATGTGTTGCATTTTAACATTCATGTAGTTTAAGTATGCCTCTTTATATGGCACGGAGTGTGCATATTTCCGATGATTGACCCCGATTTATTTCTTGTTTTTTTAGATTCAGGTACCCCTTACCCGATATGACTTACTGATGTGGATGGTTGTCGGGACAGACCTTTTGGACGATTAGAGTAAGGGAGGCGCTTGACATTCGCACTCTTTTGCTCATACGTTTTATCGTTTTGACCCGGCGTGGCCGTGGCATTTTGTTGTATTTATGATTTCCGCTTTTATCTCTGTTCGAAACGTTTTCGCGATAGTCTAGGACAGGTGAAGCCTCCAACAGGCTTACGATCTTTTCGGGGTTCGCAATCCCCATCTTTTGACAACTAAATCTTCCGCTTAAATGAACCTAATAATAACTCGTACTCGGTCGTAAGATCCAAAGCTCACGGAAGAAGATCAAACTTCTTCTATAACGTTCCCCGATAATCTAGTATTCCGAACCTTATTTACCTTCTAAGTAGGTTTATGGAGGTTAATTCGGGTACTTAAATTTCGGGTCGTTACACCCGCTATCCCGTTTGCACAGTTATTCAATACATGATTCAAGTCAAGGCATACTGATTAGTTCTCTACCCTAAGCACAATAGCACCCAGCATGGAGCAATCAACGATCAAGCTATCCTATGGGCCGCCCTTCGAGGGGCAACTAACCTGAGGGGCAAAACCTCACGGTCTCTAACCTCACTCGCCACTTCAGCCACTACGATGCAAAGCCTTGGAGTCTTGTAGGCCCATCTGTAAAGAAAAAGCTATATTTTTGCCTACTCGTTCCCAACTACATCCAATAGGGATGGTCTAACGCCTTTACTACCCCTTCGTTTCCCTTTGTTTGATTACCGGATTTATAGAGTCAAGTTCGTATTTAGTCCATTTGAGTTAGCCATATTAAATTCATTTTGCCCTTTCTAAAACATTTTGAAAAACCATTTGAAAACCTTGGGCCATTTTCAAAACCACTTCAACCTATCATACTCGGTTTGCACAACCTCAGCTCTGATACCATCTTTGTAACGGCCCGGGATTATGATTCTCGAGTTACATTTCGAGGGATAAAACCCCTCGTTAGGATCTTGCGCCCCGAGTACAGGTTGAAGGTTTGAAATTCTATCCTAACATTTTAAAGTGGGATTTCATACCCAAAATTCGAAGGGATCGTTGGAATCCCCGGGGAAGTCCCCTGTACATGTCATAAGTCTAAGCGTGAAAAACCAACAGTCATGTAATACAAGAGGGTGACACGGCAGAGCCGAGTCAAAATCAAATCAATAAGCGTATTTATCGAAATTTAATATACAATGTTAGTGGAGTTAAACCATTTCTTTGAGATCGCCCAAGAGAGTTCCCACGTCACGGAAACAAGGAATAATCATGCTGCAAAACAAACCTAAAAAAAATGTATGCGGGGCGGTGTCAGATCGAAGCCCTACGCAATATAATCCCAAACAAGCAGACATATACACACGCTAGTCCTAATAAAGATGCTTCTAGATGCAAGGCGGAATATTAACACACTAGCATGGTCCTAAGATCAAGTGCATAAATATAATAAGGCCTTAGCACCGAATACCAAGTGGTATATCCCTCTCCTACCTCTACCCCCTTCCGATAGGGCGGAGACTGGCCAGCTCGTGAATGCATTCCATATAATCGGGTGGCACGCATGCCCAACCCGTATCCACAATAAAGCCCACAGGCATCTCATAATATAAGGAAGCTCATGACTCGATTGACTCAGGACGGGACCCGATGAGACTAGGTCGTTCTATAACCCTAGCAATGACTCTAGTTACTTCACAGATAACGGCCGTTTTGTTTACAAAAGCAATGAGTAAACGAATGCTCAATCATGAGTGCAATCCTAGCATGATACTACATGGCATGCTTTATTATGAATGCAAGCACCTAGTATGCACATGGCTACAAGCAGGGAGATCTCTTTTCGAATCTGAGTGAGCTCATATAGGAACTCACCTGGCTATGCAGAACAGCATAATAGAAGATTCGGCATACACCAATCATAATCACAATTTATCACCTAGATACATATCAGAACACATATATGAGTCTACATCTAGCCACTCAATCACATAAACACACGTCATTCAATAAGTATAACCACATCATAATCATCATCTCATCAAGTTCAACCACTCATCATGTTGCCACATTCCATAAGACCACATCATGTATTCGCCATAGTATATCCGCAATAATAATCCGCTTATCACATATATCAAGTTCATCATTTTCATCATATCTCGAAAGCATAAATTAACGATACACAAGTCTAACACTTCATCATGCCATTAGTCAATCACCAATCATGATATTAGTCAACCATTCACATCAACCATGCTAGTTAGTCACCGATCACATAATTCCCGAGTTAGTCCTGAAACCGCTTTAAAATCCGAATCAACTAGTTAGAAATTTCGATCCTTGAAAACGCTCATCAAATTCCTTTTTCAATTTAATCCCGAGAATATACTTTTAAATCTCCAAGTCTCAATAATAATATTATTATATAATATTTTAAATACCATTTTCTTTTAAACACTCTCATAAAATATTTCCAAGTCCCTTAAAAATCCCAACCATTTTTATCTCATAAAATCAGCCCCTTTGAAATTGACAAAACCAACCCCTTTATTTATAAAATCCAAAATCGACCCTCCTTATTCTATTAATTACCAAACCGAGCTCTCATTTTCTTAAACCCCAACCAAATCCCCCATTTCCCAATTTTTCTTAAGACTTCTAGGAATATGTTAGAGCGAGGATTGAACATAAAAAAAATCGAGGTTTGAACGGATTCCTCACCCAAGTTCCTTCTTTTCCTTCAATTTGCTCGTGAAGCTTCATCCGGGCTCCGATTGGACTCGTTCTTGCGCGAGGGTGCCTAGGATTGTTAAATGGTGTTAAAGGTGTGAACTTTGAGTTAGTATGAAGTGGAAGGAGGAAAAAACGAGCTGTTACCTTCTTGAATCCGAAAATAGCAAGTTTGAGTCTCCTAGGGCTTCTCGGGGCTTCTCCGGCTTCTCCGGGCTGTTGGGGCTTCTTCTTCCACTTTGAGGACCTCATAGGGAAACTAAGGGAGATGTTGTTGCTGCTCATGGAGGGAGGAAGAGAAAAGGAGCTTGCTTTGTCTTGCTTTGAGCTCAAGAGGTGGAATGGAGCTCTTTTGGCATGTAATGGAGGATGGAGTTGAAGGGGATGATGAAGTAGGAATGTTGTGGGGAGGAGTTGAGCACGAAATGGTGTGTTAGGGCTGCTGGAATTCTCAGCAATGTAGGAGGAAAAAGGTGAAAGAAAGAAGGAGAAATGATAAGGTTCCTTGGGAGCTTTTTGGATAAGGCTTGTGTTTGATTTTTGAGTGGTGTGTTGGTTGAGCCAAATCTGATTTTTGAAGAGAAAAAGGAGGCATGGGAGAGGGCTGAAGTGGATGGGGCTAAAAGGAGGGACATGGAGCTTGTCTCCTTGGCTACTTTGGGTATGGTGAAAGATGGGAGATGGAAAAGCAAAATAGGGGTGTTTGGCTTCTTTGGGTAAGGAGGAAGCTTCCTTTGTATTTCAAATTGGCTCCATGGGGACCATTGTAGGGCTGAGATTTCGGATCCCCATGGGAGAATGAGACAAGATGTGGTCCCGAAAGCGATAGTTTGAATTTCCGACGCTAGATCCCGATGTTAGTTTCCCAAATCCCGCTCTTTCCTTCGTGAAATTAGAATTTAAAATCTGAGAATCGAGGTTGTCATGTTAGTTCTCAAAATTTTATTTAGGTCGAAAATCCTCTTTGAGAGTTCTAAAATCCAAATTAGCGAGTTTTCCGTTCAATTCCGCTTTTAAATTCATTTTTTTTTCCTTTTTCCGAAAAACTAAGATTTAAAAATCCGAGCCTTTACAACTTGAGTTCTTAATGCTATTTTTTAGTGATATTGAATAAGATGAGTGAATCTCTGCGGATCTCTCAACTTTAGTCAAGTAGACCTAGGAATATTAATAATTGATAGATCAATCCGAGGACCATGAATTTCAACCATTGGCAGAAAATTACAGGTGAAGTGTTCTTTCTACTTTGATATCAATTTGCTTTGTGATCCTAAATCTGGTTACTTTTACATATTTGCTACTTGTCAAGAATCATGGATTTGCTATAAGAGTATATGTTTAGAGTTATTGATTAGGAAATCACTTCTCCCTGTGGGTTCGACACCGGGCTTCATCGCTATACTAGTAGTTATTTGGTTTATCAAGTGATTGGTTGCCTAATCTATTGGTTGCGTGTTTAAGTTTGAATATTATTACTATTTGATAAAGGGCGAAAGTGCCAACGACGTTCGTCCCGCATCAAGGGGGTTTTTCATTGCCAAGTCGCGAGGTAACCACCGTTTAGACAAAAATTAGGGTTGCTCAGAATGTGGCCCGGTCCGAAAACCGAGTCGAAACCGAACCGAAAAAGTCGATTTCGGGCCGGCCCGATATTTTTCGGTTCGGGCTTCGATCCTTCAAATTCCAAAATTCGGTTTTGGGCCAAAAACCGTAACCGAACCGAAAAACTCGATTTTGGCCCGAAAAAACCGAATTTGTTTTTTTTAAGTTGGCCCTAATATGCTAAAAGGACAAGTAAAAAGAAGGAGAGTCCTAGTCCCAAGCGCCTCTCCTCACTCCTCTTCTACTTTTGTTTTCCTCTCCCGACTCGAGTGAGTCCCAGGCGCCTCTCTTCCTCGGCTCACCCGAGTCCTGACTTCCTTGCCCTGCCCAGTCGTAGCCTGTCGCCGGCCAAACTCATCGCCGCCGGATATATAGTCCCCTCTCCTCCCGCAGCAGTCGCCCGGGCCGTAACAACCAACAGTAGCGAGAGCGAGACTTCCTAGCCTTGTCCAGTCGCAGCCCGTCGTCAACCGAACTAGCCGCCATCGGATCTGCAGTCCCCTCCCGCAGTAGTAGCACAGGGTGCAGCACTGCATCAGCCAGCAATAGCGAGAGCGAGTCAGTGAGGTGAGCGATAATGCGAAATCAGTGACTATTTTTCAAAATTTTCACCAATTCCTTGGGTTAATCTACTTCTATGACATTAAATTGTTATATTGTAATTGTAGTTTCAGAGAAATTTAGGGTTTATGATTTGAGAGAAGGGTAATTTGAAATTTTGATTGTTGTGAGACTTGTGATTTGGGAGGAATTTGAAGCTTACTAACAACCTTACTTACACTTACAGGGTTTTTTATAAGGCAAATAAACGCTTAGGGCAATTCGGTTTTTTCGTGCCAAAAACTTAAAAAACTGTAACCGAATATTCGGTCTTCGGTTCGGGCTTCGGGCCGCCCCTCCCAAAAAATCGGGTCGGCGGTTCCGGCCCGACCCGTTTGGGTCGGTTCGGTTCGAGCCCGGTCCGTTGAGCAACCCTAACCAAAATGAGTTTTGGTCGAGGTTGAGCCGAGTATGACTCGACATGGGCTGAGCCGACTACGACTCTACATGGTCCGGTTAGGGAGGCTATATTTTCCCCATCATACAATTTTTCCAATAAATGCATTTTAATGATTAATATTGATAAATTCCATATAAGGATTTATATTTTAAATTAAGATATTGTTATGCATGATTTTATATTATGATATAAATTATTTGCATAAGGTGACTATTATGGCCCATAAGTACGATCTGCGCATCGTTATGTTTTTTTATACACGATATGCGTATTGTTATGTATTTTTGTAACTTATTTTCAATAGTTAGATTATTAGAAAATATTGTAATACAAGAAGAAGAACACATAAGAAGGTCGAGGATGGAGATCCATGAAGGGTGCAAAGGTGGAGACCCATGAAGACTAGATCTCTAAAATTTTGCATCGTAGGGGCCATGCTAGGATCACAATTATTGCATTTTGAATGCTTTATTTTAAGTTTTTATATTGTCTTTGTTTATGGCATTTTTTTCATTTATAAATAAAAGACTTAAGTTCCAAAGGTAAATTAGGGCAATGCCTTTCCCTATCATAACCTATTAAGTTCTAGATTTTTTGTTGGATGGGCTTCACAAAAGTGAGAGTGTCTTTCCATAATATTGGGCTAATGAGGGTGAATCTATACGAGGGTTCATAAACCTTGATATAGTTGTACCCAACGAGAGACCAAAAGGCGAAGTTTTGGATCCTGAGGCATGGGGATGATTTTACATTAGATGTGGATCATCAACCAAGAACTATAAGGAGTTATATAATTAGTAATTGTTACTTACCTTGAACACACAAGACTTAAGGCAGTGCAAAAGTATTTTAGGTCTTGTTTGTAATGGGATCTTGGAATTATTTTATTCACAAGGAATGATAACAATTTTGAATAAAATGCACATTTAGTTATTTTAAAGGTGTTTAATTTTAAGTAATTTGCATTTCGAACATATACTAATTTGCATGTCATTTCCTTTTATATATAGGCATTATGTCGAACGATAATTTGAAATCCACCCTGCGATAATTTGAAATTCACCCTGTGCTCAATAGTTGAGAAGAGCAAATTGAATGGAACGAACTTTCTCAATTGGAAAAGGAATATGAGAATTGTTCTTAGGTCCGAAGGGCGTGAGGTCGTCCTGAACACCCCTATCCCTACTATCACCAATAACTCATCAGATGAGGGGAAGGTAAGAGTAATGGAGTTAATGAGTAAATCTTTGCCTGTCACTTGTCTGATGCTAGCAGGCATGGAACCTGACCTTCAAAAGAGGTTTGAACATCAGGATGCCTACAATATCATCTCCAACCTGAAAGTGTTGTTTCAAAAACAAGCAAGGATTAAACAGTATGAAACTCACAAGGCTATACTAGATAGCAAGCTTGTGAAGAGAAAGATAGTAGGTACCCATGTGTTCAACATGATCGATGTTTTTAGCCGTATGGAGACATTGGGCACCTCATATGACCAAGAGTTGGCCACATATATCGTCTTGCACTCCTTACACGACGACTTTGCCTCATTCAGGATGAACTACCATTAGCATGGTATTAAGAAAAACCTAAACGAACTCCATGGTATTCTCAAATCTGCTGAGCAGAATACTCCCACTTACAACAAGAAGGAATTTCTTAGCGTTAACAAAGGGAAAGGGTTCAAGAAGGTAGCCAAGAATAAGAACAATACCCAAGGGAAAGGCAAGGAAGTTGCAAAACCTGAGGGTGGTGATAAGCCAAGAGTGGTTGCAGACCATGATTCTTTCCACAATAAGGCTAAGGGACACTAGAAAAGAAATTGTCCCATGTACCTTGAAGATAAGAAGAATGAGACTTTGAGTTCCAACACTTCAGGTATTTATGTATTGAATTACTGTCAACTAATGTCCTCACATTAGATAATGGTCCTACTTGGATATTAGATACCGCATGTGGTGCTCACATTATTTCATATGTGCAAGGACTAAGAAATAGGAGAGAAGTGAAGAAAGGGGAGATAGACCTACGCGTCGGATATTGAGCAAGTGTTGTTGCACTTGCCGTGGGAGATTTTAGTTTATCTCTTCCTTTCGGTTTAATCTTAAAACTGAATAATTGTTATTTTGTTCCTAGCATTACAAAGAACCTTGTTTTGACTGTAGTAATTTATTCTGAAGGTTTTGATTTTGACACTACAGATGGAGGTATAGTTGTTCATAAGAATGATATCTTCTATGCTCGTGATCAAGATATTAATGGAATATTTATACTTGACCTTAAAACATAATCTTATAACATAAATACAAAAGGCAAAAATCAAAATCAGTTGAGTGAAGCCTACCTATGGCATTGTCGTTTGGGTCACATCAGTTTAGACCAAATGAAGAAGCTTCATAAAGATGGACTTCTAAAAGATGTGGATTGTGAATCCATTGATACATGTGAGTCATGCTTGATGGGAAAGATGACAAGGTCACCTTTCAAAGGAACAAATGAAAGGGCTACAAAACTATTAGGCATTATACATATTGATGTATGTGGGCCAAGGAGTACGGAAGCTAGAGGTGGTTATAGATACTTTATCACATTTACCGATGACATGAGTAGATATGGCTATATTTACCTTATGTCACATAAATCAAAATCCTTTGAAAAGTTCAAGGAGTTTCAAACTGGGGTAGAGACTCAAACTGGCATGAAAATAAAAGCACTTCGATCAGATCATGGTGGTGAGTACTTGAGCCATGAATTTGATCATTATTTGAAAAACTGTGGGATAGTAATACAATTGTCTACTCCGAGAACACCACAACTTAATGGTGTGTCTGAAAGGAGAAATTGGACCTTGTTAGACATGGTTCGATATATGATGAGTTTTGCTAACCTTCAAGTATCCTTCTGGGGATATGCCCTCACAACCATCGTACTTACATTAAATAGGACTCCGTCTAGAGGTGTAGACAAAACTCCATATGAGATATGGACTGGAAAGGTTCCAAAATTGTCTTTTATGAAGATATGGGGATGTGAAGCTTATATAAAGCGTTTAAAAACTGATAAGCTTGCCCCTAAATCGGATAAATGTTATTTTATAGGTTATCCAAAAGGTAGTTTTTGATACTACTTCTATAATCCCGCAGAACATGAGATGTTTGTTGCAAGGGATAGTGTCTTTTTGGATTATTTCCAATAAGTCAAGCGGGAGAAATATTCATCTTGAATCAGTTCATGATGAAGAGCAACATACTCAATAACAAGATAACATAGATGATGTCGAGGATGAGTTGAGGGTTTCGGAAGGCCTAGTGCCCCAAATCATCCAAAAACCAGAACAAGAGGATCCACAAACAGTTGTGGAAACTGTTCTAGCTCCAGTTGTTGAACTAGTTGAACCCACTCGTAGATCAGATAGGCCAAGGGTATAGCCAAGCCGTTACGATGATTTCATCTTGAACGTAAACCTTGATGTTCTTTTGTTAGAACATGAAGAGCCTAGTGCCTATAAGCAAGCAACGACGGGTTTAGATTCCAAGAAATGGCTTGAGGCCATGAGATCCGAATTGGATTTGATGTTTGAAAATCAAGTATGGGACTTGATAGATTTGCCAAATGGGGTAAAACCCATATGGATCAAATGGATTTTCAAACTCAAGACAGATAAGGATGGAAAGGTATATGTATACAAGGCAAGATTAGTTGCCAAAGGTTTTAAGCAGATTCATGGCATAGACTCTGATGAAACCTTTTCGCCAGTTATCATGATAAGATCCATTAGGATAATCCTTGCTATTGCCGCTTATTATGATTATAAAATTTGGCAAATGGATGTCAAAACCGCCTTCCTGAATGGATTCTTGGAAGAGGATGTGTACATGGCACAACTAGAGGGTTTTGAATATCCAAGTGATGTTGGGAAGGTATGCAAGCTTAAGAGGTCTATATATGGGCTTAAGCAAGCATCCAGGAGTTGGAACTTTAGGTTTGATTAAAAGATCAAAGAGTTTGATTTCATCATATGCGAAGAGGACCCTTGTGTATACAAGAAGTTTTGTGGGAGTAAAGTAGTCTTCCTAGTCTTGTATGTGGATGACATACTACTTATTGGGAATGACATTCTGATGCTAGAGTCCGTTATAGAATGGCTGAAGAAATGTTTCTCAATGAAGGACTTGGGAGAGGTATAGTATATACTTGGAATAAAGATCTATAGAGATAGATCTAAGAGGTTGCTTGGATTGAGCCAGGGAACTTATATAGATAAGATTTTCAATAGATTCAAAATGCAAGATTCTAAGAAAGGGTTTTTACCTATGCAACAGGGTGTATATCTCAGTAAGAAGCAGTGTTCTAAGACACCTGCTGAGCTAGAGAAGATGAGTAAGATTCCTTATGCTTCTGCTATAGGATCTATCATGTATGCCATGGTGTGTACACGACCAGATGTTGCATATGTTGTGGCATGTGTAGCATATACCAATCGAATCCAAGACAAGCACACTGGTGTGTAGCTAAGAACATCCTGAAGTACTTGAGAAGAACCAAGGATGATTTCTTAGTGTATGGGGGTGATGACAAGTTGATCGTACAAGGCTATATTGATGCAATCTTCCAAACTGACCGAGATGGCTTTGAGTCTCAATCGGGATATATTTTCATCCTTAATGAAGAAGCTGTGAGCTGGAAGAGCTCCAAACAAGACATGGTTGCCGATTCTACAACAGAAGCTGAATATATAACCGCTAAGGAGGCTGTCTGGATGAGGAAGTTCTTACATGAACTCGGTGTTGTTCCTAGCATTTCAAAGCCTATTGACATCTATTGTGACAACAATGGTTCCATAGCCCAAGCCAAGGAACCGAGTTGAAGCTCCAAAATCTAGAAACATTTTGAGGAAGTACCACCATATTCGACGCATAGTCACTGAGGGTGACATTAAGATGTGTAAGGTGCATAAAGATGACAACATTGCAAATCAATTGACAAATCCTATGACTAGGCTCAAGCATGATAGTCACACTAGGGCTAAGGGTCTCAGACACATTGGAGAATGGCTTTGAGATTGCTTTTTATTACATTTTATGTTTAGAGTTTTAAACACTAAGTTTATGTTCGACTGGATGATTTTATGATATATGATATTTCATCTTTATTTATATATTGTGTTAAACGATGTTAAATAAAATGTCCAAATAATTAATAGCTCGCAATGGGCTTATCTTAAGTCTTTTGGTGAATGAAACTCCATTAAGTGAAATGCAGTTATGAATTATTGAAAGTCTGTAGTTTGAAATCATCAACTTGGACATAGATGATTTTATTAACGACTATATTGTAAGTTGACTAATAGTCCTGAGTTTCATGGGCTATAGGGACATGGAGATGTCTAGTCAATTACATATGTATGTATGGATGATACATATAGGACAGACCCACCTTAAGACTCTACAAAAGGGATTGCAGACTTTTAAGTTAAACCATGATTAGTAGATTCCTCATACATGAGTATGTTATGGTCTCTCTTGATAATTGGTATTTTTTTGACACGGCTAGACGCTTTCCGTAACAGGGAGTTATAAAGGTGGTAGTTGGGATTGCCAAAAATTGAGTGGGAGTCATAGTCATACAAGAATGAAGATGTCCTCCTTCTTCATGCATACTGTGATGCATCGAAAAGGAAAGGTGTCTAGGCCACTTAAAGTGCAAGAACTGAAAATGAATGGCCATGCTCGGATGGATTATTTGTAATCATCTGTTTATTTGACAGTTCGAACTCGGAGTTCAAGAAACATATTTGATATATAATAGATCTGAATGTCATCATATCATCAAATAAGACATTAATTAGAGACAAAGGTATCTTATATTGCCCACTTGTTTAAGGACAAGTGGGAGATTGAAGAAATGGTGTCCTTTAATTTAATGTGCAACGACTACACATGGAATATGACAATTGATAGAGATATTTAATCCGATTATTTTAGGAGTCGTAATGCTTTGCTATAAGCCAACTACAATTAATGGATTTAAACGGTCTAAGTCCATGGCAATTATAAACGGGTCCTATGAGGTCACACCCTCAGAGTTTATAGACTAGATCAACGGGATTGATTATTGATTATTAATAATATATATGTGATTTATTATTAATAAGTTATATTATTTATTTTGGAAATAAACAATTAAAAGGTTTAATTAGGGAGTTACAATTTTATAATTAATTTGGAGTTACAAGTCTTTTGTTCTACCTCATAATCAATTGATCCTATAGACTCCTAATTAAAACACAAAACTATACTATTTGGCTTTCTCTCTACAGATGGAAGAATGTGAAAAGCAAAGTTGATTCGGGCGAGCGAGCTCTACCCGATGGCATCCTTACGGATGAGGTCTAGAAGACTAGAATCGTTGTTAATATCGACACCCCAAGCAGAGTGGCAAAGGTGTGCAACCTTATTAGCCACTCTATTGCCTAATCGGGGAACATGAAAGAAGGAAACTTCTTTCAAAGTCGATAGTAGAAATTTAACATCTGATAAAATCAGTTCGATTTCCCAAGGACAAGTAGATGTTTTATTTAGGTGGTTTATGATTATCATGGAGTCCCCTTCAATGTGTAGTTTATTGATACGGAGTTGTAGAGCCTTTTGGATTCCCAGTTTAAGAGCAAGCGCTTCCGCTTTCAAAGGACTTTGTTTGCCAAGTTTTTTATAACAGATGTGTACCGGTTGTCCTTCCCAGTCCCAGATTACGGCTCCAGCCGAGCTATCATTGTTTGAAATTGTAGATCCATCAAAATTTAACTTGAAAGTTCCCCTAGGGGGTTTTCGCCAAGTAATGTTACCATGCTTTCTTTTCGTCCTTGGATGCTTGGAGATTCGTGTGCGTAAGGAAAAGTCCTCGTCTAAGTTGTACTCAAAGTGAGCTGTTTTACTCCAATTTTCCTTATGTGTTTTAATGATACGTAATGAGCTTTCTCTATGAGGTATTGGGACCTGTCTAAAAACAAATTGGTTTCGAATGTACCAAGCTGTTCACCAAGAAAAGGCAAGGTCCACCTTGGCAACGGATGTAAGCTTGTTTCCGATGAATGAAAAGATAGGTTTTATCTCTCGTGAATGATTTATCATACTGGGTATAGTTGAGTTTACGTGTGTAGGTAAGCGAAAGAGAGGGCGCACATATGGGCATTCTAGTAAGAAGTGAACGTCATCTTCAACTGCACAGTTGCACAATTGACAGGTGGAAGGTACAGAAGTCCCACGTTAAGCCAGCCTAGAGGCAGTAGGGAGGCCATTTTGACAAACTTTCCATAGAAAATTTTTGATCTTAGGCGGAATATCCAAATTCCATATCCAGGCGTTATTGTCTATGCTCAGTGAAGATTGAGATGTGATTAGCTTACATGCACTTGACGTGGTGAACCAACCAGTCCTATCGGGCCCCCAGTATAAGCAATCCTCAAAGGGGGAAACGGGAAGTGGAATGTCTAGGATTTCTTTGACTACGTCATTTGGTAATGTATTGCCGAGTTTTTCCGTCCACCATCTACCACCTAAAATATAGTCACTGACAGTTTCGTCTATGTTGTTAATTTAGGGGCAATCATCCCTAGATAGCAGAGAGCTTGTTGTAATCCAATTATCCTTCCAAAATTTGATAGATGAACCATTTCCTACTGACCAAATAAGGCCAGTCTTAAATTTATCTATAAGAGTTGTCAGTTTGGCCCATTGCCATGAAGAATCTTCACTTTTCACGTATTTAAGGATGTTAGTTGAACGAAGATACTTGTGTTTAATGAGAGACACCGAGACATTGTCTGGTTTAGCCAATATTTTCCAAAGTAGTTTCATTTGAAGGGCTTCATTCATCTCTTTCGATTTTCTAAGCCCAATTCCCCCATATTTTTTCGGTCTGCAAATCTTATCCCAGCTAATAAGCGGGCGGTGTTGTAGATCTTTATTCCAAAAGAACATTCTGTTAATCTGGTCAAGCTCTTTATGTATTGATGAGGGTAACAAAAAGTTCTGCATTGTATACAACGATTTGGCCGATAAGTTTGTATAACGAGGATTGCACGTCCTTGTTGTGATAGAGCATTAGCTCGCCATTTACTTAGTTGCTCTTTAGATTTACATATGATGTCTTTAAAAGTTTGTTTGTTTACTCTGTCGTTAATAATCGGACATCCGAGGTATTTTTCTAATGAGTTTTCATGTGTAATACTTAGGCAACTGCTAAGTTCTGAGATCCTAGAGTTCGAAATGCCTTTTGTGGCTTGGAAGCTAGATTTATGATAATTGACTTTTTGTCCAGAAACTTTACAGTATGAATCAATTATATCCCTAACTTTCTGTCCCGCCGCAGCACCGCCTCTTGTAAAAATAATGATGTCATCGGCAAAAGATAGGAAGGGGACCCTAGGTCCACTCCTACCGAAGAAAAATCCAATTGGATGGTTTTCCACATTTGTTTCTACTGAGAGTTTTCGAGCTAAAATTTCTGCCCCTAATATAAATAAGAAAGGAGATAGAGGATCCCCTTGTCGCAGGTCACAGGAGGGGAAGAACATATCAGTAGGACCGTTGTTGACTAGTATAGAGAAGGACACAGTCGTTACACATTCCATAATCCACGTAATGAAAGTAGGGTGGAACCCAAATTTTTCTAAAACCTTTCTTATGAAGTTCCAATCAACTCTATCGTACGCTTTCTCCATGTCAAGTTTTATTGCCAACCACCCCTCCCGACCCTTGCGCGATCTGAAAGAGTGGAAGATTTCGTGCGCTATTAGAACATTGTCTTGGATGGCCCTGTCTGACACAAAAGCACCTTGTAATGGGTGAATTAGTTTACCGATAATTGTTTTGATTCTTTCTGTCAAAAATTTTGATATGATTTCGTATAAGATAGAACATAAACTAATTGGGCGGTAGTGACTGGTATTGGTAGGGTTATCCCGCTTTGGCAGTAGTGATATGAATGTATGGTTTATCTGTTTGAGAATTTTTCCAGAGTGGAAAAAACTTTTTACAGCTCTAATGATAGATAAGCCAACAATGTCCCAGTATTTCTTATAAAATTCGGCTGTAAAACCATCTGGGCCTGGCGATTTGTTGTTGCCAAGGCTGAAAACAGCTGCCTTAATTTCATTATTAGATGGGTGTCGAATAAGGTAATTATTTTCGTCAGGGGTGATTGAAGGATGGATTAGATTTAACATTTCTTGTAGGAGTCTATCATCAATCGGCTCCTTTTTGAATCTTTTTTCAAAATCACTCTTAATTTCATTTCTAATATTTTCTTCTCCTATTATCAAGGTTCCTTCAGCAGAAGTTATATTGCGAATTTGTTTCCTATGTCTCCGACCTGAAGTAACCCGATGAAAATAAGTTGTGTTCGAATCAGAAAGTTCAAGATGCCTTGTCTTTGCTCTTTGGTTCCAAAAAGTTTTTTGGTAAAGAAGTAGTTTTTCCTTTTTTTTTAATGAGAAGCTTTTCTCTGTTGTTAGTTAATCTATTGTTACCTCCCGAAACCGAAGCTTGAATCGTGAGAAGTTCGTTTCCACCTCATTTAATTGGCAGAAAATATTTCCGAAGGTTCGTTTATTCCATTCCTTAGCTTTTTTCTTTAGAATTCTATGTTTGAACATCAGTTGATGCATAGTCGAGCCCAGACAATTTGCTCGCCAAGATTGTTTAACTATGTTTCTGAAATCCTTCCGCTGAAGCCAAGCATGCTCAAACTTGAACGGGGGCGCTTTGAAAACCGAACCACACTCAAGAGATATTGAAATGGGGCAGTGGTCAGATGATGAGAAGGCTCCGTTATGAGTGATTAGGTTAGGGTATTTCTAAATGATCTGGTGATGAACAAGCACACGGTCAAGTTTTACACGAATGGTGTTTTCGTCATCTGGGTTTTCCTCCAAGTGAATGGGTTCCCGAAAGTAGGTAAATCCAACAGAGCACATTCATTTTTAAATTGTAGGAGTCTAGTGAAACGAGCGGAACGAAGGTTAGCACCACCCAGTTTGTCTTCACTACTTAGAATTTCATTCAAGTCACCCATAACAATGCAAGGAATGGACGAATCCCTCACGATGGATGTTAAGGTTTCCCAAAACGAGACTTTCTCTTGAAGGCTCGGCGGCGCGTATACAAACAACAGTAGAGTCGTGAATCTATCATTAATGTTCTCGTATCTAAGCCCTATAATTCGAGGTAGTTGAATTTCTACTGTAATGATTTCATTTGTTAATTGGAAGGACTTCCAAAGAATACCGAGACCACCCGATCGACCGGAAGCAGGTGACCAAATAGCCTCGTCAAAACCAGCCGTTTTCCAAATTTTGTCTTCAGGGATGGTTTCCGATTTTGTTTCCGCTAGCGCCATTATTTGAATATGTTCATTTTTGCACTTGCTATCAATTTCCGTCCAAAAAGTTGTTTTCTTAATACCTATGCAATTCCAGTAAGTGATTTTCATATTTAACTGTCAGGGGTGTGAGGCCAAGGTTTAAGGAACCTCACACCAAGAGAGTGTAGCGAAAAATTGGTTTGGAGATAATTTTTGTGAGGGGGCATGATAACCGACATCAAAGTAGTTTTATTTCTTGTTTTAACATGACAAGTGCAACTAAAAACGTAGTTAACTAAATGAGACACAAAGCAAACAATTGTGTCGGCCAAATAAATCATCAGGGAGTCTATATTAGAGATTTGTCTAAATGAGGTAACCAAGTCCAAAGTCAAGAAACAAATTGTAGATATGTGCAATTGAATATACTAGTGATGGAATAGCACCGAAACCCAGCACTTTGGATGCAGACGCATTTTGCGAGGAAGCTTGAAGAAACCATAATGAATGAGATAGGTAGACAAGAACACTACCCATCCCACAGGACAACATCTTATTAAATTCAATAAGAATTCATAGGTCTCCACCGAAAAAACTAAAAGATGGGATTTGCAGCAAACCAAACCTATGAGGGTACTGTGTAAAAAAACCCATGATAAAGACTTTCCTTATGTGGTCTTTGTGATGAAACTTGTACAACCCATGCCAAACGATACAAAGGGAAATAAGAATGAGATTCATCTTAATTAACATTACAATATCACAGCCTTTCAAGATGGCCTTTTTAATGGTAATGGGACATAAATAATCGGACCTCAAACAAAGGATCCAAGATTGATCCAGCGATGAAGGGTAATTGTAAGAGCCACAACCCAGGCTAATAACAGTCATGGATGAGCAAAGACCCGCATAGCTGCTGCGATTTATCGAGCTAAAGGTTAACAGAATGGGGCCCGAGAAGACCGAACAACAAGCAGGAGGCACAAGAAGCTCAGCAAAGAAATGAAGGTTGGCAAACGTGAGCAGTACCCGAAGGGTTAAGCCAAACAGAATCAGGACTGACACATACATCAGTGATGGGTTATACATGTAGACAAGTGGTACAATGATGGTTTGGTTCCTATAATTTTTCATTCTAACTGAAACAGTTTTTTTTTAACCAAAATCAAGTACTAATTTAACAACATATAGGAATGTCAACCCGCACCAGAAGCAAGATGAACATGATGCAAAGAAAGTGTAACCGAGTATATGCAACAAGCCATAAAAACATTGTTGAAAATAAACAAGATTCAAGACATCCATACAGTAGAATCGAGTTCTTAGGAAAGATACATACATATCAGAACGGCAGCAGCATACAAGCCGAATTTTAGGGTGACAGACAAGCTGCCATTTCTCATCCGGGAGCAAGCTCCCTTCCGAGTGGTTTGCCTCGTTAAGAGGATTTGTGCCCTTTCGGGAATTGTTTGGGGAGGGTATTAGGATAAGCACCACATCTTTATTCAAGCTAGGTAACGGAACCATGACAGTCCCAGAAACCACATATTTTTCAAGGCCCGAAATTCGGGGGGTAGGGAGTGAAGAGACATATGCCTCTAACACCATTTTATTCAACCACCAGTAGATGGTCCGTTTCATATACATTCGAGAGCAGTTAAACAAATTCAGGAGAGGGGTTAAGTATCGACCTGAGATTAAGTAGAAACGCCGCAGCTGTGAAGTTGGGAGTATAAATCCCAACCAGGGAGGCGCCGGGAAGGAGACCCGCCACCCAATCGACACCACTGGACAGGAGGAGAAAGACCCCCGAGCCCAAATCAACTACCACCGGACGGGCGAACAACACAACTCCCACCACAACCCCGGAGAACATCAACCGACTGATTCCCCCACCAGGACAAAACGGAGCGCCGCCAACGTCACGCCCCCCGCACAACAGCTTGACGCCACACCACCCCCACTCCCGACGAGCCAATTTTTTCCTCTTTCTGAAATTTCTCCCCACCTCCACAAGCCTATGACGACTACCGATTTTAGGACTCTCCATGTTTCGAACACCGATCTCCCAAGCCAAGCATATCCCCCGGAGAAAGAGAGTAGGAGGAGTAATTGGAAGTGTCAAGGGCGTAAGGACGCCGAGGTTGAGGCTCGATTCGACACCGAGGTGGGTTTCGAGGCTTGAGACAGGCCGAGGCTCGCCGGATAACTCAAGAGCTTTAGGGATTGAGGGTTTTGCGGAAAGAGATTAGGGGCGCGTGAATATTTTTTCAAGGGTGTTCATTTCCCCTTTTTGGGGTTTTTTCGCTATTTTGGTCATTTTGATTACGAGCAATAGTGAGCAAGTCAAAGAAAAAAAAGCAAATTAGTTGCTAATTTTTCTTAGAATCAAATCATCCCAAGCAATTTGATTTCTAGCCTTTCGATCTTCGTCCTAGCAGTCAAAGACAAGTGAGATCTAGACGCGGGCTTGTGTGGACTAATTAGAGAAGTCATTTTTGGGCCTTTCAATCTCTTCTGGATCCTCCCCGTTCAGATCCGATTCACGCATCAAGATCGAGGTATCCTCTAAACAATGATTGATGTATCAATATGCATGAAGATCCTACGATTATATGTTTAGATATTATCTAAAATTCCACTTAACACATCTAATAAACCTTCACTTTAATCATGGGTCATAGAAGATCTAACCCGATTGGTCTAAGGTATATGTGTTTGCAAAATGATGTGTTTACACTACAGGAAATACGGGATTATTTCGACGGTTAGGTGCCGACATTTAGCGACACCGTCGAAAATGTTCGACGCTCTGAGCTATACAAAAGTTTTGACAGTTGGAGCCGTCAAAATTGAAACATATCTCAACCTCATAAAGCGTTGAGAATGGCTTAACTAAAAAGTTAAAACAAACGGACTAGTCTCTCGTGTCCGTCTCTTCTGTCTTCACTCTTCACAATTTGAAAAATCCTAATCACGATTTCTCTCCGGAGGCGAAGATTAGATCCAAATCAGGAAATCAAGAGGTGAAGAGGTATTCGTCTTCCCTCTCTGTTTGAGATCCACATCCAAGATATTGGAGGCAATTCGAGATCAAGTCGGACGTATATAATCATCAAGAAGGCGATTCGAGATACCTCGTTGCGTCCACATCTGTCTTTCCTCTTAAATCATCAGGAATTCAGGAGGTGAAGAGGTATCCGTCCACATCCGGAGGCGATTTGAGGTTTAAAATCATCAGGAAATCGGGAGGTGAAGAGGTATCCCTCTTCCATATGAAATCAGGGGTTTGGAGGCGAATGGATTTCTCGAACTAGAAGATTGGACGCAATTCGAGATCCACATCTGTCTTCCCTCTTTGTTCGTCTCATACAGTGGCGACCCTAGTGGGGGGCTCGGGGTGGTTTTATCCCCCCTTTGGAGTTTGGAAGAAATATATATATATATATATATATATATATATATATATATATATATATATATATAGAGAGAGAGAGAGAGAGAGAGAGAGAGAGAGAGAGAGAGAGAGAGGATAGATCATATGTACTAAGCCCTTAACGTGTATCATGTACACAAATCTAGGCCGTTGATTAGTTGAGATGGAGGGTGGAGATTAATTAGTCCATTTGTGGTAGATTGTCTGCATAGATGATTATTCGGTCAAGTATAAATGATTATGCACTAGTATATGAAAGATTATTCAATCGTATGAGTCTGTTTAGTAGGTTAGTCATTATTCGATCGTAATGACAGATTATGCGATGATAATTTTTAGGTAAAAGTTAGGCGCGTTTTCATGGTGCTGGCTATTAAAAAAATCTATCGATACAATTGCATAATCCGTCAATACGATCGAATAATATTGTGACACCATCAAATAATTAAGTTATACCATTTAATAATAAAGAAATAGTATCGCATAATCCGTCAATACAATCGAATAATATAGTGAAACCATCGAATAATCAAAATCCTAAACAACACTAAAGCAGTAGCTGTTTAGGACACATGTCGCGCTCTCGACAAAAAATTTCCCGCTTTTTTTCCCTTCTATAATAATGCCACGTGTAAAAATTTGACCACCTTTTTATTTTATTTCTTTTCATAAATAAATTATTATATTTTATTATTTATGGTAAATACCATCCGAATTACTCCGTATATATCTTTGGGTAGAATACTATCTTATTTCCTTTTTTTTGAATGTCAAATCACACACACCAAAATTAAAATAAAATATTAAAAGTTAAGCATGCTAACAATCACTCCCTGCATGTGTAGTATTTTGCGACGAAACAAACAATCACTCCGTGCATGTGTAGTTTAATACGTAGTACTTATACTATAATGCTAATTTTGAAACGAACAAAATGGTAATTATTTTTATAAGATATATTTTGTATTGGCTACTTTAACCTCTTGCTTAAACCGCATGATTTATAACTTCACAAAAATGGACAGACCTTTTTAATGGTGGTTTTGCCCCTCAAACAATCACCCGCATATAATACCAAATAGGCAAATATCAAATTAAATCAATTCCTGCAAAATCATTTATAATTGCACCAAAGAAAAATTGGACCGATCGTTTTTAATATAAATACAACAAGGGTTTTTTAATATATTTTCTTACAATTATATTTAATCTTATATCTTTATAACAAGGATTTTTTTAATATATTTGCTTACAATTATATTTATATTATACATATTTAACCGTATATATTTATATCTTATATCCTATATCCTATATATACAATCCTAAATTAGAAGCTGCACTGCCACGTGTCATTTTCTCCTTTAATATTTGAAAAAAATTGCAAAATAGGCACTTTATTTGGACGTTTTTTGCAAAATGGTCGCGTATTTGGACAATTTAGCAAAATTGCCACTATATATACCTATTTTCGCTTTGTACGGACAATTTTTCCTGTTTCCGAGAAATTCGATTCCCTCCTCTTTCGAACTCTCTCTTTGCTCGAAGTTTTTCGTCTTGCGTTTCCCGGCTTGGTTCGTCGTTCGTTTTCCGGCTTGGTGCGTTTTCCGGCTTGATTCGGTCGATTGATCTTCCTTGCTTCGCTAAAGTTCGGAGTTTTCGTCGTTTGCTTCAATGTCGTCATCCAACAGCTCAGGTATAAATTTGGGGGATTTTTGCGAACTTTATCGTGCTAGGGTTTTGGATTAAGTTTGTTTATGTTGATTTTATTGTTTTTGCATTATAATATTGACAATCTATGGTTAAATCCATGCTTCATATGCATACTTATGTGCGTTTTTAGCAGTTTCCGTAGTTTATGCAAGTTGGATATGTAATTGCGTTTATTTTAACTGTTTCTTTTCGTCAATTTTGTGGTGTGGCACTTTGTAAGTGCCTTTTTAGTGTTCTTCGTGTATGTCAATCTGTTTTCCATGCTTTGGATTGTTTGTGTTGATGATAGTGTACTTATCTGTTGCTATGTTCATGTGTATGGGGGCTGACACTGTCTGTTTTTATATATTATTGTGTTAGTTTATTGTAGTTCCAACAATGTCTGTCTTTGGATTTGGTATTTTGTGTTGTGTTTGTGATGTTTATGTTATTTTACTATGTCTTTGTGACATTTTATTGTTATTGTTTATGGTTGTTTGTGTCATCACAGATTCTGTTAATGCATATTTACATTGTTCTGTATGTTGTTTCTTGCCGGAGCTCAATCTTCAGATTCATCCACCTCTTATCCTGGTTCTGATGTAAGTTATTTTTAGTTTTCCATTTGGAATTTTTTTTTTATGAGCAAGTTGTAGTTTTTTCTTAATCTGATGGTTGTTTTTGTGCTTAATTGTCTGTTATTGATCAGGGTTTGGAATAATATTGCATTCCTGTTTCTGAGCGATTTCGTTGTAGATCCAACATATATTCACATCCTTCTGTCTGTGATCTGATCAAGGAGCATTTGTGTCATTCTCACTACAATACTCTCGAAAAAAGTTGCCTTGGATGGGTGCTGACGCAAGGCACCAAAATGGTTACCAATTTTCAGCTTATGCATCAAATGGTGCTCCGTCAAGTACAAACACAAAAAGAGAATGAGTTGTGGTTTAGAGTTGGTGGACATCTCGCACGTTTTTCAATTGCTGAGTTTCATGTTATTACAAGCCTTCCTTATGAAGACCGTGTTTGTAATATCCCAAAGAAAGTGTCAATATTTGAATTTTTTGGGCTGAAGAAAATGACTCATGATGAGTTACTTGATCGTTTCATATCTGAGAAAAAGAAGTCTAAGAAGAAGTTGATTATGGCAAAATTGTTGCTGATTGAGAGGTTAATTGTTTATAGGAGGTCAGCAGTTGTAAGTGCACAATTCTTATCTCTTGCGTGCAATGAGAAGGAGTTTAAAGTATATCCTTGGGGTAGAGAGTCATACACCCATTTGTTGAAGTCATTGAAGATTTCTTCTGTTGTAGATCGGAATGGGGTTAGGGGTTCTTATCAAATGTATGGGTATTGCCTTGCATTCCAGGTATTGTGCTTTAGTGTTTGCATGTCTTATGTCATCGTTTATTTTCTGTGTCAGCACGACTTTATTGTTTATGTGAGCATTATTTAAATATTGTTTTGTAGTGTCAGAACGAGTTTTCTTTTGTAACAGGCTTGGATATTAGAAGCTTTCCCAGCTATCTCCGTTAATTTTGACTGTAATTTTAAGATGCCTGATAGAGATCCATACTCGTTGCACTGGCAATGTGATTATAGCCATGTATACGCTGACGCTGAGAAGTTCTTTCATGATGATTTGGTAATAATTTTATATTTTCTTTCTTTAAGAACATTTTTATTTGATGCATCTTTGGGTTTTTATTCTGATACATGCATTTTGTCCAGACTCCGTTGTTCCCTATTTATGGAGAGTTTGCACGCACCGAAAGGATGGCGTTTGCTGATGAAAAAGCTGATGTTGTAGTTGATGCAGTAGTTGATGCATCAGTTGAAGAAATAGTTTTTGGACCTGTTGATGCGACTTTGTATGAGAGTCGTCGTGTTCGTAGAAGGGCATATGAAGCTAAGTTTCCAAACATGGCTCTCCAGGTTGAGGATGAAGAAGCTAATGTCTTGCAGAAACATGATGAAGGAGAGACCTCAAAGAAGAAGACACCTGTGAAGAGAGGCAAGGTTGCTAGAAAGAAACAGGATGGTAAGTCTTTTGAAACTGCTTTTGAAGTTTTCCCTAAGGGGGATAAAGAAGATGTAGGGACCTCAAAGAAGAGGAAATCTTCCACTGGAGGGATGGGTGGTAAAAAGAAACAGAAGGTGGAGTCCAACGATACCTCTGAAGAACGGGTTCTCCTGAGGAAGGGTCATTCTGCAACTCGTGTTCTATTCAATCCATACATTGCTTTAGACCGTAAAAAATCTGTCAAGAGTGATGTAAAGACGCCTCGACAGAAGGCTTCAGCAGTGAGGACAGGTGGTAGAGTTATTCCTTCTAAGGAGGTGAAGAGAGTTACTGCTGACACATATTTGCATAAGGAGGTTGATGTGGTTGCTTCACCTTCCAAGAGATGTCGGTTGGGTACTGATTCATGTGACCTATTAGACGATGATGTCTCGCTGAATATTGTCTTTCAACGGAGGTATAAGATGAACAAGAATGGTGGTGTAGTTAGTGGTAGGGCATTATTTGATAGTACTGTTGACAGGTCTTTTGTTATTCCTTCAGTTCCTGTTGTTGATACTAAGGGTGCCCATGGAGTGGAGCCCGTAGATATTCATGTTGCAGTCTCTACATATGTTGGTGAAGTCAGTGTTGGTGATGACAAGGGTGATGATTTTACTGCTGACACCCATTCTTCCAAATCTTGTGGTGAAGTCCCTGTTTGCGATGACAAGGTTGATGTTTTTACCGCTGACACCCATTCGCCTAAATCCGATAAATTGGATGCTTGTCAAACTGCGATGCTTTATGTTTTGGCCGATCTTGTAGATGTGATTGATTGTGGTGACACCGTTGAAGGAGTTGAGACACCTTCTGGTGACAGTGATGGAGAGGGTGATGTACCGACGCCTTCTGTGCAGAGGTCACCCCTGGGGAGTGTTGAAGCACATGATTTTGTTGATGGGCGGTCTGTGCTTGGGCAAACATATGCTGCTTGTGAAAATGAAGACGTTCGCCACTACTCCAAATACTCTTATTAATGACATTTAAACAATGACGTTTTTCATGAAATGCCATTAAAAGGGGATATAACGGCGTTTTTAAAGACAAACGTCATTAATTTGTGGAGTGCAATATATTCAAGGTAATATCCTATTTAGAATCCTAGTATTTCATGACGTTTTAAAAACGCCATAATAATACTACTTTATGGCGTTTATAAAATGCAATGAAATATGAAGGATACTATGGCATTTGAAAATGCCATGCTTTATATTCTAAAATGGGCGGAAAAATTTCCGCGCAAAATTGATGCCAAAATTGTAATTCCCGCAAAAAAATCCCACAACAATTTGTAAAATTGGAAAAAAAAAAATTTCCAAAAGTCAAATTAGCCCTAAATCCCCAATCGGCATTCTCATTCCTCCTCTTCTCCTTCAATGAAGCTCTTACCCCAAATCAAGCTCGTATGAACCTCCAACCCTGAAATCCAAACCCGAAATCAAGCTCTTCGCTGCCCGAAATCAACACCCAAAATCAAGCTCTTCACTGTGCACCGCCACGGAGCCGCCGACGTTCCTTTGCTCCCTGGCCCGCTGACGTTCCTTTGCGCCGTCGAAGTTCACTGCGCACCGTTCAGCCCTCCGACGTTCGCTGCTTATGGCCCTCCCAACTGCTAGGCGCGGTGGTTCCTTTGCCCCCTGACCCTTCTGTAGTCGTTGTTGGCGCACTTGCAACTTTGGCACCGCTAGCCGCCACCGCTACTACCGTCTTCTGGGTTCTATGGTGTTTACCTAAAAAAAGCCCCAATTTCCACCATGTTTCAAGTCCCTAGTCCTAAGTTCAACATAAAACCCCCAATTTCATCATAATAACCCAAGTCCCAAGTCCCAAACGAAACCCTAAATCTTCATTGAGTAAGGTACTATTTGTTTTCCTTAAACTAAGCTTGATTGAAGTTCTATTTGAAAGACTTGTTTAGATAGTATAATACATTTATTGTTTAGTTGCATGTGAAACACCTGTTACCACTCCATTTTTTGTCTATACAGCCATGTTCTGCAATTTCGGAAGTAGTGATATTATGTGCATAATTTTTTTACCTAGATCTAGTAATCCTATTTTGGTTTCTAGTCATGATTTACAAAAGAAATTCTATCAAAGATGTTTCATTTACATCAGTATAATGGTTTAGTTTTATCACCATCAAGTGATGAGTAATTATTTCCATTCCTTTCATGTAATGATTCATTTGAGCAGTAAGATCGTTGCCTTTCCTACAATAAAGTATGTGGGAATTGGACTACTTTCATTTCCTTTGATATTAACATTGTACGTGTTCCATCAAAAAAAATGTTTGTGGTTATGCAGGCTACACAATAATCAAATGTTAAGAAAAATCACACTATTAGCATAGACTAATTATAGGTATCTGTTTATTGCACAAGCAATTTGGTATAGACATATTAACTATCTCTATATTTTTTAGTAAATTATTAGTGGGTTTTTCTTTGTACTTTATCATTGTTGGTGCTGTGTTTATTTTATTCTATAGATAGCCCACATAACGTCTCTCTTAAATCTCCAAGATTGACTCTTGCCAAATCTCTGAGTTGTTGTACGCCAAATACTCATGTCTTTCTGAATTCTGAAATTTCTATTGATCTAGCATGTTTTTCTATATGTTGAATCTTGAATCTTAATATCATTTTTTCGTTTGCTAGGTGTATCATGTATGTTTGATTTCTCTTTTTAAGGTTACGGATGATATTTTTTTTTAATGTTTGGAAATCTGTAACAAGGCTAACTCATCTATATTTCCCCCCTTTGAATGTAGGTATTGTTGAACTGTTAAAAAAGGTGCAAATAGATACTGAGCAAGAATCCCATCACGTAAAAGGTAAGTGTGATCTGTGAGTGTTTGATGTGTTATGGTCATTGTTGACAAAATTCTATTTTTGCTCCTGAAAAAGGGAATGTATTGGTAAATCTTGCTTCATGCTCACTGATGTCCTTGATATTTTTTTCCCTTATTTTAATCACTTGTTATTGTGCTTATGCAAGATTTTATGTGTATTATTATTTGAAAATCTTCTTGTGTTTCGAAGCTAGTAAAAAATGCTAATATCTTTTATTTTTGTATAACTCATCAACTCTGTGAAAGATTGAATTCCAATACCTAAGTGCAAGATATTTAATATTTCTTTTCAATGCTAAACTGAATGAATAATTATTTTAAAGCATTTCGAATGCCATTTTATGGTCTGTTCCTTGTTGTTGTAAAGTAATTCCATTTAGTTCTTTGCTAAAAAAACACTAATTTTATTAGGTAAGGAGATCTAAGATTTGTTTCTTCCTTAGCATGGACAAAAGTTGGGTTAATCTAGAAAAAGATACTGATGGGTATCGAGAAGGGGTTAAACAATTTGTGTTAAATGCAAAAAGGCACGGAAGAAATTATGAAATGCTTATATGCCCTTGTGCAATTTGTCGTAACCTTAGTCGACAAACTGACGAGGATTTAGAGATACATTTGTTGTCTTATGGTGTTGATCCTGCTTATGATATTTGGTGTGCACATGGTGAAGAGGTCCCATCAATAGAGGTGGTAGATGGTGAAAGTTCTGATCCCGTTGATGTAGATTATGATCTTCCAGAAGTGCTTCAAATGTACAAAGATGCTAGCTGTTTTGATGGCGTTGGATGTCCAAGAATAAATGTTACAGAGGAAGATTACAGAAATAAAGTGACCGAGGCAGAAGTCCCACTATATCCCGGATGTAAGAAGAAGTATACAAAGCTATCAGCCACCCTTATATTTTATAAATTCAAAGCCTCTAACGGTGTTGCTGAAGGAGCGTTTGACGAACTTCTTGAAATAGTTAAGGACATGCTTCCCAAAGTAAATACTTTTTCTGAGTCTCTCTCCACAATCAAGAAGTTTTTGAAAGGATTTGATTTAGGGTATGAGAAGATTGATGCATGCGTCAATGATTGTTGCTTGTTTAGAGGCAAGGAAAAAGAAAATCTCGATACATGCCCTGAATGTAATGCTTCAAGGTGGAGAGTGAATCCAAGGACAAAAGAGATCGATGAGGGGGTGGCTGCAAAGGTTTTGCGTTACTTTCCCATAATTCCAAGGATTAAGAAGATGTTTCTTTCAAAATCTACTAGTGAGCTCCTAACTTGACACTCTACTCTTCATAGTCAAGATGGTATTATGCGCCATCCTGTTGATTCTATTCAGTGGCGCACCGTTGATCATAAATGGCCAAGCTTTGCTGCTGACCCTAGAAACTTGAGATTCGGATTATCTACTGATGGGTTTATTCCTTACAGATCTCTAAGCTCAACACACAGTATATGGCCTGTGATTTTAGTCATCTATAATCTGCCTCCGAATGTTTGCATGTCAGCGGAGAATTTGATGCTAAGTTTGTTGATTCCAAGGAAGAAACAACCTGGAAATGAAATAGACGTGTATTTACAGCCGTTAATAGATGACTTGATGGAGCTATGGACTATTGGGGTCGAGATGTATGATGCATTCAAGATGGAAACATTCAACTTGAAAGCCGTCCTATTGTGGACCATAAACGACTTTCCGGCATACGGTAATCTAGCTAGTTTAAGTACGAAAGGGGAGTTTGCATGTCCTATTTGTGGTCTTGAAACAAAGTCTAAATGGTTACCTCTTGCCAAAAAGACTGTGTATACTTGTCATAGAATATTTCTACCCCAATCTCACCCTCTTCGTCGTAAGCACAAGTGGTTTGATAGAACAAGGGAAAAAAGGAGGCGGCCAAAGATTTTCAATGGGCTACTTGTTGTGCGTGCATTACATGGTTTCAAAAATAATTTTGGGAAGACAAAAAAGAAGCCACATTATGCGAAAGGAGATCCTGCAAAATGGTTGAAGAAAAAGTCAATTTTTTTTTACTTGCCATATTGGGAGGTTAATATGTGGTTAATCTTTTATTTTTTTGATCTTTTCTCAACCTTAGCACTAGAATCCCTAATCTAGATGATGCTTCCTAATGATAGGTACTTCCTTTACGTCACAACCTCGATGTCATGCATATTGAAAAGAATGTTTGTGAGAATGTCTTATCCACCATATTAGATGTCAATGGTAAATAAAAAATTGGAGATAAGTCTCGCAGAGATCAAGAGTTGCTTGAACTGATGGAAGATGTGCCCTTGGAAGACAAATGTGCTAAGTTAGACCTACCGCCTGCAACTTACACTTTAACAAAGGTTGAGAAAATTCAATTTTGTCGTAAGTTGTATTCTCAGAGGTTTCCAGACGGGTATTGCAGCAATATCAGTAATTGTGTCAAGTTGGGAGAGTGTAAGTTGCTTGGTATCAAGTCCCATGACCATCATGTGTTAATGCAACAACTGTTGTCCGTTGCATTAAGAGGACTTCTTCCAGAAGGCCTAAGAAAAACTTTATGGCGTTTGTCTGCATTTTTCAATGAGTTGTGTCAAAGGGTACTAGATAAAAAAAGGTTGAAGGAATTAGAAGAGGAGATCATCATTAAAATATGTTTACTGGAGAGATACTTCCCTCCATCCTTTTTTGTCATTATGATCCACCTTTGTATTCATATTGGAAGAGAAGCAAAGTTATGTGGTCCTGTCCATTTTAGGTGGATGTATCCTTTCGAGAGGTAATCAATTGGATTTGTTTTGATGCCACAAGTGATTCCTCACTACAAAACATATGTTCATGTTTTTTTAAATTTTTTTATTTTGTGTTAACTTGTCAGATATATGAAGGTACTTAAGGAATATGTTAGAAATCGTGCAAAACCAGAAGGCTCTATAGCTGAAAATTACTTAGTCAACGAGTGCTTGACGTTTTGTGGTCAATATATGAAACAAGTAGACGCAATCAGTTCTAAAAGGAAACGCAATGAAGGAGTTGAAGATGAAACGCTCGAAAAAGGGTCTACACTTTTAAAAGGGCGTTCTATACTCCTGTCAGATTTAGACCACAGAATTGTTCATCTTTATGTGTTGCTTAATAGTTCTGTCATTGAGCCATATATAGAGTAAGTAAAGTGTATGACAAGTTGTTAATGGAACATTCATTTTGCATTAGTGGTTTCTAGACTAACCCAGTCTGATTATTAGGATCCACAAAGCGGAATTAACTCTCTCAGATCCACGTCTAATTACCGATGTCAACTTGTTAGAGAAGAAGCATTTAGAGACATTTATCTGTTGGTTACAACACAAGGTTTGAGAAACTATAATCTTGTTGTCACTTCTTTGTAAATGACAACAATAGCATTTTATAGAGGGTATACTAATAGATGTATTTATTATTTCTTATATACAGATTCAGTCGGAAGCTAGTGTAGAGGAGCAATCGTTGGATACTTTGAGATTGCTTGTGAAAGGGCCTAGATATTATGCTATGTCTCATACTGGCTTCATAATTAATGGAAAACGCTTCCACACCATGGATACAAATGTTTCAACAGCTGATTATGGTGTCCATGTGGAAGCAGATAATAGTTTGAATTATTATGGAGTCATAAAACACATTTTGGTGTTAGATTTCTACACTTTTCGGGTGGCTGTTTTCAGATGTGATTGGGCAAACATTGTGATTGGTGTCAAAAAAGAGGATGGATTCACCTTAGTTAACCTTCGTGATAACCTAGATAAAAAGGATCCATTCATCTTAGCATCGCATGCAAAACAAGTGTTCTATTCTAGAGAATCTGAAAATTCTAGTTGGTATGTGGTGTTAAAGGCTCCTCCGAGGGGATTTCATGATTTAGAAATGTTTGATGAGTCTGTTTTTACATCCTATGTTCCCTTAGATGTTTCTGAACTTGATGTAAACTCGTGGGATAGTGATGAAAGTTAGCTTTGTTGGGTAAACTGTTGTGGTCTTGTAAATGTTGATGTAAATTATAATTTTGTCTCATATTTTGTCTTTGTAAATGAAAGTTGGCTACTGCTAGATATGACATCATATTCTGTCTTTGTAAACGCTTATATAAATGCTAATTTTGTCTTATAGATTTTTTAGGTAATGTGAACTCTTTTTAATGGACCAATCAGCTGACATGAGTAAGGTAAGATATTATAGATTTATTATCATTATATACTCTATAATTCATGTTTTTACCTACTTCTTGATATCCATTTTCACGTTGTCCAGAAAGCTAGTGATAAAAATAGATCAAGACAAGAGTTGACAGCTACTGAGACGAAAGGGACTGAGATGACAGCTTCTGAGACACCCACTAATGTGTCTCGGAAAGAAAGGAAAAAAAGAGGTCGTACTTGCTTGCAAGTTATGGCAACGGGGGCAAAGGACAAAAAACTAGTAGAGTGGAATGCAAGGGGGCAACCTATTGGAGATGTGTCTATCAAATTCTCATCAACTATGGGGGTGATTGTCCGAGAACAAGTTCCAATTACCATTGACTCTTGGCATGCGGTTGATGCTCAAGCTAGGGAAAGTCTCTGGACACTTTTGATGGTACATTTTAACATTTTTAGTCTTGATTTAGTCTATTTTCCGACCCTAATGGAACATGCTTTACTCATTTGCAGCAAAAATATATGGTCGATTCCTGCTTTAGGTTGTTCTTCATGCAACAAATGGGGAAGTTGTGGAGGTCTTGGAAATCCGAGCTTTCAACTAAGATAAGGAAAATCATGGAATCAAGATCAACTAATGTAGAAACGACAAATCTTCTTGCCAAACTAAGGCCCCATGATGTGTCCTCAAAAGAATGGGATACGTTTGTTCAAAGTCGCATCTCAGACAAATGGGTTGTAAGTGACTCTGTATGCTAATTCACACACATTACAGATTGTCTATAATCTGAATATAATCACGGATTTTCTGAGCCTTGGATTTTAACTTGTCTGTAATATGAATATAATCACATATTTTCTGTATTATAACTTCACTTCACTTAAATATATTCATGTAGGAGAAAAGTTCGAAAATGAGAGAAATCAGGTCAAAACAGACTATTACCCACACATTGAGTGGGAAAGGGTACAGCCGTAAAGAAGATGAGCATGTAAGTAAAACATAGAGAGTTTTTTATGTGGTTTCTATTCAGATTTGAAGTAGTGTTTGTGGGAATACAGTTTGCATTATTTAGTTACTTTTATTACTTCTTATTTGTAGAACAAGTTGAACCCGGACAAGCCTTTGACCAAGCCACAACTCTGGATTGAAGCACATGTTTCAAAGAAAAAGACTAGTGCAGCTAACACAGCTAAAATTGTATGGAATATAACCTACAAAGTAGCACTTGATCTTACTTGTTGCTTATAATAATTATATTTAACTTTGTTTATGTATGTAATTGTTGTAGGAAGAGATACAAAAGAAAATGGAGAAAGCTCCTCCAAATGGGGATGAGGAGGACATTCTAACTCAACTACTTGGCAAGGAATATCCGGGTCGTGTTAGAGGTCTTGGGACAGGGGTTACAAAATCAAACCTTCTTTCTCAATCACAAAGGGACTCAAAGTATGCAAAAATGGAGGCTAAATTGAAAAAAATGACTTCAAGATGTAAAAAAATAGAAGCCGCTTTAGCATCCAAACTTGGAATAAACTTGGATGATGACGAGAGCGAAGATGATGGTGAAAGTGGGGAAGAAGATACACAAGGAAATTCGAAGGTGTGTATATTATTTACATTATATATATATATATATATATATATATATATATATATATATATATATATATATATATATATATAATATATATGATTATGTACAAATGCTTATCTATATTATGTTACATTTTAAGGGAAAACCCACAAGTGGTGCCATTGAAAGCACAACTCCAACTTCTTTACAGAAAGAAACAATGGTATGTCTAAGCTCTGACCCTATGTTTGTCTAGATTTATTCATTCATGTCATGTCTTTGGATAAGCTTATTAAATGCGTGATGTTATATTACATGCTAAGATAATAGGAAATCATTAATGGTGTGTCTCTGGAAAAAACCTTCTTATTGACTCTAAGATATTAAGAAATAAGTAAAATGGACATGGAGTTCAGGGCTTCTATCCATAAAAACCTTCTTATGGATTCTAATCTTTAGCCATTAGAAATTAGTGGGTTCCATTACCTACCACCCAAACATTACATAAATTATAACAAAACAGAATAAGATCAAACGAAACACACATAACCATAACAAACAAAATAAGATCAAACCAATACAACATAGTAGGATCAAACCAATACAACACACACTAAAATTGTCCAAAAAACAGAATAAGATCATACCAAACACACAAATAACCATAACAAACAAGGCATAAATAGAAGTTCATCGTAACATGAAGCGAAAATGTGGTTGCGTAGACCATCTGCCGTCAATCCAGTCCATGTGTGGGCGCATTTCAAAGCTCCGATACATAAGAGTGTCCCTGGTCAGCGGGAAGTGAACCTCGAAACTTCTATCACCCCCTACCCAGTTCACATTTATCACCCGTCCAAACCAATACCCATCAAGGGCTCTACAATCCACTATGTCCCCCCTCTGATAGGCTTCGTATGCCACATGAGGTGGACGTGGACGGATTCGACCAACTTGCAATATTTCCCTTAGAGGACCTCGCATCCCATCGTCTTAGAGGGTCATGTATTCCACTTCGTAGTGGGTGGGATCCACTAGACGTATAATGGTTGCCTCATAGAAGGACCCCAACAAACCATTTTCTGCCCCGATCACCTCTACTTCGGTGCCTAGATTGTATGTTGGGAGCTGCTGCGGTCCTGCATTAAAAACATAAAAAAATTAATATAATCACACACATTGCAAAAATTAAACCCAAATCAATCAATATAGCACTACAAAAAAAATCAGTGACTCACTTGCTCTATTGGAGCGGGGAGGGCGGTGAGATGATGAGGCCATTTATTTGAGGGAGAGAGGTTTGAGGAAGATAAGATAATGGTAATGAGATCACCAATGGATGGATAGGTAGATATTGTACGAAGGGGCAAATATAGGTGTTTTGTGAAGGATGCTTGCATCCTACTATTCAGCATGTGAGGATTACTTTTCTGAAAATTGACATAGTAAAAATGATGCTTTTTTGGAAATAATGAAAGAAAGAACAAACCAGTGCAAGGCATGCTTGCTTTTCTGAAAACCTGAAACAATGACCAAAATCAATAGCTTTCATGTCTTTTTCTTGAAAGTTGTATGCTAATGCTTTTCTGAAAAATTGTATGCTGATGCTTTTCTTGAAAAATTACACAATGACCAACAATAGTAGCAATCGGCTTGTCTTTATCTGGAAAATTGTATGTTGCCGCGTTTATGACCAAAATCTTGAATATTATTTAAGAAAGGCAACAATATAAACAACCTCCTTGTCTTAATTTAAGAAAGGCATGCTTTTCTTGAATATAATATTTGAACTTGAATATAATATTTGAAGCATACTTTTCCAGAAAACTATTTGAAGGAAATGCAACAGTATAAGGCATGCTTTTCTGAAGGAATGCTTTCACCCTTGCCAGAGCTCCACATGTTTATTGAAATATACCAATTTTGCTTAATTAAAATATACCAATTTTGCTTAGCTATGTTTATTGATACTTATTTATGACAAGTCAAACCATATGTTCAGTGATTCTTATCTATATATACTTTGTAGTCAGGACAAGGAAGCATACATCAACCTTCAGTCCATGACAAGTGCAAGTTGATTAACTGGAATGGCAATGGAGAAGTCGTGGCAAAAGGTCAATCTCAGCCGTAGATCCAAAAGCAGTTGTGCATGGATATGTCCTTGGACCGGATTGTTACAGAGTTTCCATTGAAGAAGTGTTAGTGGAAAATGCTGAATTTTATCGCTATGAGCCCGAATTTACAAACCTCGGGGACTCAATTGGTAGCACAATAGCTTGGCCAAGCAAATACATTGCAATTGATGGATAAGTGTGAGAAAACATGGATGTTTCAGCTACTCAGGTAACTATGTATTTGCCTATTGTCTTCGTATATGTCATTGTGATGACTCTAGTATGGAAATTGCTATAATCTCGAAAAGATTTTAGTACATGATATAGTTTTGTTTTAGTTTGAAATCTTATTTTTTTTCCAAATCTATTCCTTGGTTCAGCTTGAGTAGTTGGATTAGTTTTGTTAGTTTGATATCATATTTTTTTGTTGAATGTATTGGTTCAATTTGAGTAGTTGGATTAGCTTTAGGTCGGTTTTAACATCTCTTTGTGTCGTTTGTAATGGCTGGCCTACACAATTTGTTTGTGGCTCTTGTAAAGCTCATGAAAATGAAACACCAATGGATGGATGTCAATATTTTGGTCTATGTGCTGGAATTAACCCCACCTAGGGATTTAGAGTGACCATTAAGAGGATGAATAATATATCTTTGTGTGGGCGTAATGGCTGATTTTTTTGTGTTATTTTGTCAACTATTTCCTTGCCAAATGTGTGGTTTCTTGCCTAAGTTTGTCCTTGTATTTATATGGTCCTGTTAATTTCATATTCTAAGCATTCTTTCTTTTAGGGGCTTAATACTTTTAAATACTGTTTTTTATCCTTTTCAATGGCTATTTTTTTTGTGTAACTTAATAACGTTCATGATATTCTATCTCGCAGGTTGATATAATAGCATGATGTTCATCCTTATTTTGGTTGTACAAGCTCCTGAATTTGCCTAAGATGGACCTCTATTGTCACTCGCAGCTTAGGCGACTTTTTGTAGATAAGTGTGTAACTCTCCATCCAGGTTAATTGGATTTTAGTTTAAAACGGATATATCATTAAAAGTGTGGAGCTCATTTTGTACAATGTCAAGACTTTGCCAATGCATGTGTTTTGTAAGAATCTTCATATTTGTTTATGATTGTGTATGTGGTTTGTGGGCAATTTGAAAGGCATCAATATGGGTTATATTGCAAGCTACAATGTGGTGAATTTCGGGCAATTTGAATGGCAGCAAAAAAGGGTTTATATAGCAGGTGGATTGTGGCATTTTATTTATAATATATATAAAAAAGTAGGTTTTTATGGCGTTTTAGAACGCCATGAAAACCTACTGATTTTGGTAATATTAATAAAATCTATGGCGTTTTATAAACGTCATAGAAACTATTTTCTATGGCGTGTTATAAACGTCATAGAAACTATTTTCTATGGCGTTTTATAAACGTCATAGAAACTATTTTCTATGGCGTTTGAAAAATGTCGTGGAAACTATTGTCATGACATTTTCAAAACACCACAAAATTATTTTTCTTCATGTCGAATTTTTTTAATGACATTTAAAAAACGCCATAAAAAATGTTTTTCCAATTATATATCATATATCATGACGTTTAAAAAACGCCATGGAAAACTTATTTCATGGCGTTTACAAAAACGCCATAGAATTTTGACAAAAAGCACGGCATCACCTTAGACGGCGTTTGGGGATGGCGTTTAAAAACGCCATGGAATCATTTCTATGGCGTTTTTCAAACGTCGTCGAAGACTCTGTTTGTAGTAGTGCGCGTTTCAAGTGATGAAGCTGACAAGATAGCAGTGCCAGCAAGGAAAGTGGAAGGTATTGAAGATGTTTCTCTTCAAATGGATGCCAACGATGATTCAACTTGTGAGTTGCCTCCAAAAACACATGTTGATGCTTTTGCTTCTTCTCTCCCATCTCATCCTGACTGGGTGAAGGAGATTTTTAGGAGGATTGAGATGCTTGAAGAGGTCCCTAAAATTATGCATCTGTTGTCTGCGAGGGTTGATGCAATTGAAACAAAGATTGTTGAGTTGAATGGGAGCCTTCAAGTGTTTGGTGAGATGTCGAAGAGGTACGATGAGCTTGAGGTTAGGGTTGCTAATTATGAGGCTTTTTTTGAGAGGTTGTAGTCAAATTCTGTCAAGCCTGATGATAAGCTCATCCCTGGTAAGTTTGAGGGCACTTTTGCAAAAGTTGATGAAAGTGTCAGTGGTGGTAAGTGCCAGGGCACACCTGTGAAGGCTGATGATAAGCACATTGCTGGTAAGTCTAAGGGCACTCCTGCGATAGTTGATGGTGAACGTGTCAGTGGTGGTAAGTCTCAGGACACACCTGTGAAGGCTGTTGATAAGCACGTTCCTAGTAAGTCTGAGGGCACTCCTGCGAAAGGTGATGATGAACGTGTCAGTGGTGGTGAGCCCCAGGTCACACCTGTGAAGGCTGTTGTTGAAGATGTGAACAAAATTGTAAATGATGTTGTGTTTGATCTTCAGCAGTCTTTCCCTGATGAGGAGTTAATGTTGAAATCATCTCCCGCTTCTGTTAAAGTTGTGCACATATCTTTGCCATCAGTGTGTGCTGAGGTTTCAAGAGTGGGTAAGAAGTCTCCACCTGTTATTGCTGACATTGAGTTTAAGGTTCTTGGAGATGAGGTTGGGATTCCAGCAACTTCTGCTGAAGTGCCTCAATCTATAAAGTGTGAAGGCGAAGGTGCTGGTGGTAAAGTTGCTGGAGTTAGGGTTGACCCAGCCCTGGAAAAGTACATTTGTCTGTCTAACAATGATGATTATAAGGGTGCAGGTGTTGATTGGGATTCGGTTGCCAAAGATCCTGCAATTGAAATTGAAGTTGACAAACTAAAGGCTTCCAATGTTATCCCATCAACCAGTACATTCCTTTATGGCCCAGTTGAGCGGGAGAAGAAAGTGAGGATTCTAAAGCATGCCCCTAAGAAGTCATTGATCGGCTCGGAAGATCGTGAATTTATTTATGGACTTGTGAAGAAGCAAAGGTATGGTTTATTTTTATGTTTAGTATTTGGTATGAAATGGTGTTGTTATTGTATTAGTTACAGCATCTCATGCTAGATATATTTATATTCGTTTTGTATAACCTTTGGTAGGAATTTTTCTATTGCTGGTCCAATCTCAAGGTTTGACAAAAAGTTTTTCCAGCACATTTTATTGAAGGATATGTGGCTTTATTGTCAGGTAATAAGTGCTTTTATTTTTGGAGTATATATATACGGGTGGATTGGATTTTATTGTATTAGTTGATTGTTGAATTCACTTTTTTATTACTTTGTTTAGCATCTAGAAGCAGGTTTGGTTCACATTAGGAGGCACATTTCCGAGGACCCTGTCAAGTATCGAGATGTTCTTATTCTTGATTGGCTATTTTACCTAAAGTACCTACCTGATTATGCTTCAAGTTATCAGGAAGACATACCTCTTGAAGTCAACACTGATGATTATTTTAGTGGTACGTGCCCTGCTGATTATGGGAAGCCATGGGTATCTGTAAAGAAAATCTACACAATTTTCAATGTGATAAACAAGCACTGGGTGGCGTTGGAGATGAAAATTGAGGATAAGGTAATCAGTGTGTTTGATTGCAACATCCCTGCTGTTAAGGAAGGAGTTCTTGAAGAACAATTGCAACCGTTTGCTATTTGGCTCCCAATTCATTTGGCAAAGGCTTGGCTATTTGAAAACTTCGATTCCTTTCCTTTCCAGCTAAACATGGTTCCTGGGTTAATGCATGATTCTACTGGGTATGTATTTGTTATCTTATTTTGTTCGTTGGTTACGTTAATATACTTGTTATTTATGTTGTTACATTACATTGTTTCTTTTTTTGTCTATAGGGCTTCATGTGGTATATTTACATTAAAAGCGATTGAAGCTTCTGTATTTGGGGGAGATGTTAAAGATTTCAACAACGAGAAGCTCTTTCGATTTAGAGAACTCATGTGTGCAGATCTGATCAAGGAAACCTGGAGCTTTAAATTTTAAAACCAGTGGTTAGATAGGTTGTTGTTGTGTAGATGGCGAAGTTTGGATGTAATCTGCCAAATTAAGTGCTCAAAATAGATAAGTAGTGGTTACACTGATATGAAGTAGTGGTGTCAATATCCTTGTATTATGTTATTGAACATTATGGGCTGATACCAGGTGCCTAAGTACGAAAATAGTGGTGACACTTATGTTAGTTTCAAGCAGTGTTGATACTGTCTTTGTATTTGTTGATTATGAATTGTATGCTGTTGCACGAGGTGGTTATAGTAGTTAGAAATCTTGGGGACACTAGAATTGTGTTTGGACACCAGTTTAGTCTTGCGAATTTGTTCCCAACATAATTTGATTTCTTTTCAATATAATTTTATAATTTTTCAATAGATTACATCCGTACCATTAAATTATGTTTTGATTATCATTCGAATAAATTATTTGCACATCATGTGCGAATGGTCGAAATTTGCTCAACATGAACTTATTTTTTATCAATAATATTTTACATTTGCACAACAATTGAGCATTGTGAATTTGTGCCCAATATGATCTTATTTTTTCTCAATAGAATAATTGAATTTTTAAATATATTTTTTTCACGATGTTGTCTTATTTTTTGTCATGATTAGAATTAAATTTCACACCATTGTTGATTGGTTAAAATTTGCTCAACATGAACTTATTTTTGCTGAACAATAGGTTAAATTTTGCACAACAGTTGATCCTTGTGAATTTGTGGCCAATATGATCTTATTTTTCCTCAATATATTTTTTGAATTTTTAAATATATTTTTTTCATGATGTTGTCTTTTTTTTCATCATTAAAAGTAAATTGCACACCATCGTCGTTTGGTGAAAATTTGCTCAACATGATCTTATTTTTGCTGAAAAATAGGTTAAATTTTGCACAACAATTGAGCATTGTGAATTTGTGCTTAATATGATCTTATTTTTCCTCAACATCATTTTTGAATTTTTAAATATATTTTTTTCCGATGTTGTCTTATTTCTGGTCATCATTAGAATGAAATTGCACTCCATGGTGGATTGGTGAAAATTTGCTCAACATGATCTTATTTTTGCTAAACAATAGGTTAAATTTTGCACAACAATAGGATTTGGACAACATTGGTGTTTGGATTAATTTAACCTACACGATAGGAGACCGTGGCCCATTTTCCTAATCAAAGAAGTTGGCCCATTTCAGTTACTTTATATATGGGTTGTTCTTCAGTGTATCTACAAGACTCCAACGTCATTTCAACCCTTTCCACTTTCTTCCCCATTACCGTCTCTCCAAGTCTTTTCATCTTCCTCCACACGCTCTTCCTCTTTCGGGATTTTTCTTCACAAGGTGCGTCCTTTCTTGTGTAGTTCTCTCCCTTTCGTTCTTTTGCAAATTTTATATAATCGGTTAGGGTTTTTACATTTTTCCAGCAAGTTTTATGCTGTTATTTCCTGATTTTAGATGACTTTTTCATTATCTTTCAGTCGGTTAGGGTTTTCATCTCAGCAAGTTATATGAGTGTATATTTATTTTGTTTGTGTATGTTTTGTATCCTTAGATGGCACTTCCAACTGCAACCCAAATGGGGTACCATTACACTATCGGCTCCTTTGAAGTGGTTATTACACCACAGGAGACGCCTGTGTATGGACCTAGCCAACTGCACGTGGCTATTCATTCTGATAGAATCTCTGAGCTGTTCCTGGACCATTTCTCTGATTGGAATGGGTTGCTAGTGACTTATGAACAATGTGATCAGGTGTTACATGAAGCAGGGGTCACTGTTGTGGTTCGAACTCAAGTAGCCAACCTGGTGTTAAAGGATTATACTCACAGTTGGTTTGCGGGTGATGCTGAGTTCATTGAATATGGTCTCTGCCCAGATCTCATTATGGATGTACATTACATTGAAGACTCTGAATCTGACATAAGCTCTGATTCAATCTCTCAATCTGATATGAGCATCGACTCTGAACATGATGTGGATCCTCCAGCTTCTCCAGCAAATGCAGAACAAAATGGAAATTTACAAGAGCCACAGCAACCGGAACAGGATTGGGATCAATGCACAATATGTCTTGATCAGATGCTACCATCGATGCCTGTGATTCGGACACCATGTGACCATTCCTTCCACCAATGGTGTCTCCTAGAGTGGGTTTCAATTCAACCCATTTGTCCACCTTGTCAATCAGCTTTTTAGGCATATGTGTAATGTATTTCTGCTTGGAAAAGACATTGTAGTTGCACCTATTTTGTGGTAGTTAATTTTATGGTATGAATGGAAGTTTGCGTCTTGCAATATTTTGTATCTGATTTCCATTCAAATCATACCAATGTATTTAGTAACTATTTGTGGTAACTGGTGTATGTAAATGCCTATTTTTCCTGACGTTTGTGTATGATACTGTGTTTTATTTGACGAAGAAAGACCATCTGAACTTTGATGAATTTGCTCATATATTCTGTGTGGATTTGAAATACATATAAAACTTAATTTTCTCAAGATTCTGTGTGGATTTTGCTCAACATCACCTGATTTTTGCTCAATAGTAGGTTTTAGTTGCACAACAATCGAGCCTTTTGTGCAAAAATATATTTTCTGTCAATATAATTCTATACTTTTCCAATAATTTTGTTTTTGCATCATGATATTATTTTTGCTCATCATTACATTAAAATTTCACAACACCGGCGATTGGTGAAAATTTGCTAAACATGATCTTATTTTTGCTTATCAATAGATTATTTTTACACAAATCTTTAGAATTTTGAAATTGCCTTCAACATAGCTGTTGGGCTTAGTTTAGAGGTGCCCGGCCCATTTCTTGCTTATTTATACAGTGCTTGAACGTTGTTCAGATTGTCTGCAAGTCGTTTCATCTCCCTCCAGTTGTTCATCTTCATCCTCTCTCATTCCCATTAAGATTTTTTCTTCTCAAGGTGCGATTCCGGTTTTGGTATGTATGCCTTTCTGTTTCCTTCCTCTAAAAAAAAACATTCTCGGTTTTTTCGATGTACCGTTTCAGCAAATGTTTTATTGTTGTATTTTCTGATTTTCGTTTATCTTTCCCTTGCTTTTTAGTCTATTAAAACCCATATATTGGTGTTTGTCTTGCTTAGTTCGTATTGCATTATATTCTGTGGGTGTTGTGTGAATCTTACTGTCAATAAAAGTCATAAGTTAGGGTTGATCCAAATTTTCAGATGTTTTATCTTTCTTTGTGTTTCTGAAATGTTTATTTCCTATTAATATCACTGTAATGTTTTATTTTTAAGTGATTGTCTAATATATGAGTATATTTTGATTTTGTCTCTGTAGGTTTTCTCTCTTTCAATGGCATTCCCAACTTATACTGAAGTAGAATATGACTACAGGGTTGGTACTTATGAAGTGAAAATATCAGAAACTGAGTCATACTGGTATGGACCGAGTCAACTTGTCGTGTCCATCCATTCTGACAGCATTCCTTTAACATTCTATCATGGGTCTACATGGAATGGTATGCCTATGAGTCTAGCCCGCTGCAACGAAGTGCTACTTGATGCCGGAGTAACTGGTGTGGTTAGAAGCCAGGTAGCCAATCGGCTTCTAATGGAATTCACTAGAAGTTGGTTTCCGGCCGACGCTGATTTTGTAGAGTATGGTATGTGCCCCAACATCACTATCAATGTACATTTTTTTGATGACTCTTCGTCTGATTCAAGCTCTGAGTCCGACATAAACGATGACATTCATATGGAGGTTGACCAACCAGATCATCCAACACCTCAAGAGCCTATGAAGGTTGACGGATTAAGGGATATATATCACCTTGATCTTGATGAAGAGGAATGTACAATATGTCTGCTTCCAATGTTGGATTCAGATCCTGTTCTCAATGTTCTAAAAGGCGCTAGGCGGTCGCTAGGCGGCAGGTGGCCGCCTAGCGCCTAGGCGGACTTAGAACAAACTTGATTATTTCCTTATATTTTGACGAATAACACTTGTCAATAATTCAAATAATGTAATAATAATCCATAATATCACCTATAAACCCAAATTTGTAGTAGTTAACTAACACTAAAGTAAATAAACGCAAAAGTACATGTCTGACTAACAACTCTAAGCCTCCTAAAATCCAAAACTATAAGTTCGACTGAAAAGCAAATGCATCCCGACATCGAGGATAAAAAAACCCTAAGTCAACTAATCATATGCTTAGAAGCTGAAATTGAATAATCGTTGGACTAGGCGGTGCCTAGGCGGGCCCAGGCGGCGCCTAGGCGGGATTAGGCGGTTCCTGGATGAATTTCCGCCTAGAGGTCCGCCTAGGCTTAAAAATTCCTAGGTCCCGTCCCGCCTGGCGCCTAGGTGGCGCCCAGGCGGCGCCTAGGCGCGTTTTTTAGAACACTGCCTGTTCTTCAAACGCCATGTCAACATTTCTTTCATCCAAATTGTTTGCGATCTTGGCTTATAGTTCAAAACAATTGTCCTCTTTGCCGATCAGAACTGTAGCTGTATATGATATAAGTGTAGTATGTAACTTTTTATGGTACTGAATGTAACCTAATATATATTTTATGAATGAAATTTGTTCTTGGTCATATTTCTTTCTGATTTCTATTCAAATCATAGTAATATTTGATATTTAAGTACGACATTTGTTGTGAACTAGGTGATCATATTGGTGATTTCTGCTATTGAAGTCTATGGGTTGATATTTTCTGTTATTGAAGCTTATGTGTTGACACTAGTTGGGTAAGTCCCAAAGTAGCGCTGACACTGATATTAGTTATAATTACTTGAGACCCTGGGCTTGTATTTTTTTGTTTTTTTGAAGTGCATGTTGTTGCACGAATTGGCAAGTGTTCAAGTTTTTGTGACACTAGTTGGAAGTATTGGTGACACTATTCTTATAATTTTGGTTGATTTATGTTTTTCAAGTTTTTGTAGTGACACTAGGTGGATAAGGCCGAAAGTAGTGCTGAAATGAGTTAGTTAATGTCCACCAAGGATAACTATAACTCAAATAACTGTTATCCATTTTCAGTTTATAGTTTTACAGTTTTGACAGTTGTTTGTATAGTTACCCTGTAATGAACCGACACAAATTACTGTTACAAGAATGAAAGCTGTCTAATTATTGCCTATATATATATATATATATCCATAAATCATTCTTTGTTGTCCATTGGCATCTAAAAACCTTTAACCACACTGCTAACACATCCCTATCCAAAAAGATGAACTATGGAAACACTGTTGGGTTTTTCACAAGTTTCCATCAATTGATGGACGTGCTTGATCGTGTTGTTTATCGTGGTATCACATGAATCTAGTTGATGAAGCATGCAAGACTAACAAAGAGGCTCGCAGGGCCGAGTTGTTGGAAGCCGTTGTGGTTCATTATACATTATATGAGGAATTACAAAGATCAATAATAGCAACTGAACATCACATTCGGATTGCATCCAAAGATGAAGACGGTGAAGCACTATCAAAGGTGATATTTGAAGTTTTATCCATAAATTTGTTTTCCATACTGTGATTGAGTCTTGTATTTTATCTTTTATGTAGATGGAAAAAGAACTGGGCAATCAAAGACAGATGTTTGAAGAGGCAAAGGACAATCTCATGGGATGTGTTAAAGAGGTTTTAGATGCAGAAATGGAAAGGAGGAAGAAGATCGATGACTTCTTAGGAATGTAGTTCTACTATATTAATAACTAATAATATTGGTACTTATTTATATGTTGAATGTATTTTTTTTTATTATTTTAGTTTCTATGTGTTCCATGCTAATGATATGATGCAACATATTAATATCATAATAATCATATAATTATTTTGTAATTTCCTACTTCATATTTCATATTATGAAGTGTTACCGAAGTTTTACGTCTATTTCTTGTGATACTACGGACACATTTGATTAGTTTGTGGATTGTTTTGGTAAAAGTAGTGATGACACTGTTTAACTAAGGTTTTATGTTACTGGTAATTTGCTCAACATCATCTTAGTTTTGCTAAACAATAGTTTATAATTGCACAACAAACGAATGGATATCACTAAATCAACTGTTTGAGTAACATAGACCACTTGATTACCGAGGGAGAGAATTGTGCTGACACATAGAAGAACAAAAACAACTGTTTAGAAGCAGTTATAGTTGTATGCATCTTGACAAATACTATCCATCAAAAAACCACAAGGACAACAATTGTCTTAATGGGTACGAGAAAACTGTTCAGAAGCAGAGTACACAACTGTCTACACCAAAATACATTCCAAAGTTTGCAAGTAAAATATGAAATTGTGTTGTGGTTGTTCAACCAAGATTTAGTTTCTGGCCCTGAATCCCTTTTGAAGTCATTCTTGCATGGGATTTCGCTGCCTTCACAACATCTGCGTTCACTTCATTCAACTCTGAACATACTATATCTGTCAGGTACTTCACCCCTAGCTTTGAAATATTCTTGAAATTGCCCTTTTCCAATCCACACTTGTACCCTCTCTCTGTCCCAAAGAAGGTCTCCATGTGACGCATGAGGCATACCCCAGAATGTTGAACTTTCTCGTCTCCGGCCCATGCGATGGGGACTTTTGATGATGGTGCAGCTGACACTATTTATGCCTTTGCTCGGAGTCCCTTATCTGTTAGATAAGCAATCAGCATATCTCCCTGCATGGATTGAATTATAAATCATGTAATTTTAATTGTAAACTGAGTTGATATTTAAATGAAATTAAGACAAGTAAAGAAATATTAGATATCAGTAGTAAAACTTACCAAACATTCAAAGGGTGATGGGAAGGGGCTAGTTGGATCAGTGCAAGATGGTGTGACATCAACAATTTGGACTACTTTGTTTTTAAAGTTGAAGACAACCATGACATAGATTGCTTCTCGTTCAACCTCAAATACAATCTAATCAACATAATAAAAAACAAATAAACATTAGTGATTGATCTTGTTAACTTTGATTCAATATTTAGAGAACTTTATTAAGTTAATTGCAAGGGAGTACCATGTCTATATCTTTCAAAGAAAGGTGTGGTGACAATGACGATACAGTATCAATGTGGAGGTTAAACCTCTGAAACTGTTCATCACAAGCTCCTAATGATACACTCTCTACATTAAACTGGATCAAGAATAGAAATTAGTAAAAAAAAACAGACCCGTTGTAATAATGGCTATCAATGGAGTGTAATTGAAAGATAAAATTGTAAAAATATTATACTAGACAAGTGGGTTTCATCTTCAAGCGTACCCATGTTTGTTCTAACAACTACAACAAACTTGTGCTTAAACAAAATTTCCCTGCAATGTCAATCATTTTGAAGATGGATTAAATGAAAATAATCTTTTACTTGTAACTGAACATACATTAAGAAAATTAAGATTAAAATGAACTTAAATGTTGTGAGGTGTTTTCATTGCTAAATAGGCTGAAACAGTGTGCTCAATTTCAGAGATAGGATCAGTAATGTCAACAACACGCGAGTAATATGGGCTTCTCAAAGATGCAGAAGGTTTATGTGCTCTCCTTGTAGCTTCTTCTCTCTTTATATTATTAAGTTGTTTTGCAGCATTTCCATCAACTGTGTTGACCCGTTGTGACCTCCTTGGTGGCAAGGCAGCAGGGGAAATGCATTTTATTTTACCTCCCAAAGGGTTCACTGGTGGAGTATCAGTTTTAAATTGAGTGGGTAGGGGATTAGGAGTAGCTTCAACACCCTGTTGTATTGGAGACTGACCATGGCTATCTGGGGGAGCCTGGGTTGCTTCATTAGCATTCTTGATTTCAACCGCTGTGTTCAATGATGTCCCTTCATCTCTCTTAAAATTAGGATCATCTAGAAATATATCAAAGGAAAATTCCCCGTCCCCTTTGATATTTGATTTCATTTTTTGGTTTTTCTGATATGCCATTTCAATCTGAGTAATGCAATCTAAGAAAGCAGGGTCTGACCAGAATTTCTCTTGGGAGTCGGTAAAATATGGGCTTGGAGAGTCATTCATATTTGACCTGTCAGCAGCATTTGTAGAAGGCTCAGAGTTGACATTTTCCATCCCTAGAAGCTGGTTTGCTCCATGTAGAAGTCTTTTCACCTTGTCATCATGTTGTAGTTCAAGCGGGACATTTGTAGACCACTCAGCAAAATCGGAAATAGCTGATGAAAGCACAGAAGTCTTTTGAGCAAACAACTTTATCCAACTCTACAAGATAACATCACATAAAAAATAAGAATAAAAAATCATTAGTAAATATCAAAACATTGCTATACTATACTAATATTACGTTGAATTGGTTTAAATAATTCATACAAACCTCAACTGGGGGTGGTTGTATTTCTGGATCAGCAGGGCGACTGGTGCCTTTATCGTTTTGTGCAGTAGTGTGCGGGCAAGCTGTAGATGGTACGTCGTGATGGTGAGGAACAACTTGGCGAGCCTGGACTAAGCCACAGCCAAACCCTCCAGTACTTATATCATCAGTTTCTCGTTTGCGCAAGATTTTGTAATTTATGCCAACGAAAACTGGGAAAGAACGAGTCATCCTTCTTAGTGTTGTGCTTGTGAATAATTTCACCCTATCCATGTAAAACAACTAGCACACCAAGGGGATAAAGATTTATCAGTATAATGATGGAGCATGGAATGCTGACATGAAGAATACTATAGACATGTAGGTAAAAGTAGGTGGGGCTGACATTTGTACTACCAACATGGTAAAGAAATTAAGTTTTCATCAGAGCAAAGGTTTGAAAAAAATACTTACAACCAAGAATAATAGAGGCCCTCTGAAATGGCCATTCTTATTCGTTTCCCATCTTTTCTTTGCATCAACCAAAGTTTCCAACACAAGACCACACCAATTTAGGTCTTTCATGTCACCCAATTCAGGAACTACTGTTATTAAACTATGGTTGGCATGTCCGTTTCCTAGTGTATCAACCAAGATAGAGTCTAATATAACAATAAAGTTTAGAAGGAATTGATCACTACAGTCAGTGTTAGCTATCAATTTTTCCATAACCATGTCCGTTTCCTGTTGTTATATGATCCTGGACATCAAATGTGGTTTTCCACTCTTGCACAAGACTGAAATTCTCTTTAGCTGATTTTCTCCCAACTAAAACCTTCCCCATTGGGAACCCCATTGTGATATGCACGTCTATTTCTGCAATTTTAAGTTCTCCTCCATTAGCCAACACCAAGCAACAATTGTTAGGATCAAACTGATCCACTAACCAATATGAAAGAAGCAGTGGTAGGGTAACAATATCCAAGTTGAACAAAAATCCAAAACCAATATCTTCAATCAATTTCTTTTGCTTGGCATTCATTTTTTTCAAGGATGACACCAACAAGCGTGGGCTTGACCGTGATTTCAATGACGGGAGATTTTTTTGTCTGGTGTTCCTTTCGTTCCTCACAATCAGCTCCCTGTTTTCTGTTGTAGGTTGTATGTCTGTGTTATCTGTTTGCTCATCAGATGTTATGAGATGCACAGTTGGGTTTACATGTTGAACAACCGTCTCATTAGGTGAATGGTTTTCCAACCTTGCAATTTCAATGGTCTCCACAGCAACAGTGCTAACAGGAAGATCAGTCCCAGGGCGAACTTCTTTCTTACTATTTTTTCTAAGAAGTGGTTGCGAATCTTTGGATTCAAGGGACCGACAACCCTCCCCTCCTTCGTAGGCTTTACCAGGCTCAGTATCAGCAGACAGTTCATCCTTGAAAGGAGGTGAATCTCTAGATAAATCAACTATTGGAGGTTTAACTCCAGATCTTTTTTATCTCTTCGAATTTCTATTTGGACTGTGTAGAACAGGTGAATCACTTACATTCTACGGACGTTTACCTATAGAATGAACACTTACAATCAATTTCTACAAATATAATTGAAGAAATGACATTGTAAGAGACGGTAATTTCTACAAATAAGTGCGATTTTCCTAATTTTCGTGGAGTAATTCTGTCTTGGTTTGCTAGTGCTTTCTCTCTTCTATCCTGGAACCATGATGTGATCTTTTCTCTAGAAAACTCCACAAGTGCCACAATGGGATAATCCTTTTTGCCTTTGAAAATGGATTTCAAGCTCTCAGCATTGTTGGATGTCATCATGTTGTATCTATTACACTTTGAATGTGCTCTGACACATTTATCAAAACATGCTGACACCAGATATTCTGATAGTTTTGGACAGGTTGCTTCGATTTGTACAAGGTAGTTGTTGAACTCTTGGATAGTGTAACTCTCTGCTGCTTTTTTGAACATTTTCCCCAGCACTTTTTTCCTGAATGTCGCTTTGATGTTTTGTTTCAAGTGCCACATACATATGCAGTGTGTAGCTGTTGGGTAAACTAAAGATACAACCCTTGAAATGCTAGCATGTCTATCAGAGACAAACACTAAGTCATTTGATGGAGGCACAACCTGCAGCAGCTGATACATAAACCATTTCCAAGAGCTGTTGTTTTCGGAGTCAACAATACCAAAGGCAAGTGGAAAATTTTGTCTATTGGCATCTTGTGCAACTGCTCCAAGCAAAGTTCCTCTGTTGGCCAGTTAGGAATGTTCCATCAATAACAACAACCTGGTAAATAAAGAAATAAAATTACTTATGTTATCGAAGTTAAGGAAATCGATGACAACAGAATTTGTGCTAACACTGTTTAAGACATACCTTCTTTAAGAGGGGGAATGCTCTAATGCACTGTCCAAAGGACAGAAAGAAGTACTGAAACCTATCTTCTTTGTCTTTTAAAATTAAAGCTATAGTCCCATTGTTTCTCTCTATGATCATATGGCAAAATGATGGTAAATCTGCATAATTTGATTCTGGTGTCCCCTTAACCATTTCGTGAGCTATTTTTGATGACTTCCATGCTCTCCAGTAGGTAATTTGCATCTTTTTTTTCTGTTCTCATCTTATCCATTATCTATGTTGGCCTATATCCAGCGTTAACATTGTGTAATTATATTCAAATTAGAATAAATCATATATTAAAAAGCAAGATTAAATATAAATACTATTTCTTAAAAAAAGTTATCACCTTGATTCGATGATGCTTGCAATCACAGAAGATGAAGGCTGTTTGCAGTGTTTTGTCCTGAAATCCCATGTGCATGTGTGCATGTCCACATATACTATAACCTCATGCCAAGTTGGACCAAAAGTTTTGACATGCACTTTCCATTTGCAGTTAGGATCTACACAATGCACCCTATAATACTTTGTATCTGATTTTGCCACACGAAAACCAAATATCTCGGTTATTGACAAGATTCCCAAAGCATGCTTAACTGCTTTCCTTGATTCAAAGCTTTTGCCTACGCACATCAAGTTTTGTGAATTCAGATTCACACTAGGCACAGTAGAGCTATCAGCATCCCAATCTTCTAGTGTAGTTTCTCTCCTGTGTGTTGTAGAATAGAATGCTCTCCATATTTCATCTGCAGAATATTCATCACTTGCAGTGTCACTGTTTAGAGAATTCATGTCATCTCCAGTATCTTCAAACAATACACCTTTCATCGTGGTGTCACCGATCAATGTCATGTTATTTTCCCCTGTAACAATGTTGGTAATAGTTGGATTGCATGTTACCAACTGTAAACTGTCAGCTGAGAATGGATGTTGATCTTCAACTTGTTCACTATCTGATTTAATGTTGACACACAACTCCACAGCAAATTTAACATCTTGTAGGTCGGACAACCTTAAAAACTCTTTCAAATCAGCATCACATGCAACAAGAAGCGGAGCTCTCAACATTTTGAAAGGGTGTAAATGATTGAATTTCAATTCTAATGCACTATCTATATTGAATCTGTTGTGCACTTTTTTAGTTAAACCCTGTAATGTTATTGACTCGTCAATCATAAACACCTTTGAAGTAGTGTCTCCAACAAAGGTTGGACATGAATCATCAAACAACCATTTCCCACCATATACAACTGTAATAATGTGGGTTGCCATTGTAATCTGCAGAGTATGAATTTAAGAGGATAAATACATTGAAGTAATAACAAACACAATCTGATTAAAAACGATGAAATGAGCAACAAAAGTGAATAGAATACACCTGTTATGAAAACAATTCTTACAAAATTTGCACCTACGGTGCAAATTTTTTATGAGTCAAATACAGTTCTGACATTAAAACTTTCAAGGTGTAATAAGGAATCTGTAGATCATTGTATTGTCAAATGCAACAATGGATTTGCACCCACTGTGCAATTTTTCTATGACTCAATTGTAGTGCTGACATGGCTCAATCAATGTTCAATAACGAATTATAGTGATGACATCAGCAATCAAAGTCTAATAAGGAATGAATACTTCGATATATTGTGCAGATTCAAGTGTAGTGATGACATGAGCAATCAAAGTCTAATAAGAAAGGGATAATTCAATATATTGTCCATATTCAAGTGTAGTGATGACATGAACACAATATTGGATGACATGAACCCAATATTTGATGTGACAGTTTGGAATCTATATCTTTAAATCAACATAATGAAGACAATACACCTGTTATGAGAAGAATTATATAAAACTTGCACTTCTCGTGGAAAACTTCTATGATTAAGGTCTAGTGATTACTTGAAACAACCATAGTGAAATCACATCGTAAGCAATCATAGTGATGACTTGAGCAATGTAAAATATTAAAAAGCATAAATAAGCATAAACATACACAGATTCGATTGGAAACTTGAAGATTACACATATATAGCAAAAAATGCTCATAAACATTAATTCATGCTTAAAAAATCAATCAAAATTTGCGCCTTGGCGCATATTTTGATGCATTCTATAACATTATTCATTTGATTCTACTGTATGTGTTACTCCATAACCTTAATCACTTGATGCATAAAAAATGAATCAAAGTTTTCGCAAAAGGCACAGATTTTGATGCATTCAATAGCAGTAATCATTCTGTTCAACTATATTTCCATATTGTTATAACATATATAAGCATAGATAAACACAGATTTGACGTAATCTACATTTGTAATCACACGATTCTAATCAGTAATCCAAAAATCGAAGGACATTTGCGCCTTTGGCACAAATTGAAGCAGTAATCCAAAAATTCAAGGAAATTTGCACCTTCGGCGCAAATTTAATATTATTCTTCAGTATAATTGAGTATCAACTTCGAATCATCAAAATTCTAGTAAAATTTGCGCCTTTGGCGCAAATTTTCAACTAATTCATGGTAGCGTTTGTTATAAATTGTAATAGGATATTTTGCTTACCTGATTCTCTAGAATAGACTTCGAAATCGATCGCTTTGATGATGTCGGAGTGGTAATCTGTCGGAAATCCTAGCAATCGTCGGCGAGCAAGTCGGGAGGGAGAAAGAGAGAGCGTCCGGAGATGGAGAGCTGGAGGAGAGAGAAAAGCGCTTGTGGAGAGAGGGCGGAGCCTTTTATTTAGGACATTTTACAAAAATGTCCCAAAACGTGAATATTTCGCAAAATAAGCCCATTTTCGTGGCTATTTTGCAAAATCCCCCTTAATATTTTCCCGCCTTTTTTTAACGACTAATATTATGCCACGTTTTATTTTTTTGTCACCTATTTTTAATTTATTTATTTTAATAATTATTTTTTATATATGGTAATAATATTATTTATGTACTATTATATACTAATATACATGTGTATATTTTTGTGTGTCTATATATATAGATACCTTTTTTTATGCGTTTACCACATTTACGTATATATCTATGGTAATAATTTTGTATGCTTTGTTTTGCCAAATCAAAAAATATTTACACGATCATTTTGCCTTTTGTTTTGGCCAATTCAATCACCGGTTGTATTTGGTGGGCAAATATCATATCACTCCTTTACAATACCATGTCATTTATAATTTAACAAAAATTAAATAGATCGAGTTCTATACAATATCAATTGAGTCATTTTTATATCATGAGAAATAGAGTTTTTATATTTACTTTTGAAATGGTAATTAGTTGAAAGAATAATAGATTAATTAAATAGTTTGATTTGAAATCATTATATTTTGCTATGTGACTTCATACTTCTTTAATTTTAAATGATGAGTGAGATAAATAAATTGTCGTATATAAAAAATAGGGATATTTACAAAAGAGAATCACCCGTTAAATATAGACTTTTATATTTAACTATCCGATAAATATGAAATTACAAAACACCACCCAAAATGGTTTTGTTAACATGTCACCACCCACCACATATTTTATACTTTACATTTAAATTTTAAACTTGAATATATTTAAATTAAATTTATAGTATGGATAAAAAAATATGTTAATATATTAGGGAAAAAATGTGTAAAAATTTTAAATTCTATATTTATTTGGAAGGTTTCTAACTGTGGAAAATATTATTGAATTTAATTTAAAAATTAAATCAAACTTTCATCAAGATACTCTTAATATAAAAAAATACTTTTGAGCCTGAAAATATTTTTAAAAACTTAATTAGATAATGAGACATAAATTATAGATATAAAAAGGGGTTTTTTGCTAAGTGGCCATTTGGGGACCAAATTTTAAGTCATAGGACACAAGGGTTACAATATTAGGTAAGTGTCCACATTTTCCAATTATACCCCTGCCCCTATTTCCCCAAAATTTCACCGTCAAAATCAAAACCTAAACAACAGCCTCCCTACAATCGAGCAACAATCTTCGTCTCCGGTGGCTGTCGGTCGGTCCATGGTCGTCGCTCGACGCTCCACCCTCCCACTCTGTCGGCCCCAACCAGTGCTCCGACCAATCCTCGGTGTTCCTCCTCCAGCATCCGCCGCCGCTGTCGCTTGACCTCCTCTCCGTTCGACCCTAAATCCAAGCCTTCTATCCGCTCAATCACGTTCGACATCTATCAAGGATGGTTTTCGTGCAAAAACCTCTCTCAAATTTATACAAAATCGCTAACCGCCATTGTTCAAGCACCCGCTTAGCAGCCATTGTTCAAGCATTTGCCGTGGTGTGTAAGATCATCCTTCGACAAAATCAACACAACGAGAGTGAAGTAGAGATTGCACTCCTCAGTTTGATAGGTCATACGCGTCAAACGAAGCTCTGTGTAAGTAGAACGAGCCGTCGGAAGATTGGCGAAAATCACTGATAAAGCTGCTCGAGATGGGGGAAGAAGAAGAGTAATTACGACAAACCTCCCAGACTTTCTATTTTTTATAAAATATGCCCCTGTGTTAATTTCTAAAATTTCAGAAATTATCCCGCAATTATAAAAGTTGTTCTAACTCGCATAATCTCCGTTAAAAAATTAAAAATGTAACTAATATTGTCACCATGATAAAAATAAAGTCATAGATACTGTCACCACTATAAAAACGTGGTCATAGACACTGTAATCAAAAGGAAATCTTATAGGGGCTAATGAGAAACCAAAATGTAACTACTATTGTAACCACTATAAAAAAACAGTGTCATAGCCCTGTCACCACTATAAAAACCAAGTCATAGACACTGTAATCAAAAGAAAAACCATTGGACAACGGAATCACAAACCCTATATGGGCTAATAAGAAACCAAAATACATGTAGTGACAGTTCTCCTATAACATATGAATTGTTAAGAGGGGTATAGACACTGTAATCAAAATAAAAACAGTGTCATAGCCACTGTCACCACTATAAAAACAAAGTCATAGACACTGTAATCAAAAGGAAAACCTTATAGACGATGTAACCAAAATAAAACAGCTTTATAGACATTTCTCCACTATGAAAAAAGGTTCATAGACACTGTAATCAAAGGAAAATCCTAGGAAAAGGGAAGCACAAACCCTATATGGGCTAATGAGAAGCCGAAATACATGTGGTGACAGTTCTTCTCTAATTTCTAATTTCTAGATTTTTATGTTTTTTTAAAGTAGTGTCACCACAATAAAAAAAATTAAAAATGTAACTACTATTGTAGACACTATAAAAAAATAAAGTCATATATATTGTCACCACTATAAAAACATGGTCATAGACACTGTAATCAAAGAGAAATCATATCATAAAGGAAGAACAAACCCTATAGTGACTAATGAGAAACCAAAATAAATGTGATGACAGTTCTCCTCTAATACATGAATGGATAAGAGGGTCATAGACACTATAATCAAAATAAAGAGTGTCATAGCCACTGTCACCACTATAAAAATAAAGTCATAGACACTGTAATAAAAAGGAAAATTCTATAGACGCTTTAACCAAAATAAAAACAGGGTTATAGACATTGTCACCACTATGAAAAAATGGTCATAGACACTGTAGTCAAAGGAAAACCCTAGGACAAGTGAAGCACAAACCCTATAGGGCTAATGAGAAGCATATATTCATGTGGTGACAATTCTCCTCTAATATATGAATGGGTACGATGGACATAGACGCTGTAAGTAAAATAGAAATAGGGTCATAGACACTATCACCATTATAAAAACAAAGTACTAGACACTGTAATCAAAAGGAAAACCCTATAGACGATGTAACCAAAATAAAAACAGCTTTAAAGACACTGTCACCACTATGAAAAAAGGTTCATAGACACTGTAATCAAAGGAAAATCCTAGGAAAAGGGAAGCCCAAACCCTATAGGGGCTAATGAGAAGCAAAATACATGTGGTGACAGTTCTTCTCTAATTTCTAATTTCTAGTTTTTTAAGTTTTTTTAAAGTAGTGTCACCACGATAAAAAAAATTAAAAATGTAACTACTGTTGTAGACACTATAAAAAAATAAAGTCATAGATACTGTCACCACTATAAAAACATGGTCATAGACACTGTAATCAAAGAGAAATCATATCATAAAGGAAGAACAAACCCTATAGTGACTAATGAGAAACCAAAATAAATGTGATGACAGTTCTCCTCTAATACATGAATGGGTAAGAGGGTCATAGACACTGTAATCAAAATAAAAAGTGTCATAGCCACTGTCACCACTATACAAATAAAGTCATAGACACTGTAATCAAAAGGAAATTTCTATAGACGTTTTAACCAAAATAAAAGCAGGGTTATAGACATTGTCACCACTATGAAAAAATGGTCATAGACACTGTAATCAAAGGAAAACCCTGGGACAAGTGAAGCACAAACCCTATAGGGCTAATGAGAAGCATATATTCATGTGGTGACAATATTCCTCTAATATATGAATGGGTACGATGGCCATAGACGCTGTATGTAAAATAGAAATAGGGTCATAGACACTGTAACCATTATAAAAACAAAGTCATAGACACTGTAATCAAAAGGAAAACCCTATAGACAATGTAACCAAAATAAAAACAGCTTTATAGACACTGTCACCACTATGAAAAAAGGTTCATAGACACTGTAATCAAAGGAAAGTCCTAGGAAAAGGGAAGCACAAACCCTATAGGGGCTAATGAGAAGCCAAAATACATGTGGTGACAATTCTTCTCTAATTTCTCATTTCTAGTTTTTTAGAATTTTTTAAAGTAGTGTCACCACAATAAAAAAAATTAAAAATGTAACTACTATTGTAGACACTATAAAAAAATAAAGTCATAGATACTGTCACTACTATAAAAACATGGTCATAGACACTGTAATCAAAGAGAAATCATATCATAAAGGAAGAACAAACCCTATAGTGACTAATGAGAAACCAAAATAAATGTGATGATAGTTCTCCTCTAATACATGAATGGCTAAGAGGGTCATAGACACTGTAATCAAAATAAAAACAGTGTCATAACCTCTATCACCACTATAAAAACAAAGTCATAGACACTGTAATCAAAAGGAAAACCCTATAGACGTTGTAACAAAAATAAAAACAACTTTATAGACACTGTCACCACTATGAAAAAAGGTTCATAGACACCGCCATCAAAGGAAAACCTTGGGAAAAGGGAAGCATAAACCCTAAAGGGGCTAATGAGAAGCCAAAAGAACATGTGATGTACAGTATGGTTTAGGGTCAAGGGTTAAGTCTTTAGGGTTTAGGGCCAAGGCCCAAAACCCTAAATCCTAAACCCTAAACCCTAAAATGTTAAGTATAGTAAGTCGTTAAGAGATGATTGCTGTCATCAAATGAAAAACCCTAGGACAAGGTAAGCACAAACCCTAAAAAGGCTAATGAGAAGCCAAAAGACATTAGGTGGGTTGCTCTCCTTCAATATATGAATGGGTAAGAGACCCATAGACACTGTCACCACTATAAAAACCGGATCATAGACACTGTAACCACTACAAAAACAATGTCATAGACACTGTAATCAAAATAAAAATGGGGTCGTAGACACTATAACCAAAGAAAAACAAAGTTATAGACACTGTAACCAAAATAAAAACAGGGTCATAAACACTGTCACCAATATGAAAAAATGGTCGGAGACACTGTAATCAAAGGAAACCTTACGACAAGGGGGGCACAAACCCTATATGGGCTAATGAGAAGCCAAAATACACGTGGTGACAGTTCCCCTCTAATATAAGAATGAGTAAAAGAGTAATGGAAACTGTAACCAAAATAAAAAAAGTGGTTATAAACACTGTCACCACTATAGACACTGTCACCACTATAAAAATATATCGTGACAACTTATTTTTATGAGGTCACCACCCTTATTGAAAATATGTAATTTATTAAAAGTCATTGTCACCACATAAATAGTTTAACCATTGTATAAAAAAAAGAATAGTTTAACCAATTATGTTTTCGTTTTTTTTCCCAGAATTGTTGATAAGATCCAATTAAAGGGTGATTAGATGTAAATTTTAGAATTTGAAATTGATTATGTGCAAATTAGCCATACAGTCAAAGAGGTGTGACCGTGTGAATAGGTGACAATGCAACCTCTCTATGAACATATAACAAAGACTTCTTCCATTCCCCATTTTCCTCTTTCTTCATGCAATTCGTGTCCAGAAGCTCAACTGAAGAGCTACACTACTACTATCAGATAACTTGAAACAAGAAGGAAAAAAACAACCTCACACACATCAGCTCCTCCTACCCTTCCTTCTCCTCTAAATCAAACTACTCCTTAAACAACCTCACACACATAAGCATCTCCATCTTCGTTCACCTCCAGAGCTTCACCAACGCTGTCAGCCTGTCACCACCGTGCAACTCTACCCATGCGCCACCTCAATCGCCGACATACATAACTAAAGAGCACTGGAAATAAATCAATTAAAGCATAGAACCGCCATTAAAGAGTGCTGGAAGAAGGAATGGAGTAGACGCCAAGTGTGGAAGCCATAAAAACCCCACGAGATGTGAATCAGGGAAAGCGAGACGCCTAAAAGAACGGCGATTTGTGAGATTGGAAAGAAATCCGCATAGCTCAAGTGAGAATCGATTGATGAAACCATGAAATTGGCACTCAGTCGGCATGGCTGTCAAGTGTGCCATCGAGCTTCGAATCCCTGACATCATACACTGCCATGGCTCCCCCATGTCGTTGCCCCAAATCGCCACCAAAGCCCTGGATCAAAGAGGTGCACATGGGCGCTAAAGGCCTGAAGCTTGGACGCATAGGACTGAAATCCAACTCTCAAAGTACCAATTGAAGGAGGAAGAGGAAGAACGGGAAGCCCGTTTCGAGGCAGATCTGATTTGGAGGAGAAAGGGAAGCGCGTTTCGGCGAGGGAGGGAACGGGACGGCGCGGCGCAGCGACGATGGAGGGAGCCGGGCGAGGGAGGAGGGGAGGCCGACCAGGAGGGAGAAAGAGATGTCGTAGGCGATCAATTTGGAGGAGAGGAGGAGGTGATCGGCGGTGGCAAATCACCAAATCCGGATCGGGAGAGCAATCGGCCATGGGAGAAGATGGGGAAGAACGAGATGTGAAGTGTTTTGATAGAAATTATAAAACTAAGGGTAAAAGGGGTATTATGAAAGATTTTTGGCCATTTACTAGCAAAGGAAAGTTTTTATGACATTTAGTATTTGGTCCAAAGGCCGAAAGCCTTTGGACCAAATTACTTCATATAAAAATGCTATTAAATTTAAACAATGCTAATAACTTACAAACTTATTTTAATTTTGATTAAAAGAAGTCTATAAGATATTTATAAAATTTATAACCATTTTTAGGAATAAAATAGGAGAATGTGTTCATATATACACCAAGTTTTTTAAATAATATTTTTTAAAATTTTTGGTAAAATATATTTTTTTTTAAATCTATTTGAGATTCTAATTTAAATATAAAGGCTAAATATTATAATATCATATATATTTTACATAATCCTAATAGAAATTGACAATAGGTGGTGATTTGTAAAATAAAAAAACATTTAATGGGTGGTTTTCTTTATTTTCGTTCCTAACAGGTGGTGAAGTGTAAAAGTCTATATTTAACGGGTGGTTTTCTGGATTTCCCTAAAAAATATCTTTCTTTTTCTCGCAGTGGGTACCTTGCTTGATTTTTCATGACATTAATTTTTAAAATTTTAAATAAATGTACTTGTACTCTGAAACTTTAACTAATGAAATTTTAGGTTGATTTGAGGTGGTGGTTGGCATGAATATATATATATATATATATATATATATATATGTCCTTTGTAGAGTTGAGCCAGTTCTTTTTATTGATTTATTTAATTTCAAATCGGTTTAGAATCGTTTAATATTAGATATGATTATTACTGGCTAAAGGGCGGTTAGATATCATGAAAATTAAATTTATATAAGTTTAAAGTTTCGAGTACAAATTCGGTCAATAGATTTTTGAAACTATTTTTTCTATTAACATAGGTTAATAAAAATTATTGTATTTTATTTATTAACCAAAACTTATATAATATTTTTGTAATCTACAACCCGTGCAAGGCACGGGAAATGAACTAGTGACTAACCTACTGAACAGACTCATACGACTGAATAATCCTTCATATACTAGTTAGTGCATAATCATTTATACTCGACCGAATAATCATCTATGCCTGCAATCAAACAAATGGGCTAATTAATCTCCACCCTCCATCTCAACTCATCAACGGCCCAGATTTGTGTACATGATACATGTTAAGGGTTGAGTACACCGGAACTAACTCATATATACATATATATACTTGAGATATTTGTAATAAATACAATTAAATTGAATAATGTATCACATAATCTGCTTAGCCTAGTTGGTAGTTGGAAACGGGAAGGGAATAAAAACTAAGGAAAGAAACCAGGAGTTGGAGGTTCGAGTCCCCCCCTATCCGCCCAATTTTTGTTTAATTCTTTTTTATTTTACACAATCTATATCCTTTTCTTCTTCGGTACTTCTTTGAGTCTTTCCCTCCCCTGATGACTAATTTCAGTTCCCAAATCCGAATTAATTTGTTAAAAGTTTAATTGAAAAGGTTAATGTTTCATACTTCATCATTTGTGCCCTAAATTTTAATTTTAGATTCAATTTAGAGGTAGAATATAAGAATTTAGGTTTTTTTTATTTATTTTGGAAACCAATTTTATGAAATTAGGGTTAACGATTTTCACAATCACTTTTGTGAATTGAATTTGGGATTTGAGAATTGTTTTTTTTATAGAATATATAATATGGATCAACAAGCTTGTTAATCGCTCTAAGTCCTATATTCCCATTGTTGGATATTCCTTCAATCAATCATATCCCTAATCCATCTCGGAATGTTGAACTGGTTGAAAGTGGACATGATGTTATTGGTATTTGTAGAGATAATGTAAAGATTAAAAAAAGCTCGATTGGAGAAACAATGGGTGATTATTAGTGAACCGGATCTACAAAAACCCATTCAAGACTATTATCGTTCCTCGCAGTTTTCAGCCCCCCTCTAGCAAAAATCCTGGGTCCGCCACTGGTTTCATAGGTATATTCTTGTCCCTCCATCCCTGACTGAATGCTAATCTTCTCCCAGTTTCCCTCGACTCGCTAGTGAACGCTAATCTTGAGTTTTCAACTTCGATTGAGCGATGGATTCCTCAATTCAGCGTGAAAAGGTTCGTGTGGTTACCGGGATTAGGGGTTTCGGGGACCAGGTTCAGACTACGGCGCCTTCAGTCTCTCTTCAAAAGCTTCAATCCAAATCTTTTGGCAGTGATAGTCTTAATTTCACTTTCCAGAGACCAATCGACGACGACGAGGTGAATACAAAGTTTTCTAACCGCATTGCATTTTCGTCAATTCATCAATAATAGAGACTTGGTTATTTTGAGTTATTGTTCATTAGTGCCTCTTTGGAAGGAATTTTCAGTTGCCTTGTTCAATTAACATCAGATCTGGACTTAGGAAGAAATTTGCATTTGGTTGATTGGTTGTTTGTGTTTTGATGTTGTGGATTGTAGTAATAAACCACTCGATCAACTATGAAGTGGATCATTTCTATGATCATGAAGCAAGCAATGATGTGATATTTATTGAGGAGATAAAGCATTTAATCTCCTCGGTGTTTGAAGGGAAGAGTGCCATTGTTTTTGCTATTTGGAGCTCGAGGAAGTGGCAAGACGTATACCAACTAGGTTTCTCCTTTTTTTTCACATTCTGCTCAACTATAAATTTTTTGCTAGTGGTCATTTGATAATGCATATTTCAATAGACATTATAGAGTAATTTTAGTTGCATTTCATGGTTGTTTGGCTATGTTTTAGAGTTAATTTCATATTTTGCTCTTTTGGTTGGAAAGTTCGGAAATTATGCTATTTCAATTATTTTATGCAAGTTCGTAGATCCGGCTGGTGGTTAGCATGGAAGAGTTCTTAATGGAATGAAGAAGAACGAGAAAAAAAGATAAAAGGAAGCGAGGAAAGCAAAGGTTGAGTGTAGCAGAGCAACAAGGCTGAGTTCTTAGACAAGTAGCGGCCGCGAGTCCTATGTCGCGCCCGCGAGTCACCCCGCTTCACCATGAAGATGTCACCGCGAGAGGGTTTACTGAAGCCCACCAGTCGCGGCAGCGAGAGACCTGTCGCGGCGGCGAGTTCGTGCAGAGAACATCAATTCGAGAGCAAAATTCTATATTTTTAGGAAGGAGATTCAATCCAATCCTTTGAAGACTTATTCTTTAGGGTTTAAGAAAGATATTTTGAGACTTATTTATTATTATTTTCAGTTTTAATATTTTTAGAATATTTTATATTATTTTAGGATTATTTCCGCATTATCTTTAAGGAAAGTATCTAGGTTTTCTGGGTCTCTTCTTTCCTATCAAAGGGAGGCACGAAGTTAGACATTGGAGAACAACTATTCCAAGACCTTGAATCATTATTTACAGTAATTCAATCATCCATTCAAGTTTGCTTATTTTTCCATCAATTCGAATGAGATTTAGGTACGCTGTGAGTGGCTAAGTTCGTTATTTGTTTCACCTGTCATTCGGAGATTTGGTTGGTGGTTTGTGAGGCTTAATTCAGTTGTTTCCTACTATTCTTTTGATTTTCCTTGCGATTACTGATGATATTATTGTGATTCGCGACCATAATAGTATCTTGCTAGGTTTTTGTTCTTTCGTCATTGAATGAATTCCGTAGCAGCATGCTTAGGATTGTGAGAACCTTTGTTTGATGCCCGAGCACGATTTGAACACCAGCATAGTTCATCCGATGGTGAGGTGCCCGAGCAAGACATATGTCTTAAACATCGGTTACTGAGATGCCCGAGCAACATTGGCATAGATTGAATGGGTTAGTGATGAACCCAGGGCACGATTTGAACACCAGCATAGTTCATCCGATGGTGAGGTTATGTCATAAGGTTTTAGACAACATTTTCTTTGGCCATGCTGAGGGCAACAAGGTCATGAGATCTACTTGGAGTTGCTTTATCTATTTGTTGCATGAGCCTGACACAATTTCATATTGGTTGGAGCTATTCTTCATGGCTTGTCAGTCTCTTACCTACACCATAAATGTCAGGAAGGATTCAACTACGATTGGATTTGTTGGCTTGATCACTTTACTTGCTATTGAGTTGGGGATTGTTTTGGATGAGTATGATGCGCTGAGAGGAGGTCACCGAATTGATATCAACCCCCTCAAGTATGAGAGGCTGATGACTGTAGCTGGTGATGGCTACCACTGGTTCTCTGGCGGAGACAGAGCTCACACGGTTTATCTTCCTCGCCAGGATCTGCCTACTCATCCCACCACCCCGCATTTACTACTTCCCAGTTGTTGTGAGCCTAATTCGACATGTTATACACTTACTTTTATATCGATTTCTGCATTCATTTCATGCATCCTGGCTAAGAATAGTACATATCCTATGTAGTTTACACTTATTTTCCAAATTATGGAATCTACACTAGTTTTTGTTTAATTTTGCACAAATTGAGGCATTTTACAGCAATTCGGAGAAAGGAAGAAAAATCACAAAGAGGTCGATATCGACCTAACATGGTCGAAATCAAGTATAGCAAATCGACTAGGAATGCCAGAAAACGACCAGAGAATGAGAGCGAAACAGGAGAGGTCGATATCGACCTATGTTGGTCGATATCGAGTCAAGGCAGGTCAATTTTCACCCAGAGGCCGAGATCGAGTGAAGAAGCGAAGACAGGTCTATATCGACCTATGTTGGTCGATATCGACCAAAGACTAGTCGATTTTCCATGTCAGAGTCTATATCGAGTGGTCAGACGACGAATCCGAGCAGGGGACTCGATATCGACCAACATTGGTCGATATCGACCAACATTGGTCGATATCGACCAACTTCCAGAGTCCATTTCGAGTCCGAGTGCTGAGCTGCGTTTCTTCCACATGAAGCAAGAGATATTCTATCAACTGAATGGAAGATTTATCAAGTCCAAGAAAGATCTATCCACTTTAGATATATTTTCCTTTATGGATTTATTTCTTTTATTTCCAAACTTTATCTTATGCCTTTAGATAGAGAGTTTATATATATATATATATATATATATATATATATATATATATATATATATATATATATATATATATATATATATAGTTGTTCTTTCCTAGATTAGTGGGGAATGAACACTATAAATAAAGCCTTAGGGGTTGAGTTTTATTCATTCAATTCCAGTTACAATCAGTTACATAGAGAGAGAGAGAGAGAGAGAGAGAGAGAGAGAGAGAGAGAGAGAGAGAGAGAGAGAGAGAGAGAGAGAGAGAGAGAGAGAGAGAGCATTGTGGCTGCGAGAGGTTGGAGAAGTTGAGAGCGGATTTGGCTTCGATTGGTTGTAAGCTTTCTTTCAGCTTATTCAATGCAATGTAGTTCCTTTTCGTTATTTATGTCTTTCTTGATGATGAAGAACGAGTAGTCACCCAACTTCTAGGGTCGGGGTGAGCCCGAAGGTAGCCATGTAAGGTGATGCGGTAAAGGTACAATCTTTTGATGCAATTTCGTCTTCTATCCCTATGAGCATGATTCTTTTGCGAAAGTTGAAGGTGATCCTTGTTTGTGTTAATGAAGCGAAAGTGATCTTAATGCAACTTGGATTAATTATGTGAAAAAGGGTTAGTAACAATCAGGGTTTATGCGAAAAGCTCTACAGAAGCTATACCACTCGATTCGGACAATTAGCACGCCTGTCTAGTGAGTTTCTTTCTTTACCCTTATTTTTTATAGAGTGAGGACACTGTAATGTTTAAGTATGGGGTGGGGGAAGGGCTTACTTTATGCATATTTGATTTTATTTGACAATATGTGTGCATATTCTTAAAGTTTATCTCTTGAATTGGTTATACATGGTTACTTTGGATATGATTATTTATCTATATGCTTATATGTTATTTTCCAAAGTTTATTTTTAATCACCCCCAATTAAATTTTTTGATAAGTGTCATGGAAGCTTAAATCGAACTCGACGATGCAAAATCAGATTTATTAGAGATATAGCATGAAATTGCCTAGTAAAAGGAAGCCACAATGAAGTGCATATTTTTATTGAAAACCATAAAAGAAGGTAAAATTTGATATTGCTTTTGACATGTTGCATGATAAAAGGATGGTGGACTTTTTATTTTCCATACAATGCTCATATTGTTTATATCCTAGCCTTACCTATGCTTATGCATCACAAAAGCCATATTATGCCTTACATTATACTATGCTCCACATGTTCTAAATATTGCCCATTCTTTACCTTATTCGAGGATTATGTTGAGAATGAAAGCTACATGTTGGAGATTATCATATGGTATTTGCGTTGTTACTATCATTATTGGGGTTTGGTAGGAAATTGAAAAATTATGGAAAATCTAATGAGTGAAAGAAAATCCGGTCACCTTAGGAGATAAAGGTAGATCGACCCTGCTCGTTGAGATAATAGTTTGGGGAGATGGGACAAAAAGGTGAGGAGTCTGAAGCACTAAGTATCCGGGGTCATTCATGACACCGATGTTTGCGACTCGCGAGAAGGCAGTGCTGAGGGTAGAGAGGTAAAAGCATTGTTATTGAAAAAAAAAAAACAGTGAGCGATGAGCGAAAGGTGAGAAATCAAAGGAAGAAGGAAGGTGGTATGAAAATTTGGAAAGTACTCCATTTCCCCAGATTAAGCACCACATTGCCAAAAATTGCCCACCTTTAGCCTTTTTATCAATCTACTCCTTATTGAGCTCAAATTAAAGTCCTCTTGATTATTAATGCTTTGTCGCTTATGAATGTTTTTGCATAACCCTCCTTTTGTGAGTAGATGTTGCTTTTTAATTGCACATGTATGAATTTGTGACATTAGTACCCTTCCGAGGATGGTAATTGATTGTAGGGACATATGACAATGAATCTAAGATGTTGAGAGTTTGTAATTTCTTCCCTTGTATGATCATTAAAAGTATTGCTTGAGGACAAGCAAGCTTAAGCATGGGGTATTTGTTGGCCTAATTCGTCATGTTTTACACTTACTTTTATATCAATTTCTGCATTTATTTCATGCATTTGGGCTAAGAATAGTACAGATCCTATGCAGTTTACACTTATTTGGCAAATTATGGAATCTACACTAGTTTCTGTTTAATTTCGCAGAAATCGAGGCATTTTACAGTAATTCGGAGAAAGGAAGAAAAATCACAAAGAGGTCGATATCGCCCAAAGAATGGGAGCAAAATAGGAGAAGTCGATATCGACCTATGTTGGTCATTATCGACCTATATTGGTCGATATCGAGTCAAGGCAGGTCGATTTCCACCCAAAGCCGAGATCGAGTGAAGAAGCGAAGACAGGTCTATATCGACCTATGTTGGTCGATATCGACCAAAGACCAGTCGATTTTCCATGTCAGAGTCTATATCGAGTGGTCAGACGACGAATCCGAGCAGAGGACTCGATATCGACCAACATTGGTCGATATCGACCAACTTCCAGAGTCCATATCGAATTCGAGTGTTGAGCTGGCTTTCTTCCACATGAAGCAAAAGATATTCTATCAACTCAATGAAAGATTTATCAAGTCCAAGAAAGATATATCCACTTTAGATATAGTTTCCTTTACGGATTTATTTCTTTATTTTCCAAACTTTATCTTATGCCTTTAGATAGAGAGTTTAGATATAGATATAGTTGTTCTTTCCTAGATTAGCCGGGAATTAACACTATAAATAAAGCCTTAGGGGCTGAGTTTTATTCATTCAATTCCAGTTATAATTAGTTACACACACACACACACACACACACACACACACACACACAGAGAGAGAGAGAGAGAGAGAGAGAGAGAGAGAGAGAGAGAGAGAGAGAGAGAGAAAGCATTGTGGCCGAGAGAGGTTGAAGAAGCGGATTTGGCTTCGATTGGCTGTAAGCTTTCTTTTAGTTTATTCAATGCAATTTAGTTCCTTTTTGTTATTTATGTCTTTCTTGATGATGAAGAGCGAGTAGTCACCCAACTTCTAGGGTCAGGGTGAGCACGACGGTAGCCATGTAAGGTGATGCGGTAAAGGTACAATCTTTTGATGCGATTTCGTCTTCTATCCCTATGAGCATGATTCTTTTGCGAAAGTTGAAGGTGATCCTTGTTTGTGTTATTTAAGCGAAAGTGATCTTAATGCAACTTGGATTAATTATGTGAAAAAGGGTTTGTAACAATTAGGGTTTATGCGAAACCCTCTATATTCCTATTTGTTAATAACGAGAGTTATTTGATGAAAAGCATGATCTTTTATGCCTTTATGTGTTATTTTACATGGTTATCGGTGTGGTGTTGAAACCCTGATCTTGGAAGTCTTTTAGTTTATTGATTTTATTTCATCAGTTTTGAGTTATGTCTTGCGAAAAGGTGAGATCTTTGGTTTCTGTGTACTCGACATCGGGCAACAGGTAGTCGATTTCGAGGTGAGTGGTCGATATCGAGTGGTTAGGTCGGTATCGAACGATTTTCGTTTTCTGTTCGTTGTTTCTTTCTGTTCTGTTTTGCAGTTTCTGTCAACAGTGTGGTCAATATCGACTAGACAGGTCAATATCGAGTGCTCTTCTGGTCGAAATCGAGAGGTTTTCTGGAACTGAAAATGCGGGAACTGACACGCTTCCGCGTGGATCGATCATGACTACCTTGTACTACAACGGGAGGAAGTCTTGTATTTATTTGTTGAGACAAATAGTCAGTTTGGTTTATATTTTATATTTAATTCATACTTGACACATCCTCCTGCAACAACAAATTGGCGCCGCTGCCAGGGAAGCAATCAATCGCGCCCTTTTTAGTTCTTTTTCTCTTCTTTATATTTGTTTTTGCTTTTTAGTTCCTTTTTACTTGTTTGTTTTTGCTTGTTTTTTTCAGGTGCATGCAAAGAACTGATCGCACACCCATAGACCCAATTCTCGAGCCTGAGCGATTTTTCCAACTTTAGCAAAGGCTTAGGAGGAGACTCATGTCGACATCCAATAATAGGAATGAGGTCCCGCTCACACCAGAACCGGAGCTTTAGCAACTCCGCCTACGGATAGAGGAATTCACCGCTAGAGAAGCAGAACACGCCTAACGAGAGGCGGAATATACACAGAATCAGCAGCGGTGGGAGGCAAGGGTACATCACGAGGAGGCACCTTGAGGAGCAGATGGGGCATATCCCAGCCAACGCAAAGGAGTATCTGCATCCTACTCTAGAAGTTCCAGAATCGCCAATCGTTCTTCCCGCTATTAATTTTGAAATTCGTCCTTCTTTTACTACTAAAATTAGGAGGAGTCAATATAGGGGAAGAATCAATGAATGTCCTTTAGAGCATGTGACCACTTTCATAGACTTATGTGAAGCTATAGCAGATGGTGCTAATTTGGAATATCTAAAACTAAAGGCTTTTCATTGGTCCCTTGCAAGAATAGCACAACAGTGGCTGGAATGATTGCCTGCATGATCAATTCACACGTGGAACGAACTGTAGGACTTGTTCCTCAACAAGTTCTTTCCTCCTACAAAGACAGCTGCTCTCAGACAACAGATCATGACTTTCTGGCATAAGCTAGGGGAAACACTTGCACATGTCTGGGAGCGCTACAAGAGGCTTCTGAAATCCTATCCTACGCATGGAAAGTTGCCCTACGCCATCCAGGATATCATCTTCAATTGCCTGGATGCGCCTACTAAGGATAGGATCAACAACTACACCGCCTATGGGTATCTCGAATACACTCCACTCCGTGCTTGGGAGGTGTTTGAGACACTGGCCAACTACGACAACACATATGAGACTTCTGCGGCTTCTTCTGACGAAAGGTATGAAAGGCCTGCCCCAACTATGCCATTGTATACGCCACCGAAGGAGGTTGATATAGACGTCAGAGAGAAATTCCAGAATGACCAGGTACGCCGTCTTACCAAACAAGTTAAATTCCTATCTAAAGATACGCCTTGTTTGGAATGTGGGTCTGTGAGACACAACACCACTACATGCCCACACATCGATCAAATACATTAAGCAGAAACCCACGAAGAGGTAAGGTATGCATGGGGACATTACTTAGGGCCACATCAAAACCAGAACTAGAGCTACTATCATTAGCCCCAGCATCAGAATCCCCCTCCCTACAGAGCTCCTGGTCACCCTGACAGAGAAGGTATGAAAGATGACCTGCAGACCATTCTTGAGGAGATGCAGAGGAATCATTCATACACCAAGCAATCTATCAACTCCATCCACACTCAGATGCATGGTGTCAACTCTAGGCTTGGAGAAATAGATATCTGGCGAAAATCAATTGAAACCCGGATTGGTCAACTGGCTACATGATATCCATCCCCAAGCAGTTAGGTACGCTCCCTGGAACCTTTGAACCTAACCCTAAGGGTAAATCTACAGGACAGGTGGCTGCCATTAATCTAAGGAGTGGGCGGCAGATGCATACGTCCGAGCAAACGACGGAGGAGGAAAGAGCTAGAGACGAGTCGATATCGACCAAACCAATCGATATCGACCTTACCCCACTCGATATCGACCAGAATGCCCTACCAGCCCAGAAATCGACCAGTCCTTTCGATATCGACCAGACATTAGTCGGTATCGACGAGACAACAGTCGATATCGACCCCCTCCACTCGACATCAGTACCTCCGAATAAGAAAAGCTTCTGTTCCCGACGAAATCCATGAAGAATCCAGCAGAAAAGAAATTCCAGCGTTTCATCAAGATGCTTTAAAGGCTCAATGTCACGATACCCTTCACAGAAGCTCTTAATGAGATGCGATCCTACGTCAAGTTCCTCAAGGGGATTCTAAGCAAAAAGTGGTCAATGGCTGAGATCTTAGAGGAATGCAGCAAGATGGACGTCACAGAGAAAAGGCCAGATCCAGGTAAGTTTTCTCTAACCATTGGATTTGGTCAGTACAAGTTTAATGCCTTATGTTACTTGGGAGCCAGTGTGAGTGTAATGCCTCTATCTATATGGTCCAAAGTTAAGATAGGTGCTCTAGAGCCCGTGGATGCTAAACTATATATGGCGAACAACACTGTAGTCATCCCTACAGGCATGGTGGACGATGTACCAGTGCAAGTAGGTATGTTCTTTGTCCCTGCTGATTTTTTAGTTATTGATATGGCGGAGGAGCCTGCTTGTCTAATTATTCTAGGAAGGCCCTTCTTGGCGACGGTGGATGCTAACATAAGCGTACGAAAGGGAGTGCTCACTTTCAACATCAGCGATTAGGTAATTGAGTATTCTTTTAATAAAACTGAAAGGCACACAGGTCCCATGGAAGAGGTCAAATCCATATCAGCCAGGTACATCACTTGCGGGGAGCCTAAGGTAAGAAATATAACCCCCGATAAGCTGGAAAAAAAGGATATGGAAGCAAAGGTGGAGGAGATCATGGCCATCCTTAACGAAGAAACAGAAAATCCACTCGACATCAACCAAGGTAATTCGATATGGACTAACTATTTTTCGGATGCTTTGCCAGGTCTTAAGTATGGGGTCAAAATCGACCAACATTCGGTAGCGGAGTCGACTGGGCCATAGAACCAGTCGATATCGACCACCTCATATCGAGTCAACTCCACCTCATATTGAGTCAGCAGAAATCGAGCAGAAGATATCGATGTCGACCACTCTTGGTCGATATCGACTTCCCCATCAGAGATGAAGCCAGGCAAAATCGATCAGAATCACTCGATATCGACCAACCCAAATCGACCCGTCTTTGTCTACATTGACTGATACAGTGCCAGAAAAGCAGCAGTCGATATCGAGTGAAATTGGTCGATATCGACCAGATCTTTAGGAGCTGAATGACACCGAATCTGCAAAGGTAAGCAAAGGTATGGATCTTTCTTCTCCTATTTCAATTAAAGATTTATCTATACATCGGAGAGGTTTGACTTGGTATGTGCATTTATGCAGGGTTTACAATGATGAGCCTAAGGAATACAAAGTAGGAGACAAAGTCTATGTCTCCAAATCAAATAAACATTGGTTCCATAACAAATTCAAAAAGAAGAATATGGGACCCTTTATGGTGAACAAGATCCATTCCGGAGGACTACAACTGATGGACAAGAATGGAGTCCTATTTGAAGCCCAAGCTACATGGGCCCTGCAGATGCCACCTTGAGCCCAATAGAGAAGTCGGACTAGCGACTATAAAGTCTAGAGCTTGTAAATAAAACACTAAGTTTTTGAATTTTTGGATAATGCTTTTGGTTTTTTTGTTTTTGGACATTATTTTTAAGTTTTTCTATTGTGGGTATTTCTTTTCTAACAATTTTTGGAGGTACAAAAAAGCAGCAGACTCACTCGATATCGAGTAATAAAGGTCGATATCGACCAAGCTCTACAAAAGCTATGCCACTCGATTCTGACAATTAGCACGCCTGTCTAATGAGTTTCTTTCTTTACCCTTATTTTTTATACAGTGAGGACACTGTAATGTTTAAGTATGGGGTGGGGGAAGAGCTTACTTTATGCATATTTGATTTTATTTGACAATATGTGTGCATATTCTTAAAGTTTATCTCTTGAATTGCTTATATATGGCTACTTTGGATATGATTATTTATCTATATGCTTATATGTTATTTTCCAAAGTTTATTTTTAATCACCCCCATTGAAAATTTTTGATAAGTGTCATGGAAGCTTAAATCGAACTCGACGATGCAAAATCAGATTTATTAGAGATATAGCATGAAATTGCCTAGTAAAGTGAAGTCACAATGAAGTGCATATTTTTATTGAAAACCATGAAAGGAGGTAAAATTTAATATTGCTTTTGACATGTTGCATGATAAAAGGATGGAGGACTTTTTATTTTCCATACTATGCTCATATTGTTTATATCCTAGCCTTACCTATGCTTATGCATCATAAAATCCATATTATGCCTTATATTATACTATGCTCCACATGTTCTAAATATTGCCCATTCTTTACCTTATCCGGGGATTATGTTGAGAATGAAAGCTACATATTAGAGATTATCATATGGTATTTGCGTTGTTACTATCATTATTGGAGTTTGGTAGGAAATTGAAAAATTATGGAAAATCTAATGAGTGAAAGAAAATCCGGTCACCTTAGGAGATAAAGGTAGATCGACCCTGCTCGTTGAGATAATAGTTTGGCGAGATGGAACACAAAGGTGAGGAGTCTGAAGCACTAAGTATTCGGGGCCATTCATGACACCCATGATTGCGACTCGCGAGAAGGCAGTGCTGAGGTTAGAGAGGTAAAAACATTATTATTGAAAAAAAAAACAATGAACGCTGAGCGAAAGGTGAGAAATCAAAGGAAGAAGGAATGTGGTATGAAAAATTGGAAAGTACTTCATTTCCCCGGATTAAGCACCACATTGCCAAAAATTGCCTACCTTTAGCCTTTTACCAATCTACTCCTTATTGAGCTCAAATTAAAGTCCTCTTGATTATTAATGCTTTGTCGCTTAAGAATGTTTTTGCATAACCCTCCTTTTGTGAGTAGATGTTGCTTTTTAATTGCACATGTATGGATTTGTGACATTAGTACCTTTCCGAGGATGGTAATTGATTGTAGGGACATATGACAATGAATCTAAGATGTTGAGAGTTTGTAATTTCTTCCCTTGTATGACCATTAAAAGTATTGCTTGAGGACAAGCAAGCTTAAGTATGGGGTGTTTGTTGTGAGCCTAATTTGTCATGTTTTACACTTACTTTTATATCGATTTCAGCATTTATTTCATGCATTTGGGCTAAGAATAGTACAGATCCTATGTAGTTTACACTTATTTGGCAAATTATGGAATCTACACTAGTTTCTGTTTAATTTCGCAGAAATCGAGGCATTTTACATCAATTCGGAGAAAGGAAGAAAAATCACAAAGAGGTCGATATCGACCTAACATGGTCGATATCAAGTATAGCAAATCGACTAGGAATGCCAGACATTTCCCAGAGAATGGGAGCAAAACAGGAGAGGTCGATATCGACCTATGTTGGTCGATATCGAGTCAAGGCATGTCGATTTCCACCCAGAGGCCGAGATCGAGTGAAGAAGCGAAGACAGGTCTATATCGACCTATGTTGGTCGATATCGACCAAAGACCACCCGATTTTCCATGTCAGAGTCTATAAGAAGTGATCAGACGACGAATCCGAGCAGAGGACTCGATATCGACGAACATTGGTCGATATCGACCAACTTCCAGAGTCCATTTCGAGTCCGAGTGCTGAGCTGGCTTTCTTCCACATGAAGCAAAAGATATTCTATCAACTCAATGGAAGATTTATCAAGTCCAAGAAAGATCTATCCACTTTAGATATAGTTTCCTTTATGGATTTATTTCTTTTATTTCCAAACTTTATCTTATGCCTTTAGATAGAGAGTTTAGATATAGATATAGTTGTTCTTTCCTAGATTAGCGGGGAATGAACACTATAAATAAAGCCTTAGGGGCTGAGTTTTATTTATTCAATTCCAGTTACAATTAGTTACATAGAGAGAGAGAGAGAGAGAGAAAGAGAGAGAGAGAGAGAGAGAGAGAGAGAGAGAAAGCATTGTGGCTGAGAGAGGTTGGAGAAGTTGAGAGCGGATTTGGCTTCGATTGGTTGTAAGCTTTCTTTTAGTTTATTCAATGCAATTTAGTTCCTTTGTGATATTTATGTCTTTCTTGATGATGAAGAGCGAGTAGTCACCCAACTTCTAGGGTCGGGGTAAGCACGACAGTAGCCATGTAAGGTGATGCAGTAAAGGTACAATCTTTTGATGCGATTTCGTCTTCTATTCCTATGAGCATGATTCTTTTGCTAAAGTTGAAGGTGATCCTTGTTTGTATTATTGAAGTGAAAGTGATCTTAATGCAACTTGGATTAATTATGTGAAAAAGGGTTAGTAACAATTATGGTTTATGCAAAAACCTCTATATTCCTATTTGTTAATAACGAAAGTTATTTGATGAAAAGATTGATCTTTTATGCCTTTATGTGTTATTTTACATGGTTATCGTTGTGGTGTTGAAAACCTGATCTTGGAAGTCTTTTAGTTTATTGATTTTATTTCACCAGTTTTGAGTTCTGTCTTGCAAAAAGGTGAGATCTTTGGTTTCTGTGTACTCGACATCAGGCAACAGGTAGTCGATTTCGAGGTGAGTGGTCGATATCGAGTGGTTAGGTCGATATTGACCGGTTTTCGTTTTTTGTTCGTTTTTGCTTTCTGTTCTGTTTTGCAGTTTCTGTCGACAGTGTGGTCGATATCGACTAGACAGGTCGATATCAAGTGCTCTTCTGGTCGAAATCGAGAGGTTTTCTAGAACTGAAAAAGCGGGCGCTGCCACGCTTACTCGTGGATCGATCTTGACTACCTTTTATTACAACGGGAGGAAGTCTTGTATTTATTTGCTGAGACAGGGAGTCAGTTTGGTTTATATTTTATATTTAATTCATACTTGACACGTCCTCCTGCAACAACAAATTGGCGCCGCTGTCGGGGAAGCAATCAATCGCGCCCTTTTTAGTTCTTTTTCTCTTCTTTATATTTGTTTTTGCTTTTTAGTTCCTTTTTACTTGTTTGTTATTGCTTTTGTTTTTCAGGTGCATGCGAAGAACTGATCGCACACCCATAGACCCAATTCTCGAGCCTGAGCGATTTTTCCATCTTCAGCAAAGGCTTAGGAGGAGACTCATGTCGACATCCAATAATGGGAATGAGGTCCCGCTCACACCAGAACAGGAGCTTGAGCAACTCCGCCAACGGAATGAGGAATTCACCGCTAGAGAAGCAGAACACGCCCAACGAGAGGCGGAATATACACAGAACCAGCAGCGGTGGGAGGCAAGGGTAGATCACGAGGTCAACGCAAGGAGGCAACTTGAGGAGCAGATGGGGCATATCCCAGCCAACGCAAAGGAGTATCTGCATCCTACTCTAGAAGTTTCAGAATCGCCAATCGTTCTTCCCGCTATTAATTTTGAAATCCGTCCTTCTTTTATTACTGAAATTAGGAGGAGTCAATTTAGGGGAAGAATCAATGAATGTCCTTTAGAGCATGTCACCACTTTTATAGACTTATGTGAAGCTATAGTAGATGGTGCTAATTTGGAATATCTAAAACTAAAGGCTTTTCGTTGGTCCCTTACAGGAGTAACACAACAATGGCTGGAATGATTGCCGGCACGATCAATTCACACGTGGAACAAACTGTAGGACTTGTTCCTCAACAAGTTCTTTCCTCCTACAAAGACACCTGCTCTCAGACAACAGATCATGACTTTCTGACAGAAGCTAGGGGAAGCACTTGCACAGGTCTGAGATCGCTACAAGAGGCTTCTGAAATCCTGTCCTACGCATGGATAGCTGCCCTACGTCATCTAGGAGATCATCTTCAATTTCCTGGATGTGCCTACTAAGGATAGGATCAACAACTACACCGCCTATGGGTATATCGAATACACTCCACACCATGCTTGGGAGGTGTTTGAGACACTGGCCAACTACGACAACACATATGAGACTTTTGCGGCTTCTTCTGACGAAAGGTATGAAAGGCCTGCCCCAGCTATGCCATTGTATACGCCACCGAAGGAGGTTGATCTTGACGTTAGAGAGCAATTCCAGAATGACCAGGTACGCCGTCTTACCAAACAAGTTAAATTCCTATCTAAAGATACCCCTAGAGAACCAAGAATTCGTGGTGCTAGTCAAAAGAGATGAAGGGGATTGGTTCTCTCTTTCAGAAGGCTAGAGATCTTTCGTAAGCGCTCACAACCTAAGAATAGGGAGCTGGCTTACTTTCGAATACCAAGGAGAATCTCACTTTGATCTAACAATAGAGAAACCAGGCCTAGAAGAAAACAGAGACATTTTGCCGGATTACCTACTTTACGAAGAAATATAAACATAGAAGAGGCAAATCAATCTCTACTTTATCGCAAATAAATGATAGCTTTGTAAAGCTGACAATGGCACAATGTGTAATAAACCCACGAACCCTACTTTTTGTCATCTCACATTTCATTGCATAAAACGCTCAATGACAGGAGATGTGTAATGGTATCGCGAACTTACCCTCCAAACAAAAGAATTAACAATAGTAGGTTCAATTTTGGTCGCGAAAAGATAATAATGATAATGACAGATTAAACTCTTAAGAAAAACAAAGAGCATAAACAGAAAGGAATTACGGCTAAAGATAAAATATTAACAAACATCAAAACACCATGACAAGACACGCCGCTTGACATAGGCCCAAATGTTTCCCATCCAAAATATACGAACCACGGCAGAACATAAAGCTCACACCGCAAATCCAAAGTATAAGATAGAGCGGAAGAAAAGTTTGTTACACATTGGCAGGAGGATCGTTGTTTTCATCACGAGCAGGCTCAAGATTGTTCTCACCAACAGGAGGAGGATCGAGGACTGCAACATCGTCGATAGGAGCATTGAGCGGAGGAGGCAGGCCACGTTAAGGATCATTGAGTTTCATATCCTCAACATCGTAACTAGGAGGAAACATCCTCACAGAGTCCCCAAGGTGAGCAAAGTGGTTAACGCTCTGAGTTACCCCACCATCCACTCCTTCCATGAAAGCATCGGTCACTTTGTCATAAAGGACATCTTGCCCATCTGTCTCGAGGAAACGACCCAACCAACCTCGACCATCCTCCTCCATGAAGCTGGTCAACCACCCTTGGCCCTCATGGCAGGAACGTTTCTGGCTGCGCTTTTCTTCTTTGCCAGGGCGGAAATTCTCGCTTTATCAACCAACATATCTACAGGAAAGTTAAGACAAAAGTTTATCAAAGAAATCGCGATCAAAATAATAAGAAAACCTAAACACCTAGACGCCAACCCAGACGGTGTGAAAGACTAAGCTCGGCCATCTCTAGGCTTCCAACTCCGTTTCGACGAGACCCCTTCCCCAAAGGAGATTCTGCATCTTTCTATCGCAATGCTTTTATTCTTAGAGGGAGGAGCATAGTCGTCGGGCGCTATCAGAAATTCAAGAAAGTTTTATTGGGATCACGAACAAGAAACCATATCTTTCTTCACCCCGAGTTACTGGACAATCTCTCAACTATATTCCCTGCCAGGGAAGCAGACACTAGTCCTTCGATATACCTCAAGGAAAGAACTGAGAGAAGATGACCCAACGTCGGCGTCTGTTTGATTACGGCGCACCTCATAACATAAGCAACGAGATATATCCATACATTGAACGCGTGCTGAGCAGGACACTGATTAATGCACGCAAAGAATTCGGAATAAAGTTGGGGTAGTGGAAGACGAAACCCCTGAAGCAAGCTTCCGAGATGGATAACGATGTGATCTTTGTACGCGTTTAAACATCCCCTGTTCTTCGTAGCCAAGCCTATTTCTACCCCAACCGGCCAGGGATAAAGCTTAGCCACCTCCTCCAAATGCTCAGTGTTGAGAATCAATCTCTCTCCCAATGTTTTGGTTACGGTCAGAGCTACGCGTTCCGTGAAAATCTTTGGAAAACGGAGGAGGGGTCGCAGGGGCGTAGCCTTCACAAAAGCTACAATTATCTACTTCTTTTAGTTTATAAGGAAGCACAGAAAAGTCGCTTGGAACCACGCGAATAGATTTCTTACTCTCTCTTTGTACGCAAGATGACTCGCCTCTCCCTAGTTCATTGATGGACTCTGAAGTACGACAATAATCATGATCATCCCTCGTCAAATGACGCTTGATGGATCTGGCCATTGTCCATTTTTTTGCGGTCTGATCGGCCTCAGGATTAACTTTCTTTCTCTTCACTTCACGCGATTTTTTAATTTGCGGGGGAGGGGCAGGAATTGTTGTAGATTCCGAATCAACGTCTACTGGAGTTTTTGTTCTTGTTCGCGAGGAGCTAAACTCCTCATGCTCGTAACCCACACTCCGATTCTGGCTATCACTCTCGTTTGACATCGTAAGCTATGACAATAAGAAAATACCCTGGAAAAGACGCAAAGAAAGAGAAAATCAACAAGGGAAAATGACCTTTTCAACATCGCAATTAAACAAATTTGGCACCAAAAAACCCCTTCCTAGGTTCATGTACGCGCCTCTCAAGAGGGCATTGAAAAGACATTCCCCCGGAGGATAACGGTTAAGAGACGCCTTTTCGTCTCCTCCATAAAGTTTCTCGATTTCCGAGAAACCACTTCTGGAAAGGCAAAAAGGAGGGGAGGCGAAAAGTTTCATCCGCCCACCACCGTTGGAAGGTCCCCGAACATCCCAAGAAAAGCACTACCCCACCCCAACAACATCATACTACCACCAAATCGATTGTAACCCAAGGACAAAGAGGAAAAAAGGGAATGGCACGCCAGGGCGCACCCCAGTCTCGGCCCCATAACCACCAGGCCCCTCACCGGAGGAGGGCGTTTCCACCCCCAAGGGTTTTTTTCCCTCTGCTCTAAAACCTTAAAAACGAGCACAACCCTAGAAATTGAACTAAGCATAAGGAAGATCAAGGAACACATACTTGAGAGAAATGAAAGAAAAACACTAGCAAGCTTGGGAAACTGAGAAATGAACCACTACCTAACTCCGGTCTCGTTTCTCTGGGATCAAAAACCCTTATGCTCTCTCTCTCTCTCTCTCTCTCTCTCTCTCTCTCTCTCTCTCTCTCTCTCTTCTGTGTTCAGAAATGTGAAATGAAGAAACTAAAAGAGCGAAATCTTCAATTATAGGTCTCTGTTGGGTCACCCCCTAATGGGCAAAAAACACACTAGGCCTAGTTCAGGCCAATCTAATAAATAAGTTTTTTGCCGGGAAGCATTGTGTTTGTCGAAACCTAATCGCGGGGGACGTAACACTCCTGATCCGGCTACGAGGAGATATGACAATGCCATAGAAAATAAGCCTATTAATTAAAAAGGGTATGGCATCATAAATAGACCACCCAATGCAAAAGACATCTAGTCCCACTACAAGATTCATCGCGAGTAGAGTACCCGATCAAACCCTGGCCAAACTCAACACCCCCAGAATCCTCGGTCCCTATTGCCTCCTGACTAAGATCTTAGCATAAGCATGTGTGGGAGTCAGGGCATGTCCCATAAATACCTCGTGGCTCTTCAAAGCCCTAACAAGCAGCTCGCTGGATCAAACACCTCTCCTCTAACAATGCCACGTGTATCGCCTAGTTCCCTAGCGTGAGGACATGCGTTACACGTGTCCCATGTTAAACCACGAGGTTGTTAGCAAGCTGCTCGCTTGGCCTCCCTATAAATACCCCCCTCTGACCCCAAAGACAGGGATCCGATTCAAGTGAGAAGTAGAAGAGCTCTGATTATGTCCCTGACCTAAAACCCCTGGAGTTGGGTTTTTAAAGTCTTTGATCGGAGAAGAACGTTCTTGGAATAAGAAAATCGCCTGACTTCCCCTAAAGACGACGTTTGAACGGTAACTTAGCTCATCGCGAGCTGAACGTATCACCCCCATCACTTGGACTAACAAGCATATAATCTGATCATCATTGCTCTCGGCTAAGGCTTGCAGGTATTTTAAGACATTTTGTCGTCATGATGAGGTAATAAGTATTGGTGAAATTCCACGAACGCGTCAGAAAGTATCTAGGTTTTCAGGGTCTCTTCTTTCCTATCAAAGGGAGGAACAGAATTAGACATTGGAGAACAACTATTCTCATACCTTGAATCATAATTTATAGTAGTTCAATCATCCATTCAATTTTGCTTATTTTTCCATCAATTCGAAGGAGATTTAGGTACGCTATGAGTGGCTAAGCTCGTTATTTGTTCCACCTGTGTTTCGGAGACTTTGTTGGTGGTTTGTGAGGCTTAAATTCAGTTTTTTCCTAATGTTCTTTTGATTTCCCTTGCGCGTATTGATGATATTATTGTGATTCACAACCATAATAGTATCTTGTTAGGTTTTTGTTCTTTCGTGATTGAAAGAATTCCGTAGTAGCATGCATAGGATTGTGAGAACCTTCGTTAGATCATGACTAAGTAGGGATTTCAACATGTCTTAAACATTGGTTACCTTGCATACTAGGTGTTATTCATATGCCTAGATTATTAGGAACTTGTGCTATCTTTATGTTAAATCTTTGTCCGTGCTTAGGGTGCATAGAGGTGTAAGGGATTAATTGTGCTATTTGTGCTTTAATCTATTAAAACTAAGATGGGAAGAATGTAAGTTAAAGGAATCATACAACTTGAGTTTATGTCTAGGACCAATTAAGCCAACCAATGTTGATTAAATTGCAGGTGGACCTATTTTTTACATTGATTTGTTATCAAAACCATCATTCTTATGCTTTGTTACTTCATTTGCAATCTTGATCTTTAGTTCTATTTCCCATATTTACTTGTTTATTTCCCACTTTTTGATAAAGTAGCTTTTAGATTGAATCTTATATTTCCATGTAGGTTCAACCCTGCACTTATTGCTATACTCAGTTATTTGTGTGGGAATTTCTTTAGCGATGTTTACACACGACGATTTTCCTCCGGTCAAATTTTGGCGTCGTTGCCAGGGACTTCTATTTGATTCATTGTCTTATTGTTACTTTACTTTGGTGTGAACCATTGTATGGTTTACAACTGTGCTACTGACGCATCTCTTTTGTCTTTGGATCCAGAAATTGAACGCACACTTTCTAGGTTGCAAAGAGATCACTCTTCCAACTCTGAAAACACAAAAGAGATGGGTAATAACGTTAATAACCCAAACGACAACAACAATCAAGTTCTGAATGAGAATGAAAAAAACAATCAAGTTCTGAATAACGCAGGTTATCCTCCAAGGAGGACTTCGCAAGAGATTAGGGAGCCGAATCTGAATGTTCAACCTTTGGCTATTTTACTCCTTGATCTTCCTGAGGTTTCTAGATTCAAGTTTGAGTCAGGATGGACTGGTATCCTGCCTTATTCTCATGGTCTTCGGAGCGAGAATCCCAACAAGCATCTCACTATGTTCCATGCTATCTGCGACCGCATCAGACTTGGTGGCCTGAATGATGATCAGATGTTTTTTATAGTCTTCCCCTTCACTCTGAAGGATGCAACCATCTATTGGTTGTACTATGTTCCTGTTGGAAGTATTCGCACATGGATTGAGCTGAAGAAAGATTTTCATAATAAGTATTATCCTACTCGCAGACACGACAAGATGAAGCGTGAGATTACTAGTATTGAGCAGCTGGCTATAGAGTTACTTTATGAGGATGATCTAGTCCTTGCACTATATGAAGGAATGACTGATAGAGAGAGAGGGTCAGTGAATAACGCTTTTGGATGAGATATTTTGCTTAAGACGCCAGATGAGGCTATGGATATGTTTGAGAGGCTGGCGAATTCATCTCAGTAGTACTCTAAGACTATAGGAGCTAGAAGAGGCTTAAGGATGCATGCCAACCCGCCACAAGATGATTACCCAGATCTAAGGGAGCAATTGAATAAACTTATCATGGCATGGCAAGGAGTTAATCAAGTTGTTAATCAAGTTCACCATTCTTGTGGAGTCTGTAGTGATCCTACACATCTGACTGATTTGTGCCCGCAGATTTAGGAGAATGCTGCTGATGACAATGCCTTGGGTGATTATAGTCCACGTCAAAACTTTGTTAATGGTCCTTACAATTCCAACTTCAATAATTACCAAGGATTTGACCAAAGGTTCCAGCAGAATCAAGCTCCTTACTAACAAAGGAGGCCTCCATTCCAACAAAGGCCCTCTCCTCAAGCCAATCCAGACCAAGGTGAGACTATAAGGATGATTATGGACAAGTTGAGTGCCTATGAAAAGACCGTGGGGCAATTGACTCTTGAAGTGAGTGAATTGAAAGCTAAGAGGTCGAACTCACTACCGTCGCAATCGATCCCTCCTCCTCCACATGAGAATATCAACGCCATTCACCTACGAAGTTGTAAGATACTACCTTTCAACCATCACCAAGAAGGAGTTCTGGAGGATTGGGTAGAGAGTGATGAGGAAATCGGACAAAGGAGTCCGAGATCACCATTGACGCAGCTACGGCTTGCTTATGACGCCATAGCAAAAGAGCCCGGCCGGACCACCCTTGACTGCCGCGAGACACTGATGTTGCGGCCGCGACAGAGCCCATCTCAGAACCCATGTTGAACACTGACTCGTCGTCGCGAGATACCCCACTCGCCGCCACGAAACCGTCATTAGAAGACGAGATTATTGTGTTCGATGATACTGTTGTTCCAAAGCCTATTCCAGAGCCCGACCTTGATCCGTACAAGCCCATAGCCCCATTTCCCGAAGCCTTAAAGGACACAAGAAAGCCGAAGAATGATAAGGAGTTGTATGAGAAATTCGCTAAGTGTGAAGTCATTATTCCGCTTCTTAAACTCATCAAAACGGTTCCTAGATATGCTAAGTTCTTGAAGGAGCTTTGCACCATCAAGAGGAAGCAGAAGTTGAAAGGGAAGCAGAAGGTTCATGTGAGGGAGCATGTCTCTGCAATGATTGAAATGCGTATGCCCGAAACGTGTGGCGATCCAGGTATGTTCGATATCCCATGCACTATCGGTGAGACTAAATTTCAGCATGCAATGTTAGATTTAGGTGCATTGATTAATTTGATTTCATACTCTTTATTCAAAACCTTAAAGCTTGGTGTATTGCAAGAAACTAGAGTAGTTGTCCATTTGGTTAACCACTCTCATGCTTATCCTAGAGGTTTTGTTGAGGATGTCTTAGTCATGGTTGATAAGTTAATTTTTCCTGCTGACTTCTTTGTGTTGGATATGGAACCTAGTGTTATGGAGGCACCTATTCTTTTAAGCAGGCCATTTTTAAGAACAGCGAAAACTAAAATTGATTGTTGATAAGGTAAGCTCACTATGGAATTTAATGGTGAAAGGTTCAGTACTGCATTATGGATGCTATGAGATATCCTGTTGATGAGCATTCTCTATTCTCTATTGATGTTATTGAGCCTATTGTTGATGATGTGTTAGAGCTGAATAAGGAAGATGAGTTGTAAGTTGCTTTGGAAGCTCCTTTAGATGAGATTTCCCTGAATTACCCATTGAGACCATACTTGCATGAGGTCCTAGGAGCCTTAGATGCCAACCATTCACATCTGAAGAGTGAAAACTTAGCCTTAACCCTTCCTAATAAGAAGCTTTTACCTTCTGTAATCAAACCGCATGAGATTGAGCTTAAGCAATTACCCGATCACCTTAAGTATGCCTTCTTAGGTGATAATGACACCCTTCCAATCATCATTTCCAACAAGCTGAACCTTGACCAAGAGTGTAGGTTAGTTGAGGTGCTTAAGGAATACAAGACAACCCTAGGATGGACCATCGCAGACATCAAAGCCCGGCTACATGTATGCACCGGATTTTTCTAGAGGAAGAAGCCAAGCCGTCTAGACAGCCCCAGAGACGTCTCAATCCGCCTATGATGGAAGTGGTGAAGAAGGAAGTGCTTCGAAATTGCTTCAAGCTGGTATGATTTACCCCATCTTTGACAGCAAATGGGTTAGTCTGATGTAAGTGGTTCCTGAGAAAGGGGGTATTATTGTTGTTGAGAACAAAGAAGGTGAGTTAGTGTCTACGCGAGTACAAGCTGATTGGAGAATTTGTATTGACTACAGGAAGCTGAATGCTGATACTCGCAATGATCACTTTCCTCTCCCATTCATTGATCAGATGCTTGAGAGGCTTGCTGGGAGAGCCTACTATTTATTTTTGAATGGATACTCCGGTTACTTTCATATTTCCATTGCACCAGAGAATCAAGAGAAAACTACATTTACATGTCATTTCGGCACCTTTGCATATTGCATAATGCCTTTTGGGTTGTGTAATGCACCAGGAACATTCCAAAGGTGTATGTTCAGCATCTTTTGTGAGTACATTGAGAACTTCAGTGAGGTATTCATGGATGATTTCATAGTTTATGACGATGATTTTGATTCATGTTTGGCTCATCTGGCACTTGTGTTGAAGAGGTGTACTAACACTAACTTGGTTCTGAATTTTGAGATGTGCCACTTCATGGTTGAGCAAGGTATTATTTTAGATCACATCGTGTCTAAGAAGGGAATTGAGGTTGATAAGGCTAAGATTGAGATCATTCAGTCCTTGCCATATCCTGCCAATGTGTGAGAGATATGATCTTTTCTGGGCCACGCTGGATTCTATTACTGATTCATCACAGACTTTTCGAAAGTCACTGCACCATTATGTGAATTTCTCAAGAAGGATGTTGCTTTTGAGTTTGATGAGAGGTGCAAGGAAGCCTTCCATGCGTTGATAGATCGACTTGTTTCTGCACCGATCATCCAAGCTCCTATTTGGACACTTTCTTTTGAGTTGATGTGTGATGCGAGTGACTATGTTGTTGGCGCTGTGCTAGGCAAGAAGATTGATAAGGCTTCCCATGTGATCTACTATGCTTTCATAATGCTGAATGGAGCACAACGGAACTACACCACTACGGAGAAGAAGCTCCTAACGGTTATGTTTGCACTGGACAAGTTCCACCCATATCTTTTGGGAGCCAAGGTCATCATCTATATTGATAATGCTGCTTTGCGATACTTGCTGAATAAGAAAGAGGTGAAGCCCCGCTCAATCGATGGATTCTACTCTTGAGGGAGTTTGATATTGAGATCAAGGATAAGAAGGGTACTGAGAATTGTATAGCTAATCATCTCAGTTGATTAATGCACCCGAAGAGTGTGAGGGAGAACTCTAGGACATTGGGATATTTCCCTGATGAGACTCTACATGTCATCTCGCCCATCACTACAGGCACACCCTTGTCCTTAAATGCTTTGAACACACCTAGGCCATGGTTCGCTAATATGGTTAACTTCAATTGGTAACGGGTGAGTTTCCTCCGAAATTCACTAGAGCTCAAAAGGATAGAATTCGCCATGATGCCATGTTCTATGTTTGGGATGAACCATTCTTATGTAGGCATTGCGCTGACTAGGTAATCCGACGATGTCTTCCTAACAATGAGATAATGTCTGTCCTTAGTTTTTGTCATGTTTATGCTTGTGGAGGTCACTTTGGACCAAATAAAACTGCTAGGAAAGTACTTGAATCAGGATTTTATTGGCCAACTATCTTTCGTGATGCGAACGCATTTTGTAAGTCATGTGATAGATGTCAAAGAACAGGGAATATTGCACCTAGGAATGAAATGCCACATGCTAGAATGATTTTTTTGTGAAATCTTTGATATGTGGGGTATTGATTTTATGGGTCCTTTTCCTAACTCTTTTGGTAACTATTATATTTTGTTGGCGGTGGACTATGTCTACAAGTGGGCGGAGGCAAAAGCCACCAAGACTGATGATTCTAAGACTTTTTCAGGCTTTCTTAAGGAGTTATTTGTCAGATTTGGCATTCCTCGTGCTTTCATTAGCAATAGAGGCACTCATTTTTGCAATATGACAATGGTTGCACTTCTTAAGAGGTATCATGTTACTCATCGCATTTCCACCGCTTATCACCCCCGAACCAACGGGCAAGCTGACGTCTCTAATAGAGATGTGAAAAGGATTCTTGAAAAGACTGTGAACCTGAATCGAAAGGATTGGAGCCAACGCTTGGATGATGTTCTTTAGGCATATCGCACGGCCTTTAAGACACCTATTGATATGTCACCATATCGATTGGTTTTTGGTAAGACGTGTCATCTTCCGGTGGAGCTCCAACACAAGGCTTATTGGGCGGTGAAGGAGTGCAATATGAGGATTGATGAAGTTGTTGAGTTTTGTAAGCTTCAAGTGCAAGAATTGGATGAGATTAGATGGGATGTTTATGATGATACCATCAACTATAAGGAAAGGACTAAGGCATGGCAGGATAAACCTATCTTGAGGAAGCACCTGTCGCTGCCGGGAAATGGCCCATTTCTTTACAGTAGCCAAATATCGACTCGGTATTTGGAAGTACCGAGTCGGGAGGATTTTTCACTCTAGTCGCCGCCGTGAAACCACCTGTCGCATCCACGACTCACCTTGACTCGCCACTGTGAGCTTTATGGCAAGACTCCAGCGATGCTAGCCATCTCGCGGCCGCGACTACATGTCTCGCCACCGCAACTGGGTCAGTTCCAGAAAATAAAAATGGGCCCATGTGGGCCCCACACCCAATAACCGTTGCCCATTTCCCGTTGTTCCTCTTCCCCATATCATCCCCAACCTCTATCCAAACCCCAAAACACAAAACTCATACCCATCATAGCCGCCCCAAGCTTTCCCAACATCCATATCTACCTATTCATCACCATCCCTCTCCAAATCAAAATTCGGAGCACATATTCGAACTTCCGACATCCCGATCTACAAAACCAAACCAAAGTTTCAAACTTCCACCCACATCCAATCCACCTTCCATCTTCCACATCCACCCAAAACCACTCCCTTCAACCTCCATCCATAGATCTGAGTGTTTGAGTTGAGTTCTGGTGAAGATTTCTTGTGAATCCAACGTTTGGAACGATAAGGAGAAGGATTTGAGCCGATTTTGATCGCCATAGTGACCAAACCCATCGCTGTTATTCGTGGTCACCGCCACGAGATCTGCCATCGCTGCCGTGACCTGTGCCCAGCGAGAGCTCCAGCGAGCTTCAATTTTTGCCGCCGCGACTGACTGCAGTTGCTACTGATTCGGTAATTTTCATCACTTTCTCTTTGAATTTCACTGCGCATGTTGATATGGAGATGCCGAATGGACTTAAGAGTAATTCTGGAGATAAATGGAATAGGTTAGAGGGTCGTAAGTGTACTTGCATTAAGTTTTTGGATCTTCCGACTCTTCGATCTTTGGGTTTGAAGGACAATGTTTGAGTGTTTATGGATAAGGGCGGTGTTGTCGCTCTAGTTGACAAGTGTGTGCCTACTTACCCTGATTTTGTTCGAGAGTTTTTGGCTACATATAAGAAGGGTTGTAGTTCTTGCAAGTTTCGATTGGGTGGCTATAGTTGGAGGTTTTCTTTTGAGACTATGAGAAGAATGTTTGGTATTTCTAGAGAGTCGACTTGCTATTGAGTTGAGGATTATTTTGGATGAGTATGATGCGCTGAGAGGAGGCCACCGGATTGATATCAACCTCCTGAAGCATGGAAAGCTGATGACTGTAGTTGATGATGGCTACCACTGGTTCTCTGGCACAGACAGAGCTCACATGATTTATCTTCCTCGCCAGGATCTGCCTACTGGTCCTACCACCCCGCATTTTGATGTGATCCTAGTGGTCAATGAGCTTGACCCATTTATCTTACAAAGCTTTGTCGCTGGAGCAGAATATCAACTCTCGTTTGAGAAAACAGCATGGCGACACCGTGGTATTTTGGCTCTTTCGGACTCTATAAAATTCCGATTGAAACCGGTGAGCACTTGTTGGAATGCTATTTTAAGCGGCTACAACTTTCATGAAGAACACTTCTCCTAAATCGGCCTCGAAGATGCTCAAATTCGACATTCTTTCCAGCAGCTCAAATCTGGACGATTTTCATGTTTTTATTTCTATTAAAATAAATCCCACATCGATTAGCGATGTTTGAGGGCTATATTTTCAGCGTATATATTGTTTGTAAGAACTTCATTTTAAATCAAGTCAAGTTGAGTTTAGTTAAAGTTTGAGCCACTAATAGCTTCCTATGATTCCGGGTTAAGGATCGAGTTCTTGGTGAAAGGCTAAGAGCGAACCCTTTGGTGAGAGGCCGAGGGTGACACCCTAGTGAGAGGCGAAGGTGTCAAAGGGTCGAGATCCTCGGAGTGCGATTCCGAGAGGATTGAGATCGAGTGTAGGGGATTCAAGGATGAGAGGCCTGCGAATCTTGCTCCACATATCCCTTATTTTCAGTTCCCAAAAATCCCAAAATTTAGCCCCACAAAAAGAGTGTTCGAAAGCTCGAGCCTTGGTCGATCCGGTCCTCGGGTCTCATCAAGTGGTATCAGAGCTAATCGACTCGAGTCCATCGAGCTTTCGATAATTGAGTTATTTCTTCCTAGTCAAAATGTTCAAGAAGACAAGTTCCAAGCCTTTGTCCGAAGAGTACATCCGATGGGCCATTCGAGCCTATGATGATGGGTATCTTCATTGGAGCGACATGGATGGGGCTACATATGATGTAGTTGATCAAGAGCTTCGGAGGAGATATCGAAAGAGAAGGGCTCGAGAGGATGAGGCTCGGCATAAAAAGAAGGTTGAACCACCTTGGCAAGAGATCCGCAAGCTCGCGAAAGACTCAATGCAACAAGTACGGGAAATGCGAAAAGTCGTCAACACATTGGGGTCGAAGCTATCGAAGCCCACAACAGCCCCACCTCCCTCTTCAAAGACGACATCCTCTACCTTCATGGGTGAAGCACTTGAGGTTAAAGAAGGCATGTCCAAGGATGTTCCGATTGAGACTGCAAAGGTCATGCCTGAGCTTAAGAAAGATGAAGAATTCATCCAACTTCCTAGTGTTGCGCTTTCCATGAAAGAGAAACGAGCGCCAACGGAGGTACCTATTTTTCTAAATTCCGTGTCAACTAAGTGGTCGGATGCGACCCCATTCATTCCGTCTTGCTTGCCTTTCACGATTCAAGAAGAAGAGGAAATTCAGGACTCATTCAAGAAAGAAGAAGCATGTTCAAAGAAGTCTCTCGTTTCCATCACGGATTCGAGGACGAATCCTTTTCAAGGGGAGGAGGATGATGTGATCCTAGTGGTCAATGAGCTTGACCCATTTATCTTACAAAGCTTTGTCGCTGGAGCTGAATATCAACTCTCGTTTGAGAAAACAGCATGGCGACACCGTGGTATTTTGGCTCTTTCGGACTCTATAAAATTCCGATTGAAACCGGTGAGCACTTGTTGGAAAGCTATTTTAAGCGGCTACAACTTTCATGAAGAACACTTCTCCTAAATCGGCCTCGAAGATGCTCAAATTCGACATTCTTTCCAGCAACTCAAATCTGGACGATTTTCATGTTTTTATTTCTATTAAAATAAATCCCACATCGATTAGCGATGTTTGAGGGCTATATTTTCAGCCTATATATTGTTTGTAAGAACTTCATTTTAAATCAAGTCAAGTTGAGTTTAGTTAAAGTTTGAGCCACTAATAGCTTCCTATGATTCCGGGTTAAGGATCGAGTTCTTGGTGAGAGGCTAAGAGCGAACCCTTTGGTGAGAGGCCGAGGGTGACACCCTAGTGAGAGGCGAAGGTGTCAAAGGGTCGAGATCCTCGGAGTGCGATTCCGAGAGGATTGAGATCGAGTGTAGGGGATTCAAGGGTGAGAGGCCTGCGAATCTTGCTCCACATATCCCTTATTTTCAGTTCCCAAAAATCCCAAAATTTAGCCCCACAAAAAGAGTGTTCGAAAGCTCGAGCCTTGGTCGATCCGGTCCTCGGGTCTCATCACATTTACTACTTCCCAGTGAGCATCCAGAAGCTCAGTTGCCTATAGATCTGCATCAGCTTCTACAATAAGAGATGCCTCGATTGGACGAGCAAGGAGACTACATGGATTATGAGTACCCTCCTCATGAGGAGACTACCTACCTGGGCGAGAACTATTATGCTGGTGCTAGTTCATCTCATGTAGGATTCAGCCTGAGTTTCCTTCTCACGTCTATTTTGAGGGTTTCTTCCGGCCTATTCAGGACCAACAACAGATGATTTTCGACAACCAGTGCCATATGGTTCGCAACTACATGCATATGGATGAGTCTAACGATCAGAGGTTTGCTGCTATTCGAACACCCACCTTAGTTAGCGAAACTCTATGTTTTCTTATGGCATGAACTTGTAAATCCTAAGATTAGTTTGAATTGATGAGCCTTATTGTTCTAAATTGTTTTCTTATGGAGCATGATGGGTGATGTAATTGAGCATGTATGATTGAGCTAAAGTATGATTGAAATCCTACAAAACATTACCCTTTTGAGATTGTTTTAGCCTTATTGGATTCATTTATAATTCTTTTGCTTAGTTGTGTGATTTACTCTCCATATGTTTCTACCTCTTGATATTGACTTCATTAGCTAGTGGTTGTTTGATAATGCATATTTCAATAGGCATTATAGAGTAATTTTAGTTTCATTTCATGGTTGTTTATCTATGTTTTAAAGTTAATTTCGCATTTTGCTCTTTTGGTTGGAAAGTTCGGAAACTACGCTATTTCGATTGTTTTATGCAGGTTCGTAGATTCGGCTTGTCGTTAGCATGGAAGAGTTCTTAATGGAATGAAGAAGAAGAAGAAAAGAAGAAAAAATGAAGCGAGGAAAGCCAAGGTCGAGTGCAGCAGAGCAACAATGCTAAGTTCTGAGACAAGTCGCGGCCGCGAGTCCTATATCACGTGATAATGCATATTTTATATGGTCATTTATAGGTGGTCTTAGGTGCATTAAGTATTCATATTGTATGTTTAATAGGCTTATTCGTATTCTTGATCATTTGGTATTCGAAGTTCGGAATCTATGGTTTTTAAAGTTTATTTGTAGGTCTAATGATTCGGACTTGAAAGGTGGAGAAAGAATGGAGCAAAATGGACAAAGAAGAGCTAAGAAACAAGAGCGGAAATGGAGAACACAGAGAAATCCCATCTTTAAGATTCTGAGAAGTTGGAATTAGCTTATGAGGTCTTCATGAGAATCGTAGTTCTTGAAAAGAGCTTTCCAACGCATATTCATATGCATCAATCGGACAAAGGATGACTCCAGAAAGTGCGTTACAAGTTCAGTTTGCCAAAGCTATCACCATTGTTGGGACGGCGCATGCCGCCCTTTCCACAGCGCCCGCCGCCTCGTCAGATCCGGATTTGCGATACATGGCCCAGTCTATCTTTATGGGAACTTTTTATCTATCTTTCCTAGGGTTTTTTGGCCGACACCTTTGGCCTATATTAGACATATTTCTCAGTAGGTTTTGATTATCTAATTCATTCACCACTTTAGATTAAGAATGCTTTAGAGGATTTGAGGTTGAGAGATCCAAGGTACGTCATGAATACCAAGGTTTCTCGTGGTTTTGTCTTCAATTCAAGACTTGGTTGGTTTGTGAGACTCGATTTCTATATTATTCCCATGTTCATTTCATTGTCTTTGCGCTGATTTATGTTGTTAGTTTTACTTTGATTCGCATCTTTGTAGAATTGCATCACGCTAGGGTTTCAATTGATTCGCGAGAATAATTAGAACTATTTGTAGCAAGCATAATTGGGAGATTCCGCGAGGATGATCTCGATTGTGTAGGGCAATGACAATCTGGGCAACCTTTCTACCGATAATTAAAGATTGTCATCTCCGCGTAGAATGTCAATCCCTATACACCAAAAATTGAAATAAAGATTGAGTAATTGGGAATTGAGTCTAGGATCGAGTAAACCAATCATTGTTGCGAATTATAGATGAAACCACACTCTTCTTCTAACTTTTATTCGTTCTTACTAACATTCATCATACTTCATCTATTTCTCTTATTGCCTATCTACGTTCAAACCTTCTCTTTACTTTCAAATTGATAAATACACATTGCATTGGAATACTTGGTTCTCTGTGGGTTCGACCCCTTACTTATCCGCTATACTAGTTTACTAGTTGGTATATTAGTTTGGGTTATTATTTTTGGCGAGGTGAAACACACTACACTTATCGCTATACATAGTTATTTGTGTGGGAATTTCTTTGGCGAGGTTTACACACGACGGTTTTTCTCCGGCCATTGTTTCTTGTGCTTTCTAAATTGATTGCTTTATTGTGTTCTTTTGCCTCTTCGTTTCACATATTTTAGAGTATAAGTCTATAAGATATGAAAACCTTTTGCTAGCACTTGCAGAACCCAATGCAAGCTTATTCAAATCAAAGATGAACTGTATCTTAGTATGTTTTCTTTGATGTTTTATTCAGATCTCGATTTGGTTTCATATCAAGTGTTTGCAATTAAATATTTGAAAAAGGCATCTTTGATCTCGATTTGGTTTCAGTTTAAGTGTTTAGCAGTATAGCACCAATGTAAACAATACTTTTTAAATTTTTTTTATGGTTGTTGACAGTTAAAGATCGCTTCCTTAAAGTCCAAGCTTTTTGCATTGAGTTCTCACGCATAAGAGAAGTTGTTGGATTGTTCAGACTATTTGAGAAGCTTGAAGATCATTGAGCCCTTTAGCTACCCTCCCGTTAACAGGCTCAAATATAAAGGGTAAACCTCTAGACTACTAGCTTGTTTTGTTTTAGTTTTATTTTCTTTATATCATCATCAAGTCTATTGAGCTAATCTATGTTTTTAACAATTAGATAGTATACATTTTGGTTTATTTTTTGAGGACTTGCATTTGTTTCATTCTCAAATTGTTCACTCTATTTTTATTATGATTAAGTTTGTTGTTGCTATTCTTTCATATCTATATAGTATATACTAGTAATAAATTATGCACTCTTTATTTGTTATATGATTAAGTTTTTTGCCACTTTGAACTATTCTTGTTGATAACCTTACTAACACTTTCTAGACTAGTAATAAATTAAACACTCTTTATTTATATTTCCACCTCAAGTTAAACAAGTCGTCTCATTTCTCTCTAATTGTCAAGTTTCTATTCAGTCTTGCACTTCTTCTTACTTCTGTTACTTCTTTTTCTAGTGAAAGAGAAAAATAGGGAACAATAGTTATTAGGTTACTTCTCTTTTCACATTGAAAAACAAGGGTAACAGTAGTTATTTTATACTTATTAGACTTCATTGTATTTTGTTGATGTTTGATGATGTTTAAAGAAGGAAAACCCCCACTGTCATGATTAAGAATGTTGCTACTTTGGGGGGTTGTTTGTGTCATTGAAGCATGTGTATTCTTAACTGCAATTCATATGAAAATGAATTCATTGATCTGGCTTTATACTAAGAATCTTTCAATTGCTTTTGGGTTGGCATGTTGCATTTAGTTGGATTATACTCTATTACAAATGTGAGCACTGACCACTTCTCACTATTAATGCAGGACAAGATTGACCAATTCTCTTGTTTTGAAATGAGCTATAGAAGCAACTTTAACAAAGATGAAGGTGGAGAATGATGCAACTTTGACAAGCTTAAAAAGAGAAAATCAAGAGCTTCGAGCAATGGTTGATCAATCTAACCAAATGATGTTAGAAGCTCTCAATGCAATTCGTACCAGTAAAGTTGATGAGTTTATGGAGGCTACATTTGGCGTGGCTGATTCCAAGGTTCTTACTTATTTTCATAATGATTTGTTCCGTTTTTCTTAATCCAATTTTAGTTCCTCCCATTTCTACCTATTTTTTATTATTATTAAGGTTGCTTCTACTAATGGTGATTCAGAGGAAAGCCATCATCAAATGTGACTAATAATCCTTGAGAGGTGTAAGTTGTAATCTTAAAGCTTTGAAAGTACTATTTTCCATTTGATTTGTGGGTTATCCATTGTGTTGTAGTTATTGACTTACTGTAAGAACTTTCTGCATTCATTTGAATTTATTTATTTATTGTTCTAAATGTCATGATGGAGTAATAAGTGAGCAATATCATACTAGTATCTCAATCTTCAATTACACGTGTAATTTCATTGTGAAATCTTAATGTTTTACATGCCAAAGTAGCATGTGAAGTTAATGTAAATCCTCATAACAGACAACCATTCGCCAGAATTGCTATTCTGATGTGAGTTTCTCTTTTTCTGTATGATCTTAATCCTTTATCATTGTCCACTCCACCGGCTTCGTTTTTCCTTGTTTTCTGAGTTTTGGGTGGTAAATATTTTGGCATGGACATCATTAAATAGGAACTGTAGCTTTGTGGGGGACTAAGTGTCCATGGTCTTTTTAATCGAATTCAAAGAAAGTATAATACTTGGGTGTTCTATAATTCAAAAAAAAATTAATATGTTCTAGACCTCATTTTGTGAGATGCCCATATTTTTCATATGGCCATGCTTTCCTACATGTAAAATATCAGTGTGTCTCTGATAATGCATATTTCATATAGGAATTATAGGTATTTCTTATTGCATTTAGATAGTGGTTTTGCTTATGTTTGAGTCTAGTTTTGTATATTGCTTGTGAAGTATTGTTGTGAGCTGAATCTGCCATGTTTTACAGTAACTTTTATATCGTTTTCAGCATACATTTCATGCATTTGGGCTAGAATAGTACAAAATCTATGTAGTTTATGTTTATTTGCCAAATTATGGAATCTACACAAGTTTCTGTTTAAATTTGCAGAATTCGAGGCAATTTACAGCAGTTCTAAGAAAGGTTGGAAAAGCTCGGAAATCAACTGCAGAAGTCCAAGGTCAAAGGACTACAGAACCAGGACGAATCAAGCGGGAAACCAGAATTACTCGATATCGATGAAAAGTAGTCGATATCGACAAAGGATGTCCGAGCACAGGCTAATCGACTAGGAGCTGATCGAGGTAGCTGAAGACGAAGCAACCCGACTCCGGAGCTTTACTCGATATCGAGTAAAACTACTCGATATCGACAACGCCTTGATGCCATACCCGGAGTCGAGGAGATGTGCCAAGTCGAGGAGCCGAAGACCTGGAGAAGCCGAGCAGCAGTTACTCGATATCGAGTAAACTACTCGATATCGACAACCTAGAAGCACATGTCCGAGTCAGTGCCGAGGAGAAGCTACTCGACAAGACCAGGCCAGCCAAAGTCGATACAACGTTACTCGATATCGAGTAGATTACTCGATATCAACAAAATCTGAGGAGCCTGTCCGAGCTTGATCGAGCACAGCAACCCGAGACGCCCAGCCAGCGAAGTCGACGCCAACTTTACTCGATATCGAGTAGAATTAGTCGATATCGAGGAGCGCTTTCTGGAGCCGCGTTACGTGGTGATCTGTCCGACGCGGTTTGAGTTTGCTTGGAGCCGAAGGAGTCCGAGTTTGCCGAGATCTATCCACATCTATCAAGGCATATCAAGATCTATCAACACATGAAAGATTTACCTACTTTAGATATAATTTCCTTTATGGATTTAATTCCTTTATTGCATTTATTTATCTTTAAGCCTTTAGATATTTAGATTTAGATATAGATAAGATGTTCTTTCCTTGATTAGCGGGGTTGGAACACTATAAATAAAGCCTTAGGGGCTGGTTTTTAATCATTCAAATTCAGAGACAAGTAGTTACACATAGAGAGAGAAGGAGAAGAGGTTGTAAGTTTGAGTTTATTTAATGCAAGTTAGTTCTTTTTCATCAAAGATGTCTGCGATTGCGATGAAGAGCGAGTAGTCCACCCACTTCTGGGGCTGGGGTGAGCTCGATGGTGGCCATGTAAGGTGATGCGGTGAAGGTACAATCTTTTTTTGCAATTCGTCTTCTATCCCTATGAGCATGATTCTTTTGCGAAAGTTGAAGGTGATCCTTGTTTGTGTTATTGAAGCGAAAGTGATCTTAATGCAACTTGGATTAATTATGTGAAAAGGGTTAGTAACAATTAGGGTTTATGCGAAAGCCTCTATATTCCTATTTGTTAATAACGAAAGTTATTTGATGAAAAGCATGATCTTTTATGCCGTTATGTGTTATTTTGCATGGTTATCGTTGTGGTGTTGATACCCTGGCTTTGGAAGTATTTTAGTTTATTGATTTATTTCGTTGAAAATCTAAGTTCTGTGTTCGAGAATTTGCAATTTAAAGTTTCTGTCTTTGTCGATCTCGGGGGATTGTTAGTCGATATCGAGTTGCACTTAGTCGATATCGAGCAGTTTTTTGTTTTACTTTATTTTTTGCTTTTGTTTGCTTTTTCTGTCTTTCTTTATGTCTTTCTGCTATTCTGTCTGTGAGATTTACAGCTACCTAAGATCCGTTGACACGCTTCCTCGTGGATCGATCCTGACTTCCCACTACTGCATAGGGAGTGAGTCTTGTAATCATTTGCAAAGGGACGAAATCTTGTTTGCTTTGATTTATTTATATTTTATTGCAAGTCTCAATTTCCTCCTACAACAAGTATTCGAGTTCGGAATCTACGCCTTTTTAGTGTTTATTCTGCAGAATTACATTCCGACCTTAAAGGAACTTTGGAAGAGCTTAAGAGACATGTTTTAGAGCATATGGAGGCTGAGGAAGAAGCTAGAGAGGAGCAAGGAAGCACGAAATTGGAGATGATTGAAGTCAACCGAGGGAATCCCGTCACTGTAAGTGTGGCGCCCGCCGTGGGCCGGTTTTCAGCGATTGTGATTTTGGATCCGAAGACCATATTTCCTATATTAGGTTTATTTAGTTCATTTACCGTGTGTGGTGTTGGTGTGTGGCTATTGTGTGAGACTATGAACACCATTAGAGAGAGAGAGAGAGAGAGAGAGAGAGAGAGAGAGAGAGAGAGAGAGAGAGAGATTTGGCCTATGAGTTGCTAAACTCATAGTTTCGCCTGTGATTTGAAGACATGGTTATTTGGATTGTAAGGATTTGATTTTATTTAGTTATTCATATTCATAGTTATCATCTCGTGCTTATCGATTATATTTGTGTTCATTTCTATGATTGATCACCATGTTAGGACTTGCATCTTAGCTATGAATTCGTTATTGTGTTCTTGATAGCAAACAAAGTATTGAAGTAGTGATATTTCTTTGTCTTTGTAGTGGATGATTTCAATTGATCTATGTTGTGGATGTGTCGATTAGGGCTTATTAGGGTTGTTTTGGTTTGTCTTAATTACATTGAATCAATATGTCAATTGGTCTAAGTACTTGAGTCTTTAAAGCTATTCTTTAGTGATATTGAATATGGTGATTGTATCCATGCGGATCTCTCAACTTTAGTCAAGTAGACATGTGTTTATGAATAATTGATAGATCAATCCTGGAACCATGAATTCCAACCATTGTTAGAGAATTTGTTATCAATCTACTTTGCAATCATAAAGTTGGTTACTTTTACATCTTGGTTATTTGCTACGAATCATTGCTTAGTTATAAGAGTCTTTGTTAAGATTTATTGAATAAGAAATCGCTTCTCCCTGTGGGTTCGACTCCGGACTTAATTGCTATACTAGTAGTTGTTTGGTTTATCAAGTGATTGATTGACTAATCTATTGGTTTTGTGTCTGAGTTTGGATTATATTAATATTTGGCAAAGGGAAAAAGTGCCAACGACGTTCGTCCCGTGTCAAATTCTTGGCACCGTTGCCGGGGAGAAGAAAGGAGTTTGCTTTTCTTCATCTCTTTTAATTACTCTTTCTTTTTGTTTTGTTTTCATTCTTTTCTTTGAGTCTTTTATGTCCTTGTATGGTTCAAACTAGATCTTCTAATTCATTGCCTTTGTCTTTTGATTATGAGATTGAAAGATCTCTTAGGTTGAAAAGGTGGCTCGAGTTTGGTACAAACAAGGAGATGGCAGACGAAGTTGTTCATCCGCCAAGAAGGATCCTGGGAAAACTAAAGGAACTTAATTTGAGTGCTCAACTTGCAATTATCCTTCCTTATCTCCCTGAGGGTTCAAGATTTGAATACAAGTCGAACTGGTCTTCTATTTTACCCTACTTTCATGGATTGCCTGGGGAGGAACCAAACAAGCACCTTGCTACCTCTGTGAGTGTGTATGATAGACTTAGACCCCAAGGCCTTACCGATGATCAATTGATGTTGAGAGTGTTCCCTTTTACCTTGAAAGATTCTGCAAGAGATTGGCTTTATTACCTACCCTCAAAAAGCATTTCTACTTGGGTGCAATTGAAGAAAGTTTTCCTGTAAAAGTACTTTCCTGCGACTCGCCTAAACAAACTTAAGAAGAAGTTGTCCAGTATTGAGCAATCACCTACGAAGAGTCTTTATTGGTATGTTGAGCGGTTCAAGAAGCTTAAGGGTAGTTGTCCACAACATGGTATACCCGAGGATGATCTAGTGTTATATATTTATAAGGGCTTGTTTGATACCGATAGGAGTTTCATCAATACTACTAGTGGAGGAGATATTTTGGATAAGAGACCTCCTGAAGTAATGCAAATTTTTGAAGGGTTGGTTAACGCATCGCAACAATATGGGAGACACCAAGGAGTTAGAAGAGTTCATAATTGGATAGTTCTAGATATGGTCACAAGGACGACATAGATAGGCTTATGGAGACAGTGAACAAGATAGCTATGCAAATGAACCAATCTCATCAGCCTAGACCTTGTGGTGTTTGTAGAGATCCAACTCATCTGAATGATAAGTGTCCCCTGATTCAAGAGGACATCACTGATGTGAATGCTACGGATTATGGACCTCGCCGCAACTTTGGTAACAATTACAATCAGGGCTACAGTGCGAACTATCAAAGTGGATTCAACGACAGATGATGTCATCCTCAAGCGGAAGAAGAAGGCTCCACCTCGGGAGTCGTTGAAGAAACGGCGTTAATTATTTTATTATTTATATTTTTATATATATGTTCTATTTTTAGTAACTCCTATGTTAGTTGGAGTCTAATTATAGAATTGCTTATTTTTAGTATTTCTTAGCTAGATTAAATAAGATGGTTAGGATTTTAGATCAAGTTTTATCTTCTAGGTTTATTTATCTTTAGGATTAAAATTCTATCTTTATCAACCTAAATTCTATCTTGCACGGTAGAATTGGTTCTTAGGTTTTCTATTTAAACGTTGTAGTTCTATTGAAATTAATCAGATTGAATAGAATTGAGAAACCCCTTTATAGGATTAAAGGGTTCTCGATTATCAATCCCAAAGGCTATTTGGCTCGTATGTTATTCGGCATTCATCCAATTACAATCATCATCACCTTCGTTCATCACCTTCACCTTCATCATATCACCGTCGATCACTTTGATCTTGATCAAAAATTAATCAAACACAGGCCATAACCAAACCGAGACTACAAGGAGAGCAGGCCATCCCTTGGCGTTGCTCGTGTCCAGCGAGCGCGGCCTCATCGGCTCCGCGTGCGTAGACGCTCGCGCACCAGCCCTCGCGCACGCTCGCTCTCGCGCGCTCGCACCAGCTCTCGCTCTCAACGAGTGCTGTCCCCGGCATCGCTTACGCACACCCTGAGGAGCCGGGCTCCTGTGTGCTCGACATCCCCCGCCGGCAACCGTGACTAGTCTTCGTAGCTCCAAGCGCGCGCGCACCTCTCTTTTCCTCGCTTTCCTTGTTCCCTTTCGTGGCTAATTCATTAATTCTAAGTTTAGTTAGTTAGTTTATAATTTGCTAGTTTAGATTCCTATTTCAAAGTAGTAGTTGTTGGATTTCTTAACTTAAGAAATATTGTTTAATTAGTTATTAATTAGTTTAGTTAATTTGTGTCGAATCGTCAAGAGAAATTCAAGGAGCTAAGCAAGATCAACGGATTAGTCTAGCAATTGGCCGGCCTAGCCGATTGCTATACATCAATTGGTATTCAGAGACGGGTTATGCTACGCTCTTTGTTTCTTTGATGATACTGATGTTTTGATTTGATGGTTTGGGAAATCTGGGGAGGCAACTGGGATGATGATCCCGATCCATGGGCTGCACAACAACGACACCGACGAGAGTTGCAGAGACGAGCGTTGCAACAACAAGCTTTAGAGCGTCAACGACAACAAGAGGCTCAAAGGCATCACCTTTGGCTTCAAAGGCAAGAAGAGACCCATCGACAACAACAACAACTCCTTGAGCGTCAACGTCAAGCCGCAATTGAGGAGGAGAAACGACAAAAACAACTTCGCCTCCGTCAGATTTGGCTTCTCCAACAACGAGAAGTTGAGGAGGAACGAAAATGAAAGTTGGAGGAAGCGGCCCAACGGCAAGCTAATTGGCTTGATGACGCTTGGAGGAAGGCTTATATTCACAAACTTCTTGATAGTCAGCCTCACGCGTCACCTACCTATGAGATCTTGGAGATATCCTCCCCCGATGTGGACGTGATTTTTCTTGACTATACAGCCGACGGAAAGGTAAAGGAGGTTGTTTCGGATACTTTCGTTGGCCAAGAGACTGCACTGCGCGATGATTTTGTTTCGCAGATTCCCGTTGAGTCTGAACTCGGAATTGAGTCAACTCAGTCTTCTTGCAAAGCTGACTCGATGAGCTTTCCAACGGTGGGTCACGCGCTGTCAGACTCCTCTGGGAAGACCTCCGAATCTGTACTTAAAGTCGACTGCAGTGTTGTGCAGGAGGTGGAGCATGTTGATTCCGTTGACAAGGATGAGGTACTTGATGACGTGTCTCAAGAGTTAGCGATTGTACCTCTTGGGCATGTTCATGAAGTTCCAGTTGCTGAGATTTGTGTGGTCATTGATCCTATTCTTATTGAAGATCAAGTCCGTTCAACGATCGCACATGAAGGTGTTGTTTTTGGGGTTCCTATACCTCGAATTCTCCTGGCACCTATTCCACCCATTTCTCCATCATCTTCTTTGAAGGTTGCTGCTCCTTCCACGCTGATCATCATCGACTCGATTCGGGGACGAATCGAAGATAAGAGGGGGAGAATGATGCGGGTCAAGATGGCCTTCTGTGGGTCAAACAACGATCTTGATCCAGGCGACGACTCGAGGACGAGTCGATTTCAAATGGAGGAGAATGATGCCATCCTCAAGCGGAAGAAGAAGGCTCCACCTTGGGAGTCGTTGAAGAAACGGCGTTAATTATTTTATTATTTATATTTTTATATATATGTTCTATTTTTAGTAACTCCTATGTTAGTTGGAGTCTAATTATAGAATTGCTTATTTTTAGTATTTCTTAGTTAGATTAAATAAGATGGTTAGGATTTTAGATTAAGTTTTATCTTCTAGGTTTATTTATCTTTAGGATTAAAATTCTATCTTTATCAACCTAAATTCTATCTTGCACGGTAGAATTGGTTCTTAGGTTTTCTATTTAAACGTTGTACTTCTATTGAAATTAATCAGATTGAATATAGAATTGAAGAAACCCTTTATGGATTAAGGGTTCTTCGATTATCAATCCACCCGCTTTCAAGTATTTATGATTCCAAATTATAATTACGTTTTAATTACCCTTCCAAATTGCCGATTACATTTGCTACTCGATCTCGTCATCAATTGTTGACTTCGGTTGGAGCCATTAATTGTTGTGATCAGATGCTCGTTTGCCACTTTCACATTGTTGGCAATTGAAGGTTAATTAACATGCTTGCTAATTAATTTTGCCACCGCCAAGAGTTGTCACCGTACGTGGAAACAACTTCGAGCGCGACCGTGGATTCCATTCTGCAACAATTCAACCGGTTATGAGTCAGCTTAACAACCGTTAATTAATTAGCGATTGACGAAGTCTACTCGTTACAAATTCGACATCAATTCACGGAAAGCAAGGAGCATAAGCAAGATCGTTCTTTTAGTTTAGCAATTGGCCGATCTAGCCAATTGCTATACATCAACAGAGGCCAGCAGCAACAAGTTCCTTTTCAAAGAGGACAATTTGAGAATCGTCAGATAAACACTCAACAAGATGATAGAGATGAGACATTGAGGTTATTGAGATTCCGTCCCTTGCAAATAATTACAAGACTCCCTCCCTATGCAGTAGTGGGAAGTCAGGATCGATCCACGAGGAAGCGTGTCAGCGGATCTCAAGTAGCTGTAAATCTCACAGACAGAAAAGCAAAAAGACAGAAATAACAAAGCAAAAGCAGAAACGAAAGCAAAGACAGCAGCTTTGGTCGATATCGACAAAGGGGCACTCGATATCGACTAAAACCAATAACAGAAATCGACGACAGAAAGCAAACTCATACACAGAAACTCAATCTCGACAACCTTTACTCGATATCGACTAAGTGCTATTCGATATTGACTAGAACTCCCCGAGATCGACAAACAGCAGAAACTTAAATTGCAAACTTCTCGAACACAGAACTCAAATTTCGGTGAAATAAACTCAATAAACTAAAATACTTCCAAAGCCAGGGTATCAACACCATAACGATAACTATGCAAAGTAACACAAAAAGGCATAAAAGATCATGCTTTCCATCAAATAACTTTCGTTATTAACAAATAGGCATATAGAGGCTTTCGCATAAACCCTAATTGTTACTAACCCTTTTCACATAATTAACCCAAATTGTATTAAGATCACTTTCGCTTCAATAACACAAACAAGGATCACCTTCAACTCTCGCAAAAGAATCATGCTCATAGGGATAAAAGACGAATTGCATAAAAAGATTGTACCTTTACCGCATCACCTTACATGGCCACCGTCGGGCTCACCCCGACCCTAGAAGTGGGTGGACTACTCGCTCTTCATCGCAATATCAGACATCTTTGATGAAAAAGAACTAACTTGCATTAATAAACTCAAACTTACAACCTCTTCTCTTCCTCTCTCTATGTGTAACTACTTGTCTCTGAAATTGAATGAATAAAAAACCAGCCCCTAAGGCTTTATTTATAGTGCTCAAACCCCGCTAATCAAGGAAAGAACAGCTATATCTATATCTAAATCTCTATATCTAAAAGCTTAAAGATAAATAAATGGAATAAAGGAATTAAATCCATAAAGGAAATTATATCTAAAATAGCAAAATATCTTCTTGTGTGGGTAGATCTTCTCTCCATGGATAGAAGTTGATAGGTGTGGATAGATGTGGATAGAATCGGACAATCTTCGGCTCCAAGCAATCCAAAACCGCTTCGGACAGCTCACCGCGTAACGCGGCTCAGGATGACGCTCCTCGATATCGAGTAAAGTTCTTCGTCGACTTCGGCTGGCTGGGCGTCTCGGGTAGCTGGTCCTCGATCCGGCTCGGACATGTGGTTTTAGGGTCCTCGATATCGATAACTTTTGTCGATATCGAGTAGAGTTGAGTCATCGACTTGCTGGCCTGGTGTTGTCGAGCAACTTCTCCCTGATCTGGCTCGGACAGGCGCTGCTGGTTTTGTCGATATCGAGTAGTTTACTCGATATCGAGTAACTGGTGCTCAGCATCTCTAGGTCTTCGGCTTCTCGACTTGGCACAGCTCCTCGACTCCGGGTATGATCTTTAAGGTTTGTCGATATCGAGTAACTTACTCGATATCGAGTAAAGCTCCGGAGTCGGGTTGCCTTCGTCTTCAGCTTCCTCGATCAGCTCAACTCGACCAGCACTGCTCGGACATCTTTTGTCGATATCGAGTAAAAGAACTCGATATCGAGTAACTCTGGGCTCCAGCTTGATTCGTCATGGTTCTGTAGTTCTTTGACCTTGGACTTCTGTATTTGATTTCCGAGCTTTTCCAACCTTTCTCAGGACAATTTCTTTCACTCTTTAAATATTTTTCAAACAATTTCCATATTTTTCAAACAATTTCCTGCCAAACTCCAATAATGATATCAACACAAACATCATATGATAATCTCCATAATGTACTTTCATTCTCGACATAATCCCCGGATAGCAAATAAGGTAAAGAATGGCAAATATTTAGAACATGTGGAGCAATATATGAAATAAGGCATAATATGGCTTTTGTGATGCATAAGCATAGGTATGGCTAGGATTATAACAATATGAGCACTATATGGAAATATAAAGTCCTCCATCCTCTTATCATGCAACATGTCAAAAGCAACTTCAAATTTTACCTCCTTTCATGGTTTTCAATCAAATATGCACTTCATTGTGACTTCCCTTTACTAGGCAATTTCATGTTATATCTCTAATTAATCCAATTTTGCATCGTCGAGTTGAATTTTAAACGGGGGTCATTTTTTCAAACTTTGGAAATCATTTTTCAAACTTTTGGAAAACATGCATGTAAGCACCTAAATCAATAATGAATTCCAAAATAGCCATGTATAAGCAATTCGAGAAATAATGCACAAATAATCTCAAATATGGCAAATATGCACAAAGTAAGCCCTTCCCCCACCCCAAACTTAAACATTACAGTGTCCTCACTGTATAAAAAATAAAGGTAAAGAAAGAAACTCACAAGACAAGTGTGTGCAGGGCTTCATAATATCGAGTGTTAATGCATGGGGCGAGTCCGAATATAGCTTTCTTCTATCCCATGGACCTGAAAAATATAGAAAAGAAATACCCACAATAGAAAAACTAAAAGTTCAAAACCAAAAAACAAACAAAAAGCAACAATGTCCAAAAAGTTCAAAAAATAAATGTCTATGTACACGCTCTAGATTTTATAGTCGCTAGGCCGACTTTCTCCATTAAGCTCAAGGTGGCATTTGCAGGGCCCATGTAGCTTGGGCTTCAAATAGGACTCCATTCTTGTCCATCAGCTGTAGTCCTCCAGAATGAATCTTGTTCACCACGAAAGGTCTCATCCTCTTCTTGTTGAATTTGTTAGGAAACCAATGATCTTTTGATTTGGAAACATAGAGCTTGTTTCCAACTTCATACTCTTTGGGCTCATCATTGGAAATCCTACATAAGCGCACATACCAAGGCAAACCTCTCCCATGTATAGATAGATCTTTAATGGAAATAGGAGAAGAAAGATCCATACCTTGGCTTACCTTCGCAGAAACGGATTCGGGAGCCACTATGTTTGGTCGATATCGAGTAACTGTACTCGATATCAATAAGTTTTCAGATTCTGGTGGCTTGCTGCTCGAGGATGTTGGAGTTGAGGAAGATGGGTTTTGGTCGATATCGACTAAGGTTGTCGATATCGAGTTGCTGTCAGCTGCCAGTGGGTTACTGGTCGAGGAAGGCGAAGTCGATGCAGCCGGGTTTTGGTCGATATCGAGTAGCTTACTCGATATCGAGGGGTGCTGATGATAGCATGCATTTAGGTAGGCATAATAGATTTCATTTAGCTTAGTTAAGATGCATTTCATTGATGGATTAAGCACGATCTGCATATTAGCTCTCTATGTTGTCGGAGTCGGAATCTACACACTTTTATTGATTATTTCAGGTAATGGTGGATCCGAGGAGGAGACATGAGTTGATAACGCATTAGATGAGAATGTCTAGTTGATCGAAGAAGCTTACATGAAGATCTCTAGAGGTCCTGAGAAGAAGAAGCGAGCCTAAACGAAGAACAAGTCTGCAGAAGTTGTCGCAAGACATGCTGAACTTGTTTTGCACTTTCTGGAGGCCTCAAATGTCCGATCGACTATTATGACCATGCGTTGGAAATCTCTTTCAGAGAGCTACAACTTTCATGTTGACGTCGAGAGCTGAATCAAAACAGATTTTCCGTGAAAGGCCTCTGGCTGCGGCCGCAGCAAGCATGTTGCGGCCGCCGCCAATCAATTCGCAGCACGGGTTGTCAGGCGACGCCGTTTTGTTTAAATGAAACCCTAGTTTTTATTCTTAGTTGTTTTGTGGCCGACTTGGGTCTTTTATAAGGCCAAATTTAGTTATTTTTCTAGAACTTCTGTTCTATTCTATTCATTAGACGCTTTAGAGATTTTGAGCGATGTCTTCCATGAGAAACTAAACTCATCTATTCTGCCTGCAATTTGAAGCTTTATTCGGATTGATTGTGAGTTTCTAATTCTCGTTCCTTGTTTCCTATATTTGAATGTTTCAACTTCTTTGTGCTTGATTGTTTATTGTTTTGTTCTATCTTGTCTGGCCAATTTGTTAGATCAATTCAATTGCTAAGGTTTTGTAGATTCCTGGTTGTGAACCTTAAGCTAAGTGGCAAACTTGTTTCTTTAGGGCTGGTTGAACTAATTGAATGAGTAGGAAGTTGAATGTGTTGTTAAATCCTTTTTTAGGGACTGCAAACACCTTGGCTAATCTCTGAACTTAAAGCTATCAATTGGGTTAAATCCTTCTTTAGGGACTGTTCGATTGATAAGGGTTGCTGGGACTGGTTGGACTAGTAACTATTTTAGGTCGGGACAAGGGCATTCATAGGAAACTTAATAGGACGAGAAGAAGTTACAAGGATCGCTTCAATCCAATAAAGTGGAAAATTGTAGGTAGAATTGCTTCTCCCAAATGTCTAAAACCAAATTCATTTACTTTGCTTTCTTTACTTCGCTTTGATAAAAGGCGAAACTTTCACACTCAAACCCCCCCTCTTTGGTTACTTAATTGACATCTAAATCACACCTGAATAATAATTTCCCTGTGGGATTGACCTCTTGCTTATTGCTATACTAATTATAGGTTTGAGATTTACTTTGACGGATCAACGACAGGTTTTCCCTCCGTCAAATTTGGCGCCGTTGCCGGGGACTTTTTATTAATTCTTGTGTGTTTTTGGTGTTGATTTTGGTGTGGACCGTCTTATAGGGTCCATACCTGTGCTACTAATTCTTCTCTGTAGAAAGCATTGCAGAGATGGCGAACGACGCAAATCGTACTCTAAAGGAGCTTACTGCTCCTGATCTGGCACAACAACCCTTAGCAATCCAATTCCCTGCACTGGGGGAAGGAGTCAACTTTGAGTTTAAGTCTGGGGTAATTCATATTCTACCCAAGTTCGATGGGTTGAGTGGGGAGGACCCCCACAAGCATCTGTCTGAGTTCCATATTGTGGTAGTTGGGATGAAACCTGAGAACGTCACTGCAGAGCAAATCAAACTGAGAGCTTTTCCCTTCTCTTTGAAGGATGATGCGTATGAGTGGTTCTTCTATCTACCACCTGGATCTAGTACTACTTGGGCTGAGATGAAGATAGTCTTCCTAGAGATGTACTTCCCTGCAACAAAGCTAAATGCCTTGAAAAGGTCAATCAGCAGCATTGAGCAGTACGCGACGGAGTCTATTCATGACTACTTTGAGCGTTTCAAGAAACTCTGCGCTAGCTGCCCATGTCATGGGTACTCTCAGAAGGATCTGGTTCTCTTCTTGTTCAATGGGCTTACTGATGGAGAGCGTAAAACGGTGAATTCCTGTTGTGGGGGAAACATGCTGAATAAGACGCCTGCTGCAGCTTGGGAAGTGTTTAAGGAGCTCTCTGAGGGCTCTAGGCAGTTCAACAAGAGCACTCGTGTTAGAGGTGTACTTGCTATTAATGCCCCAGTGGCTGCATTACATACTGATATGGCAGAGATGAAAGAGATGCTCAAGAGGCTGGTAGTTGACAGAGCATCTCAGCATTTGAAAGCATGTGAATCCTACATCGATCCATCCCACCCTATGGATATGTACTCAACTTTGCACGATCCTAGTGTTGAGTTGAATGCAATTGGGAATTTTGCTCCACAAAGGCCTAGGCAAGGCAACTTTGGTAATCCTGGGTACTTCAACAATAATAACTACAATGGAGGCTATCAGCAGGGTAATGGTTATGGCAACTACCAAGAATCTTTCAATCAGCAAGGGGGGTTACAGTCAAGGCCCCACCAACAATTTGAACCTCGACAGGGAGGCCAACCACAATCCAATGAGGCTATTGAGGATCCAATACAGAAATTGTCACGATTGGTCTTGAAGGTTGCGAAACAACAATCAGACCGGATTACAAATTTGGAGAATCAACTGAGTCAGCTCATTCAGGTCTTAAGTGCGAAGGAGGCAAACGATTCAGGGAAGCTTTGTTGTGAGCTGAATCTGCCATGTTTTACAGTAACTTTTATATCAATTTCTGCATACATTGCATTCATTTGGGCTTAGATAGTACAGAATCTATGTAGTTTATGCTTATTTGTCAAACTATGGAATCTACACCAGTTTCTGTTTAAATCGCAGAATTCGAGGCATTTTTCAGCAATTCTACAGAAGGTCAGAAAAGCTCGGAAATCGGCTACAGAAGTCCAAAGTCAAGGAAGCAGCGGAACCAGTCGAATCGAGCCAAGAACCCAGGCTACTCGATCTAGACTAGCCCTTACTCGATCTCGACAAAGGAAGCCGAGCAGCCTTGGTCGACAGAGCCTGATCGAGAAAGCCAGACAACCCGACTTCCGGAGTCTACTCGATCTCGACAAACCGTAGTCGAGATCGACGAAGCCCAGACACCACACCCGGAGTCGACGAGGAGAGGAGCTGACCGAGAAGCCGAGGACGAGAAGCCGAGCACACCCAACTCGATCTCGACGAACCCTTGTCGAGATCGATGAGCCACCCAGTGCAACTCCGAGCCATGCCGAGGAGAAGTTGCTCGACCAAGAGAAGGCCACACCCTAGTCGAGATCGACGACCCTTTGTCGAGATCGACGAGCGCCTGAGTCCAGATCCGAGCTTGTCGAGCACACCAACCCGAGAAGACCTAGTCGACGGATCAAGCTTACTCGAGATCGACTACGCTTACTCGAGGTCGACGAGCTCCAGGAGACAAGTCCGAGCCACATCGAGCACCAGCTAGCTGAGACGACGAGTCCTACTCGAGGTCGACGAACCCTTGTCGAGGTCGAGTAGCCCAGTGTCCAGAAACGCGTCGACGAGTGCCTGTCCGAGTAGAGTTGGGGTTCCTTGGTGCCGAAGAAGGAAGATTCTATCCAAATCCATCAAGTTCTATCTATGGAAGACGCGATCTATCAAGACATGAAGACCTACCTAAATTAGATTTATCTTTTCCCTTTTAGATTTATTTCCTTAAAGCATTTTATTTATCCTTTAAGCTTTAGATATAATTTTAGATAAAGATAGGAGATTCTATCCTTGAGTAGCAAGGACTAGAAGGCTATAAATAAAACCCAAGGGGCTGGTTTTTCATTCATTCCAATTCACACACAATTCAATTTCAGAGACAATTAGTTAGTAAAAGAGAGAAGTTTAGGAGTTCTAAGGTTTTTAAGGTTTTGGCTTTCTGCGAAAGTTGATTGCCGGGATTGTAAAGGCTTTCGAATTTAGTTTTAATGCAAGTTTCTTTTTATACATCAATTTCTGTTATTGCGATGAGGCGTGAGTAGTCCACCCACTTCTGGGGCTGGGGTGAGCCCAACGGTGGCCATGTGAGATAACGCGGTAAAGGTCAGATCTTTTTATGCAATTCATCTTCTATCCCTATGAGCATGATTCTTTTGCGAGAGTTGAAGGTGATCCTTGTTTGTATTATTGAAGCGAAAGTGATCTTAATGCAACTTGGATTAATTATGTGAAAAAGGGTTAGTAACAATTAGGGTTTATGCGAAAGCCTCTATTTGCCTATTTGTTAATGACGAAAGTTATTTGATGGAAAGCATGATCTTTTGTGCCTTTGTGTGTTATTTTGCATGGTTATCGTTGTGGTGTTGAAACCCTGGCTTTGGAAGTCTTTTATTATATTGAGTTTATTTCTGTCAAAAATCTGAGTTTTGTTCGAGATTTTGCAAATTTATATTTTCTGTCTTTCTTGTCGACATAGAGTAGAATTTCGTCGATCTCGAGTAGGGCCTTAGTCGAGATCGAGTAGGTCCAGTCTAGGTCGAGTGAAGCTTCTGTCTTTTGTCGATTTTCAGTTTCTGTTTCTGCTTTTCTTGTCGATCTCGAGTAGGGGTTGTCGAGATCGAGTTGCCTGTTGTCTGTCGAGTTGTTTGCTTTCGTTTCTGTCGATATAGAGGACAGCTACTTGACTTCGAGTAGCTTCTGTGTCTTCGTTTTAGTTTCTGCTTTGCTTTGTCTTTTGCTTTTGTTTTTCTGCTTTTATTTCTGTTTCTTTCTGTGTTTCTGTCTTTCTGCTGCTTTGCCTGTGAGAATTTACAGCTACCTGAGAACTGCTGACGTGCTTCCTCGTGGATTCGATCCTGCCTTTCTCTTACTGCATTAGAGGAGTCTTGTACTTATTTGCTGGGGCCTAAGTCTGGTTTGATCTATTTTCATTATATTTCATACTCGATTCGCTCCTCTTAACAACAAAGCTTCCATCGCAAACGGTTGAGAATCCTACGGAGAATGTCAGTGCAATAACGCTTAGGAGTGACAAGGAACTGATTGTCAAACCTCAAAAAGAGGATGAAGAAACCATGGACGACGAAATAGAGGTAAGAGATGAAGAGGACGGACGCTGCACAGTGCGGCGGCCGCAGCAACCATGCGGCGCCCGCGGCATAACAATGGAGCTGCGCCCGCAGCAATTTGCGGCGCCCGCCGCCAGTGCCCCCATCGACCTATGGGTGCCAGGTACGTTTTCTTCATTTTGTTCCCCTTCTTCTCCTTCTTCCCCTCTTTCTCCTCCTTCTTCTTCTCCTTCTTCTTCTTCTCCTTCTTCTTCTTCCTTACCTATGGAGACTCCAAAGCCGGTTCCACCTTTTCCGGAAGCCCTAAAGGATACACGAAGGTATGAGAACGATAGGGAGATCTTTGAGACGTTTAGCAAATGCGAGGTAAATATTCCTTTACTCAAATTAATTAAGAGCATTCCTAGATATGCTAAATTTTTGAAGGAATTGTGCACCATCAAGAAGAAGAAATACTGAAAAAGAAGGAAAAGGTAAGCTTGAATGAAAATGTCTCTGCTATGTTGCAAAGGAAATTGCCTGAAAAATGTGGAGATCCATGTATGTTTACAATTCCATGTGCAATTGGGAATACTAGATTCAAACAAACCATGCTAGATCTAGGAGCCTCAATTAATGTTATTTCCTATAACATGTACATGTCTTTGGGTTTGGGTGCTCTGACTGAGACTGGGGTTACAGTGCAACTTGCTGATCGATCACAAATCAGGCCAAGAGGCGTTGTTGAAGATGTTTTGGTTATGGTGGATGATTTGTTTTTCCCTGTTGATTTCTTTGTTTTAGATATGGAGCAGGGAGCCCCTGAAACACCCATTATACTAGGAAGACCATTCCTGAAAACTGCGAAAACGAAAATTGATTGTTGTGAGGGTCTATTGACTATGGAGTTTGATGGAAGAAAGGTAGAATTCTCTCTCTTTAATCATGCTAAGCTTTCTCCTGAAAATTCTTTAGATATGCCTATTGCTGACAATACTGATCGCACCAATAATTTTCGTGATTTGTTAAAGACACCTAAGGAACATAGTTTATGGAAATTTGAACCTCCTGACAAATTGAAACCTTTTGTGATTCCAGGACAACCCACAGAAATAGCTCAAGGAGAGAAGCTGAGGGTCATGGATGACAGCTTGGACAGAAAGCTACACCTTTCAAGGGTGCCTGCATTTGTCAATGAGATGACAGGTGTTGGTGACCCTGGTGGAGGAACCTAGGCCAATCAAGGGCTAGTACGTCGAGCCAACGACTTGAAACAAAGGCGCTTCTCGGGAGGCAACCCGATGTAAGTTTTTCTTTCTTTTTCCTTTTCCTTTTCCTTCACCCTGATTATATTTGATTTACTTTTGTTTTCTTTATTATTTCATTGAGGACAATGAAAACTTTAAGTGTGGGGGAGAAGAATTCTGTATATAGATGCATATAGGAGATCATATTTAAATTTCTGCACCATGTTTATTTTATTTTATTTTTTATTAATTTCTTGTTTATTTTCGTAATTAAAAAAAAATCGAAAATCCCAAAAATAACCATGCATTGCATACATATGTGTTATTCAAACACCCATCTGGCTTAGTTTGTCCTCTAATTTAAATTTCAAGCATAATCATATAAATCCCATGGAGTTTTGGATGTTTTGATTTTGTCTTTATTTGATTTTTGTGGAACATGAGCTAGCAAATATAATTGAGCATGTATGATTGAGCTAAAGTATGATTGAAATCCTATGAACATGACCCTTGTGAGAATGTTTGGCCTTATTTGAAATCTTTTGCTCAATTGTGTGAATTACTCTCCTTGTGTTGCTACCTCTTGGAATTGACTGCAGTATCTATTTTTCAAGACCGACTCACATGTTTGTTGCTTGCGGAGTTTATGTTTATATTTTGAGTATTTTGATTAGAATTTGTGCATATTTAGTGAATAAGGTGGCAATGGTTGATGCACTTAGTAACCGGATCTATGCATGACACCCATGGGTATGATTCGCGCAAAAAGGTGTTGAAAACTATCCACTAGGAAAGAAAGCTTGATCATTGAGTAACCAGGTTCATTCATGACACCCATGTTTGCAACTTGCGTCAAAAGATGTTCAAGTGAAGTTCATATTAGTAGGTTGAGGTGTTGATAGACCGGGGTCATTCATGACACCCATGTTTGCGTCTCGCGTAAGGAAAGCACCAAGACAAAAAGAAAAGAAAAAAAAAAGAAGAGAAGAAAAGAAAACAAAACAAAAGAAAAGAAGAAGAAAAAAAAGTGTCACATTTTGTTTATTTTCTTTATTGTGTCCCGCAAGTAATGGCATTTCGGTGGAGATTTGGTGATATTTTGGTCAATGTCTATGAGCTTAGTGCATTTTGGATTGAGTTGAGAGTTATACCTTAAAGTCTAAACACATGAGTGAAACACATATTTCTGGTGAGATTGGATGATGTCTACTTCTAAGCTTTGATCACTGGAATACATGCTATGATGTTTGTTTACTTGGCTTATGTTTTCACTTGCTATGATGTTGCTTTTTGATAAGGTTGAAACTTGAAGGGATTTCCTGTGGGATGCGTTGATTCATGTTCATTCTATCATTGCTTGAGGACAAGCAAAGGTTAAGTGTGGGGGATTTTGATAGCATGCATTTAGGTAGGCATAATAGGTTGCATTTAGCTTAGTTAAGATGCATTTCATTGATGGATTAAGCACGATTTGCATATTAGTTCTCTATGTTGTCGGAGTCGAAATCTACACGCTTTTATTGATTATTTCAGGTAATGGTGGATCCGAGGAGGAGACATGAGTTGATAACGCATTAGATGAGAATGTCTACTTGATAGAAGAAGCTTACATGAAGATCTCAAGAGGTGCTGAGAAGAAGAAGCGAGCCTAAACGAAGAACAAGTCTGCAGAAATTGTCGCCAGACATGCTGAACTTGTTTTGCACTTTTTGGAGGCCTCGGTTGTCTGATCGACTATTATGACCATGTCTTGGAAAGCTCTTTCAGAGAGCTACAACTTTCATGTTGACGTCGAGAGCTGAATCAAAACAGATTTTCCGTGAAAGGCCTCTGGCTGCGGCCGCAGCAAGCATGCCGCGGCCGCCGCCAATCAATTCGCAGCACGGGTTGTCAGGCGACGCCGTTTTGTTTAAATGAAACCCTAGTTTTTATTCTTAGTTGTTTTGTGGCCGACTTGGGTCTTTTATAAGGCCAAATTTAGTTATTTTTCTAGAACTTCTATTCTATTCTATTCATTAGACGCTTTAGAGATTTTGAGCGATGTCTTCCATGAGAAACTAAACTCATCTATTCTGCCTGCAATTTGAAGCTTTATTCGGATTGATTGTGAGTTTCTAATTCTCGTTCCTTGTTTCCTATATTTGAATGTTTCAACTTCTTTGTGCTTGATTGTTTATTGTTTTGTTCTATCTTGTCTGGCCAACTTGTTAGATCAATTCAATTGCTAAGGTTTTGTAGATTCCTGGTTGTGAACCTTAACCTAAGTGGCAAACTTGTTCCTTTAGGGCTGGTTGAACTAATTGAATGAGTAGGAAGTTAAATGTGTTGTTAAATCCTTTTTTAGGGACTGCAAATACCTTGGCTAATCTCTGAACTTAAAGCTATCAATTGGGTTAAATCCTTCTTTAGGGACTGTTCGATTGATAAGGGTTGTTGGGACTGGTTGGACTAGTAACTATTTTAGGTCGGGACAAGGGCATTCATAGGAAACTTAATAGGACAAGAAGAAGTTACAAGGATCGCTTCAATCCAATAAAGTGGAAAATTGTAGGTAGAATTGCTTCTCCCAATTGTCTAAAACCAAATTCATTTACTTTGCCTTCTTTACTTCGCTTTGATAAAAGGCGAAACTTTCACACTCAAACCCCCCTCTTTGGTTACTTGATTGGCATCTAAATCACACCTGAATAATAATTTCCCTGTGGGATCGACCTCTTGCTTATTGCTATACTAGTTATAGGTTTGAGATTTACTTTGACGGATCAACGACAGGTTTTCCCTCCGTCAGCTGAGCTTCAGGTTGGCCGCTCGACGACGCTGGTGCTGGCGGAAGGCTTCTGATTTTAGTCGATGTCGACTAAATTACTCGATGTCGAGGAACTTTGTCCGACTTCGACCGCATACTTGCTTCCTGTCAAGGCATCCGAAAAATAGTTAGTCCAAATCGACGTGCCTTGCTTTGTGTCGAGTGGATTCTCTGTTTCTTCGTTCAGGATGGTCATGATCTTCTCCACCTGGGCTTCCATATCCCTCTTTTCTAGCTCTTCAGGAGTTATATTTCTTACCTTAGGCTCCCCACAAGTGATGTAGCCAGCTGAGATAGATTTTACCTCTTCCATTGGACCTGTATGCCTTTCAGTTTTATTAAAGGAATACTCAATTACCTCATCGCTGATGTTGAAAGTGAGCACTCCCTTCCTCACGCTTATGTTGGCATCCATTGTCGCCAAGAAGGGCCTTCCTAGAATAATTGGACAAACAGGGTCCTCTGCCATATCAATAAATAAGAAATCAACAGGGACAAAGAACTTACCTACTTGCACCGGTACATTGTCCACCACGCCTGTTGGAATGACCACCGTGTTGTTGGCCATATACAGTTTAGCATCCACAGGCTCTAGGGCACCTATCTTAATCTTGGACCATATTGTTAAAGGCATTATACTCACACTAGCTCCAAGATCACATAAAGCATTAAATTTGTATTGACCAAATCCAATGGTTATAGCAAACTTACCTGGATCTAGCCTCTTCTCAAGGATGTCCATATGGTTGCACTCCTCTGTAATCTCAGTCATTGATCTCTTCTTGGTTAGAATCTCCTTGAGGAACTTGACATAGGATGGCATTTCATTGAGAGCTTCTGTGAAGGGTATGGTGACATTGAGCTTCTGAAGCATTTTAATGAAGCGCTGGAATTTCTTCTCTGCTGGGTCCTTTGGAGATTTTGTGGGGAAAGGCAGCTTCCTTTTTTGATTCGGAGCCAAAACAGATGTCGGAGGTGTTGCAGCTTTCTCGACGTCGACTTGATCTTCCTCGATATCGACCACAGTCTTCTCGATATCGATCAGGTTCTTCGATGTCGAATTATTGTGCTCTGCAGACGAAGGATGGTCCACTCTGTCATCGATATCGAGTAAACCTTTCTCGATATCGAGTTGCCTCTTGTCGATATCGACCAAGGTCTGGTCGATATCGAGTTGCTGTTCTCCTTCGTCCTGTTGCTTTCCGACCTCTGGCTCTTGTAGTTGATGGCCGCTTCTGAGTTTTACAACAGCGATGTGTCCGGTCTTTCCCTTGGGATTTGGTTCTGAAGATCCTGGGAGTGAACCTGACTGTCTGGGGACTCCTGCTGCTAGCTGGCCAATCTGTGTATCAACTAATTTCCGCCATATATCGATCTCCCCAAGCCTAGAGTTGACACCTTGAATCTGAGTGTAGACTGAGTTGAAGGATTGCTTGGTGTCTGAATGATTTCTCCTTATTTCCTCTAGGACGGTCTGTAGATCATCCCTCTTCTGGTCCCTTTCCGGATGTCCTGGAGCTCTATAAGGCGGAGGGTTCCTAGGGGCACCTTGGTTCCATTGTGTTTGTTGGAACCTTTGGTCCCCCATGTAGCGATTGGGACCCCCTGCGTAAGCAGCCTCTTCATGGTACTCTGCCAGCCTGACTTGCTCTGTGTGGGCACTCAGTAGTGGTGTGCCGCTTGGATCTGCATTCGATGCAGGCCTGGTTGACAGAAAAATACTTGACTTGCTTGAGGAGCTTGCGGTTCTGATCTCTGTAGTATTGCTCCTTGACATCTGGGTCAATCTCTTTAGAGGGCTCATAGAGGGGCATGGATGGTGCTGGCCTGGCGTAGGCATTCTCCTCATAGTTGGTTGGAGTCACATACTTGTTATCATAGTTGGTCAGCTTGTCGAGAGCAGCCCATGCGTCAGCAGGCAGCATTGTCAGATACTCATAGTGAGTATATGTGTTGATTCTATCCTTTGAAGCCAAGTCCAGAGAATTGAAGAAGATCTCTTGAACTACGCAGGGTTGCTGTCCATGTGTAGGGCATGATCGCAGCAGATCCTTATAGCGTTCCCAGGCCTTTGCCAGCGGCTCCCAGGCTTCTGTTTGAAAGATGTGATCTTCTGGCGAAGGAGTGCTGTCTTGGCAGGAGGGAAGAACTTGTTGAGTAATTCCTGCTTTACTTCAGCCCATGTCGTGAGGGATCGCGGTTTCAGCCCTTCAAGCCACTTCAATGTTGGACCAGATATGGACCAACGAAAGGCCTTCATCAAGATGTACTCCAAGGTGGTACCTTCAACAAGAGTACGACACATGTCAGTAAAGTTGGTAATATGCTAAAGAGGGCATTCATTAAATCTACCGAAGAAAGCATTATTTTTTATTTCAATAAGGAAAGGAGTGCGAATTTCATAGTTATTTTCAGGGATTAGAATGGCCGATTCAGGCACTATGAGAGTCGGGTGCATGTAATCCTATGCAGTTGTTGGGTATTGGGCAAGCTCATCTTCCAATAGCCTCGCACGCTCAGCTTCCCTTGTAGTGCGTGCTCTCTCAGCGGTGAGAGCAGTATCTTTAGTAGCTAGTTCCCTCGTAATCCTCTCAATCAGCTGTTCTTGTGTCTCTGCAGCCGCCATGGCTCTTTTCCGTTTAGCTTGGATTTGTTTAAGGCGCTCCGGTTCGTCTAACTCAGGTGTTCGACCAGAACGGCGCATATACCTGCAAAGTAACTCAAGAGAAAAGTAAGATCTAACTTGTTGTAGGAGGAAATTGAGACTTGCAATAAAAATATAAATAAATCAAAGCAAACTAGATTCCGTCCCTTGCAAATAATTACAAGACTCCCTCCCTATGCAGTAGTGGGAACTCAGGATCGATCCATGAGGAAGCGTGTCAGCGGATCTCAGGTAGCTGTAAATCTCACAGACAGAAAAGCAAAAAGACAGAAATAACAAAGCAAAAGCATAAACGAAAGCAAAGACAACAGCTTTGGTCGATATCGACAAAGGGGTACTCCATATCAACTAAAACCAGTAACAGAAATCGATGACAGAAAGCAAACTCAGACACAGAAACTCGATCTCGACAACCTTTACTCGATATCGACTAAATGCTATTCGATATCGACTAGAACTCCCCGAGATCGACAAACAGCAGAAACTTAAATTGCAAACTTCTCAAACACAGAACTCAGATTTCGGTGAAATAAACTCAATAAACTAAAATACTTCAAAAGCCAGGGTATCAACACCACAACGATAACCATGCAAAGTAACACATAAAGGCATAAAAGATCATGCTTTCCATCAAATAACTTTCGTTATTAACAAATAGGCATATAGAGACTTTCGCATAAACCCTAATTGCTACTAACCCTTTTCACATAATTAACCCAAGTTGTATTAAGATCACTTTTGCTTCAATAACACAAACAAGGATCAGCTTCAACTCTCGCAAAAGAATCATGCTCATAGGGATAGAAGACGAATTGCATAAAAAGATTGTACTTTTACCGCATCACCTTACATGGCCACCGTCGGGCTCACCCCGACCCTAGAAGGGGTGGACTACTCGCTCTTCATCGCAATATCAGACATCTTTGATGAAAAAGAACTAACTTGCATTAATAAACTCAAACTTACAACCTCTTCTCTTCCTCTCTCTATGTGTAACTACTTGTCTCTGAAATTGAATGAATAAAAAACCAGCCCCTAAGGCTTTATTTATAGTGCTCAAACCCCGCTAATCAAGGAAAGAAGAACTATATCTATATCTAAATCTCTATATCTAAAAGTTTAAAGATAAATAAATGGAATAAAGGAATTAAATCCATAAAGGAAATTATATCTAAAATAGCAAAATATCTTCTTATGTGGGTAGATCTTCTCTCCATGGATAGAACTTGATAGGTGTGGATAGATGTGGATAGAATCGGACAATATTCGGCTCCAAGCAATCCAAAATCGTGTCGGACAGCTCACCGCGTAACGCGGCTCAGGATGGCGCTCCTCGATATCGAGTAAAGTTCTTCGTCGACTTCGGCTGGCTGGGCGTCTCGGGTAGCTGGTCCTCGATCCGGCTCGGACATGTGGTTCTGGGGTCCTCGATATCGACAACTTTCATCGATATCGAGTAGAGTTGAGTCATCGACTTGCTGGCCTGGTGTTGTCGAGCAACTTCTCCCCGATCTGGCTCGGACAGGCGCTGCTGGTTTTGTCGATATCGAGAAGTTTACTCGATATCGAGTAACTGGTGCTCGGCATCTCCAGGTCTTCGGCTTCTCGACTTAGCACAGCTCCTCGACTCCGGGTATGATATTCAAGGTTTGTCGATATCGAGTAGCATACTCGATATCGAGTAAAGCTCCGGAGTCGGATTGCCTTCGTCTTCAGCTTCCTCGATCAGCTCAACTCGACCAGCACTGCTCGGACATCCTTTGTTGATATCGAGTAAAAGAACTCGATATCGAGTAACTCTGGGCTCCAGCTTGATTCGTCATGGTTCTGTAGTTCTTTGACCTTGGACTTCTGTAGTTGATTTCCGAGCTTTTCCAACCTTTCTCAGAACTGCTGTAAATTGCCTCGAATTCTGCAAATTTAAACAGAAACTATTGTAGATTCCATAATTTGGCAAATAAACATAAACTACATAGATTTTGTACTATTCTAGCCCAAATGCATGAAATGTATGCAGAAAATGACATAAAAGTTACTGTAAAACATGGCAGATTCAGCTCTCTGAAACTGGTGTTACTATACAACTCGTTGATCGTTCTAGTATTAAGCCTAGAGGAGTTTTCGAGGATGTTCTGGTTAAGGTAAACGATTTGATATTTCCAGCTGATTTCTTCATTCTATATATGGAACAAGGTACGCCTGAAACCCCAATTATCTTGGGAAAGTCATTCTTGCGAACGACTAAGATTGTTTTGAAGGTTCACTAACTATGGAATTTGATGGTAGAAAGATTGAGTTTTCTTTATTTGAGCTTATTGTTTCTTCTACTAATGATTATGTAGATGTTCGTGACTCTAATGAAAGTGGTCACATGAATGAATCAAATGATTTGTTAGATGCTTCTATTGAAACTGGATCTTTGAATGTTGGGTCTTCTAACAAAGATGAAATTTGATTAGGGAAAGATGACATTGAAAGGAAAATTGAGAATTTTTTTAAGTCACAGGACAATGTGTCTAATTTAAATAATTCTATTGTTATTCCCTATGAGAAATCGATTCCTAACAATGTTGAGGGTTTTGCAATTTCAGGGCAACCCCAAGAGTAACTCATTTCCATAAGGAATCAATTGATGCAATTGATGGGTATGTTGGAGATATTACTAAAGTTCCCCCTCTTGTTTTAAAAAGAACAAGTGTGGAGGATCTTGATGGCATAACTTAATCAAGAAATGCATCACGTCGAGCCAAAGACGTTAAACAAATGTGCTTCTTGTGAGGCAACCCAAGGTAGTTTAGGTAATATATTTCAATTTTGCATTTAGTTTTTCAATTCAATAAAGTAGGATCAATCGTGTCGCTGAATTTCGGAGTGGTGGTAAGTTAGAAACTTTGTTGGAGTTGAGTTTTGCTTGATTTGAGTACGGAGTCACGTTCTGTGGACACGGAGCTTGCCACCTTTCGCACGGCGCCCGCCGCCCCTTTGTTCTTGAGGAGTCCGGATTTTTGGTAAACTTGGAAGGGAAGTAACTCTATCTTTTATTTTTGGTTAATTCCGTTTATGTTAGGTTAGTTTCTTTATTTTCTATCTTATTAGGATTAGATTTATTTCTTTTTATTTTATTTTTAGGATTAGATTATTTTTATCCATCTATAGGTTAGATTTATTTTCTATCTTAGGTAGTTTATTTATCTTCTATCTATTTTCATCTATCTTAGGGTTAGATTATCTATCTAGGATTAGTTTCCATTTATCTTAGTTCTAGGATTTATGTTTTATCTATTATCTATTTCCTATTTTCTATTTATCTAGTTATAATATTTTGTATTTTCTTTTTGATATATGTCTCTTTCCAGCTCACCATACAGTTCCATTTCTTATTGTGAATCAACCAAGCTTTCTCCAAAGGAACCTACAAAACCCAAAAACCTACTTGACTCCATTTCAAAAACCTAAAGCCTTGTGTTTCAATTGAGTTCTTGTCATCAAAACACTTGCCATCAAATTGTTTTTATTTTATTTTGTTTTCTTTTCAATCTCAATCAACCAACCCCCCCCCCCCCTTTCTACTAATTAGTAAATACACATTGCTGAGAAATACTTGATTCTTTGTGGAATCGACCTCTTACTTACTTGCTAAACTAGTTTATAGGTTTGAGTTTTATTTTGATACGGTTTACGCGACTAAAAACGTTCATCAAATTAGTTTTATGTCATTGGTTTACGCGACTAAAAACGTTCATCAAATTGATGCAAAACAATTTAATCGCGTAAACCAATGACATAAAACCAATTTGATGAACGTTTTTAGTCGCGTAAACCGTATCAAAATAAACCTCAAACCTTTAAACTAGTATAGAAAGTAAGTAAGAGATCGATCACACAGAGAATCAAGTATTTCTCAGCAATGTGTATTTATCAATTAGTAGAATGGGGGGTTTTGGTTGATTGAGATTGAAAAGAAAATAAAATAAAATAAAAACAATTTGATGCAAAACAATTTAGAGAGAATCGCTCTACCTACAATTATTCATTTTATTTGGTTGAATTGATATTGTAACTTCCTCTCGTCCTTTTAAGTTTTCTACGAATGCCCTTGTCCCGACCTAATATAGTTACTAGTCCAACCAGTTCTAGAAACCCTTATCAATCGAACAATCCCTAAAGAAGGATTTAACCCAATTGATAGCTTTAAGTTCAGAGATTAACCAAGGTATTTGTAGTCCCTAAAGAGGGATTTAACAACACATTCAACTTCCTACTCATTCAATTAGTTCAACCAGCCCTAAAGGAACAAGTTTGCTACTTGGGTTAAGGTTCACAACCAGGAATCTACAAAATCCTAGCAATTGAATTGATCTAACTAGTTGGTCAGACATGAAAAAACAAAACAATCAATCAATAAGCGCAAAGAAGTTGAAGCATTCAAATATAGGAATTTAGGAACGAGAATTAGAAACTCACAATCAATCCAAATAAAGCTTCAAATTGCAGGCTGAACAGATGAGTTTAGTTCCTCATGGAAGACATCGCTCAATCTCTAATTGTCTGATAGAAAGGGGAATAGAATAGAAGTCCATGAAAACTAATAATATTCGGCCTTTTAAAACCAAAGTCAGCCAAAAAGCCTCATAGAAAACTAGGTTAACTTAATGAAACGACGTGTCTGATTGATGATGATAAATGCGGCGGCCGCGGCATATGGGTGCTACTTAGACGTCTCTGGCTGCAGGAATGCGGCGGCCGCGTCATAGATGCAGCGGCCGCTGCGCATTGGTCTTTCACGGAAAACCTGTCATGAATTTGCTCTTCTTGTCAACAGAAAAGTTGTAGCTCTCCAAAAGAGCTTTCCAACGCATGGTCATAATAGTCCATCGGACAACCGAGGCCTCCAGAAAGTGCAAAACAAGTTCAGCATGTCTGGCGACAACTTCTGCAGACTTGTTCTTCGTTTAGGCTCGCTTCTTCTTCTCAGGACCTCTTTAGATCTTCATGTAAGCTTCCTCGATCAACTATACTTCCTCATCTAATGCTTCATCAACCCATGTCTCCTCCTCGGATCCACAATTACCTGAAATAATCAATAAAAACATGTAGATTCCGACTCCAACAACATAGAGAACAAATATGCAAATTATACTTAAACCATGCATGATATGCATCATAACTAAGCTAAATGCAACCTATTATGACCCTCTAAATGCATGCTATCACCTATCAAACAATATTGTACGTTGTTTCTCGTTTGGTTTAGTTGTGTTTAGTTCGTTTTTTTAAGAGTGTTTTGCCTCTACATTAACCATTTCATACACTTTTTTATTAAATAGGGATGATTATATATTTTTCTAAGGGAAGTCATTGATATTTTTTATATCTAGATATTTTTTGAGTTCTCTAATTATCTTGTCTTCGTTTCATTTTTTTATCATTGGTAATGGTCCTTTCGTTTTTTCAAGCGTTTATCTTTGGCAATTTCAACGGGAGGGGTGTCTAGAACCCAATTATTGAGTAAAAAGTTAGAGATGTGAATGAGACCTCTTACTTATTTTAACGGGAGGGGTGTCATTAGAGATGTGAATGAGATCAAAGTGTCCCACATCGAAAATTTGAACATATTAAGCCCTAGTATATGAGTCGGTGGGCTACTCCTTCTATTGCCAATTGGTTTTAGAATGGAACCTCACTCGGCTTGTGTGCTATGCTACTAGCGCATGTGCGCCCATGCACACTGATAACTCCACTCCCTTGATGAAAATCGGAAATGGTTTCAAAGGCTTTGACACACAGCTTGTGTCAAAGGTCTTGAAGCTACAACTGTGTTGATGAAACACAAAACCTGTGTTATGCGCATATTATGTCCGAATATTATTATATGTTATTTCCAGATATTATTATATATTTTATACACTAACATATGCAGCCAGTTTTTGATTAATATCTCCTTCCTTAAGTTTGAAATCGAGAAGATTCAAATTGGAAGATCATGGCTTCCGAGTTTCCACAAATAGAAGATTATGGAGATCTCTTCCCAAGCCACAATCGGTTCTAGCCGTTGAAGAAGATCCTTAGGCACCAATTTGATCTGTATAAGAAGGAGTTGAAGAAAAGAGGACAGATACATTCGTTGAACACAAGCTCTCATTCGCACTCAAGCCTTTAAAGTCAATTTGTCTTCTTCGTGTGCTCTCTGCTAGTTCTTAAGAGTCGTTTATTTTGTTTCAAAGCATTTGAGAGTTATACAGTGAGCTTATAGGATATATTTCAAGTGAGTGTTATACTCCAGAGTTTGTAATTCAGGAAGTGGACACTAGGCGATTGATTCACTACGTGTAAGAGGATTGTACTAGATAGCTGAGAGAGGTGGGGCTCTTCTAGATTGGTTTAGGACTCCAAGGGAACGTGAGTTGACTAGATTGCAAATGTATAGGAGAGAGGCTTCTCGGTGAGCTATTAGGATCCTAAGTCTTGTGAATCAATAAAAGTCGGTTGAATTCTAGGGTTGTGGACGAACCCTAGGCGGGGACGTAGGCCAAGTTCGTGCCGAACCTCGTAAATAATTCATTGCATTCTTTACTTATTGCTTTACCATAATTCCGCACTTGTTTTGAATTGTATAACTCTGTTGTGATTCAGGTTTGCAAGAAGAAAGAATTACTTCTAATCTCAAAGGGTTTTGCAAGTGCTTCAAAAGTCTTGAGATTATCTGCGAAAATCCAGCATACTCTATTCAACCCCCCTTCTAGAGTATATTTATATTACTTTGTTATAGATTATCGAACCTTCAATTGGTATCAGAGCTTTACTCACTGCTTTTGATCTAATAATCTTGTGAGTTTTGATCATATATAGTGAAGCAAGCGGAGGATTTGCACAAGGAAGGTCTACAAGTAGACCACCACTCTTTGTATGAAACAACTTCGTCCACTGGAGATCCTTGATGAAAATGTTCATTATAGATCAAGATCTGGAACTTTGGAACATTATAGAGAATGGTCCGAAGGTTCCGGAGAAAGACGGACCAATTGGAACCTAAGTTGCTAAGACCGAGGCTGAATACATCCAAGCGGATCTTGAACTCGTCTCCAAAAACTACAGGGCCATTAACTTACTATAATGTGGTCTTAGCACTGTTGAGTTTAACCATATTTCATCTTGTAGGTCAGCTAAAGAGATTTGGGACAAGCTGGTTGTCACCTACGAAGGAACTAGCTAAGTGAAGGACACCAAGATCAGCATCTTCCTTCGAAAGTATGGACTTTTCAAAATGAAGCCTGATGAGTCTATTAAAGCCATGTTCACACGATTCATGAAAATCACCAACAACCTTGACTCTCTCGGCAAGAGCTTTAAGAACGTTGAAAAAGTAAGAAAGATATTGAGGTGTCTCCCAAAAGACAAAGATCTCACCACTTTGCCCCTTAATGACTTGCTTGGGAAGCTGATAACACATGAGATGATTCTCAATGAAAACGATGGAGAACTCCCAGAAAGCACTAAGAACTTGGCGCTCAAGTCTAAGAAGGATGAGCCCAAAGATGTGTTTGATTCTGAAGATGAGGATGACGATTGTTGTAGGAGAAAATCGAGACTTGCAATAATAAAATATAAATAAACTAAGGCAAACCAGATTCCGTCCCTTGCAAATAATTACAAGACCTCCTCCTGATGTAGCAGCGAGAAGTTAGGATCGAATCCACGAGGAAGTGTGTCAGCGGATCCTAGGCAGCGGTGGAATCTCACGGACAAAAGTCGACAACAGGAGTCCTAGATCTCGAGTACAACAACTCGACAGAAGATCGGACATTCGAATACAGCAGCAGTCACAGGCACAGGGCTAGTCGATCTCGACAAGGCCTACTCGAGATCGAGTAGAGTCTTGGTCGACGTCGGTTTGTCTTGTCGAGTACCTACACACAGAAGCTACAGCGATGCTAGACCGAAGATCAGTAACTCGAGATCGAGTTGGGAAGTCGTCGAGGATGTGTGGCTGGTGATCTCGGGCAACTCCTTCCTCGACAGGCTCGGACAGGCGTGGTGCTAGTCCTCGATCTCGACAAGACCTCCTCGAGATCGAGTAGGGTTTTGGCTCGGCGTCTCCGTCTTTGGCTTCTCGACTTGTCACAACTCGTCGACTCAAGACTTGGCACTGAGGTGTAGTCGATCTCGACGAGTGGTACTCGAGATCGAGTAGGGTTCCGGGAGTCGGGTTGCTCTGGCTCAGTTTCTCGATCAGTGCTCAGTCGACAAGGTCTGTGCTCAGACACCTTCGTCCAGGTCGAGTAGTCTTTACTCTAGATCGAGTAAATTCGGGCTCCAAGCTTGATTCGACTAGTTCCGCTGCATCTCGACCTTGGACTTCTGTAGTTGATTTCTGAGCTTTTCTGACCTTTCTCAGAACTGCTGTAATTTGCCTTGAATTCTGCGAAATTAAACAGAAACTGGTGTAGATTCCATAATTTGGCAAATAAACATAAACTACATAGATTCTGTACTATCTTAGCCCAAGTGCATGAAATGTATGCAGAAAACGATATAAAAGTTACTGTAAAACATGGCAGATTCAGCTCACAACAACGATGAGGATGATCCTTTTGCTCTTATCACAAGAGGCCTTCCTCGAATCCTCAAAATGAAGAAACAATTCAACAACAAAGATAGATCAGAGACTTCTAAATTTCGAGGTAAGTCTCAATACAACAAATATGACAAGAAGACTAAACATTTCTCTTGTTTTGAATGTGGTGAAACAAACCATCTTGTGAAAGACTGTCCTCAAAAGACGAAGAGCCAGTCCAAGAAAGGTGATAGATGGAAAAAGAAAGCCATGGTGGCAACTTGGAGCGATTTTAACATAGACTCCGATGATGAGAATGCCCACGATGAGAAGCTTGAGGTAACTGTAAGAGAACTTATGGCAAGTCCAAAAGAGGTATACTCGGAATTCCTTTCTAATATGATTGCCAATGAAGAGAAACTTATTGTCCAAACTAACACTCTTATTAAGAAAACTGGAAAGAACTATTGAGGATCTATCTATGAGGGTCAAAAGTCTTGAAACTTCTTATTCAGGTCTTGACATTAAAGTCAAGACCCTTGACTCAGAGAAATCTGAACTCAAGCAAGATCTCTCCTCTCTAAGAAGTGAACATCATGACTTAGAGAACGAGAAGATCTCCCTGAATAATAAGATTCAAGACCAACAGACAGCCCTCATAAGTTTTACCAAATCCAAAGGCACTCTTGATAGGATGTTGGGTGAGCAACAAAGTTCTCTAAACAAAAGTGGTATTGGTTACAATCCAAGGTTTTTAAAGAAGCAGCACATTACCACGTTTGTAAAGGCAAAAGGAAGCAGAACCTCTCCTATATGTCACCACTGTGCGAGAAAGGGACATGTAAAAGAGACCTGCCCCTATAGAAGAAAGGATCCACATATCATTCACAATACATTTCCTGTTCATTTGAGAAAAGAACGGATAACGCAAGTTTGGGTCCCCAAAGGCACTATGTGATAGTGGTAATGATGTTGGATTTAACAAGAAAAGATATCTAGTGCGCAGAGAAGATACAGGTGAAGTAGTTCTAACTGCATATTGTTATAACAACATCTATGCTGTGAATGCTGAGCAAGTGGCACAAGGAAGCTTAATCTGTCTAAAGGATTTGACAAATGATCCAAAGCTCTGGCACAGGAGAATCGGTCATGTGAGCCCACATACACTACAGAAGCTTGTGTCCAAAGGGATTGTAAGAGGACTACCTGAGATGGACTTCAAAGGTATTGATATGTGCAAAGCATGCACACGAGGTAAACAAACACGTAGCTCTTTCAAACCCAAAAAGGTTGTAAGTTCTTCTAGACCCCTTGAACTTTTACATATGGATTTATGTGCTCCTATGCGAGTCAAATCTCCCAATGGTAAAAAGTACATGCTTGTTGTTGTTGATGATTTTTCTAGATATACTTGGGTTGCATTTTTAAAAGAAAAATCAGAGGCCTTATTTGAGTTTTCAAAACTTTGTAAGGAGTTGCAAACTTTAAGAAACGAGCCCATAGTGTCCATTCGAAGTGATCATGGTAGAGAGTTTGATCAACTTCAGTTTGATTTGTTTTGTGCTAAATATGGCATCTCCCATAATTTTTCTGCTCCTAGGACACCTCAACAAAATGGGGTTGTGGAACGAAAGAACCGCACCCTAGAGGACATGGCCAGGACTATGCTTTTAGAAAATGCATTACCTAAAAACCTATTGGGCTGAAGTTGTTAACACAGCTAACTATATTTTGAATCGTTGTCTTATTCGTTCCATCTTAAAGAAAACTCCTTATGAACTTTTCAAATGCCACAAATCACTTATATCATATTTTAAACCCTTTGGCTGTACTTGTTTTGTTCATAACAATGGAAAAGATAACCTTGTGAAATTTGATGCACGTAGTGATGAAGGTATATTTCTTGGCTATTCCACAAGTAGCAAAGCATATAGAATCTTCAATAAAAGGACTAAGTTAGTTGAGGAAAGTATACATGCTATATTTGATGAATGCAATGACGGTTCTTTGAGTGAAAGTGTTGCAGATTTAGATCTTAACATCCATACAGAGAACGAGGATGGTGATGATACTGCTATCAATAACACAGAGATGAGGAACATGCAGGATCAGATTCTTAACACTGAAGAATTGGCCCAAGGTGTTGAAGCTTCGTCCAAAGCCCTTGGTGACCAATCCAAAAGTATTGAAACGTCAGAAACTGCTGTAACTGAGCCTAACAGATCCATGGAGTCAGATGTACCACAAATCAGTCATGCTGGTGTGACGAATCAAGGAGCTGAGACTAGCAAAAGAAAATTCAAATACTCCTCATCACACTCATTAAAGGATATCATCTCTGACCCCACATCTAGTGTTCAAACTCGTTCTAGACTTAAAGATCTTTGTGCTTTTCATGTGTTTGTCTCTCTTATAGAACCAAAGAAGGTAGATGAGGCCCTTCAAGAGCCAGACTGGATCATTTCCATGCAAAGTGAGCTTAACGAATTTGAAAGGAACAAAGTCTGGACCTTGAAGCCTAGGCCAAAACATCAATCAATCAATGGTACACGTTGGGTATTTCGGAACAAGCTAGATGAGAATGGTAAGATCGTGAGGAACAAAGCAAGGCTTGTTGCTCAAGGCTACAATCAAGAGAAAGGTATTGACTACGAGGAGACTTTTGCTCCCGTAGCCAGGCTAGAAGCCATTCGCATATTGTTAGCATTTGCATCTTTTATGAGCATAAAGATATATCAAATGGATGTCAAGTGTGCTTTTCTTAATGGTTTCTTAGAGGAAGAAGTCTATGTGGCTCAACCCCCAGGTTTTGAAAGTTCGGAATTTCCTAATCATGTTTACAAACTAGACAAAGCGCTATATGGTTTGAAACAAGCCCCAAGAGCTTGGTATGAGCGCTTTGTCAAAATATCTTTTAGAAAATGATTTTAAAAGGGGCTTGATCGACAAGACTCTTTTTATCAAGACCAAAGGAAATGACATTTTGGTTATTCAAATATATGTTGATGATATATTGTTTGGTGCTACTAACACATCTTTGTGCAAGGAATTTTCTGACATCATGTGCAATGAATTTGAGATGAGCTTGATGGGTGAACTCAACTTCTTTTTGGGATTACAAGTTCATCAATCTAAGAAAGGGATCTTTGTCAATCAAAGCAAGTACACTAAGGATCTCTTGAAGAAGTTCAAGATGGATCAATCCAAAGCAGCCAAGACACCCATGAGCTCAACCTTATCTCTAGATCAAGACAAGACTGGGAATAGTGTCAATCAAAAGGAGTATCGAGGGATGATTGGATCTTTATTATATCTTACTACTAGTAGACCTGACATCATGTGTGCTAGGTTTCAACCAGACCCTAAAGAATCTCACCTCGTAGCTGTGAAGAGGATCTTTCGATATCTCAACGGCACTAATGAGCTTGGCTTATTGATAATGCATATCTTAGATAGGCATTATAGGCATTTTTAGTTTAGTTAGGTTGCATTTCTTTCATACTTTGTTGCTAAATTGCATCTTGTGATTATTTTAGAAGAGTTCGGATTCTGCGCAACTTTGTGTTTATCTCGCAGATTGAATCGGAACACATTTGGCAGATGCAATATCTCGAAGAGGAACACAAGAAACATTGGAAGGAACAAGGAAGGAAAGATGCAAGACAAGAGGAGAAACCCGTAAAGGAAAACAAGAGGAATCGGCAAACAGCTTGTCGCGGCCGCAGCATGCGTGCTGCAGCCGCAGCAGGGCCCGCTGCAGCGGGGTACGAAGGAAAAGAGTGCTGCAGCCGTAGCATATATGGTGCGCCAGCAGCATTGGTCGTCAGCGCTTCTGCGCTGCATTTCGAATAATTGAAAACCCCTAGCTCTATTTGTTTATTTTGTGGCCTACTTTGGATGTTTTAAAAGGCCAAGTTTTATGTTATCTTCAGCACTTCTATTCTATTTATTCATTAGACACTTTAGAGATTTTGAGCGATGTCTTCCATGATGAACTAAACTCATCTATTCTGCCTGCAATTTGAAGCTTTATTCGAATTGATTGTGAGTTTCTAATTCTCGTTCCTTGTTTCCTATATTTGAATGCTTTAACTTCTTTGTGCTTGATTGTCTATTGTTTTATTCTATCTAGCCCACGCAACTAGTTAGAATCAATTCAATCGCTAAGGTTTTGTAGATTCCTGATTCTGAACCTTAACCTAAGTGGCAAACTTATTCCTTTAGGGCTGATTAAACTAATTGAATGAGTAGGAAGTTGAATGTGTTGTTAAATCCCTCTTTAGGGACTGCAAATACCTTGGCTAATCTCTGAACTTAAAGCTATCAATTGGGTTAAATCTTTCTTTAGGGAATGTTCGATTGATAAGGGTTTCTAGGACTGATCGGACTAGTAACTATATTAGGTCGGGACAAGGGCATTCATAGGAAACTTAATAGGACGAGAAAAAGTTACAAGGATCGCTTCAATCGAATAAAGTGGAAAATTGTAGGTAGAATTGCTTCTCCTAATTGTCTAAAACAAATTCATTTACTTTGCTTTCTTTACTCTGCTTCGATAAAAGGCGGAACTTTTACACTCTCAAAACCCCCCTTTTGGTTACTTGATTGGCATCTAAATCACACTTGAATAACGAATTTCCCTATGGGATCGACCTCTTGCTTATTGCTATACTAGTTATAGGTTTGAGTTTACGTTGGCGGATCAACGACAGGTTTTCCCTTCGTCAAATTTGGCGCCGTTGCCGGGGAGGTTTTTATTTAATTCTTGTGTGTTTTTAGTGTTGGTCTTGGTGTGGACCGTCTTATATGGTCCATACCCGTGCTACTAATTCTTCTTTGTTGCCGTTAGATTCAGAGATTGAAAGGACCCTTGCCGCTCTAAGGCGAGAAACTCGTGATCGCTTTCGCGAGCTCCCTTTTGATCAAGAAGAACCTGCAATAGAGATGGCTAACGACGCGAACCGCACTCTTAAGGAGCTTTCTGCTCCTGATCTGGCACAGCAACCCTTGGCAATCCAATTCTCTACGCTAGCAGAAGGAGTCAACTTTGAGCTGAAGTCTGGGGTAGTTCATCTTCTACCCAAATTCCATGCGTTGAGTGGGGAGGACCCCCACAAGTACCTGTCTGAGTTCCATACGGTGGTGGTTGGGATGAAACCAGAGAATGTAACTGAAGATCAAATCAAGTTGAGAGCTTTTCCCTTCTCTTTGAAGGATGAGGCAAATGAATGGTTCTTCTATCTGCCACCTGGATCTATTTCTACTTGGGCTGAGATGAAGAGAGTCTTCCTAGAAATGTACTTCCCTGCAACAAAGCTCAATGCTTTAAAAAGGTCAATCAGCAGCATTGAGCAGTACGCGACAAAGTCAATACATGAGTACTTTGAGCGCTTCAAGAAGCTCTGCACCAGCTGCCCATGCCATGGGTATTCTCAAAAGGATCTAGTGCTCTTTCTCTTTAACGGGTTAACTGATATGGAGCGCAAAACAGCGAATTCTGCTTGTGGAGGAAACATGCTGAACAAGACGCCTGCCGCAGCTTAGGATGTGTTTAAGGAGCTATCTGAGGGCTCCAGACAGTTCAATAAGAGCCCTCGTGCTAGGGGTGTACTCGTTGTTGATGCTCCTGTGGCTGTACTTCAGACTGATATGGCAGAGGTAAAGGAGATGATGAAACAATTGGTTATTGATAGAACTCCTCAACAACTGAAGGCATGTGGTCTTTGCAATCAATACACTCATCCTATGGACATGTGCCCGCTTCTACAAGATCCTAATTTTGATTTGAATGCCATTGGGAATTTCACTCAACAAAGGCCTAGGCAAGGCAATTATGGAGATCCTGGGTATTTCAACAACAACAATTACAACAGAGGCTATCAACAAGGCTATGGGAACTACAAAGCTTCTTTCAATCAGCAAGGGGGGCAACAGGCAAGGCCTCAACAACAATATGAACCTCAACAAGGAGGTGAGCAGCAATCAAATGAGGATTATAAGGATCCACTAGAGAAACTGTCACGATTGGTCATGAGGAATGATAAACAACAGTCAGAGCGGATGGCAAATCTAGAGAAGCAGCAATCCGATCGGATGAAAATCTTGAGAATCAAATGAGTCAGCTCATTCAAATCTTAAGTGCTAAGGAGGCAAACAATTCAAGAAAGCTTCCATCACAGACCATCGAGAATCCAACGAAGGAGAATGTCAGTGTTGTAACGCTTAGGAGTGGCAAGGAACTGGTTGTCACACCTCAAAAGGATGAAGAGGAAATAATGGACGAGGAGATAGAAGTAATAGAAGAAGAAGATGGGACGACTCACGTGCGGCGGCCGCAGCAACCTTGCGGCGCCCGCGGCCAATCAATCTTGCTGCGCCCGCAGCAACTTGAGGCGCCCGCCGCCAGTACGCCCGACGCCTCCTCGTTGTCAGGTACGCCTCTTACTACTTCTTCCCCTCTTGCTCTTTCTTCTCCTTCTCCTCCTTCTTGCTCCTTACCTATGGAGACTCCAAAGCCCATTCCGCCCTTCCCGGAAGCCTTGAAGGATACAAGAAGGTATGCGAACGACAAGGAAATCTTCGAGACATTCAGTAAGTGTGAGGTAAACATTCCTTTGCTTAATCTAATCAAAAGCATTCCTAGATATGCTAAATTCTTGAAGGAACTTTGCACTATCAAGCGGAACCAGAAGCTAAAAGGTAAGCAAAAGGTGAAGGTAAGCGAACATGTCACTGCTGTCTTTCAAAAGCGTATGCCTGAAAAGTGTAGTGATCCTGGTATGTTTGCTATTCCATGTGTGATAGGTGATACTAAATTTGACAAAGCTATGTTAGATTTAGGAGCATCTATTAATGTTTTGCCTTCAAATGTTTATCATGCTTTGGGGTTGGGACCTCTGAATGATACTCGGGTAGTAATTCAACTTGCTGATCGATCTACTATCTACCCGAAAGGGATTGTTGAAAATGTCTTGGTTATGGTTGACAATTTGATATTCCCCGCTGATTTCTTTGTGATTGACATGGGTCCTGGTAACAATGAAGGCCCTATTCTGTTGGGCAGACCTTTTCTGAAAACTGCTAGGACTAAGATTGATGTCTACTCAAGATCTCTTACTATGGAATTTGATGGTCAAAGAGTTGAATATAATATTTATGATTCCCATCTGATGATCATTCTCTGTGATTTGTGGATGTTATTGATACTATGGCACAAGATTGCTTTGATTTGGAGTGTGTTGATGAGATGGAAGTTGCTTTACAGGCTCCTATAGATGAAATTGCTAGAGATTACGTATTGTCATCTGATTTGCAGGAGGCTATAGTAGCTTTAGACCATCAATCTCCCACCTATGTGCCACCGAGGGGAGACCACATTGAGCTGACCATTCCTACTGAAAAGCTTCTTCCATCTATCATCCAAGCGCCTGATGTTGAATTGAAACAACTTCCTAATCACCTTAAATATGCTTTTCTTGGTGAAAATGGTACTCTGTCTGTCATTATTTCTAACAAATTGACCTTTGGACAGGAGGAGCGATTGGTGACTGTTCTAAAAGAGAACAAGGAGGCGTTAGGATGGACGATAGCAGACATTAAGGGCATCAGTCCTACCCTCTGCATGCATAGGATACTATTGGAGGATGATGCCAAGCCATCTAGACAACCCCAGCGGAGACTCATCCCACCAATGATGGAAGTAGTAAAGAAGGAGGTGTTGAAGCTCCTTCAGGCAGGTATGATCTTTCTCATATCTAACAGCAAATGGGTGAGTCCTACTCAGGTTGTCCCTAAGAAGGGAGGTATTACTGTTGTTGAGAATCAAGAAGGTGAATTGGTCCCTAGCAGGGTACAAACTGGATGGAGAGTCTGTATTGATTATCGAAAATTGAATGCAGTTACTCGCAAGGATCACTTCCCCCTTCCTTTTATTGATCAAATGCTTGAGCGCCTTACCGGACGCTCCTTTTATTGCTTTTTAGATGGCTACTCAGGGTATTTTCAGGTACTAATAGCACCGGAGGATCAAGAAAAAACGACATTTACATGCCCTTTTGGCACTTTTGCATATCACAGAATGCCTTTTGGGCTATGTAACGCACCTGGGACCTTCCAACGGTGTATGGTAAGCATATTTTCTGAGTATGTAGAGCGCTTTATAGAAGTATTTATGGATGACTTCACTGTGCATGGAGATGATTTTGATACTCGCTTGCATCATTTGTCACTTGTGCTTAGGCAGTGTGTAGACACCAACTTAGTTCTTAATTCTAAAAAGTGTCATTTTATGGTTGAGCAAGGCATTGTTTTGGGTCATATTGTGTCTAGCAGGGGTCTTGAGGTGGATAAGGCTAAAATTGATGTTATTCAGTCTCTGCCTTACCCTACCAATGTGCACGAAATTCGTTCTTTTTTAGGCCATGCAGGGTTCTATCTCAGGTTTATTAAGGATTTTTCTAAGATTTCTGCACCTCTTTGTGATTTACTAAAAAAGGAAGTAGCTTTTGAGTTTGATGACAGGTGTAGCGCATCCTTTGATGAGCTTAAAGGTCGCCTGACTAGCGCTCCTATAATTCAAGCACCCATATGGTCTCAACCTTTTGAGATTATGTGTCACGCTAACGATTATGTTGTGGGGGCTGTTTTGGGACAAAAGGAAGGAAGGAGCTCTCATGTCATCTATTATGCCTCCATGACTCTGAATGGAGCGCAAAGGAACTACTCAGCCACTGAAAAAGAGCTTCTGGTTGTGGTCTTTGCACTGGAGAAGTTCCGCTCCTATCTCCTAGGAGCTAAGGTAATTGTCTTCACTGATCACGCTACTCTTCGCTATTTATTGACTAAGAAAGAAGCGAAATCAAGATTGATTCGTTGGATTTTACTTTTAAGTGAATTTGACATTGAAATCAAAGATAAGAAAGGTGCAGAAAACTTAGTAGCAGACCACCTCAGCAGACTTGTCCAAGGAGATGACAAGCCGGAAGATCAAAGACCCATTCACGGTGAGTTCCCTAACGATACACTATTTTATATAACTCACACCCTCTCTTCGCAGCTGCAGGATAGTACGAAAATGGAGGATGCGGCGCTCGCGGCCAATCAATGATGATGTGCCCGTAGCAAACATGCTGCGCCCGCCGCAATCTGATCAAGCCCCAGTTTCACCTTTTTCCCTCTTATCTGATGAGGTAAGTTCTGATATTCCTGAATTGTTGATGGGTGTCCATACTCCTCGACCTTGGTTTGCCAATATGGTGAATTTCTTGGTCACGGGAGAATTTCCACCGAACTTTACAAAAGCTCAAAAGGACAAGATTCGATATGACTCTCGCTTCTACGTTTGTGATGACCCCTAGCTTTGGAAACATTGTGCTGATCAGGTAATTAGGAGGTGTCTGTCGGACAATGAGGTACAACCTGTCCTTACTTTTTATCAGTGTTCTAAAAGGCGCTAGGCGGCCGCTAGGCGGTGGGTGGCCGCCTAGCGCCTAGGCGGTTAGGCGGGCGCCTAGGCGGACTTAGAAAAAACTTGATTATTTTATTATATTTTAATATTTCATACATGTCTAAAATTCATATAATATAATAATAATCCATAATATTGCCCACAAACTCAAATTTAGGGTCCCTACTTGACACTACGGTAAATAAACACAAAAGCTCGCATCCGATTGAGTCGATTGACAACTTTAAACCACCTAAAATACTTGAATACATCATCTAAAAGTCTAAAACCATAAGTTCAAGGTTTCAAGTCAAAAGAAAATACTTAAATAGTTAATACATACATCATCTAATCTTCTAGGTTCACATACACAACATCATCACATTCCTTATCTGACTCTAAATCAAACTCCTCCACATCACCCTCCTCATCCTCCGACTCCGTTCCATCGGATACAAAGTCATCTTCTTCGGGTTCTCTCATTTCTTCCAAACGACGAGCACTCCTTCTTGGTTGCAATTCTTCGGGCTCCACGAGTGTGACCTCATCCTCATCCTCTTCATTGTCAACTACTCCATCCATCATCCATGATTGTGCACGACAAGACTCTTTCCCTAAAAGCACATCAACTTTATCATTCCTCTTCTTTTTCTTTACCAACAACCTTGCATTGAATTGAACATAGACTAACTTGTTCATCCGATCGGTATCTAGTCTATTTCTTTTCTTCGTATGAATCTATGTAGAAAAATAAATCTTATGATTAATAAATTATCATTCACAAATCATAAAATATTACACAAATAAAATGCTAAATTAGATATTTAGATAAAGAGAATTTTATTACCCCTTCAAAGACACTCCAATTCCTTTCACAACCGGATGAACTTGTCGTCAAAGAAAGAATCCTCTTTGCAATCTTTTGAAGATTAGGCGTGTCATGACCGTAGTTAGACCACCATCCAACTATGATTTCAAATATACAATTAATATTAAAAAAAGAGTTGAATAACATCACTTTTCAAAATGGAAGAATAACGTAGCAAGCTCACTTCACAATTATAAGTAGCAAGCTATGTCACTTCACAATTAACTATAGAACAAATAATAAAGTGTTAAGGATGTGATAATCATACTCGGATCATATCTCTCATTGTTTGCTTGACATCCTCTTTGGGCCATGGTGCTTCCAAATTTTCCTTCTCGCATCTTGTACTTCACTAGCTCAACATTCACCACTTCATCTTCCACATCCAAATTCGGAAACATACGCTCCATACAATTAAGGACTCCATCTCCAATTTTTGAAATCTCATCACTAGACCAAGAAGACCCACAACCGCTACTCCAATAGTAGTAGTAGGGATTCAACATATAAGCTGTCAAGTGAAGCGGAGTATCAATGCGCCCTTTTCCTTTTGCATCTATTATTGCAAGTATGGGATTGTATTTCTCCTCTCTATTATTCAAAGCTTCTTTGATTTCTTCTTTTGCCTTTTGTAGCTCACCATACACTAAGCCCATGGCCGGCTTCTTGTCTCCATCAACAAGCCTAAGAACCTTCACCAATGGAGTAAATACCTTCACACACGTATTGATACTACCCCAAAAATGTGCTTGTGACATGATTGCCGCGGCGGCTTTTCCCTTCTTACTCTTCGACCACTTCGATTCATCCCACTCCTTAGAGCAAAACATTTGCCTTAACTCCACTTTCTTCTCAAGAATACTTTGCAATGTTAAGAAAGCGGTGGCAAATCTAGTAACCCCGGGACGAACTATTTCTCTTCTTGTGCACTTCCTCATCAATGCCAAAGTTTTATGATGAGAGTAAATAAAGATGGTTAAGTTTTTCGCCTTTGTAATTGGATTCATGAACATAGGAAGCTTACCGATTCCTTCAAGCATAAGGTTCAAAGAGTGAGTGGCACATGGAGTCCAAAAGATGCGAGGTCTCTTCTCAAGTAACAAGTTTGCGGCCGCCATATTGTTTGAAGCATTGTCGGTTACCACTTGCACGACCTTTTCTTCACCAATATTTTCAATGCAATCATCCACATACTCAAATATGTATTGACCGGTATGTGAATCAGAAGAGGCCTCCTTAGAACCAAGAAAAACCGTGGAACCAAGCGCATTCACACACAAATTCATAATGCTTCTTCTATTTCTATCACTCCAAGCATCGGTCATGATAGAACACCCACTTCTCTCCCATTGTTCCTCTTCAACCTTAATTGATGCCTTTGTTTTTTCCACCTCTCCTTTCAAAAGCGGTTCTCGAAGTTGATATTGGCTTGGTGGAACATAACCCGGACCATATTGCCCAACCGCCTCTACAAATCTCTTGAAGCTATCATTATCAATCGCATGAAAAGGGATTCCGGACTCATATACCCATCTAGCCAAGTATTGGTGCACTTGAAGTGCTCTCTCTTTGGAAATAGCATCATTGAGGTTTTGTTGCCTTCTACTTTTGTCGTCGGGATTAATATTTGAGACGAATTTATCCATAGAGCCAATCGTACGAGGAGAATTTTTGGACCCTCCAACTTCTATGACTTCCTCTTCCATTTCTTCACCTTTTCGAACATCAACTTCGCTTCTAACACTTTCATCATCTCTTCTTTGCAACATCTTTTTTTTCTTAACATTCTCAAGTGCTTCCTTGCATCTTTTCTTGTCTTCATCGGATGCTTGTAAACACTTAGCAACACTCCCCGTAATGCCGGCAATGTGAAGCTTGGCTCGATAAATTCCTCCACTAAAACATTTTCCACATAAGAGACATTTCCATTTGTCTTGATTCATTGGATTACATAGCACAACATAGTCCCATCCAACATCACCACTATTTCTCTTCAATTGCGAAGTACTAGATGTTGTTGAAACGTTAGAGTTCTTTGAGGAAGGTTTATCACCGCCACTTGACATGACCTAAACAATAACAAGTAACAAAACGATTCAATAAATTCCATTTAATATTTTAATTAATTGTTGAATCTGTGACATGACCTAAACAATAACAAGTGCACAATTACAAATTTCTAAATAGAAAAGGCCAAAAAACCAACATTGCAAGTTTGCAACACAATTACTAGAGTCTAAAGGGAAAAAAACAGTAGCTGTCGTGATCAAAATTACATAAAAACAGGAATATAGCCATATAGGACACCGCTTACAGTCTTACACGCACATTTCCATACACAATCACAGATTCACAATGAATTAATGAAATAGAGAGAGGATGGTGAGCTGCTGCACATTCAAGTTCAACCGATGTACAAATTCACAGATTCACAAATTAGTTACACAATACACAAATAGAGAGGCAAAAATCAATCGGTGAGCTGCTGCACAATCAGCCGAAGTACACAATCACAAATTAGACTTCATATATAGAGAGAGAGGAGAGTACCTGGCTACCTGCCGATGACGATGTGAGGATTGCGGATTTAACAGAAATTCAAGAGCAGCGCCGGCGAGGACTGCGGAGGAGAGAATGCCGTGAGGAATGAGGAGAAAGAGAGTAGGAGATAACAGATTAACAAAAGTATAAGGTTCATACCTGTGGGCTGTGGTCTGTGGAAGGCTCGACGCTCAAACAGGAAGTCGGAGGAGGAACAATACAAAAGCAGAGAGATGAAGAGGACTAGAGGAGTTGTCGCCGACTCTCGGGTTGCCGGCCAGGGAACTATCGCCGGAGGAGGAACAATATAAGAGCAGAGAGATGAGCGGCCGTGGAACCGTGGAAGTAAAAAATCTGAGTTGAAATTGGAGAGAGTAAAATAATTTGGGGTAAAATTAAAACCCTAGCCCGCCTAGGCGCCCCGACCCGCCTGGACGCCGCCTAGGCGGTGCCTAGCCCGCCTAGTTCCTACCTCCGCCTAGCTACCCGCCCAGAGCAAATAATTCCGAGGAGGTCCGACGCCTAGCGTCTAGGCGCGATTTTTAGAACACTGCTTTTTATCATGCTCATGAATGTGGAGGCCACTTTGGTCCTCAAAAGACTGCTAGGAAAATCTTAGAAGCAGGTTTCTTTTGGCCTCACTTGTTTAGGGATGCTAATGCTTTCTGTAAATCTTGCGATAGATGCCAAAGGATTGGGAACATATCAGCTCGAAATGAAATGCCACAAACTAAGATCATATTTTGTGAAATTTTTTATGTTTGGGGTATTGATTTTATGGGTCCCTTTCCTAGTTCTTTTGGGAATGTCTATATTTTTCTTGCGGTGGACTATGTCTCCAAATGGGTGGAGGCAAAGGCCACCAGAACTGATGATTCTAAAGTAGTTGCAGAATTCCTAAAAGATACAATTTTCGCAAGATTTAGGGTGCCTAAAGCTCTAGTAAGCGACAGGGGGACACATTTCTGCAATAGGACCATCACTGCCCTGCTAAAGAGGTATCATGTCACGCATCGAGTGTCCACTGCCTATCATCCTCAGACCAATGGTCAAGCGGAAGTATCGAATAGGGAGATTAAGAGCATTTTGGATAAAACAGTGGCTCCTAACAAGAAGGACTGGAGTTTAAGGTTGAATGATGCTCTTTGGGCTTATCGAACGGCCTATAAGACTCCCATTGGTATGTCTCCTTATCGAATTGTGTTTGGAAAGGCTTGTCATCTTCCAGTGGAACTTCAGCATAAGGCATACTGGGCTGTCATCTCAAGAACTGCAATATGGAAATAAATGAAGTGGGAGAATTCAGGAAACTTCAGTTACAAGAGCTGGAGGAATTGCGTCTGGATGCCTATGATAATGCAATGATCTACAAGGAGAAGACAAGAGCTTGGCATGACAAACATATCCTGCGGAAGAAACTCAATGTAGGAGACAGGGTTCTCCTATACCAATCACGTTTGAAACTCTTTCCAGGAAAGCTTAGATCAAGGTGGGAAGGACCCTACACCATCTCAAGGATATTCCCTCATGGAGCAATTGAACTTTATGACCCTAAGTCTAATGAGCTCTTCAAGGTCAATGGTCATAGAGTTAAGTCGTACCTTGAGAACATCTCACATAATTAAGAAGAAGAGTTGGTGCTTGCTGAACCAACCGACTAGGCCACTCAAGGGCCATCACGTCGAGCCAACGACTGGAAACAAAGGCGCTTCTCAGGAGGCAACCCGAGGTAAGTTCTTCTTTCTTTTCATTTTTATTATTATTTCTTAGGTAGTTTTCATTAGTTAATTACTTTAGGATTAGTGACATAGTAGTAATTAAGAAATTTAAAAAAAACACAAGTATAGACAACCACCTCACTGGCGGCGGCCGCCGCACATCAATCCGCGGCAGGGGGGCAGATGCGGCGGCCGCAACATATGCTGCGCCCGCCGCGCATCAGAGCCGTGACTTCTCCAGATTAAAAAATAAATAAATAAATAAAAGAAAAATAAAAAATAACAATAAAGGATAGATAGATCACGGGATCCTTTTCTTCAAACCCTGCCTCACTCTCAACTCCTACCGCCCCTATCAAATTCCCCCAATACTCCATTGTTGTCTTTCTCCTCCTTCAACCTTTGAAGAAACCACCATAATCACCCTCCAAGCCCTCTCCTCTCTTCTTATTCTTCGACCTTCGAACACCCAACATCACCCTCCATCCCAAGCACCCTTCTCTTCCCTCTCCTCTCTTGCCGGATCTGACCTCCACCGAGCACCCATTGTCGGAGCTTCGCCCAGAGCCACACCTTCCGCCGGATCTGCACCGCCACCACTGTTGCTGCGCCCGCAGCCTCCCTGCTGTGCCCGCCGCTGCACCCGCTGCCGATCCCGCCACCAAGAGGTTAGGTTGAGATTTATTCTTATTATTAAAGTGTGGAGGTTAGGTTGGAAGTTTGGTTTTAGAAGTGATAATTTGTGGTTGGTTTGGGAAATTTTGATGTGATTGTGTGACAATTGATTGATATTATGGAATTTGGGTGTTGATTGAAGAATTGGAATTTGGTGATTTGCTTGAGAGATATTTGTGTTAGTGGGCTGATTTGGTTAAGGATTTAGTTTTGGTGGTTTGTTTGAGATATACGTGTGTTGGAGAGTTGATTTGGTTCTGGTAGATTGCTTGATTTGATACAACATGGTCCGCTAATTGAGGAATGCGTCTGACGAACAGAGGAAGATATTTAAGAGCTTCGATCCAAAGTGATTCGTTCAGACAAAGTTTTTCCATATCCCAGCCCTACAGACATTGGGCATGTTAGATGTTACACGGCGGATGCTGAGCCATGGAGGTTTGGGGGGATTTATAGACTATAGTGCCCTCACGTATCCTGAGCTGGCATGGGAGTTTCTGGCAACGTTTCAGCGGGTGGATAACTCGAAGGTTCGGTTTAACTTGTTGGATCAGCCTCACGTTTGCACACATGCCGAGCTGAGACAGATTTTTCGGATCTCTCAAGCGCCCACCCCAGATTGGTATTTCATGGCGACAGAGCAGCAACGCCATGATGTATGGTTCAGAGCGACTGGAACTCAATTTGACGGCCACAAAGGAGAGTATAACTACAATTTTTTCCACCCTTGCCTTCGTCTTGTACACAAGGTCTTGGCCATGTCTTTCAGCGACCAAGGCGACGTGAACAAAGTGCCTGCTGGTGATTTGGCCTGGTTATGGAGTCTTTTCCCCAGTTCCGTGGTACGCCGGGCTGGGTTGAGATCTTTGTGGAAAGCTACGTGAAGATCCAAGGGAAGCAGACAGGGAGGTTTGGTTTGGGAGGCATGATTAGCCTCATCGCCTACCAGTTTTTACAGCCTGAACAGTGCGGTGCACCCATGTCTCGTGGGTACACTTATACTACGGATCAGCTCAGGAGGTCTTTCTTGATTGAGAGCTCTGATGTCGGAGGCTGGATTTGGAAGTCGGGGAGGCATGGAGAGCAACGACTGCACCTTCCTAGGCCCTTACCTTATGGGCCTTCCAACAACACCCTATACATCGTAGCTGACCAGGCGCAGGCTGAGGAGGATGATTATGAGGATGATGAGGACGAGGCTGATGAGGATACCTCTGCACAGACAGACTGTCATATGGGGGATGCACAGCATGCTGCTGGATCTTCTGCGGGACCTCGCTTCTCTTCTGCTGAGGATGATCCCTGGAAGGACCACATGCTTACCGAGTTCAACCGTATGTCCCTGCGCCAGGACTCCTTCGAGCTCACTTTCCACGATATCGACCGCAACACGCGTGAAACAAACTATCACTTGGAGGAGTTGCGAAGAGAGCAGGCTTACTACTTCCGTCAACAGTACCCTCATATCCTGCCGTACCAGTCGCCACCATACCAGCCGCCGCCTCAGTGAGTGGTTAGTCTTACCCCCTTCACCTTGAACTTTTATGTTTTATTTCGGTTGTCTGTACTGGTTCAGTGAGGACACTGAAAACTTTAAGTGTAGGGGCGGAGAATTATATGTATATTATGTCAATTCTGTCATTTCTATCATTTCTAGGACCATGTTTAAATTTCTGCACAACATGTTAAGTTCTGTAATAGTTAGATTATTTATTTTTTGTTAAGTTTAATTTTTGTCTATTATTTATTTATTTTTCTGCATTTAAAATTCTGCATTTTTTCGGAATTAAAAAAAATTCGGAAATCCAAAAATAGAGCATGCATTGCATACATATGTGTTATTCAAATACCCATCTGGCTTAGTTTGTCCTCTATTTTAAATTTCAAGCATGATTCATAAAAATCCCATGGAGTTCTGGATGTTTTGATTATTGTCTTTATTTAATTTTTGTGGAACATGAGCTAGCAAATATAATTGAGCATGTATGATTGAGCTAAAGTATGATTGAAGTACTCAAAACATGACCCTATAAGAATGTTTGGCCTTATTTGAATTCTTTTGCTCAGTTGTGTGAATTACTCTCCTAGTGTTGCTACCTCTTGGCATTGACTGCAGTATCTATTTTTAAAGACCGATGCACATGTTTGATTGCTTGCGGAGTTTATGTTTATATTTTGAGTCTTTTGTTGAATTTGTGAATATTTAGTGAATAAGGTGGCAATGGTTGATGCACTTAGTAACCGGATCTATGCATGACACCCATGGGTATGATTCGCGCAAAAAGGTGTTGAAAACTATCCACTAGGAAAGAAAGCTTGATCATTGAGTAACCAGGTTCATTCATGACACCCATGTTTGCAACTTGCGTCAAAAGATGTTCAAGTGGACTTCATATTAGTAGGTTGAGGTATTGATAGACCGGGGTCATTCATGACACCCATGTTTGCGCTTCGCGTAAGAAAAGCACCAAGACAAGAAAAAGAAAAAGAAGAGAAAAGAAAACAAAAGAAAAAGAAAAAAAAACAGTGTCGCATTTTATTTTCTTTATTGTGTCCCGCAAGTAATGACATTTCGGTAGAGAATTGGTGATATGGTGGTCAATGTCTATGAGCTTAGTGCATGATTGGTTTGAGTTGAGAGTTGTATCTTAAAGCCTAAACACATGAGTGAAACACATATTTCTGGTGAGGTTGGATAATGTCTACTTCTAAGCTTTGATCAGTATAGTAAATGCTATGACGTTTGTTTGTCTGGTTTATGTTTTCACCTGCTATGATGTTGCTTTTTGATAAAGTTGAAACTTGAAGGGATTTCCTGTGGGATACATTGATTCATGTTCATTCTATCATTGCTTGAGGATGAGCAAAGGTTAAGTGTGGGGGAATGTGATAATGCATATCTTAGATAGGCATTATAGGCATTTTTAGTTTAGTTAGGTTGCATTTCTTTCATACTTTGTTGCTAAATTGCATCTTGTGATTATTTTAGAAGAGTTCGGATTCTGCGCAATTTTGTGTTTATCTCGCAGATTGAATCGGAACACATTTGGGAGATGCAATATCTCGAATAGGAACACAAGAAACATTGGAAGGAACAAGGAAGGAAAGATGCAAGACAAGAGGAGAAACCCGCAAAGGAAGACAAGAGGAATCGGCAAACAGCTTGCCGCGGCCGCAGCATGCGTGCCACGGCCGCAGCAGGGCCTGCTGCAGTGGGGTACCAAGTAACAGAGTGTTGCGGCAGCAGCATTGGTCGTCAGCGCTTCTGCGCTGCGTTTCGAATAATTAAAAAACCCTAGCTCTATTTGTTTATTTTGTGGCCGACTTTGGATGTTTTAAAAGGCCAAGTTTTATGTTATTTTCAACACTTCTATTCTATTTATTCATTAGACACTTTAGAGATTTTGAGCGATGTCTTCCATGAGGAACTAAACTCATCTATTTTGCCTGCAATTTGAAGCTTTATTCGGATTGATTGTGAGTTTCTAATTCTCGTTCCTTATTTCCTATATTTGAATGCTTCAACTTCTTTGTGCTTGATTGTCTATTGTTTTATTCTATCTAGTTCGCGCAACTAGTTAGAATCAATTCAATTGCTAAGGTTTTGTAGATTCCTAATTGTGAACCTTAACCTAAGTGGCAAACATATGGTACCCAAAGTTATAGGTTTGAGTTTACTTTGGTGGATCAACGACAGGTTTTCCCTTCGTCACTTATGGTACCCAAAGCAAAAAGATTTTACATTAATTGGATATTCTGATGCAGATTTTGCAGGCTATAAGGTGGATAGGAAGAGCACGTCAGGATGTTGCCAATTCTTAGGAGCATCCTTGATCAGTTGGTACTCAAAGAAACAAAACTCAGTTGCTCTATCCACTGCCGAAGCCGAATACATAGCAGCTGGAGCATGTTGCTCCCAAATCCTTTGGATAGCTCAACAAATGAGAGATCTTGGCATCAACCTCAAAGGTATTCCCATTAAGTGTGACAATACAAGTGCCATATCAATCAAAAAGAATCTTGTTCAGCATTCAAGGACCAAACATATTGATGTGAGACATCATTTCATTAGAGACCATGTCAAAAAAGGTGATGTGTCCATATCCTTTATTTCAACTGATTATCAATGGGCTGACATCTTTACTAAGCCTTTGGCAGAGGACAGGTTCACCTTCATTAGACGTGAGATCAGAATGCTTAACATGGATGCACTTTCGTAGGGGGAGCTTTCCCTTTACCAAAGATAAATTCTACTTAGTGTCAAGACCTTTGAGAATTATGTCAAAGATTGTGAGCTGAATGGTAGAGCACATATAACGGATCATATATTTGGTTAATATCTTATTAGATATTTGATCAAATATAGTTTTTATGATTTTTAACCTTCTTTATACAGTACACATTTTATTTTCCGAAAATTCCTATATCCAAGTTCATTTATTTATAGAAAATATATTTTCGATATACTTCTTCTTGAAATTGAAGTGTGACAAGATGGTTTGAAATTTGAATTGTTTTTGGAAATCAAATATTTTCAAAATGGCAGTGTGATGATTACTATCCTTGGAACCCTAAACCTGTCCCATCAACTTACTCCTCTCACCCTTTTTAAACCACACACTTTACCCTAACTATTCCTCACCTCTCCAGAATTACCTAAACCCTCTCTTAAACTCCTTCTTCAACCTTTTCGGGAAGCTTAGCCGAATCTCATCTATGGCACCCAAATCTAAGAAGACCTCCACACCCAAATGCCTTGGCGCTACCCCCAAGGGACGCCAGCCCATTGTTACTTCCCCTCAACCCATAACCTACTCCTCAAGCCATTATCCCAGCTACTATCCCGAGCACCGTCCTTGAGAGCACCATTGCTGAAATCAAACGATCTCTGAAGCGCCCGATGAAGAAATCTCTCAGTGCCAAGCAAAAAGGGAAAAGGAAAATCATTGCCGAGGAAGAGGAGGAAGAGAAGAAAGAGGAGGATCTTGATGAGATTCTAGAGCGAGATGCTGCAAAGGAGGCCGAGGAAGAGGCCCAGAGAAAGAAAAAGGCCGAGGAAGAGGCTGAGCAAGTGAGGAAAATAGCCGAGAAGAAGGCTGAGAAAGCTAGAAAAGAGGTCGAGGAAGAGGCCATAAGAGCTGCAGAGAAGGAGGTTCCCACTGAAGAGGAACCAGAGGAAGAGGAAAAGGAGGACGACGAGACTGCAGACGACGACGAGGATGCTGAGGGAGACGATGCTAAAGGGTCTGCTGAGGACTCGGGGTCTGAGGATGAAGAGGAAGAGGAGCTAGAACCTGTTCCTTCTCCTTCTCCTCCTCCTCCCCCGTCTCCAAAGAAGTGCAAAGCCCCTGCAGCAAAGCCTCCATCTCCCAAGCGCACAAGGAAAGACACTCTCAGAAGCCTTGACGCGCTTGTCAAGAGGACTGCTCCCACAAAGGCTCGCAGGAAGAACGCCGATCCGCCTGCACTTATCCAAGTAAACCAATCCTTGCCCTCCTCCTGGTTTGAAAATGCTGAGATGGCTGGAAAGTGGGTAGATGAGTTTAGAACTAGTAAGATATGTTGTTATGATTTCATTGATCTTGAGTTTTTGGAAGCTTTGAACCTACCTTGCATCTCACTCCTCAAACCAACCTCCACATGGACCCTTCTAAACCTTGAATCCGTTTACTATCCCCAACTCACCCATCTATTTTACATAAACCTAAAAGCCAAACACAATGCTGATGGTTGGTCTTTGAAATCAGTCGTCAAGGGGGTTAGAATCACCTTCAACTCCATTGACTCCGCTGATCTCCTTGGCCTTCCTAAACCTTGTCCACCCTCTCCTGAAACCCCCACAAAAGAATAGTGCGTTGCTCTTGCTCGATCCAAATACCTGCTCCCCGAAGCATCCAACAGCACCACAAAACAGCTTACTCACTCGTCCCTTACTCTCGAGGCAAAAATCATCTTCAACATCATTGTGAGATGCCTCTTACCCCGAATGAACTCTGGCTCCCTCCTAACTGATAACGCTATGGTCCTTTTATACCGAATTTTGAATGGCCATGATCTTGATCTGGCCAATACAATCCTAGGATCCATGGCTCACACCCGCAAAGCCAGAAAAGGAACTCCCCTCCCCTTTGCCAACCTTTTGACCTATATCTTCAAAGCTTCTGAAATCGATTTCAAAAATGAAGAACAACAGCATCATATGGGTAAATTCGACTCCAAGAGCTTTGAGAAGATTGGCGTCACTCAGTCCCCCCAAGGGACTTGGAGTCTTGCCTCTCCCTCAAAAACTCTTCCCATTGCCTCTGCCATTGATGAACGCATGGACAACCTGGAGTTGGGCTTGGAGGAAGTTCGCCTGGACATCAAGGAGCTGCATAGAGAGTTTTCGATGGAGATGAGCGGGGTGTCTAAGCTGTTGCACGAGCTGAGGTTGCTGTTCACGGATGGTGCTCCTGATGATGAATCTTAAACCCTACCCTACCCTACCCTAACCCTTATTTTGAACACTGCTGGTTTTTGGATACTGCTTTAAAACTTTTGGCTACTGTTTTACCCTCCTCCCTTTGTTGAAAGACAAAAAGGGGGAGATGATCTGCTGCTGGTTTAGACTTTAAAACTGATGTGAACCAAGGGTCTTGGAAGACCTTGTTTTGTTTTGTTGGATGTTTTTCGTTAACTTTAAAACTTGATCCAACATTTGTCTAACCCTTGCAGGTACTTAGTCCGGTTTTTTCTTATGATATATCTGCTTAACTAAGTTGCAGGGATGCACATGTTTTGTTTTTCATCAAGGGGGAGATTGATAACTCATCTCTTGATGAAAATCGGAAATGGTTTCAAAGGCTTTGACACACAGTTTGTGTCAAAGGTCTTGAAGCTACAACTGTGTTGATGAAACACAAAACCTAGGTTATGCGCATATTATGTCCGAATATTATTATATGTTATTTCCAGATATTATTATATATTTTATACACTAAAATATGCAGCTAGTTTTTGAATAATATCTCATTCCTTAAGTTTGAAATCGAGAAGATTCAAATTGGAAGATCATGGCTTCCGAGTTTCCACAAATAGAAGATTATGGAGGTCTCTTCCCAAGCCACAATCGGTTCTAGCCGTTGAAGAAGATCCTTAGGCGCCGATTTGATCTGTATAAGGAGTTGAAGAAAAGAGGATAGATACATTCGTTGAACACAAGCTCTCATTCGCACTCAAGCCTTCAAAGTCAATTTGTCTTCTTCGTGTGCTCTCTGCTGGTTCTTAAGAGTCGTTTATTTTGTTTCAAAGCATTTGAGAGTTACACAGTGAGCTTATAGGATATATTTCGAGTGAGTGTTATACTCGAGAGTTTGTAACTCAGGAAGTGGACACTAGGCGATTGATTCACTAAGTGTAAGAGGATTGTGCTAGATAGCTGAGAGAGGTGTGGCTCTTCTAGATTAGTCTAGGACTCCAAGGGAACGTGAGTTGACTAGATTGCAATTGTATAGGAGAGAGGCTTCTCGGTGAGCTATTAGGATCCTAAGTCTTGTGAAACAATAAAAGTCGGTTGAATTCTAGGGTTGTGGACGAACCCTAGGCGGGGACGTAGGCCAAGTTCGTGCCGAACCTCGTAAACAATTCATTGCGTTCTTTACTTATTGCTTTACAATAATTCCGCACTTGTTTTGAATTGTATAACTCTGTTTTGATTCAGGTTTGCAAGAAGAAAGAATTACTTCTAATCTCAAAAGGATTTGCAAGTGCTTCAAAAGTCTTGAGATTATCTGCGAAAATCCGGCATACTCTATTCAACCCCTCTTCTAGAGTATCTTTATATTACTTTGTTATACATTATCGAACCTTCACACACGACCCCCAGTCATCGGTCCGAGTCGGACTTTGATATGGTATCAGAGCGGTTAGCCTAACGGCCCGTGTCGATCCTGGTCTGGGTTACCTAGTTGTCCAAGTCTCAACTAGATGGTCATTCCTAGTTGGAGTTGCGGGGGCATGTTAGAGATGTGAATGAGACCAAAGTGTCCCACATCGGAAAGTTGAACATATTAAGCCCTAGTATATGAGTCGGTGGGCTACTCCTTCTATTGTCAATTGGTTTTAGAATGGAACCTCACTCGGTTTGTGTGCTATGCTACTAGCGCATGTGCGCCCATGCACACGACCCCCGGTCATCGGTCTGAGTCGGACTTTGATAGTATTATCATCCTCTACTTGCCACTTAAGACCCAAAGCAAAAAAAAAAAACTCCTTTAAGATCTCTACCTCCGCCTCTTTCCTTGTGTGAAAATTTAAGGTTTACCTTGCTCCCTACCACCGGGTCGAGTCGGTCGGCGCAAGCTAGTTTACCTCGTACGTGGCTCTTGTAGGTTGGGTTACGTGCTCAGGGTTTACCAACAAAACTGGGTTCCTCGTCATGAAAAAAAAAACTTCTTTAAGAACAATAGTTTATATATATATATATAGTACCGTACAATACGGAGTATTGTTGTTTGTATTGCATTAGATTGCAATTTCTTAGGTATTTTTGTTTCACAATTTTGACTCATATGTTATTTTTCTTAATAGCTTAAATTGCAATACTATATTGATATTTCCTCGGGTTTTACCTATTATGCCTTTTGAATTGTTTAGATAATTAGATTTATATATATTCTCCCATCTAATTATAGGGTGGTAGTTTAATTCTTTATTTCTATAAAAGTTTTTATTGACTTTATCTAGTTTCGAGAGGATATTCTTTGGTAGATAAAATAATTTGCATATTGGTATATATAAGTTTACACTAATATTTGATTTTATCGGAAAATTTCTTCCCTATTGGATTAAAGAGTTTGCTTTCCATTTTTTTAAAGTTGTTTTTTAGTGTTAGTTAAGATTTTCTCAAATGCCTCCTTGTTTACTCTACCATTAACAATCGGACAACCTAGACATTTATCGAGAGTCGTCATTGAGGTGATTCATAGATTGTGTTGTATAATGTGTTTCACTTGGTTGGAGATATTTGTCGTGGTTTGGAAACATATTTGTTGTAATTAACAACTTGCATTGACCTAATATTTTACAATAGTTATACAAGATTTGCATTAAATTAATAGTTATACAAGATTTCCTTAATGAAAAAGCATTCAATTCTTTTTTAATCTCTTTGCTAAATTTTCTTTCAAAGCTAATTGTTACTTTGTTAGCCCCTTGGCATTGGTAAAGGATTTGATTTTTTCCCTTCTCCTAGTAGTCATGTGATGGAAGTAACTCGAGTTGAAATTTATAGAATTTATATGTTTGTTTTTTATTCTTTGTCTCTAATATTGCTTATGATAGTTAAACAATTGTCCTAGTTTTTTCAAAAGTCTAGATTCTTTATTTTCTAAAAGATTATTTGGATTTCTCGTAATAATATCTTGGATTCTTTGTAGCCCATTTTCAATTTCTCTAATTTATTTGAAGATATTTACAAATGTTAATTTCTTTTTAAAAGTTGTATTTTCTTTATTAGGTTGTACGCGTGAGTATTACCATAATTTAATCTCCACGTTGATTATGTTTCAAACAACCAAACTTCTTTTGAAACAAAATCACTAATCTTTTTACTTTTTAGATCCTTTCCAGTTCAAGTGGGCTTAGCCCACTCTACATCTGGATCGGGTTACTGTAGGCCTATAACTACTACACCAACTTGTGATTGGTACTAATCTTTTTACTAAAAAAAACACAAATGCACAATGTTTCTGAAATGTTATAATATTATTATATTGTGATGGATAAACTCTAGGAAACCCTAGTTCCTTTGTATACACCTATATAATGGGTCCTTTGGAACCCTAATAAGATATCAGTTTCTCCTCCCTTCCCTGCACCTCTCTTCTCTATTCTTACTGTTTATCACACGTTATCAGCACGACACTCTACCTGAATTTTTTAATCATTGTTTCATCTTGTATTTCACTTTGCCTATGGTTTGAAATTATTTAGTGCATGTGCTAATTACTCAAATTCTTTCAATTTCATGATTGTTTTGGCATTCCTGGTACTAATAGGCTGCAATTCAACCATAGTTGCCGACTTGCAGCTTAATAATTGCTCTGTACTCTAAAACCTCTTTCAATTTCATTATTGGATTTTCAGTTTATGTCATGAATTTTGTGTTTTTTTTTTACTACTTCCGTTTATTTTTCTCGAAAAAGAATTTGATCTTTGTTTGCAAAAGTCAATTTGTTTTTAGATTTTGAAAAAAAAAAGGAAACGATTGAATTAGGTGCTTGCCGATTAGCTTTACCTAGTATATTCAGATCAATTGATTGATCTATACATATAATCCCCTCCGCCGATGATCGACGACGTTGGCAGTATTCAATCATTTTATTTATTCTTTGATTTTCCTGAAGGGTGAAGTTTGAAATTTTGATTTATTTTTGAAACCTACTGCATAACCGATCTAGCTTGTTCTTGGTGCGTTTGTTTTATTTTTGCAAGTCCAATTTTTAATCGATGTTTGAGTTCATCGAAGACAACAGCGCCGCAGCCACCATCTACAAAATCGGATTCGGCATCGAAAAAAGAGAAGGATTCCAGAGAGCGGAGAGACGAAAAGGACTTCGATCTTCCTCCAAACCATCGCGGCGGCGGTGACGACCTCTACGATTCGAACCGATCTCCGCCTCCACCTCCACCGCGAGGAAGGGACATAGATTTCAAGCGGAGGATGAGCCCTCTCAAACTCCTACTAATCCCGATGGAGCCTACTACTGCTTTATTTATTTATTTATTTATTTTGATTTCCCTCAACCCTGAAATATTGATTTATTGTATCGATCTAGCCCCTTCCTTTGATCCATGAAGGCTTTAATTAGATCTGATTTTCGTTTTTTTTTTTGTATCTTTGTGAGGTTGGGATCATCAATCTCTCTCGAACTCAAGAGATGCGCCCGCAAAACAGAATGATGGTGTTAGAGGAAAAGTAGTCGCCTATCCTGGTGCACGCAACGGTCGAAATCAAAACCAACAGCTTCGTCACCGATCTACCATTCCCAAACGAAGAAGAAAGGTTTTTCAGGTTTTTTTATTAATTACAAAAATGGCCCGGAATTTTAAAAAAAAACAGCAGATTTGCATGTATCTTTTTCAAAATTACAGAAAGCGGCCTAAAACTTTCAGGGCTGCATATTTTGCCCCTGTGAAGTATTCTTGAATCAATCGAATAAGTAATTTCAATCCCCGAAGTGGTTGAATCAGTCGAATAAGTAATTTCAATCCCCAAAGTGGTTGAATCAATTGAATAAATTTGACCCCCGGAGTGGTTGGATCAATCGAAGTTAATATCCCTTGAAGCGGATAAAGTAATCTCAATCCTCCCCGAAGTGGTTGAATCAATTGAATAAATTTGACCCCTGGAGTGGTTGGATCAATCGAAGTTAATATCCCTTGAAGCGGATAAAGTAATCTCAATCCCTGAAGTGATTGAATATCTCAATCCTGGAAGCGATTGGATCAATCGGTCGTATCCCCTGAAGTGGATGTTATTTTATTATATCCCTGAAGTGATAAACGATCGAATTTCATCCCTGTAGTGATGAATTATTTATTTATTTTATTTATCTTATTTTTATGTTTTTTTAATTATTTTGCATCTCCCGAAGTAGATGAATTATCTCCTGAAGTAGATAAAATTGTTAAATTTATATATCATCTCTAGAAGTGGATGAACGAAAGCATCTCCCGAAGTAGATGAATGATAAATTGATCTCATCCCCGAAGCGATGAAGCCATAAATCTCATCCCCGCAGAGATGATCAAGCCGATAAATTTCATCCCTGTAGTGATGAAATTATATTTATTATTTATGTTTATTTATTTTATATGTATGTTATTTAATTTAATTTATTTAAATTATATTTGTTTAATCCTCATCTCCTGAAGTAGATGAACAGAACATCTACTGAAGTAGATTTGAACGATTGAAAATCATCCCCGTAGTGATGATTTTTTTTATTTTCACTTTTATTATTCTTTTCAATTTGTATTTTTTTTTGTCTCCAGAAGTAGACAAACATTATCTCCCGAAGTAGATATAAATTGTTAAATTTGCATATCATCCCAAAAGTGGTAGTTTATCTCCTGAAGTAGATAAAGTAAACACAATTTATGTATCACATCTCTTGAAGAAGATGAAATTCTTATTTATCTCCTGAAGAAGATAAAATATTTTAGCTTATATATCATGATGAAATTTATCTCCTGTAGTAGATGGTTTCGATCTCTAACGGTCTCCGGAAGTAGACGAATATGTATTTGTGGGGATGTTTATTTTCTTGTCACCAGAAGTTGACAATATGCTAATTTTATTTCATTTATTTATGTTTTTATAGTTTTATCAATTATATCAACTATTTATTTATTTATCATTATCTCTTGAAATATATAAAGGCATCCCCTGAAGTGGATGGACACATAATCATAAATCGTTCCTGTAGTAACGACAATCATCTCCTGAAGAGTTGTATATGAAAAGGAAATTCATAAAATGTCTCTCTCTCATCAATACAAGTTTGTCACTGAAGTGACAATATTCATTTTCTGAAGTAAATGAATGATAAGAGATATATTGTATATCCTCATAAAGATTATTTAAAATCATACCCAGAACATAAGTGTATGAATTTTATTTTAAAATTGCATAAATACCCAGAAGTGTAGAAATTAAAGTGAATGTATATAAGTTGTCTTCTCCCTGAAGCGAGTAATAATCGATCATACCATTTCTTGAAGAATATGGATAGTGTTTATATGACAACTTACTATATTTTTGAATTGCAACTTATCATCTTTTGGAGTATATGATCGAAATATACATAATAGAGACTAATTGTCACTCGAAGTTGACAAATGAATCATTTTATGAATAAAATCATTTCTTGAAGAAAATGATAAATTGACAAGTTTTTCTCATGGCTCCACCTGAAGTGGACAAATACAATTTTATTTTATTTATTTATTTGTTTGTTTTTTTTATTCATTGTTTTTTATTGAATAAAATTATTATGATTTTACTTATTGTAATTCAAAGATCAAAGTGTTTCCCGAAGAAACTACTTATCATGAGCGTCTAATGTGGAGTTTTGTTTGGCAAATGAACATTTGGGAGAAAGGTTTACCACAATCCCGTAGATTGTGAAGTTTTTCAATACCAACCTAAGAGCCGGAAGACTCTACTGGTGGATTTTTATTAACTCCTGAAGAGTAAAGAATATTTTATGAACTCTAGAAGAGTAAAGGATTTCACAAACTCCAGAAGAGTATATGATCATAATTTTATCATTTGTACACCTAAAGAAGTACATGGAATGTGGGTTTTATCATATTCAGAACTATTTTTTGTTTGGTTGATACAACAAATAGAAGTAACCACATCATACGATCCAGTTAAGAAGGCCACTTCCTGACTATCCTCTAAGCATTGCCTGAAGCATGCCCCTCCGGTAGAGGGTGTGAAAGAGGTTATGGTTAAGCGCTTGACTAGAGTTATTGTTGTGGCTTATAGCTAGGTCTGTTAAATGGTTAATTCTAAATGTCTTAAAGAAAATTATAAATGGCTCATACCTGAAGTATGACACCAACGAAAGTTCTGACAATACCCATTCAATGGCATCTAAATTAAATAGATCACCATATACAAGGTTCAATGGTTGAATATTATGGTTTTATAACTGTCAAACAATTTTGAAAACCTGAAGTTTTCTCAAAAAATCTTGAATGTAAAACCAAGATGAATACCATATAGCTCCAAAAGAGCATTGATCTTGTTACCTGAAGTAACAAATGACACATACGTATGAATTGACATGGCATTGAACACAAATATCTCATATGACTAGCCAGAAGCAAGTCTTACAGAGTGAGAATGTATATATATGGTTTATTTGACACTCATTTATCCCATTGAAACTTATCACTAACCAGAAGTTAGTTAATGATAAAATGTTTTTCTTTGTGGCATCCAGTCATTCATGTGAAACGATGATGGGCGGGATCATTGACATTCACACACACACACCCACTAAAAGGGACCAGAAGATCCTAGGACCCGAAGATCCTTTATAAGGGTGACCGAACATATATGGTTTGTCATCTTGGCTAATCAACAACTAGACCATCTAATTTCAAAGTAAATGCAAAGTCTCTAATGTCTCTTGAATGGATTCAATGAGACAGCTACGGACACTATTATATAGACCAGTGTAATTCCAATATTACAGATGCCTCAACACTTTGGTCATATGAAACACAAGGTAGAGAATGTTATCAAAAATATTGTTGAGCATAAGGTAGCTCACGACGACCCAGAAGATTCGTTGGTCAAATGGGCCCATGCATGTTTGCATTTCGAATTTGACACAATAACATCTCCCTAATTATCTCCAGAAGAGAGTATGTCATTAAAAGGTTTTGAATAACAAACATATGTTCCGAGTCCCTATTGATATCAAATACCTAGAGCTTTATAATGGTGATCAAATGCTCGGTATTTAGGGGGAGAAGAAATGAGACAATTAAGAAAGAGATTGCACGGAAGCAACTTCTCTATCATTTCATATCCGCGGATAAATACAAGTGAACCAGAAGTTCAATAAATGAAATGATTATAAGGTTTAGCAAATATGCAATTGAAAGCATTTACTAAAGGCCAAGAAAGTGACAAAGTCACATATACTAGCTCATTTGGAAGTTCCAGAAGTAACTCCAACTCAATGAATATCAAGTGATTCTCAAGTACACCAGAAGTGTTGGAGATCACTAGGCTCTTGGTATATGATTCCCCGGAAGTGGAATGAGCCTATGAGAATATGATGATCATCAAATAAACAAATGGATGTCGACATCGAAATGATAGTAAAGAGCTAGAAAAGGGAAATTCATGCAAGAATGAGTTCTTTAAGCATGATAACACTGGACCTGTAGTTCCAACACCGAAAAGTGTAACATCATTTGGTTTTAAGTGGGTGTTCATACAAAATAAAATATAAAGCCAAGTTGATTGCACAAATATCTATAAAAGGTTATATGGAGAACGTATTCACCAGAAGTGAATATAATTCTGGATCTAAATGTAAATGACGGACGTGTTACTTGCATACGCATATAAATGAAAAAGATCGATTGAAAATGCCTGAAGCATTAATATCAAAGTCCTGTCACATGCAATCGGTTAAAGATCCTTATATGAGTACCTGAAGTACCAATAATTGTGAAAATGGTGACATTGCATTAGGTTCCGAAGTACCATACAATGTTGTACTCTTTTCCTTGATCTTGGTTTTTATCCCATTGGGTTTTTCCAAGTTAAGGTTTTTAACGAGGCAACTTATGCACCATTTAAATACAACAGATCCCCCTGATCCACAATGAAAAGCACACTAGGTCCTGAAGTACCATATGCTTGTGTATTGAAAGCAGCTCAACGCCAGCAAATGGAAGTCAAGCATTCGAAGTCAATTGTAATGTATGAAGAAATCTCAACTTATACACGTCAAAGGAAATGTTGAGACTCGACTATGCAGCTCATACAGTCAGCATCATCAAGAAGTTCAAAGAGCTAACCCGAATGAGAAGACTACAAGAAGGGTGTTGAATTCAGGGGGAGTATACGCACTGCACTCTTTTTCCCTTCGATCAGGTTTTGTCCCACTGGGTTTTCCTAACAAGGTTTTTAACGAGGCAGATCACCAAAGCGTATCACATGTCATTTGTATTTTTTCCTTGGTCCTAGTTTTGGTCCCATTGGGTTTTCTAGGCGAGGTTTTTAATATGACAGTCTTGTAATATTTAGAGATGTTTATCCAAGGGGGAGTGTTATAATATTATTATATTGTGATGGATAAACTATAGGAACCCTAATAAGATATCAGTTTCTCCTCCCTTCCCTGCACCTCTCTTCTCTATTCTTACTGTTTATCACATGAAACTGTTTAATGAAGAAATATAAAATTATTTTGTACATGTAGTGTATAAAGAGATTTTTTGAGAGGAAGGTAAAATGATGTAGAATGATATTAAGTTCAACTAGATGCCAAAATGATGAGAAAGAAACAAAAGTGCAAAAAACAAAGACAAAGGTTGCAGAAAAAATCGAATAAAGATTCTCCATGGGATGGAGATTTAAGAGTTTGTGAAGCAGAAAGCTACAGACGGCCACATCATCGTCAACCCCAACCAAATGTAGCATTGCTTCTGCAACCTTTTACACACATATTTTAGTTGTTTTCCCAGATTATTTTCTTCAAAACGAGTGGTCATTCAATTTGTGTGGACATTTTTATAAGTGTAAAATTATTTTTTAATTTTAAATTATAAAAGTTAGTGTATATAAGTGTAAAATTATTTTTTAATTTTAAATTATAAAAGTTAGTGTATATGTGTGACTGTAAATGTTTTTCTCAATAATAAAAATATAATTTAATTGAGTGTTGGAAACATACATCTCCAATATATAGAGGATCGGATCAAAAATATTACAAATAGAATTTAGAAATTGTAAAATAGTCAATATAAGAATTAAATACTGAGTTATGAATTTCCTAGAGTTAGCATTGGTATTAGCCTAATGACAACCATTTTAGATCTTGACCTTCCCTATCGAACTTTGATAGATATGGTATCAAGCAAGTTTAGATAGAGTAAAAGAATTAGTTTACAAGATTTATAGGATTAAATGAGTTGAAACACAAGCCGCGGTAGAGTGCTCATGCATAATTCATATAAGACGACCCATAACTCAACAATTAAAGAAGAACAAACCCCACCGATCGAAGGAAGAAAACGAATTTAAAAAACACATTAGATGCGTTATAAAATGAACTTCTTCTTTCAGAAAGACCCGAGTTGTCTTTTTCCGAACACACCATCAATATTAAGTTACAAAATTAATAGAATTTAACATAACCTAAACCAAAATCCAAAATATATGTAAACTATACATTCATTTGGTTTTAAGTTATAATTTATAATAAAACCCGAGTATATTTATCATCCACATTAATAAAATATAATAAACTAATAATCATCTAAACTCGTAAATGAATTAATTCGACAATAATTTAAATGTTGGATGACCTAACTTAATATCAATCTATCTATCTATCCATCTATCTATCTATCTATATATATATATATATATATATATATATATATATATATATATATATATATATATATATATATATATATATATATCTATAAAAATTGTGTCCCTACCTCTAATAATTCTCCCACCATATTAAATCACTTCAATGCCTTTTGGTTTTCCTTGATTTTATTTAATTTTATAAATACTAGAAAATATGGTGCCAATATATGGTTTCCTTGATTTTATTTTATTTTAGACTCTTCAAGTAGTATCTATCTATATACCTTTAAAAATTGTGTCCTAAGGCCCCTTAATGGCTCTCATTAAAGACATTCTCATTTTTTAATCCTTTTCTTTTCCTTTAATTTTATTAATGTATTCATAAATGGTTTATTATATACTTTTACTAACTTATGAAAATTTAATTATATTTTCCTAAATTTCTATGTTCAGTAATAATGAGCTCATTCAAATCATTTTAAACCCCAATATATTTATGAAATTCATATCATCCGAATAACATATATTCATATAAAAATCAATTAATCCTTAATCTTTTATATCTATACCTATCAAAACATCTTTACGATCCCAAATTATGGATGTTTTTTAAAAACTGAATATTAAAAGTCTATTTTATCGATATATTTTGTTAGTTTTAGAATCCTTAATAGATTTAAACATAATTAATAAATTAATTTTAATTTTTGCCTAACAATTTCTAAAATATAATTATATAAGTAATAAAACATGTTAATCCAAATTTAGCATGAATAATAATTTATTACTTTTTTATGTCACATGTTTATACTCCGTATTTCTAATATCCTAATTAAAACATGGTGAAAATTAATGAAGTAATTTGGTCCAAAGGCCGAAGGCCTTTGGACCAATTACTAAATGTCCTAAAGGCTTTTCTTTACTAGTAAATGGCTAAAATATTTTCATAATACCAAGAGTACCCCTGATTTAATTTAATCCCCAATTTCTCTGCCCTTCCTCTCTTCTCCCGTTCCTTCACTTTGAGTTCCAGCCGCCTCAATGGAGAATCAATTTGTGAGAGACGGCAACGGCAGGGTGCTTGGTGGCGGTGGCTTCTCCTCCCTCTTCTGTTGCTAGTGGCGACCACAGACGGCAGTGGCAGGGTGCTTGGTGGCGGTGGCTCCTTCCTCGACGCGTCTGCTGGCACTGCCAAGGGATGAAAGGGAAGAAGATTTCACCCAGATCCTCGACGCATCTCCTTGCTTGCTTGGTGGCGGTGGCCGATTCCGACGCGTCTCCTTGCTTGCTTGGTGGCGGTGGCCGATTCCGACTCCGTTCTTCAGATTTTAGCCAGATCCGCCTCCTGCAGATCTAAATTGACGATGAAGATGAACAGCCTCCCGACCTCGGAGCTTCTCCTCCGCCTCCGTTGCCTTCGCTCCAATTCCCGCCTCCAGATCTGCCGCCTCTGTCGAACTGATGTGATCTATAGTTCAATGCTTATTACAGGGATCCGCCTCCTCCGTCGAACGAGGAGAGAGAGTTCATCGTTATGTCATAGAGGAGGAGAGAGGACGGCGAAGAAGGGAAATTGCCGCTGCCGTTACTGCCATTAACATCGATGGTTGGAGCTTGGTTGAAGAATCGATGCTACTGGTGCTCGATCCCGGTGCTTTTTTCCTGGCGAAGAAGGGAAATTGCTGATGATTCCGGCTGCCCACTATCGGTTGGGGTGATGACGCCATTGATGTCTCTAGCAAATTACGCATCCTAATCCCTTACAATATACTCCGTATAAATGAAATTTGACAATGATGTCATCATTCATCAATTGGGGCCAAATTGTTTCTACTCGTCTATTCCAATACAGTATATAAATAAAGATTGACAATTGAAAATGATGTCATCATTCATCAACTGTGGTCGATTATGCATTTACTATATGACATGATTGCATTAAATCCGTAATCATTTTTATAGTGGTGACAGTGTCATCAACGATGTTAGGGTGTTATAAGGTTGGTGACAGTGTCTATAACCATATTTTTATAGCGGTGACAGTGTCTATTACCATGTTTTTATAGTGGTGACAGTGTATATGACGTTGTTTTTATAGTGGTTAGAATGTTTTTATAGGGTTTATACTTCCCTTGTCTTAGGGTTTTTCTTTCGTTGCAATGTCTATGACCCTGTTTTTATAGCGGTGACAGTGTCTATGACCTCATTTTTATAGTGGTGACAGTTTATATGACCTTGTTTTTATAGTGGTGACAGTGTCTACGACCCTATTTTTATAGTGGTGACAGTGTATATGACCTTGTTTTTATTTTGGTGACAACGTCTATGACCCTCTTACTCATTCATATATTAGAAGAGAGCTGTCACCACATGTATTTTGGCTTGTCATTAGCCCCTATAGGGTTTGTGCTTCCCTTATCATAGGGTTTTTCTTTCGTTACAGTGTCTATGACTTTGTTTTTATAGTGTTGACAGTGGCTATGACCCTATTTTTATTTTGGTTACAGCGTCAATAGGATTTTCCTTTGATTACATTGTATATGACCCCTTTTTTAATATTGGTGACAGTGTCTATGACCCTGTTTTAACAGTGGTGACAACATCTATGACCCTCTTACTCATTCATATATTGGAAGGGTTTTTATTTGGTTACAATGCCTATTACTTTTTTTTATAGTGGTGGCAATGTTTATGACCTTGTTTTTATAGTGGTGACAGTGTCTACGACCCTGTTTTTATTTTGATTACAGCATCTATGATCCCCTTACTCATTCATATATTAGAGGAGAACTGTCACCATATGTATTTTGACTTCTTATTAGCCCCTATAGGGTTTGTGCCTCCATTGTCCTAGAATTTCCCTTTGGTTACAGTGTCTTTGACCCTATTTTCATAGTTGTGACAGTGTCTATGACCTTGTTTTTATTTTGGTTACAACGACTATAGAGTTTTCCTTTGATTACAGTGTCTTTGACCCTTTTTTCATAGTGGTGACAGTGTCTATGACACTACTTTTATTTTAGTTACAACGTCTATAGGGTTTTCTTTGATTACAGTGTCTATTACCTTTTTTCCATAGTGGTGACAGTGTCTATGATCCAGTTTTTATAGTGGTGACAATGTCTATTATTCTGTTTTTATAGTGGTGACAATGTTTATGACTCTCTTACCCATTCATATATTGAAGGAGAACTGTCCACCTAACGTCTTTTGGCTTCTCATTAGCCCCTTTAGGGTTTGTGCTTACCTTGTCCTAGGGTTTTCCATTTGGTGACATCAATCATCTCTTAACGACATACTGTACAAAACATTTTAGGGTTTAGGGTTTAGGATTTAGGGTTTAGGGCCTTGACCCTAAACCCTAAAGACTTAACCCTAAACCCTAAACCATATTGTACATCACATGTTCTTTTGGCTTCTCATTAGCCCTTTTAGGGTTTGTGCTTCCCTTTTCCTAGGGTTTTCCTTTGATTACAGTGTCGATGAACCTTTTTTCATAGTGGTGACAGTGTCTATAAAGTTGTTTTAATTTTGGTTACATCGTATATAGGGTTTTCCTTTTGATTACATTGTCTATGACTTTGTTTTTATAGTGGTGACAGTGGCTATGACACTATTTTTATTTTGATTACAGTGTCTATGCCCCTCTTACCCATTCATGTATTAGAGGAGAATTGTCACGACATTTATTTTGGCTTCTCATTAGCCCCTATAGGGTTTGTGTCTCCCTTGTCTTAGGGTTTTCCTTTGATTACATTGTCTTTGACCCTTTTTTCATAGTGGTGACAGTGTCTATAATCCTATTTTTATTTTGGTTACAACGTCTATATGGTTTTCTTTGATTACAGTGTCTATGATATTTTTTTCATAGTGGTGACAGTGCCTACGCCCCTTTTTTCATAGTGGTGACAGTGTCTATAGCCCTATTTTTATTTTGGTTACAACATCTATAGGGTTTCCTTTGATTACAGTGTCTATGATCTTTTTTTCATAGTGGTGACAGTGCCTACGCCCCTTTTTTCATAGTGGTGACAGTTTCTATGACCTTGAAACCACATGTATTTTGAGTGAAAGTGTCTATGACCTTTGATTACAGTGTCTATGACCTTATTTTTATAGTGGTGACAGTGTCTATGACTCTCTTACCCATTCATATATTGAAGGAGAATTGTCCACCTAATGTATTTTGGCTTCTTATTAGCCCCTTTAGGGTTTGTGCTTACCTTGTCCTAGGGTTTTCCATTTGGTGACAACAATCATCTCTTAACGACGTACTGTACTTAACATTTTAAGATTTAGGGTTTAGGATTTAGGGTTTAGGGCCTTGGCCCTAAACCCTAAAGACTTAACCCTAAACCCTAAACCATACTGTACATCACATGTTCTTTTGGCTTCTCATTAGCCCTTTTAGGGTTTGTGCTTCCCTTTTCCTAGGGTTTTCCTTTGATTAAAGTGTCTATGAACCTTTTTCCATAGTGGTGACAGTGTCTATAAAGCTGTTTTATTTTGGTTATAGCGTATATAAGGTTTTCATTTTGATTACAGTGTCTATGACTTTGTTTTTATAGTGGTGACAGTGGCTATCACACTTTTTTTATTTTGATTACAGTGTCTATGACCCTCTTACCCATTCATGTAATAGAGGAGAACTGTCACCACATTTATTTTGGCTTCTCATTAGCCCTATAGGGTTTGTGCTTCACTTATCCTAGGGTTTTCCATTTGGTGACAACAATCATTTCTTAACGACGTACTACACTTAACATTTTAGGGTTTAGGGGTTTAGGATTTAGGGTTTAGGGCCTTGGCCCTAAACCTTAAAGACTTAACCCTAAACCCTAAACCATAGTGTACATCACATGTTCTTTTGGCTTCTCATTAGCCCCTTTAGGGTTTATGCTTCCCTTTTCCTAGGATTTTCCTTTGATTACAGTGTCTATGAAACTTTTTTCATAGTGGTGACAGTGTTTATAAAACTGTTTTTATTTTGGTTACAGCGTCTATGACCCTTTTTTCATAGTGGTGACAGTGTATATGACCTTGTTTTTATTTTGGTTACATCGTATATGACCCTTTTAGCCTCTTACCCATTCATATATTAAAGGAGAACTGTCACTACATGTATTTTGGCTTCTCATTAGCCCCTATAGGGTTTGTGCTTCCCTTGTCTTAGGGTTTTCCTTTGGTTACAGTGTCTATGACCTTATTTTTATAGTGGTGACAGTGGCTATGACCCTATTTTTATTTTGGTTACATCGTCTATAGGGTTTGTGCTCCCTCGTCCTAGGGTTTTCCTTTGGTTACAGTGTCTACGACTCTGTTTTTATTTTGATTACAGCGTCTATGGCTCTCTTACCCATTCAAATATTATAGGAGAAATGTCACCACATGAATATCGACTTCTCATTATCCCCTATAGGGTTTGTGCTTCCCTTTTCCTAGGGTTTTCCTTTGATTACAGTGTCTTTGAACCTTTTTTCTTAGTGGTGACAGTGTCTATAAAGCTGTTTGATTTTGGTTACAACGTTTATATGGTTTTTATTTTGATTACAGTGTCTATGACTTTGTTTTTATAGTGGTGACAGTGGCTATGACACTGTTTTTATTTTGATTACAGTGTCTATGATCCTTTTACCCATTCATGTATTAGGGAAGAACTGTCACCACATTTATTTTGACTTCTCATTAGCCCCTATAGGGTTTGTGCTTCCCTTATCATATGATTTCCCTTTGATTACAGTGTCTATGACTATGTTTTTATAGTGGTGGGAGTATTTATGACTTTATTTTTATAGTGGTGACAATAGTAGTTACACTTTTATTTTTTTTATATTGTGGTCACACTACTTTAAAAAAATCTAGAAAACTAGAAATTAGAAATTAGAGAAGAACTGTCATCACATGTATTTTGGCTTCTCATTAGCCCATATAAGGTTTGTGCTTCCCTTGTCCTAAGGTTTTCCTTTGATTATAGTGTATATGACCCTTTTTTCATAGTGGTGACAGTGTCTATAACCCTGTTTTTAATTTGGTTACAACGTCTATAGAGTTTTTCTTTTGATTACAGTGTCTATGACCTTGTTTTAATGGTGGTGACAGTGTCTATGACCCTATAGGGTTTATACTTCCCTAGTCCTAGGGTTTTCCTTTAATTACAGTGTATATGACTCTGTTTTTTTATTTTGGTTACAGTGTCTATCACCGTCAAGATAGATGTAAACGACTCAAGATTACCTAAATTCGAAGAAATTAATACCTCTCTAATCTTTATAGAGATTATAATGACATATAATGCCGAAACTATAAAGTATGATCTATTTATATGTCTATATATCATTTATGCAGTACTTAACTCGATCAAAAATCTAAATTCAAATCAAATTAATCCTAAAACACTACAACACCTGGATAATATATTACACCGTATAATATACTATATATCATCTTCCTAGTATATAATGCCGAAACTTGTAAAACATCATCCCTGGTGAGTCAAAACTTGACCAAAGAAGAGCACAGCTCCAATGGTGTCTTCTTGAATCAGAAATAAGAATGGATGATATATATATATCATTTATACTATATATCATCAGTCAGTCCTCTTTCGAAGGCCAAGGGCGCACCCAATACTATGAGCCGAGTTCATCGGACTCGCCGCCTCTTCTCTCTCGCCTCGCCGTTTCACTGGAGGAGGTCTAAATGCGAACTCGGAGCCCTGTTTTTGTAGTGGTGACAATGTGTATTAGGTTGGTTTTATTTAAGAACATTTGTGTATTACTATTAGTTAGGTTAAGATGATGATATAAAACAATGGGCATTTGACATTTCAACATATTTTTGGGTGAACTGACAAGCGGATGGATGGATGACATCAATACAAAACGGAGTATATTTAGTTTGATATGGCCGAGTTCATCGGACTCGCCGCCTCTTCTCTCTCGCCTCGCCGTTTCACTGGAGGAGGTCTAAATGCGAACTCGGAGCCCTGTTTTTGTAGTGGTGACAGTGTGTATTAGGTTGGTTTTATTTAAGAACATTTGTGTATTACTATTAGTTAGGTTAAGATGATGATATAAAACAATGGGCATTTGACATTTCAACATATTTTTGGGTGAACTGACAAGCGGATGGATGGATGACATCAATACAAAACGGAGTATATTTAGTTTGATATCAAATTAATTAGCATTAGCCTCTCCACTTATGCTGTCAACAATCATCTGCTTAATGTAATTAGTTTGATATGAAACTCAATGAAATCTACTACAGTAGCTAGGAACTGCCGACAAGCCTTGAAACTCACTCCTAGTCCTCGCTCCTCTCTCTCTTGTTGTTCAGAAAACAGAGGATCAAAGCAAAGCTACACTAAAAGCCCAGAAGAAGAACAACAGCAAGGGGAGGGTCAATGATGAAGGCATCTCTCATTTCATCTCTCCTTAAATTTCACTTAGGCATTTTATCAAACGGATGGTGTGCATACAAATACACAAGTTGGTTCCCAAAAGCCTAATTACAAAACTCAAGAAGCTTTCAAATTGCTAACCTGCAAGTCAAATTAGGAATCATTCCAAGGAAGAAAAAACTAATTACAATCACCAGAGCAATTATGCAACGAGAGCTCCAAAGAGTGAACAAATTTCACCAGAAAACGTTGATATTGAGATGGATTTCAAAGTCAAGCTGTTTAAAATCGAAATCTACCAACCTTATTCTATTATAACTACCATCGGAGAAGAGAAGCTTCTGGACACCATGGACGTACGCAGAGTGGATGACATTGGTCTGGATCTGGAGGTTGACCGCGATGAATTCGGCCGGGTAGGTGTTGTTGGCGTGGATGCCGCCGACCTTTGCCGCGGCGAGGATGACGAATTGTGGATTCTCGGCAGCAAAGAAGGCGTCAACATCGGCCTATACGGTCAGGTCGAGCTCGGCGTGTCTGCGAAGGACGAGGTTTGTGAATCCGAGAGACTGAAGCTTCCGAGTTATGGCGGATCCGACGAGTCCACGGTGCCCGGCAACGAAGATCTTTGCTAACTTGTCGGAGAGGAAAGTAGTGTCAGCGCCGGCCTTCGCGTTGAGACCTACCATCTTCGCGCGGAGGAGGAGGAGGAGAGAGAGATAGGGATGGAGGACAACAAGATGATGATTTGAGTATCCATGGCCCATATCTGGTTTTCTCGCTTCCGGTTGTTGTAATTTGGGGAGAAGGGGAAGAAATAAAGGGCAGGGGTATAATCGGAAATTGTGGACATTTACCTAATATTGTAATCCTTGTGTCCTTTGACTTAAAATTTGGTCCCAAATGGCCACTTTGCAAAAAAAACCCAAAATTAATTAAAAAATATTTTACTTTTGGTACCAATATATATCATGATTATCACCATATATCATATACTATTATATATGGAGGACTATTATACGTGGATGAATTAGGGTTAATTACTTGCAACCATTAATATAAATTATTATCCATGCTAAATTGAAGACTTCAATGGCCACTATTTTGGACAATTTAAAGGGATATGAAATGATGGAAGAAAAAACAAACGGTTAATTAACTTCAATTTTATTGAATTGATTGGCATAAATTCAATGACCACCGTTACAAGCTCATCGTCTACTCAATATCCTTTTATATATATGATCAATGAAAAAGGGTATGGGGTCGAGTGTACCGTAAATTTGTTAAAAGTTAAAAACCAAAACAAAAAATAGAAGAACAAGAGCTCATAAAAAACCAGGGAAGCTAGGAAAGGAAAAACTCAAAGATCTTTTTTGCTTTTTGGAGTCTACTTATTTATCTATACTTAATCAATTAGATTGGAGTGGGTCAATACTCAATACGTATATACTCTCTTTTTCGATGAATTTTATTTTATATGCCAACAAAATGCTTTGAAATTCATTTTTTTTATTGATATATGTATAGCCGGCTCGATCCAATTCAAAAATAGTCAAGTATTATTATATGTATACTTTTGCAAGATTAATCTATATACAAAAAATAGGATGGTATAATAAAAGTTCTTAACAAGATTTCATTATTCGTTTTTTCAAAAGAAAAAAAAACTCAAACCCACTCCATTCTACATAATTAATTTTTGATTCAATATTTATAATAAAATTATAAATTAAATTTCATGTAAGTAAAAGATATCAAACTAGGACATAAACTATACCATAACATGTCAAAGACAATCAGAAATAACATTATTTCCTCAAAAATAAAATATTGAACATAAAAAAATAGAGCTTTATTTTGAAAATGCACCTTAATAGAGTGTTTTTTTAACAAAACGCCATTTATTTTAGAAAACAAAAAAAACTTAAGTAAATAATTTATTCAATCTAAACACCAAGCTCTATTTTTCAGTTAATTGTTTCAATTTTTTAAAGATATTTTATGTCAATAAGAATATAACCAAAATGTTCTTATTTAACAATTTTTTTAAAAAACACCATATATAATAACTTTATTAAACAAAACAATTTGAAATTGATTATTTAATTAATAAAAATATTTTATATAATATAATACAATTCCTTTTTAAAAAAAAAACTAAAAAAGGCAAGTTGTTAAGAAAAAATTTATTATATACAATTCCCTTTTTAAAAAAATGTTAATTAAATAAGGGCATTTCGATTATATATTAAAAAATATCACTGAAAACTTGAAATTTTAGTTGTAAAATAAAAGTTGGTGCTTTAGTTGATCGAATACCTTATATTATATAAGGTGTTTTTGTTTTAAAAAAAATTAAAAGGTGTTTTTTGTTAAAAAAAAAAATATTTTACAATGTGTCTCCTTGAAGAAAAAACCCGTAAAAATATAAAGATTTAATAAATAGCTTAAACCAAAGTATCAAGTATATAAAACTAAGATTTACTATTTGTACACCTATACTAAGTGGCGGATCCTGAATCCTTTAGTTGAGGGGGCGAAAAATTGATCTGTAATTTTTTTTGAAAAAATCATCAATATTTGAAGTTTTCGGGTTTAATTATAGTTTTAAGTTATGAAGTTTAACAAATGATGGTATGATAGAAGTGTATTAATTTGGTAAATGATGTGAAAAATAATTTATATCGCTTCAGTCTTGAAACGTTTATAACTTCTTACTCAGTTATCGGATTTGAGCTTATAATATATCAAATCGAAGCTATCGACGAGAGGAATATGTATATTAAATTTTATTTTAGATTGGGAGGCGACTGCCACCTCTGTCCTTTAAAGGATCCGCCCCTGCCTATACTGTTTAGATTAGTCAATGAGATGATATAAAATAAGCTCTTAAATAGGCTTATAAAATAGCAAAACTTAAGTCCCGTGCATGTCTTAGCTAGTTCATAATTATTAAGTCTTATAGAACTACAACCTTAAATGTTCCAATCCCAATTCCATTACCCTATCGATATGAGATAAAAATGATCCAACCTTTTATGGTCACAAACCAAAATGGTCCGATCCAAATCCGATCACCGTCGCAAAACTAACTCGGTGCAGATACGATTGATAGGGTGAAAAAGTAAACTAGAATGAGGTATAAACCCTCAAATATGCTGCTGGCTAGTCTACTACCATTCTCCAATCTCCATCTCCCTCCCTCACAGTCTCTCTCCTCTCAGCCCCCTTTCAGCCCCCTTTGGCAAAATCTGTCATCTTCCCTTATTTAACCTCAAAAATCAAAATCCACCTCACCTCACCAGTCACCAGCCACTCAAAATATCAACAACCCCACCACCCCTTCCTTTCTCCCTCCTCTCCCAATTTCCCAATTCTCAATTCCTCTTTCTGCTGACTTCAAATCCCTAACCTCCTCTTTGGAGAGAGAGAGAGAGACTCCAACAATGGCTTCCATCTCAGGCCGCCTGTGCTGCACCCACCCCCATCACACTTCCAATTCCAATTCCAAGCTTCTCTCCATCCCCAAAGATCCGATCTTGAACCCCTCCCGTTTGTCCCTCCCCCTCAAACCCTCCCCCGCCGTCTCCCGCCCTCTCTCCCTACAAGCCGTCGCTCGTGAATTCTCCCCCTCCTCCAATAACAACAACCTTCCTTCCATGGCGGAGGACCACGTCCTCCAGAAGGACCCTCAAGCGCTGTGGAATCGCTACATTGATTGGCTCTACCAGCACAAGGACCTAGGCCTCTACTTGGACGTCAGCCGGATCGGCTTCACACCCCAGTTCGTCGAGGAAATGGAGCCCCGCTTCCAGAAGGCGTTCCGTCACATGGAGGAGCTCGAAAAGGGCGCCATTGCTAACCCTGATGAAGGTCGAATGGTCGGTCATTACTGGCTCAGGAAATCCGACCTCGCCCCCAACCCCTTCCTCAGGAACCAGATCGAGAAAACCTTAGATTCCGTCTGTAATTTTGCCAACGATATCATTTCCGGCAAGGTCTATCTCCTTTTCTGCCCTTTTGATCTGATTTAATTGGATTTTGGGGCAATTGCTAAGCTGACCCTCTTATTAAGCTGATTTGCAAACATAAAAACCTAATCTTTATTACGTTTGAGTCGATCAAGAAGAAAATAAAGCAACTGGATTTAATTGTGTTATGGACAATGCATTTAGTTTGATCAAATCTTTAAAATGAGGAGCAATGCATTCAATTGGATAAAGGGACAATGCATTCAGGTTTATTGTGTTGCTGACATGAAGATGGTTGCAGATTCGAACTCCTTCAGGCGGGCGGTTTACCCAAATACTTTCTGTTGGGATTGGAGGCTCAGCACTTGGACCACAGTTTGTTGCTGAGGCATTGGCCCCTGATAACCCTCCTCTGATGGTATCTATTCATGTTCTTGAAGTCGTTGATATGTTACTGATTTTGCACAATCTTCACATGATTCACATAGTTATTATACGAATGTGTATTGTGATCCTGATTCATTTTTAAACTCATTGTAGATAAGATTCATTGATAATACTGATCCAGCTGGAATTGATCATCAAATTGCCCAGCTTGGGCCTGAATTGGCTTCTACCCTTGTGATTGTGATTTCAAAGGTATGCTCTGATGTATTTATTTCCTTGTAAATGGATTAAGGCCGGTGATGTATCTTTCTCTGACTTAAGTTATGTTGTTTTGATTGTTGCTGCCTTTGGGTTTATTTTTCAGAGTGGTGGCACCCCCGAAACAAGAAACGGTTTGCTGGAGGTCCAGAAGGCTTTCCGTGAAGCTGGCTTGATATTCTCAAAACAGGTTTTGATCTCAGGTCTTTTTTTTTTCCTACTAATTGTTCAATCTGATCCCATGTAACATGAGCTCTTCTTTTCAGTTCCTAATCCCATATACAGAAGTAATTGATTTCAAGATGCCAGAATCATTGGGAGATATTGTGCCCCTTGATATTTTGACACTGCATCTTTCCTCTTCGATTTCCTAGTCAACTGATATTTATTGATAATAAGAATGGGAATAGATGTGTATTGCACATTGAATTGATTGATTACCTTGCACATTGAATTGATTGATTACCTTTCTTTACCTTCCTGATTTGCTTTGACTTAAGTTGCTCATTGGTTCTAGACACTGTTGGGTAATGTGGATGCCAAACACTTCAGAAAAGCTTAGCTTGCATAAAAATTTTCCACTTGGGTACAGTTCGGTAGCTTTGTCAGAATGCATTGATATTGTTTTTTTCGTCCTATTTGCGGTTCTCTTATTACAGTAAACCCTACAGGGCGTTGCTATAACTCAAGAAAACTCATTGCTAGACAACACTGCAAGAATTGAGGGGTGGCTAGCTAGATTTCCCATGTTTGATTGGGTGGGTGGTAGAACGTCCGAAATGTCTGCTGTGGGTCTACTGCCAGCTGCACTACAGGTTTGTTCCATTTCGCATTTCATTTGATTCTGCACTAGTCATAATTTTGAATAATTTTGACCATTGTCCTGCAGGGAATCGACATCAGAGAAATGCTTGCAGGTGCAGCATTGATGGATGAGGCAACCAGGAGTAATGTGGTAATTCTCACTTTCACCACTAGTATATGTAAATCTCTTAAATGCTGCTATCTTTTATCCAAGTTAGCATCCAGTTTTATTGTCTATAGACATGCATGTTTCTTGCTAGAGCTCTATGAACTTCATCATATTTCACATTTATTTCTTCCAACCCCTCAGTTGTTCATTCAAAGGTAACTTTCTGTGTAGTTGAGGGAGAATCCTGCAGCATTGCTAGCTCTTTGTTGGTATTGGGCTTCTGATGGCATTGGATCCAAGGTGATGATAGTAGTATATGCCCGCTTTCAATGTGGGCTCAGATACCATTTGAATGTGATTTATTTTGTTAGCTCCGCTATTGAGTGTCTTTAAATCTTTCGCTTTCAAACCTTTTTTTTCACAGGATATGGTTGTACTTCCTTACAAGGATAGCCTATTGCTCTTCAGCAGATACCTGCAGCAGCTGGTCATGGAATCACTTGGGAAGGAATTTGATCTGAATGGTAACAGGGTATGCATGCAAGCATGACCTTTTGACTCATGATATGTTTTTTGGGACATGTGGATACAAGCTATCGAGATCCTTTAAATGGCATTAACACTTTTTTTTTTAAATATAACAGAAGCATTAATCTAGTGTATTGTAAAGAAAATAACCAAGTTATATGGTTGAAAATTGTCTTCCAAGATTACACAATATGGAACTAAAGATAGCATTGACAAGGTGGAAAAATGATGAGAAATTTGTTTTAAGTCATGGAAAAGAGAACGTGGATGATGGATCTGGTGTGGTTTGTCTTGGACCCTTGGTAGATTAAGAGCAGCACTACTTCTGAACATTAGATTGGTTTTTTCCATCTTTTTCTCCATTTATGACTATTATATTTGGATGATGATATAACAGGTCAACCAAGGGCTTACAGTCTATGGAAACAAAGGAAGCACAGATCAACATGCGTGAGTTTCTTTATATGCTCCAGTTCTATCTGTAAAACCAATGCATTGTAAAGTATTTACATATCATAATGCCTGATATGCATTTAATGTTGAGTAGCTACATTCAACAACTGAGAGAAGGTGTCCACAACTTCTTTGCAACATTCATTGAAGTATTGCGTGATAGACCTCCTGGTCATGATTGGGAGCTGGAACCTGGTGTCACATGTGGGGACTACCTTTTTGGCATGTTGCAGGTTAGAGTTTCTCGAATTTTAATGTCATGATCTCTGGTGACTTTGCGCTGCTTGTATTAGGAAGATGAATCCGTAGCTGGTAGATTCATTTGATTGTTTCCTTATTTTCTTTTCTCCTCTTTTTGATGTTGATACGTCCAAAGTTTCTGATTCGATCAGTTTGAAGCCCATCGACATCCATTATCTAACCATACCATTATACTACTACATTAACCTATTAACACACTACTTCAGGATCAGTTGCACATTTGCACTAAATTAGGGATAGAAGCTTCACCATTCATATTTGCCAAGTCTAAAAACTTTTTCTTTTCTCAATTATTATATGTTCATTTGATTCTCATTCGTCAGGGAACACGATCAGCTCTCTATGCCAACAATCGTGAATCCATCACGGTTACTGTTCAAGAAGTGACACCCAGAACCGTAGGCGCTTTAGTAGCACTATATGAACGAGCTGTTGGGCTTTATGCCGCCTTGGTAAACATTAATGCGTATCACCAACCTGGTAATGCTGACTTGGCACCCATTTCCGATATTTACAATTCCTTTTACTCCACCCCCTTTTGCAGTTTGCTTATTTATTAAAGTTCTAAAATATTTTGTTGTGCTGTAAGGTGTTGAGGCCGGGAAGAAAGCTGCTGCAGAAGTTCTAGCTTTACAAAAGCGGGTTTTGGCTGTACTGAACGAGGCCACGTATGATCTCCTGATTTTCTTGTCTTCATATAATTGTTCTTTTAAGGTCATTTAGTAAGGCGATTGATAAATATTAATTAATTTAACAAAGGCTGCCCTTTCCTGGGGATTATTACTGGATCCTGATTACACTTGTGGAAAGGAAAAAAAATGTGTTGATTTGTAGAAAACTTGGCCCAAGTAGCTTCCAAAATGTAATTGATGCTCAAAATTTTGACATGTGACGATTCACACACGTCTGTTTTCTAAAATCTGCAGCTGCAAGGAGCCCCTTGAGCCACTAACAATTGATGAAGTAGCTGAACGTTGCCACTGCCCAGACGATGTAAGGCTTTTAACCCTCTTAAAAACAATCTTGAATCTTGATATAGTTCAGCGGCTCTTGAATGCTCTAGGGTGGGTTTGATGTGAAGATATTGACAGTTGGAAATTGCTTCAGTTTCTGAAACTGGCCAATTTCCAACTTCAAATCATTCCTAAACCAGTACGAGCATTGAAAATCTAAATCTTAATGGAATTTCAACTCAATGAATTTCTCCGGCAAAATTGACTTCTTTGGTTTGGGTCATTTTTGACATTTAGTGTCAAGTTGTTTTGGGTCATGGGTTGGAAGATGCTCCATACTGATGTTGCAATTTTTAGGTCTGGTTGAAAATCCAAACACTCCCTTGACTAGTTCAGGGTAAAAGTGCATATATCCCGACCATTCAGACCCTGCTTCATTGCAGGATACACTGGGTTATGACACGGAAATCCAATTTTTAGGTTATTGTAGATTCCCTATTCTTTTGAGCTTAGGTTTGGATTTAACATTCATTACCATAGCATAGTATTTGTGTCGGGTTTTATCGCATGGACTATGTTATGAAATGTTTATCCATACCCTTTCAATTGATGATTCCTCATGCATACTGCTTGCTCAAAATCCATTTTGGGTTCAGATTCGAATGCTAATTAACTCGTCTCCTAACCAATTCACCTGCAGATTGAAATGATCTACAAGATCATTGTCCATATGGCAGCAAATGACAGAGCTCTAATCGCAGAAGGCAGCTGTGGCTCTCCCCGGAGCATCAAAGTTTTTCTTGGGGAATGCGACGTCTACGAATAAAATCTACACCGAACCAACAGGTGCTTGTGTGTTTTGATGAGTATAATGTTATTTTGTTTATACATGGCGAATTGAAACAAGAGGATCTTCCCGAGGGCAAGGTTGTCATTCTAATTCTAGTTCTTCATAAGTTTTTCCAGAGGTGTTGGAACTATTCGTCGAATAAATCCCTGTCCTTAGCCCCATTGGCTTGTGTTTCAATGTTTCATCTCTATATTTCTGGTTTTGACCTCAAAGTTTAAGGCTTGAAATCCTTGTCCTTGGCACCTTCACTGCCCGATTCCTGAGGCCTGATGGAGATGTAATTTTTCTTTCGAAGGGAAGTGATTCGATGTAACCTGCTAGGGTAGCCTACTGGTGCATCAAGGGGCCGAAAAACTCATCAGCCGAATAGACCGGCCGGAGTAAATGGTTGGTGATTTACAGATTAAAACCCTTGAATGAAATTAGCTCATCTGAATTCCTCTTCAGCAAAAAGATTCAATCAACCTATCCTTGATGCCTAGCTTAGTGGCCGTTTGTTTGATCTTTAGTTTAATTAGTGCACTATTCAGATCAATTATTCATAATCAAGCTTAACATTTTCAACCTCGACTGTGTTATTTGAAAAGCTGTGTAGGATTATAAATTGTTTTGGAGTTTAAATAATAAGTTTTATTTGAAGATAATTTGAGTTTATTTGACCTCTAATAATAACTAAATAAATCTCAATTTACGTGGAAACTAAATACACTGTAAATCAGGGTTTAGGGCACCACGTCGGTATGAATGTGGTGTCTTAAATCCTAATTTGCCTTCGATTTCCAGTGTATATCTGCACATTGATTTGGACGTGCACCACGCCAATAAGGATGTGCATTTGCTTAATCTACTAACGTCACTCCTTAATTTATTATGTACGTAGTGTAAATAATAATCCCTCTGTTCTCCAAAATATGTAATTTTAGCTATTTTCACAAATTTTAAGGAAATAAGCAAATATACTATTATATACCCTCAGTATACTACTTTATCGAAAATTACAAATAACAATCTACTAATTATTACAAAGGTATTTTCATAAAGTTGATATCAAAATACCTGTAATGAAATATTTTCTTAAACAAAATTAACACTTTAAAATGAGATATTTCATTTTCATAAAGTTGATATCAAAATACCTGTAATGAAATATTTTCTTAAACAAAATTAACACTTTAAAATGAGATATTTTACCGAAGGGAAGGGAGTGAGTATTTTTTTCACCATATGACATAATCATTTAACTCCTATTGTATTTCACCCAATTTATCGACTTTGGACTATTACTGGGTCAATTCCGACGTTCATGTCTTGTTTAAAACTTGTGCAAAATTAACACGTCATTTGTCTTCATTTCAAAGTTGTACCATCGAGCTATAAATAATGAATTGTTGGTTTTTTTCTCCTTTTATAACGTAGTTTTCAAGGTGATCGACTGACCATCCATATGGTTTTAGATAAAATGTACACATTTGTACAAAATGTATAAAAATACATACTCCCTCTGTCCAAAAATACATGGACTTTTACTATTCATGTACGCTTTTTTATGAGCTAAAAACTATATAAAATATTAACTTTTTTAATAATTACAAACTTATTAACAATAAGTTTGTAATTATTAAAAAAAATTGATAAAAAAAAGTTGATATTTCATATAGTTTTTACCTTCTTAAAAAAGCGTGTGTGAATAGTAAAGTCCATGTATTTTTGAACGGATGTAGTATCATTTTTTACACATTATTGAAATACAATTAAGTTAAAACAAAAAATATTAAAAAGATAAATCAATGAAATTATCTTGCTTGTTGTAAAAGTTTATGAACATGAGGAGACAGTGTGATCAAATATGCATATTACATGCTCAATTGTGTACATTTGCGCACACCCAAAACAATAGCTAAAAAAATATCTAAAAAAGAGACATTTACTGTGGATGGTCTAAATAGAGTACATTAGCTGATAAGCTACGAGACAGGCTCACACCCACTCTAGCGCAATGCCGCAATATTACCTCCCCTTTACGGCCTTACCAGGCTATGGGAACATTGGTATGAGTTGTTGATTACTTGATGAAGACAACAAAATGAGAGAATAGCCCAACTTTACTCTGGAACATATATCTCCACAAATTCAAAATTAATGGAGATTTTTGTACAAAAATATAACTCTTCAGTAGTCTAAAGACTCGGAAAATTCAAACTATCCAATTAAGAATAACATTTGTTTTTCTCAATTCACTGTTAGTTTTTGGTTCATCATAGTTACGCAATTAAATGAATACCTAATAGATCCCTGCAGCCTGTGCTATGAGCGTTAGAGATATGCTGGAGACTGGCGTGGAGAAGTAGAGAGTCTTTTGATTCAAGGTTGTCGTAAATGCGAAGGGACAGGCTTATAAACAGTTGGAGCTGCATAATGCAGCTTACAAACACAAATCAAGAAGATTTAACATGTTAAAGGAAATTGTCGATTGAATAGTAAGAGGAACATATTTACAGTGTTTTATTTCAATCAATCAAAGCAACTTACCAATCTATAGCACATTTCCACAAAAGAATTTGAGTGGAAATTTTTCGGGATGCCCCCTTCATATGTAATGAAGGCGTTTTACAGCGCAGATAGTGAGCCCCATACACTGAATTGCGCGCACAGCCATTTCAACAGGCCAATCACAGGGATAACTATAAGAGCTTTGATATGGCTTGACATGAGGTCCAGAATGCTGTTGTGGCTGCCGTAAGAAGTGCAGGATTTTGGTAAACCCTGTTTCCGAACAACCAGAGAAAATGCGCAATTTTCAGAGAGCAAACAAGGAGGATTTCATTTCACTAGAGCAAATAACAAGCAAATTATCATTCCACTTTTTAGCAGATGTCTCCAAGGGGAAAATAACAAAGGAATTTAGTTAATAAACACATGCTTTAAAAAACAAACACATCACAATCATCAAACATATTATATTGTCCGAGACACTCCAAAAGATAGCACACCATGTTCTTTGTATTCTAATAATCTGAGATATGAGACTAATGTCTTATGAGTTATTGCAAAATCTCTCTTCTGTACTATCACAATGCATCTTGTACTTTTTTGCAAGTCTGAAATTTAAACAGTTTCGTTTATTTTTTATTCCTTTACAGAGTTGGTTTCTCAGACATCCTAATAAGACCTTACAGTTTTCTTAAACATTATATCAAATGTTTGGTGAAAAGGAATGAGTGAAAACAATAATGAAAGTATTGAATTTCAACTTACCCGATTGCAGTTGCACTCCAAGACGCTACATTGTAAATAACTTGAGTTCCATCCCATGCTTTTCGAAGCTTTCCCTTCCTCTTCTTTATCGAAAGGGTCTTGCCAAGGGCTTAAGAAACGTTAAACATGGTTAGATGCTTATATTCAGCAGTTGATTGTTAAAGCTAGTAAGCAATAAAAGCAGCCCAAAAAATTCCAACTGAAATAAAAAAGGCTCTATAATAAACAACGATATCTGATATTCTGATCTCTCTGTTCATCATACGAGATGAACAGGATGGTTAGGCAAAGCTAATAAACCAACTCACCTTCTTGCAGCTGGCTAGGCGACAAGTCCTGGAATAGAAACAAGGAAATCCTCAGGCGTAAAAAAAAAAAAAGGAACAGTTTTGCTCTATGTGATATCTGAGAAGCGAAGATCATATAAAAGAATTTGACTTTGTTTAGGATCCGAATCAGAACAAATGCACCAAGTTACATTAAAAACAAACTAGTTCAGAACACTGCTTCCAGGTAGGTGATGCAAATTATGTGTTTATATTCAAGATAATACCACCTCTAGATATGAGGATGACTTTCATGTTAAAAACCCACCAACAGCACAGCCACCATTCCCCCCCCCCCCCCCCCCTCCAAAAACAAATTTTCCTCCATTCTTTTATTTTTCTCAATTTGATTACTCTTTTTTAAAAACATTCAATTCCCCATGCTTTCATTTAGTTTCTCTTTCATTTTTGTAAATTTCATTAGTAGATTGTATTCAAAGTACTTTAAAAAGGAAACACTTCAAATTCCAACCAAAAAATTGGTTTTGGTTTTGAATCTTCCCCATCCCTCAAGAATTTATAGGTCCACCACTAATCATAGCATTACCCAGATAAGGAAAAAATAAACCTTACCTCACCTTTATCAGAACAGAGAGAAGTCAACTACATGGACAAATTTCTAATTTTCCTTTGTTTTATGCAATACTTTCTATCATATAGTCAGCCTGATACAAATCCAGGGCACTAGTAGCCAAGGGCGTAGAGGACATTCACATACCTTCGTCTGTTTAAGAGACAAGAGATACGCAGCCATGAAGCCTGCGATTCCATCTACAATGTCTTCCTGCCTGACAAGAACATAGTCTTCTTGTTCCAAATCCTCATTTTCCGCTTCCCACAAATCATTCTTACTAACCATGTCCCATGAACTACCATCTTCTGCAACAACCAATTGTCACTTATCATCATCACTAATCGTGAAATACATAACCGCCAAAAAGCATTCAAACTGAAATTGATAACCACCACAGATCACTTGAAAAATCAATCCATACCTGACTCTTTTTTATGAACTGATGCCTGAGCAGCCTCAATCTTTTGAAGGAATTCAGCCCCTTCAACTTGAGACTTGATCATATCACACAACTGAGTTATACCAAGATAAACACACACATCAAGCAAACATCTAAATTGATGATTCTAATTTTCTAATAGAGGTAGTATAGAAGTTGGCCTGATAAAACCTGGGAATTCAGGTATCCAGGTGATTCGTTCTTCCACAAAAGTAATGATTTCTAACAACAATCACACCAAACAGGCATCTTTAAGAGACACAAACTTTCACAAGAGAGGAAAGTAGGAAACTACCTCATCGATCTCTGGATCTCGATCAGAAGAGGACGATTCCTTGCCATCGTCATCTTTATCCGAATCAACGACGTCGCTGAGCAACTCGAGAGCTCTCTGGCACTGCTCAAGCACAGCCTGCAGAGCTTCTCTCCTCACTCGAACCTCGTCTTTCTCTCCCCTCTTCCCCTTCGGAGCTGACGACGACGACGACGACGTGTTTGAGCCGCCGGCCTCTGTAGCATCCATGGAAAGATCAGGAGCTGCTTCCGCTCAAACGAATTGCAATTCAAATCCGAAAAACGTAATCTTCCCTGCCAAACCCAACGTGCTTGCCCTTGGAAACCCTAATTTGTGCAAACATGAGTCTTGAAGTCTCCAATCTGGATGCAAAATCACTATCTTTTAACAAAAAATAATTCCCTCCCTTATCTTTGGCTTTGATCGGTGTTCGATCATAGATAGGATTTCTATATCTTGGAAGATCCAATCCTGGAATTTGTGGAGAGATGTTGGTTACTTGGTTAGATCCTGCTCAACCGCGGGCCAATATTAGGCCCGGATGCCCGGCCCGATCTCTTTTTTGTGACTAACTATGTTCTAAAAATTCGAAGGTCAGTCAGACCTGACTCATCGATAGGCCGACAAAGCCGGCAGACGGTGAACCATCATACATATAATCATAAAATAAAAGGTGCAATACAAAGGCGACAACCAAACAACCCCAGAAGAACAGACGAGCCTAATCCAAAAAAATTAAGGACAACGAAGACAGAACGGAGCCAAGCGTTAGGGGTGGGCACGAGACGGGACGGGACGGGATTGAGCCGGGACGGGACTCGTCCCGCGAAATTTTTATGGGACGGGATTGACATTTTTTTTTTGGGACGGGATGGTGTCTGGACGGGACGGGACGGGCCTTGTCCCGCATATAAAAATAATAAAATATTATATAAATTTGCAAAGTGAAAAATGCTTTCATAATTCATTAATTTGTATAATATGTTGAAGCCCGACTGGATGGCAAAGGTTTTATGTAGAGAGCTAGAGGGAATATATTACACAAAGACCTTTTCACCAATGGTGAAGATGACAACAATTAGAACACTGGTCACAATTGCAGCTAATAACCATTGGTCATTGATGCAATTAAATGTCAACAACGCCTTCTCAAATGGAGATTTATATGAGATAGTTTATATGCATGTTCCACCATGCATGGAAGCTCCACTTAGAAACATTTTTCACCTTAAGAGGTCGGTATGTTATCTCAAACAAGTGTCTCGTCAATGGTACGGGAAGCTCTCACATGCTCCGCAATACAAAGGGTATCTCCAATCCTTGAACGACTCAACTAAAATCAGTTCCATTAAAGTCTTCCTGGATCAGGATGCAGAGTTTCGAATCAAGGATTTGGGGCAACTAAGCCTATTTGCAGGCATGGAGTATGTGCACACACATGAAGGTTATTTATATGAGTGAAAAAGGTGTTTGATTGTATGGATTCAACGCCTATGGTGAGCCCTTTGGTCATGGATACAAAGATGATCATTAAAGGAGGGTATTTCCTTCCTCAACCTTCACTTTACAAGAAATTAGTTGGGAAGCTGAATGTCCTCACTCATATCAAGTCGGATATATGTTTTGTTATTCAGTTTTTAAGTTAGTTTCTCAAAGCACCTCGTAATCGTCATCTTGAAGCAACCATCCAAACCTTAAGATACTTCAGAGGCACTCAACATCGCTCCTTGCTTCTATCACGATCTTCAATGTTTGATCTTCAAGCCTTATATGATACAGACTAGGCCTCTTTTCTATTTACGATATGATTAGTGAGTGGGTATGTCATCTTTCTAGGAGGAAGTCTCATCTCCTGGAAATAAAAAAAACAAGCAACCTTGTCTTAGTACTTTATAGAGATGGAATATCGTTCAATCCATAGAGTGGATAGTAAGCTTTCTTGGCTTACCCATTTGCTAACCGAATTAGGAGTTTCCAATATCACACTCATATCGGTCTGGTGTGACAATTTCGTGTTCCACGAATGCACAAAATACATTGATTCAGATTGTCATTTCATGCGAGAGAAGGTGCTTGAGAGGTTAATTGCGCTCAAGCATGGTGCAGCGAAAGATCAACTCTCTCATGCGCTCACTAAGCTTCTCCCTAATCTTTGGTTCCCTTCCATTTTGGACAAGCTAGGCGTCTACAATCCCGCTCGGCTTGAAAATGGTTTTGGCAGAAAGTTATATGTGTGTATGTTATTAGTTGAGTTTGATTGGGCTTGCGGTCAATAGGAAGTTGTATAGACCCAATTATGTTGGTCCAATATAAATATATGTATACTCAGCTAATCCAATAATCACAATTCACTTTCTCTTTCCTTTCGTTGTGTTCTTCCCTTGCTATTTCCGTTTTCACTGTTTTTATTCAACAAACTTCCACCAAATTCTCACTTTGGGGGAGAGCGGTGCCAAAAAAAAAACTCAAATCATACCCATCTCAAATTTAAATCACATAGACCAAATTGATTTTGGACTTTGTAGATTCTAGGCTAGGTTCTCAAAATCCTCAACATAATCGAACAATAAGTTACTAAACCCTGGATCTAGATTTTAAGTTTCAGACTCAAACCCTTCGATCAAAAAATATAAGCAATCTCAATAAATTCAGAAGTTACTATGAGTGATCGAAGCATCTATGATGTAATATTCATCAAGAATTGCACGAAACAACCATAATTAAGAACAATAGTGATTGAATCAACCATAGGTGCTCATAAATTCTCCTCCACACCACCTATGTCTGCATTGCCCATAAGAGCAAGCCCAACTGATTTTCCATAAATTAAATGAAGTTATTTTATAAGAATGTGAAAATGAATTATAAAGAATAACAAGTTTTATCTCAAACTAATTTTAGCGATTTCTATATAAGAAAAATATTTTCTTTAATGAATTTTTTTACCAAAAAATATCATTATATCACAAATCAAATTAAACATTCACACAATTCATTAAGGTAAAATTCATTTTGACGGTTATCGATAGTTTGTTTTGAAACCTGTTATGTTCGTGGATGATTTTCGTCCCCAGAAACAGTTTTTTTTTTCTAGCAAAATTCTAAAATCTTTTTGCATATAATAATGTAAATTATATTTTTTACTTATTTTTTTTAGGATATGGTTATATGGATGACATTTTATTTAAAACATTTTATATTCTAATAGTGTTAGGTGGAGAAAAAAAATCTAAATATGTTAAATAAGTATAATTGTTGAAACCGTGCATAGCACGGGCATAAGACTAGTTTAAATACTACAACTAATCATAGAACTTAAAATAAGCCAACCAAATCCTAAACAATAATAATGATGCTTTTCAAATTAATTAATCCTAATTAATTCATAATACATAAAAATAACTCATAAAATAATAATTTTGACTTTTAACACAAATCTCTAATTAATTTATCAAAAGTAAAAAAAAATTGAAAATGCAATTAGGGGAAGCAGACCCACACCTAGAAGCACACGGGCTGAAGATTCAGAACTTTGTGTTCTCGTCTGCTTGGACGCCCTAGGAAAGAAGCCGGGTCGTCGACGACTTTCCTAATCCTTATCCCGCTTCCAAAAAAAGCACACGGGCCATTTGTCCGACGCGGGAAATACAAAACCTATAGGTCCTCGTCAAGCGCGGTTGGATCAATATTCGCAGACAGCTTCGTGGTCGCGTGACCACTGGATCCAAGCCTTCCCTTTGAGACCCCTGATCGGGGAGGAGGTGTAGGTAATATATGTTCGTCCCTGGGTAGTGAAGAGGAAGCAGGCGACATACTTACTGGTTGGGAGGCATATGTCCTGTTAAGGTTCTTGGTAAGGGTTGAAAAGTCCAACATGTCTACAAAAGAAGCAGAAGACATTAGAGGTTAAAATCGTCAAATACAAAGAAAATAATATTTCACAATAAGGAGGATGGCGAAGCAAATGACAAGTAGAGACACACCTGGGGCATGAGGAAGGCTCGGCCCAGCCATTTCCAACCTAAAGAGGGTAACTAATTGTTTGTATGATTTCTTTCCCTTTTTATTGGGAAATTCTCTTTTCCATCGCTCGATCTCCGCCCTCTTATTCTTCACGAGGCGGTTTTAAACTCTAGGAATGGTGTGTAACCCAAGAGCGCGATACGAACGGTCCCTCACCAAAAACCATTTTTCGTGTCATCTAGACTTGCTGGTCATACGCTCAACCAAACCCCCGCTTAAGACTTCCATGAAATGACCTCGTGAGCCTACTCTAAAGTTTAGGAAGGTAAGAAGATGGTCCATCTCCGGTTGCACGTGGAGTTTTTTACAACGCATTATGTACACGGCCAAAAACATCCCCATGTTGGCTGACGATTAGGCAGGGCACAAAGTTGATTTTATCCAGAAGCTCTGTGTAAACGGGTAACAAGGGCAGGCGAAAGCCTTGGACAAAACTCTCAACGTGAATAACGACGCATCCCGGATATGCGTTTAAGCATCCCTCTTCTTCGACCGTTAGCCCAAGTTCTATCCTTTCTAGCCAAGGGAATGCACGTGCCAAGATTCGAAGGTCCGCCATGTCCAGAATTGAATGCTCTCCCGTGTCCGTCCTAGTGCTCACGGATGATGGCACTATTTTCTCCTCAAAGAGGGATGGTATTGGGGAAGGTGGAGTGGGAGTGTAATCGTTGCAGAAGTTGGATTCAGCGATCTCCGCGACATTGTAAGGAGCCGACTGAAAATCACTTGAATGTTTTCGAGTATTCTTCGATCACTTTGCAGACCCAGAGGATCCTTCTTCCCCTCACTTTGAAGCATTTGAGGGGTTAGATGAGGGATAGTAGCCAGAATCGCCTCATCTTTTCGGTTGCTTAATCATCTCGACCAAAGGGTAAGGGGTTGTTTTCTTTGTTGTTGTAGTAGAGGTAGAAGCTCCACCTCCTTTGCGAAGCAGCGCCATGGCTTAAAGGGGCATCACAAAAGTCGATGAGTCGTTCAAATCCTTCCGATCAATCAAGCTCGCGATGTCCGGTGAGCTGCTTTTTTCCTTTGCGTAGCCCACATTCTCGTTATGGCTATCACTCATTGACTCCAACATGATGATTTAGAAAACCCTAAAAGAGTCCTAAAAGTACACGAAGTACAGGAAATTAAAAGGGGGGGGGGGAATCGACACCATTTATTTGCAATCTCATAGGAAATAGGTGTCAAAATCCCTTAAGGGAAACCCTTATTGCTGCCACGCGCCTTAAGCATAGGTAACGAAGAGACGCCCGCCGCAGAAAACGTAGTGGTGCCCCTTCATCCTCCCGCCCCCCCCCCCCCCCCCCCCCCCCCGGGCGCCCGGTGCAAAATAATGAATCCCGAGGAGGGAGATGGTTGCTCTTCTCGAATCGTCGTCATCCAACCTTAAAGAAGCCTCTCAGAGAGCGGTTACCTTCCCAAGAAACCGTCATCACCACCTTTCCACTAACCCTTTACAAAATAAAACTCAAGAGGAAAACCCCCAGGGCAGGTGACACCACCAGACATCGCTGCTCGTTGCTAACCCGTTAGTGTGAAAGAGAGAAGAAGACAAAGAAGGAAGCAGAAAATCAGGCCAAATACCGGGAGATTTCGGGGAATACGGAAAGATGGGTAGAAGAGTTCTTCCTTCCCGTCACTAGTTTTTTATTCTTCTTCCCTCTCTGCAATCTCTCTCTCTCTCTATGCAGTTCTTCCCTCTCTCTTTCTGTACAAGGTGTAAGGAGGAAGCCTCCAGGCTGCTTCTCGTCTCATTTATAGTCTCTGAGGGCACATCTCCCCGTTTATTTTGGGCCTCGTGGACCTGGTCCAGATTGTTATTGAAGTAACCCATAACCCAATAAAAAGAAGGCAATAAAATAATATCGTTTTATCGAAACCTGCTCGGTCCACTGCATGTCTGTGATCCGATCCCGAGGAGATATGACGATATCCCAATAAACGACCATCCTAGAAAGTTATTTTTTACGTCATAAATAGGACAATCGATGCAAAAGATATCAAGTTCTTGAAATGGCCTTCACGATCAATATCATTAGTTCATTTGTTTGATATAACGTATCGTGATCATATCCTACACGAACAGCTCCGATATTCTCACATTAGTGGCATCTGCACGTCATAAAGATCGCAAGCCTGTCTTCTAAGGTAGTTTGCGATCACAATAATCGTGCGTTTCTTTTCACTCCCACAACAAGACACATTGCTTACTTGAAACATTACGATCATAAACAATCATTTGTCATTTATCTTGTGTTCGCAATCAAGTGAAAGAAGGTCGGTTGCAAGGGCTCATGCTTGTCTCACTGTCCAGATCTTCTTCCATCTATCACCTTTCTTGAACTGACTCTTCTTCTTTTGAGGGCAATCTTTCACTAGATGATCTGTTTCAACACATTCAAAACAAGACAAAGGTTTAGTCTTCTTGTCATATTTGTTGTATTGAGACTTACCTCGAAATTTAGAAAACTCTTATCCATCTTTGTTGTTGAATTGTTTCTTCATTTTGAGGATTCGAGAAAGACCCCTTGTAATAAGAGCAAAGGGATCATCCTCATCCTCATCCTCATCCTCATCCTCATCCTTATCCTCATCTTCAGAATCAGACACATCTTTGGGCTCATCCTTCTTAGACTTGAGTGCCACGTTCTTAGTGCTTGTTGGAAGTTCTTCATCGTCTTTATTGAGAATCATCTCATGTGTGATCAGCCTCCCAAGCAAGTCATCAAGGGGTAGCTTGGTGAGATTCTGGGTTTCTTCTATGGCTGTCACTTTCGGACCCCATTTGTCTTTTGGGAGGCACCTCAATATCTTCCTTACTTTCTCAACATTCTCAAAGGTCTTGCCCAGAGAGTCAAGGTTGTTCGTGATCTCCGTGAACCGTGTGAACATGGCCTTAATAGACTCATCTGGCTTCATTTTAAAGAGTTCATACTTTCGAAGGAAAATGCTGATCTTGGTGTCCTTCCTTTGACTGGTTCCTTCGTAGGTGACAACCAACTTGTTCCAAATCTCTTTAGCCGACCTACAAGATGAAATACGGTTAAACTCATCAGTGGTAAGACCACATTATAGTAAGTTAATGGCCTTGTAGTTCTTGGAGACGAGTTCAAGATCCGCTTGGATGAACTCAGCCTCGGTCTTCGCGACTTTGGTTCCATTTGGTCCGTCTTTCACTGGAAACTTCGGACCATTCTCTATAATGTTCCAAAGTTCCAGATCTTGATCTATAATGAACATTTTCATCAAGGACCTCCAGTGGACGAAGTTGTTTCCTACAAAGAGTGGTGGTCTACTGGTAGACCTCCCTTGTGCAAATCCTCCGCTTGCTTCACTAGACATGATAAAAAACTCACAAGATTGTTAGATCAAAAGCAGCGAGTAAGGCTCTGGTACCAATTGAAGGTTCAATAATGTATAACAAAGTAATATAAAGATACTCTAGAAGGGGGGTTGAATAGAGTATGTCAACTTTTCGCTGATAATCTCAAGGCTTTTGAAACACTTGCAAAACCCTTTGAGAGTAGACTTAATTCTTTCCTTTGGAAAACCTGAATAAAAAAACAGTTATACAATTCGAAACAAGTGCGGAAATATGATAAAGCAATAAGTATAGGACGCAACGAATTGTTAACGAGGTTCGGCTCCTTAAAGGCTTAGTCCTCGCCTAGGGTTCTTTCACAACCCTAGGATTCAACCGGCTTTATTGATTCACAAGACTTAGGATCCTAATAGCTCACCGAGAAGCCTCTCTCCTATACAATTGCAATCTAGTCAACTCACGTTCCATTGTTGTCCTAGACCAATCTAGAAGAGCCCCACCTCTCTCGGCTATTTAGTACAATCCTCTTACACTTCGTGAATCAATCGCCTAGTGTCCACTTCCTGAGTTACAAACTCTCAAGTATAACACTCTCTCGAAATATATCCTATAAGCTCACTGTGTAACTCTCCAATGCTTTGAAACAAAAGATAGAACTCTTAATGCCTAGCAGAGAATACACGAAGAAGACAGATTGACTTGAAGGCTTGTGTGCAAAGTAGATTAATGAGGTTTTCGTTCAACACTTGTGCTTGTCTTCTCTTCTTCATCTCCTTTTTATATAAGATCAAATCGGCGTCTCTTTCAAAGAAGGATCTTCTCTCAACGGCTAGACCAGATCATGGCAATCTTCACAATCTTCTATTCTGAGAAACTCTGAAGCCATGATCCACTAGATTCGATCTTCATGTCTTTTAGCTTAAGGAAGGAGATTTCATTTGAAATTCTTGCTGCATTGTTAATGCATAATATATATAATAAAACATATAATAACATTCGGAAATAATATGCAAATAATATACAGGTTTTGTGTTTCATCAACACAGCTGTAGCTTCAAGACCTTTGACACAAGCTATGTGTCAAAGCCTTTTTGAAATCATTTCCGATTTTCATCAAGGGAGTGGAGTTATCACACTAGATCACGCGCCGAGTTTTTAACACAAGAAACATCTTAAAGCTTCCATCCAGATTATATTATACATGTATTATCCACCATATTCTTATAAAATAGGGAACACATTTACATCATCAATATAAGATAATAAATATCGGTGATTTTCTATAAATGCTTCGGAACCATCAAATGATACATTTATCTTTCCCTTCACGTCATTACTGATCCCTTGAGATCACTATTTAGCAAAAAAAAAAAAAAACAGCAACTTGATTAATTTCAAATCTAATTAAAAAGAATATTGTAACATTATTAAAGTTTGCAAAGTTATAGATTTTTGCCTCTTGTCTATACTTATATATTTTGATTTCCCAGCATATATAAAATTATTAATCATATATGAAATATCTTCCAAACATAATATAAAATATCGATCATGCAAGAGGATGGGACCCTTTTAATAACAAGGTCCAACTAATCTTTCATCTCCATGAATTCATCTAGATGATGTAGAACATTGATGTACATTATATATATTTTTATTAATGTAGCCAATCAATCCATCATTACAAGGCGTGGATGATTTGAATCCCCAAATTTTAATTTATTTACTAGATGGGCAATCCCGCGCTACGCGCGGGACAATGTTTTTTATACTGATTCATTTCATTAGACCTATTTTATAATATTTGATATACCAATATTAGTTTTAATAGGTAAGTTAACTAATCAATGATTTATAATGTTTAATATTACCCAAATTTATTTATTTACTTTATTTAAAAGAATTAATCAATTTATGAAAATTTTAAATATTTTGTAATCTTTTGAAAAATATAAATTTTATTTTGGCAATTGATGATCACTAAATTAATGTGCATAGAATTATATATTTTTCTTAATTGTAACAACATTAATATAGTCACAATGACATGTATTTATTTTAAAAATAAAATTTAAATAATGAAAAAGAAAAGTAAGATATAATTATAGATTTTATTAGCGTATTGCTTATATGAAAACTTAAATTAATTGAATTGATGACCACTAAATTAATATGCATAAAGTTATATATATATTACTTCTAACAACATTAATCTAATCACAACGACATGGTTTTTTTTTTAAATAATGAAAAAGGAAAAGTAACATATAATTATAGATTCTATTAGCATGTTCCTTATATTAAAGCTTTAATTAATTGAAACAAAACATACCTATGAAAAGGAGAAAAGAAATATAAAAAAAGGTAAAATTTATGTCCCATTAGATGAATGTTTTTAGATGACTACAAAGTTAGGTACTCAATATTTGTAGTCATCCAATAATATTAAACATAAATAATACATTTTTTGTGCTCTCTAATCTTTTTATTTAATTGCACTTATATCTATTTTTTTTTATTTCAGTTATATAAGAAACCGTTAAATAATATTAAACATAAAAATATGTAAATAATATTTATTTTGTAAATAATGAAAAAGAAAGGTAACATATATGTATAGATTCTATTAGCATATTCCTTATATTAAAGCTTAAATCAATTTAAACAAAATCTGCCTACAAAAAGAAGAAAAGAAATATAAGAAGAGTAAAATTTATGTCTCATTAGATGAATGTTTTAGACGAATACAAAGTTAGGTACTGAGTATTTGTATTAATCCAATAATATTAAACATAAATAATATACATGTTTTTGTGCTCTCTGATCTTTTTATTTAACTGAACTTATATCTAATTTTTTAATTTCACTTATATAAGAAACCGTAAAATAATATTAAACATAAAAAAATATGTTTTGTGTTTTTTAAAAATATTTTTCTTTAATTGCACCACTGTTAAATTTTTAATGTAACAAATAAAATGTGATGAAGGGAGTAGATGAAATGTATGAAAAATAATAAAAGTTAAAATGATTTCGTTAAGGAGATTTGATCACTAGACATAAAGGGTTAGAGCTAATACCTAAAAGCAATAAGCTACATCTTTTTTTTTTAATTTAATTGCACTTATATAAGAAACCATTAAATAACATTAAACATAAGAAATACATGCTTTCATGTTCTCTATTATTTTTATCTATTGCACTTATATAAGAAATTGTTAAAAAAAATGGGACAAAAGGAGTAGATAAAAGACATGAAATTTTTTAAAAATGGTGTAGTTAGGGGGATTTGAACCCTAGATCTAAAAGATAGAAACTACACCACAAACCATTAAGCTACAACAACTTTGTGATAATTATTGCTCATTTTAAATATATATTAGATAAATTTTTAAGCATTTAATATTTGCAATTAATTGGGCTGCACCCAACTTTATATATATAGTATAGAAGATATCAGTATTAAATTGAGTTGTCAATATTTTCCTTTTTAATTTGCATTGGAGGGAAATCGAGCTAATATACATGTTTAAATGATTTTATAGTCTTGGCGTTTGCTGTCGATTAATAGACTTAACCAAAACTTGGCGTTTGCTGTCGATTAATAGACTTAACCAGAACTTGGTTATCACTTTCTGTTGGGAGTGAAATCAAATATGAAATAAATATAGAATATTAATATCAAACCGAATTCCAAGCCCACACAAATAAAATTACAAGAATCCCTCTCGATGTAGTGGTCAGGAAGCGGGATCGATCCAAGAAGAAGCGTGTCAGCGCTCGCCTAGATAGTTTCTCGAAAACAGGCCTTGAAATGCGCTAAGGAGTCAAAGGGTGCGATCAACACGTTGCATACACCCTAAGTGTGCGATCAACACGTCGCATACACCTGTAAAACATACACTAGAAATCAAAGGGCGTAAAAAGAAACTCAAAGGGTGCGATTGATTGCTTCCTCGGCAACGTCGCCAAAATTTGTTAACAGGGAAATCAAGTATGAAATAAATATAGAATATTAATATCAAACTGAATTCCAAGCCCACACAAATAAAATTACAAGAATCCCTCCCGCTGTAGTGGTAAGGAATCAGGATCGATCCACGAGAAAGCGTGTCAGCGCTCGCTTAGATAGTTTCTCGAAAACAGCCCTTGAAATCGACTTGAAGATCACTCGATATCGACTGGAACAGTCGAAATCGAGTCGAGCAGTCAACATCTAGTGAAAAACCTGCAACAACATGACTCGATTTCGAGTAGAAGGCCACTCGATATCAACTTAGTGGACTCGATATCGACTCAGAAGGGTCGATTTCGAGTGAGTTGTGCAGAGTAACATAAACGTGCAATGATGTCGGGAAAGTACGCCCGAAGAATAAAAGGATGAATAAGAAGGTAATGAACAAAAATATCGGAAATTGGTTGTTTTATATATCGATTAACTAAAGAACCTCCAAAGTCGGGGAATTTATACCACAATGATAACCATATAAGTATATGCCAAATTCATAAAGATATATGTTTTTCATCAAATAACCTTCGTTATTAACAAATAGGTGGATAGAGGCTCTCGCATAAACCCTAAGTATTACTACCCTTTTTTGATAATTAATTCAAATTCATAATAAGATCACTTTTGTTTCAATATCATAAAATAAGAATCACCTCCTACTCTCGTAGAAAAATTATGCAATTAGGGATAGAAGAGGAAAATCACATAAAAATCATACCTTTAGGTGTATACTCACATGGCTATCGCCGGGCTCACCCCGACCCTAGAAGTAAGGTGACTACTCGCGCCTCATCATCATAGACATCATCTTTGACATGGAAAAGAAATAACTTGAATTGAAAATAATGTCGGAAAGTACAACCGAATGCTCGAACTCTCACCGTTACAATCGACCTTCTTTCCTTCTCTCTACTCTAAATTGCCTAACTAGTTGTGTGATGGAATGAATGAAAAACCAGCCCCCTAGAGATTTATTTATAGGCTTCAATTCTAGCTAATCTAGGAAAGAGCAACATCTATCTTCTATCTAATTCTGCCAAGCCATAATCTCCTTCATCTTCTTCGGAAGACTCATCTAGTTCATATAAAAAAAAATTTCCCTATAAAACTCCTCATCGTGCGACTTGTCATTCCTTCAGGAATATTGTCTTCTTCAGCTGCATCAATGTTGTCTTCCTGGTCTACTTCTTCACCATCAACTTCACTTGAAGAGTATTCCTCAAAGCCAATAAAATCATATTCATCCTCAGGCATTACACTATCTGCATTCAATATCACGAGCAACAAATCAGTCGATATAGCCTATAAAAGAATGAGAAAGTGATGAAGAAAGACAACAACACAAGCACATCATTCAAGCAAGCACTTCAAAGCCAAATCAATCATCTTCAAACTTATTTATTTTCTTCCTCTCCCTCGTTGTAATTTTTTTTATTTTCTAGTTGAGAGAGAAGAAAAATCAGGAGCATTATAGGATAAATCATTCTTGTTATACTAAGAGTATCCCTATAGTCAAACGTATACACACATTGGTATGGTTAGGGCTATTATTTCACGAGCGTTTTGGGTTGACTAGATAGTAGCGGGTGAGGTTACGAGAAGGGTTGTTCTTCTAAATTGTATCTATGACTCAAAGGGATCTGAGTTGACTATATATAAGTGGGTGAGGCTTCGAGTGTTTAGAGGAAGGAAATATCTTTTCTGTTGTATCTAGGATCCATAGGAAGTGAAATAATAGTGCTTTTGAATCCTACGGGTTGGATAACCCTAGGCGGAGACGTAGGCTGATTTAGAGGCGAACTTCATTAACAATTCACGTGTTCATTATATTTTATTTCCGCACTTATAATTAACATTTTATTTTCGTAGCAAAACAGGTTATTGGAGTTATCTCAAGACCCTTAAAGTCTAGTTCAAGGTCTTGAGATCAGTTTCAAAACCCTTGAAGTTGCGTATCCAGAAAGTTTACGAAAATCTCCTATACTCTATTCAACCCCCCCCCCCCCCCCCCGCGTCTAGAGTATTTGTCTTATCATTATTTATATTAAGTACTCGGATCTTCAAAGGAGATAAAAGATCATTTTCTTCCAAATTAAGCAAATCTCCTCGGATTAGGACTCGTCAAGACTTCGGATATCTCTCTGCAGGTCACTCGATATCGACTCATGTGTAGGTCTCGAGTGTGCAACACTCGACATCGAGTCTCCAGTGTAGGGTGTCGAGTGGTCTTCACTCGATATCGAGTAATGGGACTCGATATCGACTGCTCTTGTTCATTTGGCTCGATGTGTTTGCTTATGGACTAGACGTCAAGTCAGTCAGTAGACATCGAGTGGATTTCCAGCTTGATTTCTTCTTCTTCTCCGAATTGCTCCAAAAGCGTTCCGATTTCTGCGAAATTAAACAAGAATTTCTGTAGACCTCCATAATTTGCATATAAACATGAAATACACAATTCCAATACTCCCTCAACCCAAAAGTATAGAATATGAAAAGAAAACGGAATAAAAGTAAGTGGAAAATATGACAAATTGAGCGCACGTCACTTTGAAGGATGATCTTCACTAAACCTTTCTCCTTAGCGCATTGCAGCCCAAATAGAATTATTGAGGCCTCCATTTGAATAATCGAACCTTCAGTAGTTTCCTTATGAAAGATATCAATAATCTGACTTTCGAAATCCCAAATGATTCCTCCAATCTGACACTTGCCATAAAGAGGAATAGAACCATCTACATTAATTTTACAGATAGTTCTGGGTGGTCTACTCCACTTGGCAGTAGCCTTTCTATTTCTGATCTTTTTGGCTTCTAAGCTTCTACAATCTCCCTGATCCCAGTCGAGCAGAGTTTATTTGATTCTTTGGACTATTTGAGCTGCACCATTCGATTTCTTTTGCTTGAAAAATTGCTCATTCCTAATTTCCCAAATAACTTGCCAAATGCAAGTTAGATCTTCGAATTTGCTATTTGCTTTGCTAATTTGTTCTAAATTTGCATGGATAAGGCTTGGATTATTAAGCTCTAGAAAGAACGTACATGTTTGTTGTTCATATTGCGCTATTACTTCTATAAAAAAAATGTACATCTTGTGAATAGGTGATTCACATCTTCATCTGAATGATCACAGAGAGAGCATTGACTAGGAACCCCGTTAACATATCCGTTTAGACGGGCAACTTTCGGAAGGTCATCTATTTTTATTTTCCACAAAAAGTTCTTAATTCTAGGGGGTAGTTTTAGCTTTCATATCCAGGTGTGAGTATCCGGCTCATGACTTGGTGGCGCTATAATAAGCCTAGCTGATTTGGTGGTGAAATTCCCTTCTAGATAAGGCTTCCACATCATCTTATTATTAGCTTGACAAGTAGAAATTTTGATAGTAAGGATCTTTTGGATTACTTCATGAGGAAACATTTGTTTTAGGAGGTCTTCATTCCATAGGTTCCTGTCAGAGATAAGAGCATTAACTTTCATTGATGGGTCGTAGGAACCCATGTAGTTTTTTAGGTTGATGGTCGGAATCCATGGTTCATGCCAAACATTAATGCTTGAGCCATCCCCAACGAGTCAAGTCCTTCAAATTTCTGCCTAAGCGTGAGGAGTCTACCAAATTGCCGAGAAGTTTCCCTGTTACTAAATTTTCTTATATTTTCATGTTGAAGGTATTTTTATTTTATGATTCTCACTCAAATATTGTCCTCGTTGTTATAGATTTTCTAGAGGAGTTTCATCTGAAGACAAATGTTGAGATCTTCCGCTTTTTTGATGCCCAATCCTCCTTACCTTTGCAGATGTAATCCCAGCTAATAAGAGGGGAATATCTGTCTAGTTGAGATTTATTCCAGAAAAAGTTTATGTTTACTTGATCAATCTTATTAAGAATACCTTTTGGAAGTAAAAAGTTTTGCATGAGATAGTTAGTTTTTTAGCTAAGATTGGATTGGGTGAGAACTACTCTCCCAGCCTGAGAAAGGTTAGATGCTTTCCATTTAGCTAATTGTTTTCGCAAGTTTTCCACAACTTCATCAAAGACACAATTCTTGACTCGTCCATTAACTATTAAGGGATTCCTAGGTACTTTTCAAAGGTCTTGGAGAGGGGAATACCCATGTGGATGGACAAATCCTTTACCAAGTTTGGCCTCACATTCCTAGAGCATTGAAGAGAGCTTTTATTATAGTTAATCGTAAGACCAGAAAGATTGGAGAAATTATTTATTATATTCTGAATCGTGTTTAGGCTAGTGTGGGCCGCTTTTGCAAAAATGATAGTGTCATCAGCAAAATTTAAAAAGGGGATAGGGGTACCATTCTTTTTGAGGTTAATGCTTATCAAAGCATCTTCTAGCAAAGCTTCTTTGCGAAGTTTTTCGATAACCCCTCCATTACAAGAACAAAGAGGTAAGGAGCAAGGGGGTCTCCTTGTTCGATGCCTCTGTTGGGTTTAAACTGAGGTCCTGGGGTGTTGTTAACTAGAACAGAAAAAGAGGTAGTAGTGATGCACTTCATAACACAGCTGGTCCAAGTTGGGTGAAATCCAAATTTATCCAGAAATGCTTTAATGTAAGTCCAATTAATTTTGTCGTAAGCTTTTTCCATATCCAATTTTAATTTCATCCAACCTTTCTTGCTTGTTTGTTTATGGAAAGAGTGAAATATTCATGAGCAATTAGAGTATTATCCTAGATTGATCTTCCTTCCACAAAAGCTCTTTGAAAAGGATTTATGAGCTTGGAAAGAATTGGTTTTAATCAATTTGCAATCATTTTTAAGAATACTTTATAAATAGTGTTACAAAGACTGATAGGCCTGTAGTGATTGATTGTTGTAGGATTATCAATTTTTGGGATAAGAGAAATAAAAGTTTAATTGATTTCAGATAATAGTTGGTCCGAGTGAAAGAAAGCTTTGATAGCCTTGCACACAAGAGGGACCAATAATACCCCAGTATCGTTTATAAAATTCAAGGGGGTAGCCATCAGGGCCTGGAGTTTTATTCTCTGCCATACTAAGTAGTGTTCGCTTGATTTCTGCATTCGAGGATTGGGCTATAAGACTATTATTTTCAGTTTGGGATATATGGGGTTGGATATTCCAAACTTCATTTTGGGTAATTTGCTTTTGATTATGGCCTATGAATCTCTCAGCCATCTTGTTTGTGATGTGATCCGAAATTAAGTCTTGATCAGTTAAGATAAGGTTTTGTTTCGCTGTGAACGATCTAGTGGACCGTTTAAAGTTTTTTATTCTTGTTGTAATTTGGAAATATTCAGTGTTCTTATCACCTAGCTGAAGGTGCCTCATCTTAGCTCTTTGTTTCCAAAATTTATGATTGAACTCTATCAAGCGGAACTTTTTATGTTCTAGCCTTGCTAGTTTAATTTCTTCTCTGGTTGAAATTTTACCCCAAGGTAAGCAATCTTGGATAGATTGATTTGGTTGTTGACATTGGATAGATGTCTAGAAATATTTTTTGGGTGAGATTTGCACCACAATTTTATTTTCCTTTTTAATAGTCTTTGACTCTTTGCTTTTGCATGAGTGTGTATCCATTGGAACCTTTCATTTTGTAAGACCATACTTTTTGGAACATGGCTTCAAGGGTGTCATTAGTTGCCCAAGCCATTTTGAATCTGAAAGGAGAACCTTTCTTCTTACCTTGAAGATCAATTTCTAGGGAGATCGGGCTATGATCTGAATTAAAGAAAGGGTGGTGTTTTGTGCAAAGGTTAGGAAACCAATTCAAGATTTGTTGATGAACCAAGATTCTATCTAGACTTTCATATGTGTTATTAGGAGAGGATATGCTCTTCCTCCACGTAAATGGCGACCCACTGTAAGGAAGAGTGTGTAGGCCTAGTTCCTCTTTAAAATTTCTCAACCTTCTAAATCTGTTAAGGGTGGGAGTAACTCCGCCAACCTTTTCTTTATCATTTTCGATATCATTTAAATCCACAATAACAAGAATTGTGAGATTGTATTTGCTTACAGAATGGTAAACTTGCTGCCAAACTGGTCTTTTTTATTTTCTATCGATGGGGCATAGACAAGCACAAACATCAACTCATGTGTTTCTATACTTATTTTGATCATAATAAACCTTTGATTTACTTCAAGGATTTCACTTACCTCTTCAATATTTAATTTTTGAAGTGCCCAGATGCCTCCTTTTTGTCTATTCGATTTGATGCAAACCAATTTGTGGAATCAAGAGGTCTTTAGTTGAGTTTCCAAGGGAGCTGTCTCTGATTTGATTTTGAAAGGACTAACAGATCAAGGTTATTCGTGAAACGAATTGCTTGATTTCTTGCCACAGAAGTGGCCTCTCGGTACCTCTCACATTCCAGTAGGCAATATTAATTATATAACAACTTGATATAATAAACTTTCTGATGTTTCTTCATATTATGAACTTTATACTTTACAAAGTTAAATCTACATTTCATAACTCTAGTTTGATCAAGCTCTTGGCAAATGCAGCTGTAGATGGTAGCCTTCATTTCTCTGTGTACTCCCAAGTTGTCCATAGTCTCGATCCTCTTGTATTTGCCTATGTCAATCTTTCTTGGATGTTGGATCAAGTGAAGATTCTGCGTCTCATACATTCTTTTTCTAGACCCTGGTGTGTAGTTGAACTTTGTAGGGACAAGTTTGGTAGTAGCTTTGTTTTGCAAAGGTTTGAGTGTAGGGTTGTGACAGCTTACCACCACCTGATTTCCAAGGATTTCAGTGGGGTTCAGCTTGAAGCTTTTTATTTGAGTATGGAGAAGAAACATACCTGTCTCTCCTCCTTGGTGCTTCTTTATTGTCTTCATGATAGACCTGCACTTGCTTCTTCATAGTTGGAGATAATGCTTCATTATTGTCTTCCTCATCCTTGCATTTGACCACTTCGCCTTCACTCTGAGACATGTCCTCTTCATTTTTCCTGATGATTATGCCTCCCATCTTCCTTACCACTGAGCTGTCTGATTTGATTGAATGTCTTGATTCTTCCGTCTCTTCTCCAGTTGCAATCATCTTTCCCTTATGGTGAGCTTTGATGAGTTCATCCGGAGTGCCTTCTATGAGAGTGCTACAATTTCTAGTAGTAGCATTATTGGTAGAGAGGAGGGTATGTAGAATAGAGGGAGCTATGTCAAAGGGAGGGGGTGCTCCACTCAATAGAGAGTTTAGCCACATGAGTATTCTTCAAAGAGATCACCAAATGAACCACCAACTTCTAATTTTCAACCAAATGTTGCAATTTTTATGATATTTTATTTTAGTGATGAAATTCCCTTATTTAATTAATTAGTTAGTTTTAAAATAAAATGATTCTAGAACAAACATTATAATATTATCTTTTTTAATCCCAATCCGCATCTTTTTTAATCATTATTTAGGATTTGAAATAAATTAAAACACATAAAATATAACCTTTAATTTTTTTAAAATAATAAAACATATACAATGTCGTTTTTAATTGTTTTTTAAAAAAGATTATAACATTATATTTTATCCAAATCAGCTACAGTGAATCCCCTTCAAATTTTATCCAAAATCTCGAGGTATGGAAGGACAGGTTTAGCCTATTTGTAAGACAAATTTAGTCTATTGGTAAAACAGGAAGTGTCCAGTTTCCTGAAACGAACGGGATGCTTTTGCTCTCACCTTTCCACTCGTCTTCTATGTTGCCTCTCTTTTTGAAGAGCATTTAATGGGGATTGTCACCTATCAATCAAGCTTATATATGTGTTAATTGACACCCTTAACTCAAATTATTTCATTTTTCCCTCATAAATGCTCCCCCTTTTTCTATAGTGAGATCCCCTTTTTAGCATCATTTACCTCAATTCCTCCTGACATGAACAGTGGTTCCCCCCTCCAAATCTCCCTCTCTCACAACCAGGCTACGGTGTCGGCCCTCCCCTCTTCACCTGCTACTATCCTTTCCCATCCGGTTGCTCCCAAATTTTACTCCCTCCGTTCACTAAAACTTGTCATTTTAGCTTGTTTCACAAGTTTTAAAAAAACAAACAAATATACTATTATACCCTCATTTATTACACAACTTTTTTACTTTATCGAAAACCACAACTAACAATCTATTAGTCATTACAAGGGCATTTTTGTAAAGTATGGGCCAAAATATATAAAATGACATGTTTTGTTGAACAAAATTAACCCTCTAAAATGACAAGTTTTCACGAACGGATGGAGTACAAAACTAGACAATATTCTACCCTTAGCAAATTTTCAATAGTCTAGTTTTGCGAATTTTTTTTTTGGTCTAATTTTGCTGATCGGCCTTTGTAAATAATCAATTAATTTCAAAATTATTGGCACTAAAAGTGTAGAGCCCATACATAGTACGCGTAGCATACCGGGAAACTGAAGAAAAGGTGTACCGGGAAGGGAATTTACTTGCCATTTTAGTCAAAGTCCGCTTTCACCAAAACCCCCCATCAATTTCTCTTCATTATCTGCCGTCAGATCTGAATACCCACCCCCGTCACTTTCCTCTTTTTTCTTTTCTCTTTCTATCTACAGTTTCTTCTTTTTTTTTTTAAATATAAGAATTTACACGAAATCCCGGGTCCGTCCTGGTCCCATTCTGATCCCGGTGGAATTTCGAAAAAAAAATAATGAATCCCGTCCCGTAAAAATTATACGAGACAGGACGCGGGATGACCCGTTCGAATCCCGCAAATTTCATCCCTCCGTCCAAAAATACATGGACTTTTACTATTCATGCACGCTTTTTTAGGAGTTAAAAACTATATACAATATTAATTTTTTTTAATAATTACAAACTTATTATCAATAAGTTTGTAATTATTGATAATAAGTTTGTAATCGGCTACGTGATGCGAGAGTACATACAAGCGAGGAATCGGCTACGTGATAGCTAGTGTTACACACTGTCGTCTTAGAGAATACTTGAAGGAACACATTTGGCAGAAATTCGGGTCCAATGTCGGAGATAATTAGTGGTTGTCGAGTTTAGTATTATGTTTGTTAAGATTTAGGTTTATGTATTACTCTTTTGAAGTAATCAATGTATTTCAACTTGTTTAAATGAAATTTATATATTAGGTTATATATGCAGTCACCGAGTTAGTTTATAAATAATATTAATTTATGAATAATATTTTTTTATCAATATTATAAATTAATATATTTTTACGAATATTTAAATGAAATTTTTTATGAATAATATTTTTAAATGAAATTTATGAATATTATATATTAATATAGATTGGAGAAAATGAGTTGAGAGGGGTATAATCGTAAATTGATTTGGTAGGAAATGATGATTATGGGAGAGGAGTATAATTGTAGATTAAATTGATAGAAAAAGATGAGTTTTATGACGTTAGAGATACTATTGTTAAAATGGGAAAAGTGAGAATGAGATATTAGGATGATGTGGCAGAAAGAGATGGATAAAATATTAGTATTCCTAGTATCCCTTGATAAACATAACATAAACTCTCGAAAAGTAAGTCACTTTATCTGCAACTTAATTAAACTCTCGAAAAATATGTTGACAAACTTTCATTGTTCTATTTATTTCATTTGCATCATTAAATATATCGATACAATCGGGTGGATGGATTCAAAATCGGATAGATAAATTCAGTTTTCAGGTAAGTAGTGGATGATATCCAACCATGGACTAATAGGTAAGTAGTGCTTTATATACAGGCGTTGTGTGGCTTTGCGGTTGGCGGGGTCGAGCCTTTTCTTCCGCTGATGGGGTTTTGGCTGCTGGAGTCGGGACAGGTAAGGACCGTGGTAGTGTGTATCATGGCGACTCCTCTGTCCGGATTGACTGCTTCCTTGGTTTCGTCCTCACTACCCACAGGATGTTCGGGTCCTGATGTGTCGCTGGCCTACGATGCTGCTTCTGGCGGTGCTTGGCTTTGTCCGCCATTTTCGTCCTCATCTTGTTTGGTTTTGTTGGTTTTGCTTCGTTACTGTAGAGGTCTCTTTTCTGTATTGTGCACCGCTTTGTATTTTCTTTGCTTGACGGTTCACCGTCTGGCGATTTTATCGGCCATCGAAGTTCAGGCCTGTCGGACATCAAATTATTACCTAATAAAAAAAATAGGGAGCTACGGATAACCCAAAATCATTTTTTATTCATCTATTTATGTTTGAAGTTTTAATTTTTAGCCAATGACTTGTGCATTTAATTTTTAGCCATAGACTAATATGCTTCTTTGCCTACACTTTTTTAAGAAACATATATAAAATATTTTATTTTATTTTTATTTAATTTATAATTTCAATCTTAATACTAAAAAGTAAGGAATTATAAAAAAATATTTATAAAAACTTTGATATTTAATATAGCTTCTATGATGTTATAAAAAATATTTATAAAAAGCTGATATGTATGAGATGATTCATCATCATTTTCCCTTATTTATATTTTTAATCACAATTTTGAATTGTTTAATCACTCATTAATAATTAATAATTTGTATTTTTTCGTGTTATTGATTAATGTTGTACTAGTCTATCCATCTCCGTCGAAACTTTTCTCATTAAAAAAAATGTACTTACGGATTTCTTCTGTCTGTGCTCGTCTCAGCTTTGATAACCGAGGAAAAAGAGATACTCGCTCATTTCATATATACCCAATTTGTTTTATGTTCTGGAATCATAAATCCAATTATGAAGTTTATGTTATCCGTCAAAAAATAGTTTGAAGTCAAACCTATTAATTAACCATGCATCCAATTGACCTGAATTACAAAGTAAAACAATTTATTATAATTTGTAGACAAAAGCCACCCATAAATATACGGAGTATGTGTTGAATTGAATTAATAAATGAATGAATTAGTCGGCAGACGTACAAGTACAATACAAGGGGCCACACAAAAACAATGGACGGAAAGGCGTGTAAACGGAACAAGCCAACCCCAACCTAAATCCACTTCATACGGAGTAATAATTAATTAAAGAGTATACTCCTCCGCGTATATTTTTCTTTACTATGAACCATGCAATGATTAAACTAATATTTAATGTTTTTAATTATTAAAGTGGAAGTCTATCATTTTCAAAAGCGATTACCCCCCATATCATTAATCATTCTATTCTAACCCACACCCACTCCTTTCCTTTCGATCCATCCATATTCAATACAGGGATGGAGTCAGATCAAAGGGGATCACCATAGCAGACTAGCAGTAGACAATAAGATCGAGAGAAAAAAAAATCGTAAAAAACACAACATGTTCGATAGTAAAAACTAGTGCGAAATGATATTACAAACTAGTGTTAAACAATATTACAAACTACTACAAAGATATAAAATGAAAATAAGGATATAAAACGCAATAAATAAACATTGTATTCTTAACATGTAACCATGTATAACTAGATATAAAAAATTTAAACTTACGTACAGGCCCGATCATTATATAATAGAGGTCCGGGGCGAATAAAAATTAAGGGCCCTAATAATATGAAACTTATAATAATCACCAAAAAATGACTTAATATTCATATCATTTCTGAAATAAAACAAAGCACAATGTTTAAAATAAAAATAGGTCTAAATTGATAAGAATAGAAAAAGTAGTAGAACACTTCATAAGCAACATTTCAGCAGAACATAGCAGCAGCCAGCAGCAGATCCTTCAGTAGTGGAAGTAGCAGATCCTTCGTAATCAGCAGAGCACGAGAACACAACAGCAGCCAGCAACAAATCCTTCAGTAGCAGCAGAACACTTGCACAACATAGCGAATCACCAATAGAACTCTTCATAAGCGAGCAACAGAAACTTGTACCATCCTCTTCAACATTGTTTGATTACCTGTCACATGCACAAACACAAAAGATCATGTTATGTGATTTCTTCTTGCATTTTTTGATGCAAAATCATCAATAATAGTATCAATCTCTAAATCTTCTACCATGTCTTTTTCAATACTTAAAATGGCTAGACCATTCAATCTTTCTTGTGACATCGATGACCTTAAATAGGTTTACAACAATTTTAACTTTGAGAAACTTCTTTCAGCTGATGCTACAGTGACGGGTATAGTTAGTAAAATACGACATGCAATTACAACATTTGGATAACAACCAACATCTTTTACAAATTTCAGAATCTCAATGGTTGTCTTTGGAGCATCCGGTAAAATGGTTTGTAACACTTTCAGCTCAGAATACATATCCTCTAAATCAACATCAGAAACATTATCATGAGAAAAGGTAGCATGAAATTTGATAAAACATTCTCTAAGTTCATTTTCATCCAAGAACTTCAATATCTTTGAATCAAATAAGAAACCAAATATACTTTCAAACAACTTCAACTGCTCAAATATTTTTTCTAAAGAACAAATTGCCATATCAACAATGACTATGAAGTAATTTAATCTAAAGGCCTCATCGGGTGATTGGACTTCTTCATCATTATCATTCTCATCATATTGCTTTTTTCTATAGATTCGGCGTTTAGTTTCGAAAGCAGGTTCTATATTCATTTCACATGCTAGGCTCTTAGCAATATTCATACTTGAAACAAACCCTTCATTTCTATACTTTTGAAAATGAGACATTATACCTTCTAGCAAAGTCATGGTATAGTATCAATGCACATAGACTTAGATTGCAATTTCTTACTTACCATGTTAATAGTAACTAAGATGTCATACCAAATAATCATGCCAAGCAAAAACTCAAAACTTTCAAGTGCTTTACATAAACTTTCAGCTTCACTCTTTGACTTAGCATCATCACAAGATTGACATAACTCCGATAAAGCTAATATTATTTGAGGAGTTTGAAATCTAATAGCTTTAACACTTTTTATTCGACTTTCCCAACGAGTATTGCACAAAGATTTAAGTGTTAAGCCAGGAACATTATCCAATCAAACCTTCCATCTTTTTGTAGAACTAGAAAATAAGGTATATACACGTTGTACCACACCAAAAAAGGAAACAACTTTCACACAAGAATGTGCCATATCACTAAGAGTGAGATTAAGACCATTATAGTATCCTTGACCCCTCACATCAACAACATTTAGCTCAAGAGATTTAAATGCCTCAATCAATTCATTAAAAAGCCCCAAACCGGATGTATCATTCACATTCAAGAACTCTAGAAAATATTCCTCTATTTGTACCCCATTACTTTTGCTTGACATATTAACACATCGTACAAGGAAAGTCATTTGCTCTTGATGACTTACATCCGGGGTACAATCAAGAATTATAGAGAAATATTTTTCCCTCTGGATGACTCGTATGATAGACTTTTTAACACTATAGGCCAACAGAGAAATCACTTCATTCTGAATTTTGTGACCCGAATAATGATGATGAATTTCCCGATTTTGGATACGCCTTATATGTTCTTGCATTATCACATCAAATTCTGCAATCATCTCAATCAATCCTAAAAAATTCTCATTACTATGTTGATAAAGTTTTTCATTAGATCCCCGAAAAGCCAAATTATGTTTAGAAAGACATTTTACAACAGCAACAATTCTTTTTAAAACTTGCCTCCAACGCTGTTTTTCCTTTGTTATTTCTAGCTGCAATTCTCTATCAATTGTTTCATTTTTTCAGTCGTAATCTCAACTCATTCCATGTTTTCATGTTATTCATATGCTCGACACTATTTTCATGTTCTCGAAGTCTCTCACTAAGATGCTTCCAATCTTTAAATCCATCATTTGCTAACAAGTATCTATTGCTTTCAGATTTGAACAACTTACAACAAAAGCAATAAACTTTGTCCACATGTTTAGAATAAACCAACCATTTTCTATCCGTAGTCTCTCCATTACTCAACTTTCTAGAATAATAAGAATATGAAAAATGTCTAGAAAAGTTATCTAAAGGAAACACAACATTCGGTTCTCTTACAGGTCCCTTCTCAACTAAAATATCTCTTGTTTTGTTGTCAAGAACTTCCCAATTTATAGGATCATAAATATCAAAATGAGGGGCACACTATTCTTGCTCAACAACTCCTAAACTACCAATATTAGATGCATTAGGCATATCAACATTCTCATCCAAATGATTTTCGTCAGAAACATTTTCATTAAGCTGCTCTGAATTACCAACACCTTCATCTGGTCCTATTTGTTCAGAATTTTCAATTGGATCTACCTTTTTTTATTAAAAACTTGTTCATAGCTCCTCTCTGTGATTTAATAAATTGTTCATTTTTCATTCTTATTTTCCTTTTAGCACTCCCAGATAAGTGCTTTTTAGGCAACATTGTAAGATTATATAAAACAATCACAATAAAAAAGGAGAATAATGGAACAAAATCACCTGAACGAATGAGGAATGGAGAAGCAGAGAACCGACACCAACTGTGAGAAATTCGAAAACAAAGCAGACCCTTAAAATCTCACTGTCGGCGTGCTAATGTGCTATATCTGCAAATTTCCAATATAATTTAATCAATATCCCATAAAATCTAAAGAAATAGGGCTAGGTGAATCAATTGCCCCAAATTGAATCACTGTTGGCGTTCTAATGTGATTAATCAAAATTGCCAAAAATTGAATCACTCTAACCGGTTGCCCCAAATTGAATCACGCCGGAGACAGATTTGGTGGTGTCGGCGTACTGCGTGCGACCGCCGACCGGCGTTGGAGCCTGGAGGTAGATCCGGTGGGTGGTGATGCGGTGATGCCGCTGGCAACTTGGAGGTAGATCCGGTGGTGATGGTGGGGTTATAAAGGAATGTAGCCGAGAGCCTTGAAATTGGCTTCATAATGTAGACGAGGACTCCGATGTTGAAGAACGTCTCTTCATCTTCTAATTCTCTTCGCCTTCAATTGAAGTTCTCCGGTTGAAGTCACGCGTGACAAGAAGATCGGAAGATGTTAACTTTTATTTTTTTTTTCCTTTTCAATTAATAAGCGTGTGTATTTAATGCTTTAAATAATTGAATTGGGCTATTGGGCCTTTTATTTATTTGTAACTGGGCCTTTTATCCATGAAATTACTCTATTATACCATAGGTATATATACATACCAAAAAAGTTTTTTGAACCCCTTAAAAATTTGGGCCCTGGGCAGGCGCCCAGCCTGCCCTTGCTTCTGGGCCGACCCTGCTTACGTAACTTCTTACCAAATTCTCAAAATAAGTAATACGGAGTATAACCTATGGTTTTGAAGCTCTCAAGATGAATTATAATATGTGAATGTCAATTTAAGTAAAATACAAAAGTATTATAGTATATTGAAATAAAATTAAAGTAATTAATACACCTATAATTTTCAAACATTCATAACTTTTTACTCAGATGTCGAATTATGGCATATTATATAGCAAAACGAAGCTATCGACGAGGAGAATACACCTATGTAATTTGTCGGATGAGGGAAGGGTCACGTGACCCCCAAGACCCCTCCTATGTCCGCCTCTGACTCCATAATCCATACGGTCTTTTAATTCTTTTCTTCAAATCTTAATTTTTTTTATAGTGGACAAGAAGTAGATCGATTAAGCGATTTTTAAACCATCAACAAATGGCTTGGATGACCCTACGCAGAGGGTCGTCGGTAAAAAAAAAGGAAAATTATCTAAGATTACAATTAGATAAATTTAAAATTAAAAAAGTCTAGAAAATTAAAACGTTCTTCGGATCTAAACTGGCGGCTTGGGCAGCATAGACATCTTGCATGAAAGGGTAGCCATGTCTTTGGTTGGCTTTGAAAGTGGTGACTTTGCTCATCGATTATGTTGCATGTGATGCCTCGGACTCGAAAACTTGAGATTTGAAGGTTGATCGACAAAAGCCATGGATTTTTTTAAATAGGTTTTGTTTGAAGTTTTAGGTCAAGGGATAGGAACACAGAGATTTATTCTGGATGAGCAGAGGGTCCTGAAGGGAGCACAATTCAGAAGCCCTGGTTGGATCTAAGAGAACGGTTCGGGGGTGAGGAAGGAGTTTTGTTTTGTTTTTTTTTAATCAACGCCTTCGAGGGAGGCAGGGACACCGAGACGACGAGACCCAGGAGGGCGATGGGAAGTGCGCCGAAGGGTGAGGAAGCCGACAAGGAGACACCAACCACCAGGACACCGGCGGACGAGTGGTCGGAGAGGAGAGAGACGACGAAGGGATTGGCGGCCAGAACGGTCGTGAGTGGTTCAGGTGGCCAGCCATCGCATGCAGCGATGAAAGACAGTCAGGGTGGAGGGGTAGTCACACAAGGCCGCCGGAGGGAGAGTCGGTGATGGCATACAACTATGTGAAGGAGAATCAAACGCGGAGGTCGTCGCACAGACCCACAGGGAGGAGATCTCGAAGTGGCGGCGACGACTGCAGGAGCTTGGGCACGGCGACGACGACAGAGGAGATCAACAGGGTGACCCTTTGGTTCTTGTTAAAGGAGGCAGACAAGCTCTTTAATTGGGGCTGAATTGCAGAGGGAGTATTGGATAAGAAGTGAGGCAAATTGAAGAACTGTGGCGACGGTTCTACTAGTGTTTTAGGTTTTTTTTTGGTGTTGGGTTTTTTGTGTTGAGAGGTTTTTTGGGTGTTAACAATGATCCACCTTTTATTCACTTTTCTTTTCTTCAAATCTTAATATATCAAATAAATTACTGCATATTCCTAAATCTCAACTTCCACGCGTCACAAGGACACTAATTTTACAACTTAATAATAATAATAATAATAATAATAATAATAATAATATTATTATTATTATTATTATTATTATTATTATTATTATTATTATTATTATTATTATTATTATTATAAATAGATTTACAAGAAATTAGTGGGCAGCCGAGATACTGTCTTGGCACCCACTCCCTTGGCGATAATAAAGTTAACTCTAGTAAAAATATAAGCAGCGGCACGAGCTCCAACATCCTGGGATACCGAGAATTTCTGAATCCGCTTCAGCAAGGCAACAACATCCGTATCTAACTCCCCCAATGAAGAGAAGGAGAAGGGCAATAAACCATAACCAGCTGCCAGGCACAAATCCCGATACTTGGCACACTTACGCTGAGTAGCATTAACCACAGCACGGCCGGCATAAAGTCATACATCCCAGACTGAGTCAAATGGGAGGATCCCGTCAAATCATCACACACATCCCACCCTTTGTCCCAGGAATAAAAGAGCAAATCCGCCGGACAAATGGGCTTATCACGCCCATTAAACAAACCGATATCAACCTCCTTACCGGCAGAAATCCCAGACATATAGCAGATATCAAATAAGGTATCACAAACGAGGTTGTGTCGATGTTTAATGCCCACAGAACCAGCGCATGACACAGCATGATCACCATAGACATCACCATCAAAAACCCGAGAACAAGTAGGGCAGGGCCTGGAAACGGTAAACAATGGAACACCCAATCGATATCTAAGCACACTACGATAGGTTCTTCCATTCATAGTCTGCCCCAGCCCAGAAATAGGTACTACAGGCAACCAATCAGAGGAGTGAGCACTCTGTTGAGATTTCCACCCGTCGAGGAGTCAAAGAGAAAACAGAGACTGATGTAGCAGCAACCTTTGTGAAATATATATCTGCCTATTTCTTCATAAGTATAGTGCAGCGATTTCACTAGGATCGCGTAGAAGATCAGAACCTGATGTCTCCTTAAAAACCCACCACGCATCATCAAGAGTAGGGCCAACAACAATGATACCAGAAGGGCGTAAGAGTTTAGCTTGCAACTCAGCAAACTGTAAATGGGACGCCAAAAAAGCATAGTGTATGACATCCCTAGCAGCATATACTTCGAGCCCACCAAAATGAAAAGGGAAGGTGGCAAGTCGCCACTGCCAATCTCCAAACCTAGGCCCAGATGCAGTGACAATACGTTCCAAGCTAGAACGGAGTGCCACATCAAAGGAAAGCTGGGTCGACCCAAAGACACGTGGAGAACAAATACGCAAGGCAAAGTAGAGTTTAGAAATACTCGTACAAGCCCGGAGCAGAAGCAACTCGCACTGGGGGTCATCAATCCTCGCGACAGAATCCATAAGCTCTATGGTCTTACTCACTCTCCTTGCCACAAGGTCACTGCTGAAAACAGGGCATACGCTGACAGGTCCACCCAGAACTTTGACACCGCACGATGGTCTTAGTATTATTATTATTATTATTATTATTATTATTATTATTATTATTATTATTATTATTATTATTATTATTATTATTATTATTATATAGTGGATAAATAATATGATGCCTTGCCTATAAGGTTCACCCTTGATCATCCCACAGGATAATGTTATATAAATCCCTGTGCAAGGAGATATTCGATGTATTACAGACACCTATATACTTTGCTATGTAGTCTGTCGTTGCGTTTGACTCTCTGACACAATGTCGGAATTAAGTTATGTCGAATTGTCTCTTCATTAGCTTGATCTTCAATTATTTTGTAGATTTCCCAATCTACTTAGATATTTGATGTCATCTTATTTTATAACATTTAGGGCATGCATTTAGAATAAGTTTGTGTCAATTTGCATGAATTTTGTGTCTCTTCATTAGCTTAATCTTCGATTATTTTGTAGATTTCCCAATCTACTCAGATATTTGATGTCATCTTATTTTATAACATTTAGGGAATGCATTTAGAATAAGTTTGTGTCAATTTTCATGAATTTTGTGTGTTTTTAGTTTTTATTCATTTAGTTTTTGGAATAGAGGTCTACTGTCATTTTGTTTGTGTTTCAGGAGCTTACATGAGCCAATCGGAGCTAAATTGGACTCACATTGAAAGGCACGCATAGATGAGAAGGGTCGAAGCGGAAATCATGTTTGAAGAACTAGGAAAAGAGGTGAAGAAGCAAGGGAATGGAAAGTTGTCTGGCCGTACATATCAGCCACACCAGGAGAGGAGCGCACGGGCGTACACCTCATCTTCACGGGCGTGCACCTAATTTGCACGGGCGTGCATCCATCAGGCGGGCCGAATTTGCGGGTTGTGTGCACAGATTTTAGACCATTACTCTATTATTATTTTCGGGATTAAATAAACTATTTTTTTAGGAGGGTTTAAAGGGGACTATTTAAGGTTTAGAAGTTATCTTTGAAGGGTCTTCTTCCTCTTCCCCGTTGGAGACACGTTGAAAACTCAAGTTAGGTTTTCGGAAAATATGTGATGGATTGTTTAGAGATTTCATGGTTTCAATTAGATTGTGGTATTTTCCTCCCACTCTTCTATTTTGTATCAATTTCCATGTTTCAATTTAGTTATTTGATGATGAATTCTTCCATGTTTGGCTAAATTCTTCGTTCTAGGGTTAGGGTGAACTCGACAATGTCGCAAATTGTTTGATTTCGATGGTTGCTTGAACTTTGTCTGAATTTTATGAATTGATTTTATCCTAGTTGCTAACCTAATTGATGTCAATCGATTAGAATCCTTTTTAGATTCAAGATGCTACCACTGCGAATTGAAATTGGATAAATAGATGAAATTCATGAACCCGAAAGGAGGATTGGTTTCATCGGAACCCTAAGATTGAACTTGAGGAATCAACCATTATTATTGTGACATTTAAACGATTGTTGAGGACTCTTGAGGATTAATAAATTATCGTAGAGTCTTAGGTGTGAATTGGTTAGGCGGAACGCGATAGTGAAAGTTTAATTGATTTTCTCCTAAGGTCTGAAAGAGCTTAAAGGGTCTAGATTTTGTTAATTTAGGAGCAATTACTACAACATGCGACAACTGAGTAGTGATGACTTTAGATCATTTACCTTCAATTTGACATATTAAGGAGACGAAGTTCGAGTGAACATCGGGTTGAATTCTTTGCAGCATTGTCGTTGGAAACCTTAGCCTTGGAATTGCTTCTCATCTATATATTTTCTTGATAATCTTTGCTTGTTTTTCTTAGTTTAGTTTAAAATCAGATCCCTCTTTCTTGGCTTAGCTTATTAGTTCTAGAGAACGATTGATACATATATAATCCCCATGATCGATACCCGTATACTGCAATTGATCTCGTATTCTTACGAGGTTGGTTCAGGCTACACTATTCTTGTGTTGGTTTAGACCACATCAATTTTTGGCGCCGTTGCCGGGGATTGTTGATAGTATTGATTGTTTCTATGGACTAGTTTTGCTAGGCTCTTTTTTTTGTTTTGATTTGTTTCTTGCTTGTTGGTGATTCCAGGGGACTCTTGAAGTCTATGTGAAGAGGATTACGTTCTAGCAAACTCAACGATTAGGATCCCGAGCCTGAACGTACTTTTCATAGGAGACTAAGGGAAAATCTTGTGATTGCTATACAAGAAATGGCTGATGATAACGATGATGTTGCTCAGCTGCGCCAACAGTTGAATGATCTTACTGCTCAACTCCAACGTCAACGTGATAATCAAGGGCAAGGTATGCATGCGCTTGAGTATGCTCCCCAAACTCTAGGGGACTATATGATGCCACCATGCTCTGGTCCACTTTATGGTGTGGTTCTCCCTGAGTTGCAAGCTCGTAACTTCGAGCTAAAGTCTGGACTGCTGAATTTGATCCAGTCTAATCAGTTTGGTGGATCGACATCAGAAGATCCTCACCAACACATGGAGACGTTCCTCGATCTAATGAGCACGGTGCATATGGAGAACGTTTCACAGGAGGCCATCCGTCTTTATGCCTTCTGTTTCTCTCTTCACGGGAAGGCTAAAGCTTGGTATAGATCCTTACTTGAGAACTCCATTAGAACATGGAACCAACTATATGAGGCATTCATGAGCAAATACTTTCCACCCAAGAAGATATATGAGATGAGGGCGAAGATTAATGCCTTCGCCATGCAACATGGAGAGACCTATCATGAAGTCTGGGAGAGGTTCAAGGATTTGCTGATTCAGTGCCCACATCACGGGCAAACTAAGTATTTTCTCCTTCAAATCTTCTATCAAGGAGTTGATGATGCTACTAGACTGCTTATAGACACCTCTTCTAATGAAGGATTTATGAAGATGAGTTTAGATGATGCTTGGGCTTTGATTGAGAAGACTGTTATTCATGCTACGAGGTACTCTAATCCTCGCTCTTTTATTTCTGCTACTATGAGGTCTGCAGGTCTCTATGAGGTTGATGTTGAAACTCACAAGTCAGCCCAGATGGAAGCTCTACAGCGTGACATTGCATTATTAAAGAAGGAGTTTCTTGCTAAGCCGCTCTCATCTAGTGCGGCAGGGGTGCCTCCCCCTGTTGTTGAATGTCAATATTGTGGTATGTTGAACCACACATTATCCAGTTGCCCTGCTTTTCTAGAAACACAACCGGGCATGGCTCAAGGGGAAGTAAGCTTTACTAGAGACAACTACAAAAACCCCAAGAATGACCCATTCTCCTCTACTTACAATCCTGGTTGGGGGAATCACCCGAACTTCAGGTATGGGAACAATTCTAATGCGCAGAATCCACAATCATTCCAGAACCAAGCATCATAGGGCGAATCAGCCTCCGCCCGTGGCTCCTAAGAAATCACCTGAACTTATTGCTATTGAGAATCTGGTTTCTGAATTCAAAGCTATGGGTACCAAGATACAAATGATTGAGCAGGAACAAAAGATTCAAGCTAATCAGTTGTTAATAAGCTGTCAATGCTCCTGGTCCCTCAGGTCAATTTTCAGGCCGAACTGATGAGAATCTAAAAGGACAAATTTCTGTTGTGTCCTTAAGGAATGGTAAACAGTTAGAGAAGTTAAAGAAGCCTGAACCTCCTAAAGCTAAAGGGCAAGCTTCTCCACCAGAGGTTGAGACTAAGGCAACAGATGAGCCTGAGAAGGACACAATATGTGTTCCCCCACCTCCATATCAACCTCTTCTTCCATTCCCACAGAGGAAGAATCATGCTATGTTGGAGAAGAAGTTTGGGAATTTTGTAGAGATCTTGAAGAAGCTGCATATAAACATCCCATTCACCGAAGCTCTCAAGGAGATGTTGGCATATGTCAAGTTCTTGAAGGAGATCCTATCCAAAAAGAGGAAGCTTGATGAATGTCAGACAATAGTTCGTAGTAAGGAGTGCGGCGCTTTGATCCAAAAGAAGCTAACACCTAAGCTCGAGGATCCAGGTAGTTTATGTGCCCCTATTAACTTTGGCAATCAGTATGATTACAATGCCCTTTGTGATTTGGGAGCTAGTGTAAGCTTGCTTCCTCTCTCAATTTGCAATAAGCTTGATTTAGGAGAGCTTAGGCCAGTGAGGATGCAACTATTCATGGCTAACAGGTCCATTGCCCACCCAGCTGATATTTTAGAGGATATCCCTATTAGAGTGGGAAAATTTTTTGTACCAATAGACTTTGTAGTGTTGGATATGGATGTGAATATGTCTGTCCCTATTATTCTTGGAAGGTCTTTCTTGGCCACTGCAGGTACTGTGATTGATGTAAGAAAGGGGACTCTCTCCTTCGACATAGGGGATGAGAAAATAGAATTTAACCTTCCTAAATCTATGAAAACCCCTTCTTTTGAGAATGATTATTTCAGGGAAGATGTGATGGAAAGGACAATCCAGGAGCAAATGATGTCTATTGTCATTAGGGACCCCTTGGAGCTTTGTTTGACTACTAGTGTGATGACGAGGGGAGAATGTCCACCACTTGCTGAAGTTGTTGTTGATTTGGAGTTGTCGCCAGAAGCTCCCTCCCTCCCTAAGTCCAGGGTTGAACTCCTAACCACGGATGATGTTCCTGAAGCGCCTAAGCTGGAGATGAAGCCACTCCCATCTTCTTTGAGGTATGAATTCATTGGACCCAACTCTACATGGCCTGTGATTGTGAATGCTAATTTGAGTGATGATCAAGTTGAGAAGATTTTAATTGTTATTCGAAAACATAAAAAGGTCATAGGGTATTCAATAGATGATTTGAAATGGATTTAACCTTCTCTGTGCATGCATCGTATTTTCATGGAAGATGACCACAAACCCACCATAGAACACCAAAGGAGACTTAACCCAAACATGAAAGAGGTAGTGAAAAAAGAAGTCCTGAAATGGTTAGATGCAGGGATTATTTTTCCTATTTCTGATAGTAAGTGGGTAAGTCCGGTTCACGTTGTGCCTAAGAAGGATGGGTTAATAGTTGTAAGAAATGAAAATAATGAATTAATTCCCACTAGAACGGTCACCGGGTGGAGAACGTGCATAGACTATAGAAAGTTGAACACCGCCACTAGGAAAGACCACTTCCCTATTCCATTTATTGATCAAGTGCTAGAAAGGTTGGCTAAGCATTTATACTTTTGCTATTTAGATGGGTATAGTGGGTTTTGGCAAATTCCTATTCACCCTGATGATCAGGAAAATACTACATTCACTTGCCCTTATGGCACCTTTGCATATAGAAGGATGTCTTTTGGTTTATGTAATGCTCCTGCAACTTTTCAACGATGCATGATGGCCATATTTTCTGATATGATTGAGGAGATTTTGGAGGTGTTTATGGACGATTTCTCTGTCTATGGCACTACTTTTGATGCTTGCTTGTCTAATCTTGAAAGAGTTTTAATGAGATGTGAAGAGACTAATCTTGTGTTGAATTGGGAAAAATGTCATTTCATGGTTAATGAAGGAATTGTGCTAGGACATTTAGTCTCTAATAGAGGAATTGAGGTGGATAAAGCTAAAATTGAGAAGATGCCACCTCCTACCTCTATAAAAGGGATTAGAAGTTTTCTAGGACATGCTGTTTTTTATAGAAGATTCATCAAGGATTTTTCTAAAATCGCCAAGCCTTTGACTAACCTGTTGTTGAAGGATGTAGCCTTTAATTTTTCCACATATTGTCTTGAGTTTTTTTGCAGGCTAAAACAAGCATTAGTGTCAGCCCCCATCATGCAATCACTGGATTGGGATCTCCCTTTCGAAATTATGTGTGATGCAAGTGACTTTGCCGTGGGTGTTGTACTTAGGCAAAGAAGGGACAAGAAGCGTCATGCTATTTACTATGCCAGTAAGACACTTGATGAGGCTCAAATGAACTACACCACAACGGAAAAGGAGTTGCTTGCAGTGGTGTTTGCCTTTGAGAAGTTTCGGTCATACCTTGTGGGTTCTAAGGTAATTGTCTTTACTGACCATGCGACTGTGCGTTACTTGATGCAGAAAAAGGATGCGAAACCACACCTCATCCGTTGGATTATGTTGCTGCAAGAGTTGGACTTGGAAATTAGGGACAAGAAAGGGGTTGAGAATGTTGTTGCTGATCATCTTTCTAGGTTTCCTCCAGAGCAGATTGAGAAGGGAAAAGAAGGATTGCCCGTTGATGATTCTTTACTAGATGACCACTTGTTCCAAGCCACAACCTCTGTCATCTCTCATGTCACCGAAGAGCTCCTAAGCTTCTTCATTGAGGGGCTTCCTTGGTATGCTGATTTTGTGAACTACTTGGTTTGCAAAGAGTTGCCACCTGGAATGTCATTCCACCAGAGAAAGAAATTCCTCCATGATGTTCAGAAATATTGTTGGGATGAACCACTACTCTTCAAGCTAGGTAATGATGGGATTTATAGACGGTGTGTCCCGGATGATGAGATTGAAGGTGTGATTAAGAATTGTCATAACTTGCCTGCTGTAGGACATGCTAAAGCTTTCAAGACTACCGCCAAGATCTTACAATCCGGTTTATTTTGGCCCACCATGTTTAAGGATGTGCAGAGGTATTTAACTTCTTGTGATGAATGTCAACGTTCAGGGAACATATCTTGGAGGAATGAAATGCAACTCACCAAATTCCAAGAGGTGGAACTTTTTGATATGTGGGGGATGTATTTCATGGGTCCTTTCCCGGGTTCTGGAGTCTACAAGTACATCTTGGTTGTTGTAGATTATGTGTCGAAGTGGGTGGAAGCAATCGCCACACCTACTAACGAATCTAAAGTGGTAGCTAAGTTCTTAAAGTCTACTATCTTTCTAAGGTTTTGGGTTCCCACTTTATTGAGCGGAAGTTTGAAGCACTTTTGAAGAAGTATGGGGTGAAACACCGCATTGCTACTCCATATCACCCCCAAACCAATGGTCAAGTTGAGATCTCCAATAGAGAAATCAAGAGTATTTTGGAGAAAACTGTTTCTCGAAAAAATGAAAGATTGGGCACAAAAGCTTGATGATGCTTTGTGGGCATACAAAACGGCGTACAAGACTCCCTTGGGCACTACACAGTAACGGCTTGTATATGGGAAATCTTTTCATTTACCTGTTGAGTTGGAGCATAAGGCATTTTGGGCTATCAAGGGGATGAATTACGACTTCAAAGAAGTCGGTGAGAAGAGAATGCTACAACTTCATGAGCTTGAAGAGTTGAGACTTGAGGCTTATGAGAATGCCCGGATCTACAAGGAGAGAACAAAGTGATGGCATGACAAGAGGATTGTCCCTAAAGACATTTTTGAAGGTGATTTGGTCTTGCTCTATAATTTTCACCTAAAGCTATTTCCGGGTAAGTTGAAGTCTCGATGGAGCGGTCCTTTTCAAGTCCGAAAAGTTCACCCCCATGGTGCAATAACAATTTGGAACGAAAAGTGGGGTGAATTTAAGGTGAATGGACATCGTTTGAAGAGGTACTATAGTGGAAACCCGATTGAGAAGGTGAGTCCTACTCACCTCAAGGATCCAAGTGCTTAGGAAGAAGTGAAAGTTCGGCTCAAGACTCTAAAGAAGCGCTTCTCGGGAGGCAACCCGAGGTAAGTGTTCTTTTCATGCTTAATAGAATAAACTTGTAAATATTTTTGTTTAATTTATTTCCCTTTAAATAATAAAAAAAAACGCACCTGCATTGTGCATTCTCAGGAAGATGGTGAGCGAGCGTGCACATTAGGCGTGCGCCCGCGTGGATTTCCCCCTAAAAAAAAGAAGGATGTCAACAGGCCTCTTCATTCTTTCTTCTCCCCGTCATTTACACACACACACGACACACCAGCGCCACACCTTCCTTCTCGCTCTCGCCCCACCACGCCGCCGAGCCGTCGCCGACCCCACTGGCACATCACCACCGGCGCACCGACGAAGGCGGCGCAGCACCACCACCACTCAGCCGAGTCCCACCTCCCTCTCCTCACTTGTCTTAATCCTCATTCTCCCCCTTGAACTTGAAGAAAATTGAGCTACTATGGCTAAAGGTAGTGCATCCCGAAAGCGACGGATAACTCAAAGTATGGACAAGGTAGTATGTGAAGGAGGTCAGCATGGTCTCTTTACAAACTTCATGGCTCGGACACATCTTAGTACTCGATGGCCTAGTGTTGTTTCTCTAGCCCTCTTGGATTTAGAAGATGAGATCATGAAACTGTGCTCGAGGATTGGTGCTACATCTTTGTTCCATTTAGGTTGACATTCTTATCCGGACATCACTTCTGAGTTTATGAGTTCTTACAAATTTGAGAGAGGTGCTGATGAAGGTTCAGGGACGCTTACATTCCGGATAGGGAACCAAGCTCGGGAAATGACCGTAGTGGAACTCAATGAGGCACTTGGTTTCCCGGCTCATAAATGAAGAGTAACGCTCTCCGGTGATACCCATAATGCCTTCAAGTACAGGCTCACGGGTTATTGGCCTTATAGATCGCAGAATGCAACTGCTACCTCTATAGTTCACCCTTGCTTCCGAATCCTCCATCGCATCATAGCAGATGCTATCTTTGCTCGGGATGAACCTTCTAAGGTGAACAAGGGAGAGCTCGAGATGCTCTATTCCATAGCCTATGATCGTTCTTTTGACCTTGGCTATGAGTTAGCTCGCAAGCTGGAGGGAGTAGCTGAAAGTACATCTGGCATAATTTGCATTTGAGAAATGACCACCTCGCTAGCACATCATTTTGGGGTTGACTTGGAGAGGTACACTCCAATTGAGACGAAAAGAGAAATTGATGCAAAACATCTTCTTACTGGTCACACTCTTAAGAAGGAGCGAGGAAGCTTTTGCTATTATCCCTCTCAGATCTCCGCCACTCGCCCGCTCTTTAATTCACCGTATATAAGCACAGATGTGGAAGCCAACTGGTATGAGGCTTGGATTGGTGCTCCTCTTCCACCGTTCCCCACTGCTGAGAATGTGGAAGAGGTTGAGACTCTTCCCGACGCAGCGCCTACCCATATCCATGAGCATGGGGATTCTTCTGGCAGAGCCTATTCTACTGATGACAGAGCTTACTTGCATATCCAGTTTGACAGTTTGTCATCTCAGCTATCTACCCTCTCCACTCGACAAGAAGCTCTGCAGACTCAGATTGCGGAGCACATCTCTAGTATGTCTCAATGCTTCTCCTCTTGGGATACTCAGCAGCAATAAGATCGTCTACAGCACCAGCAGATTATGGTGATGTCCCAGCGCAACTATTATCATCTCCATGTACATCACTTCGATCCTTGCGCCCCGTATCCTCCCCCACCACCTCCACAGTAGTTGTGTCTTTGTGAGTACCTTCTCATCTTTGATTTATTTTCTACATTGGGGACAATGTAGGGTTAAGTATGGGGTGAGATGTTATTCTTGTGTGTTTGCATTTGTCATTAGTGTCTTGAGTCTTTCTTTTGGCTTTTTGATGTATTTTGGTAGTGTAAGTTGATGACATGTGTCCCCTGAACATGTTCTGTAGGCCACAATGATGGGATAATTGTCTAAGATGCTAATATTCACCCTAATCTTTATGTGTTGTGTCTTGAGACAAATTGCCTAGCATGAAGTTCTTGAATGAGTTTGCATGATTAAGTCCCTAGATAACCTTGTGAGATTCCGAGCCTTATGGAAAAATCTTGATGAGAATCCTTTCATTCCCTATATTGTGTGACTCTCACTTTGCGCTTGATCTCTAGAACTTGCTTTAGACTCTTTATTGAGGCCGTATTACTTGATTTGTGCACATAGCTTAAAGATGATTGAGGCAACACTTTTTGTTAACCATGTCTCCCCATGCATATCCTTATAAATGATCCTATGCTTGGAGAAAATTTGAGATTTATTAGCCTATTCATTTGATAAACTCCACAAAATCTTAATAGCCAATTATTAGTCTTTGACCCATCCGAGAATTAGGAGATAAGGTTGCTTATTTTTATGAGTGGAGATGCTTTAAGTGTCTGGTAATGTTTGGTCTGGCATGCTCTATGAGATCTTGAGACCAAAGGAGGATAAAATTCACTCAGGGGCAAAAGTCAAGAAGAAAAAAATACGGTTAGTAATCGATCGTTCTTATGGAGGATAAAATTTACACAAGGAGGAAGATATGCATGTAAAAATGTTGATAAAAAAACGTTGAAAAAGGGAGATCGAATGTGGTTCACAAAAGTTGAGAACGAAAACATTATTGTGATGGAGTTGTATGGTGGTTCGGTATGAGTTTCTATGAAGTGGTTGTTCTTCTAGTTGGTTTCTAACCCTTTTTCCTAGACTTTAGCACCACAAGCTCAAAATTTTCCATACCTTGTCTTTTTTCCACATTGGCCCCATCACAACTATATAGAAGGCCCTCGTGATTTTTTTATGTGCATGATCCTCAATGGTGGAGATTTAGAACGTTATTGCAAGCCTATGGTAGATTGAGTGAAATGGTTGAGATAGAGCATAATTTTATACCTTAAACACATTTGAGTGAGTGTTTCATTAAGAAAAAAAATCCTTGTGAGGTTTAGGGTCTTTTGATTGCTTTGCATTAATGATAATGAGTCAACATGTGATGATGACAATTGTCTTAAGGTTGTGATGACAAAATATCATTTCAAAAGGGGCTTGAATAAGTTGAGACATTGATCCTATCTTGCACTTGCGGTTTTATTACTTATTGATGCTTGCTTGGGGACAAGCAAGGTTCAAGTATGGGTTATTTTGATGTCATCTTATTTTATAACATTTAGGGCATGCATTTAGAATAAGTTTGTGTCAATTTGCATGAATTTTGTGTGTTTTTAGTTTTTATTCATTTAGTTTTTGGAATAGAGGTCTACTGTCATTTTGTTTGTGTTTCAGGAGCTTACATGAGCCAATCGAAGCTAAATTGGACTCACATTGAAAGGCACGCATAGATGAGAAGGGTCGAAGCGGAAATCATGTTTGAAGAACTAGGAAAAGAGGTGAAGAAGCAAGGGAACGGAAAGCTGTCTGGCCGTACATATCAGCCGCACCACTAGAGGAGCGCGCGGGCGTACACCTCATCTTCACGGGAGTGCACCTAATTTGCACGGGCGTGCATCCATCAGGTGGGCCGAATTTGCGGGTTGTGTGCGCAGATTTTAGACCATTACTCTATTATTATTTTCGGGATTAAATAAACTATTTTTTTAGGAGGGTTTATAGGAGACTATTTAAGGTTTAGAAGTTATCTTTGAAGGGTCTTCTTCCTATTCCCCGTTGGAGACACGTTGAAAACTCAAGTTAGGTTTTTGGAAAATCTGTGAAGGATTTTTTAGAGATTTCATTAGTTCAATTAGATTGTGGTATTTTTCTCCTACTCTTCTCTTTTCTATCAATTTCCATGTTTCAATTTAGTGCTTTGATGATGAATTCTTTCATGCTTCGCTAAATTCTTCGTTCTAGGGTTAGGGTGAACTCGACAATGTCGTAAATTGTTTGATTTCGATGGTTGCTTGAACTTTGTCTGAATTTTATGAATTGATTTGGTCCTAGTTGCTAACCTAATTGATGTCAATCGATTAGAATCCTTTTTAGATTCAAGATGCTACCGCTGCGAATTGAAATTGGATAAATAGATTAAATTCATGAGCCCGAAAGGAGGATTGGTTTCATCGGAACCCTAAGATTGAACTTGAGGAATCAACAATTGTTATTGTGACATTTAAACGATTGTTGAGGACTCTTGAGGATTAGAAAATTATCATAGATTCTTAGTTGGGAATCGGGTAGGCGGAACACGACATCGAAAGTTTAATTGATTTTCTCCTAAGGTCTATAAAGAGCTTAAAGGGTCTAGATTTGGTTAATTTGGACACAATCACTACAACATGCGACAACTGAGTAGTGATGACTTTAGATAATTTACCTTCAATTTGACATATTAAGGAGACGAAGTTCGAGTGAACATCGGGTTGAATTCTTTGTGGCATTATCATCGGAAACCTTAACCCTGGAATTGCTTCTCATATATATTTTCTTGATAATCTTTGCTTGTTTTTCTTAGTTTAGTATAAAATCAGATCCCTCTTTCTTGGCTTAGCTTATTAGTTCTAGATAACGATTGATACATATATAATCCCCGTGATCGATACCCGTATACTACAATTGATCTCGTATTCTTGCGAGGTTGGTTCAGGCTACACTATTCTTGTGTTGGTTTAGACCACATCAATATTGTCATTAATATCTTTGACAACTTTCATACTATCACCTTCAATGATGACTTTCTGCATTGTCCCTAATGATCCGGTTTGTCTCCTTTGTTGAAAAATATCTATCACCTAACCTGCATTGTCCCTAATGATACCCCCGATTTGGCAATCATCAGGGGTTCTAACCAAGTCATCTATGTTAATTTTGTGGATGGCGGTTGGTGGCTTATGCCACCTTGTGTTTCTTCTTCCTTTTTTTTAATATTGTTTTTTCCTTCGAGATGAGATTGATTCCAATCTCTAATCTTGTAGACTATCTATTGTGCAATCGTTGTCGTTGATTCTAATTTAATATATTGTTGAAAATTATTTTATTCCTATGTTCCCGAATGGTCATCCATATAAAGCAGAGGTTCTCAAATTGAGAGTTGTTATATTTAATTGATATAATGTCTTCCCATACAAAATGTCTAGAAACCAAACCAATGAAGGAGTTGCCAACCACTTGTTCATCTTCATTCTTTCTTTTCATCTGCCATCCACTTTTCTCTTTCTAAAAAAACATTCTTTTCTTTCAACATCTCTCTCAAATTCAGATTTGGTCAGATCTCCCCATCTTCGGGTGCCATACTGCCAAGTCGTTATCTTCCTCTCGGCTTCCCGGAGGTTCGGTACTCCTAGCGCCAGCCACCATCAGATGCCACTTGCTATCTCCTCCGCCGGCAACTGCACATTGCCCCTGACCTCCGCTTATTTGATAACTTCGACCCCCCTTCCTCAGCCTCCCGCCACACCGGCTTCCGGGTTCTCGGTACACAGAAGTTAGATCTAAAGGAAGATAAGGTGTATGTTGGATAGATTAAGATTTCTGTTTGTGTTAACTGAAATCCCAATGTTGATTTGGGGAAATAGTATTGTGTGAATTTGTGAGGAAACATTAAAAATTCAAAATAAATTACAATTACGGATTAATTTATCATTTTTTTTATCTCTGCTGTAAAACTATCCAAATTCTCTGATTTTGTGATTTAGGAAAACTATCTCGGAAAAAAAAAATTATGAATGGTTCGTGTCGTGTTACACGGGTATCCGACACGGAACCGTTTCGTGTTTTCGTGTCGGATACCTGGTACTTCGTGTCGTGTTCGGATCGGCCTTTTTAATGTTATCGGTTTTGTGTATCCGACATACCGTGTCGTGTCGTGTTGGATATCCGGTTATCCACAACCCTATTGTTACCGGGGGATGAAGTTTCAGTCTAATCACCGTCCTCCTTAGCTTGCCTTGATCATTGGTGTTGGAAGTCATCACATCCTCATGGGGCTTGATCACGATATTGCCCATCTTTCTGCTAAAAAGCAGTCAGACTTGAGCGAGAGGTGGGGATGAAATGTAACCATTGCAAAAGTTGCATTACACGATCTCTTCAACATTATAGGGAACCATTTGAAAATCGCTCAAAATCACCCGAGCTCTTTTCCACCATTTTGCGGGTCTAGGAGACTCATCTCCTCACCCGGAGCCGCTCGCGGATTTGGACATTGCTTAGTAACCAGGATCACTCCTGACCAGTGGTTTCTTAATAGACCCAATGAGAAGAACTCCGCCTGATTGGAGTAGAAGTAGAGGTTTGGCCTTGTCCGTGATCAAGTGCTCTGGCCCAAAAAGGTCGCGCAGAGGACACTGTGTCATCTAAATCCTCCATCATAGGCATATTTCGCGGCATCTAGCGAACTACTCTTCTCATCCACGAATCCAACACTCACATTTTGACTATCACTCACTGACGCTGACATGATGACCTGAGAAATGTCCCTAGGAAGATCCTAAAAATACGTGAGGTATTAGAATTAACGAAAGGGGGAGGATTGATATTATCCATATGCAATCTCGTAAAAAGGTACCAAAATCGGGGTGAAAAACTCTCTTTTTTGTCGTCCTCATGTGACCTAAGGTACAAGTGAACGAAGAGGCGGCCAACCTCAATAAAGAAAGCGACGCCTCTCTCTGTTTCTGAAACTCCCATTTCCAAGGAAAGTAATGGCTCACTCTCCCCAGAACTCCACCGCCCCCGTCAAAAACTAACCTTTGAGGGCTGTTACATCCCCAAACCACCACCAATACTATCCTAAAAAAGAGAAAGAAACCCTAGGTCGGAGGCTTTAACCCACGTGATCCGACGACTCCACTAGCAACCGCCGCCCACAAAACCCTCCGACAAACAAAATGTAAAATAAACGCTTCATGTATGAAAGATGAAGAGGAAAACAGAGACAAAGGAGAGAAGGAGAAAGAGGACGAGTCGATTACCTGAAAATCTTTGAATTCGAAGAAATAGGTGGCCATTCCTCCTTATCTACAGATCACCACTCCCTCTTTTCTCTCTCTCTCTCTCTCTCTCTCTCTCTCTCTCTCTCTCTCTCCCCCAATGCGTAAGTGGGAAGCCTCTAAGCTTTTTTGCACCTTATTACCCTTATTTTTCCTAGGCCTCATGGGCTTAGGTCGAATCATCTTTGAATTCGAAGAAATAGGTGGCCACTATGTGTTCGTGATTAGACCCCGATGAGATATGACGATATCCTGATAAATGGTTGTCTTGAAATTATCATTGGTACATCATAAATAGGTCGTCCAACACAAAAAATAGAAAGGACAAGTAGATGCCTTCACGATCATATCATAAGCTTGCTCTTCAATATAGTTCGTGATCACACTGACCATATAATTCATCCACTTTCTCGGTCAAAACTCCTTATTTGCCATAAACATTGTGATCAATAACATTCATTCACCTTTTGTCTTTTGTTCGCAATCATGTAAAAGAGGGTCGGTCATGAGGGCACAATGGGCACCTGCTTGTCTCGTTGTCGGGCAACCATTGGCTTGCCCTGCACGACGCTCGCCATCCCAAACGACGTCGCTCTTACTATGTCGAAACTAAGTCGTGCTGGCGAGAGTGAGTCTCACACACCATCTCGCAAGCAACACCCCATTGGTCCATGTATCACGTTCTTACCACGAGCTCTCACCGACAACCCACACCTAGGCCTATAAATACCCCCACCCCTCTACTTCATAATTAGGGACTATTTTCTAAAAGAAGAAGAAGAGCTCTACAATTATCTTCTAGATTTAAAACCCTCGGAGTTGAGTTCTCAAGTCTCTTGAATGGGAAAGAATCGCTTTTAGAATAACCCGATCATCTCAAAGTTATAGGTATTATCTACCTTATTCTTATGAAATAGGGAACACGTCATCACAGTGAGGTAATAAATATCGATGATTTTCTAGTGACGCTTTAGTTAGGTTATTGACATTTTTCAGTTTACGATCGATCTGGATCAATACTATAAATGGAAGCCGGGGCTTTCTGTATTCGCTTAAAGGTAGCACTCGAAAAAAGTTATAAAGCACATCATCATCGAAGGGGATAGTCTTTCTGTAATCAATGCTATTGGGGATGCTGACAATGTACCATGGGAAATCCTCAAAACGATCGAAGAGATAATGATGTTGAAAAGTCACTTCACGACCTTCCAAGTCTGATACTACTATAGAGAGCAAATTGGAACGTTGACTTCATAGCTAAGGCTAGTTGTATTTGTAATATAGACACACTTCCTATAAATAGAGAGCTCTTTGCCATCATCTTCTGAGATGATTAAGGATGACCATTGCCTTATCAATGTCATCTAACTGTTGTTTACAGTAAAAAAAATCTTAATTAGTTAATACTTTGTTAGGCTTGCTCAAAATGTGGCCCGACCCAAAAACCAACCTATAACTGAACCGAAAAAAAACATGAAACAATTCGTGCTTCGGGCCAAGGAAATCTGAAATTTGGTTTTGAAATGATAATCATAACCAAACCGAATTTTTTGTTTCGAACCTAAAAAACTGATTTCTTTTTTTTAAAAAAAAAAACTAATAACCTATGACTTCCTTTAGTTGGTGAGTGACTGAGTGGTGACCCTTTACGCTGAGAGAGCCATTCTTTCCTTTCAATTATTCAGTTTCTTGCTCTTCGCAGTCGCGAGTCGTTCCTCGCTCCCGGATCTCGCTGCCTGCCTACCCGCAGCCCCTCGCCGCCATCGGAGTCGATATCCCGACGTCGCCTCCCTCTCCCACAGTCGCGTCACGAGCCATGAACCCACAGTCCACAACAGTAGCATGTAGCAGCGGAAGCAGGCTCACCCAATCCTCTTAGTCACACTCAACACTCCCTGAAGTCCCCTCGCTACCTCACCGGACTCGCCCACCCCCACCATTGTTGTCGTCGTCTCCCATGGCCGCTAGTACTGCTCGCCTACTCGCCTGCTCTCTCTCTCTCTCTCTCTCCCCCCCCCCCCCCTCGGTAGTCCCGCAATTGCATTTCCAAAGCCCAAATACAATTCAATCCTCCGTTTTAAATTTTCAATTTCCCAAAATTTCACCGTCGTTATTTTGCACTTGTAATTTCAGTTTTATAGAGCAGTTGTTTTGTTTCAGAATACACCAGAGTCGGTTTTTTCAGGCCTAGAACCGAAAACCGAGTGGTCATTTTCGGTTCAGGCATCGACCCAGTCGTCCAAAAAATCCGGGTCGTTGGTTCTAGGCCGAACCGTTTGAATCGGTTCGGTTGGGCCGTTTGCACCCCCTATAATCTGGATGTCTTTGGATACATATTAGACACCAAAAAAGACGAAAAAAGTATTTTAATTTCAATACACATTGTTTGTTCAATCTAATTGCTTTCCTGTTTCAAAAAAAATGTATTAAAATTAAAAAAATATTTTTTTTTCATTTTTAAATTGATTAATGTGTGTCAATTGTCAAAGTACATTCATCGGAAAAAACCTTACGGAGTGTAATTAATAAACCTAATCTTTGATTAAACGTCCGGCTTGAATGCAATAAATGGACCCTATATCCCTACCGAAACGCACTACGGAAACGCTAGTTTGACTAGGCGATAACACCATAATATCGCGGCGAGATAAGGCTGGACATTGGTCGATCGGGAGATCATATTCATATCATCTCCTCCTCCTCCCTCGCGGTCACGGAGGGTGACCCGCCGTAATTTTACAGCTTCTACACGTGTTTTCTGCGGAAGCCGCCGGTTTCCGGTATACCCTCACCCTAATTTCGCTTGTGGATCACCTCCATTATACTCTCCGTAGCATAACTTTATAACCATCAAATTTTAAAATATTTATATCTATATCTATATAATACTTTAAATTAGAAGACTTTGATGATGTATCATCTTCTCTTTGATTTTAGTTAATTCAACCAATCCCGTATTTTCTACTTTTTTATTTTTTATTTATTCCTCTCTCCTATATTTAATTATTATTTTTATTCTTCCCTTTATATTTTTAAATCAATCATATTCTTTTTTTATTTGATACATATTTGTTAACAATTGGGCTTAATTCAAAATATTGAATTTAATTTAATATAGCTACTGGGCTTAACTCAAATTTATTTCCTTTGATTATTTGTTTCTCCTTCATTTTATCTTTTCAAACAAATTACATTTTTTATTTTATTTTTATCACATTAACTATATATATATTCTTAAAATAAAAGATTTTTAGCCTATATATATCCCTAATTTTTTTATCTCTTTAAATCAATCTATTTTTTCCTTTAAATTTTCTTCTTCTTCCCTTTAAACCAATCACATTTCTTTTTTATTTTATTTTTAATGTATTTACTAACTATTTGGCTTAATTCAAAACAGTATATTTAATATAATCTAATACTTACTATTAATCTACATGTAAATATTTATATATTATAAATATCTAATCTATATATACTACTTAATATATATATAAGTCTTTTTGATGATATGGCATAACCAATATCATTTTAGATAACTGTCATACCACATCATATTTAAATAAAGTTACAATGATATTATAATTTTTACTAAGTGATTTAAATATCCATATTTATGTGTTATAATTTAACATGATATTTTTAAAAAAATAATTTTTTGAGATATTTACAAGATACATTTATGGTAAAGATTTTAATGAAATTTATCTTAACTTTTATTATTATTTTATAATAATATTTTTTATATTGTTAAGAATTTAGTTTAAAAGAATCGCGCCATGGCGCGAGTATTATACTAGTTTAATTTATATCTAAGGATATATTTTAAAATTTTAAATTTTAAATACTCTGATTTAAGCAAACATTCCCTCATTATTAACGACACTCTCTATTTTTAACATATTTTTTAAAAAGGGAAAAACTATATAAATTATTATTTTCTTTTTATAATTTTACAGTTATTACAAATAAGTACTCAATCCGTTCCAAAATAGATAGATTTTTAGACAATAGTTTTTGTTTTAGACAATAATTATTGTTTCAATTTTATGTTTTTTAGGTAGAAAATTGTAATGATTTGTGTGTTATTTATTTTTTTAAAGATTTTGATTGATAAATATGTGTAGTGAGTATTATAAATTAATAAATTTGTGAAAAATGTAGTGGAATGATGATTTTTTTTAAAGTAAAGTATTTTATTAAAACTTGTGTAAATGATTAAAAATTCATATATTTTGGAACAGAGGGAGTATAAAATTTTATATAAAAAAATTGATATTTTACACTTGCTTTGTCTCAAAATATAAGTGATGGTACTTTTTGACACGTTTTTAAGAGCTAAAAACTATATAAAATATTAAATTTTTTTATTAATTTTTAAAATAATATTGTACTTATTAATAATAAGTATAATAATTATTTGCAAAAATGAATAAAAAAATTAATATTTTATATAGTTTTTAACTCATTAAAAATGTGTTAAAAAGTCAAATAATCTGTATTTTAAGATAGAGGTAATATACGTAGTACTTTTAACCTTCCTAAAAAATATGTCAAAAAGTCAAATAACATTTATTTCTAAACGGAGGTAATATTATACTATTGTTATGTTAATTATGTTTGTAACGAAGTAGTACGAATTCTGAGTAAGTGGGTGAGATTTCTTAAACTTTGCCAATAAATTATTTATCAACTCCATACCATTACAATTTACTGATTTACAATCTCATTCCAATCTCTATGTACCTCCTGGTAAGTGGTATGATATCATCTTATGATAGGAATTCATGTCTAAATTTGCTCATGTTAAAATAATTTTTTTTTAAAACAGTGGGCAAACAAGAGTGTCTTGTCAAAGTAAGGTTCACTCATGATTATTCCAGAGAATAATGTTATAAAACTCCCTATGTAAAGAGATATTCAACAAATTACAACCACTTCTATCATTCGCAATATAGCCAGCAGCTGCATTTGCTTCTCTGAAGCAATGTTTGAATTTGATATCTTCAAACCGTGTCTTCAGCATGTTAATCTTTTCAACTATTCTGTAGATTTCCCAATCCACGTTGCTATCATCGTTGATGGCTTTAACTACTCGCATGCTATCTCCTTCTATAATGACATTCCGAAGCAGTACGTGGCGGCCGCAGGACTCCCCGAAAGGTGGGGCAAAATTCTAGACTATGAAAGTGTTGCATCGTCAATTCATCAATAAAATAACATTTAATCACTAGTATTAGTATCCATCGTTTACGGCTATGACGACTGGTGTATCTAATCCCAAAATATAGGGGGTGGAGCACGGTAAGATTGGGTACGGTTTTTGACAAGCGTGCTTGTTTTTTTAAGCACAGTTTTGTATTAAAAGTGTGTTCCCAAAACGAAATTTAATTAAAAGCAACATGATGTTCTTTAAAACCATTTTTGTTTAATTTTTTAAAAATATTTAACCCAGTTTACCAGAACCAAATTTAACTAAAAGTAACACGCTTTTCTTAAAACCGTTCTCGTTTATTTTTTTTAAAAAAATATTTAACCCGGTTTACGATAAAAGTGTGCTTAAAAATATTAAAATGAATACGAGTTTATTAGAAAAATGTTTTCCTAAAATCATATTTAACTATTGGGAGCACGGTTTTCTTTGAAACCGTTCTTGTTTATTTTTGAAAAAAATATTTAACCCAATTTTAAACTAAATTGTGCTTAAGCAAACTTAAAATGAACACGGTTTAATTAGCAAAGTGTGTTCCTAATTTTCACACTTCAAACCTCAAACCTCAAACCTCTAAACCTAACAAAATTTCTCCAAATCAATTCAAATTTCAACATTTCAATTGTAAACAAATCAATATCAAAATGGAAGAGAACTTAACAATTTCACTTTTTTATTTTTTATTTTTTATTTTACAAAGGGAACCCGTGGGTCGAAGGGTGGGGCGGGCATCCCTGCCACTGTTCCGGAGCCCTTTATCAAGGGCTTGCTGAACCCCAGCCAGGAAGGCTACATCTTCTGTTTGGAGGACTGTTCCATTTTGTCCTCTTTGTTGAAAAATCTCCATCACATGTCCCTCATTATTCCTCATAAGGCCCCCGAACTGACAATCACACGGGGCCCTAACTGAACAATCTACATTAATTTTGTAGATAGCCCTAAGTGGCTTTTGCCACCTTGAGTGTCTCCTTCTATTGTTATTATTTATTTTCACAATATTTTCCGTATCTTTTTGTGATTGGTTCCATTCATTTATGTTATGAATTATCTGATGGGCAATGGTGGAACTTGATTCCGGTATGTTATTTTTAACGATAATTTTATTCCTAATTTCCCAAATTGTATGTCATATAAAGCACATATCTTCAAGTTTGGAATTGTTGTGTTTGATATAAAGAATGTCGTCTATTAAAGAATCGCTTGAGATAAGGCCGAAGAAAGATTTACTAATAATCCACTCATAGGTCGTTTTAATTGATCGGGTAAAAGAACATTTCAAAAGCAGATGATGAGCATCCTCATCATTATTTTTACAGTGGCAACATTGTGCAGGTACTCGGTTAAAGTATTTGTTTAGTCTTAGCTTAGTTGGGAGGCCATCAATCACAACCTTCTAGAGGAAGTTCTTAATTTTTGGTGGAAGACAGAGCTTCCAAATCCATTTTATGTCCATATTATCTTGGGCGTTCTCATTCCTAAGTCGATAGGTCAGTTTCGTTGTGAATTTTCCATCTGGGTTCAATTTTCAAATTAATTTGTCTGGAGTGTCTCAATTTGGAATCGGAATTGCACTAATGGCTTGTGCTATGTGCTTTGGGAAGATTTGGTTTATTAAACTTATATTGCATTGTTTTGTTGGCTTAGAAAGATTTGCTCATGTCAAAATAAAAGATAATCCTTGAAGGTAAACAACGGAAAATGTATCATGATTCATAAGACAAACAAACAAATAATCCCCTTTTCTTTCTACTTTCCCTTGCTTAATAACCTCATCTAATTTATCGATTTATACAATATCTTAATTTTAAATTATAAAAGTAAAATATTGTTTCATCCTAAAAAATAATAATAAAAGAAAATTCGCTTAAATAACAAAAGAGATAGAATAGAAATAAATAAGGACGAATTATATGTTTTTGTTCGTAATATTTTCAATAAAGTTAATATTGTTGCAGAAAAAAGCATGCATCAGACTTATCTATACCTATTTACAAAGGTTTAAAGACAAAAAACTTAGTATTCTCATTCAAAAGGAACGCTTTAGAACGAAACATTGACATTTAACGATTGCCCGATTCTAAATTTATTTCCTGCTTTATTAAAAAAAAGGATTAATTATATGTTTCCAATTCCAATTAAATTATTTCTCTTCTCTAATCGGTCTCTTTTTTTATTTTTCTAATTCTTGTTCTTTCTGCATAATACCAATTTTGTTCGATTCCTCGAGTTATCAATGTTGTACAATATATTCTCGAATCTATTTTTTTTAATTTTTTTTAAAAGAAAGGACGAATAACAGTGGGGGTGATAATTACTGTTACTGTTACTGTAGTTAGAAAGAGAGTCCAACAAACTCCACTCTACATAGAGAACGCCAAGAAAAGAAACCTTCCCTCTTTCTTCTTCTTCCTCCTCCTCCCCTCTTTCTTCTTCTTCAGATTGAGATCGGTCGATTGACAGGTAGAGATAGAGAGAGAAAGGGACTACCTTTCCTCTCCTTCCACATTCAGATTCAGATTGGCGTTTGCGTGTTCCAGTTTCTCTTCTTCTTCCCAAATCGAATTCGAATCCCCCAATCCGCCCTCTCTTATCCACTTCGGTAAGTCTCTCTTGTTCTTTTCCTCCTCTCTACGCATTTCCTCTTCTGCCAGCGTTGATTTGATGGTTGTTCTCCAGTTCCAGCTAATTTGTTTCGGTTTTCTGGTTGTGTAATTGGCGTCTACAGATCCAATTTTAGATGTCGATTGTGTGCACTGTGAGATTGGGGTTTCAATTTGATCATTGCCGAATCATTTCACTTGCGAATCTGAAAAAGGGCTTCTTTTTTTTGTTCTCTCTTTTGGGGGTTGGAGGGCGTCTGTTCTGATCTAGACTTTTGAGAGATCTACTATTCCTATTTCGCTTCTTCTTACTTTCGTGAATCTTATTCCTTTGCGGTGGATTCGCCATTTCATCTGTGATTTTTCGATCAGATTCTTAATTCGGGTTTATTTCCGCATCTATGAGTTTCAATACAATTGAAACATCGTGTTAATTGAAATCGTTCTTGATTGATTCCGTTCTGCTTTTTTCTTTTTTTAGGTTTTCTTACATCCCTGGAGGATCCATCAATGAATTTGAGGTTTTAGATTGAGGGTTTGAACAAGGGTTTGTTTTTGGATTAGGGTTTGCGGTGTGTGGAAGCTTTGCCCCAAAACTAATTTGGTTGAATTGCCTAAGACATGTTGGAGGGTCGTTCCTGTCTGGTCTCAAGAGCCTTGCCAAGCTCCTGTGAACAAGAAAGCAAGTGGGCTTACATGACTTACAGGCTTGAAGTTGAAGTCTCTAATGGTAAGCGGCGCTTGGACTCCGTGGAAGAGGAGGAAGATGAAACTGGGTTGAGGAAATCAGCAAAGCTGTCTGATGTACTGGAAGACGTTCAGAACTTCCAGATTGGGTCATCCTCTACCTCCAAAGAGCTGGTGCATCACTCGCAGGGCCAGCATCAAGCTGGAGATCAATCAGACACAGGCTCCCTCATCAACCCTATTGGCCGTGACATCACCATCAATTGCCTCCTCCGTTGCTCGAGAGCTGATTACGGTTCCATTGCCTCTTTGAACCAGAGCTTCCGGTCGCTGATAAGAGATGGAGAGCTTTATAGACTGAGGAGGATGAATGGTGTGGTTGAGCACTGGGTTTACTTTTCTTGCCAGTTGCTTGATTGGGAGGCCTTTGATCCGGTGGCCTGTCGTTGGATGCAACTTCCTAGAATGACTTGCAATAATGAATGCTTCATGTGTTCGGACAAGGAGTCGTTGGCTGTTGGAACACAGCTGCTGCTTTTCGGCAAGGAAGTGACCTCTCCTGTTGTCTATAAGTACAGTATTTTGACGAACTCGTGGTCTCTCGGCAAAAGGATGCAAGCTCCCAGATGCTTATTTGGTTCCGCAAGTCTTGGCCACATTGCAATCCTGGCTGGTGGTTGTGATTGTCTAGGTAACATTCTCAGCTCTGCCGAACTCTATGATTCGGAGAAGGAAACATGGGATGTGCTTCCTCCGATGAATAAACCCAGAAAGATGTGCTCCGGGGTGTTTATGGATGGGAAATTCTACGTCATTGGGGGAATAGGGGGAAGTGATTCCAGGCTATTGACTTGTGGGGAGGAGTTTGATCTACACACGAGAAGCTGGAAGGAAATCCCAAATATGTCACCAGTGAAAACTGGTCCTCCAGGGGAGAATGAGATTTCGCCTTCTATTGTGGCACCTCCTTTGATCGCGGTTGTGAATAACCAACTATATGCTGCTGATTATGCTGACATGGAGGTGAGGAAGTACAACAAGGAAACCAAGGCGTGGTCTACTGTGGGGAGATTGCCTGAGCGTGCAGACTCAATGAATGGGTGGGGTGTTGCATTCAGGGCTTGCGGTGATCGTCTGATTGTTATTGGTGGGCCTCGGAGTTATGGTGAAGGAGTCATTGAGGTGAATGCGTGGACGCCTAGTGATGGCCCCCCTCAATGGGTCTTGCTTGGCAGAAAGCCGTCTAGTAGTTTTGTCTATAACTGTGCTGTGATGGGCTGTTGACAAGATTCGTAAACTTGATGGCACTGGGGAATCAATCATTGGGGCGGTGTCTTTGTTGCCGACAGAATTGTACAAGATTGGATCATCCATCAGAGGAAAATTCTCGCTGATGGGTAACGATTTTATTGCTGCTTTTTTCTTCATTTATGTTTCAGCTGGGCAGATGGGAAGGACTGGAGATTGTCAGCCCAGATTCAATTGAGAGGTTTTCTAGGAAAAAGTCCTTCAGGTTTTCCTTCCCTAAAACTCTCACTTCTTTGATATATCCTTCCAATTTGCGTCGCATAACACAGGGATAGGTTTAATAATTTGAAGCACCAAAACACATTTGTAGATCGCCACTAGCAAGTGGCTCATAGCTTTGGAGAATCACAGAAGTAATTTTAAGGGTTTCCTCATCGTTATTTTTCCTGACATTGTGATTGTTGTGACCCAAAACGGGATTTCAAGGGTGGGAAAGAGCAGGGAAGAGAGAATAAACTCTTGAAGGGGGAAACTTGTTCATGTACTGATTGAATTGTCTCTTCGCCGTTAACGGTCTTATATAATTTGTCCATTTGACCTGATCTTCTAATGATAGTTCTCCGAATTCTCTGTCTCCTCTTTCGGTTTTCATATTGTATTTTTACGCATTTGAATGCATCATCCGGTATTCTGGATCTTCAGTGAAGCCTAACATGCTTTTTAGTACCATTACTCTCGATTTGATGACCGTCTGTTTTGTGGTGTAATCTAGATACTGAACTACTAAAATTGACAGATAAACGAGCTCGCCTGCTGATTATAGAATTTAATGATTGATCATTTGATTTGATTCGTCGGTTTCCATACGTGTGTGATCAAATATTTCTTTCTTGGTTGTGTTTTGTGAACAAACTGCAGATGGGCATCTCCCAGTCCCATCTTCATCTACTGAACTTCCAAAATTGACAGACAAATGACCTCTTCTGGTGATGATAGAGCTTAATGATTTGATTCAGTTCGATTCATGTGTGTGGGATCTGATATTTCTTGGCTGTGTGTGTTTTGTGAACAAACGGCAGATGGGCATCTCTCAGTCCTAATTGCTTCTTTATCTCTTTTATTTTTTCCAACACAAGCTATCTTCTTGCAATAACAACCTGGCTGGTCCAGTTTTTTTGGTTTTGAAAATGAAATAAAATAATTTATCTTCGCAACCCAAGTCGCCAAAACTGAATTAAATTTTCCTTCTACAATTTTAAGGATTGGGCTTGGAATTATTTGACTGAAAACTCAAATTATATTATTTTATTTTATGTGGCTACATGGTGTATTGTCTTTAGGGACTTGTCAAAGGTCAACCCTAGAATGCTCATAGTGTCTTGATAGCTTGCATTTGCACTGTATTGGTAGGTCAAATATCTTCACCAACACAAGTAGAGATGTATGAATCTCCGGTCGTTGGCAAATGGCAAATTGGCAATAAACTCTCTTAATTACAGCATTTCCAATTCATCCTTCGAAAACAGAAACTCCGTATGCACCGCGTGCAGGAATGACATGCATTCATATGCTTGTATCTTAGATCCATTTTATCCTCTGTATTAGGGGTTGGCACGGGACGGGACGGGATTGAGCCGGGACGGGACTCGTCCCGCGAAATTTTTATGGGATCGGGATGGGATTGACAATTTTTTTCCGGGACGTGATGGTGTCTGGAAGGGATCGGATCGGGACGGGACGGACCTTGTCTCGCAAATAAAAATAATAAAATATTATATAAATTTTGCAAAGTGAAAAATGCTTTCATAATTGATTAATTTGTATAATATGTTGAATACGGTATTCTTCTCAACTATATTATTCAATAATAATAATATTATTGTTATTATTAATATTATAATAATATTATTAATTCATACAATGATTGCATAATTAATTATAATGTTCAACATATTTGGCTACATTATCTTACTAGATTGGGACGGAAAGGGATTGAGACGAGATTCATCAGATAATGTCTCATTATCGATTGATATTTGATAGTTTGGAAGAATTCCGTAGTTAGCTATTTGCCTCTTGTAGCTCATAATAATAATAATAATAATAATAATAATAATAATAATAATAATAATAATAATAAAATTTATTATTATTATTCAAAAGGGATGCGGAGCTCAGCTTGTTAGCTGACTCCGATCTAATTTCATGTAAATACTTTTAGTATAATAAAATTTATTATTATAATAAAATAATAATAATAATAATAATAATAATAATAATAATAATAATAATAATGTTATAATTAAAAAAATATTATTACTTATTTTTATTGTTATTATTATAAAATAATTATAATTTACAAGAAAAAAATATAACATGATATAATAATAATATAATATGATATAATAATAATTTTATTATATTATATTATAATATTATATAATATTATTATTATTATTATTATTATCAATTATTATTATAAATTGAAAATTATTATTATAGTTATAAATAATATTTTCTCAAATAATAATAATATTATTATTATAAACAAATCTTCTATTATTATTATTATGAATGGAAGATTATGATTATAATTATGATTATAATATTTGCTCAAAATAATAATACTAATAATATATTATTATTATTCTATAATATTATAATATTATTATTATTATTATTATAAAAATATTATTATTATTATTATTATTATTATTATTATTATTATTATTATTATTATTTTATTATTATTATTATTATTATTATTATTATTATTATTATTATATATATTATCCAATTACTATTTACAAGAAATTAGTGGGTAGCCGAGATACTATCTGGGCACCCACTCCCTTAGCGATAATAAAACTGAGTCTAGTGAAAATATAAGCGGCAACACAAGCCCCAGCATCATGAGACACGGAGAATTTCTGAATCCGCTTCAGCAAAGCAACCGCATCCGTATCTAACTCTCCCAACGAAGAGAAGGAGAAGGGTATGAAACCATACCCAGCCGCCGTGCACAAATCTCGATACTTGGCACACTTACGTTGAGCAGCATCAACAACAACACGACCAGGCACAAAGTCAGACATCCCAGACTCAGTATTATTATTATTATTATTATTATTATTATTATTATTATTATTATTATTATTATTATTATTATTATTATTATAATATGCGGGACGGGACGGGATTTGCGGGATTCCACCGGGATCGTCCCGCGTTTCGTCCCGCATAATATTTGTGGGACGGGATTGGGACGGGAATCGCTATTTTGTCCTAAATCCCACCGGGATCGGGACGGGATTTGCGGAATTTGTGCCCACCCCTACTCTGTATGTCCTTAATTATTATGTTCAGTAAAAAAAAAAAAAAAAAAGTCACTGACGCATCCAAGATCTGTTTTAAAAAAGGAAAATGAAATTTTATTTTTTCAAAATGGATCATAGATTTGTTCGTAAATCGTAATCAATCAAGGTCCTTTTTTACTTTTTTTCCCCCTTCAAATAAACTCGCTTAAAATGAATATAAATTTCCAACAAAACAATTCTTAAAAAATTTATAAAATCAACTTTATGTGCCGAATTCACACTATAAATAATTTTCCCCCCTAAAATCCGTTTTCAAAATGAAATAAATCTAAATAATTCATAGATTTTTTTGTTAAAGATGTCAAATTAGTAGATAAATAATTCATAGATTTTGTTCGTTAAAGACGTCAAATTAGTAGATACTAGTGTAGTGTCCGTGCCTTGAAGCCACCAGATTTTGATCCATTTCAATTTGAAAAATATTGTATATATCTATTTAATACTATATTAATATATATTTTTTACAACAAAATATGTATAATTTTTTTTAATTTATAAATTAGTTGCAAAGAGATACAATACAAATTTAAAAAACAATTTCAAAATGTAAAGTAATAATAAAACTCAAACACACCATCTAATATCATTTGAAATACATATATAATTATTATCATTAGGATAAACTAAAAAAAGAAAATTTAAGCTATCATATAATTGAAAAACTGAAAAGAGTGGGTAATACAAAAGAAATAAAATAATATATAAGAAATGATATCGACACACATGTAATATATATTCATTTTATTATTATTATAGGAACCAAATTATTAAACTATATTAATAAACTTTAATCCAGATTTTCTTCCTCAATCCAAAGGCAAACTACCAAAAAAAGGGTGACAAAGGAAAAAAGGCTAAACAAATATATTTAAAATAGGAAATAAATATAATTATAATAGGAAATAGATATTTTAAAATTTCATCAATAATATTGACCAATAAGAAAATATCATTTGAATAAAAAAATCAATTTTAATTATGAGCGTGACACGTTAGCAAAATGCTAGCAGAATTAGTAACATTAATAGATAGATAGATAGATAGATTTTCAATTTATAAAACTCATTTAGTAATAATATATGTTTTGATTTTTTAGGGCCCTTAATATTTTATTTTACCATTTGAGTCCATAAAATAACAAGACCCTGAGACCTAGCTAGTAATGCAATGGATCCCTGCGGATCCCTGACTCATAAAACATCAAGAGGTTCCTCATAAATCTCTCTTTTGTTCAATATACATATATTGCTAATGGCATTAATACATATTATAATATTCCTCATAAATCTCTCTTTTGTTCAGTATACATATATTACTACTTCATGGTAGTAAAGCTCTCGAGATGAAGTGTTCAATGTGGCAAAAAAAATTCCAAGCAAAAAACCAGCTGAAAATGCAGCAAATAATATTTCGTAAATGTTATAATATTATTATATATGGATGTACAAGATATATGTATATTTACTTAGATAGAGTTTTACCTTTTAGATAAGATATTATTCTTGGAGGCAAAGGAAATTCCTTCTATATATATTGTATTTGGTGGAATTCCCAGAACACACAATTGAATACAATCTCTCATTCTCCCCTTGATTCTTCTGTTTTATTATACGTTATCAGCACGATAGTTTCTAAAAACCTAACTTTTCCGATATGCCGCCATGGCTCCACTATCCACACCGCCTCTCAATCAGATTAACTCCAGAAATTTCAATAAACACCAAATCCAAACTCTGGTGTTTCTCAGCTCCCCGAAGAGAGCCCATCCATCCGCAATTCCCAATCTCACACAAGCAAAGCATCCTGGGCTTGTCCCCGCCGGACGCAGGGCTCGAGGAGGTTGGTGAGATAATTCCGGGCATAATTTAGAGGCTGCTCGAGCGCCGGGCGGATGGAGGTGGAAATTAAGGATTGGCGTTTTCTGGATCGAAGAAATAGACCTGGAATTTGAGTTGCGGGAAATCAACCAAGAAGAGAGAGGGAGAGAGCATCTTCCATGGCTTCCATACGATCGGCGTCTGCGAGTGACTTCTCTGAACCCACGCCGGTGGCGGTCTCACTCTTAAATCACGATCCACGTCACTAGAGTCGATCTCCGGAAACCTCCCGTTCACGCCGTCGCTCGGTTTCACCAATTTGGTGATCTCCGAAAATCTCCAGTCGATCTCCGGAGAAGACGCAGCCTCCACGACGCCAGTGGTGAGCCTGTCGAACGCTGCCTCGTCGGAAGCGTCTGCGAATTCAAAACAAAGGAGACGAATTCGCCGATGGCTACAACACGTCTGCGAATCCACGACGAAGAAGACGAACGATTTTGGGCAGTTTTTGTATTATTTACAAAACTAGCCCTGATATTATCAAAATTACGGATGGGTATGTATTTTTCTGATAAATAACAGAAAAGACCCAAACTTTCAGGGTTACAAGTTTTGTCCCTAGTGAAGGTTCCCGTGAGTGGAAAATCTCTTCCCAGAAGCGATGAGATTTAGCGAATGAAGTAGATAAACACATCCCCCGAAGAGGATGTATATATAAATTATATCAATCCCCGAAGTGCGCCGTCGTGGAGGTAAGTGGAGGTAAGTACAATTTGATTTTTCTAATTTATTATTTTGCTTATAAATAATTTAATTGGTCTCCTGAAGTAGAAAATATTAAATCCCTCGAAGTGGATGAAAGTAAAGAAATTGATATTATGAATCACTTGATGTGATTGATAAATTTCATCCCCGTAGTGATGAAGCAATGATTATCTTTCATGTAGCGATGAGTAATGATTATTGTTTTGTTTTGTTTTATTTTATTTGTATATTATATTTTTATCATCATCTCCTGGAGTAGATGAAAGTCATATCTCTCGAAGTAGATAGTGAATAAAAATAGATTGTCGCCAATTGGAAAGATAATCAAAATAAGGCATTATGATAATATTGTAAATCTGTTTTGGAGTGTGATTATGTACACGTTGCTCACATAAGAGGTATGTTGACTTTCCTTGCTTGATTAATTAGAATTTCAAAAGGTTTAAGGCCTTATACATAAGGATAGATATAATTATGTTATATGATATGTGTTTTAAATAAACCATGATTATAATTTATTAATATTTTGATTTGGTGATATGGATGGTGTCATGTGAGTGGTTTGTCCACGGATCCACACTAGGATATCATGGTAAAAGGAGGTGAATCCTAGAAGATTGAACTCTACTTGGTAGTGGGACTATATGGGTTAGGCTCGACTTTAAGCCTCGTGATGGAGTTGGACTGATTTTCAATATTGGTATATGCGATTGAGCTTGCGATCAGGTAAGCCTAAACATCATATATTTGAATTATGATTTGTGTGCCTCTTGATCATGAGTGAATATATATGTGTGTTATGAGTTCATCTCGTACATTAAATATGGATTACCATTTAGTTGCTAATTGCAATATGACGTTATTGATTGCACATGTAGATTTTATATCATAAATCATCCCATAGTGCTAATATACTTTGATATATAAGAATTTAGAGCATTGATAAATTATGTGCGATTTGGGGTTGACGATGCATATATGATATAGATATGGTTATTGGATAAATTGACCATATATTGGACGGATACATGATAAATGATATCTATATGAATTGATACATTGATAAGTATCACACCCAAAAAAAAAACCAAACTCTGCCTTACGTGTTGATGAATAAATAATGTCATCATGCATCGATTAAATATTAGCCTCATCTTTGTAGTGATGAGCTAAGATGATATTGTTGATTCCATCTTATACTTGTAACTATTTGTTTCATATATGATTTGTTTCATAGAAGGTGAAATATAAACTCCTGAAGTGGTTAAACTTGTTTAATTCCTGGTCACCAGAAGTTGACATTATTTATGTGTCATGAAGTTGATTTGTATATAACTTAAATTGGAGATAGTTATTGAGCCTATCACTTTAAGTTGACATATTAATCTATATGTGAATTGTATTGTTTATTGAAACAAATGATGAATATCTAAATCGATATCCATCTGAAGTGGTCAAATAAATTTTAATTATGTTTCTAGTGTATTTGTTTTTATTGAGATTACTTTTGTTATTCACTTGTGAAGTGTATATATCTCAATTTACTTTTTGTAATTCAAAACTCAAATTGTTTCTAGAAGAATTGAAACAACTTGTTAAGAGTTTGTATGTCATAAACATATGTGGTTTATATTATATATATTGTTTGTGTTAATAAAAGTTATCTCTTGAAGTAGATAAACTTATCTCTACATATGAAAGATTATCAACGAAAGAGCCTAGATGATCCAGCACCTTTGATTCTGCAAACTTGGTCGTATTTGGTTTGTTATTAGTATAATTTGGCTATTTGAAGCTACATGGAATCTATGTTTTATTTATCTATTTGATTTGATTTGCATTTTATGTATATGTATATGCATTGGAAATGTTTCTTGAAGAAACCATTATGGGTAGATGATGCCAATTTTATTCAACAAATGATGATTTGGGAGAAAAGTTTGAAGCACATCTTTGTTAAATTGTGTGAAATTGATAAAATTAGTTCATGAGAGCCCGAAGACTCTATATTTTGAGATCTTGTTCTTAATCTACTTGGGTATGGTAGAACTCAAATAAATAGCTAGCTAAATGACCTATGGTTCATAACAACCTCTCTTATTGCCAGATGCAATATATATTGTTACCTCTAGCAGAGGACATAAAGAGGATACGGTGCGGGCGACCGTTGTTAGGATATTGGTCATAATTTTGAAAATGATTATAGATAATCATGTATGAGTCGACTCCCACATCAAGGAGAATGTGGAAGAACAAGTCAAGGATGATGGTTTGCCTAATTTGGATTTGTAATCTCCCAAATTGTGAATGAATCATCGCATGAAAATGTTAGAATGGTTTAAAGATTGATATCTGATGATATGGAAAACCCGAAGTTTTCTGGATGAAATAACTAATGAGTATTTGTATAAAGTCTATACTTGGCATAATTAAACCTTACATATCTCCAGAAGAGCATCAAATTAGTCATCAAAGGACTGCTGATATAATCAAGCAATAAATTCATATAAGAAGATGGCTCTAGAAGAGCGTCAAAACACTCTAAAGGGAAGGAGTGATGACAGATAAATTGGGATTGTGAAAGCCGATAATTGCCAAAAGCAATGAGTTTTCCTCTAGTTGAGGATGTCAAAAGAAGATCCGACATATAATAAATAGATTACCCATATTGGCAATATGGATGTAATATGGAAATGCTATCAATGAAATGATATTTTGGATATATGAGCATTGAGAAGCTGGCGATTAAATCGACCAAGTGAAGTCGTTACTTATGAGATTGCCATTTAGGATAATGCTAATACATGGGATGACCCAGTAGAGTCATCAATAATAGCTAATAAGCAGGCATGAATATCAAGAGCTTGATTCGATTTTGGTTAACAATAGAAGAAATTCTCCTTCTTGTAATTTATCTCCAGTAGAGAGCTTGATATTTACATGTTCTGTATAGGCACCGAAATCTCCCACGATTACACTAAGTTGTTATAAATCAAGAAAGTTGATGTATATGGAGGATTGGGTCCCCATATATGATCAAATACCTAGAGTTTATCACGAATGATAACATACTCGGTATTTAGGGGGAGAGGAAAAAGGAGATCAAGAAGCAATATATGGCATGGAAGAGAATTGAACCAATGCACTAGCATGATTTATAGATCGAGGTTCTAGTAGTAACTTCAAACAATGGTGATATATCCACAAGTATAAAACTCCTGAAGAGATTTCATGAACGTTGACAATGTTAGAATTGATTATGAGTTGTCTTGAAATGATTAGATCCTTGATTATCGTTGATAACACATATCTAAGTTTGCACTTGAAGTGTTGGATAAGAATAATTAGATCTTCTAAACAGAAGTATATCTACATTAAAATGATTAATTTAATAAGTTAAACATTAATATTTTGGACCCGTAGCTCCAATATTAAAGATGTGAAATCATTTGACTAGGAATGAATTTCCTTACAAACGCTAAGAGCGTAATGCGATTGGTTTATTGAACAATTCATAAGATATCCAATAAACAGAGGATTAGTTGGAAATTAGTTGAAAGCTCTAAAAATATCTCGACCTGTAGTTCGAGTGTATAAAGAGAGATATACTACAATATGAAGACAAATGATCTTTTAATCTTTGATTAGATTGTGAAAGGATATTAAAGGTCCAGGAGTACCATATCTTTATAAAATTTGTGATTTATATGCTAAATTGAGGGGGAGAAAAGTTGTACTCTTTTCCTTAACTTTGGTTTTTGTCTCATTTGGGTTTTTCAAAAGCAAGGTTTTTAACGAGACAACTCCCCTCACAAGGATACATGGTATATCCCAATTCTAGAAAGAAATAATTCATGTAAAGATGGATTATTTAAGCATGAAGTTTTTGACCTGTAGCTCCAACATTGAAAAATGTAGCATTAATTGATTGCACACAAGCCTATTAAAGGTTACATGAAAATGCATTCACCAGGAGTGAAAATGCTTGAAGCATTATTATCAATGTCATGTCATGTACAGTTGGTTAAAAAGTCTTATTAAAGCACCTGAATTATCTATAATTGTGAAAGTGGTGACATTTTATTAGGTCCCGAAGTACCAAACAAAATTGTACTCTTTTCCTTGATCTTGGTTTTTATCCCACCGGGTTTTTCCAAGGTAATGTTTTTAATGAGGCAACTTAAGCACCATTTAATACATCAGATCCTTCAGATCAATAATGAAAAGCACACTAGGTCCTGAAGTACCTTATGCTTTTGCATCCAAAACAGCTCAGCACCAATACATGGAATTCAAGCGCGTCAAAGTCAATCATGAAGGCATTCCAGCTTATACACATCAAAGACAATGTTGAGATTCGACCATAAGCTCATGAAGACGACGATATTAAGAAGAATGAGAAGGCATCGAGAAGGATGTTGAATTCAGGGGGAGCATATACGCACTGCACTCTTTTTCCCTTCGATCAGGTTTTGTCCCACTGGGTTTTTCTGACAAGGTTTTTAACGAGGCAGTACATCAAGAGCGTACGTGGAAGGCTGCACTCTTTTCCCTAAGCTATGGTTTTGTCCCATTGGGTTTTCCTAGCTAGGTTTTTAACGAGGCAGTTGGAGGAACAAGGAATGTACATCCAAGGGGGAGTGTTATAATATTATTATATATGGATGTACAAGATATATGTATATTTACTTAGATAGAGTTTTACCTTTTAGATAAGATATTATTCTTGGAGGCAAAGGAAATTCCTTCTATATATATTGTATTTGGTGGAATTCCCAAAACACACAATTGAATACAATCTCTCATTCTCCCCTTGATTCTTCTGTTTTATTATAGTAAATGCAAAAAAAAAAAATCTCCAAAGAAATTCATCACACAAGTTCATCACAATTATTTACATTATAAGCATGTTACCAAACACACCATAACTCAGCTCTATGTTATGATAGTATTTAATGTCTTGATTTGATTCCATAATTAGTTTCCTTCTGTGTGTGATCAAAAATATTTCTTAGTTGTGTTTTTGTGAACAAATTGTCATCTTATTGCAAAGTTTACATTATACCAAAAGGAAAATTTACAGAAAACCACCCCTTAAATATGAGTGTTTTCACTTAACCACCCCTTAAATTCAAAATTATAGAAAATCACCCTTTAAATGGGTTTTACTTACAACTCATCACCCCTTTATCTATTTTCATTAATTTATCATTAAATATATTATATTTTAATATCTTTAAACTCAAATTTGATAATATATATATTCAAAATTGAATTTAAGTGCTTGATTATATTTTAGTGATCATTTTATTTATTTTAAAAAAATAATAATAAATAGTTAATAATTTTCAACTTAAAATATGAGTTTGATCCATTTTATTTGTTATATGTAACTTTTTTTCTTTAAATTTACCGAATTTTTAAATAATTATTAAATATAATTATTAAGATAATAATTGTAGGCTATATTTATTATCCCTGAATTAAAATTTTGAATATATTTATTTGGATCTTTTAGCCAAGTGTCCATTTTCAACAAGGCATTTTACAAAATGTCCACGTTCATATTCCATTTTGCAAAATGTCCTAATATTACACTTTTGCCATTCCTTCCCATTTTTATTTGACTCCCTTCCTTCCTTCTTATTTTTATTTTGACCATTAACCGGTCAAAGTCAATGAATTTGGTGACACAACTTTGGTGACACATATAAGATGATTAAAAAAAAAATTGGTGACAGTTTTTTTTTTCCTTTTTTACGAGATTAGTGTCACCATCTTTATAAGTGGTGACACCGGTCAATGACTTTTGTGACACAACTTCGGTGACATGATGATAAACAAATTTTTTGGCGACAATTTTTTTTTACGAGATTAATGTCACCGCCCTATCGGTGTCACCACTCCTATCGGTGTCACCACCACCCATATCACTGTCACCACCACTCATATCACTGTCACCACCACCCATATCGTTGTCACCACCCTTATTGTTGTCACCACCTCTATTGCTGTCACCGCCCTATCGTTGTCCCCACTCCTATCGTTGTCACCACCACCCCTATCACTATCACCACCACCCATATTGCTGTCACCTTCCTTATTGTTGTCCCCACTTCTATCGCTGTCACCGCCCTATCGTTGTCACCACTCATATCGATGTCACCACCACCCCTATCACTGTCACCACCACTAATATCGCTGTCACTGCCCTTATTGCTGTCACCACCTCTATCACTGTCACCGCCCTAGCGCTATCACCACTCCTATCGCTGTCACCACCACTCCTATCGCTGTCACCACCCCCTATCACTGTCACTATCACCCCTATCACTGTCACCACCACCCATATCGCTGTCACCACCACCCCTATCGCTGTCACCACCCCCTATCGCTGTCACCACCACCCCTATCGCTGTCACCACCCATATCCTTGTTACCACCCCTATCGCTATCACCACCCCTATCGATGTCACCGCCCTATCGCTGTCACCACCCCTATCGCTATCATCATATTTATCGCTGTCACCACCCGATCGATGTCACCACCCTTATCGATGTCACCACCCTTATCACTATGATGACACCTTTATTTTCAGAGTTTTTTTTACGAGATCATTGTCACCACACTTATCGATCAATGGTGACACTTTGGGTAACGGTGACATCTTTATTTTTTGAGGTTTTTTTTTACGAGAACATTGTCACCAACAATGTCACCAACCTTAACTCTTCTAACAAAATCTGGAGCTACACCAATTCAAACGGTAAAACAACTAAGAACATACCAAAGAACAAATAATATCAATGAAAAATAATGTAATCAAACACAATATCACCAAAATAAAAAGGAATTTATATAATTTTATGAATGTGCTAATATATATAATTTTATGAATACAGCACTTGGCAAATTGTGGGAAATGTTTGCTATACTGACGAAGCTCTGCCTCAAAATTTATTTCAATGGGAAATGCCGAAATTATATTATTCATCTTCATTCCAATGAAAGCATCCACAAAAAATTTCAGTGCACAGTACAAATCTGGAAACGAATTGTCAAAATTTTGGATTCATAAAGGCAAATTGTGTAGCAAGTAATAACTGTAATCAAATCCGGTTCCATGGTATGCCTTCTTTAATAGAGTAATACACAAGAACTACACGGAGGGGGCAAACGAAATCTACTTTCCGCTCTTCTCATTTAATTTCTTCAAGCAAGTGAGTAATTGATGCTTAATTTGTAAGAAGAATAACACGTGCTCTGACCTCAATGATTTTCAAAATCTCACTTGCGGTGAACAGCGTTGATCTATAGATCTGTCAGCCAATTCATCGCCTTCTCGTCCGGAACCGACTCCGAGCTCTTGTATCCGAATCCGGCGGATGCTCGTCCCCATCCACCTCCGGATCATGGAAATCGGAAACCCTAACCCTACCCGATCTAAATCTCTTCTTCTTCGAACGGCCATGAAGACGAACGGTGGATGCGTGTGGGGAGGCCACCAGATCAAGAACGTGAATACCAGCGAGGATGAGGAAGATCGACGATCTTTTCGATCTGAGATCGTTTGAGATGGACGAGGCTCTAATTGAAGATGGAGATTGGAATGGAGATGTGAGAGAGGCTCCGCTTCTTCAAACGAGCATGAAGACGAGCCGTTCTTCGAACGACGGATGCGCGTGGGGAGGTCGCCACCGTGAAGACCGGCGAGGATGAGGAAGATCGATGATTCTACCGACGCTCCTTTCCTCCTCCTGCCTTGAAGCAGCGTGCCAGCGTCCCTCTCTCTCTCTCTGTGAAATCACCGTCAGAAAGAACGGGAGGTAGAAGTCAAACAACGGAGAGGGTGAGGATAAATTAAACGGGGGCATGGTTTGAATTACATAAGGGCAGGGCAATTATGGGGGTTTCAAAAAATTTTAGGACATTTAGCCAAAACTGATTTTAAGTGGACATTTTGCAAAAAGGGGTTGGCAAAATGGACATTTACCCAAATTTCTTCTATTTATTATCAAATTTGAGTTTAAAGATATTAAAATATAATATATTTAATGATAAATTAATGAAAATAGATGAAGGGGTGATGAGTTGTAAGTAAAAACCATTTAAAGGGTGGTTTTCTATAATTTTGAATTTAAGGAGTGATTAAGTGAAAACACCCTTATTTAAGAGGTGGTTTTCTGTAAATTTCCCTATTCTAAATTGCTTCTTTATCTCCCTCTAATTTTTTTTTTCCAGTTTTTCAATCATATGCCCCAAGCGCATAGGATAAACAAGCAACCCATATTTGAAAAGATTTTCTATATTTAGATGCATAAACCCTAGGAAAGTATTATTAAAAATGGCTAAAATCATTTAAATTTGAAAAATCTTTCTATTTGTAGCCTTTTATCCTATATCCTTGGGGCATAGGATAGAAAAATCGTAATTTTGTTTCCAACACAAGTTATCTTATTGCCATAATATATTAATGGGTGATTTTTGTAGGAGGCCCATTTTGAATGTTCAATTAAGTAGATAGCCCCCAAGCTAATTTAATTAGCTTAGGTTAGGCCCATCCAAACACGCGTCCACTTCCAGCACAAATCGGACATCACGCGACCTTCCACCCAGGCGCATATCTGTCATCACCCCGTCGCCTCCATCAAATTCGTTGAGAGAAACCTCCGATTCTCTAATGGCGATCATCTGGAATCAAGCTTAGATGAACCTGTCATCAGCCTGTAGCATACGAAATCGATCAAGGTGACTAGAAAACAAAGCGAAAAAGCAACGGGATTCCAACTCAGCTACGAATCCGAATCAATTGATGACTCATGTGAAAGCAATAGTCTAGATAGCTTGAGATTTGTCACCAATGGCAATCAACGAGGCAATATAGACTCAGACACGACTTGATATCCACAATTTCATATAAAACCAAGGTATGTCTCATGATCTTTCGACAAAACAGTAATTTATACATCTCAATTGCCCCTTTTCAGTCCTTAATTTCATAATCTAGGGCTTCGAATATGAATTACCAGTTAACCAAGCGATTGTGCTTTTTGTAATTGAATCTGAATGTGATGAAAAATAGAATGATGAAATGTCGATCTGTTTTGTGAATGCAGAATCCCTATCAGAATATGGATCTGAAAATTTTGACTGTCTGTGTTGGAGGAGAATTTAAGGTTACAAATGGTTATTGTGAGTATGTTGGTGATCTTGTATCAAAGGCATTCATGATTCAAAACAATATTGATTTGGAAGCATTGATGGCGATGATCAGTGATAGGTTTGACATTTGCCTAGAAACTTATGAGTTGAGGTTAAGTCACCTGCATCCAGTACAAAAACTGAGAGCTCCGTTCACAATCAGCAAAGATGACGATCTCAAAGCATTCATGTCCATAAATGAAGTGCCTCAAGTTGCTTGGTCTTTGCCATTACATGTTGAAACAAAGAAAAGGATGAATGTGAGTGAAATAGCTAAAACTGTTCAGCAAACAAGTGGAATCACAGTGTCTACGGAGTACTTGCAGTCTACTAGTGTAGATGACACTTTAGCTATTGTTCCGACTGATGTTGCATCAGAAGATACACAGAGCTGCAACGATGAAGATCAAAGTCCATGGCAGATTGAGAATGAAATAGATGAGATTGATTTCATCTATGTAGGTCAGATGTTCAACTAAAAAAATCATCTAAAGGATGTAGTTGCTAATCAAGCAGTGAATGAGAACTTCCAATTCCGAACGAAGGAATCAAATCAAACAAAATACAAAGTCATTTGCATTGATGCCAGCTGCAAGTGGTCAGTAGTAGCTACACGTGTAAAGAATTCGAGAAACTTTGAGGTTATGAAGCTGAATGGAGAGCACACTTGTTCATTTTCAATTAGATGCAAGGAGCATCGGAAACCATCATATCAAGCTATTGCGGACAAGATGAAGATAAGGTATGCATAATGAGATTTATGTGAATTACAGTATATCAGTTATATATATATATATATATATATATATGAGAACGGATCAAATGTTAACAACTCTTAACATGTTTTGTGTTAACAAATAATGACCTTTGGATTAATGAAGATGGAAGGCCATGATTAATCAATGATTTTAATATTTTTTTTAAAAAAAACGTGGGACCCATGGGAAAACTAGCCCACTCTCAGTAGAAGCGTTTGATTCTTGTAACTGCACAATTTTGGAAGCAGTATTTTAAGGGATTTTTTTATTTGGTGATTTTCAACAATTTCCTTTTTGAAAAGATCATGTTCAATTATTCCGGGTTATGAAATCTTTGGAAATCAGTGACGGTTTCATCCAAACGAACGGTGAAGAAGAGGATATATGATTCATCAAAGTTTTTTAACTTTGTAATTTTCCAAGTAGTCGTTAATATTCGGCAAATTTTATCAAAAATTCATCACGGTCACTCAATTATTCATCAAATTTTTGTTAAAATTTATCAAGTATTCATCGCATTTACTCAAATATTCATCACAGTCACTCAAATATTCACCACAGTCACTCAATTATTCATCATATTTTTTGTTAAAATTTATCAAATATTCATCACAGTCAGTCAGATATTCATCACAGCCACTCAGATATTCATCACAATCACTCTGTTATTAACAATTTCCCAAATATTTATCAATATTCGATAACATTTAAGTAATATGCATCACAGTAACACAATTACTTATCAAAGTCAAGAATCTTGTCACCAATATTCATATCACGCCTCCAGAGTATGAAGCAGGATCAACCACTATTCATATCATCGACGGGAGTATCTGGTAGCTCACAGCTTCAGATCATCTGTTGAAGTCGACGATTTCTTCAATCCCTGATCTATTCCCTGGTCGAACTCGGATGTGCGGCCTTCGGATCTACTGTCGATGCTTCGCCGACGGTTCTACTTCCGGCCACACCGCTTCAAGTAGCCGAAAACAGTTGCGGCACCGCCGCCGCCGCCGCTCAGATGGGTCCTTATCGCCGGAATCGCCTTTTTGGAGAGTCGGAGAAGAAGTTGGTGGAAGATTTGCTTTCTCCCCGATCCTTCTTTATCCTATTTAGGTTTCCCAGAAAAGTGATTTTGTGTAGTGAGAACACGCGCTTATGAAACCCAGTTAGTGGGTGTTTTTTTATTTTAATAATATATTTAATTAAAAGGGAGAATAATCTCATCCATCAATTTTCCCTCAATCTATGGTTGTGATTTGTTAACACAAAACATATTAAGGGTTGTTTACACTAGACCTAACCTCTCTCTCTCTCTCTCTCTCTCTCTATATATATATATATATATATATATATATATATATATATATATATATATATATATGAAGATAGAGTAGGGTTGTGTGGTGAATAATATGTTTACATTAAATAAATGTTGATCAACTTTGACACAATGTGACGCATGAATAAACTTGCTTAATTGTTCCATGTAATTGATGAAGGTATGAGGGTGTAAAAAAAGGTCCAGATCCTATATAGATTCAGAATACAATGCAGAAGTAGTTTATGCAGCATGTGAGCTACTGGAAAGCATGGAAAGCAAAGGGATTGGCACAAGATTTGATAAGAGGCACATCGGAGGAAAATTATGAGATGTTGCCATCATACTTCCACATGGGACAACAAGTGAACCCAGGCACATATGCATGTTTGGAGATTGATGCAACCAAGAACCAATTCAAGTATGCATTTCTATCGTTTGGAGCATCAATTAGAGGGTTTAATGTGATGAGAAAGGTAAACACAAAAAAATTGTTGTCTAATAAATGTGTATACTTAAAATAATTTAACAACTATAAATTGCATTCTATAGGTTATAATGGTAGATGCTGGATTCTTACATGGGAAATATAGAGGAATCCTCATTACAGCAACAACGCAGGATGCTAACAAACATGTGTACCCTCTTGCATTTGGAGTAGCGGACTCAGAAAATGATAACGCATGGAAGTGGTTCCTCCAAAGATTATCTCTTGTGATTCCGGATTCAAGTGAGCTCGTTTTTGCATCTGATAGGCACCAAAGCATCAGCAAGGTTGTGGAAGAGGTATATAGTTCTGTAAAGCATGTCATCTGCACACGATATTTGAAGCAGAACATAAAGGCAAGATTCAAAAACAGAGGGGTCATCCATTATGTCAGCAAAGCGTCCGAATGCTACACTATAAGCGAATTTGAAAGCTACATCAAAACCATATGTGACATCAACGACGAGATTGGGAAATACCTCAAAGATGCAGATTTCCAAAAATGGTCACGAGCCCACTTCAAAGGTGATAGGTACAACCTTATGCAACGAATAATGCAGAGTGTATAAATGCAGTATTGAAAGAAGCTCGAGGCTACCCAGTTGTTGCACTATTTGATCATATTAGGAACAAAATGGCAGAATGGTTCAATGACCGTAGGAGTGCATCAATAAATATCACTAATTTGCCTCCTAAAGTCAAGGAGATTCTACAAACAAGGTATGAGCGGTCAGGAAGATACGAAGTGCAAGTGCTGAATGATACACAATACCAAGTAAACGGTGGGAAATTTGCTGGTGTGGTTGACTTAGCACGAAAGACATGCAGCTGCAGGGTTTTTGATGTAGATCATATGCCGTGTGTCCATGCTATAGCTGCAATTCAAAGAATGAAGCATAACATCACTGATTTTGTGAGTGAGTACTACAAAATTCAGGCTTGGAGCATCGCCTACCAAGAAACCATATACCCAGTGCCTTCAAAGGAAGATTGGTATGTTCCAGACGACATCAGATGTGTCAAATGCCATCCACCAGTAGTGCGGGAGAAGAGTGGAAGACCAAGGAAAGTCCGGATTCCATCCATTCTTGAAGGGCAAAGGAAGAAAAGAAACGATACATACAAGTGTGGCATTTGCAGGGGGATAGGGCATAACAAGCTAACATGTCCACACAGAGCGTCAAGCAGCACACAAGCGGAAATGTGATAGCTTTACATACCACAAACTCGATTATTTCATATTTTTTTCTTTATATATAGACACAAGTTGATGAAGTTGGACATACCACAAAACTCGTTTATTTTCATATGTTTTTCTTTAAATATAGACACAAGTTTATGCATTTGAGATACTACATTGGATACCTGTTTTATTTGGTCTATATAAATTGAATATATATTCAGTATAAGCTTAAAAACACACAAAGTGTGATCTGTCATCAATAGAATAAAAGTTGTCCTCACAGAATGACCTGTTTTGTTTGAGATCGACAAGAAACCGGGTAAACAACCATAAAAAATAAAAAAAAAACACAAGCCACAACATAAATGAGATGGACACAATTAAGGTAATAACTCAAATAAGCTAGGATAAAGACATATATTCAAGTTATGTATAACTAAATGTCAACATTAGAACACAAAAGAGAGCATGCAAGCTCTAGAGATCAACTGGACACCAGTTAAAGTACACATAGTTCCTACCAAATGTACGGAGCACATAAGCATCCGTGGTTACAAAATGAGAGCATGCAAGCTCGAAGGATCAAATGCAAATCAGTTAGACAACCCATACTTACTACCAAATGTACGAAGGACATAAACTTCCTTGGTTACAAAATGTGAGCATGCAAGCTCTAATGTAGTTCTATTATAACCATTCATACAAAATACGCATCAACCCAAAGGCGAAACATTCTAGCACTTCTGAGAAAGCTCAATTGCCATCTTCTCGCGATACGCTTGGACTCGGTCATCAGTAAACTCGTATACATCTCCACCAAAAGCTAATTCCTCGATAGCCTTGATAGTATAAACACCACAGCTACTGCTGCAAATGAAATTTCAAATGAAAATGAAATTAGATCATGCTATAACAGTTAGCAATATATATAAATGTATAAATCTTATCAAATTAAAACATATACTTACCCATCACTATCCTGAGGAAGGTCACGCACTCTATCCACCTTAAAAGCAGATTCAATGATCCCACCCAAGTGTGCAAAATGACCGGACTCTCTAAACAGCGCTGGTAACAGATTACAGATAGGCTCCAATAGAGTATGCAGCTCGGCATCACCAGTGAATGGGATATTGCAATCATATACTTTTACTGTTCCTTCAGCCAAGTCAATCCGTAATGCAACCCAGTGTTCATTTCTAATGTTGAAGGGACTGTATATAATCTTTGCACCACGCCATGATTTCCCACAACACTTTGGCAACAAACCATCAAGATACTTGAAAATCGTATTGCCAAACGAAACCTTACCTTCCTTAAACTTCTCATAGAACTTTACACTGAACCTTGCAGACCAAAAGCAATCCAATATAACAATGTCGCTGTATTTCTCCGCATTGCAGTAGATGTGATGCCTAAGATGGGACATGGCCTCTCCTATATGCTACAACACACACATGGAAGCTAAACTTCAACTGACCCTAAAACAGGAAAATATGAATGATAAACATAATAGTTGAGGGCACTTACGTCATCACGCAACCAATGTTGCTTAGCAACAAGCTCACAGAAAAACTTCTTGTCCAGCATACCCTCATTGCCCGCAATTTGAGGACAAATATCCCTGCAATAAAGGAAAAAACACTAAACACAATGAATGGAATATTAACACAAAGATAACGTATGTAAAAACACACAACAATTATAGAACTTACTCGTCAGAATATATCATATCATAAAAGCATTTCCGATCATCATATTCATAATATGAATATTTCGGCCTCCTAGGCATTGAGCGCTTCTTCTTACCACCTCGAGTGAAAGGAGTTTCCAACACAGCAACAATCTTCCCCACACGGGTTGACTTCATAAGTGGGACACCTACAACCAGAACCTTGGAAGGTTTCTTAATCGAAGGAGAAGGTGGACTCACTGGAACATCGGAAGGCAAAGTCATCGGGGCATCAGAAGGTAGAGTGGGCAAAGGCTGGCTCAAGGGGACGTCCGAAGGTGTCATCTGTGGAGTAGGGATAAGTTTATCAAACAGAGGTTTGTATTCAGATAACTGGGAACAAAGGTCTCTAATCCCAATAAGTTCATCCAAGTGAAGGTCAGAATACACGGTGGGTGACTTGACAGAAGCAGGCAATACTGGTGAAGCCCCATCTAAAGAAGTTTCATTCTTTGAATCTGCAGCAGCTTTAGATTTGAAGGAATCAAACTTGGTTTTGAGAGAATCAACATCCGGTTGGATGGAAGCAACCTTGGAGTACAACCAACTGACAACTGATTTAATGCTCATACATCTAGCTTCAATATGTAAGACATCACCAGCAATCAACGCCAAATGTTGTTCAATAGTTGTGAGACAATCAGAACCAGCTGAGTTGATGCCATCATTGTCACCAGACGGACCCTTACCACCAACTGCATCCTTACCTACTACATCAGAAAAACCTTCACCTTGTTCCTCATTCACAAGCAGACATTCAGGTTGGTTATCAATCAGGGCGGACAATCAGGTTCGCTAACCTTCCCCTTCTCCTTACTGGCAGCAATAGCATTCTTGAGGCTAAATTTTCCACTGAGACTAGAGACTTTTAGGGGAGAAACAGGGTGAGCAGAAATCACAGGTCCAGACACATGCATCGAAGAATTGTCACCAACAACACGCTTCTTGTGTGGGGGATCAGAAACAAAAGAAGGAGACATACCAGACTTCCTCTTCTTAGAAGGACCCGCCAACGGAAGAGACAAATGAGGCGAGGCAGCTTTAGACCGCGTCCGTGCAGAAACCGATGGAGGCGACAAAGCAACAACTCCCATATTCGTAGATGGGACAACTTGATCCATCAGCCCGGGAGATGACACAATCTGGAGATTAGCATCATTGGTGGCTGCATTGGTCACAACAGTTAATCTCGAAGAAGCTAGATGGGACAACCAAGCTTGATAGGCAGCGACAGTTGCATCATGAATCTCATTAGGGAAAGCCATCGATGTAGAATCCAAGTATTCACCATAGGTAGGATATGTCTTGTCCTACAATAAAAAACACAATTGTAACACACACACACACACACACACACACACACACACACACACACACACACACACACACACACACACACACACACACACACACACACACACACACACACACACACACACACACACACACACATATATATATATAAGATAAAATTGATTAAGGAATATACACAAACAAAAAAACATAGAGAAATTAACATGGAAGTCTTAAAAAACTCAAGCTGAATATGCCGAGCAGTGACAACCTTAGTAGAGTGTAGACTCCATTTCACAAAGGAACGATCTATGTCATCAATGACAACACTGCAATGGACCATAGGTGGAATCTTGGGGAAAGCTTCCAAGATTCAAACCTGTGATGACAAAAAAAATAAAACAACATAAACACACGCACTAAAACACACACAACAACAACACACACACCCACACAAAAATTAGAAAAGAAACAGAACCTGAAGAGCAAGTGGAAAGCCTAGCAGATTAAACCCACTCCTTGCCTTCTCAGCCTTCTTAGCACCCTTGCCACCACTCTTCTTAACCTTTTTCTTCTGAGGCATAGAGGATTTAGTTCGAGATGCACGATTAACCTTCATCAATGAGGAGATAATCTCCACATAAACTAACCTACCCCAAGGATAATCATTGAACTTAGTCATGTCAGATGCAAGAACCACAATCTGGTTCCTAACAAACCCAGTACGATGAGGCAACAAGATGCCATCAATGATCAAAACATAGGCAATAAGCAATTTCTTAGGTGAATTCTTGGGTGTTCTACAGAACATATCAATCAAATCATCGTACATTATATTATCCACCCCTAAGACAGACATAGTGCTTGTAGCAGGGACAACAACAATATGGTCAGATGCACATTTAAGACCCGTTACAGCAGCAAATTCAGACATGGAAAAACGAACAGGATAGGAAGATTTAAGTTTGAACCACATTTCCCTAGTTTTAGATGTTTTTAACTCGTGAACCATGAAATAATTGACAAGTTGTTGCGCAAATGCCAACTTGTCAACGAACCAAATGATGCGCCGGAGAAAAGAAGAGGACAGGGAAGACCAATCAGCATCACTCAACTCCCTTTTGATGACAGAAACAATATAAGCACGATAGTATCTGTTATACTTCCCAACAAATGTAGCCATGTCATCACGGATATATTCAAACACCTACAGAACACCAACAAACACACACAAAGTACAATGAAAAAACTGAAAACATAAGAACAAAAACACCATATGACACAAACTATAGAACAAGGAGAAAAAACAAAAAGAAAAAATGAAAGCGAAAAAATAAACAACGAACCGGGCAAGGTAAGTCGTCCTTGACATCAGTTGGGGTAAGAAGGAATGCTGTAGACATAAGACATGGAATCAATGTAAATATGTCACCAAAACATGAACAATAAATGGAATGAGAACTATTGACAACCACTCCCAAAAACAAACTGGAATCAAAGACAAACCCCTTCCAAAACAAACAATGTGACACATATTTCACCTCACTTATAACTGGAATCAACAACCAAAACAATAAAAAAAGAAAAAAAAGACACAAAGGGACAAAGATTGTCACCATGAGAAGCTACATAAACACAAACTGGAATCAAAGTCCAAAAGATGACAACAACTACAAACACAAAACACTTAAGAAAGCAAGAATGTAACACATGGTTCACCTAACTTGTAACTGGAATCAAAGACAATAACCAAGCACAAAAGGGCAAAGAATGTCGACAAAATGAACTGAATAAACACAAACTGGCATCAACATCCAAAAGATGACAACAACTGCACCCACAGAAGACTACAAAAAAATATAGGAAGGTACATCATAGTCTAACACAATAACAAGACACTATAGGTCACATAGTTCACATAACTTATAGCTGGAATCTAACACAATAACAAGACAATAAAGGGACACCATAGTTCACAACCTAAACAATCACCAATCTTAATACCAAACCAACACTAAAATGGACCCAATTTCACAACACACAAGTATATACGTCCCCACTGAGCAGAAAAAACTGACAAAATTTAAACATATATGAACCGAAAATGGAAAACAAACAAAAATAACAGAGAACTACACCTAAAACAACCATAGCTTGCAAACAACAAGTCGAATCACACGAAATTAATGGCATCAACCACACATAAAACACAACAGGAGCTCAAAATCATATAAACCCTAGATACAGTAAAACAACACAAATGTTCGAAATACACAAAATTAAACAAGGATTAGGATGCACAACAACATCAAAACAGCAAATCTAACCAGAAAAAGGGATGAGAACGAGCTGGGAAAAAGGATCACATACATGGAGACGAAGCCATTGGACGCGAATTTGGGGGAAAACTAAAAAAACCGGCCGGAGGAGACGGACCAAGCCACCGTCGATGGTAATCGGAGGAAGGAAACACAAACCGGCTGTGATTGATGGAGAGATCGAAGAATAGAGATGGGAGAACGAAGAGGAAGAAGGAGAGAGCACCTGAGAACGGTGGGCTGAGAGCGGATGGAGGAACCGAGGAAAGGTCGGGAAAGTGAATAAGCAATTAAGAAGGTCTAAGCAACCTAATAAAACAATTAATGGGCCTATCTAGCTAACCAACTATGCTTAAAGGTCCATTTCAGCAAATTCCCTCTATATTAATCTTCTTTCTTATTTTCACTATTTGTGTTTAGGGTCAAGTTTGTTTGGTGTTGAAAGAAACTAAAATAATATATCTTCAAAAGTTGCCAAAACTGAATTAAAATTTCTCTCGGTTATTTGGAAAGTCAAATTAGATATCTTTGATGGGTCTTCCAAACAATTATACAATTTTTGGGATTTGGCTTGGAATTATTTGACTGAAATGTCAAATTAGATATCTTGGATGGGTCCTTTCCAAGGGTTGTACTATTGTATTTACGTGGCTACATGGTGAAGTGTCTTAGGGACTTATTAAAGGTCAAACTTCAATGTTTATAGTGCCTTGATAACTTGCATTTGCACTGTATTGGCAGATCAAACATCTTTACCAGACACGACACAAGTAGAGATGTAAGAAGTACTGTATTGGTAGATCAAACATATTTTCTCCGTTGTACAAGGTCTTGTGACCTTCACTCTTGCAATTAATATTATCTCCACTTCTCAACTTGTTCGTCAAAGGCCTTCTGGATTTCAGTAACTTCAAATCTATGCATTGACAAAGATCTATCGTCATCTCTTCTTGCAAAGACAAAGTCAAGATACCTTCACTAGATTCTAACTCCGTCGTTAACCTGAATCCCACTTGATCCTAACTCATTCGTTAACCGGCCTAAATCAAGCTTTTGAGTTTTCCAACTCTTCCCCTCCAAGGATCCATGGCAATACACCTTCGTGTCAGCAGACATGCCATCCTCCAACTCAATTTATCCATCACGGACAATCTTCCTTTAAGTTCCTCATGACCTTCATCTCTTAACAACTCATCCCAACCTTGGACTCAGTCACCTCACCGAAAAATATGCTCAAGAACACATCAATCATAACAACAGCTTGTTCTTGACAAACCAGGAGGACATAAAAGTCACTAAATCCTCCAATAGGAATGTAGTATAATGTGACATGTTCTGTGTCAAACAACCCTAACATTGAATTTCAAACCATTACCAAAAATTCCAAAATAGAGTATTCCTTACCCAAAAAAAATCAAAATAAAGTATATAAATTAATCACAATTTTGTCTAATAGTTGCGGTGTACATGATAATGTAATTACAATTGAGCCCTTGAGCTTACATATATTACATCTAACATACCCCCTCAGTCGAAACAAGAGGAGAGCGGATAGGGAGATTTGATCTAAAATCGAGAAATAATGGACGAGGCAAACCCTTGGCGAAGATATCAACATATTGAAACAGGGATGAGACATGTAAGACACGCACATGACCCAATGACAACCTTCTCACGAGCAAAATTGATATCAATCTCAACATGCTTGGTTCTGTGATGGTGAACCAGGTTGTGAGCAAAGTAAGTAGGACTGACATTGTCTGTATACTCAATAGATGCTTGAATAAGAGGACAATGAAGCTCAAGCAATAAGTTACGAAGCCAAGATCACTCGGCAACAACATTGGAAACACCACGATATTCCGCTTTAGCACTAGAGCGGGAGACAACATGTTGCCTCTTTGATGACCAAGAGACAAGTGAGTCGTTGAGAAACACGTAGCATCCTGACATAGATCTTCTATTGTCCGAACAACCAGCCCAATCAGCATCCGTGTAAGCAACCATGGAAAGAGGTGAAGCCAATGGGGTAATAGTGATGTCAAGAGCCGTAGTACGCTGAATGTAATTGATAATGCATGCATTTAAGAGCGGCAAAGTGAGACTCACTGGGATCATGCATAAATAGACAAACTTGCTGAACAATATAACTAATATCAGGGCGGGTGAATGTCAAGTATTGTAAAGCACTAGGTAGACTTCGATACAAAGTTAAATCAATCAATCAGACACAGGCTCATCCGCCACTTGGGTCAATTTGACACACATTCATGTTCAAATGGGTTTTATCCATGTGTTATATAGTATCTAATCAAGATATAGTACAATATTTCTCATGTTAGATAGCTTTCTGATAAGACACATTTAGGTAGTGTTAATATGAGCATTTAGATAGGTTTAGGTATGGTAAAGTGCATGAGTTTAGAGTAGTTTTCATGTTTTCATTATGTTTCAATTAGAGTCAGAATCTACGAGGTTTGTGCATGATTTCAGGTGATTGTAAAGAGGTGAAGCTAAGCTCGAGCCAATGCTCGAAGATTTGAAGAAAATAGAAGAGAACGAGAGCCGAGGAGAGGAGCTAAACATGTAAAGGATTGGAGCTGTCCAAGCTGGCGACACTGCACTAAAACAAGTCGTGCGGAGGCTGTAGTTACCGGATCGGGGCGTACTTATACTTGTTGGAAAGAGGATTCGAAGACCTACAACTTTCATGTTTACGACTTTTCCAAATTCGGCCTTGAAAACAGCGAAATCTGGACATCAAAATTGCTGCAGACAAAGAACTCGGGTGGGTCAAGATGAAACTCGGCCAAGTTGTTGGTGCACCCGAGTTTTGTTCCGAGTGCAAGAACCACCTGTTTCCTTGTGTTAATTAATTTTTAATTGCAATTTCAATTAAGGGGTACATGAAACGTTAGTGGAGAAAAACAAAAAGTGTGGTGTTGGTTTTAGTTTGGAGAGGGGGGGTGGAACCACAAACAGTGGTAGCAACCATTGGAGCCTTTTGTGATTTCTTTTCAACCATAAACCACTAAACTTCTTTGCTTGGGGAAATTAATCGAAGCTTCGGGTTTTCTATTTCATTGTGAGATTTCTGTTCTTAATACTCTTCTTTGAATATTATCAATTCTTTCCTTAGATTGTTTAGGGTTTTCGTGAATTTCCGTTAGTCTGATCAACTGATGCCTTTTCATGATAATCTATAGCTAGATATAGGTAATTTCTGGTTGAGTTATCTATGTTCTTGAGTAGCAAAGTATAAATCTCTAAAACTGGTTGATTTAGGGATTTGTATAGAGAATTGATTTGCAATTGATGCAATAACTGGTTGTGCGCGTCGATTGTCTTTGTTGATTTCCTTTAACCTTAATCGATTATTGAATTGAATCTTGATAGTTTCAAGATTGTTTGATAATTAGGGTTTTCAGGGTCTAGTTGTCCTGTTAACTAGATTTGATAAGGAATTGGATTCAAAAGACCTAGTCTTTCCACAACAAAGTATTCAAGAGGAAGTTATCTTTTCGTTATCAATGATCAATGAACAAACCTGATTGCAGAGATTGATTGACCTGAGTTATTCTCTCATATTCTTCCATTTAATCTGCTTTACTTTATTATTTTTCTTACTTTTGTTTCTTAGTTAGTTAGTTTAAACCATCAAAATTCACCCCTCTTTGTTTCTTGTTCTTGTTGACACACTTTGACTTGCATACAAATCATTGACTCTTTGTGGGATCGACCCGTACTTGCCAAACTACATTAGTTAGGTTAGTCGGACTTATTTGATAGGATTTAAGGCGACTAGAAAATCCCTTGTCAAATTTGGCGTCGTTGCTGGGGAGTCAAGTTGTTATTTGTGTGTTTGTCTTGTGTGTTAATTTAGCTACTAACTTTTGTTGTGAACCTATCTTACGGTTCACAACACATATGCTACTAACAGTGGAAGATGTTGAGATTATTGCAGTTTGAAGGTGAAAACTTTCACCTATATCTCACTAGGTTGCAGAGGTGTGTGGACATTCGCAATGTGCGGGGTTTCCACGATAGTTTGCGAGATATGGTTGTCTGCGTTATAGAGGGGATGACTGCTGAGACAAAGGCGCGTGCTATATACTTGAGCGGTGGAAGTCTAGCACGGTTAGGTTTGGTGGGAATTTGGGATCTTATCAGCTACATGGGTCACCAGGCCTTGTAGGAAGTGTCCTTTCCCCAAGAACCTCAACCAATGGATTACTTTGACGCACCTTTGGATGATCTATCCAAGGCCTCCTACGAGGAGAATGAGCAATTGTATCAGCAGATCTTTGAACTAGATGAACGAGTGCACCGAATGGTCCAAGTGGGGAATGATATTCTAGCTTGTGAAGCAAGTGAACTACCGTCTAAACCGGTGGTTAACCCGATAGAGAGACACCACGAACACCCTAGGAAGTGACAATGACCTGTTTGTCACACCCAGGGGAAGCTCAGAAAGTCATGAAGATGAAGGTGAGTGTGTGCTTCCTATTCCTCCCTCATTGAGTTCATTCGAGTCTACTCTGCCACCTCCCCTACCCTTGAGCTATGAGCATGATAATGTTTTGGCGGAGGAGGACATGTTCGCAGATGATGACAGTTTCTTCAGCGATGAAGAGAAGAGTACATTGCTTCTTGACATGGAGTATCATGAGTCAACGCATGAGATTCCATGTGATTTGTCGTCTCCTTCGTTCGATGAGATTGTCTCGAGCTCGCCTATCAAGGAACCAAGTCCGGAGCTAATTTCTGTGGCTCCTAAGCAAAGAATTGATATCCTCTACAATGGTGAGAAGTTTGGTGATTATGTTGACCCTTGGGCTCATTATTTCGACATACCACCAATGGAACTGAATTGGTGGTTCTACATACCTGCGACGGGGAGTCACACTCGGACATATGAGGAGTTGAGGACATACTTTGACTTCAACTTATTCGCATGTAGGGCCAGCCTACCTATATGGTGTGCACGAGAGTATGATTTGCTGCTGAAGGCACTGACGATGTCCGAGTGAGTCTTAAATGGACAACCAAAATGTCGAGTCTATGACGTTAACCAAGGACACTTCTTGGGAGGTAACCCAAGGCTAGTATTTCATATTATCATTCTTTCATAATTTTATTAGGTAGTTGTTATTATTTTTCTAGTATTTTTGCAAAAAAAAAAAAAAGACGTTCAAAATCATGGGAATTACAGTAGGTTACTCGGGTAGAGAACTCGGTCGAGTAATTAAACCCCACCCAAGTTATTTACCGTTTTCAAAAAAAAAAAAAAAACAGAGACGCGTCTCTCTTCCCTAGAAGCAACGATTCCGGCCTTGTCCCCAGCAGCGAGCGAGCCTTCCTCCGACCAGCAGCCGCGCGCCGGTGCCGAACACCTCCGCCCATCCTTCAGAGTCCCGGAGCCCCTCTCTCCCGAGTTCTGGCCTCTCTCTCCCGAGTTTCTTCTTCCTTCTCTCCCAGCAACCAAGCCGCCAGCCACCATCTCCCACAGAGCCGCCCTGAGCCGACCTCGCCAGGCCACGCCGGCAGCACTCCTCACGCCGACTACCAGCCGGTCAGCCCTCCCTCCTCTTTCTCTCCTCCATTGAAGGTGTTGGGGTAAGTTTTCAAAATCCCCAATTTTTAGGTTTTCTCCAATTGATTAAATTTGTGTAATTTAGGAGTTGATTGGGTGAAATGAAACCTTATTTGTGCTATATTTGTTGATGGAAGGGGATTGATTTGGGAAAGTTGTCTTGACTTTGTGGTTGGGATGCCAAATTGGGTGAATTAGGAGCTTGTTGATAGAAATTTGTGGATGAATTGGATTGATTGAAATTTGTGAATTGGATTGGGATTCTTATGCTTAATTGTTGAAATGCAAATTTGGGAATTATGAGTCGAGCATTTGAATTGATCTTGCTTTTTGATATTGAACTTGATAAGAGTTTCTTACTGAGTTTATTGATTTTAGTTTTGATCAATTTATGCTTAATTGTTATTAATTTGCAAATTGTTGATGTTTGTGGCTTTGTTGTGTGTTGTTGTGAGTGGATTGACACCATCGATTATTATTGTAAGTTGTCCTTGTCGGGACAACAAATATTTTCTTGTTGGTGTTGCCTTGTCTCTTGTTTGTAGAGATTAGGTTGTAGTGTCTCTTTGAGGTCGAGACGAGAAAAAGCAATGGCTCATCACACTTGCTTGAATTCATCACCTCCGCTTGATATATAGATGACTCCGTAAGTATTCTTCTCCTTCTATTTTATTTTTCACATTGAGGACAATGTGTGAATTAAGTGTGGGGGAGGGAACACTTACATGTTTGCATTTTAGGGAACACTTACATGTTTGCATTTTGGTTGCATTGTATATATTGCTTTCATGTTTTTGCATTTCATGTTTATTATTCTTAGTCTTGCATATTATAAAAAAAACAAAAAAATCATATAAAAAGAAAAAAAAATCAGCATGCATGTCATTCTAGATTTAGGATCATTCAGATAACCCCATCTGCACCGCTTGTCTCCTTAATCTGATTATAAGTCCCATGATATGCTTGAATTGTTGATCCTCGTCTCGTTGTTTAATCTAATGAAGCATGAGATAATGGATTGATTGAACATGTACAACTCTCAGCTTTTATGTGGCATTGAAATCCAACAAAAATTTGTCTTGTGAGTTTTTGTTAGCCTTTTTGGGACTATGCTTTATGGATGTCCTCTTTGCTTCTTGTGTGTGATGCTCTCCAATGTGACTACCTCTGAGAATTGAGATTGATATCTATGTCAAGGCCGTATATTTTGATTATTACTTGTGGTTTTCATGTGATTGAGGCATTAATCTTTTTTTGGCCATGTTATTCCCTTTCCACCTTACATAGTATCCTCTGCTTGAAGCCAAATTTGAGCCTCTTAGCCATTTTTGTTAGCCCCACAAAATGTCTTGTGTATTAGTGGAGTATTTTGAGCATTTGGAAGTTATGTATGGGTGATGTATTCTTTTTGAGCTTCATATGGATGATTATTGTGCTTAATACTCGGGGCCTAAGGAGGATAAAATTCACTTAGGAGTAAAAGTCGAGGAAAAATCATAAAAGAAAAAAAAATCAAGAAAAGAGAAGAAGAAAAATCATTGAAAAATCAAAAGAGAAAAGAATTAACAAAGAGTGAATTGGTTAACAAGAGTTGTGCTTAAGTTTTTATTTGTGGATGGAGTTAAAGTTTGAATTCTTTTGGTTGAAGAAATGTTTGGTTGTGAGTGTTTTTCCGGTTGTAGTTGAGATCTCTTTTTCCCGGATTTTTAGCACCACAAAGCCTAAATCTTTCCCTACCTTGATTTTCTTACCGAGCCCCACTACAATCCTTGCAAGACCTCATGATGATTATTGCTTGTAATGTCACCCACGGTGGAGATGTTGATATGGATTTCAATTTTCATGGAGCTTAGTTGCATTGGATTGAGTTTGAGCGAAATTGACTTAGCCTAAACACAAGAGCGATGAGTGAAACATTATATACCCGGTGAGGTTGGATTGAAATGTGCCTAAGCATTTGAGTTGCTCAAATACATGTGAGGATGTTGATTATTGTCTTGTGTTTCCTACTTGGTTTGGATTGTGTTTTGACGAGGTGAATGCATGAAGAGTATGTTTGTGGGATGTTTGATTGGATTGATTTTGTTTTCTTGAGGACAAGAAAGGTTTAAGTGTGGGGGAGTTTGATAGGACACATTTAGGTAGTGTTAATATGAGCATTTAGATAGGTTTAGGTATGGTAAAGTGCATGAGTTTATAGTAGTTTTCATGTTTTCATTATGTTTCAATTAGAGTCAGAATCCACAAGGTTTGTGCATGATTTCAGGTGATTGTAAAGATGTGAAGCTAAGCTCGAGCCAATGCTCGAAGATTTGAAGAAAATAGAAGAGAACGAGAGCCGAGGAGAGGAGCTAAACATGTAAAGGATTGGAGCTGTCCAAGCTGGCGACACTGCACTAAAACAAGTCGTGCGGAGGCTGTAGTTACCGGATCGGGGCGTACTTATACTTGTTGGAAAGAGAATTCGAAGACCTACAACTTTTATTTTTACGACTTTTCCAAATTCAGCCTTGAAAACAGCGAAATCTGGACATCAAAATTGCTGCAAACAAAGAACTCGGGTGGGTCAAGATGAAACTCGGCCAAGTTGTTGGTGCACCCGAGTTTTGTTCCGAGTGCAAGAACCACCTGTTTCTTTGTGTTAATTAATTTTTAATTGCAATTTCAATTAAGGGGTACATGAAACGTTAGTGGAGAAAAACAAAAAGTATGGTGTTGGTTTTAGTTTGGAGAGGGGGGGTGGAACCACGAACAGTGGTAGCAACCATCAGAGCCTTTTGTGATTTCTTTTCAACCATAAACCACTAAACTTCTTTGCTTGGGGAAATTAATCGAAGCTTCGGATTTTCTATTTCATTGTGAGATTTCTGTTCTTAATACTCTTCTTTGAATATTATCAATTCTTTGCTTAGATTGTTTAGGGTTTTCGTGAATTTCCATTAGTCTGATCAACTGATGCCTTTTCATGATAATCTATAGCTAGATATAGGTAATTTCTGGTTGAGTTATCTATGTTCTTGAGTAGGAAAGTATAAATCTCTGAAACTGGTTGATTTAGGGATTTGTATAGAGAATTGATTTGCAATTGATGCAATAACTGGTTGTGCGCGTCGATTGTCTTTGTTGATTTCCTTTAAGCTTAATCGATTATTGAATTGAATCTTGATAGTTTCAAGATTGTTTGATAATTAGGGTTTTCAGGGTCTGGTTGTCCTGTTAACTAGATTTGATAAGGAATTGGATTCAAAAGACCTAGTCTTTCCACAACAAAGTATTCAAAAGGAAGTTATCTTTTCGATATCAATGATCAATGAACAAACCTGATTGCTGAGATTGATTGACCTGAGTTATTCTCTCATATTCTTCCATTTAATCTGCTTTACTTTATTATTTTTCTTACTTTTGTTTCTTAGTTATTTAGTTTAAACCATCAAAATTCCCCCCTCTTTGTTTCTTGTTCTTGTTGACACACTCTGACTTGCATACAAATCATTGACTCTCTGTGGGATCGACCCGTACTTGTCAAACTACATTAATTAGGTTAGTCGGATTTATTTGATAGGATTTAAGGCGACTAGAAAATCCCTTGTCACTTTCATTTTCCACAAACTATACGTGAAATAGTTTTTTGACTTTCCCCCCTTCGACCGCTATTGCATTTGCATTTCACTTTCAAGTTAAACCTTTGGTGCTTTGGCAACAATTTAGTCAAAAGAATGGCACATTCGAGATTTAAGACGAAATAAATTTTCTGGGCTTAATGGGCCGCCCGGATCGTTATGTGGTTTATTGGCCGTTCTTATTGGGCTTCGAATCTACACAGTTTTTTTTGGAGCAACAAATATCTTCTACTTCACACCCTATACCACTAAATTGTTTTTATTTAAAATATATCTTTAAAAAAATTAAAAATTATATTCACATTTTAAACAATTGTATTTATATGTTTATAAACTTTTATTTCGAAATATTATGTTTTACAATTTTTTAGAAATTAAAAGGACAGTTTTTTGTAAATTATATTTTTAAAATTTTTCAAAATATATTTTTTTAAAATAAAAGTTTATAAACATATTTGTAAAATGTAAATATAATTTTTAAATTATTTTAAAAGATATATTTTAAATAAAAATAATTTTGTGATATAGGGAGTGATATAGGATGTGAAGTAGGAGATCTTGATTTTGGGGGGAGGGGGGGTTATTGGCCTTCCAAATAAAAGTAAGTACCTCTTCAAATAAAAAAGGGTTGTTCAATACACCGTTAATTTTTACTGGACACACCACTAAATTTCACAACCCCCTGCGGAACGAGCTACACCACTAAACTTCGCAACCCCCTGCGGAATGAGCTACACTACCCCTTGCGGACGTTCCCAGACATTGGACCAAACAACGTGTTGCGAACAATGTTAGTCCGCATGAGGTTGCGAACAACCTTTAGTCCACAACTACTTGCGGACTAGATTGGAGATTTAAAAAAAAATCGAGTTCCGCAACAACCTGCAAACTAAAACAAAATAGAGAGTGAATTTATTCAAGTGATTTGACTTGCTTTACCGATCTTAGCTTCAGAGTCAAAGCCACAATCTATCAGATGTCTCCGAAGAGACTCAAAGCCACAATCTATTATTTTTCGCTTTCATTTCTCTCTCTTTAAGAGCAATGAAGAGCAAGTTAAAAAAAAAAAAGAAAAAAAAACGTCCGCACCTACCTGCGAAACTTTTAAAGGTTTATTTATTGATTTATTTATTTATTAATACTAGTTGGTTCTGTGTGCTTCGCACACAAGCTAACTAACTTTTGCGAGTATTTTTAATACGAATTTTCTATGTTATGCCGAAAAAATATTAAATTACAAAAATATTCACAGGTTGTAAGTATTTACAAAAATATTCATTCTTGTCAGTCTTTTCAGAAAAACGCGGTCTAAAACCGCGTTTTTCGTTAAAAATATCGATTTGAATCGATCATTGAAGGAAAATAACATTTTACAATAAAAACGCGGTTTAAAACCGCATTTTAGTATTAATTTTGCATAAAACGCGGTTTTAACCCGCGTTTATTTAATAAAAACCTAAAAAAAAAAAGAGAAAAAGTAAAACGCGGTTCTAAACCGCGTTTTACAGGGACAGAGCTACAGGGAAAGGCGCCGACGGAGAAGATGAACCGAGGAGGAGGAAGAGCAGGCGGGCAAGCACCAGCAGGCGCCGGAGCCCTCTTGTGCGCCACCCTACTGTTGGAAGCGGCCTTCGATAGGGAGAGGGAGGGTTCGTTGCGAGCGTAGCCCGGGCCGGAGGAAGGAGGAGAGCCCAGAGTCCGGAGGTCGCGAGCTCTGGGAGGCAGAGGGAAAGAGGGCTGTGGGAGCGGCGATTGGAAGCGAGCTTCGATCGGTGCTGGGCTCGCCTTCCTCCTCGATCGAAGACGGGCAGTATCCACGGCTGGGAGCGGCCTTCGATAGGAGACGATTGCGAAAAATTGGGGTTAGATCTGCGATGAGGAAGGCAACGATGAGGTCGGCAGTGGTGGATGAGGAAGGAGGCGATGAGGTCTGCGAAGCTGATGTCTACAGGGGCCGATGAGGAAGGCGGAAGGCGATGCCGATTTCTGCAGGCAGAAGGCGCGCGAAGCTGATGTAGGCGGTGGCTGATGAGGACGGCGGCGGTGGCAGATGAGAAAGGCGGTAGGTTAAAGCCTATGTGTGCAGGGAGTTGATGAGGCAGGCGGAAGGCGAAGTCGATGTCGGCAGTGGCCGATGAGGAAGGCGGCGACGAGCATCCATTGATGAGGAAGAAGCTGGTCGATGGGGATGACAAGATAACGCGGATCTAATCCGCGTTTTACAGGTTTTTTTTTTGAAATAAAAATTGATATAGACGCGAGTTTAACCGCGTTTTTATTGAGAAATATAACTTTTCTCCCGGCGCCAGGTTCAAATATGTGACTTGCACAAGAAACGCGGTTTTAAACCGCGTTTCTCTGTCCAACCTTCAAAAAATGAATATTTTTGTAAATACTTTCAACCTGTGAATATTTTTGTAATTAAATATTTTTTGTGAATATTTTAAAAAAAAAAATTCTAAGAAATGAAACTTGAAAATATTTTTCTTAGATATACCTGATTTATCCATTTTAAAAATAAGTTATGGTGTTCACCAATTTTCTTTTAAGGTTTTTTTCCCGATGGAATATCGTTATCCTATGCTTTTAAGGAACACATTAACCGTTTTTAATATACTCCATAAGTATTAAAAATATGTGTTAATTAGCCATAATTTTAAATTGAGAAAACCAAATTAACATTATTAGTGAAGATTGTTAATTTAAAAGCAAATGGGTTGAAAAAATGTTCTTAAATTTTAACAATTAATTGAAACCAAATTAAATCTATATATTTGAAAGCATAAATAATTTATTCTTCCTATAAATTGACAACATATAAATTAAGTAGACAATATATCTTATGCCTTTATTTTTCCTAAACATACAAAACCATCTATTTATTTTAAGGACAAATGGTTCAAAATATAAAGATTCATAATGTACTATTTATGGTGTGAATGTTCCATCTACTATTTTATATGACCTCTCGATTTCTCCGACAACGTTTTGTCTAATATTTTGAATTCTTTATTTTTTTAACAAAATATTAATTGAAAAACAATGGACAATGTTGTACAATCTAGATAAACCAATGATAGGTTTTATAATTATTATACATTTTAGGGATAAAATAAAAATAGAATAAATTGTAAAGCCTAATAAATAATAACAACATTCAAAAAAAGAAAAGGAAAAGGAAAAAAGCCTAATAAATAACAACAACATAAAAAAAGGAAATAATAATTTTAATAAGGCACAATGGCATTTTTGGGATTAAATGAAAAACAATGGGTGAGTTTTAATAAATAACAACAACATCCAAAAAAAGAAAAAGGAAATAATCACAATGGCATTTTTGTAATTAAATGAAAAACAATGGGTCATTTTTAAAAATACTATTCATAGACCAACTCTCCCTTTTATATAGTTAAAGATATAGATTAGGGATCCGCATCCTAACGTGGTGGTCCGCATCTTGTAGTGTAGCTTGGTCCGCACAATGTTCGGGGAGGTCCGCATCTCGTAGTGTAGCTTGGTCCGCACGGAGTTGCGTAGCTTGGTGTTGTATCCAATAAAAATTACCGATGTATTTAGCTTTTCGGAATAAAAAAAGTTGTTATATGAGTAATACTCATTGGTTTTGTTATGATATTACGAATTTCTAATATATGTATTATGTATATCATATTATTACATTATTTTTATTAAATATAAGAAACAAACAATAATTACATTAGATATATTAAATATTTTTGAAAAAGGATGATGTTGAATTATTATAAATGCAAAATATATGTTATTAATATTTTTTACAAAATAAAAATAAAGAAAAAATATCACATTATAAGCAAACAAAGCATGAATTGACCCATAAATACGATCATAATAATTTTTGCGATCATAAACGAAGCTGATAAAATTATAAACGACGCTTAAGTATAAGATTATCAGTATTCGATCTCTTAGAAAGTGTTAAACATAAAACACATATTTATTTATTTAAAATATAGAATTTATATTGATCGATTTAATCCTCAATGTATATAGTTTAACATTTTTTCAAGAAATAAATAAATGTAAATTCAGTTTAAAATATAAAAATATGAATAATTTCATTTTAAATTTATTTATGAAAAAAATAGGCCAAAACAAATAAATATCACCCCTTAAGTTGTGGATAAAATAAAATAAAAAAGAAATTCATATAGAATATCAAGTATCAAATTCATATAGACTATCTGTATCTGGGAGGCACTTCCTATGAATTCTGTGTTCAAGTCTTACTATACCGCTGGCCAAGTAGGCTTGTCCACAGGTCATGGACCCCGTGAGTCCGGGTCAGGCGGGTCAAGGGTCATGGCTGGTCAAGGGTCATGGTTAGTCACGGGTTCAAGTTATTTTTATAAAAAAACATTCGACTCGTCGACCCGTGACCCGCCACCCCGCATCTCCACGGGTTCGGGTCATGCTTTCCCGACCCATGACTCGGCGGGTTTGACCCATGGACAGGCATATGTCCAATATTGTTACCATGGTGGTGCTAGGCTATGCCCTTTTATGTTTTGTTTTGTGTTTGGGCTTGTAATATATCGTGACGATTAGTCCGTCTGTCGATTCGTCGACCTCTCGAAAAATCAGGTAGTGTGTTACCCGTTCTCTTGAATATTTTTCTGTATATAAAAAAAACTACAAAGAGAAAAAAAAGCACAGAAATTCGCATCGAGCACTACTAAAAAAACAGGATTTAGCAACGGATGGTTAGCCACGGATTATAGACGACCCTATATTCGTGACCATTAGTGATGACATTGGCCACGACTGTTCCTGACCGTGGCTATATTCGTGGCTAATACTCATCCTGGTATGACATGACAAAACATTCGTGGCTATTAGCAACGACCCAAATGTCCGTAGCTGATTTCGTGGCTCGATATGTGTCAGTGTCAGTAAATAGCCACGAACGTAGCCACGAATAGGATTGTCGTGGCTGTTTTCGACGCTGATATGGCCACAACACAATATCCGTTGCTAAATCTGTGGCTATTAATTATCAGCAATTGAGTGAACAAATGTGGTGAGTGGGCCTTGAATCACTAATTGTAGGCGGGCCGGATATATATCATGAATGGGCTATCCGATGACCCTTGATCCGTATCTAAATCCGGTTACAAACTCTCCCAAAATTTCTGGGCTCGGCCCAATAGAAGTTAGTGAAAGCCCAATTGTCCTATCTCAGCCCATTAAATTAAGTGGAGATTTAGCGACGATTGAATCCGTGGCTAAATCCGTGGCTATATTAGCCCAAATATGACCATGTCTTTCCGGATTGGCCCATTGATCCGATTGGCCCATTGATGGGCCCAAATACACCTACGAGTTTTTTTACATATAAATTAACAAGTTTTAAAAAAATATATATTAACTTATTAATAAATTCTTATGAGAATATTATAAGGGTATGTTTTGAGGAAAACTCATATAAGTGACTAATAACGGTTTAATAAAATCTTATATTAAGTAATAAATTCTTATTAGAATATTATAAAGGTGTTTTGACGAAACCTAATGTAAGTGTCTAATAAATGTTTAATAAAACATTATAATAAGTAATAAATTCTTATTAGAATACTATAAGGGTATGTTTTGAGGAAAACTCATATAATTGACTAATAAATGTTCAATAAAACTTTATACTGTATTAACTTATTAGAATACTATAAGAGTATGTTTTGAGGAAAATTCATATAAGTGACTAATAAATGTTGAATAAAACCTTATATTGACTAGTAAATTCTTATTAGAATACTATAAGAGTATGTTTTGAGGAAAACTCATATAAGTTACTAATAAAATCTTATACTAAGTAATAAATTCTTATTATAATACTATAAGGTTATGTTTTGAGGAAAACTCATATAAGTAACTAATAAAACCTTATACTAAGTAATAAGTTCTTATTATAATACTATAAGGTTATGTTTTGAGGAAAACTCATATAAGTAACTAATAAAACCTTATACTAAGTAATAAATTCTTATTCTAATACTATAAGGTTATGTTTTGAGTAAAACTCATATAAGTAGCTAATAAAACCTTATACTAAGTAATAAATTCTTATTATAATACTATAAGGTTATGTTTTGAGGAAAACTCATATAAGTACCTAATAAAACCTTATACTAAGTAATAAATTCTTATTATAATACTATAAGGTTATGTTTTGAGGAAAACTCATATAAGTAACTAATAAAACCTTATACTAAGTAATAAGTTCTTATTATAATACTATAAGGTTATGTTTTGAGGAAAACTCACATAAGTAACTAATAAAACCTTATACTAAGTAATAAATTCTTATTCTAATACTATAAGGTTATGTTTTGAGTAAAACTCATATAAGTACCTAATAAAACCTTATATTAAGTAATAAATTCTTATTCTAATACTATAATGTTATGTTTTGAGGAAAACTCATATAAGTAACTAATAAAACCTTATACTAAGTAATAAGTTCTTATTATAATACTATAAGGTTATGTTTTGAGGAAAACTCATATAAGTAATTAATAAAACCTTATACTAAGTAATCAATTCTTATTCTAATACTATAAGGTTATGTTTTGATTAAAACTCATATAAGTAGCTAATAAAACCTTATAGTAAGTAATAAATTCTTATTCTAATACTATAAGGTTATGTTTTGAGTAAAACTCATATAAGTATCTAATAAAACCTTATATGAAGTAATAAATTCTTATTCTAATACTATAATGTTATGTTTTGAGGAAAACTCATATAGTAACTAATAAAACCTTATACTAAGTAATAAGTTCTTATTATAATACTATAAGGTTATGTTTTGAGGAAAACTCATATAAGTGATTAATAAAACCTTATACTAAGTAATAAATTCTTATTCTAATACTATAAGGTTATGTTTTGAGTAAAACTCATATAAGTAGCTAATAAAACCTTATACTAAGTAATAAATTCTTATTATAATACTATAAGGTTATGTTTTGAGGAAAACTCATATAAGTACCTAATAAAACCTTATACTAAGTAATAAATTCTTATTATAATACTATAAGGTTATGTTTTGAGTAAAACTCATATAAGTAGCTAATAAACCTTATAGTAGGTAATAAATTCTTATTATAATACTATAAGGTTATGTTTTGAGGAAAAATCATATAAGTAACTAATAAAACCTTATACTAAGTAATAAGTTCTTATTATAATACTATAAGGTTATGTTTTGAGGAAAACTCATATAAGTAACTAATAAAACCTTATACTAAGTAATAAATTCTTATTCTAATACTATAAGGTTATGTTTTGAGTAAAACTCATATAAGTACCTAATAAAACCTTATATTAAGTAATAAATTCTTATTCTAATACTATAATGTTATGTTTTGTGGAAAACTCATATAAGTAGCTAATAAAACCTTATACTAAGTAATAAATTCTTATTATAATACTATTAGGTTATGTTTTGAGGAAAACTCATATAAGTAGCTAATAAGTTTTGAATAAAACCTTCTATTAACTAATAAACTCTTATTTGAATATTATAGGAGTTTGTTTTGAGGAAACCTCGTTTAAGTGACTAATAACTTTTGAATAAAACCTTATATTAACTAATAAATTCTAATTAGAATACTATAAGAGTATGTTTTGAGGAAAACTCATATAAGTAACTAATAATTGTTCAATAAATCCTTAAATTTACTAATAAATTTTAATTAGAATTTTATAAAAGTAAGGTTTGTGGAAAACTTATATAATTAACTAATAACTGTTTAACAAAATCATATATTAATAATAAATTTGTATGAAAATACTGTAAAAGTAAATTTTTAGAGAAATTTATATAAGTAACTAACAAGTGTTGAATAAAATCTTATGTTAATTGATAAATTCTTATGAGAATAATATACAAGTAATTTTATTTTAAAAATTTCAGATAAAATTTTAAAAAGTATTTGACTTTGTTGTTACTTTAAAAGATATCTCAACTTTTATTTATATTTTATAATATTAATGTTTTATATTACAATAATATGATTCAAAATAGAAAAATCCAATATATATAGAAAAAGTGAATATATGTTGAAATTTTTTTATGGTCATTTGGCGAAATTGGCACTCAATCGAAATATTTTTGGGCGGTATAATATAATTTTGAGGGGGAAACTTTCCGGGCTTGAAATTTTAGATGTGTGGATGCGTATAAAGGGGTACTTTCCACTTTATAACCCTAATGGCCTCTTCGGTCTATCGCCTCTCCTTCTTCACATATTCAACCACCGCCAGACGTTTCCTCTCGCCTTCTGGTTTGCACTGCCAGACATTCCTCTACTTCCGCCTCCTCCTGCTAGCGGCGAACCCTAAGCCTCCCCAAAGTCACCTGCCTGCAGGAGCCACCACTGGTCGCCGCCCTCTCCTGTCCGCAAAGCCACCGGATCCGCCTGGACCCGCCGCTCCTCCTCTCATCAGATCCGCCCCTAGGCGGTGGCCGGAGGTTCCTCCACCACCGTTCGCCTCCCTGGCCCCAAGCTCCCAGATCCAGGCTTCACCTCCCCAGATCTGATGGGTTAATGCTTAGAACGCGATTTTCGCTCGTTCTTCAGCCAGTTGAAGCCGCCTCTTCCATCCTTCTCCTCGTCTCCTCCGGGCAGCAGCAGCAGCACACCACGAGCACCGGAGCCGACAGCTACACATCCCCTTTCCTCCGTTTCCCTCAAATCCGAACGGTAAGGCCCCCTTCTTCACTTCATTTCACTCTTAAACGTTGTAAGGTTCCACCTTTTGACCTCCCACCTTCGACCCAGGCTGAGCCAACGCACCTGAGCCTTTGACGAGGTCGAATCCACTCCGAGGAAGCCCAGATCCGTCCTTGAGCACCCCGGAAACTGTCTTCGAAGGCACTCGGTGAGCATGCTCTTTCTTATACTTTCTTCTCTCGTTGAAATCCTTCCAGGTTGGTAGTAGTCGGAGAGGCGGGAGTGGCCCTTCCCCTTCCTTTCCCTGACCATCGAACGGGTCTCTTGAGGAAAAGAGTGAACAATGCAACGGGTTGGGATTGTTGGGCTTGTTTGTTTTGGAAAATCCGATTTGGGCCTATTCATTAGAAATCTGATTTGGGTTTTAAAAGAGAAATAGTGATGTATGAAGTACTATTAGGTGAGTTTAGTATTATTTATTTGCAAATTACTTATGCAATTTCTTTTCTATAAAGTCGCGCGATGCATCTTCATAACTTTTTATAATCTAACAAGTGATAACTCTTTATAATCTTACAATTTTGATGTCCCAGGTTGGTTCAAGGATGTTATGCAACATGAAGTGTTAACAAGAAATTGGATGTTTAATTTCTTTTTTTTTTGTAGTTTGTTTCTTTTGTATGTATAATATGTTCTTTATTTTTGTACTCCATTTATGTATGTTTGGATTTGATATTGCTTTGGATGTATCTATAAAAGTTTTGTATATTTTTAAAGTATACAAAACATTACCAATGAAATGAGCAACAACAATAGCAAATATTGGTGTTACCAACGACCTTGGCAACAACCCTACCAACAACATTACCAATGAAACGAGTAACAACGTTAGCAACGACCATAGCAACGGATCAGCAACGGATCCGATTAGGCTCATCACCAGTTTGCAGCCACGACTTCAATTTCGAGGCTGTTTTCAAACCGGGTTCGTAGCCACCGCCACGACATATGTCATCTACTATTACCCATGGAATTAGCCACGACTATATGAGTTCGTTGCTATTTTCGGTCGCTACGTCGGCCCGAATTTAGTCACGAGGCATATGGCTACGGATGGCCCGACCGTTGCTGAGTCCGTGGCTAAACCGGTTAGCCACGGTAATTCGTTGCTATTTTCCGTGGCTAAATCCTGTTTTTTTAGTAGTGAGCACAAAGTGTTACATTATGTTTCAAAGATATAACTTTTTTTTAATGACGAGGAACCCACATTTGGTGACAAACCCCGAACACGTGATTCAGCCGGCAAAAACGACGCACCAGGTAAACCGGCTTGTGCCGACCGGCTCGACCCACTGGAAAGGAGCAAGACAAATCTTAAATTTTCATCCAAGAAAAGGGGCGGAGGTAGGGATCAAAGATATAACTTTGGCTTTTATATACCGTATTTGATAGATGTTGAATTAAACCAAGAAAGGAAAGATCAGTTGTCCATTAGGAATAAATGTATTTTTGTGGTTAACATAGAATATGATTCGACTTGGTTTGTTTTCTTTTCATTATGTGATTCAAAATAAAGTTAATAAGGATTACACCATATTTAAAAAGAATCAGAATTTTGTCAAGTCTGATTTCAGATACACCAATAACAGAACAAGTAATTTTCAACTTTTGGACATATTTAACCAATAAAGTGATTATTCTCCCTCCAATAATAAAACAAAAAAAAAATTCATCCTATTGATTTTAATTTTTAACTTCAATTTGTCACTAGAGGGATTTATCAATTTTACGAAGAGCAAATCAATTGAATCCAAACCAGTCTAAACTTGTTAAATACTTTTTAAGGGTCTTGTTAGATACACCGCAAATGATCATTAAGGATTTGCACGTCCTTATTAACGTGCATGCACGTCCTTATTAACGTGCAAGTGTGGAATTGTGCACAGGGGCGGAGGGAGGGGGGCATGAGGTGGCTCGAGCCCCCCCTGGGTCGGGGGAAAATGTAAAAAAATAAAATAAAAATAAGTATTTTTTCGTAATTTTTGATAATTTAAGGGTTAAAAATAGTTAAAAAGAGTAATGAATCAATAAGTGCGCTTAGCTTAGTTGGTATGAGTTGGGGAATAGAATGATAAGGTCTTGAGTTTGAATCCGTATAACTTCATTTTATAGATTTTTCCCTCTTTTTAGCTTTTTAAACTTAAAATAGCTATTTAAATCATACATTTAGTGTGTTTTCTATTATATTTTTTATAAAAAAAATTGTATCTTATATATATCTTCAAAAAAAAAATCCCGAAAATATAAGTGAGCCCCCCCCCCCTCGGATTTTTCATGGCTCCGACCCTGATTGTGCATGTTGTTAGCAAACTAGGGTTTGCACGTCCTCAACAACGTGCAAATATTGCACGTCGTTAACAACGTCCTTGACAACGTGCAAACCCTACTTAGGGTTTAACGTTTAGGGTTTAGGGTTTAGGGTTTAGGGTTTTCCGACGGTTTTTAGGGTTAATTGAAAGAAATTGAAGGGTTTAGCTAGTGGAGTTTTAGGATTTAGGGTCTAATTAAATGAAAAGCAATAATTGTTAAGGTTTTCATTCAGATAATATGCGAATAATGTTACAAGGAACGGAAAAAAAAGGTTTACATCCATAATTGTAATAAACTGGTGGAATAAAATCAGGATCAGCTGCGGCCTCAGGGTCATCAGTGGGCGCGGGGTCGATAAGCGGCCCGTGTCTCGCGATCCACTCGTCCGTCACCACTGCCAGGGCCGTTCCGTTATATTTTGAGGCCTTGTGCAACAAATTTGTTGAGGCCTTTTTTTTAAACTAATTCAAAAGGGATAAAAATAGTCCACCAAATCTAAGAAAAAGATGTTCTCATAAGTACAAAGTCATTACAAAGAATCATTAACTAAATCCCAACTTAGTGATTTCTAAAGTAGAAAGGTACAAACCAATAACAAAAAAAATAATTATTATGATTATCTAAGAAACTAAAAAGTAAAAGCTAATAAAAGAATATATTATCGAAATCTTTCAGGTTGAACGAACAATTACAATGACTAAATATGTTAAATTGATTTCATTACATTATGGCTTTTTTCTTTTCCGGAGGTGGATTAGCCCGTTGCTTGAAGGTTTGTGACAGCCCAAAAACATAAAAAAAAAATAGGGCTGCTATAATTTTTTTTTTTTGGAGAAAAATAGAAACGGGTGATACGTTTGGGATACCCGATCCTTCGCCTGTGGGCTCAAGATCAAGAACCACGCCGTATATTTGCTTAGATCTTGCAATGCTCTTTGATATCTCCTGATTTGGAACAAACAAGTAATTAAAATTCTGAAATAGCGACAGTTTTATACTTAGTAAATTTCAGAATTGGAAATTAAGAATTAGCGACAGAAAGAGGAAAGCGAGGGACTGGATGCGCGAAGATCTCAGTAGCGCAGGAGCTGGGCACACAGGCCTTCGGCCTCAGGGTGTGCGGATGCGGGAGCGCGCGGGATCTCTCGCTGGGAGCGAGCGAGTCAGCGGGCGAGATCGGGAGCGAGCGCGCCTGGGAGTTTGGGCGCTGGAGACGCGGAGCGAAGGCGAGGCGCCAGGGATGGCCTCGCTCGCTGGGAGCGACCTTGCTTGCGGATGCCGCCAAGCGCTGGAGATCTCGGATGCGCTGCTGGTGTCGAGTAAGGCGACTCGGTGATCTTTCCTCGATCTCGACAAGAACAAGGTGAGGGTTGGTGATTTGTGAAGGCCGAAAATTCTCAAGACACAAGAGCTTTGATAGTTGTTTGGATTGATAACCAAGAACCCTTTAATCCATAAAGGGGTTCTCAATTCTATTTCAATCTAATTAATTCAAAGTGCATAAACATGAATTTATAGTAAAGCTTATGAGAGATCTAACCAATCCTTCCTTGCAAAGGAAAGGGGTTTGGATAGATTAATTCTATCTAAGATAACTAAAATAACTTTAAGATAAATAAATCCCAATGAGATAGATATTTAATAACTTGGTGGCCAAGGATTATATCTAGAAGAGATATAATTAATTTCCACCTTATTTATCTAAATGCATAAAATAATAACATAATTAAGTAATAATATCTCGGCCCATGCACAAGACAAGTTCGGCCCAAGCACTAGACAACTCGGCCCATGGTCATGTCGAGTGGCCAAAGACATGTCGAGTATGGTTGGCTTATGGTGGGTGCAGACGAGTCTTCATGAGCTCCGTGTGTGGACGCAGGCTCACTTCTTGTGCTGGCGGAGTAACCTTGAGCCCAGTGATCTAGGGTGGCCTGAACCCTTGCTCTAAAGTTCCATGGCGACGGACAAGAAAGGCTTTAGTTGCAGTTTGAATCTTCTTGGCCCTTGCACGAGTAATAGGACCATCAAATGGAACCTTCATGTTGTCCTCAATGTCACCAGGAGTCATCGATAATTGCACGGCATCAACGGGCCTCTGCTGTTAAAAAATCAAAATGGGGTGCTGTTTTGGGGAATGAAATCATCTGAAATGGTGTGCTGTTTTTGGAAAAAAAAATAAGGGTGCCCCTGCCTGCTGTTAGGGAGACTCGAACCCAAGGCAATCCGCAACTAGCGCAGCATCTCACGCCTTTACCAACTGATCTACTGAAACATGCTGATACATATTGCAATTTCATTATATATAATATATATTATATGTAAAACTTATACGATTCGAGGCCCTGTACTATTGCACGTTTCGCACGCCCCATGGGCCGGCCCTGACCACTGCAACGGGAGGGCCGCCAGTGTGTCTGTATGAGCGCAGGGCCTCTGGGGTCAACTGGTAGTACGCGGCGACCGTGTGGATCAGCTCCGCCGGGCCCATATGTGACTAACACGGCAGACCCTCAATCCGAAGCCCTAGGAGGCAGACAACGTCGTGCAGCGTGATGGTCATCTCGCCCCACGGAAAATGGAAGGAGCTGGTCTCCGGTTGCCAATGCTCTAAGAACACGGTGACCGTGAACTCGTTCACACCCTCCCAATGGAGCGCCCGCAACTGCGGGATGCCCGATGGAATCAGATCCTGCCACCAGGTCCCCGGGCCCTCGAAGATATACGGGTCAAACGACAGCAGATGAGTCGCCCGATGGTGGAACTTCAGCAGCGGCAGATCCATAGTCGGCTCCCTCCACACCCGGTACGCTCGATGGTGCTTGTAAGACACTAGCAGATCGCCCGGCGGCAAGAATGGGTCGACCTGCGCAGCCGGTGCAGCAGCCTGCGCAGCGATGGGTGCGGGCTCCTGTTGCCCCCCTCAGCCTGCCCCTCAGACTGCCTCTTCTCCTGCCGCTCCTGCCCGTCGTCCACCCCCTCTACGATGTCAGGGATGGCGGACTCCAACGAAGGCTGCTGCCCATCCATCGGATCGCCAAGCCCGCGCCAATCAGGCAGACCCCGCCAGAAGTTGTCATCCTCGTCAACCGGGGGGGTCCCCATGGACTGTTGGTAGCCCTCTGCAGACATCAGTAGATCATCTAATGTATGTATCTCATCGAGTCTAACATGGGGTACCGTCTCCCCCTCAAGTAGACTGACCGCTGCCTGGTCGCCGACCCTAACTGGTCGTAGGGTACCATCCCCCCTCAAGAGCCTCCCTACCTGTTATTATGAAATGTTTAAGAATATGTTACTTTCTGTATTACTTATGCTAATTCATTTGATGCAGTTGGCTGTTAATGTCTTTTCAATTTTTTATAATTTCTTTTAATGAGTTTGAATTTATTTTAATGTCTTCTAATGTCTTGGAATGACTTTCAATGACTTTTACTGTCTTGTAATGGATTTTAATGGCTTTTACTGACTTTTAATTTCATTATAATGTCTTTTAATGTATTTTAATGACTTTTAATGTTATTCTAATGTCTTTTGATGTCATTTAATATATTTTAATATATATTAATCGCTTTTAATATTTTTTTATTGTCTTTGAATGTCTTTTCGATATTGTAATGTGTTTAAATATATTATACAATTTTTAAATATCTTTTAATGTATTTTTACTGTATTTGAATTTATTTTAATGTATTTTAATGTAGTTTGTACATTTTGTACAAACTATATTTGAAACTATAGACATACAAGTAATGTATTTTTATGTATTTGAAACTACAAACATAAAACAAGTAATGTAATTTATAAACTATAAAATTATAAACATATAACAAATCATAAAAACTATATACTATCAATTATAATCTATCAATTATAATCTATCAAATTATATTATAAAACTATATTATAATCTATCAAACTATATTATAAAACTATAAAACTACTATCAAATAAAATAAATAATTCAAATAACATACCGGTGGGGTCGGGACATGAGACACCTCACACCTCCATATTCCGTCGCTTCCCCGACGGTAATATATAGGGGCTGTGTCGCCACCTCTGGATCCGACGCCGGCACCACCACCTTCGGCTGATCGTCGGCCGCTACCTCCATCGCCACCGCCTCCGTCTGCGCCTCCTCCACCGGAACCGCCACCTCCCAACCACCACCGCCACCACCCTCCTCAGTCTCTATCTGCGCCACCTCCATCGCCACCACCTCCGCTGCCTCCGCACCACCACCCTCCGCCTCCACTAGCACCGCCACCACCTCCGCCTCCACTGGCACCACCACCATCTCCGGCTCCATCTCTCTCTCTCTCTCTCTCTCTCTCTCTCCGCCGGCAAACCCTAACCCTCTCTCGATCTCTCTCGATCTGGTTGAAGTGGAGACGAAGGGGCACCTCGTCTTCAATTTTAGATGACGGGCTTGCACGTTGAAAATGACGTGCAATATTGCACGTCCAAATTGACGTGCAGTTTTGCACATTGCTTTTGACGTGCAATATTGCATGTCTCTTTTGACGTGCAAGCACATTTTAAAAAATAAAATAAAAATGTGCCTGCACGTCTGGGCACGCTGGTTGCAAACCCACCTGCACGTTATTTTCGACGTGCAAGCACGTTAATTCCGACGTTCATGCACTTTGTAATTAAAATGCGGATTTGCGGTGTATATATCCGAATCGCTTTTTAATGATAGTGTTGCATCATTCATTACATATATAATCAATGATAATGCTACAAATCAATCATTTGTGCTTGCTTTAATCCTCACAATATAATCATATCTTTTGATTAATATTAGTATTGTCTAATGAAAGCAAAGTGCAACAAGCAATTGCTTTTTTCCTTCCTCCCCCCCCCCCCCCCCCCCCCCCCCCCCCCCCCCCCCTTTTTTTTTCAAGTGTTCGTATTAGTGGGTAGGAGGTCTTCACGGAAAGGGACCCTCCACATTTGTACATTAGAGATTAAAATTGCACAATTCTTCAAATCTAATCTAAAGTACTTGATCCCCTGTCGGATTTTAACTTTAAATATGACTTTTGTTTATTTGATCCAAAGGCTGATACACAGTCCGATAGGGATGTTCACCGGTCTAAACCCGAACCAAATCAAGTTGAACCGAAAATCGAAATCTAAAAAAATGTGAATCGAAAATCGAACCGAATGTAATAGGTTTGGTTTGGTTTTCAGCCGGTTTGACTTCGGTTCGGTTATGAACCTAAGTGAACCGAAATTAATTGAGCAATTTGATTTTGATCTTACGAAGGGAATTTCATCGGAGATTTCGAATGAACACGACAGAAAAAAAAAATCATAAGCACAAACCAATATAGATAGTATCTTAATACACAAAACAAGAGTGCCAATAAAAGATGAAAGTAAACAAGAGTGCCAATAAAAGATGAAAGTAAACCCATGATCCCTTGCCTTAGTAGTAAGGGAGAGCTGGTCCTTGCAAGAGATTAAGGGTTCAAATCCCACTCCTTACACAATTTGTTTAATTAGTGGTTGCTCAAGCCTTCATTGGATTGGGTGAGCCTTGCTTAACCGGTTCGCGTCCTTTAAAGGCTAGGGCTCGGACCCGTAGGGAACTAGTCGATAACCTCGGAACCCCCACGTCACAAAAAAAAAAAGAAGCTGAAAGTACTTTTTTTGAAATCCAGATTCTCCATTTTTGCAGAGCATATATAAGAAGAAGAGAGATTTACATATAAATTGGCGGGTAGGAATACGGATGAGAGAGAGATCGCCATTTGTATTGCGATTTTGTGGCGAAGATGCGAGTGGAGTGGACGGCTACAGTAGGCAAAGCTAACCTAATTGTGTTAAATTAAAATATAAAAATAATACAAAATAAATTTTGGTTTTTTCTCGGTTGAACCGAACCGTATAAATCGAACCGAAAACCGAAATTGAAAATTTTATGAACCGAAAATCTAAACCGAAACACCACGGTTCGGTTTGGTTCCGGTTTTTTCGGTTCGGTTCGGTTGAAAAAATCGGTTTGAACCGAATTTTGAACAACCCTACAGTCCGGATCTCCCGTAACGTCCGATATTATATTCAGTGCTATTTATTGTGGGTATAAATTGACATTTAAAAAATTTAAAAAATTATATTTATACTCTAAACACTTATATGAACACGTTTATACAATTTTATTGTGAAAAAATATTATTAAAAAATATGGATAATGATTTTAGAAAATATTTTAATTTTTTTTATAAAACATATATTTTAACAATTAAAGTTTATAAACATATTAATATAAATGTATAAAGTATAAATTTAGTTTTTAAAATTTTTTTGATGTGAATTTATTTTCAAAATAATTAAATATAACATCGGATATAACATATAAAGTGTTATAACGGATCCAGAATGGCTTTTACATAGCTAGTGACGAATAACATAATTTTTAAAAAATAATATAACTTTCCTTTTTAATGAAGACAGGACCTTGCATCTGTCATGTTGTTGATCTCAAGTTCTCAATTTTATATTGTGTTTTTTTTTTCCAGAGATGGTAAAGAACTAAAGAAGACTTTGATAGTTTAAACCTATGAGATGTGATAATTTTTTTATTAATTAAAAATTAGAGGTCAGGAGATGTGTATGATTGTAAGAATATAAAAAAAATTGGATTTTAAATTTTTTTAATTAGTTTAGCATTTTTTTAATTAGATTTTTAGGATCGCTTATCTTTTTTTAGAAAATCTTTCCCAATTTAAGATCTTATTAGGGCATAGGATAGAAAACCGTCTAAAAAAATTATGTAAATTTGAATGTCAAGATATTGATCTGAGTGCAACTTTATCGATCTGTCATTTTATCAACCTTCTTAGTAATAAACAATATTGAATCTTTATTTTAACAAAAGCAAGCACATCTATTATACTAGGTAAGTGGGGCGTGCAGCAATGTGACATATTTAACACCAAGGAGAATTGAGTTTTTTAGCGGCAATAAAATTATATTAACAAATAATAAGCCAATAACCAAAGTATGGATGTCAAAATCAGCGCATCCATTAGTTTTCATTCATGCATATCGTTAGCAAACTCTAAGTCTTCATTACGTATCAACAGCAAACTCATGCCTTGAAGCAAAGTACATCATCGTCCACTAATCCCTCACTCTATATTTCTTCCATTGGATGGTGACAATTGAAATGAAGATACAAATGTTTAGGCTATCATTAAGATAGATAACTCAAATAAACATACACTATCAACAGTCAACACTAACTGATACGCAAGCAAATTTGATACTCTTCGTAAAACATCGCATCACTCGCTTTAAAAACTTAGTTGCTCAGCAGATATTCACAATAGCTCAAATTTTACCACTCTAAAACAGTTTGGTTATCTCTGCTTTGTAAACAAAATTAATAACTCGAGAATGTTCGATATATAACACAATCACCTAGAGCTCACCTTTGTGACCCATGATTGGACAACCCTTTCAGAGAACACAAGGATGAGTACTACAAGGAGTTACCATTGGAATGAGAAATCACTTGTGACAACCCGAAACCTATTTTGCAAATCAGAAGCTAAAAAGGAGTGGGAATGAGATGTGAAATAACAACTCATCAAGTCAAGGGTTAGAACTGAATTTGCAAATCAGGATAAGATTAAATACCTCAAGGCAGTGGTGCAAATTAACTCAAAACCCACTCACATTGAACAAGAGCAGGCCACAACTAAGGCTGAAATCAATAACATATCATTCAAAATTAAGACCAAATGTAAATCATAAAACAGGAGGAATAAAAACAAAACACGAGCCACAAATTAGGGTAGAAGATCAACGACTCCAAGAGAAGAAGAAGCATGTTACGACAAAACATAAAGCAAAGACCAAATACTCGAAATCAAAGATAGAAAATTCTAAATGAATACCAAATTAAAATCAGAAAATAGATGGAGGGCAATCAGAATTTAAAAAAAAAAAGAATTGTGCTGTTGAAATCAAGTTGTAATAAATCAGCAGTGAAGCTAAAACAAAAACCCTAGAAATCATTAAAGTAATTATTATTAGCCTCAAATTCAAGCCGAAACAGCAGCACAATCAGAGACATTGGAACTTACCAAGTATAGAGAAATCTATAGGTCGGTATAGTTGTTTGACAACTCCAGCAGATCTGGTCAAGAATGTTCAGAAGTGCTCCCTTAATCGAAGAGGCTGATACCAAAGTCCTGCAACATAAAAAAAAAACACGCAATGTGAAGCGACGGATGAACCTACAAGAACAAAAAGCATGAACAACATAAACAAAGGCACAATTTTATTTATTGATCTAGCTACCTTCGGTAAATTTGTAAAAATTAAAGATAAGTAGTTTTTCCACAATAACTAAACAACGTGAACCCCATTTCTTTGACATTCACTAAATGGTAAAAAAAAGGCATGCAATTGGTGTATGCATAACTTGACCCAGAGTAGCTGTTTTCTAGTTGGAGGACCAACATACTTCAATTGCAAGGTGCTGTATAGGGCTGTTAAAATAGAAAGAACATATTTTCAAAGTAAAAATAAATCACATATAACTATCTATAGACTGTTTTGGATGTGTTATGCCTAGCATGAAAGAATTCTAAAAGAGTCATAATTACCTGAAAATAAACCCTCCCAAATTCCCACTATGCTCTCACTCAACATACTCTTATGCGTTAGCCAACTGCAGATCCATGTACAAGTCGACAAACACAAGAAAGCTTGGTGAAAATCATAGAAAAATAGTAACCTAATGCCAACATATAAATTTAGAACTTAAAAAAGCAGCAGCACAATTTTTTTTTGTAATTCAATAGACACCTAATTTAAGACAAGAAAGCACATAAACCTAATTGAAACAAACATTAGAATAGAAAACATTACTGAAACAAATCATTCAACAAAATACATTCCAGGAACTAAACCAAACTATGGGTCTTTGAAAATATTTTAGTTACTAATTCATCCAAAGAAAGAGAGGAGATAGGAGGTGTGTGGCTGGCGGTGTGTGGCCTTAGATGAAACTGACTCAGCTCTGAATTGAAGACAAACGATGTGGTCACAACAGGCCAAACCAAAGAGATTAACAAACAAGTTGTCGAGTGAGCCAGCTTGACGTAAATCTTGCTGGAACGCCACCTCAGTTGCCTGATACAATGTTCTCAAAGCGGTTAGTAAGTTCTGTGTATCAAATATCAATCATCTATCTGTAAGAAAAATGCTACCATCAATCACTGAAGGGTCCTTTTGTATACATATGATGTATCTAATTAAGAACAAGAACAATATCATAATGCTTAAGATTGAATATTATATGTAAGAGATTACTACATTAGATGACAGGTATAACAAAGTAACAAACACACCACATAAGGATGAGATCAGCTCAAGACAATAGTCATACCACTGGCTACTCAAAACAGGTCTAGAGAGTCAGGATTCCCTAACATGTCGTGGCGTTTCCATTAGATACAAAGGGAACATAACCGAAAGAAAAGAAAACAAACTGAGGCAAATCAAGACAAATATAGACTGTAAGGTTAAAATCAACAAACTGGACGTGGCAGAAGAATAGTCATCTACAATGCTCAAAGTTCAAGCCTTCCATTTGTAAGCATCAACACAAATTTGTTAATCTTCCTCACATATAAGATAGGCCAGCAAATTACATTATAAGATAGGCCAGCAAAGAGAAGATAAAACACGAAAGAAAGAGCCACATTACATTATAAGATAGGCCAGAAAATTATTGCTGCCTGAAATATCAAATTGTACCTGAATGTTTTCCAGCATGGAATGTCCAAGGTTTCTGAAAGTGCACATGAGGTTTTGCTCAGTAACATCACCCTTTACATTGACACTGCTGCAGCTCTGCTCTTCAGGTTGTGCTACCACAGTGCTCCTTTGAGTTTCCTGATTTGTCAGTTTTATAATTTGAGCCTTCCCTTTATCAGAAGGCCCCTCACCAGATGCATGGCGTCCAAGCTTCCACAACCACTTAAACTTACCAGAAAGAGACTTTTTTCCCTTTAAAGCTGTTGCTCTAATAAATCTGGTGAATCAGTTATAGTAGGCACGCTCGCATCTGATAGATCAGAAATCGTAGATTGATCTTCAGGAATGCTAGGTTGATCAATGTGATTGGACTCTTCATTCGAGTCATGAAATACAGATGAAGCAACACTACTTTTTTATGAGTCATTCTCAAGGGAATTTGATCCCGTTGCTCGACTTCCAGGATCCAAAAACATGGTAGAGATCTCCTTACTCGAAGTGCTTTGCCCAGAGAATGTCTTTGCAATGGCAGTTGACTTTTCACTTGCATCATGCACTCTCACAATAGATTCATCATGAAAAAGACCATTATGATCCAATGATTCGCTATCTTCAATAGATCCATCATGAAAAGAACCATTCTGATTAACTGAATCATTTTCTCCTATGTCATCGAATTCTTTGCTTGGTTGCCGTGATAAATCTTGAAGCATGCTTCTTCTAACTGATCTGTTTTCCTTCCTGCCATCTCTCCTTGAGGGCGAAGAGGAAGGCTCAGACTCTGGCCAAGATAACCTCGACTTTATTTTCTATGTCCAACCCCTTCTAAGCGTAGAAGTTGGTTTCACTGCATTTTTCGCCGTCTTAAGGTCTTCTTCCTTTTGCAAATCTCTCGACTTCTCCTCCCAGTAACTCTCAGGCATTTAAACAAGAGGAGTTTTAGTCAATGCAGAATCAAAAGAAAATCTATGTCCTCTTGCAACTGATGACTTTGTATGTTCATAAGATCAAGTAACTGCACAAGAGGATGCCACATTAGCATCCAATGCAAGATCCAAAATAGATTTTGCCATCGTTATCAGTTTGTTCAAGTCTATGCTTCTGGGAAAATTGAGCAGCCTCTGAAGAGAGGAAGTTGCGATTTATGTGGCAAGCAAGCAAGATCTCAGACTCAGGATCAGAGAAACAACCATAGCCAAGATGAATGCTCCTCTTCGAGAATTCAGGGCCCTGGATCAACTTGGTTAGCAGTACCTATCTTGGAATTATCAAATGACAATAACTCGTCCCATATCATCAAGAGATTGTTTAGTGAAAATTCCCGTCCAAAAAGAACTCTTAACCAACCAAGGGCAAAGTATTGAGGCTCCACTCCTAACTCAACAAGGTGACTATACAATGAGGAATCAACAATAGAAAGCAAGTGGTATAATGTTGATGAAGCCTCGATTACTGGAGCATTGCCAAGTTGGGATCCATCCCCGGTTGAGGGCGAGAAAAACTTTGCCATTACCACTGCCCCACCCACTCCATTCATCAAAGAATCAAATATGCAGTACACATCATCTTCCATAAATTTTTCATAAAAGAGGGATTATGCCAAACAGCATATAACGCTATCGATGTTCCCTCCTAACAGGAAAAAATGACATTCACAAAAAAAAACAAAAAATTGATATAGAAACATCTCAGAACATAAATATTTACAGTATGGTTGTATGACTTCTAATCAAAACGAACACAACTCAACTTGGCATAAAGTGTAAAAAATATAGCAAGAATCTAGCAAGTCTCACTCTTACCTGAAGCTTCATTGTATCAGAAGTCCGATCATCAATACCTTCAACTTCTCCACTTATTCAAAATTGCTCCCAAGTATCACTAACATACCAACAGGTCTGAAATAACATAATGGTTGGCTTAGAGAGGATGAAAAAGATGGAATTTCTCAAAATAAATCAAGTCTCACAAACGAAGAAAACCTGGGATTGACCATTGTTGTTAATACCTCAGCAAAAAAAAATTGCTTAAGATCTTCAATATGTAAATTTAGGTGAAACAGAAATCAGTTGTAGATAGTACATATTAATAAAATGAACTCTGTGTAGCCAAACTCTATTGTTTGTGTAATGACAAAGGATAGTTTCAATAAACAAACATATCTTTTATTTTATTCAGTAAAGCACCTCGAATGCCTAACTTTAACGCATTAACACCAGATGATACACATGTTTATTAAAGATCCAGTGATAAATGTTTATTAAAGCTCCAGTGATAAATTGATTGAAACATCATCACAAATGTCAAATCCCTGTTTTATATTAACTTATTTGAAAATAGGGATTGAACTTCAAACAATATACATATTCTGTGTTTCTTGAATCTCAAAATTAACAATTAATTATATATCTTATTAATTTAAAAAAAAAAAAGAACCAAAACACAAAACAACAACGAAAAGAAGGAAAAGGTAAGCTTGTTGAGACCTTGAAATGAAAGCAAAGAGATAACATAATAGTTTGACATCCCAGCAGGTCACCTACCTATAAGATTTCATTGGAATTTCCCCTAAAGGCATCTACACCCTTTTATTGCCTGAAACCACTGGTGAAACCACGTTAAGAATAAAACACGTTAAGAAGCGAAACCACTGGTGAAAAAATGCAGCAAGGCAACTACAGAAATCTGTAACTCATAATGGAAACTAAAACCTAAAATAGCAGAAAGTACAAACTTCTTAGCAGATTTTTTGGATAAGGTCACATGAAGTGATAGGGCTCCATTGCTGGACTGCGAAATGAGATGGAATTTTGAGAACTGGTGTGGCTGATCCGTTGTTGGGCTAAAAAATAGGAAGATATGGCCTCTGCACAGATTTTCAGATAGTTAACAAATGAATTCGGGTAATCTCCAATTTGAGTAATTGATAACCCTGCAGCTCACTTCTTCCTGAAAATGCTATGTGAGCTTCCACAAACGCAACCCCAAGAGTCCAGGAAATGCTTAAAACCTTAAAGTATCATCATATAAAAAGAGAATTAGATATGTGGTAGATTGAAATGGTAGTTGATTAGACTTCCGCAGAAGCAAGAGGATTCTGGAAGCAAATTACAAATCTGTAATGGATACATAAGAATGTTGTTAATGGAAAACGCACAGGTTATATTTGGACTTGAAGATTCGGATGAGAAGGCACCATTGCAGGTATAACTACTTTAAACATTTCAGATGCACTTAGGATATACCTGCAATTGAGTCCTAATCTGTGGGCCAAACAATATGTTCTTGGTGTTAGAAACTTTGATTATTTTCCCGCACAATTTCCCATCACAGTCTTCATCGTCCCCACTATCAAGAGAATCAACAAATCTGAGTCCTCATCCCTAATCAAACAATATGCTGTTAAATTCTGCTTGGTATGAATGGGTGTATCATGAGGATGGAAGAAGAGGTTGGAATAGTTACCCATTTGCGTCCATGACAAGAGATTTGAGTCCTGAGAAATTTGTTTGAGCCTGATTTGCTGATAAGATAGGAAGAATAGCCAGCCTGTTCTCATTTGATTGCGGAGGAATCCCCAGTTTAACAATGAAGATTGTGGTACAACCCTTGCCCAGGCCATCACTTTCAATCTAGATTTCGCCTTCCATAAGATTGACAAATCTGTTTTTTTTAATTATTATATTTAACCACAACAAACCATTAGATACTGACTAATGAACATCATAAAGAAGAGAATGAAAAAATCGTCATTGATAATGATAATCAAGTGGATTTTGTACTTTGTAGCCTATAACATGTAACAAGGTTCCTTCTGCATCAAGAGTGAAGACAAAGCAACAATACCTCTTACAAATTGCAAGCCCGAGTCCATTGCCAGAACTTTTAGCCGTGGCTGATTGGTTCCCAGCAAATTTAGTGAACATCCTGGGAATATCTTGTAGGTTGACACAAAGCCCAGAATCCTTGACCTAAACCAGGAAGATAGGGGAATGCATCAGAAACAAAGGGTTGCCACGCAAGAGGGAACAAGAAAAATGTGTGGAAATTACATGCACGCGTAAGTGGAACTGACAGTCATTTGAACATGAAGTGTTATTTAGGTTAGAAACTTCTAACTTTTTGCGTATTGAAACATGAAAAAGAGAAAAAGAAAATGGAATAAAAATAAACAAACAATGGTATACCCATTGTCTACAACTATAGACAGGTCAACGCGCCTAACAAGAATGTTCGCTTATCAGGTAGGTATTCAATTTTTAAACATAATCAACAAAATCCACTACAATCAAATAGCTTTAGTTGATAAGATAGAATACAAAAGTAATGCTTGTCTTCAGCTAAAATGACTTAAAAAATGGTATGCACTAAAGCTATGATTAAAACATGGGTGTAAGAACTCATTGTGGAAAATAGATAGTCTGCAACAAATGAAATAGGATGGTCTAACATAACCCCCCATCCATTTACAGATCAAAATAAAACAAGTAGTTAAAACTAAGCTATATCTAAAGGTGCGTGAATGAAAGAGGAATTTGAGTCCCAAATATAGTTGGAAAATCAGAAATATGATTGAAAACTACATGTCAAAATTCATAGAATCTCCCCGCATAACACAAGCTTCATCAATCTCACCCATTTGGATTGAACTGTTTAATAGCCACGGTTTGCACCATGCAACGAGTAAAATACAAGCTTGATCAATCTCAAGTTTATGTACAAGTCTAATTAGATTCATAACAGACAAGTAATTGACAATCAAATGTAATTCAAACTCGGAGTATTTACCGATTTGTACTCTCTAACTGGCCGTTGAAAACTTTCCCAAATCCTCCCTCCCCGAGAAAGAAATCGTCTCTGAAGTTCTTGGTTGCTGCAGCCAAGTCGCAAAACCGAAAAGTCTTTGCGGTTATGTAGGAAGACCCTTGCCCGTCAACGGAAACCACTTTTCCCTTATTGTTTGGATTCGGCCTAGACCTCCCTAAAACAAAAATATACATTACGCCATGGAACAATCAGCAACTGGACATACGGAGTACAATCATGAAATTCACTTCAAGTCCATTGCTGTAGTGTGGTCAATTTCCAAATCGAACACCTAAAATTATTTATAAGTTACCCACAATTCGAAGCCGCTGATCAGCCAATTGACACAGGAAAGCTAAATCCTTATTGGTAAAATTCACGCAATCTCAAAAAAAAGAAAAGAAAAAACTCATATGAATGATTACAACCATTTTTCATGAATCAAACACAAAATCGATCAAGAATTGAACAGAAAAGATCATCATATCTATATTGAAAGAAAGATTAACAGTAACACAAAAATCATCTACACTCTCAGATTAACAGCTGAAGTACCAATAACACCAAAATCAGGACATGAGAAGAAAGATTGGGTAACAGGAAAACCGAATCCCCTAATAAACCTAATCCGATTCATTGAAGCGACAAACAAATTTTAAACGGGAAAAAAAAAGACTAGGTTGACTTCGTACCTGCGCAGCCTGAAACCGAGCAGAGACGACAGTGAAGAGAGAGGATTCGACGGAAGTTGGCTGGTCCGTGGGCAATTCCGACCGAGTCTGCGGTGCTCCGACAGAGAGTGCGCTAGAACTCGTCGGTTTGGATTAAAATTCAAAAACCCTAGATTAAAAATCAGAAAGGAAATCGCTTGGCCTTTTCGAATCCTATACCTTCTGAAGCAGGTGCCAGGAGATAAGGAGGAGGGAGAAGGTGACACGAGGAGGAATGAAGAGGTGGAAGGGCGGACGTCTTCTGAAGCAGGGGCCAGGAGGGAAAAGGTGACACGAGAGGGAAGCATGAGGGGAAGGCGGACGCTGCTAAAATTGGGCTATTGTGGACCGTAGATAACTTTTAACATAAACGGTTGAGATTAAAACTTGCCCCCGCTTTTAAAGTAGTATAGATAGATATAGAATAATGGCTATGATTATAGTTTTAATTTTTTTCCATAGTGTTTTCCCTCGGTTTAACTACCTATTTCTTCAACCATGAATAAAGATTACTTCACTCAATGATGTAAACGTATGTTTTATTTTTTATTTTTAACTGGAAAAAATTCAAATAGGGTTTACTCGTGTTAAAGAGCATCCAATCGGACGAGGTCCATCAAACCTTAGTCATTCGGCAGTGTATATTGAGGCGAGTCTGCGATGCTCACAGGACTCCTAAAGTACCGCTGGCCAGCGGTGTCACTGCTTGTGGTGCGTGATGTCGGCTCTTAGTCTATGTTGTCTCCAGCATGGTTGGATTAGGATAGCTTGTTCAACTGTATTTGTGTGCTTCTCTCCATTTGTAATGCACCCTTTTTTTGTTTATTGTGTTGTAGGTTTGTGTGGTATGTTTTGACGGTTCGTCGTCTGCCGACTTGGTCGGCTTCTCAGGGTGCCGGGTATATCCGGTCCTCGAATTATTTCCTAATCAAAAAAAAAACTTGGTCATTCTACATAAATTGCTCATGGGTAGAATGACCAAGGTGAGCAACCTTGTTTGCCACTATGTTCCCGAGCGAAGCTCGTGTGAGAGCACAACATGACTAGCTCCTAACAAATATCGTCTCTTAATGTCTGTCATTATATATCATGCATCTCAATCTTACAAGGGCAATATCCTTCTCCTTTTAGATTTTTTTAATAATAATGAAGGAATCATCTTCAATATATGTTTTAATTAATACCAAAAACATGATGGGTTTGGTTCAACAACCCCTATTTTTTCCCCGCAGATTTGGATCTTGTTAATATCATCCATGATAACACACGGCATTGTTGAAATATTTAACAGTTGGACAAGCATGTCCCAATACACATCTTTATCCTCAGTAGCTTGTATCGTCGTGGCAGTAGTACCGATTTCTAATAACCTTTCAAGATGAAGCTGAAGTTATTGCAGTTTTAAGATGAGAATTTTCACCAATATCTTACCAGATTGCATATGATAGTAGACGTCGGCTATGCGAGGGCATGACTCCTGAGACATGAGACCTTGTTCTGTACATGAGTTACGTAGGCCTTTCAACGTTAAGAGTGCCAGAGCTGTCGAATCTTTTTTTGCTACTTGGGTCACTAAGTGGAACAAGACATGGAGTTTTCACACAAGGTCTTATGGGAGCGGTAAATGAAGCAAATTGAGAGAGAATTGAACTGACTCGCTCAACAAGTGAGTGAGATGGCAATAGAGAAAACATTAAATCATCAAGTTGATGAAGTCAGCTAAGATGCAGACAACGATGGTTTAATCGATGTCGGAGGAGAGAGTTCGATGCCCCTTAATGTGGAGTCTCATGATTCGAATCATGGGTTTCCATGTGTTTTGGCTCCTAATCCAATCGAAGAAATCATCCCTGGCTCACCTATCGAGGAACCAAGTCCAAAGCCAATTTATGTTGCTCTTGAGCGCAAAATTGTTAACATATGCACTTTTGAGGATTATGGTGAATGCATCGACCCTTGGGAGCACTACATCGACACACCACCAGCGGAACTGTGTTGGTGATTCTACATACCCTCTATGAGGAGTCACACTCGGGCATATGAGAAGTTAGACATTCCTCAATATCACACCTTTTGACTCTAACTTTTTCATGTGGTGTGTGTGTGTGGTGAGGCTTGAAACGGCCGTTGATCCTTGCCAATGATAATCTCAACTCAATATGCTAGTATAGCAGTAGAATAGAGGTTGATCCCACAGAGAGTGTGTGTGACTTATGTATATTCATTGTTAACAATAAGACAAAAGAGAGAAGTATAGAGAAAGCAATAGTAAAGAGCAAGAGTAAGTAGAAAGAGTAGTGATGATTGGTTGAAAGCAATAGAAAGAAATATAGTTCCACTCACAATTCACAACAATGGTTGATTTCCTGATCCTTGGGCTTTTCTTTAGTTAAGTTGGTTTCTACTTAGTTATTCTAGGGTTTGGTTTGTGTACAGACTTTAGTAGGCCGCCTATTCGATCACCACTAAGATCCCTTACTCTAGCATAGGAGGCTAATAGCAATAGGTCTCAAACTCCTAGCACATAGGCACTATCTCTCCCGTCTTGTCGATCTTCTCACCCGGTTGTCATCCCAACCATTGCTTCCACTAAAAGAGATAATTCCTGCATGTCAATCTTCCTACATCATCAAGATTCTCGAACCGTTCCTACAAGACATAATGACACTACTAGAAATGTCTTCATACACGTCGGTTAAAAACCGATGTCAAACAAAAAAAAATTCAACGTGTTAGTGGGAGGCGTTAAAGATCCAAACTTTACCACATCGGTTTTTAACCGAAGTCGATAACTATTTATAACATTGTTTTTATTGTTGATAATGATTTAAGTACGTTGATATAATTACGTTTTGGTTGATGAACCTAGTGTTCAACCATTGTTATTTTGCATTTCTAGACGTTTCAAACATTGTAGGCTAATAAAAAAAATTGACATTAACATCACTAAATTTTTTAAAATAGATGTTTTATGTTGATATACACATCGGTTATAAATTATTCATTTTGTGTGCACTCTTTATTCATTTATAAGTTTATGATATTAATTTATATAAATAAAATATATCATATTGAGTATTTTGAAGTCGATGTCATTAGTATATTTTCAAATCAGCTTTGAATTGAAAAACGATGTCATTATGTTTTAAAACATCGATTTATGCTGTTTTAACGATGGAAGTATTTCTATTTACATCGGGTAACATTTCAATTTTGATGTTTTTTGAGGCTTCATAAATCATTTTGTGCCTTTACGGTCGACATATGTAAAAAAAATAGACATCGTTTTTTTTGCTCGGATGTCTGATGTTTTTCGGTTATTAGAAGTATTTACATAGATATGTCATACATTGATACACCTGTTCCAGCTAAAATATCATCCACCAACATACATTGACCATATTCAATATATCATTCAAGATACATTTACCACAACCAGTACACTACAAAAGGCAAAATGCATGCATTCTCTCTCCCCTTACCGAATCATGTTTCAAACACTTTATGATTACAAATTTAAGTCAGCTGCCATATTAGCAAGAAGATAACAAAACTCTGAGTGTAGCCAATGCTTGGGGATCAAGACCAACAGTAGAAAGCAAAGGCTCAAGCATTTCTAGCGTTGGAATTGGATGGCGCTTGCTGATATATTCCAGAATCATTCATATAAATCTTTGCAAAAATAAATGTGAGAAATTCTTATAGATAAATAATACAGTAATAATTGACATGGATAATTAAACCGAAAATCAAGTCTAAAAAAGGGGATGTTTTCCAACTTGGAACCGATGAGTATATTTTATTCTTAAAGATATATAGTTGCGTTAAGAATGCCAAATAATGGCAACATAACTTGTCTTAATAGTCGCTCTACTCTATCAGATTATCAAAATTTGTGATATATTTCATTTCCACATTACAATAATAAGCTTTCAGTGGACAATGATACCAAAATGTGACTATTTCTTGGCCACAGAATTTAAAATTTCCCCAAACTTTTCGATATGCTTCAAGTGATGAATCTAGAATTAAAAGAATTGAGCTTTTTAAAAAAGATCTAAAAGACATGAATAAAGAGTGCTCAAACCTCAACAGTGAACATAATGGAAAATGTTTCAATATTTTCTCTGCAACAGATGCATTGGCAGCAAGCATATCATCTGATTTGCTTCTCGAAGTTGATACATTCCTGTTAGACCTGTCAAAACATAACCCGACCCGACCGACCAGAATTTTTTGGGTCAAGACCCGAGTTTAACCAAATCCTCCAAGACTCGGATCAAGCAAGGTCTGAGCTACTATATCAAGGACATGAAGACATGCAAAACTACCTAACAATTCATTTACAGGACTCAAACTGGGAAATGCTGAGTAGATATGTTTAGGCTACAATAATACTACATAACAAAATAGGGAGAGCCAATTAAGACATATTTAAAGACCAAACCGCCATCAAATAGAGTAATTTTTAGAATTTTGGAACTGAACATTCAAACAATAAAGATATTTATTTGAACAAAGGAGAATATAGATCAATATCTAGAGGGTCAAGAGTCTCTGTATCAATCTGGAACTTAACCTTAGCAGATGCAAGGCAACTTCATTTTCAAGCAATTGAACCAGGAGTCTCTTGTTTTGGCAATAAGCCATTATGATTCCAAGTACAAGAATGCTTCAAAACAACCATTACGATTGCACAAAACCTAATAGAAAAGAAGCTCAATGTTTAGTAAATCAATTCAAAAGAAATCCCAAACCATGACAAAGAAATACGAGTGAGAACGCAGAAAAAGAGGGAGGGGCAGCTCTTGAGGTTGATTACGAGTTGCACATACTTCCATTTCACTTGTAAGAATATTAGATTGAGGATCAGAGTATGACTATTTATATAACACAATAAAAAAGGGAATTGCTGATAAGGCTTTCGCCCTTCCCTTTAGTGTGTTAGAGAGGGTTCAGTGTGTATGTAATGTGGTGTATTGTTGATAAGGATTTCACCTTTCCCTTCAGAGACAATTCAATTTAAAAATAAATAAATTGAGTATGTGAACATCCTAAATTTCTCACCCCATGCTTAAAATCTTACTTTGTCTACAAATTAAAGAAAAAGAATGAAAGAGGTAGAGGAAACTCACTAAGTAATCAATCAGGCATTCGAGACAAATCATTCAGCTCAAGAAGAGGTAGTGGTGTAGCCTTTGAACAACCCCTAAAATTCAGCAACTTCTCATAGTTATAAGACATGTCCAACACCACAAAAACAAGCGAAACTTGCATAACAATCAGCATCAGATTTAGTTCAATAGCAAAAGAATATCAAAGAATAAAATTCATCATAATAGGTGACTATTCCTAAGTACTAACACCCTTAAAACATGATAAAAGAGTAGAAATTACAGCCCTAGGTGTTTCAGTAGAAACTTTTAGCAACAACTTGGATGCAATTGACACTTGTGAACCTTCTTGGAGTTGGATAAATATAGGCCTATCCTCTTTGCAATAACGCATGGCCAAGACACAACACAAAAAGAAAGCACCATAAATAAACACATTCCAACATCCAAGAAAAATATATCAGCCAAGAATGAAGAACAGCAAAGACCGGTCAAACACAAATCAGCCCTTGCAAGTCATGCTCAATCACTTATGTCAGACTAAAAATATGAAGTTCAAGTAATTCCAGGGAGCAAGAACTAGCAAGCAAAAATTGAAGCAACGCCATCTTGATGGACACCATCTCAAAGTATCTAGACTTATCTCGATAATAGCACTCAACAATAACAAATTAAGCATAACGCCATATCCAGTGGTAAAGAAGTATCAAAAATCAAGTAAGTCGTCAACTCAAGCAACAACTTAGCAACCGGGAAAAAATAATAATCAGCCCTAGATCATGCTCATCCATATTTTGCAACTAAATTCATGCATTTTTTATATGGACATAAGGAGCATGAGACAAGCAAACAAAATCATGAAGGGACACAATCCAAAGGCATACAACCAAAAAAACTCAGCTGCCAGATCAATTACGGAGTAAGTTAAACAAAAATAAGGAGTAGCTACATATTATATCCAAGCAGCGATTCTCAGCCACACCAACTCCGTGAATCAAGAAAACTCAACTCAATAGAAAGTATCTAGCCTTATAAGCACGAGTTTAACCAATTCTAACTCTTGCGACCATGCTCAGTCATATATATCAGTAAAAATCAATGAATAAAGGTGACTTCCGCTAGCATGAAACACACAAGAATTAAAAGCAATAAGCATACTATACCACATATACCCGGATTCAAATTTGTAAAGCCCTATTCAACCATAACTAATCAGGGGCGGCCCGGTCAAATCGAACAAACACTCAACTAATTCGGCGATACCATATCAGATCGAGTATCAACAATCCCTTAACCCATATCAAAGAACACTTAAGCAGTAACAATCCCGCATCACAACTCAACTCTGCCACTAATTCAGAATCAAATTCACCAAATTCATATTAGAATATGATTATAAGTGACAAGGGAAATCGATTTTGAACCTGCACATACCGGGCGGAGAGTAAAGTCGAGGGCACAGTCGCACATATTCAGGGATTGAAATCGAAGCCGGCAGTAGCAAGGACTGAGGCGGCGTCCGCTAGGGCTCTGTGTAAACCGGGCGGCTATGGAGCAAACGGCGACCATCGGAGGATGAAGAGGCGATGAACGTGGGCGAGGTAAAGGGCGAAAGAGGGGAGGAAATGAGGGAGGTGAAAACCAGTGGTGGCAGAAGAAAGGTCCGATGGGGGGAGTGGAGAGGGATGGAAAAGAAAGACGGCTCGAGGGAAGATCCCGATGAGGAGGACGGTGGAGTGGTGAGAGAAAGAGAGAGACGACGCGGTGAGGAGTGGCGCTGAAGTGTATTATCCATGACTTCTTAAACAACGGCTCAAGCACTCGGGATGGAGCGAATGAAAGGAAATCGGGATATGGAGGAAACGAGAAGCGGTGGGCTCAGATTTGATCGACTGTCGTTATCATTCGAGAAAGCATCAATAGAGAGGGCACAAATAAGAAAGTCAAGAGAGAGGTTCCATGGATTGACAATGGGAGAGGGGGATCGAAAGGTTAGATAGGGAGGAGAGAGAGAGAGATGAGATCTGGTTAGGGCCTATCGCCTTAGAAAGTTCAGAGAAAGGGTTTGGGTTTTGCCTATCGCAATGGATGGATCTGAACGAGAATGGGTGATTTGAGGATATTTGGGAATTTTTGGTTAAGTGTTGGGATTTGGGTTTTAATTTTTTTTAGTCAAAATCCAAATTTCAAACTTTTTGGCTAAGGGTTTGGGTTCCGTCGGCCTCTTTATTTTTTAGCGCTTTTATTTTGTCAAAATTTCAACTAAGTATATTACGCGCCTTTCGAATTTTTTTTAAATAGAAGTTTTAACATTGTCCAAGAAGTTAAACTGATGTATATAAAGTCAATGACTTCTAAATATTTTAAATTTATGTTATAAATATATTTAACATCATGTGTTTTCTGATTGATGTAAATAATGTGATGTTTATGAACAGAATTCTAGTAGTGTGACTACTTGTGGATTAAGGCCCTGTAAAGGATGAAGCTATAACCCTAGTGCGATGAGATTCTATCTTAGCGACTAATTAAGACACAACAACATTAGCAATATCGGAACAAAGAATATTGAAATAAACTTAAATGAAATTAACCATAGATCAGCTCTCACAATCCATCAACCATGTCTTGAAATGTAAGCAAAACTAAAAAAAAGATTAGTCACTCATGGCTTACCTCAAAACCCTAAATCGTAGGGAAAAGTTGCTGATGAATGTTCTCTGAATTGCTTGATTAAAACCCCTAAATGAACTAAGGCATTTATAGGTCTAAGATTGGCCAAAAACCCTAGAAAAACCGGTCAAAATAAGATAAGACTAGATCTTTATAAGATAGGAAATAAGCTCTTTGGATAGACTTTGGAAGATCGTACGTGGATCTGGCCTTATCGCTATCGGAGGGCCCCGATCCTCTGTGTCCCGGATTCCTCATCTTCGCTTCCTTGCATTCAACCCGCTTCTTGTCGGGGCTCATTTAAGCTCTTTTTTGGACATGTTTTCTCCTTTCCTTAGCCATCCTTAACAGCTCCAACAACTCTAGTATAAAGACCAAAAATTTTAATTATTATTTTTAATTACCTGATTTAGAAAGCTTTCAAAAAATACGCCCTTTAGCAACTTGCTATTTTTAGAAATCCTTTGAAATGATTACGACATCCTTTTGAATTCGAATTTGACGAGTCTTATTTCTGCTATTGAATTCAGATTTGAAAACTTAGAGCCTCGTTGGTCGTTTTGAAACGTTTGAAGTTTCGAGTTGGATTTTCGAGAGTCGGGATTTGGATTCGGACCTAGCGGGACCATCTCTCTCTCTCTCTCTACATTCTCCTTCACTCTTTTGTACTTTTCCCAATTAAACCCTAGTGAGCCCCTTGCCTCCACTAGAAATAGAAGTATAGAATGCTTCAATCCCAAAAGACCCCAAAATCATTCTAGAAATCTGAGCCTCCAATACCCAAAACCCTAATCTCTCTCTCTCTCTCTCTCTCTCTCTCTCTCTCTCCATTTGAAAATCCAAAAGACAACCCTAAAACACTTTCCTCCATTTTTTATGTCAATCTTCAAACCCACCTTCAAAACCCTTCTTTTATGTTTCCTCCAGCTCAAAAACCCCCAAACACACCTTCTTTCCCTCCTCCTTGAAGACCTAGCCAAGAAGACGAAGGTCTGACATCGATTCAAGTAAAAACCGTAACTTCTGGAAGATTTGGCTGTCGTGAATTCTGAGTCGCCACCGCGAGTTGGAGCACAGAAGCTGCAGAAAACCCTTTCGCCGCCGCGAGTTCTAACTCGCCGCCATGCAACTGAGCCCAAAAACCTATATTCGTCTTTTCTCGCGGTAATCTAGGTCGTTTTCCCTCCTCTTGCTTTCTTTTCCTTCCAAACCTTTTAAAGTTGTACCTTTACTAAGTTTCTGATGTCCCTGTTTTACACCATGTTTTTACGCTCCTTATTCTATTATTTTGGGATGAAATTATTAGGAGTTTGTGTAGTTATGCTTAATATTGCCAGATATGGATTCTACATAAGTTTGATGTGGTTTTAAGGGTTTTAGAGCTAATTTTGAGAAGTTTGGACCCACTTTAGAGCTTAAAGGAAAGTTATGAAGACATTGGAGAAGCTAAGGAAGAGCACGGGATGGTGCGGTTGGAGTAAACGCCATTTTTCACCATTTATCAATTTGAATCAAGTTCTGATGCCTTCATAAGAGTTGTATCCCTCGAAAAGAGCTTTCCAATGCATACTCATATGCGTCAATCAGATAAACGAAGACTCGGGAACGTGCGTTTCAAAATGGAGCAGAATGTTGAAAGCTGACAGTGCACTCAAAATCGACCAAGCTACTCGACGTCGACCACCTTACTCGACGTCGACCAAAGTTGAAAGCCATACTCGAGACCGACTGAAAGAAGTACTCGAGATGCAAAGAAGAACCCGAGATCGAGCAAGATCTACTCGACGTCGACCACTCTACTCGACGTCGACTACAACTCTGCTGGGCTAAGAACGAATTGAGTCGATCCTAGGACGAGGAGAAGATTTGGCCACGAAGAATACATCATCTATCCTAAACATTGAGCTTCTTTTCTATTAGGTTTTGTGCAATCGTAATGGTTGTTTTGAAGCATTCTTGTACTTGGAATCATAATGGCTTATTGCCAAAACAAGAGACTCCTGGTTCAATTGCTTGAAAATGAAGTTGCCTTGCATCTGCTAAGGTTAAGTTCCAGATTGATACAGAGACTCTTGACCCTCTAGATATTGATCTATATTCTCCTTTGTTCAAATAAATATCTTTATTGTTTGAATGTTCAGTTCCAAAATTCTAAAAATTACTCTATTTGATGGTGGTTTGGTCTTTAAATATGTCTTAATTGGCTCTCCCTATTTTGTTATGTAGTATTATTGTAGCCTAAACATATCTACTCAGCATTTCCCAGTTTGAGTCCTGTAAATGAATTGTTAGGTAGTTTTGCATGTCTTCATGTCCTTGATATAGTAGCTCAGACCTTGCTTGATCCGAGTCTTGGAGGATTTGGTTAAACTCGGGTCTTGACCCAAAAAATTCTGGTCGGTCGGGTCGGGTTATGTTTTGACAGGTCTAACATGAATGTATCAACTTCGAGAAGCAAATCAGATGATATGCTTGCTGCCAATGCATCTGTTGCAGAGAAAATATTGAAACATTTTCCATTATGTTCACTGTTGAGGTTTGAGCACTCTTTATTCATGTCTTTTAGATCTTTTTTAAAAAGCTCTATTCTTTTAATTCTAGATTCATCACTTGAAGCATATCGAAAAGTTTGGGGAAATTTTAAATTCTGTGGCCAAGAAATAGTCACATTTTGGTATCATTGTCCACTGAAAGCTTATTATTGTAATGTGGAAATGAAATATATCACAAATTTTGATAATCTGATAGAGTAGAGCGACTATTAAGACAAGTTATGTTGCCATTATTTGGCATTCTTAACGCAACTATATATCTTTAAGAATAAAATATACTCATCGGTTCCAAGTTGGAAAACATCCCCTTTTTTAGACTTGATTTTCGGTTTAATTATCCATGTCAATTATTACTGTATTATTTATCTATAAGAATTTCTCACATTTATTTTTGCAAAGATTTATATGAATGATTCTGGAATATATCAGCAAGCGCCATCCAATTCCAACGCTAGAAATGCTTGAGCCTTTGCTTTCTACTGTTGGTCTTGATCCCCAAGCATTGGCTACACTCAGAGTTTTGTTATCTTCTTGCTAATATGGCAGCTGACTTAAATTTGTAATCATAAAGTGTTTGAAACATGATTCGGTAAGGGGAGAGAGAATGCATGCATTTTGCCTTTTGTAGTGTACTGGTTGTGGTAAATGTATCTTGAATGATATATTGAATATGGTCAATGTATGTTGGTGGATGATATTTTAGCTGGAACAGGTGTATCAATGTATGACATATCTATGTAAATACTTCTAATAACCGAAAAACATCAGACATCCGAGCAAAAAAAACGATGTCTATTTTTTTTACATATGTCGACCGTAAAGGCACAAAATGATTTATGAAGCCTCAAAAAACATCAAAATTGAAATGTTACCCGATGTAAATAGAAATACTTCCATCGTTAAAACAGCATAAATCGATGATTTAAAACATAATGACATCGTTTTTCAATTGAAAGCTGATTTGAAAATATACTAATGACATCGACTTCAAAATACTCAATATGATATATTTTATTTATATAAATTAATATCATAAACTTATAAATGAATAAAGAGTGCATACAAAATGAATAATTTATAACCGATGTGTATATCAACATAAAACATCTATTTTAAAAAATTTAGTGATGTTAATGTCAATTTTTTTTATTAGCCTACAATGTTTGAAACGTCTAGAAATGCAAAATAACAATGGTTGAACACTAGGTTCATCAACCAAAACGTAATTATATCAACGTACTTAAATCATTATCAACAATAAAAACAATGTTATAAATAGTTATCGACTTCGGTTAAAAACCGATGTGGTAAAGTTTGGATCTTTAACGCCTCCCACTAACACGTTGAATTTTTTTTTGTTTGACATCGGTTTTTAACCGACGTGTATGAAGACATTTCTAGTAGTGTCATTATGTCTTGTAGGAACGGTTCGAGAATCTTGATGATGTAGGAAGATTGACATGCAGGAATTATCTCTTTTAGTGGAAGCAATGGTTGGGATGACAACCGGGTGAGAAGATCGACAAGACGGGAGAGATAGTGCCTATGTGCTAGGAGTTTGAGACCTATTGCTATTAGCCTCCTATGCTAGAGTAAGGGATCTTAGTGGTGATCGAATAGGCGGCCTACTAAAGTCTGTACACAAACCAAACCCTAGAATAACTAAGTAGAAACCAACTTAACTAAAGAAAAGCCCAAGGATCAGGAAATCAACCATTGTTGTGAATTGTGAGTGGAACTATATTTCTTTCTATTGCTTTCAACCAATCATCACTACTCTTTCTACTTACTCTTGCTCTTTACTATTGCTTTCTCTATACTTCTCTCTTTTGTCTTATTGTTAACAATGAATATACATAAGTCACACACACTCTCTGTGGGATCAACCTCTATTCTACTGCTATACTAGCATATTGAGTTGAGATTATCATTGGCAAGGATCAACGGCCGTTTCAAGCCTCACCACACACACACACCACATGAAAAAGTTAGAGTCAAAAGGTGTGATATTGAGGAATGTCTAACTTCTCATATGCCCGAGTGTGACTCCTCATAGAGGGTATGTAGAATCACCAACACAGTTCCGCTGGTGGTGTGTCGATGTAGTGCTCCCAAGGGTCGATGCATTCACCATAATCCTCAAAAGTGCATATGTTAACAATTTTGCGCTCAAGAGCAACATAAATTGGCTTTGGACTTGGTTCCTCGATAGGTGAGCCAGGGATGATTTCTTCGATTGGATTAGGAGCCAAAACACATGGAAACCCATGATTCGAATCATGAGACTCCACATTAAGGGGCATCGAACTCTCTCCTCCGACATCGATTAAACCATCGTTGTCTGCATCTTAGCTGACTTCATCAACTTGATGATTTAATGTTTTCTCTATTGCCATCTCACTCACTTGTTGAGCGAGTCAGTTCAATTCTCTCTCAATTTGCTTCATTTACCGCTCCCATAAGACCTTGTGTGAAAACTCCATGTCTTGTTCCACTTAGTGACCCAAGTAGCAAAAAAAGATTCGACAGCTCTGGCACTCTTAACGTTGAAAGGCCTACGTAACTCATGTACAGAACAAGGTCTCATGTCTCAGGAGTCATGCCCTCGCATAGCCGACGTCTACTATCATATGCAATCTGGTAAGATATTGGTGAAAATTCTCATCTTAAAACTGCAATAACTTCAGCTTCATCTTGAAAGGTTATTAGAAATCGGTACTACTGCCACGACGATACAAGCTACTGAGGATAAAGATGTGTATTGGGACATGCTTGTCCAACTGTTAAATATTTCAACAATGCCGTGTGTTATCATGGATGATATTAACAAGATCCAAATCTGCGGGGAAAAAATAGGGGTTGTTGAACCAAACCCATCATGTTTTTGGTATTAATTAAAACATATGTTGAAGATGATTCCTTCATTATTATTAAAAAAAATCTAAAAGGAGAAGGATATTGCCCTTGTAAGATTGAGATGCATGATATATAATGACAGACATTAAGAGACGATATTTGTTAGGAGCTAGTCATGTTGTGCTCTCACACGAGCTTCGCTCGGGAACATAGTGGCAAACAAGGTTGCTCACCTTGGTCATTCTACCCATGAGCAATTTATGTAGAATGACCAAGTTTTTTTTTTGATTAGGAAATAATTCTAGGACCGGATATACCCGGCACCCTGAGAAGCCGACCAAGTCGGCAGACGACGAACCGTCAAAACATACCACACAAACCTACAACACAATAAACAAAAAAGGGTGCATTACAAATGTAGAGAAGCACACAAATACAGTTGAACAAGCTATCCTAATCCAACCATGCTGGAGACAACATAGACTAAGAGCCGACATCACGCACCACAAGCAGTGACACGGCTGGCCAGCGGTACTTTAGGAGTCCTGTGAGCATCGCAGACTCGCCTCAATATACACTGCCGAATGACTAAGGTTTGATGGACCTCGTCCGATTGGATGCTCTTTAACACGAGTAAACCCTATTTGAATTTTTTCCAGTTAAAAATAAAAAATAAAACATACGTTTACATCATTGAGTGAAGTAATCTTTATTCATGGATGAAGAAACAGGTAGTTAAACCGAGGGAAAACACTATGGAAAAAAATTAAAACTATAATCATAGCCATTATTCTATATCTATCTATACTACTTTAAAAGCGGGGGCAAGTTTTAATCTCAACCGTTTATGTTAAAAGTTATCTACGGTCCACAATAGCCCAATTTTAGCAGCGTCCGCCTTCCCCTCCTGCTTCCCTCTCGTGTCACCTTTTCCCTCCTGGCCCCTGCTTCAGAAGACGTCCGCCCTTCCACCTCTTCATTCCTACTCGTGTCACCTTCTCCCTCCTCCTTATCTCCTGGCACCTGCTTCAGAAGGTATAGGATTCGAAAAGGCCAAGCGATTTCCTTTCTGATTTTTAATCTAGGGTTTTTGAATTTTAATCCAAACCGACGAGTTCTAGCGCACTCTCTGTCGGAGCACCGCAGACTCGGTCGGAATTGCCCACGGACCAGCCAACTTCCGTCGAATCCTCTCTCTTCACTGTCGTCTCTGCTCGGTTTCAGGCTGCGCAGGTACGAAGTCAACCTAGTCTTTTTTTTTCCCGTTTAAAATTTGTTTGTCGCTTCAATGAATCGGATTAGGTTTATTAGGGGATTCGGTTTTCCTGTTACCCAATCTTTCTTCTCATGTCCTGATTTTGGTGTTATTGGTACTTCAGCTGTTAATCTGAGAGTGTAGATGATTTTTGTGTTACTGTTAATCTTTCTTTCAATATAGATATGATGATCTTTTCTGTTCAATTCTTGATCGATTTTGTGTTTGATTCATGAAAAATGGTTGTAATCATTCATATGAGTTTTTTCTTTTCTTTTTTTTGAGATTGCGTGAATTTTACCAATAAGGATTTAGATTTCCTGTGTCAATTGGCTGATCAGCGGCTTCGAATTGTGGGTAACTTATAAATAATTTTAGGTGTTCGATTTGGAAATTGACCACACTACAGCAATGGACTTGAAGTGAATTTCATGATTGTACTCCGTATGTCCAGTTGCTGATTGTTCCATGGCGTAATGTATATTTTTGTTTTAGGGAGGTCTAGGCCGAATCCAAACAATAAGGGAAAAGTGGTTTCCGTTGACGGGCAAGGGTCTTCCTACATAACCGCAAAGACTTTTCGGTTTTGCGACTTGGCTGCAGCAACCAAGAACTTCAGAGACGATTTCTTTCTCGGGGAGGGAGGATTTGGGAAAGTTTTCAACGGCCAGTTAGAGAGTACAAATCGGTAAATACTCCGAGTTTGAATTACATTTGATTGTCAATTACTTGTCTGTTATGAATCTAATTAGACTTGTACATAAACTTGAGATTGATCAAGCTTGTATTTTACTCGTTGCATGGTGCAAACCGTGGCTATTAAACAGTTCAATCCAAATGGGTGAGATTGATGAAGCTTGTGTTATGCGGGGAGATTTTATGAATTTTGACATGTAGTTTTCAATCATATTTCTGATTTTCCAACTATATTTGGGACTCAAATTCCTCTTTCATTCACGCACCTTTAGATATAGCTTAGTTTTAACTACTTGTTTTATTTTGATCTGTAAATGGATGGGGGGTTATGTTAGACCATCCTATTTCATTTGTTGCAGACTATCTATTTTCCACAATGAGTTCTTACACCCATGTTTTAATCATAGCTTTAGTGCATACCATTTTTTAAGTCATTTTAGCTGAAGACAAGCATTACTTTTGTATTCTATCTTATCAACTAAAGCTATTTGATTGTAGTGGATTTTGTTGATTATGTTTAAAAATTGAATACCTACCTGATAAGCGAACATTCTTGTTAGGCGCGTTGACCTGTCTATAGTTGTAGACAATGGGTATACCATTGTTTGTTTATTTTTATTCCATTTTCTTTTTCTCTTTTTCATGTTTCAATACGCAAAAAGTTAGAAGTTTCTAACCTAAATAACACTTCATGTTCAAATGACTGTCAGTTCCACTTACGCGTGCATGTAATTTCCACACATTTTTCTTGTTCCCTCTTGCGTGGCAACCCTTTGTTTCTGATGCATTCCCCTATCTTCCTGGTTTAGGTCAAGGATTCTGGGCTTTGTGTCAACCTACAAGATATTCCCAGGATGTTCACTAAATTTGCTGGGAACCAATCAGCCACGGCTAAAAGTTCTGGCAATGGACTCGGGCTTGCAATTTGTAAGAGGTATTGTTGCTTTGTCTTCACTCTTGATGCAGAAGGAACCTTGTTACATGTTATAGGCTACAAAGTACAAAATCCACTTGATTATCATTATCAATGACGATTTTTTCATTCTCTTCTTTATGATGTTCATTAGTCAGTATCTAATGGTTTGTTGTGGTTAAATATAATAATTAAAAAAAACAGATTTGTCAATCTTATGGAAGGCGAAATCTAGATTGAAAGTGATGGCCTGGGCAAGGGTTGTACCACAATCTTCATTGTTAAACTGGGGATTCCTCCGCAATCAAATGAGAACAGGCTGGCTATTCTTCCTATCTTATCAGCAAATCAGGCTCAAACAAATTTCTCAGGACTCAAATCTCTTGTCATGGACGCAAATGGGTAACTATTCCAACCTCTTCTTCCATCCTCATGATACACCCATTCATACCAAGCAGAATTTAACAGCATATTGTTTGATTAGGGATGAGGACTCAGATTTGTTGATTCTCTTGATAGTGGGGACGATGAAGACTGTGATGGGAAATTGTGCGGGAAAATAATCAAAGTTTCTAACACCAAGAACATATTGTTTGGCCCACAGATTAGGACTCAATTGCAGGTATATCCTAAGTGCATCTGAAATGTTTAAAGTAGTTATACCTGCAATGGTGCCTTCTCATCCGAATCTTCAAGTCCAAATATAACCTGTGCGTTTTCCATTAACAACATTCTTATGTATCCATTACAGATTTGTAATTTGCTTCCAGAATCCTCTTGCTTCTGCGGAAGTCTAATCAACTACCATTTCAATCTACCACATATCTAATTCTCTTTTTATATGATGATACTTTAAGGTTTTAAGCATTTCCTGGACTCTTGGGGTTGCGTTTGTGGAAGCTCACATAGCATTTTCAGGAAGAAGTGAGCTGCAGGGTTATCAATTACTCAAATTGGAGATTACCCGAATTCATTTGTTAACTATCTGAAAATCTGTGCAGAGGCCATATCTTCCTATTTTTTAGCCCAACAACGGATCAGCCACACCAGTTCTCAAAATTCCATCTCATTTCGCAGTCCAGCAATGGAGCCCTATCACTTCATGTGACCTTATCCAAAAAATCTGCTAAGAAGTTTGTACTTTCTGCTATTTTAGGTTTTAGTTTCCATTATGAGTTACAGATTTCTGTAGTTGCCTTGCTGCATTTTTTCACCAGTGGTTTCGCTTCTTAACGTGTTTTATTCTTAACGTGGTTTCACCAGTGGTTTCAGGCAATAAAAGGGTGTAGATGCCTTTAGGGGAAATTCCAATGAAATCTTATAGGTAGGTGACCTGCTGGGATGTCAAACTATTATGTTATCTCTTTGCTTTCATTTCAAGGTCTCAACAAGCTTACCTTTTCCTTCTTTTCGTTGTTGTTTTGTGTTTTGGTTCTTTTTTTTTTTTAAATTAATAAGATATATAATTAATTGTTAATTTTGAGATTCAAGAAACACAGAATATGTATATTGTTTGAAGTTCAATCCCTATTTTCAAATAAGTTAATATAAAACAGGGATTTGACATTTGTGATGATGTTTCAATCAATTTATCACTGGAGCTTTAATAAACATTTATCACTGGATCTTTAATAAACATGTGTATCATCTGGTGTTAATGCGTTAAAGTTAGGCATTCGAGGTGCTTTACTGAATAAAATAAAAGATATGTTTGTTTATTGAAACTATCCTTTGTCATTACACAAACAATAGAGTTTGGCTACACAGAGTTCATTTTATTAATATGTACTATCTACAACTGATTTCTGTTTCACCTAAATTTACATATTGAAGATCTTAAGCAATTTTTTTTTGCTGAGGTATTAACAACAATGGTCAATCCCAGGTTTTCTTCGTTTGTGAGACTTGATTTATTTTGAGAAATTCCATCTTTTTCATCCTCTCTAAGCCAACCATTATGTTATTTCAGACCTGTTGGTATGTTAGTGATACTTGGGAGCAATTTTGAATAAGTGGAGAAGTTGAAGGTATTGATGATCGGACTTCTGATACAATGAAGCTTCAGGTAAGAGTGAGACTTGCTAGATTCTTGCTATATTTTTTACACTTTATGCCAAGTTGAGTTGTGTTCGTTTTGATTAGAAGTCATACAACCATACTGTAAATATTTATGTTCTGAGATGTTTCTATATCAATTTTTTGTTTTTTTTTGTGAATGTCATTTTTTCCTGTTAGGAGGGAACATCGATAGCGTTATATGCTGTTTGGCATAATCCCTCTTTTATGAAAAATTTATGGAAGATGATGTGTACTGCATATTTGATTCTTTGATGAATGGAGTGGGTGGGGCAGTGGTAATGGCAAAGTTTTTCTCGCCCTCAACCGGGGATGGATCCCAACTTGGCAATGCTCCAGTAATCGAGGCTTCATCAACATTATACCACTTGCTTTCTATTGTTGATTCCTCATTGTATAGTCACCTTGTTGAGTTAGGAGTGGAGCCTCAATACTTTGCCCTTGGTTGGTTAAGAGTTCTTTTTGGACGGGAATTTTCACTAAACAATCTCTTGATGATATGGGACGAGTTATTGTCATTTGATAATTCCAAGATAGGTACTGCTAACCAAGTTGATCCAGGGCCCTGAATTCTCGAAGAGGAGCATTCATCTTGGCTATGGTTGTTTCTCTGATCCTGAGTCTGAGATCTTGCTTGCTTGCCACATAAATCGCAACTTCCTCTCTTCAGAGGCTGCTCAATTTTCCCAGAAGCATAGACTTGAACAAACTGATAACGATGGCAAAATCTATTTTGGATCTTGCATTGGATGCTAATGTGGCATCCTCTTGTGCAGTTACTTGATCTTATGAACATACAAAGTCATCAGTTGCAAGAGGACATAGATTTTCTTTTGATTCTGCATTGACTAAAACTCCTCTTGTTTAAATGCCTGAGAGTTACTGGGAGGAGAAGTCGAGAGATTTGCAAAAGGAAGAAGACCTTAAGACGGCGAAAAATGCAGTGAAACCAACTTCTACGCTTAGAAGGGGTTGGACATAGAAAATAAAGTCGAGGTTATCTTGGCCAGAGTCTGAGCCTTCCTCTTCGCCCTCAAGGAGAGATGGCAGGAAGGAAAACAGATCAGTTAGAAGAAGCATGCTTCAAGATTTATCACGGCAACCAAGCAAAGAATTCGATGACATAGGAGAAAATGATTCAGTTAATCAGAATGGTTCTTTTCATGATGGATCTATTGAAGATAGCGAATCATTGGATCATAATGGTCTTTTTCATGATGAATCTATTGTGAGAGTGCATGATGCAAGTGAAAAGTCAACTGCCATTGCAAAGACATTCTCTGGGCAAAGCACTTCGAGTAAGGAGATCTCTACCATGTTTTTGGATCCTGGAAGTCGAGCAACGGGATCAAATTCCCTTGAGAATGACTCATAAAAAAGTAGTGTTGCTTCATCTGTATTTCATGACTCGAATGAAGAGTCCAATCACATTGATCAACCTAGCATTCCTGAAGATCAATCTACGATTTCTGATCTATCAGATGCGAGCGTGCCTACTATAACTGATTCACCAGATTTATTAGAGCAACAGCTTTAAAGGGAAAAAAGTCTCTTTCTGGTAAGTTTAAGTGGTTGTGGAAGCTTGGACGCCATGCATCTGGTGAGGGGCCTTCTGATAAAGGGAAGGCTCAAATTATAAAACTGACAAATCAGGAAACTCAAAGGAGCACTGTGGTAGCACAACCTGAAGAGCAGAGCTGCAGCAGTGTCAATGTAAAGGGTGATGTTACTGAGCAAAACCTCATGTGCACTTTCAGAAACCTTGGACATTCCATGCTGGAAAACATTCAGGTACAATTTGATATTTCAGGCAGCAATAATTTGCTGGCCTATCTTATAATGTAATGTGGCTCTTTCTTTCGTGTTTTATCTTCTCTTTGTTAGTCTGTATATATTTATACGATTCTTAAGTGTCACAAACATCCACCTTTTTATTAAAATTATAAGATGATGATATATGTGAGGAAGATTAACAAATTTGTGTTGATGCTTACAAATGGAAGGCTTGAACTTTGAGCATTGTAGATGACTATTCTTCTGACACGTCCATTTTGTTGATTTTAACCTTACAGTCTATATTTGTCTTGATTTGCCTCAGTTTGTTTTCTTTTCTTTCGGTTATGTTCCCTTTGTATCTAATGGAAACGCCACGACATGTTAGGGAATCCTGACTCTCTAGACCTGTTTTGAGTAGCCAGTGGTATGACTATTGTCTTGAGCTGATCTCATCCTTATGTGGTGTGTTTGTTACTTTGTTATACCTGTCATCTAATGTAGTAATCTCTTACATATAATATTCAATCTTAAGCATTATGATATTGTTCTTGTTCTTAATTAGATACATCATACGTATACAAAAGGACCCTTCAGGACGATGCAATCGATCCGGCTTGGTTCGTCGTGCGTTTTCCGGCTTGGTTTGGTCGATTGTTCTTCCTTGCTTCGCTAAAGTTCGGAGTTTTCGTCGTTTGCTTCAATGTCGTCATCCAGCAACTCAGGTATCAATTTCGCTTCTTTTTGCTAACTTTGTCGTGCTAGGGTTTTGGATTAAGTTTGTTTATGTTGATTTTATTGTCCATTTCGCCCTAGGTTTTGTCCATTTCGTTCGATTTCATTCGCCCTAGGTTACAATTGGATTTCTGAATAGTCGATGGTGTAAAAAATTGAGCGATGTCGAGTTTCCTTCAATGCTTTCTATATTGAATTGTTTCTAATTGCTCACTGATATGCCTTTGTTGCTCACTGATATATTTGTTTAAAGCTTTCATTCTTGAATTTGTTTGCAGTTCTTTTTTATTCATTTATGTTCTTACTCTTGTGAAGGATTTGAATTTGTGTTTAGCTGTGATGATTCATTGTGTGTGGATGTGTTTTCATTCACTGGATGTCATGCATTCTGTGTTGCATTCTACAATTTATTCATTAAGCTTCATTATCTTCCTAGTATATTTTGATGTTGCTAGTTTTACCTTCAAATGGACCAAGTTCCAATTTGAATTACATATTTTGGAAATCTGTTTTACAGAAAACAGATTTTTGTTTTCTGATTTCTGTTTTACAGAAAACAGATTTCTCAAAATCTGTTAACAGATTTTACAGATTGATTGAGTTTCAAACTGATTTTACAGATTTCTGTAAAACAGATTTTACTGATTGATTGAGTCTCAAAATCTGATTTTACAGATTTATCAGATTGATTTCTGTTTTACAGAAATTTGTGTTAACAGATTTTACAGATTTCTGTTTTACAGAAAACAGATTTCTCAAAATCTGTTTTACAGAAAACAGATTTCTCAAAATCTGTTTTACAGAATACAGATTTCTATTTACTGTTTTACAGAATACAGATTTCTATTTACTGTTTTACAGAGTAGATTGAATATGGTGATGTATGTGTTCATTAATGCTTAAATACTTTTTCATATACAGTACTTTGATCATTTGTATCTATGTATATTCTAAAGCTTGCGTACTTTGATCATTTGTATCTATGTATATTCTAAAGCTTGCATATTTTAGTTATAACAGCTATTTTCTAATTTTCAAGATTGGATGTGTTGAAACATGGTATTATTGAGATTTTCTAGTGCTTATTGAGTTTTAAAAGCCTTTGAGCTCAATGGTAGAGGAAGAGTGGCACGATGTAATGCAATCTAAGAAATTATTTTTTTGTGCATTTTATAATATTATTTTTGCAATTTATAAACATATCCTAGCACTAAGATCTATAAGCTCAAATAGGAAAGAGCATCTGGACAAATAATTGTTCAGAAGGTTGGTGGCTCGACTCCACCTAGATCTATTTATTAAATTTCAGATTGTTATTCAGGAAATTAATAGTTGCACAACTGCACTTTAGAGTTGCACAAGTGTAATTATTCATTTTGTCATCTTTAATACCATTAACGACGTCATAATTTTACAATTGCACAATTGTAGTTTAGAGTTGCACAACTCTAGTGTCATCTTTAATACCATTAACTACGTCATATATGAATTTGCTCATATATCGTGGCTGGATTTGAGACAAAAATGGAACTTATTTTTAAAAAATTCAGAGAAAAAATTCTACATTTTAGATATAATATTCCCCCTTAAACTGTATGAGAGCATGCGAAATTTCATACCTTATACGTAATCCCGCGCGTTTGTGCATCCCAAAGTAGTGTTGGCACTCATATACAAGTAGTGGTGACACTAGCCTTGTATTTTTTGATTTTGAAGTGTGTGTGGTGATAAGAGGTGGTTAATGCCCAAAGTATTGTTGACACTGTTGGTTAGAGTAGTTTGAAGTATTGGTGACACTAGCCTTGTATTTTTTGATTTTGAAGTCTATGTTGTGACACTAGGTGGCTAAGGCTCAAAGTAGTGCTGACACTGATATTAGTTACAAGTAGTGGGGACACTAGCCTTGTATTTTTTGATTTTGAAGTGTATGTGGTGGCAAGAGGTGGTTAATGCCCAAAGTATTGTTGACACTGTTGGTTAGAGTAGTTTGAAGCATTGGTGACACTAGCCTTGTATTTTTTGATTTTGAAGTCTATGTTGTGACACTAGGTGCTTAATTAAGGCTCAAAGTAGTGCTCACACTGATATTAGTTACAAGTAGTGGGGACAGTAGCCTTTGTATTTTTTGATTTTGAAGTGTATGTGGCGACACTAGGTGGTCAAAGCCCAAAGTACTGCTGACACTGATATCAGTTACAAGTAGTGGTGACACTAGCCTTGTATTTTTTTATTTTGAAGTGTATGTGGTGGCAAGAAGTGGTTAATGCCCAAAGTATTGTTAACACTGTTGGTTAGAGTAGTTTGAAGCATTAGTGACACTAGCCTTGTATTTTTTTTATTTTGAAGTCTATGTTATGACACTAGGTGGTTAAGGCTCAAAGTAGTGCTGACACTGATATTAATTACAAGTAGTGGTGATATTAGTTACAAGTGTTACTGAAATTTCTATGTGCTGACACTGTTTAAGTAAGGTTTTATGTTATTGGGAATTTGCTCAACATCATCTTATTTTTGCTCAACAATAGATTATTTTTGCACAACAATCGAGACTTGTGAAATTGTTCTCAACATGATCTTATTTTCTCTCAATATAATTTCATACTTTCTCAATAAATTATTGCACAACATGCTCTTATTTTTGCTCATCAATACTTTATTTTTGCACAACATTCAAGACTTGTGAAATTGTGTCTCAACCTGATCTTACTTTTTGTAAATATAATTTTATACTTTTTTAATAGATTATTGCACAACATGGTCTTATTTTTGCTCATCAATAGACAATAATTGCACAACATGGGGGATTGGTGAAATTTTGCTCAACATCATCTTATTTTTGCTCAACTATAGGTTATTTTTGCACAACATGATCTTATTTTCTCTCAATATAATTTCATACTTTCTCAATAAATTATTGCACAACATGCTCTTATTTTTGCTCATCAATACTTTATTTTTGTACAACATTTGAGACTTGTGAAATTGTGTCTCAACATGATCTTACTTTTTGTAAATATAATTTTATACTTTTTAAATAGATTATTGCACAACATGATCTTATTTTTGCTCATCAATAGACAATAATTGCACAACAATGGAGGATTGATGAAATTTTGCTCAACGTTATCTTATTTTTGCTCAACTATAAGTTATTTTTGCACAACAATCGAGAATCTTATTTTCTCTCAATATAATTTCATACTTTCTTAATAACATATTGCACAACATGCTCTTATTTTTGCTCATCAATACTTTATTTTTGCACCACTAGTGGTGAAAATTAGTGCTGACACTGATATTAGTTACAATTAGTGCTGACACTGATATTAGTTAAATTAGTGGTGAAAATTTGCTCAACATGTTAAGAATATCATGTTGAGAAGCAATACCATGTTGTTTCTTAACATGGTATTGTTTTTTTAAGTAAACAATAATGATAAAATCTAAAATTTGATGAGTACCGATGACAGAATTGTGCTGACATATAAAAAAGAATACACAAACTTGTCTTATTACATGATAAAAATATAAATGTGCATAACACACAATGATGTGGGTTCAAATCCCGCACAATGATGGGGTGAAAAGGGGGATAAAGAACTTCGTAATCAAATATAGACAAAACCAAAATCTAGACCAAAAAAAAAAGAAAAGATGATGCACACAATAATTCAAAGGAAAAAATAAACAAATATAGCACAAGCAATTAGTGCTGACACTGATATTTGTGCTGACACTGATGTTAGTTACAAATATAGCACTAACAATTAGCGCTGACACTGATATTAGTTACAAATTTTCAGGCTCCTTGAAGAATCCACAGGCAAAGTTCAAAATTGCTCAGTAGTGCTCCATCTCCTTGAAGTGTACAAAGACGCTGCTTGAAGAATTGCTCAACAGAAAAAAGATCAAAACCTCGACTCATAAAAATTGATCGACAGTGATCCTGCAAGCAAAGAATTGTGCTGACAGCCTTATTTTGAATGCTTTATCCTTCTCTTGAACTCTCCTATTGAAATCTTTCTATTGCAGGGTGGTCTTCCTGCTCTCGAAAATCAGTAGGCGGTCCCTCTGTCGAGCAAAGAATAAATCCAATTACACCATTGAAAATCAAGGCAAATGAAGAAAAGGAATGAACTAAAATAGGGATGTCAGACATACTAATAAGCTATCAAATATGAATTTTAGTTTCAAAGACCAAACAGAATTAACTTACCTCTGCACAGAGAAGGAAATAACAGTGATGACAGCATCAACAGTTCAAATACAAGAATAGTGAATATGTAAATACAAGATGGAAGTGAGGGCAAATACAAGAAGAGAAAATTTATGCCGAAGGCATAAATTTTCAGCAGCAACAAACATGATCATTAAATTAACTAGATGAATAAAATACACCATTTATGAACACAATCCTACAAAATTTGCACCTCCGGTGCAAATTTTCTATGATTCAAGTGCAATGATGACATGAGCAATGAAAGTGTAATAAGGAATGGGTACTTCATTATATTGTCAAATGCAATAATGGATGCAACAGTGAGGAATGCATATCATTAAATCAACTAGATGAATAGAATACACCAGTTACGAACACAATCCTACAAAATTTGCACCTCCGGTGCAAATTTTCTATGACTCAAGTGCAGTGATGACATAAGCAATCAACTATATGAATAAAATACACCAGTTATAAACACAATCTATCAAAATTTGTACCTCCGGTGCAAATTTTCTATGATTCAAATGCAGTGCTGACATGGAGTAATCAAAGTGTAATAAGGAATGTGGAGTTCATTTTATTGTCAAATACAATAATGGATGCAACAGTGAGGAATGCATATCATTAAAACAACTAGATCAATAGTGTAAGCACATTGCTCGGGATGTATTTGATCTAGATATAGCAATGTTACATTTAAAGTGCAAGCACATTATTCGAATGAGCATAAAGAAGCATGGATTCAAAAGGAGACTTCAAAATCTCATCCAATACATCAAAAATGAAATAAAATTTACCAATGTAACATATTAACGAGCATACATAAGCATAAACAAGCACATATTCGATTGGAGACTTGAAAATCACACACATATAGCAAAAAACGATCATAATTAGTAATTGATGCTTCAAAAATCAATCAAAATTTGCGCCAAAGGCGCAAATTTTGAGGCATTCCATAACAGTAATCGCTTGATTTGACTGTATTTCATAGAGATATAGAATAAATAAGCATAAACAAGCACATATTCAATTGCAGACTTGAAAATCACACACATATAGCAAAAAACGATCAAAATCAGTAATTGATGCTTAAAATACAGGTTATGTGCAAAACATAAAACACCATATATCAATCACAAACATAAAACAACAAGGACAAGATTTCAGATTTCATTCAGCAATTGCAGCCATCACAAACAAAATCGAGTTCCTTATCAATCGATCTTCGATCGATTGATAAGGAAAACAGTCGGAAGCAAAGATCGATCAATCGGAAGCAAAAATCGAGTTCCTTATCAATCGATCGAAGATCGATTGATAAGGAAACCTCGGCTCGTAAAAATACAGTCACTCGACCTATTGGAGCATTTCATCAAACAGGTTATGTGCAAAACATAAAACAACATATCAATCACAATTACATAAAACAACAAGGACAAGATTTCATATTTCGTTCAGCAATTGCAGCCATCACAAACAAAATCGAGTTCCTTATCAATCGATCTTCGATCGATTGATAAGAAAAACAGTCGGAAGCAAAAATCGAGTTACTTATCAATCGATCGAAGATCGATTGATAAGGCGCGGGATGAGGAACTGCAACAAATTCGGAGAGAGAAAGGGAGATGTACCTCAAGCCGGAGCCATCTCCTTCAATCGTCATCGTCGCCTGGAGCTCGCAGAGATGGACGGGAGAGAGCGCGCGCATACTTCCTCGCTCGCAGAGATGGACGGGAGAGAGAGCGTGCGGAGAGGGAGAGGGCGGAGGAGAGAGAAAGGCGCGTGAAACAAAGGGAAGGAGTTTATATTGTGGCTATTTCACTAATTTGTCCCAAAACGTGGCTATTTCGCAAATTATATCCAATTTCGTGGCCATTTTGCAAAATGCCCCTTTACATTATTGTAAACCTCCAAGGTTATCATGCATGGTACCCATAATTAAATTAATGAATTGGATTTTTTTTTATAAATGAATTGGGCTTTTTAATATATGGGGCAAATTATTTTCTTGAGTATTTTAAAATGCAAATATTTCTTTAGGGTTTTGGCCTGCAGGGGCAATCTTTCGGGATTGGAAAGGTCGTCCAATAAACATATGTTATCAAAAATTATGAAAGCTCAGCCCCCTTAAAGCAGAAGCGCTAGCCTTAAAACTAGGGGTCCAACAAGCTACTCGATTCCGTATAGACAAATTTCGTATCGAGGGTGACTCGAGCATAATCATCAATCACTTAAACAATCGCACAAAATGCCCTTGGGAAATTGAGCTTATATTGGGTGATGTCAAAACTTTACTTTCTACCATAAAAGAAGTCTCCTTCTTTCATTTTCCCCGGAAGGGCAATAGAGTGGCTGATAAGGTTGCACATATTTGTGACTCTGCCAAGGAGAACGAAATCTAAAGCAATTCCGGTCTTTCCGACCTCATCCGTAAGGATGCCGCCGGGTAGAGTTTGCTCACCCGAATCCTTTCCTAATAAAATATATATATATATATATGAAGAGATGGAATGAGCATATGATATAGGTAACTTGATGTGTTTCATCATCATATATTCATATATATTGACAGCCATGAAATATAACACACCATGTGGTAGGTATTGTTTCATTCATATCATTATAGTTTTTGGTTGTAGGCACTAGACATGCCTGCAGCTGTAATTAAGCTTTCGTATGCATCTCCAACAAACAAAATCATGTGAGTTTTTGCTCTCAAAAATTTTTCATATTTATTATTTATTATATATCAAATTGATACTTTGAACCTATTGTTTAAGGATATGAATAACAATGCTTTGTGTACGTCTACCTTTACTTTAGTTCTTCTTATTATTAGCATTCATTGTACTTCTATTGTATTTTTTTTTTGTAAAAAGGGATGCGCGTATACGAGAGCTTTCTAGAAGGTCTAGTAGGATTATAGCTCAATAGTACTTCTATTTGTCTTCGGGGTGGCTACATACACTACATAGCATATGCTATGTACACTCTAATAAGACAAATCTATGATCGGCTTCACTTATAAGATGACATTTGTCTATCCATTATTACAAGTTATAAAAAAAAATATACGAACGGATTTAAGATCCGCTCGTGGTTTGGAGTCATATAATACGGATCATAGATCCGTCGTTATATTTTTTTCCTTGCAAGTTGCGTGCTTGCAATGATTACTTCTTCCTTTTTTTGGTACCAAGGAGGGATCCATAACCCACACTTGTTTTTTTTTTATTATTTTTATTTTTAGTTTTGGGAGTGAATATGTTTTGCTATAATCTTTTTTTTGTGTGTGTTTTAATTTGTTAGGACGGATCAAGGATATGTCCTTTTATTTTTTTTATTTTTTTACAACGAATAGATCCTAAATCCGTCCGTATATTTTTTCTACAACTTGCAATGATTACTAGATAAATGTCATGTTATAGTTGAAACGGATCTAAGATTCATCTGTTGGAGTGCATATCACATTTGTCTCTTGTGCATACAACACAATCCTTTTTTTTTTTATACATGCGAGAATTTTACGGTGTTAACCAGGGTTGTACCACCATCCAAGAGCATCCACACGGATGAGAGTTTAAAACTCTAAATCAGAACTCCGAGACGCCGAGCTGGACTCTAAGACTATATGGGTGAGTCGATCAGCCGCTTTGTTCGTCTCCCTAAAAATGTGGGACACGGAGGCCGTCTCGAAAAAGTGAAGCAGACGGAGAGCATCCAAAATAAGGATCTTGATCTCCCAATTAGGAGTCGATCAAACACCATTAATCGCATTCATGGACGGTTTACCTACTAAAGCTAGACTACGAAATAAAGGAATACACGCACCCATTGATTGTATCTTCTATAACATTAGGGATGAAGACGCTATACATCTCCTTATGGAGTGCCCCACAATATAAAGAACCATTGGATGAAGACGCTATCTTCTATAACATTTTCTTAATATTGTGGGGCACTCCATAAGGAGATGTATAACATCTTCATCCCTAATGTTATAGAAGATACAATCAATGGGTGCGTGTATTCCTTTATTTCGTAGTCTAGCTTTAGTAGGTAAACCGTCCAATCCCATTTTCCATAGAAAATTTCTCACCTTCGGTGAACAATCAATTTTCCATAGTCCCGAAAATAACTCTATCTCATTGTCATTGGAGTTTGTGATTAATTTTAAATCGCTAGATGTTGAGAACCATCCATTGGGGCTAGGTTTCCAATAGAGTCTATCGTCAATCTCCTGTGAAGAAAGGGGGGTACTTGTAATTATCTCAATAAAGTCAATAGGTAGGATTTCCCGCATCTTTTCTTCATTCCATGTCTTATTTGGTAGGATATAGTTTTCAACTCTTTCTTGTTCATCAATCTGATGGATTAAACTGTGATCCTTAAGTTTTCTATCATCATTTAGCCATTTGTCCTTCCAAAATTTTATTGTCTTTCCATTTCCAATTTGCCAGATGAGCCTAGCGCATAACTCTTCCTTTAGGTCAATCAACTTGGCCCATTGCCAAGATAAATTTTTCTTCCTTTTGTAATCCCAAATCTGGTCTTCTTTTAAATATTTTTCTCGAATTATTTCAACCCATTGGTTGTGGGGTTCCGCCAGGATTTTCCAAAAAAAAATTCATTTGCAGGGCTTTATTCATATATTTTGTTTTACTAATTCCCAAGCCTCCTTGTCTCTTTGGTTTACATGTTTTGTCCCAACCTAGCAATGGTTTTTAATTTTGGTCCTTCTTCCAGAAGAAACATCTATTTATTCTCTTTGGTTTACTTTTTTCATTCTTTTCGCGAGAATAATATTGTTTTATGAATATTGTTTTGAACGTATTAAGACGTTTGTGATTATTTTATGAAATTTGTAATTTAAATGAAATCAATGGGGTTGAAATTATTATCTATTGTAGTATAACTTTTACAAAGCGGAAATAACGAGTTGGTTTTTTTTTCTTTTTTGTGATTTCCTGTAATATTATCTAACCCTAATTGAGTGAGTATATATACCCTTTCCCATCCATCCAGCCGGCCCTAAGCCACTCCCTGAGCCTTTCATCGTTTTCAGATCTGAGAGGCCGCTCAACCCATCTTTCATTCTCGCTTGTTCTTCCTTCTCCAATCTTCTCAAACGCCATTTCTTTTCAGAAGGTCGAAGCTCTAAAGCCCTCTCAATCTCCTTCCATGTCCCTCACCCGACCGCTCGTCCGAACCCGAGCTCTCAAGCTCTTCCTTCTTGGCTGCTCGCTTCTCCCTTGTTGTCACTCTCTTTCGCCGTCTCAGATCTCCGACCTAGCTGTCCCCCTCGGTCTCATACCTCGCTATTGACTCCTCTCTTCAATCCTCCCGTCTCGCGTCTGCCCTGGTGATCGGAGAAGAAGCCACGCCTGAGCTGTTCATGTCGGAAAAGGATTTCTATCGCTGCCCTCGGTCTCTCACCTTTGCGCCCCTTTTCCACCTCTATTGGGGCTGAATCGAAGCCCTTCTGCGTAGATCCAAAAGATCAAAGGGCTCCTTGCCGGAGCCGATGCCCAGCGACGAACGACGGGGCTCCTTTCTGGGGCCAAGGGCTGCCTTTGTAGATGACAGAGCCGCCTTCGGAGTCGACGCTTCCCCTCTCACTATCACAGACAAGCACTCCTCCCACCAGCGACGCTCGTTGCTGCAGCAGACACCGGCGAACCCTGAAGGCCTGAACCGGACTGAACTACGAGCCCAATCTTCTACCCAAGCACTCGAATCCGAACCCTCCTCGACCTCTACGGGATCTGGGTATACCTCCTTGGACCCCTCTGGGATTGATTTTGTTTGATTTTGAGCGGCCTAAGTTGGGTTGAATAAATTGGTTTCGGATGTATTGATTGAATATGTTTTGCTTCACTATTGTTGTTAATTTGGTCTAATTCATTTACTCACTTGCTATTGTTAATTGTTATTACTAGTAGCTGGATTTATCCGTTTTATTGATCAAATGGGTTTACTAATTTTTTATATATAAAATTGGCTTCGGAATTGACTTGGACTTAGATATGAGATTTTCTAGCTTAATTTATAAAATGGTGGTTAGTTATTTCGAACAAGTAACATTATAAATGGGTTAATTCAATGAAATAAAAGACCTATGGATAACTTGTTGTTACTGGAAGCTTATTTATAGTTATAAAATGAGGACAATTCAATTTATACTAGGATTAAGTGGCCCGAACTATAATGCCTGAGTAGTTGAAGAAGTTGTGATGTTGATCTAACATTGGAATTGATTGCTTGAATGATTCGATTGGGTGTTGTATTTGAATTGATAAATTGTGACTAGTTATGCTTAATGTTCTTGATTAGTAAAATAAGAGTTAGTTATACTTGGTTGAGCAAATAAGATATTTTGAGAACACGCCATACTTGTAAGTGATATGTGGTCTTTATGAGTTGACCTTGCTTGAAGTGGTTTTGCTACAAGTGGGCTTATCCTTGTTACTCTTTGAATATGAACGATATTGCGTGATCACTTGACTTATAAATACTAATGGGAAGATGAATAACTAAAGATTAGTTACATGAGAACAACTGGCTTCTTCTGATGTTTTGAGTAGGTATGGTTTGTTGGGTATTGAGGCTTTAATAATTGATGAACTGCTTGAGCAAATATTTAAGGAAAATCTAAGCTGGAACTGAAGTAAGATGCTTTGAGTAATGATCTTGGTAATACTTGAGCTAACCTTCATACTTGATGAGAATAAGGTTAATTGAGAATGATGAGAATGCGAGGTTAATTGAATAAAATATTGTTGGGTCTAGTGTTGACCTGAAAGCATGCTTGTGTGTTGAGTAAATATGTATTGATGAGTTGTTCCTTGCTTATTACTTGCTAGTGTGATTGGATGATTCTCTGAGTGGCTTGTGGACCGATGGATGATTATCTGAGTGGCTTGTTTGCTGGTTAATTGGATGTGAAGACTTCAGGTAAGTTCCCTAGGGGCTTACTCAGGTTGGACATTCATGCCTGTTGTTACATTTTATGTTAGGTGTTGCATATGCATAAAAGCATGACATGTAGTATCCTGTTTAGGTTGCACTAATTGAATGAGCATCTGCTTACTTTATGCGTTTGAAACAGAACGGCCGTTATCTGTGATAGTCCTAGAGTCTTTGCTAGGGTTATAGGACGACCTAGTCCCATCGGGTACCGTCCTGAGTCAATCGAGTCATGAAACTTCCTTATATTATGAGATGCCTGTGGGCTTTATTATGGAGCGGGTTTGGCATGCGTGCCGCCCGATTATAATGGAATGCATTCACGAGCTGGCCAGTCTCCGCCCTATCGGAAGGGGGCGGAGGTAGGAGAGGGATATGCCACTTGGCATTGTCTTGGGCCCTTTACAGTATTTCTGCACATTATTATACCTAGGGGCATGCTAGTGTGTTTGACTTTCGTACGACATTAGAGCATCTTTATTAGGTATAGCACATACTATGTGGCCTCAGCGAGGACTGCCGGTCCCGCATGAGTGGCTCGATCTGACTCCTTTCCCCGTTCTTTTTTTTAAGGTGTCTTCTACAGATTCTGAGTGCTCGATGTCTATATGACGGGGTTCTTTTTGGCGAATTGAAGAACCTGGCTAACTCTCTAACTTGGTATAAATGGTAATCATTCGCTTACATTTTGATTTTGACCCGGCTCTGCCGTGACACTTTGTATCTTAACTTTGCTTTCGCTTTACTTTCATTTGAATTGAATTTCGCGACATAGTCTTAAGACAGGTTAAGGGTACCCTACGACCCTTCGTGGCTTTTAGGGTTTGAAATCCCTCTTTCTACTAATCTTAAAATGAGTTTGAAAACTCGACCCGTACCTGGATTGCAAGATCCGAACAAGGGGTTTAATCCCTTGAAACGTAACCCGGAAATCATAATTCTGGGCCGTTACAAAGATGGTATCAGAGCTGAGGTTGTGCAATTCTGGTACGCAAGGGTCGAGTGTATGTTTTGGAAAATCGCTCATGAATTTCAAAGGGTTTAAAAGGATTTTAAGAAGGGCAAAATGAACTTAAGATGCCTAACCGAAATTGGACTAAGTAATGAACTTGACTTGTAATAAAAGAGGAAAACCGACCAAATGGGTACGCGAGTGGGTAATAAAGGCGCTAGACCACCCCTATTGGGTGTAGTTGGGAACGGTAGGCAAAATATTAGCTTGTTCTTTACAGATGGGAATGAAAGACCCCAAGGAGATGCACCGCGACGGATGGAGTTTTGGGGAGAGATTGTGTAATTGTCTATGTGTTGTTCTTCTTGATTTAGCTACTTGTCTAATATATCTTTTAGATGCGTATTATACTTTATGGGCATAACGTGCATATGTAAAATCTTGTTTGGGTAATTCGTAAACTTGATTATAGAGATAAATGAATTCGGGGGAGAAGTTTGATGATTCATGTATGTTACTCTTAATGAGTTGGTATGATATCTGTTTACATGTGTTTCTCTCATTATAATATCTGACGTGATTATTATAAGATGTTTAGGTCTTGTTGCGGGCTTATAATTTGTGGTACTTGATGACTTGTGTGGTACAATTAATACCATTCTTGATGTGTTTGGCTTATGTACACTTGTTTTGTTACTTATATCACTTTTGATGGCAATTGTTGGGTGCCTTCTGGCAATTGTTGGCAATTCTGGCACTTGGTTTGATGAGGACATGAGATGATATTATGAGAATTTACATGGTTGTGGTTGAAGTTTTGTGCTGGTTAGTGGAAAGCTAAGCTTATGGGCTCAGGTTTGAGGACCTTACTCTAGTTGATGGAGAACTTACTGAGGACAGAGAAATTATGTTTGTTGATTTGAGATACATGATATTCTGATTATGAGGCTCTATGGCTGAGTTGATAAGGAATGTTTATAGAATTCAAACTCTTAGTATAAATTGTTGATTCTTGCTTATACGATAATGTTTTCATATAGTCGACACAAATATTTTACAGGGACGCTTGTAAAGTACTTGGTCGGATTTAGTGAGAACATTGTGATGATTTTGTGATACTTATACAAGTGTTTCATGGGGACGCCTATGGAATACTAGTAGGGATCACAAAATGCATTGCTTAAATTCTTAATTGAGATGTTTGGCATGACATTGTCCCATGATCTATTTAGTTGATGCTCTACATGTTTTACATGATGAATTCTAATGATATTGATGCGCTACATGTTTTATATGATGAATTCTAATGATATTGCTCTCCTATGTGAAATTCGTCCAATAGAGGATGTGTATGAAACTTGACTAAAATATGGGTGAATCAATTAATAGACATAACTCGCTTATTAATAAAATAAGATCTCTGTGATTGACATGAAGTTATGCCTCCTACCCCCTAACGTGTTATCGATCACATGTTGTGACTCTATGAAATTTGTGAAGTTATGACATGCACCTTTACCTTGTTCGTATGGACGATGATAACACTTTATGATGTTTTGCTTATGTGACCACTCGATATCCTATAATTGTTTGACTTGTATAATTGATGCTTTACGTGTCCCTTATTCTAATAAGAAGATGTTATCCTTGCTTGTCTACTTGTTTAGTGGAAGAGACTTATACAACTTGACTAGTATAGGCTGAAATAATGGATAGATGTATACTCGAGCTAACTTGTTAGTTATGAGACTCGATGTGATAGTCAGCTCAATTTGTTGATTAACTTACATGGATTCTTGGTGAAGTTTCTTTGCGATCTTTGGGAAACTCGATGAATTGTCATGCAACTCTTTATCTCTCTTTTTGTCACTCTCATCTTGGTTACTTAATTCGTTAGTTGAACCTTTATGAGGAGTAGATGTTTCCCTCTCACTGGATGAGTTCTCCTACCTTATCGTATTTAATTGTTGTGCCTGATTGACATCATTTTTTTCCTTTCGTTTTAAAGTATGTTTTCTCACCATCTTATTCACCAATTCCAACTTGGTTGTCCCTTACTCGTGTTGCTCTTAATAGTTAGGGTTTGGAATGGCGATATTTCGCATTTCCAGGTATTCCATTCTCAGGTTGTTAGGGAGAGTCTTGATTTGTGAAGGTTGCCCTATCCATTTCATGGATTCAATGCCCTTATTATATTTTGTTGTCGCTTGATTCTCCCTCATTCATCTCTTTCTTTCATGTTGGTTATCTACGTTCTAAACCATTTAGACCTAGCCTGTTGCGAACGAGTATATATAAGTTTGAGAGTTCGTTGTCTTGAGGAAGTACAACACAAAAAGGGGTCTTTATGAGTGATTCTTAGAATCTGTTGGATCTCATCCTTTGTACCAAGAGTCTTTTGACGTATTTTTTCACTCGGAAAATTTCGTTTGAATGTCTTCCTTATGGTCGGTGTTAGCCCAAAGGTATATTGTCTCCCTAAGAAACAACTAAGATTCTTCTCGGAATGGGTTATGGAGTCAGCGGGGATGAGTCGATGTTGCCCTGAGAAACGCCTATTTGGTTATAATTGTAGTCTCGTTGTGTTCATGTTTTGATGTGTGATTGAGTTATATACTTGTTTCACTTGGTGTTACTAGTGTCATATAGGATCCATGACGTGTGAACTACATGATTTTATTCTTCATCATTATTGTTATTACTCTTAATCATAGATGCATGGGAGCTCTTCCCTTCTCCCTTTTGTTACCGTTTGCTCTTTTGAATGCTTAAGAATGTTAGACATAATTGAATTAGTTATATTGTGCTTGTATGTCCCGTCCACATCATGCATTTACTAATTCTATTGCGGTTTCATGGTAAACTTGTCATACTTCTTGCGTCTTCTCGTCACATGCTCCTTTGATCCGTGTCTGCTTATACTTGTTAAATGCTACTGAGTTAGCTATGTTATATATGTGGTTAACGTCTTGCTTAGATGTGTATCTCTCATTGTTGTCTCTTCTTAACTTGTTCTATAACTCTATGATTATCATGCTTTAAGGACCTCGCACATCGCATGATCACCTACCATGATAGCCATATAAATTTATGTGATGAACCTGTGATATATATGTGTTCTTCTCTTGTAGTATGTCACCCTTGAAAATTGTTATCGGATTTTGATGGTAACCACACTTGAGCAATCCATGACTTGATATGACAGTACATTTAGTTACATGTAATATTCATGCTCATGCTGTTACGTATATGCACTCCTATGGTGTTATGTGCTACTAGTATCCCTTGTATAGTCTCTACCTTCGAGGAAATTAAAGGATTACTGGGTTTTATGCCCTAATTATAACCGTGATTGATTACTAGTACTACATGACTCATGGTAGCTTGGTCGTGTCATTCCTATCTGTACCTTAGTTGGTATGCATATCCATATCGTTATACTCTATATATATGTATACATGTTTAGTCCTCACCATTTCGTTCTCATCGTTCTCGGTTATACTTCGTATATTTTAATGTTGTGTGGTTATATAGTTGTCTTGACTTGTGTATTGTCATGTTAGATAGTAGACCATAACTCCGCATGCTTACGTCTTACCGTATATTATTAATACTATTTGGAAATTAAGTAGTTGAGAAAATGATTATGTGAATTATTGCACTCCCTATATTATTTGTATGATCACTCTTATGATATGGATGGTTTGACTTAGTATATGTTGTCTCATTTGTTGTCAAGGTATATTTTCATGTACTTACCCATCGTCATATGTTATCGACAGTATGTAGAAATGTTGCATCAATGATATGGTATGTGATTCTTTGCACTATTTACATTATCTATATGATCACTCATGTAATAGGGTTTGGGTAGCATACCTATCTTGCATAATTACCCTTGTTATGTGATGTTATGAAATTGTGATTGCTTACGCATTTTGAATATCATCATTAGAGCTATTTTGATACCTTTCGACCCCATTATACTCTATTTTATATGAATAGTATCATGCGTAGGCCATAATATTGCACATGCTCACTCTTACTTGCTACATGATGTCTTATTATACTCATTATGCGTTAATAGTCTCAAGCCTTGTATACTCGCACGTCCACTCCTATGGTTAAATTGCACTTGCATGTTTACGCATCACCCCTTGCTTAGGAGTTGTTGATGTTGTACTATCTATCACGTTGAGCTTATAGTGATATGAGATATTTGTTGGAGCGTGCCTCGGTGGCACAATTGTATGAAGCACACACTTACACTTGTCTTTTTCTAGTAAACTCTGTGATATTTCCTTCGTGACTTTAAGACATGATTGACACTATTCCGTACATGTTTTGTTTAGTTCTCTTACACCTAGTGGCATGTAGGATTCTCTCAAGCATGTACCGAGTCTATCTAGTATATTCAAGTGACAGATTGTTAGATCTATCTTGTGAATATATGAATGTTGTACTTTAATAACATTTTCTAGTCATTATAGGTGATATTCCTTGCTGGTAGAGGTTTGATTTGATAATTATATGTGTATTGCTATTGCTCTAATCATGTTAGGTTATTTACCTTGTACCTTACCACACGTTATGACACTCACACTGAATCATATTGCCTCCTGAGATAGGTCCATGTTAGTGTGCAAGATTGCAACGTTGTGTGTTATATGACTTTATGTGTTACATGCTAATTGAGTAATGCGATCGTAACCTTAAGGGTTTCCCACGGGCATCGACGAAATTCTCATGCTCGGTCTTCCCATATACTATCCGAATCTATCTTCGTGTCAAGAGTTAGTCAAGTTATCCTTTAGTGTCTCTTTCTCTTGGTTCAAACTTAGGCCTTGCGTCATCCTTGTGTAATCGTCTATGGTGGGATCAGGAGTGGGTTGTCTAGATTGACCATAGTTGCTCCATTTGTTCGGTTCTGTGTGCGTTATGATTCTGAATGTGCCCTTTTGAGTTGGTGGTGATGTGTGAGTATGATGATTATATTCTTTTTGGTTGACAGCAGAATGCAGATTTATATAATCATATGATTGGTTAATGATGAGTTTTGCTATGATGATATTTTGGGTAGGTTAATATTTGATTTTGATGTCGAGACTGGTCATGAAAAATGAACTTAGGAAGTGAAATCTGGATTAGCCCTTAGAGGTGGATAAACTGCTTCGTGAATTCTTGGAAATCTGATTGACTAACATAGGAGGAGCTCACTTGAGTTCCCAAAATGGTTACTGCTTTTAAAAAGATTTTAGTCTCGAGGACGAGACTTATTTTTAGAGGTGGATGAATGTAAAGACCCAAAAATTTAAAATATTGTTTTATGAATATTGTTTTGAACGTATTAAGATGTTTGTGATTATTTTATGAAATTTGTAATTTAAATGAAATCTATGGGGTTGAAATTATTATCTACTGTAGTATAACTTTTACAAAGCGGAAATAACGAGTTGGTTTTTTTTTCTTTTTTGTGATTTCCTGTAATATTATCTAACCCTAATTGAGTGAGTATATATACCGTTTTTCATCCATCCAACCGGCCCTAAGCCACTCCCTGAGCCTTTCATCGTTTTCATATCTGAGAGGCCGCTCAACCCATCTTTCATTCTCGCTTGTTCTTCCTTCTCCAATCTTCCCAAACGCCATTTCTTTTCAGAAGGTCGAAGCTCTCAAGCCCTCTCAATCTCCTTCCATGTCCCTCACCCGACCGCTCGTCCGAACCCGAGCTCTCAAGATCTTCCTTCTTGGCTGCTCGCTTCTCCCTTGTTGTCACTCTCTTCCGCCGTCTCAGATCTCCGACCTAGCTGTCCCCCTCGGTCTCATACCTCGCTATTGACTCCTCTCTTCGATCCTCCCGTCTCGCGTCTGCCCTGGTGATCGGAGAAGAAGCCACGCCTGAGCTGTTCATGTCGGAAAAGGATGTCTATCGATGCCCTCGGTCTATCACCTTTGCGCCCCTTTTCCACCTCTATTGGGGCTGAATCGAAGCCCTTCTGCGTAGATCCAAAAGATCAAGGGGCTCCTTGCCGGAGCCGATGCCCAGCGACGAACGACGGGGCTCCTTTCTGGGGCCAGGGGCTGCCTTTGTAGATGACAGAGCCGCCTTCGCAGTCGACGCTTCCCCTCTCACTCTCACAGACAAGCACTCCTCCCACCAGCGACGCTCGTTGCTGCAGCAGACACCGGCGAACCCTGAAGGCCAGAACCGGACTGAACTACGAGCCCAATCTTCTACCCAAGCACTCGAATCCGAACCCTCCTCGACCTCTACGGGATCTGGGTATACCTCCTTGGACCCCTCTGGGATTGATTTTGAGCGGCCTAAGTTGGGTTGATTAAATTGGTTTCGGATGTATTGATTGAATATGTTTTGCTTCCTTATTGTTGTTAATTTGGTCTAATTCATTTACTCACTTGCTATTGTTAATTGTTATTACTAGTAGCTGGATTGATCCGTTTTATTGATCGAATGGGTTTACTAATTTTTTTTATATAAAATTGGCTTCGGAATTGACTTGGACTTAGATATGAGATTTTCTAGCTTAATTTATAAAATGGTGGTTAGTTATTTCGGACAAGTAACATTATAAATGGGTTAATTCAATGAAATAAAAGATCTATGGATAACTTGTTGTTACTGGAAGCTTATTTATAGTTATAAAATGAGGACAATTCAATTTATACTAGGATTAAGTGGCCCAAACTATAATGCCTGAGTAGTTGGAGAAGTTGTGATGTTGATCTAACATTGGAATTGATTGCTTGAATGATTCGATTGGGTGTTGTATTTGAATTGATAAATTGTGACTAGTTATGCTTAATGTTCTTGATTAGTAAAATAAGAGTTAGTCAATACTTGGTTGAGCAAATAAGATATTTTGAGAACGCGCCATACTTGTAAGTGATATGTGGTCTTTATGAGTTGACCTTGCTTGAAGTGGTTTTGCTACAAGTGGGCTTATCCTTGTTACTCTTTGAATATGAACGATATTGCGTGATCACTTGACTTATAAATACTAATGGGAAGATGAATAACTAAAGATTAGTTACATGAGAACAACTGGCTTCTTCTGATGTTTTGAGTAGGTATGGTTTGTTGGGTATTGAGGCTTTAATAATTGATGAACTGCTTGAGCAAATATTTAAGGAAAATCTAAGCTGGAACTGAAGTAAGATGCTTTGAGTAATGATCTTGGTAATGCTTGAGCTAAGCTTCATACTTGATGAGAATAAGGTTAATTGAGAATGATGAGAATGCGAGGTTAATTGAATAAAATATTGTTGGGTCTAGTGTTGACCTGAAAGCATGCTTGTGTGTTGAGTAAATGTGTATTGATGAGTTGTTCCTTGCTTATTACTTGCTAGTGTGATTGGATGATTCTCTGAGTGGCTTGTGGACCGATGGATGATTATCTGAGTGGCTTGTTTGCTGGTTAATTGGATGTGAAGACTTCAGGTAAGTTCCCTAGGGGCTTACTCAGGTTGGACATTCATGCCTGTTGTTACATTTTATGTTAGGTGTTGCATATGCATAAAAGCATGACATGTAGTATCCTGTTTAGGTTGCACTAATTGAATGAGCATCTGCTTACTTTATGCGTTTGAAACAGAACGGCCGTTATCTGTGATAGTCCTAGAGTCTTTGCTAGGGTTATAGGACGACCTAGTCCCATCGGGTACCGTCCTGAGTCAATCGAGTCATGAAACTTCCTTATATTATGAGATGCCTGTGGGCTTTATTATGGAGCGGGTTTGGCATGCATGCCGCCCGATTATAATGGAATGCATTCACGAGCTGGCCAGTCTCCGCCCTATCGGAAGGGGGCGGAGGTAGGAGAGGGATATGCCACTTGGCATTGTCTTGGGCCCTTTACAGTATTTCTGCACATTATTATACCTAGGGGCATGCTAGTGTGTTTGACTTTCGTACGACATTAGAGCATCTTTATTAGGTATAGCACATACTATGTGGCCTCAGCGAGGACTGCCGGTCCCGCATGAGTGGCTCGATCTGACTCCTTTCCCCGTTCTTTTTTTTAAGGTGTCTTCTACAGATTCTGAGTGCTCGATGTCTATATGACGGGGTTCTTTTTGGCGAATTGAAGAACCTGGCTAACTCTCTAACTTGGTATAAATGGTAATCATTCGCTTACGTTTTGATTTTGACCCGGCTCTGCCGTGACACTTTGTATCTTAACTTTGCTTTCGCTTTACTTTCATTTGAATTGAATTTCGCGACATAGTCTTAAGACAGGTTAAGGGTACCCTACGACCCTTCGTGGCTTTTAGGGTTTGAAATCCCTCTTTCTACTAATCTTAAAATGAGTTTGAAACCTCGACCCGTACCTGGATTGCAAGATCCGAACAAGGGGTTTAATCTCTTGAAACGTAACCCGGAAATCATAATTCTGGGCCGTTACATTGATGGCCTTGGTCATTGATTGTCCAACAATGTCCCAATATTTTTTGTAGAATTTTGCTGTCATCTCATCGGGTCCCGATGATTTGTCTTTACCAATACAAAATAATGTTGTTTTTATTTCCTAATTGGATACCGGTTTGGTAAATTCTTTGTTGTCATCCGTATTTATCTCCTTGTCTATCAGTGTTAGATAGTCTTGTAGTAATCTGCCATTAATATTCTCTTCCTGAATCTTTTTTCGAAATCATCTTTAATTTCTCTTCGAATGTTTTCTTCCCCAATTATTTCTATGCCTTTGTGCATTCTAATTTCCCTTATAATCTTCATGCTTCATTTACCTGAGGCTACTCTATGGTGGTATCCGGTGTTTGAGTCCGAAAGTTTTAAATGTTTTATTTTTGCTCGTTTCTAGTATTGTTTGTGATAAGTCAGTAGTTGTTCCTTTTTCTTTATCATTTGTTATTGACGTCTATCGTTCTCATTTTGTTGTCCTTGGCTATTGTCCTTTTGTAGTTCTAGTAATTTTTCTTCTGTCTCCCTTAACTGTCTAAAGATATTGACGAAAGTTTTCTTATTCCATTCTTTCGTAAATCTTTTCAGCAACTGAGTTTTTTTCATTACATTGAACATATAGGAGCCCTCATAGTTTGTTGTCCATGCTTGGGAGACAATGTTTGTGTAATCTTTCCTAGAAAGCCACATTTTCTCAAACTTAAAAGGTCTAGTCTTTCTTCTATCATTTGTTTGGAGTTGTACAGAAATTGGGCAATGGTCTGAGGTCGAAAAAGCATGGTTCCTAGTAGCAATATTTGGGTACCATTGAAGTATTTGATCTTGTATCAATGTTCTGTCCAACTTTTCATAAATATTGTTTACATCCGTCTTGTTCTTCCTCCATGTGAAAACATTTCCACATGAGGGGATATCCAACAAATTGCATTGATCCTTGAAAGAAATCAATCTATCAAAACGAGAAGGGTGAGGAGGAATACCACCCGTCTTTTCACTAGAGCATTGAATCTCGTTGAGATCACCCATCAGGATGATCGGTATCGTCTGGTTCTGAATATAGGTTGTCAAAAAAGGATAGAAAGAAATCTTATCACTCTCATGAGGAGGGGCGTAAACAAAACAAACCGCAAAAGTTATTTCCTTGTCTTTGTTTTTAATTTTCAATGTGATAAAGCGTTCGTCTTTGTGCATGACAGTAATTACATCATCAGTCATCTAGAAGTTTTTCCATAGCACACAAATCCCCCCAGCCCTACCGACCGCTGGGGAAAAACAGATATAATCAAACCCGACTTTTTTCCATATTGCATCAAGGGGCTGAACATCAGTTTTGGTTTCTAAAAGAGCTAGAATTTGGATATTTTTAATTTTGCAGAGGGTTTCAATGTATGTCCATCTATTTCTTTTTCCAACTCCGAAACAATTCCATGAGAATATTTTCATCTTGGATACAATTTATAGCGTGTGGTCATGGTTTCTGTTTTCTTGTTCTGAATGCTTGTCAATATATCGATTCTCTTTTCCATGTTTCCATTTATTGTGTTGATTTTGTCTGGGTCTTGGGTTAGAGTCCTCGAAGAAGCCATGAAGTTGCATCCCTTAAGAGTTTCAATTTGGTTAGTATTAAGAGGATTAAATCCTTTTATTGTCAAGCTTATTTTGACTTGTATTGAGGAGATCTTGTCATAGCAGAGGAATTTCGATTTCCTTGTTCTAAGACTATGTCCGGTTGTTACTCTATCGACATTAGGTTCATGAACTAATGACAAATTATTCATCTCTTGGAAGCTCGCTATTTTCCTGACCTGGGTACTATCTTCCTTTATAAGTATCATTTGTTCTCATTGACCAAGCCTGGGTTTGAGTGGGTTCATATTAGGGTGGTGTTTCCTAGCTGTAGCAGCTAGATTCCCATTGTTCGGGTTTTTTCCCTGAAGTTTTCTTTTTGGATCATTTGTCTATATGTAACAGAAATGAACAGAATAACAGTACAAAGAAAGGGCATGGGAGTCATGGGGTAGAAAGTAACATAAAGAAATTTCCCAGTGGGCATTTAAAGAAAGTTTCCAAGTTCGCTGGCATAGAATAGAAAGTCATATTTAAGTAATCTATCAAGGCACCAGCAATTTTCATGAGCAACACAAAAACAATAGAAGTCATAGATACGTTGAAATCTCTTGTGTTTGGTTCTAGATTGATAAGTCCAATCGGTCATACAAAATGCATAAAAAAAATAAAACAAATCATCTTTTATGAGTTCAAATCTTTCTTTTCCCCCTTTTATTTCCTTGGCAAAAGCAAATCCTTTAAAAATGAAAAGAAAAAGGGCCAACAAAATGATTTAATAATGGATTACAGTATGGATTACGTTTTGTTTGGCACATTACATTTTATTTTTTTTAGGGTTTATAGGTTCTCACGAGAAAACCATGGGCTATGTTAGTTATTTGGTAAACTACAATGTAAAATTGTATCACCAAATTAAAAACATCTAAAATATCAATGAAATGTCAGGCTTATTATGTCTTTTTGTTGGAAGGCGGATCTCGACCTTATAATATAAAAACATAAAGAACCCAATATGACTCTCATTTCATATGGTACATCGATGATTCTCGTGATTTAACAAAAAAAAAGCCCTTCAACATTTGGACATGCAACAATATGCTCAAAGTAGAAGACATGAAAAAAGGAATGTAAACAATGAGAACATATATTGGATAGAAGGAGCTAACACGACATCTCATTGTCGGAAAGATGGAAAATCAAAATCTATGGAAAAAAAACATACCACTCCGGTAAAAGTGCGGATCACAAGACATTCTCCACACATATTATTTGGTTTTTTGCAAAAACCAATATATATTCTTTGGAGACCAAGCTTTTCGCTAACATTCTCCACACATATGATTTCTAGAATGGCCTAATTTAAGGCCTTTATTGGTTAAATGTCCACCAAATTAGCAAATTAGTAAAATGTCCACCTCCCTTCTCTTTCCCGTTGTGCCCATGTGCCCTTCCATGTGAACCCCATGTGCCCCCACTCCGGTTTCAACAATTTTTTTTTTTCGCGTTGGTAAAACGGAGTTGTTTTTTTTTCCTTTTTTTTTCGCGTCACTAATTCGACACCGGAGTTGCTCAAACCGTATTTGCTGAAACCGGAGTTATTTTTTTTTTTCGCGTCACCACTTCGACACATGAGTTGGTGAAACCGTATTGGTGAAACCACAATTGCTTTTTTTTTGTTTTTTTTTCCGCGTCACCACTTCGACACCGAAGTTGCTGAAATCGGAGTTTTTTTTTCAAAAAATGCTGAAATGCTAATTTTTTTCCAAAAAATACTCAAATGATGAAATATATGCAATTTTAGCATAACGAATTTTGCTTATAAGAATTAATTTCAGCAGATCACACAAAAATGTCACACTACAACTCTTCCATGAGAAAGTAAGAAATTTAATGGGAAAAAAAAAGAGTAAAAGATCAAAACGAAGGCTTATCAAGAGAGATCCAATTAGCGCATGCTACGTAAATTAGAACAAATTGCAAGACCGGAAGAAGGTAGCCAAAAGGCAGCAACAGTAAGGAATTCAATTAGGGAAGAAAAAATGCCTAGCTAGATAGGAGTAATTCCTCCACGTAACTCGCCTAACAATTCCAACTACTACCAATCCAAGATGGGAAGAACCAATCCAAATCTACGAGACACAAATTACTAGCATAAACGATCATCCCGTACCTCGTCCCAGAGATTCGTCGGTGGTTGTCTGTTGCTTGATCAGATTCGAATCACATTCGATTCCTTCGAAGCTGTCGATGTTGATGAAATCATATCAATCTGCATCAGATCCAGGGGATAGCGAGAGCACATAGGAGGAATAGATCGGAGGAAGGATGGAGGAAACACTGGATCTGAGCTCTGTCATCGCCTCCGTCTCTAACCTCCGCCTCCACTACGCCGTCTCCTCTTCCTCCGTTGCCTCGGCAACACCAGCGCCGCCTCCGACCTCGGCCCGCAGGGCTCCACCACCACAGCCTCCGATCTTTTGCTGGGGCCGCTTTGGAGAGAGTTAGAGAGAGCTCGAAGACGAAGATGGTGTAGTGTAGAGATTCAACGTCATTGCTGAAACAATCCTTATTTCTGAAACTCGAAGCTTAGTGCTGAAATTCCCGTTACACATGGATTTGGGAGAGGACGGTTCCTCGGCCAGATCTGAAACGAGCTCACCTCCTCGGATGATCGATGTTGAAATTCCCGTTACAGATGTGGGAACGCGCAGGCGACGATGGCGGGAGAGGAAGAGAGCGAAGGCCGGAGGCTTTGGTGCGGCGGGAAGAAGACATTGAGCGATGGTGCGGTCTCCTGTTGCATTTGAGATCGAAGATTAGGATATGGATGAAGACATCGATCTCTTGTTGCAGATCGAAGGCTTCACCTGCTCCCTCAAGGACGATGAAGACGTGCCGGTGGACAACAACTTCGCCATGGATAAGTTCATGTTCGATCTCCTATTGCAGATGAAAGGTTTCGGTCTAGGCAATGGATTTGCTGAGACTCCTCTCTCTGTCTTGATTTCTCCATCGCTGATAGCACACATTTAGATGGTAATAATAAGTTGCATTTAACTTAGTTAAGATGCGTATCATGCATGGTTTAAGTACAATTTGCATATTTGCTCTTTATGTTGGTGGAGTCGGATTCTACACACTTTTATTGATTATTTCAGGTAACTGTTGATCCGAGGAGGAGACATGGGTTGATGACGCATTGAATGAGATTTTCTAGTTGACCGAAGAAGCTTACATAAATATCCGAAGAGGTCCTGAGAAGAAGAAGCAAGCATAAACGAAGAACACGGATGCAGAAGTTGTCGCCAGAAATGCTGAACTTGTTTTACACTTTCTGGAACCCTCAGTTGTTCGATTGACTGTTATGACCATACGTTGGAAAGCTCTTTTAGAGAGCTACAACTTTCCTGTTGACGTCGAGAGCTGGTTCGACCTGCATTTTCCGTAAAAGAACGATGCAGCGGCCGCCGCATAATTGTCACAGAAAACTCATGCAGCGGCCGCCGCATTAGTGCAGCGGCCGCCGCATGTTCTAGCAGCGACGCGTTTTGGCGCAACGACGTTTGTTCTATCTAAAACCCTATTTTATCTATTGTCTTTTGGTCTACTTTGACATTACTTTGGAGGAGATTAGAGGGGCTTAGCCCTAGGTTTTCTTTCATTCATTAGGTTAGGGTTCAAGACGATTTTTGTTGGAGATTGAGAGCGATGTTCGCCATGGGCGGCTAAACTCTCTTCGTTCTACTTGTGATTTGAAGCTTTGTTTGGATTGAGTTGTGAGTTTCTGAATCTTGTTCCTTATTTCCTATATTGAATATTTCAACTTCTTTGCGCTTATTGATTGATTGTTTTATTCTATCTTGTCTGGGCAACTTGTTAGATCAATTCAATTGCTAAAGTTTTGTAGAGTCCTGATTGTGAATCTTAACCCAAGTAGCAAACTTATCCCTTTATGGTTGATTGAGCTAATTAGATGGGTAGGAAGTATGATGTGTTGTTAAATCCCTCTTTAGGGACTGCAAATACCTTAGTTAATCTCTGGTCTTAAGCCTATCGATTGGGTTAAATCCTTTTCTGAGGGACTATTCAATCGGTAAGGGTTTCTAGGACTGATTGGACTAGTAACTATATTAGGTCGGGACAAGGGCATTCATAGGAATCATAAAAGGACAAGAGGAAGTTACAATATCAATTCAACCAAATAAAGTGGATAGTTGTAGATAGAGCGATCTTCTCTAAATTGTTTTGCATCAATCAGTTTATATCTAATTTTGTTTTCTTTCTATTTCAATTCAATCATCAAAACCCCCTTTCACCAATTGGTAAATACACATAACTTAGGAATACTTGATTATCTATGGGATCGACCTATTACTTGCTTGCTATACTAGTTTGTAGGTTTGAGTTTTACTTTTGATAGGAGACACAACGATTTCCTCCCGTCAATCGCCTTCGAGATCTGGATTGCCGGGAAAAGGAATCGGGGAAAAAGGAAGGAGTAGAGGAGGGGAGACCTAGCAGATATTAGAGTTTACTAGATGGACTTTTTACCAATAAAATAAATTTGTGGACAGTTTTTTTTATTTGGTCCGAATAAATGGCCTGCGACGCAAATTTTCTCAAGCTATATTTAGTTTTTGCAAACAGAAATCAAAGAATATATTGGTTTGATAATAAATCATACCTACTTGTGCAAGAAATTGATTTTTCAAAACACAGTCCATGAGATTTGTTTATTCTACTTGACAATCACAGAAAACACAGTGAACTAATTTTTTCTTTACATCCCAACCATCATTATTAGTGATATATAAAAGCTAACTAACTTCATTATCTAGCTGGTTTCATTAGCTAATTCTGGTACGTAGGACCGACCTTGAACAAGTGCAATACGGGCAACCGTCCATAACATCTGATAATATATTTCTATGTTGATTAAGTGAAAATTCTATATAAAAAAATTCTTATCTTGAGTATATATTACTACAATTAAGGAGAAGCTGAAACATGCCACAAGCGACTTCTTCTTTATTTTCCGTATAATTAGACCTGAGCATGGGCGGGCTTGGGCCGGGCCTATGAGAATATCTTTGCCCATTTTAGCGGGCCGTGGCCGGGCCCGGTTTTTGGGCCAAATCTCTTGCCCAAGCCCGCCCACTTTGACGAGTCGGGTAGCCCATCAGGCCGCCCATTATAATTTCGTAAAATATTATTTTTATTTTATTATTTCTGCGTTTGATCTCAAACTATACAAATGTGCTAAGTGTCTCAAAAGATTGAAATTTTATACCAAATAAAGGTATACAAGTTACACAAATGTGAAATTACACACTATAATCTTTATGTAGGTTCATTTCAATGAAAAAATCTTGAAAATAATTTATTTAGTACTATTGTATTCCTTAATTTATATGTGATGTAAATACTATTAGTATTTATAAAGTAGTAGATGTAAAAGTTTAGATATTATATATAAAAAATAATATAAGTAATATATATAGGTTGGTCGGGCCTACTAGCTCGCTTGGGCTTAACCTTTAGCCCAAGCCCGACCCTATGGGCCAACCGGATTGAGCTGGCCCGCTTGGACTAATTGCCTTATCCAAGCCCGTATATTTTACAGGGCGGGTCGGGCGGGTTAACTCATGTTTGCTTCTACGTATAATTGATTGATGTGACGTATATTTTGATAAATTAACCATTGAGTTGAAACTGAGGGAAAAACTATAAAGTGAGCTCAATTTTATTTTTTTTGAGGGAAAAAAAATCGCATCTTTCGAGAAAGCTCCGACCGACAATTTGGGAAGTCCTCAAAAGCCCACATAATAGACCGGGCCAACTTGGCCCGGGAGCCCATTTATTTTATTTAAATCAACAAATAACTAAGAGGTCCAAGAAATCTCCATTTAAATATACTCATTTCTAAAAATCGATAGTCTTTTAATAAATGCGTATTTTTATGAACCCAGAATTTAAATAGCTTCCGTCATCGACCATCCCGAAAAATATTCCGTCCAAACCCAATTAACTATGGTAAAATAAGTTTATCAAAAAAAAAACTATGGTAAAATAAGAATTGAAAAAAAAATGGGTTGAAGAAATCAGTTGACAAACAGTCCCACTAGCAAGTAACAACACCAATCTCGCTGACGACAACTATGGTTTACACTCCGATATCGGCTATACCTAGTGACGGAGTTAGGAATTTTTTCGTTTATTTATCTGGAAAAAAAATATTTTTAATACGAAAATAATTATGTCATTTTATAATAAACATGTGAAGTTTAATGAGTCAATGTTACACATGGAGGAAAATGTTGATTTTTCGATCTCTGTTAGAATACTACGATAATATTGTTTTTCTGATAAAAGAACGAAAAATGCATAAATATATGAAATATAATTGAAGAAACAAGCTAAAAAAATAGGAATAGTAAAAACAGTTTCAAAATAATCGTATTGTTCACAAAAAAAAGAGTAATATGATGTTCAAATGCTCATAACTTTTTACTCGAGTATTAAATTAGAGCGTATAATATATCAAAACGAATCTATGAACGAGGAAAATATATATAGGTGGTTCGTCAAAGGAAATTAAGGATGGGGCGAATACTCCCCCTTGCCCCCTCAACTCAGCCTGAAACCACCCTCCACCACATCTCCAACAAGTTTTAAAAAATATAAAGTGGGTTTAAAAAAATATAAAACACCAAAAAAGAGTAAAATAAAAAAAATATGGAAAAAATTTAATATTTTAAAATTACAACTATTTGGGAAATACATGTCATTTGATTAAAAAAATGACAAAAAAAAAAAAATTGGTTTCAACTCTTTATATATTAGATTCTATTTCTTTCATTCTTGTAATAATTTGCATTGCATATATTTTTCAAAATTTATAAAATGGATATTTTTTAATCTAATTTTAACAATGGAAGTTTTAGAAAAATTTTTAAAAGTTACACCTTGGATAGTTTGATGAAAAATAGAAAGCAAGATAGGAAAAAATCAAGAATTTTAAATTCAAACTTTGATGGGAAAAATGACATTTGAATTTTTTAATGAAAAGACAAAAAAGTAGACATAACAATTCGGTGCAAATCCTCTACCCCAAACCCCTACCCCAACTCCCTACCCCACAAAATTATTTTACTTCTAAATTAATATTAAAAAAATTAAAAAATATATATTTACCTTCTACATACTTATGATAACATATTGAAAAAAAAAATCTTAAAAAATCAAGAGGGAATTGCACAAGGTAACCCAAAAACCCAAAAGTGTTGCAAGGTTAACCCAACCCGGATGAAAATGGGGTGAAACCGGTTATCCGGCAAACCTGCCCAGCAGGTAACAGGTTGGGGAAGTGGGGGCCAACTGTGACACCTCAGTGAGGGAGAGAAAAGGAAGGCAAGAGAGAGAGAAAAGGAAGGAGAGAGAGAGAGAGAGGGACGTCCAGGAAGGAGAGAGAGAGAGAGAGAGACGTCCATTGAGAGGAGAGAGGCAAGAGAGGGAGCTGTTGAGTTTGATTAGACAAAGAGAGAGAAAGCTAATTGAGTTTGACAGGGACTCTCTCAACAGTCCGGGGAAGGAAAATTCCCGCCAAAAATTTGCGCCAAAAAATCCTGAAGAGGAAGAGGAGGGAGGAGGGAAGAGGGGGAGAGTATATAAGCATTGAAGCTCCACCTCAGTCCAATGATTATTCCACATTAATGCACTGCAGTAGGAGAATTAAAAGGAGGAAGGAGAAGCGCCGGCAAAGAGTGAAGGATGAGGGTTGGTGGCCAATGATATGGGGATCTATATAAGGATATGGGAGGTAATGATGGGGGTGGCATTTAATGGGTACCAGGTGGAAAAAAATCTGAAGATTCACAGAGTAGCCAATGTAGAAGAAGCAAGTGGGCCGGGGTTTATCTTAAAGCTGAAGGGGAATTTAGTATTAACTGGACAACCGGGAGAGAACAACGTGACAACCAACAGCAAACAACGTGACAGCTAGTGGAATAGACTGGACCGAGTTTCGACCGCCTGCAGATACAAAATGGGTAAGTAGTCTCTCAAGGAAGATGACGAGAAAAAAAACTTTGCTACAACTTAATGTAAACTTAATGTATCCCCTCTCTATGTAAATGAACAGAGGAGAAGACAATCGTATGTCTGACTGTGGTGTTCGGAGGATGGTGGGCTTGCGAAGAAGGCGGTTGGGTCTTCAAGGGGTCACGGAGCCAGAAGGCTCTGCTGGTGGATGAACGTATCGACTACGTTGCACTAAAGAAACTCGTGATGGAAAAGTTTAACGTCGATGGGAGAAGGCATGAGGTGGAGCTCACATATGGGAAGCTGAAGAAGGGCGGGTGCAGGCCATATGCAATAGGAGATGACGAAGATCTGCAGGCCTTCAAGTTTGTAAACGGACTCACTGGAGAACGATCGTGGCCTGTCGACCTCCATGTCTCCCTGCGAACCAAGCTATGTGGCAGCACTGTGGCACCTACACAAGGATCGTCAACGGGTGGCTCCGGAGGGTGGGGTATCTCAGTGGCGGGAGGTGAGGAATTTATACTGCCATTAACTGGGCCGCCTGTTACCCAAGAAGATCGCGCACATACGGGCATCCAATTGGCTGGTGGTGAAGAAGACGCAGTCCTGGTAGCCGGATGTGTCCAGGCAAAACAAACTGGCGTCCAGTTAGAGGCCCAATGCGTCCAGTTAGAAAACGAATGTGTCCAGTTACATAATAGTACCGACGCGTACGGGCGACATGAGGAGTTGGAGTTCGAGTTGCAAAAGAAGGCAAAGAAAGCCGAGGAAATAAGACGTGGGAAGCAAGTCATTTCTGTCAGAAGTGATCCGGAAGATGAAGTTATTCCACCGGGTGGAGATGGAAGGGTTCCCATTGACATCGGGAGCTCCTCCGACGATGATGAGGTACTACCGAATGCGGTGAAGATGGAGCTCGGGTGCGCAGTTCCTACCAAGTCGTGGTCATGGGATACTGAGGCCGAGCAGGCTGTGAGGGAAATAGAGGAAGCATACGCACGCGGAAAACAGAAGTTGAGACCGAATACGGAGGGTGTGGAAAGTGAACCAATGGTTGCGGTGAGCCCATTGGGTCCCCGTCAGCACACGGGTGAGCTCCGGGAGGGAAAAGTGTTTCGGTCGAAGGAGGAGGTCCAACAGACAATCAAGTGGGCGGCCCTATCTAGGTGTTTCACGACCAAGGTGAACAAGTCGACGAAGAGCTTGTATGTTGTGCGCTGCGGTGGTCCCAATTGCAAGTGGCTTTGTCGGGTTTCCACATACAAGAAAACGCGGATTTGGATTATCTCCAAGCTTGTGGACGAGCACACGTGCGACCTGACCGACATGATGACACAAAAGTGTCGTGCGACATACACCCAGGTTGGGCAACACATAGTGGACAGATATCTCCTTCGCTCTAACCAACCGAAATGGACAGTATGTTGTTTATAACTGGACGCTTGTTAAATATAACTGGACAGGAAATGTTATAAAACTGGACAGGTACTTCGACAAACACTAACCCAATGCGCCTGTCCATGTGCAGTTTCGTTGGTTCAAAGAAGGCCCTTGTGCCGGAGCAAGTGCCTGTGATCGCATTATTGCCTATTCGAGCAAAACCACCCATCAGAGCCATCGTTAACCATTGGTCGTTAAGTCGTATTCTCAATAGACCTATATCTACGGCAGTGGCAATAGGGGCGTGGTTTGGTAATACGCCGATTTGTCCACTATTAGTAGATAAAATGATTTCTTTTACTTCGGAATCCCAAACCATTCGGTTAGGAGTCAGTACACAAAGATTTAAGGTCATTTCTTCAATTTGTTCTCCATTTCTAAGTTCATAGCTTTCGCGGTAGCTTCATCGATGTTACCGACCAAATAAAAAGCCTGCTCAGGAAGCCCATCTAATTCTCCGGAAAGGATCAATTGAAACCCTCTAATTGTTTCTGCTAGACCAACATACTTTCCTGGCGAACCCGTAAATACTTCGGCAACGAAAAACGGTTGTGATAAGAAACGCTCAATTTTTCGTGCTCTTGCTACGGTTAAACGATCTTCTTCGGATAATTCGTCCAACCCAAGGATAGCTATAATGTCCTGAAGTTCTTTGTAACGTTGTAAAGTTTGCTTAACTCTTTGCGCAGTTTTATAATGTTCTTCGCCAACAATTCGGGGTTGGAGCATGGTTGACGTTGAATCTAAAGGATCTACTGCCGGATAGATACCTTTGGCGGCTAATGCTCTTGATAATACAGTAGTTGCATCTAAATGTGCAAATATTGTGGCAGGGGCGGGATCAGTTAAATCATCTGCAGGGACATAAACTGCTTGAATTGAAGTTATGGACCCTTGTTTGGTAGAAGTAATTCTTTCTTGTAAAGAGCCCATTTCTGTACTAAGAGTAGGTTGATAACCCACAGCTGAAGGCATTCTACCCAATAAGGCAGATACTTCAGATCCTGCTTGGACGAAACGGAAGATATTGTCAATAAATAGAAGTACGTCTTGTTTATTAACATCTCGGAAATATTCCGCCATAGTTAGGGCAGTCAAACCAACTCTCATACGAGCTCCGGGCGGTTCATTCATTTGCCCGTAGACTAGAGCTACTTTTGATTCTGCAATATTTTGTTCATTAATAGCCCCAGATTCTTTCATTTCCATGTAAAGATCATTTCCTTCACGAGTACGTTCCCCTACGCCGCCAAATACGGATACACCTCCATGAGCTTTTGCAATATTGTTGATTAATTCCATAATGAGTACGGTTTTACCCACCCCAGCTCCCCCAAAGAGTCCTATTTTTCCTCCACGGCGATAGGGTGCTAAAAGGTCTACCACTTTAATTCCTGTTTCAAAAATAGATAGTTTTGTATCTAACTGTATAAAGGCAGGTGCGGATCTATGAATAGGAGATGTTGTTCGAGTATCTACAGGACCTAAATTATCAACGGGCTCCCCAAGTACATTAAAAATTCGTCCGAGAGTTGCTCCGCCCACCGGAACACTTAAAGGAGCCCCTGTATTAACCACTTCCATTCCTCGAGTTAGGCCATCTGTAGCACTCATAGCTACAGCCCTAACTCGATTATTTCCTAATAATTGTTGTACCTCACAGGTTACATTAATCGGTTGACCGGCAGTATCTCTGACGAAATCCCAGCTCGGGGTGCCGTCCAGTTACTGGAAGGCGCGGCCAGCCGCCATGAAGGCGAGGGACACCACCTACGGGACAGACGAGGAAAGCTACCAGAGAATGTACTCGTACATGCACATGCTGGAGCAGTCCAACCCTGGCACGTACACCAGGATAGAACGCGACACAGAAGGACGATTCAAGTATGCGTTTGTCAGCCTTGGAGTGTGGCGGAGGGCGATCCCCTATCTAAGAAAGGTCAGTCCCTCCTTCTTCGTACCTTGTGTGACCTTTACTGCAAAGCCGTTAAACTTATACAACTACTACCATTACAGCGACCAACTACCCCGCATGACGTCCTCAGGAAATAACATGACATATAAGTTATATGACATGACATTAGTCAATAACGACATGACAACGCTAACCAGTGAGGTTGTTGAATTTGCAGGTGGTGTCAGTGGACGGGGGGTTCCTGAAGGGGAAGTTCCGAGGGTGCCTCCTGTTCGCGACTGCACAAGATGCCGACCACTCTGTCTACCCAATTGCATTCGCAATGGTTGACGGAGAGAATGATGGGTCGTGGGGGTTCTTCTTCAGGCAGATGCTGCATGTTGTTGAAGACACGACTGATCTCATGTGGGTATCTGACCGCCGTGTTAGCATCGAGAAGGGAATACGGGACAGCTACGTCTTCGCCAAGCACGGCATATGCACATGGCATTTATGGCAGAACGTTCGGTTTCGGTTCAAAATCAGCGCTATGAAGGACCAATACTTCTCCATGGTCAAGGCTTACACATACGACGAGTTCCAGTCGTTGTACAATGACTTCTGTGCGGTTTCTCCCGCCGCGGGCCAATACCTACGGGAGGCCGGATTCGAAAAGTGGGCAAGGGCGTGCTACCCAGGTAACAGGTACAACATAACCACCACGAATAACTCAGAGTGCTTGAACTCGGTTTTCAAGTACCCTCGGGACTTGCCACTCACAACGCTGATGGATGCCATTCTTGAGACCGTCGGGGACTGGTTCGTGAAGCGGAGAGAGATCACCTCAAAACCTGGGAAAGTTGTAAGCGATTGGGTCGCTAAAGCCATTAAAGCAAACTTCGCTGAGTCTCTGTCGATGTTGGCCAGGCCGCTCAGCCCCCACGAGTTCGAGGTCCGCAATGGTCAGTCCACTTGGCTTGTCAACCTCACGGGACGATTATGCAGCTGCAGACGGTTCAACGTCGACCAATACCCCTGTGCTCACGCACTGGCTACTGCACAATTGCGCGGGGTGGATGTCCACTCACTGGTCAATGACTTCTACAAGGGAGAGGCGTGGCGTGCTTGCTACGCGGACGTTTTGTACCCAGTTCCGTCTCCAGACACAAGGAGCGTGCCCCCGGAAATTGCCAAAGAGACCTGCCTCCCGCCCAGTGTGAAGGCCCGTCCGGGTAGACCCAAGACTAGACGTTACCCCTCGCAGTGGGAAAGGAGATACAAGCGCCGGACAAACTAGACAATCAATGGGACAAGACATGACGATCAGGTAGGAAAAACATGACGACCAACTACGATTAACATGACGTTAATGCATCTGTGGCTTTTGGGTTTTGGTCAGCTAGACTAGAATGCGTCTGTGGGTTTTGGGTTTTATTCAGATGCACATGATGTCCCAGATGGGGTGACTACTGCGTCTTTGTACGTAAGTGTGTTGATGTGTGGGTCGTCGAATCTTTTTGCTAGTAACTGGTATGTCACTTGTTTTAAACTGGATGGGTAATGTTTAAGACATGACGAGTAATGTTGTTGACATGACAGTGTCTACGTATTTGTTGACAAGTTTTTCCCTAAGTGTCTGCGATTAGCAATGACAACAAACCTAAATAATCCATATCAAACGACAGAGGTAACGAAAGATGTTCAACATTAGCGATGGCAATAATCCATCTAAAACGACAATCTAAAATGTCAACCCCAAACAGAGCAAAAGGAGGTAGAAATGTCATCAAAACATCGGAATCCAAAAGAGAGTATTGATGTTAACGGCAACTACAACCACAATAACCAACAATGTTCACTGCTTCACATAATGACGAGGGGACTACTTAGGATCGTTGCTGAGACCGAAGCCAAGGTGGAAGATAGAGATGCATAGGAGCTGACGGTATGCAGCGATGAAGTCGTCGTCCAAGCCATCGAATACGCGGTCCCCCATAGCGAGCTGCTGCATGTACCGGATCGTGTACGGGCCACAGTCTCCACTGAACACGGTCATCATTTGCGTCAATGGATATTCGGTAACATTACAAAAAATGAGGGAAGCGGGACAAGTACTTACGATTGTTTGTTTTGCGGGATCCCCTTCACGCGGGTGAGGGTCAGGGGGCGGTCAACATTGGCTTTGTGCTTGGCATGCATCTCCTGGTGGTCGGCGAACATGGTGGGCAGGACGTGCGTCACGGGCTTCAGCAATTGGGTGAGCTGGCGCTCTCTGATGAAGTTCGTATCGGGGTCAAACACAAGCACGGTCCATTCGGCGAAGTTGATTTCCAGAGCCACCCAGTGCTCGTTCTTCAAATTCCAGGGGAGCAGGATGCGGTCCACGGAGGCCCAAGGCTTGGGAAACCGATCTGGCAGTACACCATCCATGTACAGCTTGAGCTCGTCCGCGACCACCAAGCCGGTTTGACGCTCCAGCAAAACCCGGAAGAAATTGTCGAGCACGGCGACGGAGGCGAACATCGGGTCAGTGAGTATGGCCCTGCGAAGGATTGCGCATGCCTGCTCGATGTGCTGCGGAACAGAACTCGCATGTCAGAGGCACATCAGGGGGAATTGCTTGATATGTGAGGCAACAAAAAAGACTTTCGCGGGAAGGAGCTTTACCTCAGAGGTTACCCAGTTCGTCGGCGCCTCTAAATCCTGGAAGAACTTCTTCTCGAGGAGGGTACCCTCGATAGACCGTGTAGGACTTGTGCCCTCTTTCATCCAAGCGTCGTAGGCGTCCAGCTCTGCCCTAGTCAGAAGGCTCATGTCAACCACGTCCTTTTTGGTCTTGGACTTACTCACCCGTGGCTTCTTCACAGGTTGAGTGACCTCGTGCCCAGCAAATGCAGCAGTAGCCTTACGGGCTCGCGTCCCCCTCCGCGTTAGCGGCTCGACCTGAGAGGTGTCCTCCGTGTCCAGGTCACCCTGCACACACATGACAACGGGAACACTTGAACATTTCAACATGACAACAGGAAACTTTCAACATGGCAACAGGAACATTTCAACTGGACAACATGAACGTTAGTAGTGAGGTGACATACCTCACTTGTTTTCTGGGTGGGTGCATCGCCGACGGCCGCCTTCCCCTTCTTATCCAGGCGCCCACCTTTGGGCTTCGCCAAACCTTGGGCATCCCCTTTACCATCGTCCTGCACACACCGTTGAAAGGGACATGACAATTGGAAAATTTTAACATGACATTTAAATATCCATAACATGACAGTTGAAGGGAATTGACATGCCTCAGCGCTTGTCTGTTTGGGGACGGGGGCAACGTCGGCTGTCCCCTTGCCGTCCTTCTTCCCCTTGGGGGGCTTCTTGCCCTTCTTCCCCACCTTGGCCTTCTTCACCTCCTCGTCCTTATCCCCCCTCTTGTCCTGAGAAACTCTGTCGGCATCCACTTTGTCCTGGTTCTTGTTCTCATCCCCTTTGTCCTGCTCCTTGTTCTCATCCCCTTGGTCCTTCTCCGCCTTGTCCCCAGCTACCTCATTCGTAATCTCCTGGTCCTTGCTCGCATCCGCTTGGCCCTGTTTCTCACTATCCTGTGGCTTTGGTTCTTCATCCACTTGGTGCTGCCACTCACTCTCCTTTCTCTGTGCTTTTTCATCAACCTGCAAACATCGTAGTAAGCACAGTATTGGGTACCCAAAGGTGCTATGCCATGCGAACGAAACTCTTACCTCCTTCGCCGCCGACGATTCCGCCCTTCTCGGCGAGACTGCGTGGTTGGACTCGTCCAGTCCCTCCCTCCCCGGCCTCTGAAGCTGGCGGATGGCATCCTCAAAGGGTTTGATCCTTGCAGCGAAGTGAGCTCTTAATTCCCTTGCCAGGTCATCCATCTTCGACAACATCAGTGAGAAATCACCCACCGATGGCCCTTGTGTGTTTTCCTGCGTAGGGGCTGCCTGGATCGGTGCCTGGGTGGCGGTCTCCGCTGTCGCCCTCGTGTGCACACCCTTTCTGTACTCTACGCGGAGGTTGTCGAAGAACAAATCGGTCTTCTCTCTAGGGTAGACAGCCCCGTGGGTCACCCGTTTTTTCGCCTCAAACTCATCGGGGATTAAAACTGTCTGCACACTGTCTTCAAGGTCAAAGCTTTTTAGCTCGTCCTTCTCCTCCACCATGAGGCTGACGATTAACTCGTACTTGATGTTGTGCTCTTTCGACGCGTACCGCAGGCACCGAGGGTAGGCATTCACGTCAAGGACGGCAGCAAATTGGGATCGGATTGGATAGAAAGCTTCATAAGCCCACAACTACATAAACCACAGGGCATGGATGTCAATATCTGTCCAGTGTAAATATAAGCCTGTCCAGTTTAAATATAAGCGTGTCCAGTTCAAATATAAAGGTGTCCAGTTAATTTCTAAGCGTGTCCAGTTATATTATATGCATGTCCAGTTGAGATATAAGCCAATGCCTGAAAGGCGAGGGGGAAGCCAGCTAAAAAATATGACGGCCGAGGGCCCTGGACCCCATGCTGGAGCTTGCACTCAACAGCGTTTTTGAAGAACTCATGGGTCCTCTCGTAGCAGTGCCTGCCCCACGGGAATCGCAAGAAACCGTCGACGTCGGCCACCATATTGACCACCCATCCATGAATGTAGTTGCGGGGATCCTTCCCAAATAGCACACCCTCAACCAGCATCAGCAACGCATACTTAAACTTCATCGCGGGCGAATGCTCTCTGCCCTTCATCGCCACTAGGAATGCAACCTCGAACTCTTCCATCCTCATCTTCTCCACCCCAAAGAAGTCCTTGACGGCCGACCTGTCCCCATCATTCTCCTCGGGCAGCAACATAAATGAGCACTTAAGCCCGGTCACCAGCGCGAACTCTTGGATGGAGAACCGAGCTATTTTGCCGTGTATCATGTAGGCGTGGCCACGGGTTACGGGTCAACCCGTGACCCGCCGGATCGTACGGGTCAACGACCCGCCGGGTCCGGGTTGCCGGGTTGGCGGGTGGGGGCGGGTAGCGGGTTAGGGTTAGGGTCGGGAGGTTGGTGACCCGTGACCCGCCGGGTCGACCCGGCGAGTCGGCCTAATTTAAAAAAAAACCGTTGGATGTGGGGCCCACAAGTTGGAGCTATTTTTTTTAAAAAAATATAGCCGTTGTAACGGCTAGTAGGCACTCGGGGCTATAAATACCCGACTCCTCCTATCACAAATCCCATCCAATCCATCAATCACCTCTCAATTTGATTTTTAATAAGCTCGTAAGTTGTAATCATGTCCGGTGACAACCTCAAAGAGGCGTTGTTTCGAGATCATTACGAGAAGGTGGATGTGCAAGCCGATCAATCATTCGTAGCCGTTTGTCGTCATTGTCATAAAAGGTACAAGCTGAAAAATAGCCTTGGATATGGTAATTTGAAGCTTCACATCACCAACAAGCACCCCGAGAAGATTAAGAACGATGGCGCTTCGGGCTCGAGTGGGACGAGTGGTGGTAAAAACTAGTCTATTATTCCTATATCATAAGTCTTAATAATAAGTAGTGAGTATTGTAGTAATGTAGTAAGTTTATGTTTTACGTTTTTATGTTATTATGTTATGTTATGACTTATGACGTTATGTGAATCGGTGAATCCGTGAATGTGAGTCGTGATTTGGAAACGTGTATGTGTATTCGTCTTTCGATTTACAATAAACTTGTGTTTGGATTATTCAAAGAATATTGTTTTATAAGATAATATTTTTACTAATTACCTAACAACATATGAAAAATTACCTAAACATTATATAATATATATTACATTTAAAATGTTCACAAATTAAAAATGTACATAAAATATATTGGAAACATAACATATAAATTTAATTCAAAGTTAAGCTAGTTAACTAGTAGCCAAACACCACCCAATTGCAAATTAAAAAAAAAAATTTGAATCGGGGGGCAACGGTCAGATTTCAAGCGGTCGACCCGCCGGGTCGACCGTTGGACCCGGCGGGTCGACCGTTGCCCAACGGCTCCATTGGAGGGAAAGGGCTCGGTTTGGCTCTATAAATAGGCCCTTTCCCTCCCAATTCCAACTCACACCTCACTCATCTCCTCTACTCTCATCTTAATCTCTCTAATCGCTCTATAATCGCTCTCTAATTGCTCGATCTTGTCTCTCGTCATCTCCTCATCTCCTAAGTCTCTTCAATTCAAAATGTCGGGTTTGATCAACCGAGTTGCGGCCCGAGTTACTAGGGGTCGGAAGAGTGTTAGTGGAGCCCCATCTTCATCCACCCCGAGTGTCGGAGGAGGAGGCTCGAACCCGGCGGCGGCTCCAAGCCTTCGTCGAAGTGCATCGGTCTCGGCGGCGAGCGGATCCCGACGTCGTCGAGATGATGCTCTACTCGCCGACCACGTCGACGAGATCGAGGACGAGGAGGAGGAGGAGGAGGCCGAGCTCGAGGCCGATGGCACCCCCCTCGGCGGCACTCCGACGATTCCGACCCAAGAGTCCGGGTTCCCCGCCGACGGGGGCCAAGGAACTCCGGTCGATGGCGACCCTATTACTACGACGGAAGTTCGAGCCGCTACTTTCAAGTATTGGTTCACGAAGGGTCCTAGGGAGCCGGCTTGGGAGGAAACGAGTGTCGCCGCCAAGTGCAACTTTTGCTCCACGGTCTACAAGCACAAGAAGGGAGGCGGATATGGGAACTACGGTCGCCATATCCGTTCGAAGCATCCCGAGAAGCTCGGCCTCACCAAAGGGCAAACTCAACTAACCGGGTACGCATCTTCTTCCTCTCAACCCCCTGGTTTATGGTCTTATGATTATCGTAGTTGTCATGATCAATATGCGGAAATGATAGCTGCCGAGGGTTTAGCTTATAGTTTTTCACAACGTTTATGTTTCAATGATTTTATTACGCAAAATGTTCAACCTGCATGGCAAGGTATTAGTCGAAACACGGTTAAGAGGAAAATCAATAGACGGTATAACGCCCATAAAAATGAATTAATCGAATATTTTCAAAAAAACCATGATTTACACGTTTCGATTTGTAGTGACATTTGGACCGACCATTGGCAACATCACTCATACATGGGTGTTACTTGCCATTGGGTTGATCAACGTTTTCAATTGCACAAACGTGTTTTAGCTTTTCGAGTTTTCGACGAAGCACACACGGCACGAAACATAGCAAGTGTCCTTTTAACGGTTTTACAAGAATATAGATTAACTAAAAGAGTTTTTAGTATTGGTTTTGACAACGCTTCTGCCAACACCGCATCTATCCCCGATTTAATCCAAAACTGTCAGCCCGCGATAGGCGGCAAGTTTTTCCACATCCGTTGCGCCCCTCACATTTTAAACTTATGTGTTCAAGATGGTTTAACATATTTACAAGGTGTTGTTGAACCAATTCGATATGTTTTGCGGGCACTTTGGCGAAGCAAACAGCTTCGCCAGCAATGGAGCGCTTATTGTCGTGCTCACCAAACCCGCCCAAAAACGTTCCCCAAGGACGTTTGCACTCGGTGGAACTCCACTTACACAATGATTTACGATTCAATCGCTTACAAGGAACTTCTTTCCGGTTTTGCAACACTACACATCCCGGGCTCATACATATTTGCCGATGTGTGGACTCAGGCCCGGGACGTTGTAGAGGTTTTCAAAGTTTTTTACGACGCAACTCGGACGTTTTCCCACGTTTACATGCCTACATCAAACGTTTTTTGTTTTATTGCAATGAACGTAGCATTAGCCCTTCAAGACGGGATTAACACGCCTTCCATTTCCCAAGCGACTAGGGAGATGCGGGAGAAATGGATAGCGTATTACAAATTTATACCCGACATTTTCCTCGTAGCGTGTTGTTTCGACCCTAGATATAAATTAAATGGAGTTCAATTGTTTTTAGAAAACTATTATCCGACTTTAGGAATTGTGGATGATCCTGATTGCAATGTTACAATTATTGTTGCTAGAGTTAGAGGATTGTTAGAACAATTATATACTGATTATTCGACGGGCGATAGAGCGCCCACCGGTCGTCCTCCAGTGCCTTCCAGTTCAAGCGGGTCACGAACCAGCATCACCGCTAGAACTAAGGCACTTGCCCGAGATATCTTTGGGTCAAAGAGGTCGAGATCTTCGTCGAGCCCCCACTCGGAGCTCGACGAATATTTGTCCACTAACTTTGATTTTCTCAGCGATGAAGAGGAAGATTTCGATGTCCTTGAGTGGTGGAGCCGTCCCGAAAGACAAAGATTCTCGACGTTGCAAGTAATCGCCCGACAAATACTTGGGGCACCTTGCTCCACCGTAGCCGTCGAGCAGCTTTTCAGTCGCGGAGGTCAGATTCTTTCGGAGAAGAGATCAAGGTTGCTTCCCGAGAACCTCGAAGCCCAAGTTTGCCTTGCAGATTGGAAGAAGGCGGAGATGCGGCTGCAGAAGAACAACTTGGGGACTGATTCCGAGGATGATGACGGAATAGAGACAGAGTCCGTTGGGAGCTCCATTGATGGCGCGGTCACAGATGGCTCAGGAGGTGGAGGAGGATCCGACGATCAAGAAGACTAGAAGAGGAGGTAACCGGGCCGGGGTTCAGACATACAGGTAAAAGAACTACGTGGGCTTTGATTCCTCACCCCCGGGAGGATACGTAGGCAGTCGGGAAACCGATTCAAGCCCTTCTTCTTCCTTCCCCCCCAACAAACTCCCTAATACAAAAATTGTACAACTTTTTTGTAATTTGTTAAACTTAATGAGTTATAAGTCGTAGACTTTTTAGTTTTGAAAATTAGAAGATGTAATATTACATATTGTAAAACTAAAGCGTCAAGTTATTATTTATGAACACGAAAGGATATTTGTCAAACACATAGGCGTTCAATTCCCGTTCCCTTTCTCGACAAATCAGATCCGACAATTCAAATTCCAAAGTCCGAAACAAGTGCAAACCCGTCCAACCCGGGCTCCAACTCGTCGGGTTGACCTGGCGGGTACCCGGCGGGTCAACCCGTCGACCCGATGACCCGCCGGGTGACCCGAACCCGCCAACCCGTGGAAATCCCGGGTTAGGGTTCGGGTCGCCCTCCCCCGACCCTTGACCCGGCGGGTCGAACCCGTCGACCCGCCGGGTCTGACCCGTGGCCACGCCTAGTATCATGTACCAGCTCTCATGCTCCTTTCTCGTCCGCAGCTGGCGTTGCAGGACGTAGTGCATCAGTTGGGCTGAGAACTGGACAAGGGAACCAAGCCTCGCAATGGCGGCCAACGGGCTTGCCATCAACTTCTTCCAGTCCCCCTCGCTTAGGTAGTTGTCCAGGTTTGCAAGTACTGTCGGCCGCCCGTACTGGTTTACACGGCCCTTGTAGTGCTGGTCCTCGGGGACCGCATAGATGGCCTGCAAAAATAACGCACAACTGTCACTCGCACATCGACACGACTATATTCATTTGATCGAGACTATGCACACCATACCTCGCCTGTTGTCTGTGAAAGGGGATCTCTTCTTCCAGACCGGGAAGTCGACATGTTCGCCTGTCCTTGATATCCTGGAAAATTGGGAAGCAAAACCGTAGGACTATCAACAAACATGACAGCAAATGTTATAAACATGACATTTCACTAGTAAAAACATGACATAATCCAAACATGAGATGTACTCAAGTCTCCCCTGAACTCAGTCCAATATTGGAAGGCATCTCAAAAGTAAACATTTCGAACTCCCCTTGGCCCTATTTTCATAAGACGCAAGCGCCTTTCCCCAATTTCCCCAATTCCCCCAAAACCCTCAAATCTTCCAATGTCGATAATTCCCCCAAATCCCCCAATTTATCCATTTAACCCCAGCCAATGTTGAAGACCAATTGTTATTTTCCCCCAATTTCCTTTCTATCCCCCTCGTCAATTTCCTTTCGGAAACTTTCCAGCCCTTCATGTGTACATGCCGATGGTTGAAATTGACATGACAGAGGGAACCTCATATACCTTTGCGCAACTTACTTGATTTCTACATTCCAAACAATGGCAAACACATTTGGATCTGAAACTACAGTTCTCGCCCTAATATTGTGTTCAATCGGAAAGAATTCGGGGGCTTTAGGGTTTAGGCTTTACTTACTTGTTGTCGTCACTTGTGTGCAGGGGCGTTAGGGCTTGATATCCGCTTCTTCGTCGTCTCCTCTACCGCTTTGCTCTACTTCTTCTTCGAAACCCTTCCGCTTCTTCCTTCGGTTTTCAAAGTTTGAAATGTATGAGAGAGATGGAGAAACAAGAGGCCTCAACTACCCCTTTAATAAACCACTCTCCTAGGCGGTTGAGGTGACAGTTTTTTTCAAAACTGTCAACTCTCTCCCCATCAACACGCCTCCCTCTCTCTCCTCCATCAATGCAACCGGTGCCTATCCTTTGTGTAACCGGTGGGGATGCAAAATTAAAACAATTTGGCCTACCCTTTTGCAAATAATATGGAGAAGGGATAGAGAGAGCAACACAACCGGTTTTTGGGGTTAGTTTTGCAAATAGGCCAAAAATCAACTTACAAAAATTATAATAATTCACAAGAGATAGAAAGATTTTTTTAAGTTATAAAAAGATGTGAGTTTACTATATATTTTTTAAAAAAAATATAGAAGTTGTTTTTTAAGATTTTTTTTTCAAATATGTTATCATAAGTATGTAGAAGCTAAATATATTTTTTTAATTTTTTTAATATTAATTTAGAAGTAAAATAATTTTGTGGGGTAGGGGGTAGGGGTTTGGGGTAGAGGATTTGCACCGATAACAATTTGGGTAAAAGACAACGTTTTGAACAAATTGTATGGGTAAAATGGGAAATTGAATTTTTTTTTTAAAAAAATAAAATAATGTTAATGGGATATACTATTCATTCAAGCTTCTCACACCATTATAGGAAGTGGGATATGTCATATGTATAGGATAGTTTTTTAAATTTTCATAAAAGTTATAATTTGGGTAGTTTAACAAATTAAATATCATAAAAGTGAATAAATTGTAAATATGGACGGTGTTTTAAAATTTTTAAAAGTTATAAATTGGGTAATTTAATGAAGAAAATAAATTAAGTTATTTTATAAACATATAATTTGGATAGGTTAATGAAAAACATAAAGTATGGTGATTTTGAAAAAAATATATTAAGTTATTTTTTTACGGGGTCACTGTTACCACCCTTATCGCTGTCACCACCCTTATCACTGCCCCCACCCTTATCGTTGTCACTACTGTTATCACTGTCACCACCCTTATCACTGTCACCACCCTTATCAGTGGTCACTGTCACCACACTTATCACTATCACCACACTTATGACTGTCACCACCCTTATCGCTGTCACCACACTTATGACTGTCACCACCCTTTATCACTGTCACCACCCTTATCAGTGGGCACTAACACCACCCTTATCATTGTCGCTACCTTTATCGTTGTCACCACCCCTTATCAGTGGTCACTGTCACCACCCTTATCACTAACAACTTCTTTTGGTGACAACTTTATTTTTAGAGTGTAAATAATGGCGTCATCAACAGACGATGCACCATTGACAATGTTTACCATTGCAATCAAACATTATATGACCAAAATAAAAAAGAACATATAATTTTATGAAAAATATAGTGTAATCAAACACAATATCACCAAAAATATAGTGTAATAAAGCATTCAAGTGACAAACTCGACACAAAAATATCTTCACCATAAACACCAATACGTGCGTACGTACACAAAAGAGTAATTAAATCAGTAAAACTACCTACATCATATCCATATTCCAGTGCAAAAGCATAATTCAGCTTAAAGGTGCTGCATTTGTAAAGGCCTAACCCTAATAAGGAAATCAGCCGATTTAAAGACCGGATTTTAGAATTTAAAATATAGGAAAGTTTTTTGGAAAACCCGTCCTCGAGCGATTGCTATTTTTGGAAGGTCTTTAGAAAATATCCCGACACTCGTTTAAATTCCAAATTTGACGGAATCTAAGCCCTTACCCATCAGATTTCAATTTTAGAATCCTCGAGAGTCGTTTGAAATGAATTTAAACTTCGGATCGGATTTTTTTCCGAAATATCAGATTTCGGGATAAGATGTCAGGATTCGGGGTCGGATGAGCAGAATCACTCCTCACTCCTCTCTCTCTCTCTCTCTCTCTCTCTCTCTCTCTCTCTTCCCACACTCTCCCTTAATGTTTTTGTCTTCTTCTTCATTATAACCATAATGAGCCTTACTCTCTCTCCTATATAAGTGGGCTCAAATTCCTAAGTTTTTTCCTCACACCCCTCAAATTCTGAGCCATCCAAAACCCTAGTCACCCCTCTTCCATCCCAAATTAAGGAGAACCAAAAACCATAGGAGCTAAAACCTCCACCTTTCCCTTTATTTGATCCATCTCTCTCTCTTCCCATCTTCCATTTCTTGTTTTTGAGCCACACAATAACTATAAAACAACCTCCTTAAGATCTCCCCTCTCAAAAACAACCTAAAAATCAGAATCAGAAGGTCATTTCTAATCGAAAACCACGTTCTGGTCACTATCTCCGTCGCGGCCACCATTCTCGCCATCGCGAAGATGAACCCAGACGAAGAGATTCATCTTCGTGGCCGCAACGTTCATCCTCGCCGCCGCGAGTGGGAGCCCAGTTTCGTCCTCAGCTTGGTAAATCGCCTCGTTCTTCCTCGATTTTAATCCTTTCTCAATTTCGATTGTTTCCGTTTGTTCCTTACTCTTTCCTCTATCTTCTAAGGTCAAGAAGAGTCGGATCTGATGTCTTTTGAAGCGTATTTGTGCCCTTTTCCTTCCTTCTCCTCTGTTTTGAGCAAGGTAAGGTTCTTCCTCACAAATCCTCTCGTTTTAGAGCTAAACATTCATAAAGGTCCTCTTTTAACCAAGATCTACCCCTCCTAGGCCTTGTCGTAGCAAAATGCCATCGAATCGTAGACAAGGGACCCCCCTCTTTCAAGATTTTCGAAGAGGCTTCAAGGAGGCTAAGTAATCCCTCTTCTGCTTTCCCTTCTAGTCCTTCATTGGAGTCATTTATGTTCTCTTAGTATTGGTTTTTAGTTAGAAATGTTTTAAAACAAGTTTGGGTTTAAATGGATTTGAAACAAGCAAAAACGAACAAAGAAGTTTCGAATCTCACTACGGCGAAACCATGGTAACACTGACCAGAGGTTGAAGAAGGGTCTCGCGGCTGTGACCGCGGGTTTCACCACGGCAAAAACCTTGTGTTGCGTCCAATGAGAGACATCTTCTAGCGAGGAAATTGGGGAGGATCTCGCGGCCGCGACCGGCCCTCTCGCCATCTAGAAATCCCCCCAGTGAATTGGCCGAGTAACTCCTTAATCCTCTGGACTTTATTAGTTGATTTTGGTTCAATCCTTTTTCAATCGAATTTTAGTTGAGGATGTTTTCGAAAAGAGAGATTTTGGGATATTATTTTAAAATGGGATTTTCACGGAATTCGAACTATCGGATTTAATGCTTAGAAAACGTATTGAAGGATTTCATTTCATGTACCGAGATTCCTTGTTTTGGCTAAATGATCGATGTTGATTTTGGAAATGAGTTTTGGGATTGAGTATTGATGGGATTTGAATTTATCAAATGGCTTTGTTTTGGTGCTTTGTCACATCGAAAAGATTTTTGAAATGGTTTCACTCCCGCTTGGCTTTGGAAATGATTTGAATCTCGATTTTTGTGTGCATGAGTGGTAGTATGGCAGGTTCTCGTAATCTATGTAATTATAGGTGATTGCTGATTTTTGGATTCCACATTCGATATCTTTTGTTGTTCGACACTTTCAAGTAAGTTCCTTTATGGACTTACTCAGACCACCAAAGAGAGAAAAACCTTCTGCTTGTAGTCATATGACATACTAGGTGTTGCATAAGCATTGAAGCATGCCACATAGTATCATGCTAGGGTTGCACAGTTGAATGAGCATTCGGTTACTCTTTGTGTTTGATAAATAGAACAACCATTATTTGTGAGTCCTAGAGTCTTTGCTAGGGTCATTGAATAGCCCAGCACCATCGGATTTGTCCTGAGTCATTGGTGTCGATATATGAGAAGAGCTTGATTATTTTGCTGAGCATGCCATGATATGATGATATGATGATGATGTACACATATACCACTTGCGAGTGGAAAATTGACATCCTATAGCACCGAGCTGGCCAGCGTTCGCCTTAACGGGGAGGGGGCGAAGGTAGAAGAGGGATATGCCACTTGGCAGTTTTTGGGCCATTTATCGTATTTCTGCATATTATATCCTGATAAGCATGACTTGCGTGTTTAACTTCCGTTATGCATTAGAAGCATCTTTATTATAGGTGTAGCGTATATGTATGTCTGCTTGTGGGACCCAGAATGCGATAGAGCCTTGGTCTAATCTCGCCCCGCATATATTTTTTAGGTATGTGTTGCAGTTATGCTTGCTCTATGCTTTTATGGCGTGAGAAACCTAGTAGGCGATTGCAAAAGGTCTAACCCTGCTAATTTGGCTTAATAATTTTCGATGAGATGTTTTATGGTTTGGTTCTGACTCGGCCTCGTTGTGGCAAGTTGTACTTTACTTTTCGCTTTCATAGTTTTTTCAAATGAACTTCCATGACTTAGTTTTTAGGACAGGCTAGGGGTACCCAACGGCCCTTCGATTGTTTTGGTGTTCGAAATCCCCACTTTAAAACACTGATCCTTTGAGGTTTGAAACCTCGACTTGTACCTGAATTATAAGATCCGAACGAAGGTATCCAACCTTCAAAACATAACCCAGATATTTATATTCGGGCCGTTACAGTCGACACTATTCATCTCCCTTCTCTCCTCAATTTCGGATCTGAGCAACAGCTCCATTTTGCCGCCCCTATTCATCCTTGTCGATGCTCTTCACCTTCAATCTCATGTTCCTCCCATGGTGATAATGCATATCTTAGATAGGCATTTTTAGGCTAGTTAAGTTGCATTTAGTTCATGATTTTGAGTTAAATTGCATTTTATGATTATTTTGAAAGAGTTCGGATTCTGCGCGAATTTGTGGTTATTTTGCAGAGATGGATTCGGATATAGTTGAGAGATGCAATGATCTTGGAATGGAGATGCAAATAACAAGAAGCAAGAATGGAAGAAGACAAAAGCTACTCTTGGATGCTGGCAGGGAGTGGATGCAGCGAGCAGAGGCAGCGGCCGCAACACCGATGTCGCGACCGTCACAAGGAGAGGAAGCAGCGAGCTGAGAGATCACGCATGCAGCGGCCGCCGCACCAATGTCGCGGCCGCCGCAGTGGGCGTCTGCGAGACGCGTTTTAGTTAGATGAAATCCTAGTTTATGGATGTTCTTTTAGGCCGACTCGACTTCTTTAAGGTCGATTATTACTATTTTTTGAATCACTTGTATTCTATTCCGCTTTCATTAGACAATTAGGGATTTGAGCGATGTTTTCCATGAGGAACTAAACTCATCTGTTCTGCCTAAGATTTGAAGCTTTATTTGGATTGATTGTGAGTCTCTAATTCTCGTTCCTTAATTCCTTTATAGAATGTTCCAACTTCTTTGCGCTTATTGATTGATTGTTTTGTTCTATCTTGTCTGGCCAACTAGTTAGATCAATTCAATTGCTAGGGTTTTGTAGATTCCTGATTGCGAACCTTAACCCAAGTAGCAAACTTGTCCCTTTAGGGCTGATTAAACCAATTGCATAGGTAGGAAGTTGAATGTGTTGTTAAATTCCTTTCTGATGAACTGCAAATACCTTGGTTAATCTCTAAACTTAAAGATATCAATTGGAAAAACCTTCAACAGAAAAGTTGTAGATCTCTTCGTCCTCGTTCCAAACAGGTATGACACTCCTCAATCCGATTAATATTGAATCCGTACGACCCATTTTACAGAGACGTCGAAAAGCTGTCAAAATTCTGAACGAGAGTCTAAAACGTCATTTCTTCTCCCAAGGTGGAGCCTTCTTCTTCCTCTTGAGGATGAAATTATTCTCACAAGCTCGAATCATAGGTGTGTCCGGAGGTTGCTTGGATGGTGTCTTGGATGGTCCCGCATCAATCTCCCTTTCTTGAAAAGGATTCGTCCTCGAATCCAAGGTCGCAAAAGATTCCTCAAATGCATCCACACGAGCTCCTGGATCGAATACCTCATGTCCATGGAAACTCTTCTCAAGGCTGATTGTTGTAGGGATTGACCACTCCTTGATGGTTATTGTCTCAGCTTCGTCAACTTGTAGGCCATTAGAGCTTTCTACAAAATCAAGAAAAGAAGCTTGATTAGTGCACAATTCATAGTTCATATCATCTTCAAAATGTTCTAACTCAATATGCACTATAGTTTGTTCATTTATCTCTAAGGTTCCATCCAACACTAGCAAGTTTTCATCCTTTTTCAAGGCCGGATTTTCAATTAATTCAAGGCTAGCAATAGTAAAAGAATTTTCTCCATCAATGATCATATTAGAAACCTTGCCTTTTTCTAAGCATGTAGTATGCCATAAATCGTTTCTTTGATTTTCATCACAAGGCATAGGTTGAACATTGAAATCAATCAAAGAATCATCATGCTCATATTCAATGCAATCATCATGATCATAGGCCAGTAAATTAAGATCTTGATCATTATTATCAACATGATTTACATTTTCAACAATAAGAGAATTATCTATGCTAGAAGAAACATTATGTTGGTTAGCATTATTAGGAGCAATAGGATGAGTTTCTTCCCTTTCAATGGGTAGCACTGCAACTTGAAGTGGGACTCCTTGTCCGAACACCGTATTAGAGCCAAAACGACGAAGCTCATATGTCGTAAAGGCTTTATCCAAGTTAACCAATTCTTCATTGGTCACCAAATTCTCTTGGATCTTAGCTAACTTCTCCATGACGGTACTGAACCAGTCATTGCCCTGGCTATTAGACATTGCAAATAAAGATAAACAAAGAACTATGTAAACGTTAGAAAAATATAAACAACCTCACAAGTGTTTCGCTCACACTCCCTCTCTAATTGATATGTCACGCTTGATAGGGCAATCCGCTTTGGGCAAATCAACAATCAAGCAAAGAACTTAACAATCAAAGAATAAGAATCAAGAGAATGAATGAAACAATCAACCAATAGTACTCGACAAAGGCTGTGGTACTCGACAATTAGCAAGAGAGCACTTGATCAAGGTAATCAGTACTCGACAAACTCAAAGCAATCAACTCGACGTGGCTTTCAGGACCTGTTTTCGACAGGAGAATACTCGATATAGAGGAAGAGTACTCGACACAAGGCAGAAACAAGCAAAGCAACTCGATCAACAATGAAGAGAACTCGACAAAGGCTGAGAACTTCTTCGACACAACACCAAAGCAACTCGACAGAAGGAGAATTGCTCGACACAACCAATAATCAACTCAACAGAAGCAGTAATAAAAGCAAAATAAAAGAAAACTAAGAAAGAAAGGAAATTTACCTCTTTTGATTGAAAACCTTTAAGTTAGGATGTTGTAGTTGCAAGGTAGGGTTTCAATTTTGTGATATGTGGGAGGTATGTATTTGGGATAGGGGATGTCGACTAGGGCTTTGAGAAATCACCAAAAGATGTCCTTGGGAGGTTTCTTGCACTAGTAGAACAAACTCTTTCCTCTTTTTTTGACTTACATTTGCCCCAAGTGAATTTTATCCTCCTAGGTCGAAGTTAAATCTTTTTTTTTTTTGAATCTGATTTTTTTTTTTATAAACTAAGGCAAGAAAGACTCTAGATAACTAATAGGACTCGAAAATCTGAAAAGAATGGTGAAAAGATAAAAATTTATAGCCCTAAGATAAATAAATAGACAACCTTTGGATAAATATGGTAACAAGATCTATCTTATGCCTTAATAGATATTTGATAGATATAATGAATTAAATCTACCAAAAATCAGAATTTAAATAGGCTATAGATAAATGAAATAGATAAAAGATAAATAAAAGTTCCAAAGATAGAACAAAGCAACAAACTAGGGTTTGTGTGGTGGGAATGTCGACCAAGCAAAGAACCTATGGGGACAGAACTGGCTGCCGTCGGCTGTTGGTGTACACAAAGGGGGTGTGCACACTTGTGGTCGACTCCACTGGTCTCGGCTAGGCTTTGTGTTTAGGCTATGCAACCACAAATAATCACAAACTCAAGATTAGTGCAATAATCAATAAAGAATGCAAGAAGTAAATAACCAAACAAAGAATTGACTCTATTTTTGTGTTTTTGTGTTTTGGAAAAGAAAAAGACTCAATCTTGATGTCGGAAACCAAAGCTCTGATGCCAATTTGATACGGGGTTAGCCGCAGGATGGCCCGATCTTCGACAAACAAGCAAGAAACTCAAAGAACGACTCAAAAATGACGCAAGAAACCAAGCAAGAAACTCAAATAACACTTCAAGAATTGATCAAGAAAGTGCAAGATCGACCAAGAAACACCAAGAACGCAACAAAGAAAGACCAAGAACTCAACAAGACTCGACAAAGATGAATAAAGACTCGAAATTGAATTGCAAGAATTGAAAGACACGACCGATAAGGACTGAGTCGATCTATATAGAACAAGATAAAGACCCCAGGCCTCCTTAGAGAGTAGGAACCAATACCAATGACTATATGACCCGCCTCTACAACCCTACACAACCAAGCGGACAACTTGGAGGCACAAGAAGGGGGCTTGTGGATACTAGGACCACCAAGTCTTGCGAAGTTGATGAACACAAAGCAAACCAAGCTGAGATAGATACCAATTCGTGAATGATGAGCACATCTCTAATCATCCAACAATCACTCAATGTGTTTCACACAATTTGAGAAGACTAATTCTATTCATTATGTTCCTATTGAATTACAATGTAGGAATTGAAATATATAGGCCTTAGATAAGCTGATGGGCCGAGTTTAATGATAAAAAGATAATTCTAACATCTAATTAAAACACCTAAAAACATAGGTAAATAAGGTCTCTAGAAATAACACTTAAAATAGCCCAATTCGGCCCAATAGGATCCATTCCCGTCAAAACAGTGACAGACTTGCAAAGATGTTGATTTTCGGCCAAGCTCCATGTCGAATCTGGAAAAACCTTCAACAGCAAAGTTGTAGATCTCTTCGTCCTCGTTCCAACAAGGTATGGCACTCCTCAATCCGATTAATATTGAATCCGTACGACCCATTTTACAGAGACGCTGAAAAGCTGGCAAAATTCTGAACGAGAGTCTAAAACGTCATTTCTTCTCCCAAGGTGGAGCTTTCTTCTTCCTCTTGAGGATGACATTATTCTCACGAGCTCGAATCATAGATGTGTCCGGAGGTGGCTTGGATGGTGTCTTGGATGGTCCCGCATCAACAAGGATATTCATAGGAAACCTAAAAGGACGAGAAGAAGTTACAAGGATCGTTTCAACCAAATAAAGTGGAAAAATTGTAGGTAGAACTATTTATCACCATTGTCTGAATCAAAATTACTTCATTTTGCTCTCATCAATCCGCTTTGATAAAAGGCGGACGTTTTAAATTCTTCATATAAAAACCCCCCTTTTGGCAAATCAACGACAGGTTTTCTTCCCGTCACATGGCGGCCCTTTCGCTCTCCTCACGTCTCTTTCCTCTTCGAGTCTCCATTGATGTCGGAATCCCTCCTCGCTCTTCTTCTGACTTCGACCCCCTTGCTCATCTTTTTTATTGGCTCCCCATGTCGGAAAAGAAGAATCGGGTTCTCCTCTCTCTTCTCACTTACCTTGGGCAGCCGGAGCTAACGCCTGGGTCGATGAACTGCCAGGACTAAGGCTGGGCTGCTCTGTCGACCATGAACGTTCCCTTGCATCCGTACGTCCACCATGTGGACTCCCTTCCCATGGATACCTCCTCCACTTTCTACTCCTCCCCGTCGACTAGAAGCTCCGACATCGACCTTCTCAAATCCCACTAGACCTGGGGCTCGTCTGGACAGAATATGGAAGGAAGAACGTGAGAGGGGCTAATGGGGAAAGTATGAAGCGAGGGGGGTCGGAGCCCGGAGGATAGACGGGAGGAGGGGGTTAATTAATATAGGGGTAAACTTGATATTTTGGAAGAAAAAAAATGGACATTTAGCAAAAGGAGAGATTAGAGTGTACATTTAGTTAAAAGGTTATATGAAAATGGACATTTAACCAAATTATTTCTATAAATAAATGCACATGAAAAACAACATATACATAAACAAATATGATAAGCTCGCGCGCGGGAACCTGCCTAGTTATGTTTAAATGAGAGAACGATCTATTTGGCTTGAAGGAGCTCGTGAGGTTGATCCAGATTAGTCTTCGATAAATTTGAAAAATGAAAAAAAAAATTAAAAAAAATCCACGATCCTAGAAGTTGCTTAAATATTAGGTGTATAGAAACCCTAAAATTTAGGTGTACTTACCACGTGCAATTAGGGTTTTATAATTAGGTTATGGGTTGTTAGTTTCACAAATGTCCCAACACGATCGGGTGGGAGCACATGCGTTGATCACCGATAGATGCACATCACTCCATCATGCGTTAATTATAAGATTAGGTGGTGGTTAATGATGATCCCTTCACATGCTTGTTAATAATATGTTATTGCTCGCTTTTCTCTCTCCTCCCCGTAGTGAGCCCCGATAGGTGACTCAATGCTAAAGAGTGAAAGAGGTTAATAAGAGAAAAAGAGGCACAAGCAATATACTCCTTCCGTTAGGCAATGAGCTTTGAACTAATGATCTATTGCATTAATTACATTTCTTTTCAAAGGCACAAGCAATATACTCCTTCCGTTAGGCAAAACATATCACTTTACTATTTATACACGTTTTTTTAAGAGATAAAAATCATATAAAATATCTAGTTTTTTAAATAATTTTTTTTAACAATTTTGTAGTTATTATTAATAAGTACAAACTTGTTAAAAAATTTATAAAAAATGAATATTTTATATAGTTTTTATCATTCTAAAGAAGCGTAAATGAATAGTAAACGATATGTTTTGCTGAACGGAGAAAGTAACATTCATGGTACTCACTCTGTTCCTCTTTAAATGCAGACCTTTTATAGTCACGTATGTTTTTTAGGTTAATAAAATTATATAATATATTATTTTATTAAATTTGTAAAAATAATTTCATACTTATTATTAATAAGTATGATATTATTATTTTTAAAAAATTATAATATAATTTTTATCTTCCTAAAAAAACACGCGGATCTCGAAAAAACTCAATTAAAATGACCAGAGGGAGTATTTTTTCTATTTTCTATTTTTTTTACCTTCATTTAAAAAAACTATATTTTTCCGTTGAATATGGTGAATTGGGGAGGGGGCCCGCGCCCCCTACAATCTCATTTTTTTCTTGATTGCATGACTCATATTATTAGTTAATTATGGGGTTGTTATATGCACGGTGCTTTTCTCGTCATTCGCACGGTTCTGTTACCGAGTCCCGGAGTCGGCAGCCCTGCACTGGTCGGCAGCCATTCGCTGAGTGAGATATCACACGCAGAATCGGTCGGCAGCTTTACCAATACTGAGTTCCCAAGTCGGCATATCCACATTTTTCGGAATTCGAAGTCGGCACCATACGGATTGCGAAATTCCGTCGTGCAAATAGCAAGAACGTTAATTATTTTTGTAGATTAAGTTGATGGGCCTTGATGGGTTGTAAATCATAAAATTAAAATAGTTAGGACACATAAGTAAAAATATTTTTTATTTAATAGTTATATATAGTCATATAGATAAGTAGATAGATAGATTATATATTAGTTCAATATTTTAAACTAAACCAACAGATTAAAATATATATAATATGTCTAGGAATGAAAAAACCCTGTTACGAGTTGATTGGTTGAAAATTCATTGATTCAAATGTTTTGAATCAAACCAATTGATTAGAAAATGTATAAAATATTAAGAAATAAATTATATACTAATTTAATATAAATTAAACCAATAGAATATGTTAAGAAAATATAAAAATAAATATAATCGATTTTAATTTGATTACTTGGAAAACTTCATAATTATGGTTGAAGCGTTCAAGGGATTTCGCCTATACTTATTACCTCACTGGTGACGACATAATGCTTTAAAATATCTGCAAGCCTTAGTCTGACGAGATGATGATCAGATTGTATGTTTATTTAGTCCAAGCGATGGGGGTGATGAGTTTGGCTCGCGATGAATTATGTTACTGTTCAATCGTCGTCTATAGAGGAAGTTTGGCGGGGTTGTTATCCCAAGAAACGTTCTTCTCCGATCGAGGATCTTTAGAACTCAGCTCCGGGGGTTTTAAGTCCGGGAGGATAATCAGAGCTCTTCTGTTTTTCTATCTTCAGGATCAGATCCTTCACTCTGAGATCGGAGGGGGTATTTATAGGGAAACCAAGCGAGCAGCTGGCTGACAACCTCGTGGTTCTATGTAGGACACGTGTAGAGCATGCCCACATGCTTAGGGGCATAGGCAACATACGTGGGGCCATTAGAGGCGAGGTGCTTAAGCCAGCTAGCGAGCTGCTTGCTAGGACTTCGGATGCTTTACGACATATTTTGGAGAGTTCGCTCTGATTCCTATACTGGTTTGAGTTGTGAGGGAAACGAAGGTTAATATCCCTTGGGAACATTAAGCCTAGTCCTTCGGGCTCGATTAGATACTTTGCTCGCGTAGTACTAATGGTGGGACCGATCATCCTCTTGCGTTGGGTGACCCATTTATGACGTCATATTCCGTGTTTATCATAAAGCCTTTTTTCTATGGCATCGTCAATGGTGGTCATGATACCTCATAAAAATGCTTCTCTTTTAATAGTTAATTGCAGATTATAGATTATACTCTGTAGATAAATATTAAGAAAAAAATTATATATTAATTTAGTATTTTAAATTGAACCATTCGATTAGAAAATGCAAAATACGTTAAGGAAATTAAAATAAAATGAATTTAATTTTATTGGTTTTAAAAAAATTGAACCATTTTATCAAAACTATTTTCAGTTTGCTTTTCCATAAACTTCTATAAACGCATGATATAAAACGAAAATGCAAATCAAATTTCATAATATAAAATTTAAAAAGAAAATTGCATTTTTTTGGAACATTCCATCAATTTTTCCTCACCAAAAGACGAATGAGAATAGTTTCGGTAGAAGCAGCAGTCTCATACACTTTGTTGATCGAGATGATAATTAACAATGCCCGTGATTATCGAAGATCTCTCATCTAGGTGGGAGAAACATCACTTATCCACAGTTCTCCAGAGATGTCTTTTCCCATTATGGGCTTGTGCTCCTGTCTCATGGTGTTGAGAAATGCAACGTGCCAGCGTCCCATGTTTCCAGAGGACCGACATGTCTGGTTCCTTTGAGCAACGCTAGAATCCTCCGATTGTGTCTAAAGCGGTGTTTTTTCTTCGTTGCATCTTGGTTTTCCTGTTCACCATTTTTAATTCGGCCTCTCAATTTCTCAGTCGTTGGAGGTGTATGAGATTTCGAATTCTTACTTTGAACCCAAAAAAAAAGGACGAAAGAGAAAGGAAAAAAAAAAAGAAAAAAAAAAGGCAGTGAGAATAGAGGGAATATAATATAGTGCGGGGAAGTGCATGTGCTGTTGTGCACCGAGGAGTAAAGAAATGGGCAGATCTTAGATGGACGGTTCAGATCTTTAATCTCCGTCACGCAGACGTGGAGTGTAAAAGATGCACGACTATCGGAGCTTGACCAGTCTTTCCCGCATCTACATGCCGTCGCATATAAACTCACAAAACCACCCCCTGCTCACGTTGCCTTACATATACAGCTGCTATCTTTTTTTCCTTTTTCCTTTTTAACAAATCAAATATTATCCTTGATGATCTTGAAGTATGATACTAGTAGTATATAGCTTCTTGTTCAAAGGGAGAGAGTTCACTCTACTTTGATTCTTTATAGCAGTGTCTAACTTCGTTTTTTTGTAAATTTACTTTTTAAAATTTGGATTCTTCAATTGTTCTGAGGATCTCCCATTGAACTTTATTGGAGTCCCAGGAGCGTTGACAACCGTAAGGGTATCTCTCCTTCAATGACGATGTTCCTTATATCATTTTCAAGTGCCACTTTTAAGACAATACAGAAAGCGGAAGCTTCTGTTTGTAATAATGTCCCGATGATATCTCAAACTGAAAAATATCAATAACCGGACGATTGCATTCCCTATTGATTCCTCCGACTCCGCATGCGTCAAAGCTTTTGACAAAACCATCTACCTTTAGTTTGTAGATGTCTCTAGGTGGTCGGGCACTCCCACGTTACAGTTCTTTGATTGAGTAGTGTTGGTGTTATTTTTTGAATTATTACATGATTCTTCATGTAAAATTGTATAAAAATTGGAATCTCCCTAAGTTATTACATGTATTAACTTTGAATTATTAGTTGATCGATTTTTATTGATCAATTATACCTTTTTAAATTGAAGTCTCTTATTCTTTCATAAAAAAAAATTGAAGTCTCTTATTCTCTAGCTTAGATAATAAAGAAGATGAGATTGATGGATATATTATATTTGAAAATAACCTTAAATAAAATTTGCCCCGTGTGGAAGAGTAAAAACCACTAGTTAATATAGCAATTAATTTTATTCAACTAGTATTTAAGGTGTGCAAAACAATCCATTAAGCAAAATGTTACGAGTACTTTATTATTCAAGTATTTTTTTAAGGTTTAAAACTATTCAAAATATCAACCTTTTTATTATTTTTAAAAATAACTTGTGCAGGAATCATGCGTCATGCATCAGATTTATAAAATATTATATATATGATTTTAATGCAGAATGCTCAAATATGTTTTTATCTTTTAATTCATTAGAGAGGATTATACAAAAATTCCTAACACATTCCTATAATATTTGATGGAATACTTCAAAACATAGACCAGACAAACAAACCTAATACAGTCGTTCCTACTTCCGAAAGGAATACTTCAAAAGATAAACCAAACAAATACTTTTTTTTTTCTAGAATAAACTAAATAGTGAAAGAAATAACTCACTTATGAGTTGGGATAGACTTTGTACCCCTAAAAAACTAGGCGGTTTGGGTTTCAGGAAAGTCGAAGATATGAATTTATGTCTACAAATGAAACTACTCTAGAAATTATACACAAAATGCGGATAACATGTGGGTCAAAATCATTAAAGAAAAATATATACAAAACGAATCAAATTTACAAAGTTCCTGACACAACACTTCATGGCAATTTGGACGACTACTAAATCTTCGTAATCGACGGCAAAAGAGAGTAGCAACGGCTATAGCCGTGGCTAAAGTGCTAGCCACGGCAAAGCGACGGCAAGCTGTCGTTGCTAACTTATTTATGGAAATTAAAAAAAAACTACTTTTTAGCCCGAAATTCTACCGGACCGGGCTAAAAAATCTCATATTTTATTAAAAAAAACACGCACTAATAAATGAACTGTTTTGCATTTGATATCAACTATTGCAAACAAAAGTATAATACAACAACAAAAATCTAATATTAAATGCCAACTATTATTCCTTTACTTTCACACCACCCTTCCCGAAACTATGTCAAATACATCAAACCATTAGCTAAACTAGGTGGACCCTAATACTCACGAAAATTCAAGGCCGAAGTCCCATTTTGCCCGTTATAACTCAGTATGCTCCAAGATATCCGCCTCCTGGCGTCTTTCGTCGAGCATCTGCTGCACATCCTACCTTCCAGGGACCATCCTGACTCGATGGGCTCGAGCTCCGGCCTGAACTCAAACAAATGACCCCAATAGAGTGAAGAAAAGACTATATCAATTCCAATAAAAAAGAGGTTAAAATAATGCACATCAGTCCAGTTTAAAAGTGATGGAAACAATCTTTTGGTTTCAAATACGTGGAAATAATTTCAAATACCTGGAAACAATCTTTTGGTTTCAAATACCTATAGGGGTGTACTTTGTGGTGGTGGCTGTAAGAACTCACATGACAATGATTTGATCGCCTTCAAATCTTCTACTCATTCTATAAAGAAATGCTCCTCATCAAACTAAAAGCCTGAATTAAAATGAAAGCATCAAATAAATTAAACTAAACTATAACCAGTTTGAACTTTGAAGAAAGGATTATATAATCTATAACCAGACATAAATTAGACTAAATTATAACCAGAAGAGCAATAAATTAAAGCTTCTATACTTGACTTATGCAAATATCATTATTAAGACACTGTCAAAACGAGTATAATAACTCACTTAACAGAAGATAACGCTTACATCTTAAAAAAAACTTATATTAGTGTAGCAGCCAAGAGAAGACCTTCAGGAACATCAACAACAACAATGGCCAAAAACTAAATCCATTGTCTACGTTCTTAATTTAATTAAATATGAGACCAGCCAAAAAAAACATCAGAAACATCAAAACAGAGAAGCAACAATCAAGATGAACAAAAGCATTTATTATCATTAAGAAAAGGAAGACTCTTGCTAATAAGAAAATCACAGGTTTTCTTATATTAGGAAAACAAAGCTTCCTGTATAGATCGCCAAATATTTGGATTGTATACATTCAAAAAGCCAGCCTGAACAAAATCAAAATGCATAGACAAAGACCCTTAGCCACTAAACACTATAGGGGTTTGCCACTTTGCCTTAACATGTTTCTACATTGAAGAAAATATGATCGATTAATGATATACAATCTAGACCTACAGTTTCAGTAATTATACAAAACTGAAGTGCACAATGCTATATACTCCATAGTTCATTAATTTTCAACATTAGGTTGGTGTAACAAGTGCCACTCATGAATCCCATGATCTCAATACACAACATACAAACATGGACAAACGTTATAGTACAACAACTCTCCACCATCGCTGCCTTCCACCATGGTGGTTTTTTATAGTTAGAAATCCTCAATGTGCATCCAATTCAAAATTTCAAGTCTCAATACAAGTTGTGTTAACTCTTTTTATTAAAAAAATAATGGAAAACAGTAACTAATTCCTAATAATAATAGCAACACTTGATCATATGATTCAAAATTAAACTATACCCGGGAAGACATGAGGAAAGTGCCTAAAATGAACTAGAAAGTGGAAGACATCACGCAAGCAAGCATTCAATTGGATAAAGTAAAGAAAAAACGCAAAGTCATATATATAATATATATAAAGGTAGACAAACTCCATAAAAAAAAGTATACTAAGTTGTCAAGGCAATTCTGGTCCGTCAAGTAAAACAATTTATGTGGCATGTAAAATCGTCTAGGCATCATGTATAATATATTATGTGTCATGTAAAATACATATGGAGTTGTTTTACCTAACGGACCTTATGAAGTGCGTTGTTGTAATCGCATTTTCCGATTAAGTTTTCTTCATCTCTTACTATCATATGCGTTTGGATGTCATGCTTATAAAACAATTATATATTATGAATCATTATTTTGTGTAAGACATTGAGGTCCGTTTGAATTCCCTTGTTTTATTTTTATAATGAAAATACATTTAGTAAATGAAAAGTGTGGTATAATAATAATTAAGTGATTATATTATAAATAAACCAACAGCAAAAGAACAAGCTTATAATTAAATTAGTGTCGTCAAACAAATGTATGCCTCCTTTTTCCCTCTTCCGTTTCCCTGTTTCTCTCTTCATCGATCGATTACGTTGTTCAGTTTCTTATTTGATCGTGTTTTTCATTTGGCGAATTTGGTTATTCAATTCTTGATAAGGAAAATCATTAGAATTTGGGGATTAGGGGCTAGTTCCCTTTAGGCGATCGCATGAATTTGTAATCTCTATCTTGCTAGTGTAATTAGGATTTCCCATGAATCCTCTATGTGTGTCATTGAATAATCTTTGTCAATCTTACTAGTGTAATGGACAAATACGCTCCATGAATTTCTCTCTAAAAAATGGTAAGTGTAGCGTGAATAGCTCTTCACCCCCCCCCCCCCCTTCCGTGCTCTTCACGACCCATGTTCGTATTGGTCGAATGACCGGTGTGTTTTGGTGTCAAGTATGATGCACCTAGATACGCTTATGCTCCGGCTTTTGTAATTCAATATGTAGTTAGCGCATTTTTTACTTATGGGAAATTCGAACATGTCATCCAACGACGATGTACATGACATATAATGCTTTTAACATGTCATGTAATACCTTTGACATGATAGTTGATAGTTTTGACATGACAGTGCTCTATGTGCATCTTGGTCGACTGACCGGTGCGTTTTTGTGTCATTTATGATGCACTTGGAAATGCTTAGGCTACATAACGAGTAATTGAGTATGTGGTTCACAATTTTTTTTTTGGTCAAGCGACTCGCACATTTTGTAATTATGGGAAATTCGAACTTGTCATTCATAGACGATGTACATGACATGAACTGCTACTAAGATGTCATTCAAATACGATGTACATGACACGAGAAAAGCGCATACTTAAAGCGCTTGGCAGAGGTGCGCTCGGTGACAGCGGTGGCGGGTTTTCTATCCATTGAAGTTGGTGGCGGAGGAAGGTGTTTGCTACACCCAATCTCGATGAAGACGAAGAGGCGGAGGGGAAGGATGAGCGGGAAGAAGCAGTGCTCGTAGAACGGGCTGAATTTGGCGGAAACCATATTAGTTGAGGTATCAACAATCACGATTTCTCAAAATTCAGTCGTCCAACAAGAGAGGGGAGGCAGACCTAGACTTGAGCAAGAGCGGGAGAAGAGGGAGGATGGTGGCGAAAAGGTATCCAGTAGACAACCATAAGGTGTCCAGTAGGAAACAATAGAGTGGACAGTTGATTGGTGGACCAATTATATATGCAATAGGTAATACCTATCATCACATTTGTAAATCTTTTTTTGCTTATTCCTAACTCAAAAACAGAAGATGTAGAAATATGCCTAACTCACATTTTTTTTCATCCATTATAGTTATTAGGGTAATTTACAGAAAACCACCCATTAAATGTCACATTTTTCACTTAACCACCCACTAAAATTCAAATTACACAAAACCACCCATTATAACATCCTTGTTAACAAGATGCCACCCAAACCTAGGGTTTTGTTAAAGTGTAATAAAATTACAAGAATACCCCTGCTAGTAGATCAAATCTTCCCTTGTTTGCCACTCAAATCTCAAAATCACCCTTGATTGTTATCTCAAAATCTCAGCAGAATATTCCATTGAAAAAATCCCTTCAAATTTCACATAACCTAAGAAACCCCCCATAAATTAATCGTTAAATTTTTATACAAAAAAAAAATCAAAGTTAAAAATTTTATTTTCGGTATCTGAATTGGGTAATATAAAATCGACAAAGGTGGATGTTGCCTAACCGAAGATAGGCTGGAGAAGGTGAGATGAGATGCGATTATTCTATCAAAAATCTAAATTTGAAATAAACTTTAAAAAAAAAACATATGAGGTTCTTCTATAAATTTATTTTCCCCCTCGTACTTGGAACTTAAAATATCAGCCATGGGAGGGGAGATAATTAGGCAATGAGGGAAGAATTTTTTATTTTGCTTTGTATAAGCCCCCTCCATAATTTTTTTTTTAAAAAGGAAAAGCTTAGGTTTAGTTTAGTGTGAATGGGTAAATTTTTCCTTTCAAACAATGTTAACAGAATCTTCTTGGAATATACCACGTGGGTGGTGTTTTGTTGACAAAGTACATTTAATGGGTGGTTTTGTGTAATTTTGATTTTAGTGGGTGGTTAAGTGAAAAGTAGTATATTTAACGGGTAGTTTTGTGTAATTTACCCTAGTTATTAAGTCCATTTTCACACTTTTCTCATCCATTATAATTATTAAGTCAATTTTCACTATCTCTAAATATTAATTGTAGGTGTCATGTACAAACGCTGAGGTTGGAATGTTGAAATAAACAGGTGGCATGTACAAACGCCGGGGTGTCCATCAAATACGAGATTACAATCAAAAATGCCCTTTAGCTATAAGAAAGTGCACATGTGATTGCAAACAATAGAAATATGAGTCAATAGCACCAACAACTTGATTGATCAGTATAAGTGGCAACCCAACTCGGAACTAATCATCACCACACCATAACAACGACCCGACACCAAAAGAACGAACAAAAGCGAACCAATAAGGAAAGATCAAACATCCAACATAAATTTGTGTGCAGAGCTCCCGAAACCGAGTGAAATTGCTGCAATAAGAACAAAATGTTTGAGATGATGATCTCAATTTCCTACTAGCAACACCATCAATCCTTGATCAGATCACATTGACAAATCAGGGGGGAGGGTTATGGTAGCAAACCCAGCACTTGCTGGGTCAAATTTGTTGGAGTTGGTAAAAAAAAAATTGTTGAGTTAAATTTTTTTTTAGGTGGGCTTATTGAATTTTGGGCCCAAAAGCTTCTAAATTCAAAAGTTCCATTTTTTTTTATTTGGAATCAAATAGTTACCTCTATGAGATTGAATTGAACGGATGAGCCTCCCATTCAAATTCTCTTTTATGATTCATGGGATTTAATTGAACGTGATTAAAGGAGAAATATGGATTTGAGATAATTATTTTATTATTACTACATTAATTAATTAATTAATTAATTATAGTTATCTAATTCTAGCCATTGATTTGGTTAAATGGTTGAGATTTAATCATTCGGTAATTATTAGGAAGCTTTTCATTAGGAGAGGATCCGAATCTCACTGCCTTACCCTCCTTCCACGCACATTAGCAAAAGCTTCGGCATTCCATTCAACTAGAACGCAACACGTTTCTTTTCGGTGTATATCAAACTTCAACTTCGGTTGTTCAATTCCGATTTCTAAACTCTTTAACCACTTCTTTAACCTAATTTGTGAGGTACGTTTTTTTACTCTATTCTATTCTTTATTTATTTTCTAATTCACTAAATTAGGGTTTTGAATTGTTTGGTAATTTAATTGTAGACATTGAGATGACATTGATAAATCTTGAATTTCTTTTGTAGTATTTTTTATGAAGTATATTTTGGCTTGATAAATTTTTTTCTCTCTTTCTCATGACTAAAATTTTTCCGCTCACCTAACTTTGATACACTAGATCCGCCATTGTGACAAATGTTAGATTGTAGCCCTCCACCAGGATTTCGTGGATTCTAAGCTCCCTTACTCTAGAGACTTCGAGTTGAAGCCCCTTGCTTCCGTGATCAGAGTAGAGCTATATGCCCATTTTTTCACCACAATCGATCACCTTGATAAGTCTTTCATTTGTTTAGTTACTACGTTCCTTTATTTGCAGTAAGAATTAAGATGATGTAAATAAGTTGCCGTTAATATCATCAAACTTCCATCTTTATTCCCTTTCCCCCCAATTCAATTTGGGTACTTTTTTCATCTGTCCATTTACATTTACACAAAGATCATCTTCAAAATCAAAATTGTTCGACTACGACAACCCTCCTGCACTTGGGGGAGGAGTGCACAACAAACCTCCCGCACACCATGGAAGGCCTGCAACCAGCCACCGGACGGAAGCCGCCGACTACGGCAACGAGCAGGAGGCAAGCAGGCTAGGGATGACAGGACACCGGGCACACGCCTCCGGCGAGGCGACATATGCTCAGCCTGTTCGCCCAAATTTCACCAACAAAGCACCATCCCTGCTGGCTGCTGTTCGTAATCAAGTAATCACAAAAAACAATTCACAAATTCACAATTGTTGTTGTCTTGCTGTTCGTTAAACCATTCTGCAACTGCACTACAACTTGTTTGATTTGTTTCTTTTAATCGTTCTTTAAATTGAGGGCAGGCGGACTGGCGGAGAGAGAGAGAGAGAAGAGCGAGCGAGAGACATACCGTGAAATCGTGAATCTAGTCGAGCACTAGTGCACCACCACCAGACCCAGTGCACCACCGCGAGCCGCGATCCACCACCACCAGACAATCGAGAAGAGACACCGGCAAAGACTGAAGAAGCCGAAGGGGCGATCAACAAACGATTCACAATTGAAAAAATAGATTTGACGAAGAAAAGCCTAAAAGGCTTGATTTATTTTCTAATCCGTCCAGACCGCCACGAATGTCCCGTCCCGCCAAGGCCAGTTCCACGCCCACCAAGCCCGCCTGTCACGACCGCCAAGGTCTGCTTTCCTCCATGAACGCCCCGCCAAGGGCCATCGCTGACCCCCTTCTTCTTCCCTCAAGCAGTAAATTCGTCACCGCGCCCGACCCTTCTCCGGCGCCTCCGCCACCGCCGCTCCCCTTGGCTCCTTCGTTGCTGCGTCTGTCACACATCCCCCCGCTCCCCTATAGTTTCTAGTCCTTCGATCCGCCGCTCCCCTTCGATCTTCTTCCTCTCTCCCTGTTACAAATCCCTCTCTCTCTCTCCCCTACGTCACTCCCTCTCTCCTCATTAATTTTCCCGGTTTCACCTTCTCTTTTTACCGGCTGATGTTACAAATTTTGAAGGGGGAAGGGTTACAAATTGTATGCATAGTGGGTTAGTCATGCAAAGTTGAGCGGGTAGAGGGTTATTTACTACAATTCGCTCATAGCAATAAGTAAAACATTATGTAAAAAATTAATAAAATTTTAATATTTTATATAGTTTGTAACTTCTTAAAAAATATGTTAAAAAGTTAAACGGTATGTATTGACAAATGGAGGTGATATTTAATAAGAAAACCAAACTCTAATATTGGAGGGGGAAAAATCAAAATCTAAGAAAAAACAGATAAAACTGAATATTTTCTTAATTCACTCATTTGTTATACACAGAACCTTTCTAACTTTCTTTTATTAATAAGGAAGGATTTCTGCCTCATCAGCCTAGCTATTTACTGGTGCAAAATGCTAGCTGGCCGGAATATTGGAAATGCATGCAAGTTGCTTAATTATGTCTTTATCTATTAGATTTGCAATATTAGATACTTTATAAAAACTGTATTAGGCCAGCTTCGCTTTATTAAATGAAACACTTAAAAATTACGTATTATAATGTTTGACCAAAATATTATTTATAAAAATATACTAGGTTTTGCCCGTGCTATGCACTGGTTATCACTATGTCTGTAATGTAAATTTTAATTTATTATGTTTTACAAAAATAACTGAGTTGTTGATATTCAAATTTAAATTTTTAATAATTTCAATATAGTAATTAAAACTCAAAAAAGGACAAAAATTACGGGTAGCTTTCTTATGTTTATTTATTTTAGAAATAAATATGTAATGTAAATTTTAATTTATTAGTTATGGATTGTTTAATATTTTTATTACATTTTATTATATATTTTGATCAATAATTAAAAAATTATTTGTCAATCATTTTATTCTTGAAAGGTCAGAAAATGATGCATCGCAAAAAAAGTAGCCCGTATTAAATGACTCTTATTCTAACTTGAAGAACAATATTTCTAACTTATGATATGATCCTCCTATTTTAGAAACATACTCTTTTTCTACCATAAAATAGATTACCTTAGATATTGTTTTAAAAATTTATGAATAATTAACCAAACTTATTAGGAAATAATTCTTAATTTATAGTATAAGTTTAAAACCTATATGAAGGGAAGAATATAATGAATATTAATTTTTTATTTTATTTTTAATATAGAGTACATTTGACATGTTTTAAAATTATAAGATTAATATCTTACTCCCTCCGTCTAAAAATACATGGACTTTTACTATTCATGCACGCTTTTTTAGGAGTTAAAAACTATATAAAAAATTAATAAAAAAGTTAATATTTTATATAGTTTTTACCTTCTTAAAAAAGTGTGCGTGAATAATAAAGGCGATGTATTTTTGGACGGAGGTAGTATTAAATAAACAAACATATATCATATTGTTAAATGAACACACACATATAGTTTGGTTTAGATGAGAACAAGTACTCTCGTTGAAAACAAAAGAAACAATCTCATAAATCAAATAAAATCCTAGTTAAAATAACAATTAATACCCTAACGTGCTTATCTCTTGTATTCCTATGTTGCTTTGACAAATCCTTTCCTGCTCCCCTTCCTATTCTCTATCCTCCCTTTACCACCCTTCTTCCGTCGTCGCTGCCACCCTTGGAAGTTGTCAGCGTATATGACAATGAACGTTGTCGGGGCGTTCTTGAAGGGTCGAGGCCTCCTCTTCGTCATGAGATTTTACCGGCCTCTGCGCCTCTGTTTTTCCATCAGATAACGAAAAAAATCGGATTTAAAAAGAATATATAAAAAATAAAAATAAAGGTAAAAAAATATTAAAAAATAGAAAAAAGACGACAAATGTTGTATAGTTTAGGTGGTAAAGAAAGTAAATGAAGTATAAGTAATGCAAGAGGTCATGGGTTTAAACTTCATTGTTCACTTTTTTGCAATATTTTTTATTCCTACCAAAATTTTTCTATTATAAATGTCATATTTAAATTAAATTTTATACAAACATGAAGAACAATTAATGATCAGGAAACAAATGAATATTCTGTAGAAAAGTTAAGGGATAACCTCCCCATGAACATTGTGGCGGATATACTGAATATTCATATCCCCACAAATGAAATTGAGGATAGATTGTACAGGAAAATTAGCAAAATTGGATGGTTTTCGACGGCAAGTGCTTTGGACCACATCACTACATCAAGAAGGACTAACTCTGAACCAACGGATTGGCTATGGAGAATAGACTGCCCTCCTAAAATTAATATTTTTCTATGGAAAAACCTTTTCAACGGAATTCCAACAAAGGTCAGACTACGAAACAAAGGCGTTGTTGTTCCTCTAGACTGCCCCCTTTGTTGTCATCGTGAGTAAGATGATACTCACGTACCTATTCACGGAATGTCAAACAACTTTAGCACTGATTGGAAGAATGAACACAAGAATTGAAAGAATCGTACAAAGTACAGACAAAACGAACAAGGCATACACGGACACTCTTTCAGAAATTTTCTCCAAACTTTCTACCGACCTAAAATCGGCACTAGCTTTTGCCCTTTGGGGTGTTTGGTCTCTTAGGAATAAAATCCTATTTGAAAATTATGATATAAGAAACATGAAAGAATGGATAAAGCATATAAAACAATATAAGAAAAACTGAAAGAAGGCGCAAGTTGACGAAACAGACGAAGGAGACACTAGTACCCGAGCAAAAAATACTCAAAACAGAACCACACGACAGAAAAAAGTGAAATGGGGAAAGCCAAATGAAGGGTTCTTGAAACTTAATTTCGACGGCGCTAAGGCCGCCACCGGTCAGGCCGGGTATAGATTTGTCATCCGTGATCACCTGGGTCGCGTAATTTTATGTGGTGCTCGTAGTCATGGCAAGGCTTCTGCAATCCAAGCGGACTGCCTTGGCCTTCATGCTGGTCTTACGGAAGCTGTTAAGCTGGGTTTCTCTCGCCTTGTGGCGGAAGGAGACTTCTTGGCTATTATTAGCGCCCTCAAAGGGTCCCGATCGTGCCCTTGGGAGGTGGCGATGATGATCGCTGATGCGCTCGGCCTTTGCAAGGCTTTCGAGGTTGTATCTTTCTCTCACTCCTACTGTGAGGGAAACCAAGTGGCGGAAAGACTGGCACATCTTGGGATATGTTCCTCTTTCACTAGGGCGCATTGTCCTGAAGAGATCGAATACCTCATCTGAAAAGATGCCCTTGGGTTGTGGTTTACTCGCGGTTGACCACACCCAAATTATTGCCTTGTATCAAAAAAAAAGTGATCAGGAAACAAATAAATTAAAATGCCTAGAAAATACATGAAACCAAATATTAGCGTTTAACCACAACTTCTGAAAACAAAGAGCTATGATTAAACACTTCAATTTGGAGATAGAAATACAAAGTATAACCAGTGTGTACGTAGCCAAAATCAGAAACTTTAGAAATAGAACAAACAGTTTCTAAAACAAAAATGGACTTATTAATTATAGAAGACAAAAAAGAAGAAATCTCAAACGAAATCACTTCTGAACTGTAAGAACGGTTCAAAATGCAAAACAAGTAACCCATAAACCCCAAACAACTAAGGCACATTAGAAACGATATTACAAAAGAAGAGAATAAAACTCTAATAAGACCGCTAATGGATAAAGAAATCAAAGATACTATATTTGCAGTGACAGTCTACAAATCACTAGGGCCAGATGGATTTCCACCAGAATTTTATAAGCCTTTCTGGCATATAGTAGGAAACTCTGTAAGGAGATATGTCAAGGCATTTTTTTCATTTTGGCAATATATATGCCCATAGAGCTCACTCAAACCTTTATTGCACTAATACCCAAAACTGACAATCCGTCAAATATAAACCATTATAGACCTATTAGTTTATGCAACACAATATAGAAAACAAATGCTAAAATTCTCGCAAATAGATTAAAACACATTTTACCATGAATTATTAGTCCCTTTTAAGGTGCTTTTATTGAAGGAATAGTTACAAAAGACAATATTCTTATTTCCCATGAAATCTTTCACAATTTCCATAAACAGAATGGCAAAAAGAGGTGGATGGCGTCAAAGCTAGGTATAAAAAAAGCTTATGATAAAATTAATTGGAATTTTATCAAGACTATAGTGATAAAAAGGGGTTTCCATTCACGTTGGGTGAACTGGGTCATGAAATGTATTACTACCAGTACTTTCTCAGCACCATACATCTTTGTAATAGTCATGGAATTCTTAGCAAGACCTCTATAAGAGGAATCAGATTCAAATGACCCTTTGATAGGTATTAAACTAACCCCACAAGAAACTTCAATCACTTTCCTCACATTTGCGGATGATACTCTAATCTTTGCATGAGCCTCAAATAAGAGTCTACACACAATATAAAATATACTTAATAATTTCTCCAATTACTTCGGACTAGTAATCAACTATAACAAAAGCTCCCTCCAAGTCTCTGTTAACATTAGTGCGCGCACTCACATCATGATCACTGGCCCAACAGATGAATATCCCTGTATCAAGAGAAATGAAAAAACATCTAGGTATCTACTCATTAATGGAAGAGTAAAAAACAATGTGGAGTTATTAATTTTTGTTTCGCTTGATTCTTAAGATCATAAGATTCAAAGCTACTGATTTTTTTATGTTGATGATTTTTTTTAATTATTGATAGATGTGACTTTTGATAATTATTTTTATTTTTTTGAATTTTTTACCGTAAGGAGGACTTGGCGCAATGAAATGTGAAGTTCTTATGCGAAGATAAGAACGACCAGACTAGAGACTTACCGCGATAAATGCGATGAAGATGACGACGTCAGCAATGTCGATGTTGACCTCGACGTCAGCAAAGTCAACGGTGTATGTAGTCAGCAATTTCTCAATTTGAAAATTTATTGCCAACATTTTTCTTCCACAAATTTGCTGGTAATATTAATTAAAAATCAGTTCGATGTAAGCAAATTAATTTTATTAAAACACGTTAAGCGATTACCAAAAAAAATTATTTTTATTATAGATCTTTGTCAACAATTTTTTTCCATTAGGAAGCAAATTTCAATGTGTTATATGAACCCAATTTATGGTGTCCGCACATTAAAGCCCCGTCAGCAACGTCGACTTCAACAACATCAACATTAATGGTGTCTGCAACATCGATGTTAGAAACATCATTGTCAACGGCGTCAACAACATTGGCATCAATAACGTCGGCATCAACAACGTCGGCGACAGCTGCGTCGGCATTAATGTCTTCAACATCGACGTCCTCAACATCGGCGTCTCCGACGTCAGCATTAGCATAGAGAAAATTGATGACGTCGTGACGCGAGAATAAAAAGGAAAAAATATTAAAAATTAATTTTAATCGTGGCAGCAAATTGTTGGTGTAAGTGTCTGCAATTTTTTTGGTATTGACAAAACAAATAAAATTGTTGACGCGAAAAAAAAAAGAATTTTTTTATTAAAAAAAGTGTTGAAGCGAGGGAGGAAAAAATGAGACGCGAGGGGGTGCTTGAGAGCATTGGGGGGGGGGGGCACACGCAGGTGGATATTTTGCCAATTAAATCCGAGACGTGGACGGAATGCAAATTAGGGTCCAAAATATGGACAATTAGCAAAAGGTCCCTATTAGCTACTAACTACGCTAGTTTAGTTTATGCTTTCAATGTGGATCTTTTTTGGTCTCTTCATATTCCAACAATTTACCACAGGTTAAAGTTGATGATTATTTTACATATATTATTATAATAAATAGAAATATTTACATGGTTTTTCTTTTATATAAATAGAATTTTATAGAAAATGATGTAATTTTATAAAAGAAAAGTTTATAATAGAATAAATATATTTATATGAATTTTCTTTTATACCATAGAATGTTACAAATAATAATATATTTTTATAAAACAAAACTTTAACATGTATATTTTGAAAATTATTAATTAAATCAAATTAGAAGAATTAAAGGGAGAACGACACGTAGAATTAAAATTTTTAGTTTTAAAATATAAAGTATTAATGTTTGATTGATATTCCGTATAGTACATGAGTGACCTATTAATTTGTGTAATGAAGGCTTGGTTTAGTATTAAAAGTAGATTTTAAAAACTTTTGGTTTTAATATTATAAAGGTCTAAATGAGGTAAGAATAAGATTTTTATTTAATTAATTTTTCAAATTGGATTTTCAACCTCCATCCACCTGAAGTTTTATAGAATTTTTTTCTCTATCCACAAATTTATTCTTTTTTTTCTCTTTCTCGATCATAAGCTAGTTTGTATCGGGTAGTATATCAATTAGGATTTTCAAACACGTTAGCATATATATAAATGGGCCATTTGCAAAAATATCCCTTTTGGGGAAATCTTTGCAGGGCTAACCCAATCCAAATTTTATTTGCATAAAACCGGATCAGGGTCCACTCCCATGGTAACTGGTATAGCAGGTAGCCCGTAGCCAGGAAAGAGAGAAAATGAAAAAAGAAAGCAAGTTGGAGCGCAATCTGAAGGAGCGAAGGGAGAAGGAAGGGGATCCAGGCGCTGGTGGTGGAGCTGTAGGCTGGCGACTCGGACTCACCTGGATTCAGTCTCGAGATGCAAGACACTAAGCGACAGGCATCCGGTGTCATCGGGAGGGCTCGAGCGCAGTCCACAAGAAGGGAGAAGGATGGGGGTTGGGAGCGGCGCCTAGGGTTAAGGAAGGGGATGGCTTCGATCGGCAACCCTCTCTCTCCTTCACCACCGTCGCCAGGCATTGGACCACACCATCGAGATTGATCACCTTCTGTGTCGCTTTGAAGTCCAATTCCGATGTCGGCCCGTCGTCTGCGAGCGAAATTGAAGATCGACATAGCGTCGAGGACATAGAGACGGTGAATTAGAGACGGGTTCGAGTCGCTTGATGGCGTCGACAACGACATCTTCGCTCCCCTCGCTCCTCTCCGCCTTCACCACTAGAACCCTAGCGACATTGATTGCTCTTCACAGCGTCGATTCAGTTGCCGATGCTCAAGCTCTCCAAAAGGCATGTTCTTTGTTTTTCATTTGTTGGTCAATTTGGTTTTGATTTACTGTTAGCTGCGAGATCTGTCTGCTTTTTTTTCCATAAAATCCGAACTTAGCATGTTCAAATTCCATAGTATGTTCAATTTACAGAAGGAACTCACTGTCTTATGCAAGATAAGATCTGTTTCTCTAATTAGTCGGTGTTAAAATAATTACTGAGTCACTGTGCATTTCTAGACTTCTGAGAGACAATGTAGCCAAGTTTAGTCAGTGGATTAAATTGGGAACGCTTTTCTTCCCCCGGTAAAAATTAAACAAATTGCCAAATCTAGAGTAGGACTGTCAACTCTAGATTTCCTAATGTTTATTGGAGTTATCTCCACTGTGCATTTCTAGACTTCTAGTTAATGCTGATTCAATTTCAGCAAGTTGAAAATCTAAGTGGTAACTTTGTTGATATGATTGAAATTTCACTGTTAGGCATGTACTGAAACTGGGTTCTTCTATGTGGTCAATCATGGAATTGACGAAGATATGTTTGAGAAACTCTTTTGTCAAAGCAAAAACTTCTTCTCACTTCCCCTTGAAGAGAAAAAGAAACTGGAATGGAAGGAACATAGGGGTTATATACCCTTTTACCCAGAAAAGATTAACCCCTTAGCAAGTGATACATGTTTTTGTTTTAATCATTTTTACGCGCCTCTTTGCCATGTTTTCCATCTCTGGATTGCTTTACATACTTGATCATTGTTGTTTAAGGTATAGAGCAATACCCGTCAAGTGTCAACTACTTAGTGCATGCAGTAGTCCACTGATTCCTTTGTTTTTTTTTTAAAGTTATAACTCAAAGCCAAAAGAATGCGACATTATATTTTTTGAGAATTCAGGTTTATTCAAATTCCTTCATCAAAGTGAAATTTGTTCGGTTCAAATAAACTACTGATGGGTGTTTATTTTTATCAGTCACATTTTTTGCCACTACTTATTTTGAGAAACTGAATACTGGTATCTATTGTCATGTATAATTTAGGCCAATTTATATGCATGTGTTTGGTAGTTGTATGAAAGAAGAGGTAAAGTATTAGTAAACAACAATATATAACATCACAATGTTAGCCTATTAGCTCAAATGGAAGAGCGATGTGCTAATGCACAAAGATGTGGGTTTAAATCCCGCATAGGCTAATCTAAAATTATGTTAAAAATTTTCGTTGTAAGCTGGTTTTTAATTGGTTTTATCTTTAATTGATTGCATTACTATCATGTGAAGTGACGTAGGTGACGTGTCAAACCTATTACCTGTCATGTTAAAAACACATCTTACGATGAATTCAACACACAAGGAAGATGAATTCCGGGTTAAAAACCCTCTTCAAATGAGACTTGCTTTCAATCATAGCCATTGTCTACTTTAACTCGAACAATGTCTCTCTTTTACCGAATAAGCTTATAGATGGAAAGCAAGTCTCGCTTTAATATGACAGGTTATTTGCTGATCTGCAATCTATAAGCTTATTCGGTAAAAGAGAGACATTGTCCGAGTTAAAGTAGGCAATGACTAAGATGGAAAGCAAGTCTCGCTTATTCGGAAAAAGAGAGACATTATCCGAGTTATTCTGTCATAAAACTTGTTTGACCCAAAAGTAGTAACTATGTTAGTCGAATGGTTCATTGGATGATTACTGAAGGTACTCACATCCCTTCTCATCTTAGCCTCTTATCACATTATGAATTTGAGTTGCTAAAATTGATTTCGTTGTTATTTAAAGAAGTATGAGTCTTTCTATCATCCTTCCTTGGTTATTTAAAGAAGTATGAACATCTCAATATTCATTCCTTGAACATGGTATAACAGTATGCTATGCTTCAACTCGTGACATCTATATGTCATATTTAGCCATGGCCATTGTTCACTATTGTTTCTTCTGTATGACAGAATCGATAAAGCTTCTCTCATATTCTTGCAAAGATTAAAGCATCTCAAACGGAGGAGTCAGATAAGCAGACAGTTGCTAAGGGAAGTGGGAACAAATGAAATGAACTATGCAATTATGATTTTGACAGTAAAGGAACATTCATAAAGAAAGACAAATACAGAGAGCTCTGTGTTCAGTTTGTTCGTCTCAATGACATTCTTTTCACTCGCACCAGGTAATTGCTAACAAAAAAATCACGAGTGTACAATCGAATAGGCGTCATGACTCATGAGTGTATACATGCTTCCTTTTCCCTTTTTTATATAATTTGAAGAAAAAAATCATCCGGGGTTGCGATCACATTACATTTGTCATGTACAATCGAATAGGCATCATGTATATTCTACTGGGTGACAAGTAAAACAATTCACATGTCATGTAAAACAATTCATGTGTCAAGGAAAACAATTCACGTGTCATGTAAAATAATTCTCGTGTCAAGCAAAACAATTCACGTGTCAAGTAAAACAATTCACGTGTCCAGGTGTTGAGAGAGAATCTTAGCTGTTTTTTTGCAGTTGCTATCTAAAAAAAATCCAGGGTGTTTATTTACCTCTTCGGATCTACTCTTTATGAAAGGATTTTGATGATCCTCCACCAGTCAAGAATAAAGCCTTGGCTCTGACGATTGTTCCTTTTGGTTATGATACGACCATCAATGATGATTCAACTTGAAATCAGTTCATAAGAAATATATGACCGGAATCTAAGTCCAAAGTTTCGAATATATACAATTCCTATAAAAATGTCCGTGATATTAGACCAATTTGGTACTAGGGAGGTATGGGCAACCATTTTGACCTTGTTCTAGTCCGCTAACGGTTGTAATATATTACATGACGGCTGTAATATACTACCTCCGTCTCATATTACATGACAGTTGTAATATACTACTTCCGTCTCAAAATCTTCTTTCTCCCTTCTAACTTGATCAAAATCTCTGAGTTCTTATTGGAACAAGCTAAGACAGTGGAAATATGGACACGTTCAAAATCTTCTTTCTCCCTTCTAAATTGATCGAACTCATGGGACTCGTCGTATGGTTCCATATTTCCTTGTAATTTCGATACTCTATCTATATATTTACCTGTTCAAAAAGTGCTTCTTGTTTGTATTCAGTATGTAGTTAGCGCGTTTTGTACTTATGGAAAATTCGAACATGTCAGCCAACGTCGATGTACATGACATGTAATGCTATTAACATGTCAAGTAATACCTTTGGCATGATAGTTGATAGTTTTTACATGACAGTGAGCTCGTCTTGGTCGACTGATCGGTGCGTTTTTGTGTCACTTATGATGCACTTGGAAACGCTTATGCTACATAACGAGTAATTGAGTATGTGGTTCGCACATTTAGTAATTAGGGGAAATTCGAACTTGTCATTCAAACACGATGTACATGACATGAACTGCTATTAACATGTCATTCAAATACAATCTACATGAAGCACATACATATTCCTGAAAAACCTACAAGTAAAGTTGCGGCAATCCAATTCAATGGTTGAACGATTTTCAAAGCTAAACATATCTACGGTCACCCTATTCCTGAAAAACTTACAAGTAAAGTTCAACATATTCAACCCTTAATTTTCCATTTCTCACTAGTAGAAAAATGCTCTTTAAGCCCGGGCGTTCAGCTTAATATAGCCCGGAAATATCCAAAATAGCATCCGGGCATCAGAGTGGTGTGATAATAGGTATAGAGCCCGTATGATGTAGATCCGCGCTATAATGTCCCGTTCATTTTTTAAAAAACGAAGCCATTTAGCCCATGTCCCTTCCATTTAAAAAAAATACACATATTTAGCCCGAATATTAAGATATCCGGGCTAAAAAGTCTCCCTCTTTTTAAAAAAAAAAATTACAAAATTTGTACAGATACACAGAGGACCAACGAGAGTTGTCCGCCAAACAAAACTATTGAGCCCATGAATATATATATCAGTCACCTTAAATTTCCGAATACATATCAATCTAACTAAAAAAAAAGAGTTGCAAATGTTTGTCATTACAATAGATAAGTTGCATACTATTCTACACTTGATTAAGCACTCCCTTTCATACCACTGTTGCCCCTAACTCAAAAATTGAATGAAACAACTAAAGTTCTCAAAGTATTAACCAAAATAGGTACTTAACCTCCTCCTGACAGGAGCTTCACCACAAAGGCAACCTACTACTCCGCAGTGCTTTGTCGACTTTGTAATCCCGAACTTGTCCCTGCATTAGCTAACATGAGTTGATGAGAACTGTGTAGAACAATCACAATTGTGGATGTTGACTGCTAATACAATACTCAAGAAGGTAGTAAGGAATTCGTACTCAAAAAGATAGCAAGGAAATTTAAACTTTAGATATGATAATTCTATCTGTCACATACGGGTGTACAGATAACAATCAATTAGAAAGCAAGTAAAGTGGTATATAATTACAAAAAAACACTTCAATCAAGATATTCATTGTACAAGCTTGCCTTGAGAGCAATAAGCAAAGCTATGGTCTCCAAGCTATGCTTCCCTCGATCAGCATAATCGCCCAGAAATAGAGCCAATATACCTAAATCAGAATAAAACAACCATTAAACTAAACATCGAATAAAAAACTACGAGCCAAGCTGAGTGGATCATAAATCAGCAACTAGAAGCTCTTGAATTCTGAGCAAGCTAAAAATGTAAACAGAAAACAATGACTCATGGAGATCTAGGTTCATAAGAAAAAGGGCACTCTTCGACCTAAAATGCTATTATGTAGAAAAGTACCTTGTGGAATCTCTCTAAAACTCTCAAAGATCGTGGGTTGAGTATCTATTGATGTCCCTGCACACGAATCCAGATGTCATCAAAAGAACCTTCACTAAAATCATTAGACATTAAAATATGCACTGTTTATAATTTGTCGCAATATTCAAAGGATTGAAAGTATACAACCTTCTAGTTTGTACATATCTAAAACACCACAAAGGGAAAACATCTACACATTATCAGTATGTATTAAAAAAAACATCTACAGTTCTACACATATATGATTTTTATACAAGATTTGAATGAACATGTGTAGAAAGAAATAATTTAGATTGATCCTAAAATATCTAAAAAATATATCTTCAACATATAATAAAACTCTGATACTAGAAAGGTCCTGACGAAAACCTACTCATTGTTTAAAAAAATATCTTCAAAAGATTTTGTTACTATTCTCAGCTTTATTTGGCATGGCTGAAATTTTAGATACATGTTCACCTTCTGTTTTTTTGTTTAGAAAAATATTATTGTACAGTCTCTGAGTGCATACCTATGTAACAAGAGGCATCAACTTAAGCTTTCTCATGAAAGTTTACTTTTAATTCACTAAGTCAACAAAATAAGTAAGCAACGAGTTTCAAATAACTCGACAAGCTCGTCACTTTCTAAGAAGTAAGCATTTGGATAGCCTCGGATACAACATCTAGATACCAATACTACAAGTAAAGTTGCGGCAATCCAATTCAATGGTCGAACGATTTTCAAAGCTAAACATATCTACGGTCACCCTATTCTTGAAAAACTTACAAGTAAAGTTCTACATATTCAACCCTTAATTTTCCATTTCGATCTACCTGACAACAACACGTTTCAATATATCACCTGGTTATTCAGACATGACAGACAACAAAGTTGACAACAACACGTTACAAGTAAAGGTGGAGTTGACAGGATTATATGAATTGGAGCATATAAACAGAGAACAAATCTAGGATAAGCATTTCATCGAACACCTAGAGAGCATCTTTAAATCACATGTCTAAATTGAAATTTCAAGAGATTTTAATATACTAATCTCCAAATCTGATCAAGCATACATCCATATATCTCACCACCTCAATTGTATTTAGTGTTTTACGGATACAATCAACCAATGAGTTTATGGCTTTCTTTATCAATAATCACATAAAAAAGAGAAAGGTAATGCCTTAAACTCATGCTTTCTCTTCAATGTCTCAAAATTTCTGTGTCACAGCAAGAGTTGTCATCAACAACCATAACTAGTCTAATCGAATCCAACATGAATCCATCACGAATTAGGAATAGCAGATAATCAAATCATCAATGTCAACTCAGGCCACAAGAAGCGCACAAACCCTAACTGTACAAAATCCAAAATCTCAGCTCCAAATAGTCATTGGAACACCAATCCAGTGAATAAAGGCTTGGAAGATAGAGCAGAGAAGAAGAAGGGTGAAGGATTGTACCTGGAATCGCAGAATCGAAGCCAATTTGTGGAGATTATTCTTGACGAGGCTCGAAATCGCCTGAAGAAAGAGAGAGTGGAAGGACCTGCGTGAGGGAGGAAGGGCATGAGGCTTGGCACCCGAGCCCTCGACCCCCTTCCTTCTCCCTTCTTGTTGTTTCCTCAACCATGGCACCCGAGCTCGCCAAATGAGGTGTCTTCTTCCTCCTCCGGCCCCCTCCAGGCCTCCCTTTCCTCTCTGTTCGGCCTCTACCACCTCCATCTCTCCTAAGCAACAGGTTAGCCGGTTTTTGTTTTAACCGGCTGACCTGCAATTTTTTGTAGAGGGAGGGTTAACCTCTGCAAATATATTCGGATAGTGGGTTAGGCGTGCAAACCAAACCGAGGCAAAGGTCATTTACTATAATTCTCTCTATATAAATTAACAATTTAATTTAACTTATATTTAACCTACTTAATTCATAAATTTCAGCTACCCATCAACTATGTGTACCGAACTAACCCGAAATCACTTCGATCCATCGTTACCACTCATTTATATATATAAAAAATATCTATGATATTATCTTTAGAAAATGATATTTTTTTTATTTGTCTCCTATCTAGTTTTCAATTATTTTGAAATCAATAGAATGCATGGACATCCTTCTTCTTCTTCGATCCGTCTAAATGAAAATTATGGGTTCTCGCTTTCATTTAATTAAACGATATCTTTGACTTTTCGCTTTCATGGGCAATTTACTCTCGGTCTCATAATGTTTGCGTTTTTATTTTTATTTTTATTTTTATTTTCCGTAGGCAAGAAGTAGATCGACGAAGTGATCTTGAAGCAATCAAAAGATGGCTTGATAACCCTACGCAGAAGGTCGCCAGTAAAAAAAAGAAAAAAAAAACTCTACCTTAAACCTAAGATTACAACCACTTATAAGAATTAAAATTAAAAAAACATCTAAAGAGGAAGCCCTTGATTCTTGCGGTGATGTTGTAGTGATTGCGGACTGGATCCAAATACGACCGAGCAAGCTTGCTCGACAATATTTTGCATGTGATGCCTCAAACATGGGTAATTTTGTGAATTAGGTTAGCAATGAAGAGATCGATTTAGGTGGTGGGGATGCCGAAACTAGACCCCGAGGACACAGATCAGGTCACCATCAACTGGGTAATTTTGGGTGTTTCGATTTTGTGGGTTTTTTTTTTTGGGTTTGTCATACTTGGAAGGAGAAGGATAGCATCAGATTTGAGTTTTTCAATTTTGTGGATTAGAGGATAAAATCAGATTTGGGGAAGGAGATGGGTTTGTAATTCAATTTTGTGGATCAGGGATAAAATCAGATTTGAGGGAAGGAGATGGGTTTGCAGGTTCACAACTCCGATTGAATCAGAGGAAGGAGAGTTCAATATAGGAGGGGTCAGTGGAGTGGAAGTGCTCAAGGGGTTGTGGAGAAGTGCGAAGGCGTGGATGGCGAGGACGGAGTCACAGGAGCTTGCTCTTGAAGGAGGTCGCACATCGCCCATAGGGCAAGGGCAAGAGCGAGGCCAGGGAGACAGAGAGCGGCGTCGACCAAGCAGGACGTCCGGCCGGAGAGGCTTGGAGATGACAAAGGCGGCAGATGAGATGGAAACGGGGGTGAGGAGCATGAGGTGCGATGCCGGGGGCTTTACATCGGAAGGAGTCAGGGCGGCGTCGGGGGCTCCCTTGCTGGGTATTGTTGGGGATTGGGGGCCATGGAGATCGAAGGAGGAGGAGGAGTTACCGACAAGCGGTAGCCATGGGGATCGACGGAGGACACCACTCCGACACCGCCAGAACCCAAAGAAGGACCCGAGAGATCCCGCAGAGGGCGGCGGTGCCGGAGCAAGGTTGGATCTGTTTGGCGGCTAGGGTTTTTTGAGGTTTTTTTAGAGCATTTTGTGGGCTGCTTCTTCGGGGTTGGATCATGTCACATAATGTTTACGTACTTGTTTTATTAGAGCCAATGTTATTTACACCACAAAATTTACTATTTACACCACATATCTCACTTTTTATATTTTTTTAAAAAATACACTCTGCTCATCTTGAGTCACACACTTGCTCCTCAAGAGGCACAAGGTATTTTACATAAAAATACCCAGCGCCTCTTAAGGGGCAGGTGTGTGACTCAAGAAGAGCAAGGGAGTGATTCAAGAGACGTAGGCGTGGTGCATATAGTAAAATTTATGGGTGTAAATATTATCACCCTTTATTAGTCAGCGTGTCTTTTAAAGATAAAAAAAATAACTTTTTTCAATTAATTTATAAATAAATAACAAGTTTTAAAAAAGATAGTTAAAATGTTGATATTTATATAAACTTTTTTTTATCATTTTTAAAAAGCATAATGAATATTAAAATACAAAAATAATTTGAAACAAAGAGAATACATAAATTTCTGCATTATTTTCTCAATAATCCATAAGTAAGACCAATTCATTTCCTGCACCATCGCGTGATTTTTTAAATCAAATTACAATAATATAATAAATTAATATTATAAAATAAAATATTAATAAAAGTTAGAATAAGATTAGAAATGTATAATTTGACTGGTTGAAAAACCTACAATTAATGTAGTGACAACGCCTCATAAAAAATGGTTCTCATTATTTAAAGAGGTGTATAGTTACATATATAGATATTTTAAAATAATCTCATTAGGACAAAAAAAGAAGTCACTGTAACAATATTTTAAAGATTTAAATAAAGATAATTTTATGGAGATCGCTTAGATGAAGGAGATAATATATAACATGTGATATTCTCATTCTTATAATTCAATATAGTATATAAAGATTTATATGTATATATGATATATTGATTTAACATTTTGAATTAAACCTATTGGTTCAAAAATATAGAATATATTGAAGAAAAAAACGATAATTAATATGAAAGATTGAAATTTTTTTTTTCCACCTAAAACATCTAAGCATAATACAATGGCATGTGCCGGTAGGTTGAATGGGTATAAGTATATATCGATCTACACAGATATAGATGATTAAAAAATGGAGTATATATAATGAATCGAAAAAATGCCTAAAAATATATTTTCATAAAGAGGTGACATGTCACGGTACTATTGCTCATTTTACAATGATAATATTTCTATAGGTGTAGATGTGTAATAGCCTTAGCAGAGATGATTGTAATCTATATCTTTATACTTGGTGCATAATATCTTATGTGGTGTTCTATGGTTAAGCACGTGTTTGGTAGTAGGTTATATTTTTTGAGGTGGAGATTTTTTTTTGGAGATTACGGATGTGGATATTATTTTGGAGATGTGAAAGGTGGATTTTTTTTTTAAAATCTAAATGGTGTTTGATGGTTATAAGGTTTATAAATTGGTATTTGTGTGAAAATATCCAAAATACCCTTCTCCTTGCCCTTCCCCTTCCTTGCCCCAATTTCACCCAACCATTGAAATCTGTCGCCCCCTAACTGTTCATCCTCCTCCTGCTTCCATTCAAAGAGAACAAATTGAAATGCCCCAAAACCAGAGCTCAAAATCAATCGACCCCTAACTAGTCATCCTCCTCCCCCTCCTTTCATTCGCAGTCCGACCCACCCTAACAAGAAGCCCGACAGGAGGGATTCTCCTCCGGTGTTGGAGTAGCAATTCCCACCACAATCATCGCCACCCCTTCGCGCCGCCATCCTCCTCCGCGTCCTTGTTGCCAATGGTTGTACATGCCTGATTTCTTCCTACTCCATTAATCGAAAGCAATTGAAAAGTAAGGGTAAAAAAGTGATTAATTTTGGCACCTCCCAAATAATCTCCAGAAGCTTGCAGCCCCAAGGTGCCAAATCCATGATAGATAACCCTCACTTACAACTCCCGCACCTCTCATTACACCTCTTACAAAACAACACATCTCCAACTTTTTTTTTTGAATCCCCTGCACCCCCAAACATCCTTCCAAACCCCTCACCAAACACACACTAATTTGAAAAGAAAATTTAAACTGATATATAAGGTTAAGGAATAAACTAGTATTTGACTAATTTCCTTGTTATGAGATTAAGGTGACCCCAATGATGCTAAGGTAGGCATGTGTTTATAACTACCTAAATAAATTATATTTCTTATTTGATTTAATCCTTGCCTACTTTGATGTTCAACATATGAAAATGGTCGATTGTGACTGGATAAATAGATAAAGTGCAAACTTTATTGGAAAACTAGAAAACCTGAGAATTATATATGAGTAATCTATTTAATTCTATTGAGGAATAATAAACTAGTGTAGATAACCTAGCTCAAAATTGGTTACACGTATCGTGCATGCGAATGTTTGATCGATTTTCTCGCTAAGGTTGAAATGCTTAAGGATCCATTTGTATTAATTTTGCAACTTACATAAGCTAAGTAGTAATTAATTAAACTGGGCATATTGATGAAAGCACGCACATGATGAGTAATAATGAATTTAGATAGTTTAGCTTCAAAATATATTTTAATTTGTTTGGGCATAAAAATTCAATTGGTCTATCAATAAAGTATTATTATAGTGAACCCTAACTCTTGAATGTTTCACATCATATTATTTACAAAAGATTGCTTGTTGATATTGTTCTTATTTCTTAATTTTACAAATTCCCCAAAATTATTATTTTTATTTGACTTGGTTAACTGTTTGAGGTTTTCCAATTGATATTCCATAATCCTTGAAATTCGACATTTTTAATATACTACAATATATTGACATCGTACGCTTGCAGATGTGTTGGTTTTAGATCATTCATGAAGCCACCGAAAAGGTATATGACAAGGCCTTACCAGGGCAAGGTTGTCTTCTAAAGAGATCCTTGTACAAGCTCAAGAAATCTAGTAGGTAGTGGAACTTGAAGTTTACAAAGTTTCTTATTTCGTTTAGATTTATTCCATCAAAACAAGACTACTCATTATTCACTAAGCCTGTTGCTAACGATATATGATGATTTCGATCTTTGTGACATTATTTAAAAAGATGCTTTCGAATAGACCTACTTATCCCGAATTATTTCCTAATAATAATAAAAAAAATCTTCAAAACAAAGATTTTGATCTATATTTCCTCCTTAGACCTTCAGCAACCATGAGGTTACCTTTTCTTCATTTTTTCTCCTCTCTCTTCATAATATTTTGACACCTCATTTATTTTTTCTTTTAAATAATTTTTTACTTTATCAACCTCTTTCTGTAAGGCTTTTATATTTCTACTCTACAACAATGAGTTTACCTCATCCTTCTCTTTTTCTCATTTATCTATATTTATCAAATACTTTCCACCAATCATATTATTATTAGTTAAATAAAAAACATAAAAAAATAGATAAAGTATCAACTTTTGTACATGGTCCAAAATACTCTTTACCTCTCTACATCAAAGTAACCCCTTCCATCCCTTCACCTTAAGGTTTTGTCCACAATCATATGGTTTTTTTCTTTTTTCTTTTTTTTTTATTAGGAAAGAATTCGGGCAAGCGAGCTCTACCCGACAGCATCCTTATGGGTGAGGTCTAAAAGACCAAGATTATTGTGAATATCGACTGCCCGAGCAGAGTGGCAAAGGTGTGCAACCTTATCCACCACTCTATTACCCAAGCGAGGAATATGAAAGAAAGACACTTCTTTCAAAGTCGATAAAGGCTTTTAACATCTGACATAATCAGTTCGATCTCCCAAGGGCATTTTGATATTTCAAGTAAGTGATTAATAATTATACTAGAATCTCTTTCGATGTGGATTTTTTCGATATTGAATTGGATAGTATTTTGAATTCCCAGTTTTAGGGTGAGGGCTTCCGCTTTTAAGGGGCTTTGTTTTCCCAGTTTACTGTAGCATATGCGAATTGATCTGCCCTCTCAGTCCCTGATAATGACACTCGCCGAGCTTATAGAGTTTGTTAGTTTGGATCCATCAAAATTGAGTTTGAAAGTGCACAGATGCTCTTAGTCCTCTTAAAAGTTGAAACGCCAATCGAACAAAATCTCTAATCTAATCCGTGCAATTAATCTCCCACCAAACACCATCTACACCGTCCGTTCTTTGAAGCATGACGTGCGGGATGGGTATAATAAAAGTAGATAGACGTTACTTTTGGAATAAATGGCAAAAATGGACGTTATTTGCAGCCACGGAACAACCGTTGATAAAAGTTACCAGCAAACTTCTCGTGGGTCTTATTATTACATTACGTTACTTGTTGTTTTTCCAAATGTGAGTACTCCTCTCTTTCAAAGATGGATAAAAGTATATATCGGAAAAATATTAATCGGTTAGAATAATATCCGTGGCCATTTAATTTTTGCTCTATTATGTAGTATATTGGTTAAAAAAAATTATCATTTATTACGAGGTTCATAAATACACCGTTAATTTTTACTTGATACTCTGCTAATTTACGCAATCCCTTGTGGACCGAGCTACACTACGAGTTACGAACTACCTTGGGCGTCGTGCCAAACAACCTTCGATCCGCACCTACTTGCAGACTAAAAATTGGAGATTTTTTAAAAACAAAAATACACACAAAATATTTAATTAAAAAAAAAGTCCTCACCTTCATGCGGATTTGAAACAAAATAATGAATTTACAAATACTGAGTGAACTATGCCTCCAATGAATAGAGCAACCCATCTTGTAATTAGTCTGAATCCTAACGCGGACCTCTTTCTGCAACGTCTTGTGGACGTTTTGTCGAGGATCTTTTAGGGAGTGTTTGACACGATGTTCGGGGAGGTCCGCAACTTGTAGCGTAGCTCGGTCCGTATGGGGTTGCGTAGATTAGCGATGTATCCAGTAAAAATTACCGGTGTATTTAGCTTTCCCGTTTATTATTTATACACATTTTGTAGGGGTACGACGGATAACATGTGGAGGGGTATGACGGAGTGCATTCACAAAGTTGCAAGGGAAGTGTTAGGTGTGTTCCATGGTAGGAGGGAACACAGAGGCGCCAAAGCTTGGTGGGATGGTCAAGGCCAAACATGATGCGTTCAGGTTGTGGGCTTGCAGCAACAATGACGCTGATAGAGCTGAAAGATGGATTGAGTACGTAGAGAAGAAAAAGGAGGCTAAGGCAATTATGGCTAGGGCTAAAGAAAGGGTCTTCGAGAATATATACAAGACATTGGATGAGAAAGGTGGAGAGAGATTGTTTATTTTGCTAGTGCGAGCCAGAGAGAGAAAGAGTAGAGATTTGGACCAGGTCAGGGGTATTAAAGATGAGAATGGTCAGGTTCTTGTGGAGGAGATTAAGATTACTCATAGGTGGAAGGACTACTTTTCCGGGCTCCTCAATGAGGGGCTTAAAGAACAGGTGGATTCATCAGAGAATGGAAGTCGGTCTGAAGTCGGCTTTTGCAGACATGTCTCGAGGGAGGAAGTCAAAAGCGTAATCAGCAAGTTTAGAAGCAAAAGAGCAACGGGTCCTGATGAGATACCGGTTGAAGTTTGGAAGTGCATTGGAGATAGGGGTTTTGAGTGGCTCTCACAGTTGTTCAATGTTATCCTCGGGTCAGCAAAGATGCCAGACGAGTGGAGACTTGCAAATTGGTTACGGTGTTCAAGAATAGAGGAGATGCTCAGGAATGCGGTAACTATAGAGGGAACAAAGTCCTAAGCCACACTATGAAGATTTGGGAGAGAGTAATATAAGTGAGAATGAGGAGGGGGGTCTGCGTTTCAGAGAATTAGTTTGGTTTTATGCCAGGGAGATCGACGACAGAGGCCATCTACTTGTTGCGATAACTTATTGAAAAGTACAGGGAACGTAAGCAGAATCTGCACATGGTCTTCATAGTCTTGGAAAAAGCGTACGATAGAGTCCCAAGGAATCTCATCTGGGATTGCTTGCACGCTAGAGAAGTACCTGAAAACTGAATTAGGATCATTAGAGATATGTGTGATGGAGCTTCGACAAGTGTCTGGACTCCCGTAGGAGACACCAACTACTTCCCAATACAGGTAGGCTTACACCATAATTCGGCTCTAAGCCCTTTCCTCTTCACTTTAGTTATGGATGTGATCTCGAGACCTATCCAAGGAGAGATTCCGTGGTGTATGCTTTTCGCGGACGATATTGTCTTGGTGGATGAAACAAAAGAAGGTATAACCAACAAGTTGGAATTTTGGAGGGAAACGCTATAAGCTCGAGGTTTTAGAATGAGCAGAACCAAAATAGAATATATGGACTTCAACTTCAGAGGGACGGAATTAGATGATGAAGTTTTGATGCTACAAGGGAATTATATTCCTAGGAAGTATATTTCAAGTACCTGGGGTCGATGCTGTAGAGTGATGGAAGAGTTGATCTAGATGTCAAGCACCGGATTCAGAGGGGATGACAGAAATGGAGGGCAGCCTCATGCGTCTTATGTGATAAGAAAGTGCCCTTGAAGTTAAAAGGTAAATTCTATAAGGTTGTGGTGAGGCCGGCTATGTTGTATGGAGCAGACTGTTGGGCGCCTACGAGGATTCAGGAATAGAGCCTAATGGTAGCTAAGATGAGGATGCTCAGATAGATGTGCGGGAACATCTGCTTAGACAGAATAAGAAACAAGATAATCTGTGGGGAAGTAGGATTTTGTTGTATAAAGGACAAGTTGAGGGAATATAGGTTCAGATGATTTGGGCATGTGCGTAGAAGAGTGCCGGAGGCTCCAATACGCAGATGTGATATTCTTCCGATAAAACGTTTGCGGCGTAGCAGAGGTCGACCAAAGAAGTCCTGGAGGGAGTTCATCAGGCGCGATCTTACTTTATTACACACACCCGAGGGCTTAACGAGGGATCTCAGTCAGTGAAGAGTGGCTATCAGGGTCAACGAGGGCTAGACTGATCCTTCCGAGATAATATCCTTTTTATGAGCTCTACTCCTATATTTCTATTTCTCCTAATGGTGTAACTGCTCGGGATTATGATTCACGGGTTACGTTTTGAGGGATGAAACCCCTTGTTAGGATCTTGCGCCTCGAGTACAGGTTGAAGGTTTGAAATCAACAATTTCACTTTTAAAGTGGGATTTTACACCCAAAGACCGAGAGGGACCGTTGGAATCCCCGGGGTAAGTCCCCTGTACCTGCCATATCACCTAAGTCGCGAAATTCATTGATCATACCACCACGAAAGGTTCCAAAGTCATACATAAGATAGCCACAGCGGAGCCGGGTCAAAACATGATCAAAACATCCAAAACCAAACCGTTAATATATTGGTGAAGTCAGAGTCTCGACTCTCTCTTTCCACCATGTTAGACCCCGCATTCATGGATCTAAATCGGCAGCAATAGTGATAAGCATAATGGATACCTAAAAATGTTAATGGTGAGCGGGATCAGATGATGTCCACCTGCTCTTTCCGCTGTCCTAAGCACACACATACGCTATAACTAATAATCATGCTTCTAGATGCAAGGCGGAATAGTAACATACTAGCATGCCCCTAAGTTCATGTGCATAATAATAATAATGAAGGCCTTAACATAGAATACCAAATGATATATCCCTCTTCCTAACCACCGCCCCCTACCCAATAGGGCGGAGACCGGCCAACTCGTGAATGCATTCCAATTCATTAACGGGGTGACATCCGTATTGGTACTCGGCCCCATGTTGCATGCATTAATAATCATGAATGTGGACTTAAAAGAGAAAATGAATAAGATAATGCGAAAGGTAAAATAAGAGTAATGAGTAAAGTGGTAATTAAGACTCGAACGACTCAGGACGAACCCGATGAGACTGGGCCATCCTATGACCTCAGCGAAGACCCTAGATACTTCACAGATAACGGCCGTTCTCTTTACATATAAAGAAATAGAATGCTCAATGGTCAATGCAACCTAGCATGATACTACATGGCATGCTGATCTTGAATGCAAGCACCTAGTATATCATGCACATAAGACAGGGAATTCTCTCTATCGATATGAGTAAGCTCCAAAGAGACTTACCTGGCTATGCAGAACAACATAATAGAAGGTCCGGCACACATCAATCATAATCACAAAGTATCACCTAGATACATATCAGAACACATATATAAATCTACGTCTAATCATGCGAGCACTTAAAGCATACATCATACAACGAGAATAACAACCATATCGCAATCGTCATTCCATCAAGTTCAACCATTCATCACATTGCCACATTCCGTAAGACCACATCATTCTCATCGTTCCGTTTAACTACATTCATATGTTCATAGAATTCTTATATCCGCAATAATAATCCGCATAGTCATATATCTCAAGGTCATTATATTCATCATATTCATCAAAAGGCATAAGTTAACGATACATGGGTCTAACATTTCATCATGCTATTAGTCAATCAATCATGCCATCAGTCCACACCAATCATGATATTATGCAATCATTCACATCAACCATGCTAGTTAGTCACCGATGACATAATTCTCGAGTTAGTCCCGAAAGTCGATTCAAAAACCAAGTAACCAATTAAAATGTTCGACCTTAAAAGCTCATGAAGTTCATTTCCCAAACTCCCAAAATAGACCCTTAAATCAGTTCTTGAAACCCCCTAAAAGCGTTGAAAACAAGCCACGAAAACGATCGCCGAAAACATCGAGAAACGAAGTAAAAAAACATCGGACAAGTAGTGAGTCACGGCCGTGAGAGCCTCTTCATCTCGCGCCCGCGAGACCTCGAGTAGTGACCTCGAGTCTAGGGTCCCCTCGTAGGGCAATCCAGACTCCACATCGCTGCCGCAAAACCTTCTTGTTGCGTCCGCGAGCAAGAACCCTAGACATGGTGTTCTTCCTTGCGGTCGCGAGTTCCTTCTCGCGGCGGCAACAATGGTCCTGAATCTTTGATTCAAGGACCATTTGTGGCCTCTTTTGGATTTGTTCGAAGCTCCCCTTTTCCCCAAATTTCCCATGACCCCCAGACACATGTTAGTACAAAAATAACTCGAAAAACATGAGGGTTTGAAGAGATTTCTCACCCAACTCTTCCTTGCTTCACTTTCTCTTGTCCTGGGTGGCTGTTGAGGAGATTTGAGGCCAAATCTCCCAGATCCGCTTGTTGGGTGAGTGAGAGGAGTTAGTTTGAGAATAAAAGAGAGAACTTGTAGGGTTTGGAAGTGAAAGGAGGATAAAAGGTGCCAACTTACCCTTCCTAGACTCAAAACTGAACAATTGGACTTCGGGGCTTCGATCCTTGGCTTCTGAGCTGTTGAGGCTTCTTCTTCCACTTGGATGATGCCATGGGGTTGCTTGGGAAGACTGTTGTCATTGCTCATGGAGGTGGGAAGAGAAAGGGGCTTGTTTTGGCTTGCTTTGAGCTCGTGAGGGGGGGGGGGGGGGAATGGAGCTCCTTTGACATGGAATGGAGAAGGGAGTTCAAAGAGGTGATGAACTAGGGTTGGTGTGATGGTGAGGGTGGTCGAAGATTGTGGTGGTGAGGTGGTTATGGTGGCGGCACAAGGAGGGAAAAGAAGCAGGTGTTTTAGGTTTTTTGTCTCTCCAAGGTTTGGATGAGAGTGTTGGAGTTTTCTTCCATTTTTTAAGACAAGGTTGTTTGAATGGGTGAGAAAGAATAGTCAGAGGTCTTATCTTATGGGGATTTGCTTTGATGGAAGAGATGTGGATGGATAAGCTCAAGCTTGTCTTCATTCTTAAATGAGGGGGTACAAGGGAGGGAAGGATGGAAAAGAAGGTGTGGATGTCTTACCTATATTGGGTAAGCATCTTGACCGAGTTTGAATTGTCTCCTTTGGCTCCAACTTTTGGCTCCAAAATGGCTAGGGTTTGGGGTAAGAATTTTCAGCTAGGGCTAAGGAGAGGTGAGGGCGAGATCCTTGTTCTGATGTAGCGAGTTCGAATCCCGAGGGGCTTCCTGAAATTAGTTTCCCTCGTTAGCTTCCCAATTCCCGCTCTCTCTCCGCAAAACTAGATTTTTGAAATCCAAGAATCAAAGTCACCATGTTCATTCTTAAAATTTAGTTTAGGTCGGAAATCCTCTTATGAGTTCTAAAATCCGAGTTAGCGAGTTTTTCGTTAAATTCCGCTTTTGAATTCATTTTTATTTTTCTTTTTTCAAAAAATTAGGATTTAAAAATCCGAGCCTTTACAAATGGTGTGCCATGTATTGTATGGTTTAGACACTTTTACAGCTACGAGTCATTCGAAAACTCTCTCTCGACCTAGTCGGGGAAAGAGAGCGTGCAATGAGACCCTCCAGACCCTGCTCTAAGCTGGATATACTGGATTTGTTGCTGTTTTTGTTGTATTTATACACATTTTCTAAGAATAACAAAAAATATTAAACAATAGTTTTTTTAAGAACAAAAATATTGGGATGGTTTAGGAGAAGTGAGATATATTATTATTCTCATTAAAATCACTTCAAATCAACAAAAAAATTTAAAATTTTTACATGATCCAAATTTTTAGCCAAAATGAATTATTATGTACCGTGCAGTGCAGGTGTTGATGTTTTCGGTTGCATATTTCTTCTTTCATTTCGGACAACTAACATCTTCAGTTTTGATCGATTTTTGGACCCTTTCTTGTCTTCTTCCATTACTTTCGGCCTCAAGGGTTTCCTTGATTTCAAATCTAGTAGACATGAGAACCCTCTCACCTTTTCAACGCGTACAAGTACATCACCACTAACAAAGTCCTAACCAAAGTTTGAGGTAAAAATTCCTTGTATGTAGCTGAAATGTGTGGATTTTTTTTGGCCAACTATCCAGCCCCAAAAAAAAAATCGAACGACTAGATTTCGACGGTCGACCCGCTGCAGGTTGACCCTTGGCCAACGATCGACACTGATAATGCATATTTCATATATGCATTATAGATATTTCTTATTGCATTTAGATATGAGTTTTGCATATGTTTGAGTCTAGTTTCGTACATTGCTTGTGAAGTATTCAAGTTCGGAATCTATGCATTTTTAGTGTTTATTCTGCAGAGTTACAACTCCGACCTTGGAGGGATCTTACAAGAGCTTAAGAGACATGTTTTACAGCATATGGAGGTTGAGGAAGAGCCTAGAGAGGAGCAAGGAAGCACGATATTGAAGACAATCGAAGAAAAAGAGGGAATTCCGTCACTGAGATGGCGGCACCCGCCGCCTCTTGCACGGCGCCCGCCGTAGGCCGGTTTCCAGCGTTCGCGATTTTGGATCCAAAGATTTTATTTCCTATTATTTTTTATTATTATTCTACGGTTTTGCCGACTCTTTGAGAGACTTAATTAGGTTATTTTCCAGTAGTTCAGTCGTGTGTGGTTGTATGGTTATTGTGAGACTATGAACACAATTAGAGAGAGAGAGAGAGAGAGAGAGAGAGAGAGAGAGAGAGATTTGGCCTATGAGTTGCTAAACTCATAGTTTCGCATGTGATTCGAAGACATGGTTGTTTAGATTGTGAGGATTGTTTCTATTAGTTATTTATATTTCTATTTATCATCTTGTGCTTATTGTTGATATTTGTGTTCCTTTCTCTGATTGATCACTATGTTAGGAATTGCATCTTAGCTATGAATTCATTGTTGAGTTCTTGATAGCAAACGAAGGTATTGAAGTAGTGATATTTCTTTGTCTTTGTAGTGGATGATTTCAATTGATCTATGTTGTGGATATATCGATTAGGGTTGATCTAGGGTTGTTCCGGTTTATCTTAATTGCATTGAATCAATATGTCAATTGGTCTAATTACTTGAACCCTTCATGTTATTCCTTAGTGATATTAAATAAGATGATTGTATCCATGCAGATCTCTCAACTTTAGTCAAGTAGACATATGTTTATGAGTAATTGATAGAACAATCATAGGACCATGAATCTCAATCATTGTCAGAGAGTTACAGGTGAAATATTTTCTCTACCTTATTATCAATATACTTTGCAATCATAAAGTTGGTTACTTTACATATTGGTTATTTGTCTAAATCATTGTTTGGTCATAAGAGTTATTGTTAAGAGCTATTGAATAGTGAATCGCTTCTCCCTATGGGTTCAACACCTGACTTAATTGTTATACTAGTAGTTTATTGGTTTATCAAGTGATTGATTGACTAATCTATTGGTTTTGTGTTTGAGTTTGGATTTTATTACTATTTGGTAAAGGGCGAAAGTGCCAACGACATTCGTCCCGCATCAAATTCTTGGCGCCGTTGCCGGGGAGAAGAAAGGAGTTTGCTTTTCTTTATCTCTTTCATTAATTCTTTTTTTTTTTTTTGTTTTCATTCGTTTCTTTGAGTCTTTTGTGTCCTTGTATGGTTCAAACTAGATCTTCTAATTCATTTCCTTTGCATTTTGATTTTGAGATTGAAAGATATCTTAGGTTGAAAAGGAGGCTCGAGTTTGATACAAATAAAGAGATGGGAGACACAATTGTTAATCCGCCAAGAAGAACCCTGAGAAACCTAAAGGAACATAATTCAACCACTTGCAATTAGCCTTCCTGATCTCCCTGAGGGTTCAAGATTTGAGTATAAGTTGAACTGGTCTTCTATTTTACCCTATTTTCATGGATTGCCTGGGGAGGAACCAAACAAGCACCTTGCTACTTTTGTGAGTGTGCGTGATAGACTTAGACCCCAAGGCCTTACTGATGACCAATTGATGTTGAGAGTGTTCCCCTTTACTTTGAAAGATTCTGCAAGTGATTGGCTTTATTACCTACCCCCAGAAAGTATTACTACTTGAGTTGAATTGAAGAAAGCTTTCCTGCAAAAGTACTTTCATGCGACTCGCCTCAACAAGCTTAAGAAGGAGCTATCCGGAATTTAGCAATCACCTACGGAGAGTCTTTATGAGTATGTTGAGAGGTTCAAGAAGCTTTAGGGTAGTTGTCCACAACATGGTATACCCGAGGATGATCTAGTGCTATATCTTTATGAAGGCTTGCTTGACACCGATAAGAGTTTTATCAATGCTACTAGCGGAGGAGATATTTTGGATAAGACACCTCAGGAAGCAATTTTGGCTAATGCATCGCAACAATATGGGAGATATCAAGGAGTTAGAGGAGTTCATAAGTTGGATAGTTCTAAAGATGGTCATAATGATGATCTTGATAGGCTTACGGAGATACTGAACAAGATTGCTATGCAAATGAATCAATCTCAGCAGCCTAGACCTTGTGGTGTTTGTGGAGATCCAACTCATCTGAATGATAAGTGTCCATTGATTCAAGAGGATGTCGTTGATTTGAATGCTATGGATTATGGATCTCACCGCAACTTTGGTAACAATGGTTACAATCAGGGCTACAATGCGAACTATCAAAGTGGATTCAACGGTAGAGGTCAGCAGCAACAAGTTCCTTATGAAATAGGACCATTTGAGAATCGTCAGAGAAACACCCAACAAGAGGATAGAGGTGAGACATTAAGATTGTTGTTGGAAAAGATGAGTGTTCAAGAGAAGATGTTGAGTCGAATGGCTAGGGAGATTAGAGAATTGAAAGCGAAAGATTCGGGAAAGTTGCCATCACAATGGGCAGTGAATCCGAAGGAAAATGTGAGCTCCTTGATCCTTAGAGGAGGTAAACAAGTGAATGTGCTCACTAGGAATATTGAAGAGAGGCCTAAGGAGGTGATTGATGTGGGAGAAGAAGATGAAATCGAGACCGAGACGCACTGTAAAGACGGCGCCCGCCGCTCCTAACCATGGCGTCCGCCGCCCCATCCAGTGACGAAACCGAATTTTGACATTGTCGATTCCCCAAGAAAACCATCCAAGGAGTGGTCTTCTGAGGTTTCAAGACCTGCACCACCCTTTCCTTATGCCTTAAGATCTGATCGTAAGTGGGACGATGAACAAATTCCTTATGACACCTTTGCTCATTGTGAGGTAAATATTCCACTCTTTAATTTGATTAAAATTGTGCCTCTCTATGCGAAGTTTTTAAAAGAATTATGCACGATGAAACGCAAGCAAATGATGAAAAAGAAGAAAAAGGTAAGTTTAAGTGAAAATGTTTCTGCTTTACTTCAGAAAAGATTGCCTGAAGAGTGCGAAGATCCAGGTATGTTTACTATCCCATGTGCAATAGGTAACGCTAGCTTCACCAAAGCTATGTTAGACCTAGGTGCTTCAATTAATGTGATATCTTATAATTTGTACATGTTTTAGGTCTCAATGCATTATCTGAAACTGGTGTGACTATACAACTCGCTGATCGTTCTAGTATTAAGTGTTCTGAGCCGAATCTGCCATGTTTTACAGTAACTTTTATATCGTTTTCTGCATACATTTCATGCATTCGGGCTAGAATAGTACAGAATCTATGTAGTTTATGTTTATTTGCCAAATTATGGAATCTACACCAGTTTCTGTTAAATTCGCAGAATTCGAGGCAATTTACAGCAGTTCTGAGAAAAGTTGGAAAAGCTCGGAAATCAGCTACAGAAGTCCAAGGTCAAAGAACTACAGAACCATGACGAATCAAGCTAGAGCCCAGAGTTACTCGATATCGAGTTCTTTTACTCGATATCGACAAAGGATGTCCGAGCAGTGCTGGTCGAGTAGGAGCTGATCGAGGAAGCTGAAGACGAAGGCAACCCGACTCCGGAGCTTTACTCGATATTGAGTAAGCTACTCGATATCGACAAACACCCTGATGCCATACCCGGAGTCGAGGAGCTGTGCCAAGTCGAGAAGTTGAAGACCTGGAGACGCCGAGCACCAGTTACTCGATATCGAGTAAACTACTCGATATCGACAAGATCAGCAGCGCCTGTCCGAGCCAGTGTCGGGGAAGAGTTACTCGACCAAGCCCAGCAACACAGAAGTCAACACAGCTTACTCGATATCGACGAAAGTTGTCGATATCGAGGTAACCCAGAACCACATGCCGAGTCAGATCGAGGACCTGCTACCCGACATCACCGAGCCAGCTGAAGTCGACGTCATTTTTACTCGATATCGAGTAGTTTACTCGATATCGAGGAGCGCCATCCTGAGCCACGTTACGCGGTGAGCTGTCCGACGCGGTTTTGGATTACTTGGAGCCGAAGATTGTCCGAGTTTGCCGAGATCTATCCACACCTATCAAGTTCTATCTATGGAGAAGATCTACCCACACAAGAAGATATTTTGCTACTTTAGATATAATTTCCTTTATGGATTTAATTATTTTATTCCATTTATTTATCTTTAAGCTTTTATATATAGATAGACCTTCTTACCTAGAATAGCTAGGGAATGAAGCCTATAAATAAAGCCTTAGGGGCTGGTTTTTATTAATTCAATTTTCAGAGAGAACAAGTGAGTAGTAGTAGAGAAAGAGAGAGTTTCTGGCGAGCAAGGCGGAAAGGCGAAAGCGGATTTGGCTTGTTCGGTTGTAAGCTTTCTTTGGTTTATTTTAATGCAAGTTATTTTCTTTTGTTTATTGATGAGTTTCTTGATAATGAAGAGCGAGTAGTCCACCCACTTCTAGGGTCGGGGTGAGCCCGACGGTAGCCATGTAAGATGATGCGGTAAAGGTACAATCTTTTTATGCAATTCGTCTTCTATCCCTATAAGCATGATTCTTTTGCGAGAGTTGAAGGTGATCCTTGTTTGTGTTATTGAAGCGAAAGTGATCTTAATGCAACTTGGATTAATTATGTGAAAAAGGGTTAGTAACAATTAGGGTTTATGCGAAAGCCTCTATATTCCTATTTGTTAATAACGAAAGTTATTTGATGAAAAGCATGATCTTTTATGCCTTTATATGTTATTTTTGCATGGTTATCGTCGTGGTGTTGATACCCTGGCTTTGGAAGTCTTTTAGTATATTGATTTATTTCGTTAAAAATCTGAGTTCTGTGTTCGAGAATTTGCAATTTAAAAGTTTATGTCTTTGTCGATCTCGGAAAAGTTCTTGTCGATATCGAGTTGGCTTTACTCGATATCGAGGAGGGATTTACTCGATACTAGTCTTTTCTGAGTTTCTGTTGCTGTTGGTCGATTTCTGTTTCTGTTGATCGACATAGCTTTAGTCGATATCGACTTGCTGTCGTCGATATCGAGTTGATTATGTTACTTGCTTTATTTTCTGCTTTTGCTTTGTTATTTCTGTCTTTCTGCTTTTTCTGTTTGTGAGATTTACAGCTACCTGAGATCCGTTGACACGCTTCCTCGTGGATCGATCCTGACTTCCCACTGCTGCATAGGGAGGGAGTCTTGTAATTATTTGCAAGGGACGAAATCCGGTTTGCTTTGATTTATTTATATTTTATTGCAAGTCTCAATTTCCTCTTACAACATTAAGCCTAGAGGAATTGTTAAGGATGTTTTGGTTAAGTTAAATGATTTGATATTTCCAGCTGATTTCTTTATTATGGATATGGAACAAGGTACGCTTGAAACTCCAATTATCTTGGGAAGGCCATTCTTGAGAACGGCTAAGACTAAGATTGATTGTTTTGAAGGTTCAATAACTATGGAATTTGATGGTAAAAAGATTGAGTTTTCTATATTTGAGCCTATTGTTTCTTCTACTAATGATTCTGTAGATATTCTTGACTCTAATGAAAGTGATCACAGGAATGAATCAAATAGTTTGTTAGATGCTTCTATTGAAAATGAATCTTTGCACATTGAGTCTTCCAACAAAGAAAAAGTTGATTTAGGGAAAGATGACATTGAAAGGAAAATTGAGAATTTGTTTAAGTCACATGACAATGTGTCTAATTCAAATAATTCTATTGCTATTCCCTATGAGAAATCGATTCATAACAATGTTGAGGTTTTTGCAATTTCAGAGCAACCTCCAGGAGTAACTCATTTCAATAAGGAATTGATTGGTGAAATTGATGGATATATTGGAGAAATTCCTAAAGTCTCCCCTCTTGTCTTGAAAAGGACAAGTGTGAAGGATCTTGATGGGATAACTTGATCAAGAAATGCATCACGTCGAGCCAAAGACGTGAAACAAAGACGCTTCTTGGGAGGCAACCTAAGTAGTTTAGGTAATATTATTTCAATTTCGCAATTAGTTTTTCAATTCAATAAGGTAGGATGAATGGTTTCGCTGAAAATTGGAGTGATGGTAAGTTGAAACCTATGTTGGAGTTGAATTTTGCTTGATTTGAATCCATGTTCTGAACACACGGCGCCCGCCGCCCTTTACACGGTGCTCGCCGCCCGTCCTGTTCACTACACGTCCGAATCTTTGGTTAAATTAGAAGGGAAGTAATTCTATCTTTTTATCTTTGTTAATTTCGGTTATTTTAGGCTAGTTCTATATCTTCTATCTATTTTAGGATTAGATTTGTTCTTTTTATTTATTTTAGGGTTAGATTATTTTACCCATCTTTAGGTTTAGATTTTATTTTCTATCTAAGGTTAGTTTCTATTTATCTTTTATCTATTTCATCTATCTTAGGATTAGATTATCTATCTAGGATTAGTTTCCATTTATCTTAGGATTATGATTTATCTTTTATCTTTTATCTACCTTCTATCTATTTCTAATTTGTTTTATTTTCTTTTCGATAGATGGATCCCCTTTCCAACTCAACATATATTTCAATTCCATATTTTGATCAATCAAAGCTTGTCTCCAAGAAACCTATAAAACTCAAAGCCTACTTGAATCCACTCCAAAAACCCTAAAGCCTTGTGTTTCAAATGAGTTATTGTCCATCAAAACACTTTCCACCACTACCCTACATCCATCAAATTCAATCCCATACCATACCATTCCCCTACCTATAACCAAAGAAAGTTATTGAAACCAAGTTATTCATCAAAGTTGCAAGTTTGGAGGAGACTGGACGTCGTTCGTTCAAACGTCTTCCCTTGGATTTGTGTTCGATGATACACGGTGCCCGTCGCCCTTTACACTGTGCTCATCGTCACTGCAGTGAGTTCATTTTTGTTCATTTTTGTGGTTTTCTTCTTCATTCCCGTGAGTTATGGCTCGTGCTCCTAAGATGGAGGCCCCCTACATATTTATCTGGAGTTGAAAAGGAGTGTTGGTTCCAGCTAAGGGAAGTGAGTTATCCACCAACTCGATTCTTTCATCTGGAGACGTTGTAGAGGCTTGGTCTTCGTGGTCCAATATCTTTGTTGCTGGAGAAGGGAGGTCTAGCCAACTTTGTTTTGATGGGCACACCAACCTATCCTATTCTGGTGTGCGAGTTCCTTTCGACTCTGGATGTGCATTCTGATAGGGACATCCGTTCCATATTGTTGGGTACTGAATGCTCGATTAAGAAAGAATATATATCCCTTGCTTTGGGAATGCATGTACCTTGGTCTACTCCGTGGCAGCACAGCTTGTCTTCTACCACACATGTTGAGACTTGGGCTATAGTTTCAAGACATTCTGGGGAGCCTGAGGACTTTTACGATTATTTGATTACACACCCTGCCCTTCGCCTTTGCCACAGGGTGCTGAGACCTGCGTTCTATGGTTCTGCTGATCCGATGATTGTTGCCAAGAGAATGTGGATGTGGTTATATTGTTTCACGCCAGAGGCTGAGCGTATACCAGATTGGGTAGAGTTGTTTTGAGCTGCGTGCATAGAGGCACTTCGGAGGAGAGATGATATGAATGCCTACATTGTTACTTTTGGTGGATTGATTACTCTTATAGCACGCTATATGGGTATGGATTTGAGCTCTATGCAGCCCTTGACATCGCATTTCTATTATGACATGTCAACTTTACTAGCGCTCGCCTGGTTGAAAGGGTTGTCCGCCCTGGCAACAATGAGTGTTTCCGTTGGTTATCTAGCGCGAAGGGTCAGCACCACCAGCATCTTCCTATGCACCTTCCTGTCGGCCCTACTTTGGTTGCTTTCTGTATTCGTCATGTTCCAGCGCCTACTGGGATGGTTGTGGACCCGTTCTCTTCGAGTAGATTCCTTTTGGGAGATGAGGCCGATGGTGATCTTGATATCCCCACTGAGAGTGGTTCTTTGTTTGAGCTTATTGCAATCCTCGACAGTCGCTTGACGAGAAGGGGAGATCAGCATCTACGGAGCTTTCGTAAGTTACATGAGCATCGGTTGACCTTAGAAAAGAAGCTAGAGGAGATCCATACTTGTCTTCTGAACCCCTGGGCACAAATATTACATCAATTGATTCATCAGCGGTTTGGAACACAGACCCCGCCTTCACAGTAATCGGTTAGTCATTTACTTCCTTCAAACCCTTTATCAACATGTAAGTGGGGGGGGGGGGGGGGGGTGAAGTAAATTAGTTAGTTAGTTTAGTTCATGTTTAATTTTTTGTTTCATGTTTCGATTTTTAGTTGATTTATTTATGTTATTTGTTTTAGAAAATGTCAAAAATAGAAAAAAATAGAAAATGTCGAAAAATCAAAAGAAAAAAAAATTGTTTTCAAGCATTGCATATTGTGTTATCAATTATACCCATTTAATTTGAGTTTGTCCTATTTGACTTTATACGAGTATGATCTTATAAATCTTATGGAATTCTGGAACGATTTGACCTTGTCTTTAAAATTGGTGTTTATGTGAAATATGATTAGACATAGGTAATTGAGCATCTATGATCTAAGTTTGTGAGCATGCTTGATATTCAACAAAAATTTGTCCTTATGAGATATTTTTGGCCTTATAAGGGATACATCTATATTCCTTTTTCTTTTCTTGTGTGATTCACTCTTCCTATGCATTTATCATTGAGTATTGCCATGGTTATCTATTTTCAAGACTGATTATATACATGTTCATTGTTTGATAAGTTCAAATGATAGAGGCAAATTTTTAGCCACATTTTATCCATGTCTACCCTATGTTATATCTTGCTTTGAAGCCAATTTGAGCCTTTAGCATATTTTATTGATAGCTCCACAAAATTATATTATTCCTAGCCTATGATAAGCCTTACCCTCATTGCTGGGAAATTGAGATTTTGAGTGGGTTATGGAATCTATTTGGAGTTGAGGAGAAAGAAGTTAAAGTGTGAGTTTTATAGTTGATGGTCTTGAGAAAATGTAATGTTATGTGCTTATTAGTTCTCTCATTTTTATACATTTGTTCTTATACGTATTTCGGCTCATATTAAAAAAAAAGTCCGAAAAAAAGTCCGAAAAAAAAGAGAGAATAAAGAGCCGAGTTATTTATTTTTCCATAATGAGGAAGAATTGGATTTATGTTGATTAAAAGTCAGATTGGATGGGTGTTGTAGATTTCATGAGTATGTGATGTGATGATGATGATATGAGTTTATTGATATATTTTGAGAGTTTTGATTATGGAGGATTTTTGGAATCGTTATTATGGTTTTAAGATGTTGTGTATATGTGAGCTTGAGTATTATTGAGTTGGTTTGTGTTATGTTGGGAGTTGTTGGAATCTTGTTTTCCCGGAATTTATAGCATCACATGACCAAATACAATTTCTTGCCCTTATATTTCTTTACCAAGCTCCATTACAACCCCGTAGAATGGAATCTTGTATGAAGGTTTCCGTTGAGCGAAAGTCCTCTTGATGTCCTTATTTTTGCATTGACGTATCCGGTGGAGATTTTGTGATATAAATGTCAATATTTGAGTTGATACTTGTATATGGAATTGAGGTGAGTGTATGCTTAAGGTCTAAACACATGAGAGTGAGAGATACACATTATCCTTGGTAAAGTTGGATTTTTGAGCATGCAAGCAACTTGATCCCATATATACATGTTATGACGTTTATATGCCTTGATTATATTTGCACTATTTATGATGTTGCTTTTGATATGTAAAATTGTGAAAGAATCTCCTATGGGATGTGTAGATGATGTTTTTGTCTTATGGTTGCTTGAGGACAAGCAAGAGATAAGTGTGGGGGATTTGATAATTCATATGTCATATAGGCATTATAGGTATTTCTTATTGCATTTAGATAGGAGTTTTGCATATGTTTGAGTCTAGTTTAGTATATTGCTTGTGAAGCATTCGAGTTCGGAATCTACGCCTTTTTAGTGTTTATTCTGCAGAGTTACAATTCCGACCTTGGAGGGATCTTACAAGAGCTTAAGAGACTTGTTTTAGAGCATATGGGGGTTGAGGAAGAGGCTAGAGGGGAGTAAGGAAGCACGACATTGAAGACAATCGAAGAAAAAGAGGGAATCCCGTCACTGATATGGCGGCGCCCGCGGCCTCTTGCACAGCGCCCGCCGTGAGCCGGTTTTCAACGTTCGCGATTTTGGATCCGAAGATTCTATTTCTTATTATTTTATTATTATTATTATTCTAGGGTTTTGCCGACTCTTTGAGAGACTTTATTAGGTTATTTTCCAGTAGTTCAACCGTGTGTGGTTGTGTGATTATTGTGAGACTATGAACACAATTAGAGAGAGAGAGACATTTGGCCTATGAGTTGCTAAACTCATAGTTTCGCATGTAATTCGAAGACATGGTTGTTTAGATTGTGAGGATTGTTTCTATTAGTTATTTATATTCCTATTTATCATCTTGTGTTTATTGTTGATATTTGTGTTCCTTTCTATGATTGATCACCATGTTAGGAATTGCATCTTAGCTATGAATTCGTTGTTGTGTTCTTGATAGCAAACGAAGGTTTTGAAGTAGTGATATTTTTTTGTCTTTGTAGTGGATGATTTCAATTGATCTATTTTGTAGATATGTCGATTAGGGATGATCTAGGGCTGTTCCGGTTTGTCTTAATTGCATTGAATCAATATGCCAATTGGTCTAATTACTTGAGTCTTTAATGCTATTCCTTAGTGATGTTGAATATGATGATTGTATCCATACAGATCTCTCAACTTTAGTCAAGTAGACATATGTTTATGAGTAATTTATAGAACATTCCTAGGACCATGAATCTCAACCATTGTCAGAGAGTTACAAGTGAAATATTTTCTCTACATTATATCAATCTACTTTGCAATCATAAAGTTGGTTACTTTACATATTGGTTATTTGTCCTAAATCATTGTTTGGTCATAGGAGTTCTTGTTAAGAGTTATTGAATAGTGAATCGCTTCTCCCTGTGGGTTCGACACCGGACTTAATTGCTATATTAGTAGTTTATTGGTTTATCAAGTGATTGATTGATTAATTTATTAGTTTTGTGTTTGAGTTTGGATTTTATTACTATTTGGTAAAGGGCGAAAGTTCCAACGACGTTCGTCCCGCATCAGTCACCGACCCCCAAGTGCTCAGTATTCCTATATACCCCATTTCCCTCCCATTTTCAACCCACACCTCACTCATCTCCTATAATCTCATCTTCATCTTCCTAATCGCTCTCTAATCACTCTCTAAGGGCTCCATAATTGCTCTCGTAGTCCCATTTTTCCCATCGCTCTCTAATCTCTCTAATCGCTCTTAATATTGAAAATGTTATGCCGAATTACCCAAGGCCGCAAGAGTGTTAGCTACCAGAGTCCGTTGGAACTCGGGATCGAGGTTCGTGTCCACACGTGCGCCTTTGCACTAATAGCCTAGCACATTAAGCAGAGTGGGGTTCCATCCTAAAACCAATTGGCTATATGAGGAGTTACCCACTAGCTTATATACATGCTAAGGCTTCTTTGTTCATATTATCAATGTGAGACTCTTTTGGTCTCCCTTCTCATCTTTTCATTCTCCCAACTCGCCCCCGCAAGTACAACTAGGGTTGTTTTTCGCCTCTAGTTGTCACTTGGACAACGGGTCTAGCATCTCATTCTCTTTTTAGCTAGCCCAGGATCGAGAGTTGGGCCGTTTGGCTTTTCCGCTCTGATACCATACTAGAGTCCGTTGGAACTCGGGATCAGGGGTCGTGTGCACATGTGCGCCCTCGCACTAATAGCCTAGCACATTAAGCTGAGCGGGGTTTCATCCTAAAACCAATTGGCTATAGGAGGAGTAACCCACTAGCTTATATATATACTAAGGCTTCTTTGTTCATATTATCAATATGAGACTCTTTTAGTCTCCCTTCACATCTTTTCATTCTCTCAACATTAGCGGAGCCACATCCTCGACTCCGCAAGCGGCCGGCATCGGTTCCAATAGCGGTCGCGGCCCGGCGGAGGTGGTGGAACCAAGCCTTTGTCGTAATGCGTCGGTCTCAGTAGGGAGCGGACCCCGACGACGTTGAGATGACACTCTATTTGACGACCATGCCGAGGATATTATGGATGAGGAGGGGACCGTTCAAGGAACGCCTTCGATGATCCCGACCCAGGAATCTGGGTTGGGAGGCAACGGGACTCCGGCCGAGGGCGATGACCCAGGGGCGACTCTGACTACAGTCGTCATATCCGGACGAAGCATCCTTAAAAGGTTTGCCTCACCAGAGGACAAACTCAACTAACCGGATACGCATCTTCTTCCTCTCAACCCCTTCATTTATGTTCTTATGCTTATCGCAGTTGCAGCGATAACTTTACAAAAATGTTAGCTGCCAAAGGTTGAGCTTATAGTTTTTCACAACGTTTATGTTTCAACGACTTTATGACACAAAATGTTCAACCTGTATGGCAAGGTATTAGTCGAAAAACAGTTAAGAGGAAAGTAATTAGACGGTATAACACTCGTAAAACTAAATTAATAGAATATTTTCAAAGAAACCACGATTTACATGGATCGATTTATAGTGACATTTGGACCGACTATTAGCAGCATCACTCATATATGGGTGTTACATGTCGTTGGGTTGATCAAAAGTTTCAATTGCACAAATGTGTTTTCGCTTTTTGAGTTTTCGACAACGCTCACACGACACGAAACATAGCACGTCTCCTTTTAAACGTTTTACAAGAATAGAAATTGACTCAAAGAATTTTGACAATCAGTTTTGACAACGCTTCTGCCAACACCGCATCTATTCTGGAATTAATCCAATATTGTTTTCCACATCCCTTGCGCCCCTCGTGTTTTAAACTTATGTGTCTAAGATGGTTTAACATATTTACAAATTGTTGTTGAAACCAATTTGATATGTTTTGCGGGCACTTTGGTGAAGCAAACAGCTTCGCCAGCAATAGAGCGCCTATTGTCTCGCTCACCAAGCTCGCCCAAAGCAGTTCCCCAAGGATGTTTGCACTCGGTGGAACTCTACTTACAAAATGATTTATGATTCCATAGCTTATAAAGATCTTCTTTCCGGTTTTGCAACACAACACATCGAAGGGTCACACATCTTTGCGGATGTGTGGACTACGACTCGAGATGTTGTTGAGATTTTCAAAGTTTTTTATGACGCAACTCGGACTTTTATCCACGTTTACATGCCTACATCAAACCTTTTCTTTTTTTATTGCCATGAACTTAGCCATAACCGTTGAAGACGGGCTTACTGTGCCTTCTATATCTGACGTTGTTTTAGAGATGTGGCGGAAATGGTTGGTATATAACAAAGTTATAACGAACATTTTCCTCATAGCAAGTTATTTCGACCCTAGGTATAAATTAAACGAGGTTCAAAAGTTTTTAGAAAACTATTTCATGACTTTAGAAATTGAGGATGATCACGAATGCAATGTTCAACTTATAGTTGCTAGAGTTAAAGGTTTATTAGAAGAATTATATACTCATTATTCTACAAGCGATAGGGCACCAAACACTCATCTTTCCGTGCCTTCCAGTTCTAGCGGCTCATCATGAAATAGTATTACCGCTACAACTAAGGCACTTACCAAAGATATCATTGGCACAAAGAGGTCGAGATCTTCGTCGAGCCCCAACTCAGAGCTCGACGAATATTCATCTACAAACTTTGATTTCCACAGCGAAGAGGAAAAAGATTTCGATGTCCTAGAATGGTGGAGTCGTCTTGAAAGACAAAGATTTCCGACATTGCTTCTTGAGAACCTCGAAGCCCAAGTTTGCCTCGCATATTGGAAGAGGACGGATATGCGAATTCAGAAGAACATTACTAAATTTGAGGACGATGACGAAGTGGATATAGAGTTCGTTGGGAGCTCCATTGACGGCGCGGTCACTAATGGAGACGGAGATGGAGGCTCAAACAATCAAGAAGAATAGGTAAGCGGGGTTCAGACTCACATATATAAAAGAACTACGTGGGCTTTGATTCCTAAACCCCAGGAGGATACATAGGCAATTGAGAAATCGATTAAGCCCTTCTTCTTCTTCTTATTCTTCTTTTCCCAACTCAAACGTAAATAATACGTAAATAGTAAACACAAAACAATATTTTCAAAACGTCAAAACATCGCCAAGGTGCAATTCCACAAAAATACATAAACTCGTTCAACCCGGACCCTAACCGGCGGGTCGACCCGTCGACCTTGTGACCCGTCGGGTGACCCAAACCCGTGAACCCATTGGATTTCTGGATTAGGGTTAGGGTCACCCCTCCCCAACCCTTGACCCGGTGGGTCGAACCCGTCGACCCGCCGAGACAGACCCGTGGCCATGCTTAAGCATAATCAGTTGAATTTTGAAAGGTATGATTTTGTATTAACACTTGTCATTTCTAATGTATATCCTTGGAAGAATAAAAAAGATAAAAGAAAAGAGAAAATAATAATAATAATAATAAAAGCCAAAAGGGGAAATTTCAATGTGCTTTCTTCCACAAAATCAAGCGAGATAATTCTTTTAGTAGTTGAGGATGAAGGAAGAGGGAAGTGTGCTTCATGGAGTTAATACTAAGGGTGATGTGGCCGAAATGAAGGTCAAAGGTACAAGTGACCTATCAGAAGCGAATCTAAAGACCCTGCAAAAATCGGTTGGGGAGATACATGGTAGATTGTGTGAAGACCCTAGTAACAGAGGTGAGGAAACTAAAAAGGGACGCAAAACCCTCTGGTGCTACTGTTGAGAGGTACTTTAAGGATGAATCATCGACCTCTGGATTCGACGATGAGAGCCGCTCCGACTGATTGCTTGTCATGACTAATTCCTCTCCTTTCCTATTATTCCTAGTAGTCTAATCCTTTCCTTTGATATACTTTATAGTTTGATCTCGATTTGTTTTGTGTGAAAAATTTATTCTTCCACCTTTGATTGACTATGCGATGTGAACTATTTCTCTTAGGACTTTGTGCCTTAAGGACACTTGATAGTAACTATTTCCCCGTATGCTTTATAATTGCTAGTTATGTTTTACTGTGATTCCATGATTCAACTGACTCTCTGTAGAAACATTTTAGGGAACTAAGGCTCGTAAGTTAGTCCCTAGGCTGATGTTAGATGTGACGACACCTCTTTTTGAGAAAATAAATAAACAAACAATAAAAAGACTGAAATGGAACCGCGAAGAAGTGAGCTGTTTCCCATCCACGGACGACAGCAACAAAGAAAGACAAGAGAGGTGTCCTACATGCCCCCACTCGACGTGTCACAGTCGGATGGGAACGTGGCAGCTTGCCCGTGACACATGGCAAAAACGACCAGCCTGACGTGTCCAGAAGGTCTCAGTCCACGGAACTATAAATTCTAGAAATCTCTCTGAGATATGGGCTTTTTGCACGAATTAAGAGTAAAAATCGAAGATCAAGGGGAAGATGTGGTCAGTAATCAGAGAAGTACCAAAGGCTCATATAAGTGTACCTTAGATTTGTCACCAGTATATTCCTTGCAAACCGTGTTAATTAAGGGCCACATGTATGAATCTCTAGTTGTACTGACGCACAATGCTTCTCCGCGACATCGAATCTTACTTTTTTAAAGGGCCTCGATGAAACAAAAGAATAGGAAGAGGATTAGACCTTTGTTTATTTTGATAGTAGTCTCCACGACATAGAAATTGATACCCCCACATCTGCGTATGGGGTATCCCAGGTAAGACCGTTAGCTACCTTTAGTCTCCGCGGCACAAGCATTGATATCCTCACGTCTGCACGTGGGGGTATCTCAAGTAAGACCGTTGACTAATCAAATAATCGCACGTGACTGATCCACCCCCCATGGATGACGTGGAAGGGGATTTTTAGTTTCTGGTTTCATCAAGATGAAGATTTTGAGAACCTTGGGAATAATTATCTCTTTTAGGGGGAATAAGGGGTTATTGTTTTGAGGGAGAAATTGTTTACTTGCTATTTGGATGGCTATGGTTTAATAGGGTGTTTGCCCTTGACAAAAGGGAAAATTTTTAGAAGGTCTTTAGGACCTCAACGTTCTCTTATTGTTAATGATAAACCGTGTTTGTACTTGATGAGTTTTTGAATACTTGTGCATGAACATTGTGGGCTAGAATTGAGCCAGTCATTAAGGGTCATAGGACCTTGCGCGGAAAGGAAAGAAGATACAGATGAACCTTATGACTTCCTAACAATTTCCCTCTTTTGGTGTTGACAAACTCTACACCACCACATTAACACCTCTTGTGCAAAGCCACATGCAACAGAAGCTGCAACACATGTTCCCCCTCAACACACAACCTTCTTAGCTCAGTAACTCTCACCAAAAGTAGAGGACCTTCTCAGCTTGCTTTTTTCCGCTACCATTATTTACGCTTCTTAAACTGTCCATCAAGGCCTTCTGGACTGTAGTGACTTCAGATCCACGCATTGACAAAAATATATCATCATCTCTTCTCGAATGGACACGGACAAGACACCTCCATTGGATTCTAACTTTGTCGTTAACCTAAATCTCACTTGATCTTGACTCATTCGTTAACATGAATTAAAATTTTGACTTATCCAACCCATCTTCAAGGGCCTTGCACAAAAAGAAAAGAAGATACATATAGGATCTTAAAAGAGGGTGATGGAGATCTTTTAAAAAAATAAAGAGAAGATCTCGGTGGCTAGAAGGAAGACATGTTGCATCAGATTGAGACTAATGTATGTTATCATGGATCCTTGAAGAAGATGGATTGGATAAGTCAAAAGTTTAATTCAGGTCAACGAATGAGTCAAGATCAAGTAAGATTCACGTTATTGACAAAGTTAGAATCCAATGGAGGTGTCTTTTCCGTGTCCATTCGAGAAGAGATGGTGATATATTTTTGTCAATCCGTGGATCTAAAGTCACTACAGTCTAGGGATGGGCAGAAATTGGATCGGACCGGGACCAGACCAGAAATTACAGTCTTGGATCGGACCGAAAGTATTACGGTCTAGTCCATGGTCCAAGAAAAAGTAAATTCCGGGTTTCGGTCCAAACCCGGGACCAGACCGGAAATTCCAAGTCGGACCGAAATTGGACAGGGTTCTGTATTTTTTTATTTTTTATTTTTAAAATAGAAGAGGAAGAAGGTGCGTGTTGGCCCAACACGCACCTTCTTCCCTAACCCATCAACTATGTAGCTGGCGGCTGGTGCTGGCGGCTGCTCTGCTCTCTTCCCTAATCCAGCAACTCCATCCTCTTCAATACTTCGTTCACGCCCCCCCCCCCCTCTCTCTCTCTCTCTCTCTCTCTGTGTGTGTAATCATCCTTGAGCGAGGCCCTCGTCTTCATAAGCCCAGCCCCCCCTCGTATCAGCCTCGACCAGCCTTCGCAGCAGCCTCGCACTCGCAACAAACTTGCCCTCGTCTTCGATTTGGTTGAATCAAGCCCGATTGCGGGAGGTTTCAAGGGATTTGTGGGGGATTTAAGGGTGAAGGGTTTGAGGTTGAATTTGTAACATTTTTATTTAATTAATTTTGATTTTCTTTGATCTTAAAGTGGAATTGACATCTTCTGCATTTAGGATTACATAATTTATTTCCACGGTAATTAAACACATTTTGCAGTCCTTTGTCAATGGATTTTTCCATCTGGGTATCGTTGATTTGTTTTGATTTTCACAAATCAGCACTCAATGGCTTCAGGCGGCCTTCAGCCTCATTGGCTCCACCAGCTTTTACAAAGCAGCTCCTCAGTAATCACTTGGCACTTGAAGATGAAGGGGTTGGACGAGGGAGATATGAGATTGGGGTTGCTAACTGCTGTGACCCTAAATTAAAAAAAAAAGTTGTTGGACTGATTTCGGTCCTAACAGTCTTAACGGACCGCGGACCGGAAAATCCAGAACCATATTTCTCGGTCCCGGTCCGATCCGCGGTCCATGTTCTCAAATATTCTAGTCCACCGGTCTTGGACCGGACCGGCATTTCCGATCCGGTCCGATCCAGACCAGAAGCCCAGCCCTACTACAATCCAGAAGGCCTTGATGGACAATTTGAGAAGGATAGATAATGGTAGCGGAAAAAGCAAGCTGAGAAGGTCCTCTACCTTTGGTGAGAGTTGCTGAACTAAGAAGGAATGTGTGTTGAGGGGGAACATGTGTTGAAACTTGTGTTGTGTGTCGCTTTGCACAAGAGATGTTAATGTGGTGGTGTAGTGTTTGTCAACACCAAAAGGGGGAAATTATTAGGAAGTCCTAAGGTTCATCAGGAACTTCAATGTTTTTGTGCTTACAAAGCACTCAATGTTGATCTTTGTGTTAAGTGTTTATTCTAAGGGTTGATAAGTTAATAAGGCAACCCCGAAGACCCATAGAGAACTTCTTGTGCAGTTGGGTTCCGAGGACCCTTGTTGACGAACAACATTGCCGAATGACAGGATTGACGAGAGCTTTGGTGAGATCCACAAGATATCCATGGTTTGTATTCCTGGAAGATCTTATCTGAGCCATATTTGGAGAAGATTGAAAATCTTTGTGTTGATAGAAAAGAAAGCTCATATGAGGAAAAAAAGAAGACCGAGAGCGTCGAGAGAAAAAGGAGAAGAAGAAAAGGTGTTGCACAGTCACAGAGGATTATCGTGGAAACTTGTCACATAGCGTCATGAAGAACGCACAACAACGGTGTTGGTTTGGTGGTACAGCTTGAAGTCGTGGTTGCTGCGTGCATTATGAAAGTTCAAGGTTGCACATTACACTTTGTGGTTTTGTTTTACATTTGTTTGTTTCATTGGTTTCATATTTATGTTGATGTTTGGGTTTGAGTAGATTTACTGTGGGTTTTATTGGCAGTTAATGGTCCACAACTAGTGTTACGGGTTGTATTAGGGTGTTGTAGGCTTTCAGATCAATAAAATAAGTAGACCCATTCAAAATCCTCTCTAAGGTAAATGGAGTTGGTGATTTTCATCCCGCACTACCTGCGTGTAGCCAGAAGGTTTCAATTGTTAATCACGTTTCCTACTTTTGTTTAAATTGTGCTTTATTCTACCTAATTTATTAGTAACGCTAATACAACTTCTGAAGAGGTCCTTGTGTGTGTTTGGCACGGGGGTGGAAGGGGTAGAAGGGATGGGGATTATTCTTAAGGGAGTGAGACATGGAATGTTTGGTATGTCATAGAAGGGATGGAAGAGGTAGAGATGGAGGGGATGGACGGGGTGAAAAATGAGGATTTCCTCCACATTAGGGTATGGGGTGGACGGGGTGGGAAAGGGGGGTGGACCAATTTTTCCCCTAAAGTTCCCTATTCAATTTTAAATCCAAAAGCGAGACAGAGCTGGTGATCTTCAACTCCCTCTGTTCTCACTCATGTTCAAGCCATCACCCCTTCTTGTTCGCTAATGGAACCTCGACCTCTTCCCTCTGGATGTGGGTTATGCCAACCACCACGTCGTCGATTCTGGGCGCCGTCAACCGAGGAGGCATGACGTCGGGGGACTAGGGAGAGTGAAAAGGTGGCAGAGGGGACGATGGTGTCAGTTGCGGTTGCTATCGGAGCTCCACCGTTCTCCAACGGGATTTTAGCCGACGGTAGTTCGGCCATTGGAGAGTAAGCTCAAGGTTGCTAGGAACTAGGATTATGAGAATAGTGAAAATGAAGGGTGTTTGATTAAAGGTATATATGTATTTTCATTCTATTTATCAAAAAATTAATCTTCATTCAACCAAACACCTAGGAGATCATTTTTTAGAAATAATTTTCATCTTGTCCACCTCTAAAAACAACCTTCATCGCCGAAAAAATAATTCACTAGCAAACACACCCTCATCTCAATTGTGTATTTATTCTACATGTGATCTTAATAGCTTGTAATATAATTTGATACGAAGTAACTTTAGAGGGGGAAAAAAAGCTAATTATATTTTCGGTTTGTAACATTTTAATATGTTACTAGTACAATTTCTGCGCCATGGCGTGTATTTTTTTATAAATAAAATCATAATAATATAACAAACTACTATAAAATAAAATAAAATATCTTTAATTAAATGTTTTGATTTGAACCAATTTATTAGAAAATGTATAATGTACTAATGAATAAATTATATGTTAATTTAATGTTTTAAATTGAACCAATTGATTATAAAATAATAAAAAATCTATTTTAATTTCATTGGTTGAAAACCCTGTAATTATGGTGATGATGACACCTCATAAAAAATAATTCTATTTTAATAGTTAGATATAGATTTACTAGAAAATTAAAAAAAAATCTATTTTAATTTCATTGGTTGAAAACCCTATAATTATGGTGGCGGTGATACCTCATCAAAAATGATTCTCTTTTAATAGTTAGATCTAGATTATTTTTTACTTATTATTTAACATGTTTTTTAGAATTGTGAAAAATATATTAAATATTAACTTTATAAATAATTGTATCCTTAGTATTAATAATAAATAGAAAATTAATTTAAAAAAGTACTTCCTCTGTATTAGTATAATTGGCTTTTTACCCACTTTTTCATGTATCAAAATTTTAATTCAGGTATTCTGGTTAAAGAAAGCCAATTTTTTTTATTTGTTAAATTTTAGCAAGACTTTTTTGTTAACCTGAATACTCAGGGGCGGCCCCAGAGTGGGGCGGGCGTAGGCTGCCACCCCACACTTCGACCCATGCGCCCCCGGAGTTTGGAAAAAAATAAAAAAAATTATTTATATATATGGAAGTGTTGTAATAAGTAAAATTAGGATGAATATAAAATTAACTAATCTACTTTGCTTAGTTGGTTGGTTGGGGGGGAAGGAAAGTAAAATGAGATCAAAGGTTGGGGCTTCAATTCCTACTAGCCTCCTTTTTTAAAAAAAAAAATCACCTCCCCCAAAAAAGCTTTTTTATTTTTTGTTCAACTTGCACCTCACTCTCTATGTTTCTACCCCTTTATTTAATTATATTCTCACTTCCCGACCTCCCTATTATATACAAATTATCTAAATATAACTAATTAAACCCTGTAAAATTGGTGAAAATAGCCTCATTTTTTTTAAAAAAAATTCACCTCCCTCAATAAAGTTTTTTTATTATTTGTTCAACTTGCACTCACTCTCTATATTTCTACCCCCTTATTTAATTATATTCCTACTTCCCGAACTCCCTATTATATACAAATTATCTAGGGAATAAGGAAGCTAGAACTTTGGTTTTTCTGTTGCCCTCGCCGGTGTTCCTCCACTGCCGGTGAGCTGATGCTTAGGGTCTGTTGAGGGTGAGGGCTGCCAAAGATGTCCTTGATCGGTCTAGAAACCAAAATCTCTGGATTTTGGTGGGATAGATTTGATCCAAACCAAAGTCTAAACCAACATGCAACCGGATTTTCTTACAATTCCATCACAATCCTCCAGCTTGAGACCACAAAAATCTCTGTCCAAATCAACCCCCTATTCAATCCTCCCAACATCCCTACCATCCAATATGGAGTAAATAAAAATCCATCCCAACTAACTAGAATGCGAGGTCCCAAGAAAGCTCAAGGATCCTACCCAAACTGCACTCATTGCTTCTACCAAGAGGAGTGCCTACCCTTACTCTCACTGGTGAAGAACCATGAGATCTATCGCAAATCTTTTTATTTATCCCTTAATTATACCAAATCTCTCACAATTAACCCTACACAACCTATAGATTACCCCTTTAAATTCATTTACTGCACTAATTATGACCATGCAGGAAAGATAATTGGGGCTTATAAGGTGCGGGATTGGTTTCTCTATTCCCCACCTGTGTATGGCTCCTCGGCAATTGTAAATGCAACAGCAAAGGTGAATGTGTATACCAAAGAGTCTCAACTGAGGAATGATCAAGGCAGAGATGGAGTGCATCTAGTCACCTTAGAAGAAAAGCACAATATTCGGAGAAATTTCAGAGGTGAAAAAGGTATGATTATTCCTACTCTTCTAAGATTTGCTAGATGTCTAGTGATTTTATTTGAAAGAAACACTCGGAATTTGCATTCTATGGATCCCAGTAGAAGTTATCTGTGGGTTATAAATTGGGCTGCTTATGTTCTGTTTAACCCACACCATCACAGCTCTTCTCTCTGCTTCCATATTGATCTGCTCTTATCTGATCCTATGGAAGCCAACAACTCTTATATGGCTACTCTCATCAACACCACCCAACTAGAAGCTTCCTCTGAAGTTTCTAGTCCTCTGCATGTTGATAACTCCCACACTCCTACTCCTAACACTGTCTTGGTCTCCCTTCCTACTGAGAACCAAGCCACCCCTGCCATTCCCATCAATTCCGCTCCCATGCATGAAGCTAATCTTGCTGAACCTTTCTCTGTCCCTGGGGTTAAGGATCTCCACACTAAACTGTCTGAATTTAGCCTGATTGGCAAGTTTGTCCAAAATCATATTGATATCAAGCATGTTGCCGGGAAAATGAAGGTGGAATGGAAGTCTCTCAAAGGGAGTTGGGGAATGGACACAATCGGCAACGATTGGTTCATTTTCAGGTTCTCCAACAAAGAAGATAGAGCCTCAGTCTGGAGTAGCAGGCCTTACCATGTGCAGGGCTCTCTCCTCGCTATGTATCCTTGGAATGACAGCTTTAATCCTATGGAAGAGGATACCATCTCTACTGATATGTGGGTGAGGATTCCTGGTCTCCCCCACCAATTCTACACTGCAGAAGCTATTGCCTTCATCTTGAGGGAAGGTGGTGTGGGGAACCTCATCCGCATTGATCAAGCCTCCAACTTTCGTAACAAATTCAGGTTTGCCAGAGCTTGTGTTCATGTCTCTCTCCTTACTAAGCTTACTACCTTCATCCAATTCAAGAAGAATGAATCTGAATATGTCAAGCTCCGTGTCTGGTATGAGGATTTCTCTGATGGTTGTGGCTGTTGTGGCGCCTATGACCATCAATATGAGGATTGCCCTCTAAATGCTCCCAGGCCGAGAAAGTTTAATCTTGTCTTAGAAGAGAACCCCACCGTTGATCTGCTGAACCCCAACCACCCCATCAATGTCCCTAGGAACATCCCTGAGCCCCGTATGCCTAGCAATCCCAGTGCTTTTGTCCCATTCAACCAACCTGAGCCTGATTTGAGCCCTGCCACCACTATGGTTCCCAGGTCTGGTGACTATGGCCTGTTGCCTATGAATCCTAACCTTCCCCAACTTCCTCATGGTAACCTCTCTTACTCTCCTTGATCTCATCAATCATCTCATTACGTTGAACAATGCCCATGTGTCCAGGCTTGCTGCCGAGTGCTCCATTCCACCCTTTGCTATAGCCCCATCCATCCTTCATACCATTACGGCTCCAGGCACCTCCAATGCCTCTACTTCCAATCAACCCCATGAGGGCACCCTGGAGGCTATCATTGCTGGGAATTCTAAAGGAAAAGAGATAGATACTGGAGTTGATTCTGATGGCTCAAAGCTCTCCCTCAAGTCGGATCATTCTATGATTTGCAAGATGGGAGTTATTGTTATAAGACCTCAGGATGATGACTCCAACAACAACACCAGTGATCCCGGGAAAAGGAAGGATGATGAAGAGCAGAATCAGATATCTTCACCGGCTAACAAGAAGCCCAAGAAGAAGAAGATGTGATGATGTTTAGCTATCTTATGAAGAAGGGTGGCACTAGGCTGACTACTCCTAATATTATCCTAAATAATCACAGCCCCCTTAGCTTTTTCTTTTTGAATCTCAAGTCTCCTTGCTACAATATGAATGGTAGTGGTAGTACAAGTGCTAGGATCATCAGCACTGTCTTTATGTATGGGAGCCTCCAGCCATTTTCAACTACTGCTGTGCTCCCTCAACTCTTATGCAATATTATTAATCGAATCTTTAACTATTATAGTGTTTGTCTTTCCTTTTGTAGTATTTTCTGCTGTGTTGTTAGCTCTTTTGACAGGTTACTTAGACTATATGGTTCTGGTAATCGTTGGTCTGTTGATCTCTTCACTGGTCTGCTTCTGGGGACTACCAGTCTTAATTTTGCAGATAGCTCATGGTTTGGTTTGTATTCTCTTTCCCTCCTTTCTGTTTTCCTGCAAAATTTATGGTCTAGCCCCACCAGCTCTAGTAGCTGTGTGGTTGGTGGCCACACCAAAACCTACAACTACACCTCATCGGCTTCTAGAGCCTACAAAACTCAGTCACACTTGGTTCCAAGTGGAAAAATGCAGAGATATCAACTTAAAGATTGATGTTCCTTTTCAATCAACAGATACTGGTATAATAACAATATGGTTCACACTATAAGGACCCTTACCAGTATTAAAAAACTAATCCATGGGATGGCTTACTCTATGGATGGAGCTCCTTTCCATCACCTTTTCCTAACAACAGGTAAGAACAACAACTACCAGTCAAAATTACACACCCTTGGGGCAGAACTACAAGCAAAGTTATGATTAAAATAGGTTACTGGAACATCAGGGGGTCAATGAGGCTGTCTTTGTGGCCAGAACTCAAACATACCCGTCTGAAAAACAAATTGGATATCCTAACTGTAACTGAAACTAAATCGATGACCCCTCCCTCTGAGGCTCAGTTAAAGGAGGCAGGATTCCAAAAATTAATCTTTATTGCATCCACTGGTCATAAGGGTGGGATGTGGATTCTTATCAAAAATGAAAAGCTGATAGAAGATAGTTCTATTTTGGAGATGACAGATAGAATGGTCATGATCAAACTGTCTATAGATACACTAACCATCCTGCTCACCTTTGTCTATGCTCTGGCTATTGAAGGTGAAAAAACTAATTTATGGGAAGATCTATATGCTAAAACTAACTATCACAATCTACCAATCCTCATTATGGGGGACCTTAATGATATAGAAAGTGAAAATGAAAAGGTGGGAGGCTCTTGTCCATCTACCAACAGATTCAGAAGACTTAGAGGGGTCAAAGACGAATTAAACCTTCATACCATACCCTTTCAAGGTTCTCCCTTCACTTGGAGGAAGAATCAAAATAAGATTGATAATACGTTTGAAAGATTAGATAAAGTTTTGGCACATCATGATATATACACTAAATTTAGGGATATGGTCACCATGGTTTTTAGGATCGGGATCCTAGTATGGGATCGAGACAAGGGTGTAGGATCGGATCGTAGGATCGTAAGATCCTAGACAAAAATTAAAAATAAAATAAAAACAAACCATCCTAAACAAATACCTTAATTTTAAAATAAAACTAAGCTTTTCCTCCATTAAACAAATTATGTAACTAAAATAGTCCAATAATAAGCATTTAACATTAATAATTTGTCAAGAATAATGTCTCAAAAGGTGACAAACAGACAAAGATAATGTCTTAAAATATGACAAACATACGAGAGATAAATCACACATCCAAATTCCAAATATCCAATGACATCTCTAGTTTCAAATGTAATCATCGCAATTAATCACATCATGAACAATTTCAGGCGCTCAGACGTGGATTTATCGAGTTGAGTACCGAAAGAAAGGGCTTAGGGTTTCAATTCAACGTCTTCACTCTTTTGCCTTTAATTTCTAAGGAGATAGGCTACCAAAAAAAATAAAAAATAAAAAGGCTCATCGTATATAGAAGGCCTAATATTCAAACAAAACAAACACAATTACACAAATATGATTTTTACTAGGATCGAATTTTTTTATAGGATCGGTAGGATCCTACCGATCCTACATTATCCCATAGGATCCTAGGTGGATCCTAGTACGAAGGAGTCTATATCCCCGATCCGGATCAAAACCTTGCCTAGAATCCTACGATCGTAGGATCGTAGGATCCGGATCGGGATCCTAATAACCATGATGGTCACACTTCACCACCCATTCTCTACCTTTGATCACTGTCTGATTACAACAACATTAGGAACTGCATCCACTGATAAAGGCTCACCATTCCGCTTTGAGATGGCTTGGACCCTTAATCCGACTTATGAGAAAATTGTAGCTAAGGTTTGGAAAAACAGAATGGCCGGCTCCTTTGCTTTTAAGCTTGTCCAAAAACAAAAGTTACTTAAACAGAATACAAAAAGATGGTGTAAAACTAATATAAACAATTTTGATAAGCAACTACAAGAAGTTGATCAGAAGATCACTGCCTTTCAGCAAGCCCTTCCTTGGGGAACTTTGTCGTCCCATGATGTGAGTAAGTTAAACAGACTAGAAAATAAGAGAATTCAAATTCTGACTTATAGTCATCAGTTTTGGAAGCAAAGAGCTAGAACAAGACACTTGCAGCTCACGGATAAGAATACCAGATATTTCCAATCACTGGCTAAGGTCAGAAGCAACAGAAATGCAACCACAAGTTTTACCACAAAACATGGCTTGGTCATCACTGACAAAAGCCAGATGAGAGATCATATTACTCAGGAACTGAAAGAAAGGTTTATATCTCCCTGTAGGAACCCAGTTGATCCTAATCATCTCACTTTTCTGCATCCGAAGATTACTCAAGAACAAAACAATGCCCTTACTCGACAGCCAACATCCAGAGAAATCAAAGACACAATCTTCGGTATGGCGGAAGACAAGTCTCCAGGTCATGATGGATTTCCGCCTGAATTCTATAACAAATATTGGAACATTGTCGGTGTCTCTGTTTGTAAGGCAGTGAAAGCTTTCTTTCACTCTGGGTCGATTCTTAAAGAGATGAACCAGACTTTTTTAGCACTAATACCAAAAATAGATAATCCTACAACAATCCACCATTATAGACCTATAAGTCTATGCAACACAATCTATAAAACTATTACAAAAATCCTAGCTAATCGATTAAAACCGATTCTCCCTGGTATTATCAACCCCTTCCAAGGGGCGTTTGTACAAGGGAGATCAATTCAAGACAACACCCTTATAGCACATGAAGTTTTTCACTCTTTCCATAAGAAGAAGGGTAAGACCGGATGGATGGCACTAAAATTGGACATGGAAAAAGCCTATGATAAGCTCAGCTGGAGCTTTATTGAAGCTTCACTAAAGAAACTGGGATTTCATGATCAATGGATTAAGTGGGTCATGGAATGCCTAACAACATCTACATTTTCTGTTTTGATAAACAATAGCCCAGGGAAACCATTTGTGCCTGAACGCGGGCTCCGGCAGGGTGACCATTTAGCTCCATATATCTTTATAATTGTAATGGAAAATCTAGCAAGGGAGTTGCAGAAAGAATCTCAGCTAGAAGATGCACTAGTGGGTGTTAAAATAACTCCGAATAGCCGCCCTATCCCCCTACTAACATTTGCTGATGATACATTAATCTTTGCGAAGGTGTCCTACAAAAGTCTTGACACAATTAAAAATATTCTAAACAATTTCTCTAACATGTCAGGATTAACAATAAATTACCAGAAGAGCTCTATGCAGTTCTCCAAAAATGTAAATAGAACCAAGGCCCTAAATCTGGTACAACAAATGAATATCCCTATTGCAACGGGATTAGAAAAATATCTGGGAATTCCCATTATGAATGGGCGGGTTAAAAATGAGGTCTTTGAGGATGCCCTTCAAAATCTGAAAAAGCAGCTTCCAAAATGGAAATCTAGTTCCATATCTCAAGCAGGGAGAATGGCCCTTGTCAAAGCCAACCTTAGCTCGAAAACGAATTACCTAATGCAAAGTTTCCTACTCCCCAAGGGAGTATTAGCTAAGATAGATCAGATTAACAAGAACTTCTTCTGGAACAAAACACATTCCCAAAATTATAGACCGTTAATTGGTTGGGACAAAATCTGTACCCCTAAGGAAATGGGTGGCCTAGGAATTAAGAAAGCAGAAGAACATAATATAGCCTTACAGATGAAATTACTTTGGAAACTTTACACTAATCCTGATAATATCTGGGTTAAAGTCGTGAATGAAAAATATCTGCAAAATCGTCAGATCTCGGAGTTGAACATTCACAATACATCATGGCAGTTTGGCCGTCTCCTACAACTAAGAGAAAGATTTTCTGATGGACTCCTGTGGATCATTGGTGATGGCTCTAGAATTAACATCTGGTCGGATCTGTGGTTGCCGGGAGAAAGCCTACAGCAATACAAAAATGATAATAACCCGAATTTGAAAGTTTCAGACCTAATCAAGGATGATAAAACGTGGAATGTAGACCTAATTACTTCCATATTCCCGTATACTATAACCCAAAAAATACTATAAATAACCATCCCTTATTGGGAAGCACAAGACAAACTAGTCTGGAAATTTAACAAGGAGGGAATATATGCAACTAAAACAAGCACTGATAAACAAAGACACATAAACCCAACTACTGCTGATAATTCATGGATCTGGAAACTAAAAGTCCCTCCGCGAACACACAACTTTATATGGAAGATAACCTCTGACAGCCTGGCAACAACTGATCGATTAAACAGGTACTTCAACAGAGTCCCCAGTCCTTGTTGCCTCTGCAATAATGTGATTGAGGATAATGACCACTTACTCCTTAGATGCCCCACCACAAAAATGATTATTGCAAAATACGAACAAATGAGTGGAGATAGGTTCTTTGGCCTTCACGACACCAGGATATCAATTAAAGAGTTAGCCTATATAAAGAAGATCAACCCGGAATTTGAACATTTATGCATGCTTTGGCAATAAATTTGGGAATTTCGTAATTCTGTTATTTTTAAAGGATCAAAACCAGACAACTCAGAAGCAATTGCAAGGAAAGATAATCATTGTATAAAGGAATGGATTAATCTCAAAAAAGAGGGAGAACCTAAGAAAAGTAACCCCAATAGGAGGAGAGACATAAAATGGGCAAAGCCCCCAATGCCCATCTACAAAATCAATGTAGATGGGTCGGTGAAACCGTCGGGCGAGTGCCGCATTGGTGGGATTGTCAGAGATTGGAATGGAAAGGTAGTTGATATATTCTATGATGATGTTTCTAAGGGATCTGTAATCCTAACAGAATCCCTTGCGTTCTGCAAGGGGTTAGAAATAGCCCGCACAGGAGGATGGGATAAGGTCATCATTGAAGGTGATAGCTTGGGAGTCGTCAAGGCAATTGAAGATCAACATTCAGGTCCATGGGAAATTCTTAGAGTAATTGAGAAGATCAAATTGCTTCAGAATGAATTAACTACAGTTACAATTCAGCACTGCTATCGGGAAACCAATCAAGCTGCGGATTTCATAGCTAAGAATAGTGTTCATTGTAATCCTAGTTTCCCTTTTTTAGGCAACTTTGTAACATCATCCTTAGGGATGATCAAGAATGATCTTTTGTTTCAAAAGACATTCTACTGGTTGCCTACTGTAAATATATATATATATATATACAAATTATCTAGCTATAACTAATTAAACCCCATAAAATTGGTGAAATTAGCCTCATTTCTTTTAAAAAAAAATTCACCTCCCTCAAAAAAGCTTTTTTATTCTTTGTTCAACTTGCACACTCTCTATGTTTCTATCTAGAACTGTCAAACGGGTCATTCGGGTCGGGTTCGGGTCGGGTCACTTCGGGTTTTGGGTAAAACGGGTCCTGGGTTCGGGTCGATTTCGGGTTTGTCAATTTTTTCTTTTTTAAATTAAAAAAATTAAGATTTGATAATTTTGTGATAAATTTTAATTATATATAAAAAAAATTAATTATATATAATTATAAATCAACCGGGTCAATCGGGTAAATCGGGTCAAAATTTTGTGTTTTTCGGGTTCGGGTCGAAAAAAAAATTCAGGTCAGAAATTTTTCGGGTCGGGCCACCGGGTCGGGTTGTGTTTTGACAGGTCTATATTCTACCCCCTTATTTAATTATATTCTCACTTCTCGAGCTCCCTATTATATACAAATTATCTAGCTATAAACTAATTAAACTCCATAAAATTGGTGAAATTAGGATTTAATTATGAGAATAAATTTTGTAAAATTTTCATTCGAGTTTGTGATTTTGAGAATAAATTTTGTGTTTTAATTATTGTATATATGTGATTTTGAGAATGAAATTTATGAATTAAATTTGGCGTTTGTGAATTGAATTTGTGAAGCTTTATGCGATATTTGTATTTTCGTACCCTACATATTCAAATCACAATTTATATCATGTCTTTGGGAACCAAAAGATATTATAAAGTTGATGAGTTTACGATCATAACTAATATGCAAAAGCCTTGAATTTATCATAGTTGAATTTCAATAAGTTTACACTCCTAAATATGACAAATGCCTGAATTTCCAATGAATGACGAGAAACCACTATCATAGCAACCAAGCAAATGTAAGTCTAGTTTTCTACAATCCACTGTTAAGTTGAAAGTTATAGCTTAGGTAAAGGAGTTTATTCAAGGTCAATATCTTAATACATACTAGAAATTTTGCCCCACCTTTCGGAGGATCCTGCGACTGCCATTGTGAATACTCCCTCTCTGTCAAAATTAATACTCCCTCGGTTAATACTCCAAATTTCCCTACTATTTATTTGTTAAATTTTAGCTAGTCTTTTTTCTATTTTTAGATTTCTTAAAAAGAGTGAAATTGATTAAAATGCCAATTATACATTTAGAGTAATCTATATATCTATATATAACCTTAATTTAGAAGACTTTGCTTACGTGTCAATCTTATAGGAGTTTTAGGAATATTGACCAATTATTTTTTTTCCTTGATTTTTTTTATTTCTCCTTTTCTCTTTTTTTCCATTAATTTTTTAATTCTCCATTTTCTTTTATTCTTAACATATTTACTAACAATTGGGCTTAATTCAAAACATTGAATTCAATCTAATGTAACCATTAGGCTTAACTCACATTTATGTACTAACTATTGAGCTTAATTTAAAACATTGAATATAATTATTAGTTGTGACACATCACATTTAAATGAATGAATCAGATTTCAAAATTTCTAAGAAAGTTTCAATAATATCGATATTATTATTATTGGGTGATTTAAAATATCTACATTAATTTATGTATTATACTTTAGACGAGATATAAAAAAAATTATTTCAGAATTATAAGATACATTTATGGTAAAGTTTTTTTTTTTAATCTTAACTTTTATTAGTATTTTATAATATATTTATATATATTATTAATATTTTAGTTTTAAAAAACCGCGCCATGACGCGGGAATTGTACTAGTAATTTATGTAATTACTGTATTTTTAAAAAATAATTAAGGGAGTATTGATTTTTACCCCTCGTGTACCGAAAATTGATTTAGCGTACCAAGTTCAGGCTTATCGAGGTTTGGATATTTCTCCGTAATTTTCAATAAAATTATAGGAGGGGTGGAGCCGTGGGGTACTTCCCAAAATAAATAAAAATAAAATAAAATTGTAAGGAGTACAGTTTTTTTTTAATAAAAAATATACGGAGTACTTGATTTAAAGTGGTGGTGGGGACAAGGGGTGATTTCCTAAGCATCTCTCTGTCCCTCTTGTTGGATAGGCATTAAATATTCCCCTGCCCCCCCCCCCCCCCCCCCCCTTTTTTTTTTCCTTCAAAGTTTGGAAATTTCTTTTTGTTTGTTCACAAACTATTTTCAAGTCTTGACCATAAATCCCACTTTACCCTCTAATATAAAAACCCCTCCAACCCCCCCTTATCTCTCCTCATCTCAAACCCTATTTCCCTCTCTCTCTCAAACCAAACAAGGAATAAGAGGAAAAAAAGAAAAGCTCTGTTTGTGTTTCTCCCCTTTCCCCTGTTTTCCCCTGTTCCCCTCTAAGCCGTTTCCCTTTGTTTCCTTCCCAATACTCCTCTGTTTTCCCCTGTTTCCAATGGAGGAACCCAACAAATTGAAGAGGCAGAGAGAGGAGGAAGATGAGGCAACAGAGGTTGTGAAGAGGCAGAAATCATACGAAGACATCCTCTTCATCCTCGACGACGACGAGGAAGAAGCCCCCAACGACTTGTCCTCTCTCATCACGACCCTCCAACAGGAGATCGTCTCCTCCTCCGATGAATCCCCTCAGATTGAAGATGGGGAGGCAGAGGATGAGAGAGAGAGGGTCATGAAGCACCTTCTGGAAGCTTCCGATGACGAGCTGGGGATACCCAATAGTGAGCCTGGTGATGGGTTTGAGGGGCCCCAGGCGCAGGGGCTGGTGTCGGTGGAGGAGATCGACGCCGGAGATCTGTTGCTGCAGCCGGTGGGCGGTGGCGGTGGGTTCGGAGATGGGTTGTTGTGGGAGATTGAAGATGAGGCGGCTAACTATTACACCCTGTTGCAGTCTGAGCTTTTCATGTAGGGTGCTAGATTCGAAATAGTTGAAAAGTTAGGGCGTTAAAACGTGAATATCAGAAAAATGAGGGACTAGAGAATCAAGTGGGTTTTTTTTTTTTTGACGGGGTCTCATTTTGGTGCTCTCTTCTATTGTAAATTGGGATATTGACCTCAGGTTGTTAGAAATTTACAAGTTAGATGCTAATTCTTTTATTTCCCAAATGTTGCATGTTTACTCAACTGCTTTCTTTCTGCTTTAAAAGTTTAAGCACTTTCTTCACCAAATATCAATTTTTTAAAAGACATTTACTAAGAATCTATCAATTTTTTATTATTATTTGTTATAATTTCCTTCTTTTTAGTTTGAATCATAAAATTATATATAATATATAAATTGATATTTTATACTATAATTTTTATCATCATTAAAATCATATATGAATATTAAATGACATTTAAATGTAAATAGATGGAGTATTTTTAATGACTATTTACATAATTCCTAGATCTAAAATTGTTATTTTATATCCTAATAATAGTTATATTATTGAAAAGAAGTAAATAATGTTTTTGTCTTCGTAATATGTATTTATATATATAACAATTTGTAATGTTAAATTATAAAGTAAAGTTAATGATAAAAAAGACAATATTCAATCCTAAATATTATTAGTAATAAATTTTAATATTAGATTAAATTGTAATTTATTTATGTTTTTATTATCTTAGCTCTTGACCCAACGGGCGATTCACGGGTTGACCCAATCCGACCCAGAAATTTGCAGTTTAAACGAGTTCGAGTTGATTTGGATTTTGGGTTGAAATATTTGCGTCAAAACCCACGTTTTACGGGTTGAGTTGGGTCGGATATTCGGATTGGGTCACATTTTGACAAGTCTAATTAAAATGCATTGGAATCCAAACACACTTTAGGATGTGTTTGAATTCAATCTATAGAACCTTAATTTAGAAGACTTTGCTTACGTGTCAATCTTAGAGGAGTTTTAGGAATATTGACCAATTATGTTTTTTTCCTTGATTTTTTTATTTCTCCTTTTCTCTTTTTTCCATTAATTTTTTTTAATCCTCCATTCTCTTTTATTCTTAACATATTTACTAACAATCTATATCTATATATAACCTTAATTTAGAAGACTTTGCTTACGTGTCAATCTTAGAGGAGTTTTAGGAATATTGACCAATTATGTTTTTTTTCCTTGATTTTTTTATTTCTCCTTTTCTCTTTTTTCCATTAATTTTTTATAATACTCCATTCTCTTTTATTCTTAACATATTTACTAACAATCTATATATAACCTTAATTTAGAAGACTTTGCTTACGTGTCAATCTTAGAGGAGTTTTAGGAATATTGACCAATTATGTTTTTTTCCTTGATTTTTTTATTTCTCCTTTTCTCTTTTTTCCATTAATTTTTTTAATCCTCCATTCTCTTTTATTCTTAACATATTTACTAACAATTAGGCTTAATTCAAAACATTGAATTCAATCTAATATAACCATTAGGCTTAACTCACATTTATATACTATCTATTGAGCTTAATTCAAAACATTGAATATAATTATTAGTTGTGACACATGACATTTAAATGCATGATTCGGATTTCAAAATTTCTAAAAAAGTTACAATGATATTGATATTATTATTACTGGGTGATTTAAAATATCTACACTTATGTATTATACTTTAGACGAGATATAAAAAAATTATTTCAGAATTATAAGATACATTTATGGTAAAGTTTTTTTTATCTTAACTTTTATTAGTATTTTATAATATATTTATATATATTATTAATGTTTTAGTTTTAAAAAATCGCGCCATGGCGCGGGAATTGTACTAGTTGTATTTTAATTACGCGTGTTTAGATTTCAATTAATTACTTCAATTGTTTAAAAAAATAAATCATTTTAGAATTTACACATTTTTTAGAAGTTTTAAATATAATCGAAGTGTTAACTTATTATTTTTTTTTCTTATAATTTTTGCAATTATGTTTGAAATTATAACGAAATTAAAAAAAAACTTAATATTTTACTATAATTTTAGCTTCTTAAAAGCCTTACAAATCCTAAAAAGACATACAATATATTTTTAAACAGAGGCAATATAATGCATTTATAATTTTCATAACTTAAATAGTGTTTAGTTACATATTTTTTTAATATGTTTAAAATAACATAAATTTTAAATAAAATATCTTATAAATTGTGTCAATCAAATATTCATTATTGTATAAAATTTATAACTAAATTATAAATTTAATATATAATTTATTATAGTATTTAACACATTAAAAAAATGTAGAGTCAAATACCCGTGTTCCAATTAATGACATTGATGATCGAATCTACTATAAAACAAGCAAAAATGATTGATTTTCCACAACCAGTGTATTGTACTTTATCAGAAATGCAAACTCGGTATCAAATAGAGATACATATTTTTTTTGTAACAGTGAAAGTACCTAGGAAGAAACACGACGATGATTAGCGCATCTTTTGCATAGAGCGTCTTTTTGAACGAGAACAGACAGCTCTGAATCTTGTATCAAAGCATCGTCGGCAGGGCTACCATAAGCAAGACGAGCGATCCCGTCAGCCACAACATATGGCGAATAACAACATTAGAAAAATGGAAACTTCGCGAGGTACCCCTAAGGTATTGCAATTTTCGCGAGGTATATATACAACTCTTTTGCATATTTCGCGTGGTACCCCGGAGGTTTTGAATTTTTTCGCCTCGCGCCCTCGGGGGTTAAATCTAACAGATTCCGTTAGTTTTCATTAAAAAAAGAAAGAAGGAACGAACACCGTTAGTTTTTGAATTAAAAACAAAAAAGAAAGAAAAGAAAGGTATATGAAGAGTCACCATCCCATCCAACTCTGGCGAGGCTCAGAGCCACAGGTCACCGTCCAAAGTTAAATGTTAAATTCTGCATAGACGCTCAAACTCAATTCCAGAAACCAAAGGTGGGAAGATAGTGGGAGGAGGGGAGCTGCTCTGCCGAAACCCTAGTTTGTTGCAACCCCTGTAATTCTCTCATACTCTTTCCTAACTCTGATTACGATACCTAGATTCTCATTCCATGTGCCTTAATTTCCCCTTTTCTGTTCTCTCGTGAACCCTAGAATTTATCGTGTGCAAGAGTCCACACTCCTCTTGCTTTGATACTTCAAATTTCAACCAACAAATCATTAGTTGGATCCTCAGCGATAGAGAGAGTAGAGAAATGAAAGGAAACCCCCAGAGTTTACCTAGAACGGTCGAGATTGTCCCCGAGCTCTTCAAGGGGCGGATCAACACGCAGTCTGACAAACAACATTGCCGAACAACATTGCCGAATGACAAGATTGACGAAATCAAACAAACTTAAACAAAAAAGGATGTGGTTGAAGACGACGGAGATCTTTGCTTTCTTTGGCAGCTAGTTAGGTTCCTTTGCTTTTCGATAATTTAGGATGCTTTTTAGATTTTAGATAGATTTTTTTCAACAAACAAGCTCACAATATAACGATGATCATATTTATTTTAAATATAAAATTTCATACTTTACCAACAAACAAGGTTATCTCAATTTAACTTTTTTTTTTTTTTTACCGTGGGTAAGAAGTGGATCGACAAGCGATCCTGAAGCCATCCGAAGATGACTTGTTAGACCCTACGCAGAGGGTCGCCAAACAAACGAAAAGAAAAAAATAAAAAACAACATAAAATAAAAGCTAAAGCAACTAGAAAATTACAACCCTGATGTCTTGAGATCTTGTCTTGATTCTTGATAACTGGACTGCTGTTGAGAGTACTTTAGGTGGTGATGATGTCGGATCTAGACCCAAGGTCGTAGATCAAAGCGCCTGGCTATATTGGGTTTATCGGATTTGTGGGTTTTCCAATTTTTGGTGGGTTTACCAGATTTGGGGAAAAACAGATTTGGGTTATCAAATCTGTAGATTAGGGAATAAAAACAGAGTTGGAGAGGACAATTGGGTGTGCATGTTAACAAGCAGATTGAAACAGGTTTTTTTTTAGAACCGGGAAAGGTTGGAGACACGGAGAGGTTACCTGAGAGGCGGGAGACGGAGAGGAAAGATAGGCGGAGGTTGATGCAGAGGGATACAACAACATCGACCCAGCAGTGGAGGAGTCCCAAGAAGAGGCGGACATCAGGGGAGAGCTGCCATATCGAGCCGCCGGATGAAAGATCCAGGAGAGGTATCGCCAGATCTGGGCTCGAAGGTGGGGATCAGAACAACAACGGCCAGTGGTTTAAGAATTCGATTTAACCGGTTTGAAGTTTGATTGGAGAGTAGATTTGGTTTTCAAATTGGGGATTTTTTGTGGCTGCGGTGATGACTTGCAATTTTGGGTTTCAAAATTGGGATTGGGGGTTTGGTTTTCAAGAACTTTAGATTTGAAGTTAGACACAAACAAAGGGTGACGACTGAAGAAGTAGACAAGGAGGCGCCGGAGGATGGAGAGAAGTGGGGCGGTCAGGAAGGCGAGGGTTGACTCGCCGGCGGCCCGGGATCTAACACAGCCAAAAACAGAAAGGGTGGGTAGTAGAGTGATACACATCTCAATTTAACTATTGATTGATGTATATATCTCCATCAAACTGGTCTAGCTAATTCGACATTGTAAACATGGGTACATGTTAGTTGCGGAAGAGGTTGATTGAAGGAGACAAATAAATGTTGACCGTTACAATTTGCAAAAACTTTAAAATGACCCGGTGGAAGACGTGATGGTAGGACCCAAGTTTCACTTCAATTTTTTTCCAACACGCTAACTATTGTACTAAAATTAATTATCGAAAACTATCAATCTACCCCAACTTATTTTTATTTTTTTTACAAGGTAAAAATTCGACCCATTAGACATGATTGGTGAATTAAGAGGTCGAATAAATCGGCAGTGGATAAATCATCAAATATGTAGAAGACATAAAACAATAAAAAGACATAACCATCAAATTAAAGGGTGCAGTTATAGGCGAAGAGTATTATAAATGAAGAAAGAACTGGAGCAGTGTGCAACAACTCATTTGTCAGTTGGTAGAGACAACGCTGAGAATCCCTGGAAAATAAAAAAAATATTGAAACAAAAAATAATACTCTTGTACCATGTAACTTTACACGTTACACAAAATTATTTATGTTATATATTGTAATATTTTTAAAAAAAAATATATTTATGTCTTAAACCATGTTAGCAAGTGTTTATAATAATATTTGATGAACAATTCTGATTTACATTTTTATATAAGTGAAATATCATTTTTTGCAATATTATTTTTATAAATACCGTATTATAAACATGTATTTTATCAATTTTGTTTTATAAACATATATCAACAAATGTTTGAAAACTAATTATATTTTTTTTTACAAAAATTTCAATTTTTTTATATGAAAGATTACAATTCTTATTCAATCTCCAAATCGCCAAACACAGTGTTAAAGAGAGTGAGAGAAATCGCCAAACACAAAAATTTCAATTGCAACTTTAAGGTTGTAGAGAAGCATACAAAATATTTTGGGAATTTTTTTTTGCAACACATAAGTTACATGAAAAGTTGTACAGAGGCACAAAAACTAAATCAGAGATTTTTTTTAATGAACAAAATATATTGAGAGAAATATCTAAAATTATAATTTTAAAATAAAATTATTTTGAAAACAAATTTGTAGGAAAAGTTTTTCCCTAAGAAGGTGAGTTTTTTTAGGGTCAGAAAAAATAAATTGTGAATTTTTTCTCAATATCATGGATAAAATATATTGAAAGAAATTTCTAAAATTAGGCCTCGTTTGGTTAAACGTGGGAAGTAGACTTCCCAGGAAGTAACTTCCCGAGATTTGTAATTCCCATGAATTCTACTTCATGTGAAATGTAAAAATATGTTTGGTTGAAAATAATTTCCCATAAATTCAATTCCTATGTTTTATTTGGTTAAACATGGAATTTTCATAGTAATTTATTTAAAATTACTCTTGTAACCTTTTACTTTTTGTTTAAAATCAAAATCTATATGGGCAAATTGGTAATTTTGTTTATAAAAAATAAATTTTATAGAAGATTTGGGAAAAAAGAATGGAGGAAGTAGATCTTACCTACCCCCTCCATGGTAAGTTAAATTCCACCATTTCATGGGAATTTAAATTCCTAGGAATTGAAATTCCTGGGTTTTCTCGTTTTAAAAAAACATACTAAACACATGTATTGACTCCTACTTCCTGGGATTTTGAACTTCCCGGGAAGTAGAGAGCTAACCAAACGAACCCTTATATTTTAAAATATTTTTTGAAAAAACTGATAGGAATAAAATTTTGGCAAAATAACAGAGTAACAGAAACACCAGTTAAACACAGACAGAAGAGATATTTTGGCATCTGACTTGAACTCTAGCCATTTTATTTTATATTCTCTTTATTCTACCAATTAAGCCATAAGACTTCTGTTTCAATATTAATTTAGACCTCTTATATTATCATAAATCGCTATATATACATTATTAAAAAAACTAATTTTTTAATCAAAATTTTACTTAAAAGAATAAATTAAGGAAATTTCACGAGGTACTCTTAAGGCAAGGGCTAATTCACAAGGTGTACAATTGTTTGACATATTTCATCTGATACCCTAAAGTTTTTTTTTTTTCCACCTCCGACCCTTTTTTGGTTAAACATAACTAACACCGTTAGTTATATATGCTTAATATATGTAAAATATACTTTTGATATTCATAAGGAATAAAATATTCAAAACTATAAATTTTGCTTGTAATATCTTAAATCATACTTGAATGGATGAAAAAAAAATAAAAAGTAAAATATAACCAAAAGACTTGCCCTCACGCAGGATCGAACTACGGACCTTCAGTTTACAAGACTGACGCTCTACCACTGAGCTATAAGGGCTTGTATGCTTCAAATTTGTCGCATATTAATAAACAACCAATGCTGATCTGATTATTCATATCACAGAACAGCTTGGTGAGTTGGTTGAGACTTATTTCATCCTTACCCAGATTTGAGGTTTGCATCCTATAAAGTTTTGAAAAAAAAAAAATTGCATATTACATTGTCAAATTTTTAAACGAATTTTTTTTCCCAACATGGGATAGCATCGCCAAAAGAATGGCTGTGTGCAAGTTTCTGGCGAGCAAATGTGTCTGTACATCCTTTCTGCTCTTCCATTTTTTGTACTGATGAATCCTTCCAACATTTGTTCAATCCACCAAGGACGATGGTAGAAATTTACTGATGAACCATTTTTTTTCCCAACATATTTTTTTTTTGAATTTTTAAAATTTGGATTGGCAACTAAAATGTAAGCAACTTTCATTCTAGTATACAAAACTACAAGTGCAATGATTGTGTTCTGTGTACAATCAGATGTAGAAATCAATCTACCCTATACAATTACATTTCCCTGCACATGAATGTGTATTGTATGTTTCCTGCTAACAGCTCAGTGGGAACTCAAACAAAAAAAACACTGAACCCTCCTAGTAGGATTGGCTACATTTCGAATTTTCACAAATTTTGGCAGCCATTCGCGTATGTTCTTCACTCCTTCTCCACTATGCATCTTCTCTCCTCCCTTTTCGTGGCATTACTCAAAGCTCATTCGAACCTGCAGGCGTCGTCGAATGGGGATGCTTGAGCACCCCACTTGCAAAAAAAATAGCCGTTCAATTTTCACTTTAGATGGAGGAAAGCGATGAGAATAGCTTTCTTAGTCTCTCCTCTTAACCACTTAACAGACATGGTATGTAACCTCTACTGCTTCTGTATATTGTAGCGTTCACATACGCTGTTGCTGTGCTCAGCCCACCACTTCTCTGCTTGATCCTCGTTGAAACGTTTGCGGCTGCACAGAGAGAACAAACCATGATCTGTTCATTTAAACCGATCAGGAACAGTGGCTTGACCATAATTCATTGCAGGTGATAGTAGGACAAACTTAGATTCACTGAAATGACAAGAAAGTTGGGTTTGGTGTGCTCAAAAGTATAAACAAAAAGCATTTTCCATTAAGTATTCCCTCCCACGGCTGTCAAATATCACTATCTATGCCTTTTCACATTATCAAAGCATTTTTGCACAATTGATATTTTTCTGGTCAAATAAACAGAGCCTGTGAAGTTAGAAGTTGCATTCACATTGATTGACAAAATAGATCTGATGATGCCATTATGTCATACTAGATGAGCAGGACCCCCCTTCAATAAGCAAACAGAAAACTAGTGTTTTCCAGGTTATCAGATTCTTGAAATTAGGAAAAGCATGCGAGCAATGTGACTAATTAGAAGAAAATAGTGCTGAGTTTACCTGAACCGGACACGCTTGAGTTCAGTGCCCCCACCTGGCAAGGAGCCAAGTGTTACATACACACCCGTCTCATCCTGTACAACCCATTCTGATTTCTCAGATTGTGTCTTGGTTCCATTAGATAACGTGCTTTCATTTCTTGGAGGCACTACCATAGTTTTCAGGGAAATGTTATCAGAGGCAAGATGATCATTGGAGGTATTTAGAGAGTCCATTTTGCTGCCTCCACTGTTTCCTTTTTGAACCCTTTCATTCATCTCCTTCAACTGTCAGAAATTAGATGGCATGTTTTAGTTATGAGATTCAACTATATCTAAAGACAATTCGAAAAAAAGTGTCTACAAAAGAATAGCTGTGACGTAATGCCTGTTTGGAGAAATTTCAAAGAATAAAGGATGGATACACAGATTAAAGGTGATAAATGAGCGTCATTCACGCCTGCTGCTGGTATATAATGAGCATATAATGTTCATGTATAATTTCATTTTTGAACACACAATTTTGTTTGTACAGCATATAACTGACCTGTGCAGTCAAAGTTTTGATGACTTCTTTTGCAGCTTTTGCGCTTTTAGCTTCATCAGCTGCCAGTGCCTTTGCTTCCTTATGTTGCCTTGATTTTTTCTCTAGTTCAGACTCCAGCAACTGAACTTTACGGGACAGTCTTTCCACCTGTTCAGTTTCATAGAAGTTATATTTTCTCAGCAGTGCGAAGTGAAGCGCTACTAGAAATCGAAAATCAAGACTTATGGTAGCAATGACAGAAACATCATAGTGATTAATGAAAACAGATGACACTTCATTAAGAATAACCACATGCTGCATGTTCTATGAGTATAACATGACTTTATAAGCTATCAATGATTCAATGCTACTCAATACTCTGAATGGTATGCTTTTGATGTACTAGGATTTCAAGATCAATTAGACTTGGGCAGAAAATGTAACTTAAAACATCATAAAGTTGCAGCAGTCATATAGTATCCATCCTATTCTTCAAATCAATAACCTTCAAAGAGTCACTCCGTACTTATACAGAAACAAACATCAAGGAAACGACAAGGTGAACTTGGGACATTTTCTTGTCTAATAATTTAGAAGTTGGATGCTCTATTTATAAATTGCATAACAGAGAGACGAGACATGCAAAGGAGAGAAAAACAACAGCCACACATGAACTGTGGCATCAGGTTACCTGTGCTCTCAGGTCGATGATTTCTTGGCTTGGACTCTCATACACATGCTGTGAACTATCTCTAGTAACTTCAGGTGATGCCGGGAGACTTAGATGTGGTACAGATAATGCAGGTTCATCCACTCTTGGATTTAATGAAATGGGGGATGACGATCTTGAGACTATCCTGGAACCAGGGGCAGAGGCCGAGACACGTGTATTTGAAGCTCCAAACTGAGGTGGTGGAGGACTTGGGTAAAATCCTGGCCAACTATTTTCATTGGCAATGAGAGAACTGCTACTGTCACTTTTTTCCAGTTTCACACTGGACTTTGAGCTTGCAATGTCGTTTTTCCTGAGAGTATCAACAAATGAAAGTCTGGAGAGGTGTCCAGTAAGTTTGGAAGCCGCTGTCTCTTTTTCCATTGATTCACTGGACCTTTGAATATTATTTTTACTAGAAGGTCTAGGGATTTTCAAAGGCTGTCCAGGCTCCACGGTCTTCTTCAGTTTGGTAAAACAATCATCACAAACCCGATAAGGTTTGGTCATGTTTGGAGCTAGAGAAGCTTTCACAGATTTGCGGCTGCTGCAAGCTTTGCAGAAAACAAGTCCACAGTTGTAGCAGTTGTGACGTTTTCTTCTGAAACTAAATGGACTGTGGCAAGCAGTGCAAGAAGAGTGGTCAGCACTTGTCATCCATTTATGAAGGCAAATAACTGCAGTGAAATTTGTTCCACATGCTACACCCTTAACTTGTTTATCCTTCAGGAACTCCACCAAAGTGGGTTCCGTTCTGAGATCTGTATCTCCGTGCCCCAATTGTCCATTTGTACCCTTTCCCCATGTATAAACTTCTCCTTTCGATGTCAAAACTGCAACATGATGTGAACCACAAGCAATCTCCTCAATAACGATATTTGCAAGTTTACCTTCAACACGAAGAGGAATCATTCCATCAGCATCAGAATATCCCAGCTGTCCAAACTTGGTACTGCCCACAGTATAAACTTGTCCTGACATTGTCAGGCCTACTGTGAAATCACGTCCACACGCTACTCGACTAAAGCTTATATCTTCTAACGTCGTTACACATTCTGGAATGAATCTGGTTTCTTTATCACCATGTCCAAGTTGACCATTATCACCATCTCCCCAGGTGAACAGCTTTCCTAATGAAGATCTGTCTATGGAATCAACAGTACTAACTTCAGGTACCATTTCGACAATAGCAGCTGTATGCCAACCACCACAAGCCACCCTAACTGTTCTTAACCCTGCTAAAGCTCCCACTTCTTTTGGCTTTCTAACGCTGGTACGATCTCCGTGGCCTAGGGCACCAAAAGTTCCATCTCCAAACGTGAACAACTGGCCAAATGAAGTCAAAACTGCAGTGTGCCAAGGTCCACAGGACACCCAGGTAACATGCAAACCTTCCATAAGCCCCCCTACCTTTTTGGGAACCCAATGACTGGCCTCACTTCCATGGCCAAGAAGACCAGAGTTGCGAGTACCATCACCCCATGTAAATAGCTCCCCAGAAACAGTAACAGCACAAGTGTGATACTCCCCACATGCAACTAGTTCAACATTAACGCCAGTGAGGGCTTTAATGAGCTTTGGGTGTGGAACATCTACTTCTACTCCATGTCCAAGTCTGCCACCTGACTCCTCCCCCCAACTGAAGATCTCTCCTTGCTTTGTGACCAGTGAAGCGTGGCGCCCCCCACAAGCAACATAGTTCACATCCAGCACAACTGTTGACTCAAGTGCCTTGGGAAGAAGAGCATCAATTTTGTTGCCAGTTGAACTACCAACTCTTTGAGTGCCACCACCCAGGATCCCTTCACCAAGGCCTTCTCCCCAGAGAAAAGCATCTCCCAAGGAATCAAAATCATCATAGCCAGAACCCTGGCTAGACGAACTAACTACACTTGATAGGCTGACCCTCACATTGTCAGATGCTGAACTTCGGTTATTATTGTTATCTAAACTAACTGATTGCAAAGTAAGAGAACTTCCACTAGATTCAGCAAGGCTTTGACTCCTGGATGTTCCAGTGTACAAAACTAAGTCAGAAAATGCCTTTCCAAGTCCAACTTGTGGTTGAGATTGAGAATGAGTATGAAGGCTCTTCAGTTCCCCTGGCTCCTGATCGCAATCATAAATGAGGCACAAAATAAATCAAAATGGCCAATTAATGAGCGTTTAATCAGCAGAATGTGGAGAAAGGTATCAGATTTAGCTACTGACAGATGAAGCAAATGCCTGAAAAAATTTCCTTGCATTTGGAGGAGTATCGGATGATGGATTGATATCTTTTTCTGACTTGCACTTGCGCCATCCAACATTTGAAATCAGTGCCTTGAGACCAACAAACCAAACTTCTGCTTCCTCTTTGTCCTTACATATCTATATGTTTGAAGGAAAAAAAAACTTCAAATTAACTCCAAACTTGTTTCATCCACCAAATAAAGCAGTACAATAAAATTTAGCCCCACAATACATATATCTACTCAAAAGCCAATTGATTCCTTTGATAACAATAGTTTCCATCTCTATCTGAAAAAATTAACAATCTTGAAAGTTGTTAAACTTACCAAATCCAAAGATCTGTCGCTGCATATCAGTGAAAACGATTGATATTCCTTCTCTGGCCGGGGGTATCGTTGAAAAGTGGCCTGGAAACATATAATTAACCAAAAATGATAAAAATGCAAATGAGGGTACAGGAAAATTAGAGGAAAAAAAAGGGAAAAGAAGGAAAAGTGTTAGACCTTAGAGAGACAGGTAATTAACCAAACTTTTTACTGTTTCCTTATTGTTGTGTGTCAACTTTGAATTCTCTGATCAGATTACATATCTTCTAAGTAAAAAGTTGCTAAGAATGAACCTAGACTTTAACATAGAGAAGAAATGAAAATCTAACTATCAGATGCAACAAAAAAAAAAAACTATTTATGGACCATGGATTAACAGAATGTGGAAATTTAAAATATCAGCATCAGCAGTTCAGCAGAACATTTTTAATACTCAATGATAGAAAGGAGAGAAAGGACAGATAGTAAAATTAAAATTACCGTCCGTTGCCCAGGGATAATCCTTAGTACTTGGTTAAGTTTAATCTGTCTCTCCTCTTTTCCTGAATACCATACCAGTGAAGATTCATCCTACACAAATGAAATTGAAAGCAAAGATGAAACTGAACACATAACAGAGAGAAATTTGGAACGAAATATAATGATAACTTCTATTCCCTTTATGCTATTGACATGCAAGGGAGGATGCGGAAAATTCACACATAGCTTGTCAATATGAATGGCTTACATTCGACAATCTAAATGGAGAAAATTTAGGCTTTCCCCTCCTTCCATACTTGAGCAAAGTTGCTCCTTTCTTCAATGCAGTGATTGCCTGCAAATGAGAAAAATGTCGTCGAAAGGTTAGTGTCTTCCCCAGGAGTAAATCAAGGACTCACTTGGACAGGCTAGCAATAATTATAAAAAGAAAAAGGATATTCATTTTCTCAGAGGGGGTAATGTAGAGGGCGGAATTAGTTAGCAGCATTACTAACAGAACTTAGAGCTTGGGTTTGAAAATGTACCCTACAAATTGTTTTTGCCACAAGGATACAAGGCAACAAGAATACAAGTGCAAAGCATAGGCATTCACTATATAGGACCGTGGCCTGTTTTAATACTCCAGGCACCCTACATACATGACAGAAGAGCCACCTAATGAACTTATTCTCACCCATACAGCAATATCAGTGTAAAATTTTTAGGAATTGAAAGCAAAAATTATAAAATCTTTTCAGGAAGCAACGGTATCCTTGCAATATCATATAACATATCTGCTTTGGATTAAACTATGCTCCAACTATAGAAACTACACAGCATACATATTCTGTACAACATTTCTGCCCAAGTTGAGAGTTATTAAATTATTTTTCTTTGTTTTCAAGAGGTGAGGTGAAAATGACAGCATCAATCCTTTCGAAGACAGATATACACAGGAACCGAGTTAGCAAAGAACAAAGATAGGGGTAAGATGATGTAAGGATCAGTACCTGCTCAATATCCCTCTCGGCAGAGCTGCTTCTAAGTGAATCACCCATTTAAGTTGCAGAATCCCAATTCTTGAAGAAATATCCATCAGCAGAACCCCACAGACAGCAAACTCCCAAACTCACCTCCATTTAAGTATTACTCGACAAAATCTCGGCTCTGAAATATAGAGCAAAATCTCGTACTCTAATCTTACTACCATCATGCAAGAACACCAAAAACCATGCTTCGATCAGGAAACAGCACACTCACTAACAACAGCGTTCTGATCACATCAACCAGAACGATTAAAATAAGATAAACGAAAATGCTCGATCAGAGAAACTGATCACATCCGCATTACCCCCACAGTGCTCAAATCCAACTCAAGAAATCCAAACTCCCCGCCTAAATGCGTGAACCCTAGCTAATCGACAATCGCAGTATCCTCGGTCCACCAAAATACTTCCAAATTCGTATCCGAAACAAAATCGGATCGCCGAAACAACACTGAGATCGCTCGAACGAAAAAACTAGAGCAAGAAACGGCGATCGGACGAATGCTGTACCTGCATTGACCAAAGGACCGATCACGAGAGCGAAATCGGAAACCCCAAACGACTCCAACGAGGACCTTGAAGCTTCGAATCAATGTTGCTTGAAGAATGCAAGGAAGAGAGAAAAGGTGAGATTTGGGAGGAATTTGGGGATTTTGGTGAGCTCGATTTTTGTTTCTCCGTGGAGACGAGATGAAGAAATTCGGTGAAAATGCGAAGGAAATTAATATTTTTGCGTATATTTTGGGCGGACGTATACTAAACGTGCAGCCCTGTTCGGGCTCTCTCTCGCGCCGTGTAATAATGAAATCTTTAAACGCTTGTTTTTATTGCACTAAAACTTTCTTTTTCGTTTATTTTATTGTTATTTCCTGAGATTAGGGTGCTACGTAAGCAACTTCGGTGGCTCCCCCAATTAACTGCAGAATCTGGGAGTTGAGGGTGGGCCCACGCTTGAACAGTCAGCACAGGAATTATCTTTTTGGAATCATTGGAAATATGAAGAGGCCCAAGTGTTTTGGGCCTTTCGGATTTATTCGCGGGCTCAATTTTCGGCATTGTCAATCCGATTTTTACCTTTTGGTTTATTAATGATTAAAAAATGGATTAATATTTTTTTTGTTGTTGTAACGTGTGGTTACGAGTTTATGTACTAATTTCACGGGTCCGAACTCTAATCGGTAAGCCTAAGAGATTCTCCATCTTAATTTTTTTGGAGAATATTGAGTTGATTTTTGATCTAGGAGCTTTCCGATTACATTTTTCAAAAATAAGAATGGAGTGAAAATATGGAGATCATTCCCTATATTTGGAGAAAACTCTATATATTTTGGGATAAACTCTATAATGGGAAAACTGTTGGAATGGGGCCAAAATTTTTTTGAAATATTTGACTTATAATTCTCTATTTTAGAGATTGTTTTAGGAAGTTGTTGAACATACTCTAAGACCATCTCAAACAGTTTTTCCAAAATTTCTCCAAAGTGGGAAAACAAAATACATATTCTTCAAATTATTTTTGATTCAACTCCACAACTTCCCCATTTCGTAGATTTGGAGAGTAATTTTGTTTTGAGAAATGCTGCAGATTTAGGGAAGTCTCTCTATTTTTTCTGCTGCTTCCACATTTTGGAGAAGAGATGGATAATCCGTCGAATCATAAAACACCTTAAAATTCTCCAAAATCTCTAAGGGTCCATTTGGAAAAGGTATACAGATATAGGTTATGAGTATGAGATATAGATATCAAGCTATGAGTATTGGGTATGGGTATGAGATTAATATCTATATCTTATATCTATTGTTTGAAAATGGTATATATCATAATTAAAAAAAAGTGTAAAATTAGACTAATTATTTCACTCCTCCCTAAAATTAGTCAACATCTCAATGACTATCAAAGAATGCCATCTCTCAGCAACTCACGTGCATATGAGTCCCTCTTGGTCTCAACAACCCCTTAGAAGAACCCTTTTCACGACCCTCGTCACTTTCAAATTCCTGTTTGATTTTGGCGTTCCATCACTAGGGATGACAATGAGACGGATGATGGCTGGATGATCTACTTCCATCACCTAACCCACCACCCAAAACCCTTCACCCTACCCGACCCATCACCCACTAAATATTTCACCCGCCCCGTCCACCCATCACCCACATGGTGATCGTGTGGATCGGGTGATAATTCCGGTGAAATACAAGACATCAAATTTCGCAAAAAAAAATTAATGAAAAACATATGTCGAACAAATCGACGAATAAACATTAATTACGAGCTCATTGCATTCAGGTTTTCATTTTTAATAGGAGCCAATTGCATTACATATCTTCAAATAAAAATTGTATAACTTACTTTAAGACAAGATATTTCCATTTTAATTGTCTGATAGGTATCTTGAATTAGGGTTTAAGTGGTATATTGGTAATTTCACATATAAAATATAATTATGTAATATAAGTCAGGTGACGGGTCGGGTGACGGATCGGGTGATGGGTCGAGTGACGGGTGGGGAATGTTTTCATCCGAATCTGATCCGATCCATCACCCGTTCACTCATCACTCATTTAATATCCGCTTTATTTTGGATTTTCACCCATTTTTTCAAGTTAGGTGAGACGGATATATATCAGTCGGGTGTGGGTGAAATTGTCATCCCTATCCATCACCTCCTCTCTTATGTCTTTCCAGGGGATTCCTTGCTCATTCTTTTCTAATTTTTTCACCTTGAAGCCATTTTGTTTCTCCATGAATGAAATCACTCTAAACCAAATCAAAACCGAATTAAAGAAAAAGAAAACCCCAATTCTGGAAATTTCTAACAAATGCATTAGGGTTCGAAAATTTTGAAAAGATTTCAAACATACTTCACACTACACAAATTCGAAGAGATGCAAAGTAAAAAGTTCGAATAGATGCAAGAAGGAGATTAGAAAAGAAGGAGAAGAAGGAAAAGAGATGTCTATAGCCCCCAATTTTCGTAGATATCTAAAAGTTTTAAAAACCCTAGAATTAGTATATGGGGATATAGAATTAATATTCATATACCAATTTGGATAAATATACCAAATATGATATATAGATATTGAGCCTTCTATATCCATAGACTATATCTATATATCTATCTCAAACAAGCCCTAAATTGGGGAATCGGTTGGAGATGCTCTAAAAGACTCGAACGGATAAGTCAGGGAGCAAGCCACCAATCAGGCTCACCCAAATCAATGAAGACTTGGACATCCACTATAAATTACACAAAGTGTAAGGAGTGAAATTTGAATTCTTAATCCCTTGCCAGGGTCACTTGTAACTAGAGGTTATTGAAAAACATTAGACACTAAAATTTAAAAGTGCCACCTAGAGAATTGTATAATATATGGGTTAAGTAGTATTTACCCTATTGGCTTCGCATCCTAGAGATGGTTAAGTAGTATTTACCCCATTGATCAAGATATATATGATGCTAGATAGGTCCGTCCAATGGGCTGTGGAAAGAGCCCAATTGAATAGGGCCCCCAATTTTACTAGGGCTCCAAGTAAATATTTTTTAGGACTTATATTATTTATTGTCCGATTAAATTACAACGCTATAATGTCTCAGTGGAAATTGGCCTTATCAATTCCTTTGTTGGTGCCTACTGGTCACAGGTTCAAAACTCAAGTGGGTTGATTTTTGTTTATTAATATTTTAACTTTTTCTATATGTAAAACTATATTGGACTTTCTTATTAACTGTTTTTGATTAATTTTGGGTCTTCTTGTCAACTAATTTTATTTGTTAATTTAATACATCCTCATGTTACATTATTTTCGGGGTATTTTTATTTACTATTTATATTATTTTTAGGACTTTCATTTTAACTATTTTTATTTGTTAATTTAACACAACCTCCTGTTATATTGATACAAACATAAAAAGTAAAAATGACTGAAAATCTAATAAAAAGTACTTCTGGCTTTTGTTTATTACTCTTGGTTGAATAGAAATAGTGTGGTATTTAAAGGGGAAGAGTGTAAGCCTAGACAATGGGCAATACGTATTATAGATTCTTGTAAACTACGTATCTCGGCGAGATGTAAAGGCCATTCGTCCGCCGACGTACGTTGGTTAAAACAACTTTTGAAATGAAGTAGGGAATGCAGTACGTGGGGAAGGGGGGAATAGAGTACACTAGGTAGGAGAATTAGAGGGAGATAGAACGAGAGTAGAAATGGGTGTGATTAGTTGTTTTTTGTCTCACACCCGATTGGCCTTGGTCTATCTTTTGTGTATAGTCCTTTGGGACCTCTTTTGTAATTACCGTTACAAATCTATAAATTTATCGCTAAAAAAAAAAATCTTAATAAATACTCCTCCTAAAATAGTTATATTTGATTTTTTCATAGAGTTTAGAAAAAATAAAAACTCTATAAAATGTTGACTTTATTTTTTTTTAATAATTTCATATAGTTTTATATAGTTTTTATCTTTATTAAAAACTATATAAAAATAAAATATTTTAATAAGGAGATAGTATTGAACAAGGTCTCGAAAATACATTGGACGACCCTAATCCTAGATAAAACGATGAACTCTATTGAGCGATTTCTATTGAGAGCAGGTCCGTGCCTAAACATGTTCAGATGGAACAATGGAACATAGTCCTTAAATTTTTAGGGCCCAATAATTCAGAAGCTCAGTGGCAAAAGTTGAAGCGTGAGCCCTTGCCATCCCAAGTTTGACTCTCTACAGGCCCGTATTATTTTTTAAGAAAATAAATAACGTGGCCTATTAATTTTTATCTTTTATCTTTATTTCATACAACCGTAAGGGCTAAATGGAGCATTTTACTTTTACTTTGGCCTATTAATTTTTATTTGACAATTTTGTTGTTTTGATATGGATTATTTATTTAATATTATTTATATTGTGTTTAAAATAGCTTGAATTTTTGCTTAAGTACCATATAAGTTGTGTTAACCCTAGCTATTAATTTGGACTATTATGTAAAGTTTATAATTATATTTTAAGCTTAATATAATTAAATAACATTACAAAGTAGTTTATTTTAAACAAATTATAAATTATGCTAATCAAAGACTTTAAAAGTGTTTATATTTATAAATATAATTGATTTGGAATTCAAACAAACCCATAATCTACCTTAATTAAAGTGAATTAAAATAGTTTTTATCTTTAAATTTTAAAACTTGTTGTAAGTGTATTTTTCTCAAGAAGATAAATAATTCTCCAAATAAACTCGGGGTTATTTGCCCCATACAATAAAAACCACCCAAATCATCTTTAGGTAAAAACAAGTGTTTAAGAATAAGTAATGACCACTTTATTCTTAAAAAAATTGATAAATTTAATCTAAAATTTTATAAATATAGTAGTATTTTAATTAAATATAAATAATTATAAATTTAGCAAAAAATTAATAATTAATTAATATGAGTAATTTTAATTTCGAACCGGGCCCTCAAAATGATTGGCACGCGCGGCCCTGATTGAGAGGTTGATCGATTATGAATAACTCGATGATGTAAAGGTATGTAATGTCCCAAGTAGGGATTAGGGAATTGAAAGGAAAAAGAAAGAGATTTAGAGAAGGATTTAGGAAAGAAGATATGAATTAGGGTTGAGAAGAGTTTAGGAGGAAGAAGAACATAGGGAAAGGAAGAGAGAGAGAGTAAGGTAAGAAGAAAAGGGGTAATTGGGTTTTGATTATTCTCATTGATGATCTCTCTAATGCAAGATAGGGGTATTTATACTAATCCCCTTATTACTCGGCTCGTTCGACTCGAATAACACCCCTAATTATATATAGTATCAATTTCAATGTGTTGTACGGCTACCATTGGGTCAAAAAGTTGTACGCATGTTTCTTGTTAAATAGGTCGCTCGTTCACACATGAATCATGAATGTAAGAGACCATTAAATTTTACATCATCGCGCCAATTTTATTGTGTTAATATGTAAATTCTTCTATAAACTCTCAATAGTATTCTCTTTTTGAGAATCTCAATAATATTCTCGTTCAGGGACGGAGCCAGAAATTTATCGAAGGGGAGACGAAGTTTTATACAAGTTGTTGATTCACTCTTCGACAGATTTTTTATAGTACGTTTAGCGAACCAAAACTATAATCTATATCTATATCTATATAATACTTTAAATCAGAAGACTTTTGCTTACGTGGCGCCCTCTCCACCCTTCTCTCTCTTCCGCCCAATCACGTTTTTTTTTTTTTTTTTTCTTTCAATTTTTTTCATTTTCCCAACCAAAACTCTATTCAGTAACTATTGGGCTTAATTCAAAAAATTAAATTAAATCTAATATAACTATTGGGCTTAACTCAAATTTATTTACTAGTCATTGGACTTAATTCAAAAAATTGAATATAACTATTGGTTATGTTATGACACATCAAATTTAAACAAAGGTACAATGATATTATTATTATTATTATTATTATTATTATTATTATTATTATTATTATTATTATTATTACTACTACTACTATGTACTACTACTACTACTACTACTAATCCTACTCCTACTACTACTACTGAGTGATTTAAAATATCTATATTTATGTATTATACTTTATATGAGATTTTAAAAGAAAATTCTAGGAGAATTATCAGATACATTTATGATTTTTATCTTAACTCTTATTAATATTTTATAAATTTTTTTATATTATTAAGATTTGAGTTTTAAAAAACCGCGCCATGGCGCGGGAATTGTACTAGTATTTTAGATTAAACGATGATATTTTAGTTTAAACAAAGTTTTTTTTAGTTTAAAACACAATGTTTTTTTGTTCAGAACGGCAGTGTTTAATTTAAAATTGTGTCAATAGTTGTTATATATTTTTTCTTTAAACGAAAAAATGATGTCATTTTAATCAATAACAATATTTTTTTCATCTAAAAATATATCGTTTAAACCTACAAAGTCAATATGCAACTTGTTGTTCTGTTAGCATGCAATAATGTGTAGCAAGATATACAAACTTTAAACTTGCATAATTTCTTATATAATTATCAAATTTAATAATATAACCTCTTGTTTCGAAGTTCTTTGGTTGAATTATATTGCCGAAATATCAAATTAAGTAAAATATAAAAGAATCGTGTTTTATTAAAAGAAATTTGAAATAATTAATCCGTGTTTAACTTTCAAACGGTCATAACTTTTTACTCGTTTATCGGATTCAGACTTATAATATATCAAAACGAAACTATTGACGCGTAGAACAAATATAGGTGATTAGTCGGATGAAAGGTGGGCGTATGCTCCCGCTTGACCCCGCCTAAATCCGTCTATGTTCTCGGTGTAACATTCAACATGCCATTTAATGATTTCAATTATAAATCAACACCAAATTATTTTTTATCGTTGATACTCGTATGTTGATATTTTTTTTTACCAACTTTTATTATTAAAAATCATGCTTTAGAAAAATACAAATACCATTTTTAAACCTATTTATATTTATCTATAGTATAAAAACGTGTTTTTCATAAACATTTTGATTAAAACGTGTTTTTCATATTTAAAATTTATAAGCATTTCGATTGAGGTAACACAAATATAATTTTAAATTTTTTTTATCCACGAAACTTTACAACCCGAAAGTAATAATTAAAAAAAAAGTGATGGAGGAGAGATCATGGAATGGAATACCTCTCCCATGCGTGTGCCTTTTTCACACCAAATAAAATGTTAATTCTTCTGTAATGCGGAATAATAATTACTCATAGGCTTGTGAAAAAAAAAATTACTCATAGGCCAAAGCAAGGATAAAATTAATTAGATGTCATAATCCTATTGCCATTGCAAATTAGGGTTGAATCCCCAATTTATCATTCATCCCTAACATTTTTTTTAAAAAAAATTCTCCAAAATAAAAAAAAAACAAAAATCAGAGTTTTCTTACCTACAAGATTTGAAGAAGTATTTAGTTTTGGAGCCTGCGAACGAAAAACCCTTTCTGGGCAAAATGAACGCGCGGCACCTCTCGTCCACGCGCCCCCAATTTCGAGATGTGAAACCCCTAATCCCTAAAGCAATCGTGAAATATGGCGAGTCTCAATCTGATTCGAGCCACAAAACCCACCTCGATATATTATCGAGCCTCATTCTCGGCGTCCTCAAGCCTCAGAAACCACAATTATCCTCTTCCATTCTCGTTCACCGGGTGATATTCTTGGTCTATGCGAGCGGTGGTCATGAAATCGGTGGTCGGAGTGTCGAAAAGGTGGGGAAAAATTACAGAAAAAGGAAAAAAGTGACTCGCCGGAAAGGGGGACAGTGCTGCGCTGTGTTGTTGAGTGCGCAGTGGGGGCTTGTCGGCGGCGGCGCCTCGCGTTGCCCTGGATGGAGGTATAATGCGTATCCATCTCCTAATCCTCTTCTTTCTCGGTTTGGTTTAAGGGCTTGGTTGACGGGTTTCAGAACTCGCTCTTCTCATCCCTTTCCTTCCTTATCCCTTCTTGCTTCCTTCAACAAATCTAATTACAAAATGTTCTGTTTCTGGTCTGAGGTGATCTCGGCCGGAGAAGACGTAGGAAAAAAAACCCATGGTTTCCGCGTTCATCGCGAATCCATTGATTACCCCCCGATTCTCGGCCCCCAAATCCCGCTTTGGCGGAGTGCACACCTCTGAGGGGAGTAAACTCCCCAAGGATGAGGCTGTTACTTCTCTTCTGAGCAAGGCTGGCAGAAAACTCAGGCGAAAATCCACGGATAAGGCAAAACTCAACACCCTCATTGGTAAGGTCTAGGTTAATACAATTGATTTCAGTCTCTTGTGGATCTTTTGGTGCCTTGGAAATACTCTCTTTGGTGGTTCTATCATGATATTTGGTAGGTTAAATTGCATTGTGAATAAAAATCGATTATGTACACCACTCTCATCTGATCCCTTTTGTTTTCTGGAGTGTAAATACTTCTGATTGTGATCAGTGTGAGACTGTGAGCAGCATGGAGTAGGACTTTCATCAACCTCCAGTATAGGAAAATTCAAGGGTGTCATAAGAGAATCTGACCTAAAATTGTCCCGGCTGAAGGGAGTCTACAAGGATTTCTCTATGCAAGGGTTGAAACATTCTGTCTATGGTAGTGGTCAGGACTCCAACTCGCTCACAAAATCCCATTCAAAAAATCCCTTCGGGGGTATTAAAAAATTATTCAGCATCATCAAAGGAAGTAACTTGAATTGGTATATACTCTATGCTTATGTGGAAAATAATGAATACACTACGTTTGATTATGAATTGTTATTCTACTTTGCTAGTAGGACAAAAAATGCCTTTCCTGCTGAAGCTTTGAGTGCTTTGTTGGGTACGGCCTTTCGGGGAGGAAGTCGAACTTGTATGTGTTTAAGCTTTGGTTACTTGGCTAAGTTGGGCAGTAATACAGTGAAATGTATACATATCTTTGAGATTGGCAACAATTTTTGGATGATTACAACTTTTCATGTTGAAATGCTTACTGATAGGAAGTCTGTCTTATCTTTGTTTCCATGGTTTTATTCTTCTGTGATAGTCAGCTCAGTCGGATACTCCTCTCTTCTGAATCCGTGGGTTCTGGCCTGTGTTGGCACCTTGCGTCATGGTGTTAGTAATTTCAGGTTTGTGGTTATGCAGGATGATAAAAACAAAACTCTTCCTAAATACCTTGGTGTGTCTAACTATTGTGCTAAAAAATCCTTGATATGTTTGAGATTGGATAGTGGTGTGATCTCAGCTTACTACCCTCTTATTTATGCATTTCATAAACAAACTGTTTCAGCAAAACCAAATATTTTCAAGAACCAGTCCATTAGTATGCAGCTTACATGTTTAATCTTCATACATCTTATTTATTTCACTATACTAACTGTATGCCTCCATCTATGTGTGCTATGAATGCCTTGGACAAGTCCTACGGCAAGAAACCAGTAGGGGTCTCATCACCCGAGCCCCTATCGAACACCCCCCGAAAGGGCCCTAAACCCTCTTTTGAGGAAAAACTATCTGCGGGTTCCTCAGGCCCCAGCTTTGGTGGAACCACGAGTCACAAAAACATGGATGGAATGAGATCTATGAAGCCCACGGAGAATCGGGTTCATTTGAAAACCATCCAAGGGCAAGTCCCAGTCTACTTCTCCTTCTCGGAACCGGGTAAACACTATGCTTGCGCTTACAAATCTGACTTGGTTTCATCCCTTCTGAAGGGATCGGTCACCAATAGCTCAAGGTGGTGGATTTGCTGCTGTAAGTCCTTGACTCTTCAAAGCTGTACATTTTACCCTATTTTTATAATCGATCGTTGGCTTGGTTTTGCTCAACCTTTTGCGTGGGTTGATCTATACTTGGAGATTCTCTCTCGGTACAATTGGGCAAGTGAAAATGGGTGTTGGATGTTTTGTAAAACAATATGTTTAAAAGGGGAACAAGGTATTTATGTTGGTGTCCTCTTTAAACAAAGGAACATTGCTATTATTTTGGGGAGTAGTAAATCATTCCATTATCAATATATGAATCCAATATTCGTAAGGCTCTCTATGAGTAATGGCAAAATAGTTTATCAAAATTGCATCGATGAAAGGACTCCGAAACTTAGTCTTTTCATCCTCATTGATGTTTTATGAAGATATGCTTCTGGAATTGTCGTGGAATTGGAAAGCGAACCTTCTAGACGGAAATAGATTCCATGTGTAAAAACGAGCACATTCAAGTTATGTCGCTGGCGGAAACAAAGTCCGAAATTGGTCCCGACGACAAGATGTGGAAGAATATTGAGTTTGATGAAAGGGTTTGGTCACCTTCCATTGGGCGTTCGGGAGGCATTGGGGTTCTTTGGAAAACGCACCAACTGCCAAATGTATCAATTTCCGTCTCCGTGCACACTCCCCATATTATTGGACTCAGACTAGAAAGTCTACAAAATGGTTTCCCGATTCAGGCTCTCTTCGTCTATGCATCACCAACTCCGAATGATAAAGATACCTTTTGGGAAACACTAATAACAATTGTAAACGAGTCTTCTATTCCTTGCATGGTTTTAGGAGATCTTAACGAAATCCTGTGTAGCACTGACAAATTAGGCGGAGCCGCTACTCGAACATCTAGATTTACACGGCTAATATCCTTAAAAAACGATTGCAACTTATTTGACATACCCACCTTCGGAAACCCGTTCACATGGAGAAAGAATCCGGAGGAAAACTACAACATCCGTGAAAAACTAGATCGCGTACTAGTTCACCAACAAATCATTACAGCGTTCCCCAATATGATAACCCATAACGGTGCCTTCTCTTCCTCGGATCACTGCCCAATTTCTATCTCAATTAACGATGACTCTACCTTCAAACCCCCGCCTTTTAAATTTGAGAATGTATGGCTACTGCGGAAAGACTTTCGAAATATTGTGAAGCAATCTTGGCGAGCATCCTGCCCTGGCTCAGCTATGTTTCAACTAATGTTTAAACATAAAATACTGAAAAGAAGGGCAAAAGAACGGAACAAAAAAAGCTTCGGTAACATCTTCCGGCAACTAAAAGAGGTGGATTCTGAGCTCCTGATTATCCAGTCCACGGGCTCAACGACAACATCCCAACCATATCAAACAAAGGAAAAACAGCTGATTATGAAGCGAGAAAAGCTCCTTCTTTTTCAGAAATCATACTGGAGCCGAAGGGCAAAAACTAAACACCTCAAACTTTCAGACTCCAACACAGCTTACTTTCACCGGGTGGCTTCAGGACGTCGACACAGGAAACAAATTCGAAACATCACCTCCTCGAGTGGCGCACTGATTGTGGGAGAGGAGAACGTCAGGAATGAGATAAAAAAGGAATTTGAAAATAGGTTTAAGAAAGAGCCGATAGAGGAAGGGCTTCTGTCTGAACTTCTGAACCTGATTCAACCTTCTATCTCGACAGAAGAAAACAGTTTCCTTATTGCACTTCCGTCAAACTTAGAGATCAAAACGGCGGTGTTCAGTCTGGGTAGAAACAAGTCCCCAGGCCCAGATGGATTTACAGCTGAATTCTACACCAAATACTGGGATATTGTCGGGAAATGAGTGATTTGTGCGGTTAAAGGATTTTTTCACTCCGGGAGAATGCTACGCCAAATAAACCATACGTTTATCTCCCTGCTACCAAAAAAGGACGACCCAACATCCACCTGTCACTACAGGCCCATCAGTTTATGTTCAAATATTTACAAAATAATTTCCAAAATCTTGACTGAAAGATTAAAAAAGGTAATCGGGAAACTCATACATCCTCTGCAGGGTGCGTTTGTTTTCGACAGAGCGATACAGGACAATGTTCTCATAGCCCATGAAATCTTCCACTCCTACAAAAATCGTAGGGGACATGAAGACTGGCTGGCAATAAAGCTAGACATGGAAAAAGCATACGATAGGGTGGATTGGCACTTTATTAAAAGTGTACTCCTCAGATTTGGTTTTCACGCTACGTTTACTTCATGGATTATGGAGTGCATAACATCTGTCTCATTCTCTGTGCTAGTCAACAACGGTCCTACAGAAATGTTCTTTCCATCACGTGGTATCCGTCAAGGGGACCCTCTGTCTCCTTTCCTATTTATTTTAGGGGCAGAGATTCTGGCCCGGAAACTCGCTGCTGAAGCCAACATAGACAGACCCAACATTGGCTTTCCAATAGGACAAAACGGGCCCCGGGTTCCATTCCTCTCCTTTGCGGACGACATTATCATCTTCTCTAAAGGGAGTGTGGAGGCGGGGTGCAAAGTCAAATCGATAATTGATTCATATTGCAGAGTGTCGGGCCAAAAGGTCAATTACCATAAATCTAGTTTTCAGGCCACGTCAGGAATTCCAAACCACAAGATCCTTGAATTACGTAACTGCCTCAGTATCACAAATGAACACTCAATAGAGAAGTATTTGGGCTGCCCTATTATTAATGGTCGAGTCACCAGCTGTACATTTGAAGACATCATCTGCAAATCCAAACAACAACTGTCAAAGTGGAGGGCCAATGCGATTTCGCAACAAGGTCGTGCAACCCTGATAAACTCCAACCTTTCAGCTAAGCCGCTGCATGTAATGCAGAATTTCATGCTCCCCGCAGCAATACATAAAGAACTAGACCAAATAAATCGCTCTTTCTTCTGGAACAAGGATTTACAGTATCGGCCGTTAATTAGTTGCGATAGGATATGCAAACCAAAGCAGTTCGGAGGGCTAGGGATTCACAAATTCGGAGAAATGAATGTCGCTCTTCAGATGAAACTTCTGTGGAAAATTCTGGCAGAGCCCGATAATATTTGGGTAACGTTGATCAAACATAAATATCTGCGTTCTGCTAGTATTTTCGAGTACAAACGATCGGGAACTAGCTCGTAGCAGTGGTCTAAGCTCTCTAATTTAATTGACACTTTTAAATCAGGCCTTATTTTGTCGGTAGGAAACGTACGCACTATAAAATTCTGGACAGATAATTGGATCGCTACATCCTCCCTTGAATCTCGGGTCAGTTGCCGCCTGGGATTCGATCAGAATGAGACCGTAAGTGACTATATTATAGGGGGGAAATGGTGGAGCGAAAAGCTGCACATGGCCCTACCAAACAACATCGTAAGAGAGATTTTAGACATCCCCCTCCCGTCATCAAATCTACAAGACCGTCTATACTGGTGGCCGGATAGAGAAGGATGGTTTACTACGGCAAGCGCCTACAAATTGATAACAGCACAAGCCACAGCTACGCCCGATAGGAATGCTTGGATTTGGAAGATTGACGCGCCTCCAAAGGTCAAGAATTTTCTATGGAAGATTGCACAGAATGGCCTGCCCACAGCCGTGCGCCTATCGTGTAGGGGGTCGGCTGTCCCTGCTACTTGTTCACTGTGTAATATGGCCTCTGAGGACGAGGTTCACTTGTTTCTGGAATGTTCTTTTATATGGAAAATATACCAACTTCCGAGCCGAGAATAAACTGAAACTACACGTTTGATCAGCCAATCCCGGGATTTTAGACCCATTCTTTCCACTCTGGGCAACAGCCTAACCACTGCCGCTATGAGTGACCTTGCTTTCAGTTGGTGGACTATTTGGTACACCAGAAACCAACACTTGTTTCAGCAAGCAACAATCCCACATCACAACTCTGTCATTCATCAGATTAGATCACACGTGGAAAACTGGAAAAAGACATCCGTGGTTGAGGAAGAATGTGACAAAGATATGAGACCCTCACCAAGGAACTACCAAAGGAAGGCCGACAAACAAAGAGCAATTCGTTGGCGCAAGCCTCCTTTGGGTTGGTTCAAACTAAATTTTGATGGCTCTTCGTTACCCAACGGTGACAGTACGGCGGGCATCATTATTAGAGATTGGAATGGCAGGTCCATTGCCATTCAACACAAAATACTAGGAAGACAGCCGACCATTACAACTGAGGCACTTGCTCTCAAAATGGGGATCCAGAAAGCATTACAACTTAACATTGACAGAATACAAATTGAAGGAGACTGTAAGATAATCATAGACCATCTAAATAGGACATCTAAATGCCCTTGAGAAATTGAATTGATCCTATGTGATGCTCAAGTCATGTTATCAACTGTAAAAGAAGTAGTTTACTTTCACGTACCTCGTACGGACAATAGAGTGGCGGACAAGGTTGCACACCTTAGCCACTCTGCCCGAGGTAGTGATATTACAAGTAACCCAGGTCTTATTGACCTCATCCGCAAGGATGCTGCCGGGTAGGGTTTGTCCATCCGAATTTTTTCCTAATAAAAAAAAAAAGTATTTAGTTTTGGAGAAGATTCTATTTTTCTTGCTGGCTCCCTATTTTGAAGATTAAGATGAGATATTTATTAGGAAAAAAACTTAAAATTCCATGAAAACTCTAAAATTGTGTTGAGGCGTGAGGGTAATCTTTACCCTTTTTAATACTATATATTCTAATGTTCTTTGGATTATGTGAAGAAACAGTAGTAGTCTTTAGTTCAACTCCAAATTCTGATTGTCACAAATGCGAACTCCAATCAAATCTATAGTTAGGATGAGTAACAAAAGGATGCATAGCTAATTAAATTATCTCTTCTACTCTCAAAGCTTCAAGTGTTAACGTTAATTAACATACAAAACTCTCACCATTGTCTCCTTTTCCTAAAAAATAATGTACAGTCTCAATCCGGCCATCAAAGGAAGGGGTAACACTCAAATGCACAGTCACCGCCACCAACGATAGATCGAACACATTTCCGACTTCCCAGCGTTAGTAGTACCCATCATACTCGTTGAAACCCATGTAGTTGCTCCTCTTCGCCTTCGCCCCCCTATCCGCCTGAACAAAAAATAATCATTATTTTAAGTTCTGAGTCAGAATCATGTAAAAGAAACACCTTTAAAACCTGTATTTTATTTACCTTACTAATAAGTCTCTGAAAAGCCTCCGTCCCGTTCTCCTCAATGTACCTCTCAGCGGCGGTTAAAACATCATCCGGTTGCCGGAAAATGTTCTTCTTCTTGGGCAAGTACCAGACGGCGGTGGTGGCCGGATAAGGGTTGACGTAGAAAGGCCTAATGAAGTTCTTGTAAAGGTAGGCGGCGCCGTTGAACTGGGGTAGCACCAGCCACAGTATCAAGAACAGCTTAGCATACCCCCAAATGGGGAACCTGCATTTTGATACACATTTCAGTTGCACAATTTTTTTTTTTTTTTTTTTTGTTTTTAAATCACATGGAAAAATAACTTACGATTCGATGAATTTGGAGCAGGTGAGCTCGAACAGGGCGAGCAAGGAGTACAAGACCCAGTAGGTGAGCCATTGCTGATCGTCGGCTCGGGATCCACTCTCTATCGCTTTGATCGAAGCATGCCTATTGATTCACATTCAATACAAATAAGCTTATTATCAGCAATCAACACATTGCGTCAAACAAGACAGGGAGAAACTCGTAACTTACAATGGATATACAAGCGATACGACGGGTCCGGCAAGGACATCGAAGTTGTTGGCGACAACAGTGAGGAAGTTGGAAGAACCCATCTTTTATACGTCGTCTTGGAGAGTCTGTAATGCGGAGCTCTGTTGTAGGGTTTGAAAGAGGAGCTGTTTTTTCTGGGTGCTTCACTGCTTTAAAGAAGCCTTTAATTGGGGTGTTTATTGAAAAGGGGGAGGGTATAAAAGGGAAAGACAAAGAAAGGTGGGGAGAGATTGAATTGAAGTGGGAAAGGGGGGAAAAATAAGCCTCGGATTCGGATGGAGGTGAAACAGAGTCACCGGAATTACGGGCCTATGTGTGTGGCTGTATGCAACTGCATTGGAATTCGAGTACTCACCCTTCCTATATGTTTGATTACAGGTTTTCAAAAAAACATTGCTCTAAAGTGACCATGTTAACAGTCCCTCCGCATAAAATATGTAAATAAAAAATGATTACATTTTTTAAAAACTATACAAATCTTACCACCGAATGTGGGTTCATCATTATTAAAAAAATATATGTAAATAAAAATTATACAAATATTACATTTTTTAAAAAAGATATCAAACTTATATTTGATTTAAAAAAATTAATATTTTATATAATTTTTATATTGCTAAGGGAAGTGTTAAATAATAAAATATATGTCAGTATTTTATATAATTTTTAAATTGCTAAAAATAGTGTTCAATAATAAAATATCATATATTCTTAATTGGAGAGAAGTAATTTTTTTTTATCCGGAAAAAATTTGGCGGAAAGGTGACCCTTTCTAATCAAGACCATCCTTGCGGATGAGAAGGACAAGATTAGAATCGTCAGGGATGGAAGATCTAGAGCAGGCATAGTCAAGGTGCGATAGTCGATCAGAAACCTGGTTAGCTTTCTTGAACACGTGACGAATCTGGATAGAAGCGAAAGACTGGAGAGAGAAAGTGGAATTTGAGATGAGCATCTCATTTTCACCAAGGCAGACCAACGTCCCCGGAGACTGTTAATAATTGTAAGATTGTCTCATTCTATCATGATATGGCTGAGATGAAGATTTGAGGTAGGAAGAATGCCTTTCCAGAGCACGTAGGCCTCGGAGCCAAGTATAGAATGTAGAGGTGATGGACTAGCTCCGCTTGAAACAGGGGAGCCAGCAGAGTCCCGAATAATAACGCCAAAACGACCATTATTCAAGGGGGAGAAGACACCATCGAAATTTAGTTTATGCCAGTCTAGTGGAGGCTTGTTCCATTTTGCAGTAGGTCGTTTGTTTTTACTGTTGGTGCCGGCTTTGGTTGTACTGGGGTCATCATCAATCTGTTTTGCCATATTCCGGTTAAAATTTTGTTCCGCAGAGAATGATGCAATTGCTATGTAGTCGGGCTTGTTGAAAAGGGCTTTGTTTCGGAAGAACCAGATACTCAACCAAACAATAGCCAGGTTTGTGAAGGTATGCTTTCCAAGGTTTTCTTTTATTTTAGTTAGGAATTCATTGATATTGTTTGACTGCATACGGAAAGTCCTTAGCTTTGGTATCAGTGTGGGGTTCAGCTCATGGATCGAAGCAAGCGAAATAGGGCACTGGAGCAGAAGGTGCTCTAAATCCTCATAGTGGGAGTCACACATAGGGTAGTCTATAGGGATACCAAAGAAAATCCTTAACTTTGGGTAAGGTGTCAAGATGCCAAATCCAGCAAAGATCTGATTTCATGTGCTGCTTTTCGGTATGTATCATTTTGATAGCTGATTGTGTTGAGTGCAACCCATTCTTATTCCATTTCCAATAAAACATGTCTTGGTTAATATTTCTAGGGATAGGAGTTTGAAGAATGGAGTTTATCGTGGTGCCATCAAGTTGCTCTTTGGTGTAATCATGAATATTTTGGGTATTCTAAGTTTTGTCGTCATTTAGAAACTATTTTACAATTACTGTAGTATCACTGGTTGATGGCTTGGATGCTAAAGTAGAAAGGGGTTGATCTTCAAACCAAAAGTCATTCTAGAAGTTGATAGCTTCGCCACAATCAATGGATCATCTAATAAGCGCTTTGAGCTTTGGTCCTTTGTTCCAAAGAATGTTTCGGTTGATTCTGTCTAACTCATTGTGAATGGAAGTAGAGTTGGACCTTTGTTCCAAAGAATGTTTCGTTTGATTCTGTCTAACTCATTATGAATGAAAGTAGGGAGCAGAAAACACTGGATGAGATGTAGTGGTTTGGCCGCTAGGTTTGAAAGCGGAACGCCCTTGTTGGGAGAGACCATTAGTTTTCCATTTGAGAAGTTGGATTTTGGTTGAGTCTAGTATGTTACTAAAGGTGGATCGAGTAGCCTTACCAGAGATAATAGGGCTACCAAGGTATTTTCCAAGGTTCGTAGCGGATGGGATACCCAATTCATTATGTATTGTATCTTGAAGATGCGATTTTGTGTTTGGAGTAGTCTAGAAAAAAGATTTATGCATGTTAATCCTTTGCCCAGAAAGTGTACAATATTCTTGAATTGCTCTATTTAGTTGGTCACATACCCGCTTGGTGGAGGAGGCAAATAGGACAATGTCATTAGCAAAGGCAAGAAAATGGATCCTAATCCCTAGTCGAGTAATAGAGAAACCAATTTGGCTATGAGGGAGGGTTGATTCGTGGGCAATACCATGCGCAAGAACTTCATATACTAATAAGAAGAGGTACGTAGAAAGAGGGTCTCCTTGGAGAATGCCACGTTCAGGAGCGAAAAGTTCAGTAGGTTCATTGTTTATGATGACAGAGTAGGAAAATGTGGTTATACATTGTCTGATCCAGTTTACGAAGTGAGGGTCAAAACAGAATTTCTCAATGATAGTGAATAAGAACTGCCAGTCAAATATATTAAAAGCCTTTTCCATGTCCAGTTTAATCGCCATCCAACCATCCTTTCCCTTTTTCTTATGGAAAGAATGGAAAATTTCACTGGCTATTCAGATGTTGTCTTGAATAGACCTATGAGATTTGAAGGTGCTTTGAAGGGGGTGTATGATTTTAGGGATAATTTTCTTGAGTCTTGTTGAAAGGATTTTGGATATGATCTTATAAGTAGTGGAGCAGAGGCAGATAGGTCTATAATGGTTTGTGATTGTCAGGTTTTCACGTTTAGGAATGAGTGTTATGAAGGTGTGGTTTATTTGTTTGAGAATTCTTCCACTGAGGAAGAACCTCTTGACTGCTTTTGTTATAGTTGTTCTGACAATGTGCCAATATTTCTTGAAAAACCCAGCCGGAAAACTACCAGGTCCTGGCCGGAGACTTGTCGTTAGCAAGATTAAATAAGGCGCATTTAACCTCGTAGTTGGTGACTTGTTTAGTGAGGCAATTGTTGTCATGCGGGGTAATTTCTAGGGTGATAAGATCAAGTAGGTTGCTTGTTAGAGAAGTAATTATTTGTTGCAGTGGCATCCAGATGATTCTGTAGGCGAAAGTCGATATTTCGGGGAATTTTTGTTTCAAATATATACTATAAGAAATTATTTAATTTTTTTTTGGAAAAAAATATTAATGTTTAAATATAATTAAAAAGTTGATAGGAATAAAAAAATTATTAACATGAATAATAATTTTTGAAAAAAGAAAACCATATCATAAAATTAGGTTTAAATATATCAATTTTAGTTTAAAAAAGAAATAATATAAAGAAAAATTGGTAGTAAAATAGAAAGTGGAGATTGAACTCTTGACTTCTTACCTCATTTATTCGATTATTTTTATTATCTATTTTTCTCTTTTAACCTTATTTTTTATATTTTTTTATACATATTTAAAAGGGTGCCGCGGTGAAGATATATGCGACTACCCTCATACTACCTGACAGAGGGTAAAGTAATTGTTCCCTGTCAAAAATAATAATCCAAATTTACTAACTAGTATAGTTGATAAGTGCGGAGTCGATCCACGGAGAGATAACGTTTGAATGTGTTTCTATGCTAACTAGAGTAATGAAATAACAAGATTGACAAATATAAAATAATGCAAAAGAAATAAAGAGAGGAATGATTGCGAAGTTGATAACAATAAGAGTAAAGTGCTTCACCTGTGACTTCTCAACAATGGTTGGTGTTCATGATGCTTGACTTGATTTCTAGTTATTCCAATTCAATTAGTTATTCCGAATTTGGTTTAAATGGATTGTCATTCCTTACAGACATGACAATCCATTACACTTACATACAACCCCTAGCCTTGCTAGAATTTAACATACAAATAACATAAATTTCCAAAGTACTTGGCAGAATGGTCGTACTATCCCTCCTAAGCAACTAGCATATATCGAGAGTTGTCATCCCCTTCAACTCTAGCAACTTAAGAATCGATGTTTAACCAAGCTGTCATTACCCTACACGGCCGAGATCTCCTTACGAACCTTTTTTTTATTTTGATCGCTACAAAAGGTGTAATTATTCTTACAAACTAATTTAAACCCTAGCAAGATGCAATTCTACCAAGGTGATCCGTGAAGAAAGAATTAACAACATAGAATAAGTACAAAAGTAAAGAAATAATCATAGGAATAACATAGAAATCAAAGCCGCACAATTCAGTCAACCATGTTTTCAATCACAGGCGAAACAATGAGTTTAGTTACTCATAACTTGAGAAACTTTCTACTTCAATCGTAAAGTATGTTCTCCTTAAAAAAAAAACCTCTGAAAACAACTTAAATAAACTAAATGTCATGCCTAGAAAACCCTAGAAAGTTTGGATAACTATTTCCTAAATTAATGATTTAGAAAAGATCTCGCAAATCTTCTGATACTGCGAAACCAGCGGGCGCCGCACCGGTATTGGAGTGACGGGGCGCCGCTTTTTCTATGTTCCATTTTCTTCCTTTATCTTCGATCCTCGTCTCCTTATCACTTCTTTTGATTCTTTTTATTTCCTTTTTATCTCCAAATCAGCCTTTTCTCAGCTCCCTTGATCCAGCATTCGCCTCTCTTCAAGCTCGGAATGTAAATCTGCATAATAGGCACAAAATTGCGTAGACTCCAAACTTGAATGCCCAAATGAACAACAATGCAAATTAACTATTAAACATGCAATATACACACTCTAATGCACCTAAAACCATCTATAATGTCTATCTAAAATATAAATTATCAAACTCCCCCACACTTAAGCTCTTGCTTGTCCTCAAGCAAAAAATTAGAATAACGCATAAATCATCCATCCCACTTGAATCTCTTTCATGTCTTAACCCTATCAAAAACAACATAATATAGCAGGTGCAAACACGAATAAAGCAAACAGACGTCCTAGCATGTATTTGAGTGATCAAGTAGCCCGCATGCCTATCCATCCAACCTCACAGGGAATAATGAGTTTCTCTCACTCTCATGTGTTTAGGCTTTAAGAACAACTCTCAGCTCAATTCTATATACAAAAATCATCTTAAGCATTGACATTTATATAGCAATATCTCCACCAAATACATCAAAGCAAATAAAAAACACCAAGAGGACTTTTCCTCAATGGAATACTTCAAAGAAGACTCCATTTGGTGTGGTTGTGATGGCGCTTGGTAGAAATAACAAGGCAAGGAGTATATTTGGCTATGTGGTACTTTCAAATCCGGGAACTAAGATTCCTAAAACTTCCAAAATCACTCGAAACAACTCAAAATTACATTAAGCTTCCAGCAGAATACGAACAAACCCTTAACCAAACATTCATCCAACTCTCACATGCAAAAATGAAACTAAGACTCTATATTTCAATGCATAATATTTTTTCCTTTTTTTTTCTTTTTTTTTTGATTTTTCCTTTTTATTTTCACTTTTCATTTTTCTTTTTCTTTTCTTTAGAGCCACTAATCAATACAATATGAAGAAAATAAAGCACATAACATTACAACTCTTTGCCAAGCATTCAATGCATATAAACCATAGCTTTTCTTCTCTAAATGATCAATCCGTAATCAATTCTAAATTCTTATTCCCAGATGGCTCAGGCTTATTGTTGGCTAAAGATACATGTATTTTGTGGAGCTTCAAAAGAAATGGACAAAGGCTCTAAAATTGGCTTCAAACAAAGGTATAATGTAGGGTAGATATGAATAAATATGGGCTAAGAATAGTTGCCTCTATTATATGAAACTCATAAGCAATGGTCATTTCTTTTAGTCCGTCTCAATAATAATAACCATATCAATACTCAGAGATAAATGCACAAGAAGAGTGAATCACACAACATAGCAGCGGGAAAATAAATGTAATCCCTATAAGACAAAAGATTATCGCTAGGACAAGTATTTGTTAGATTTCAACCATATCTAGGAACTTAGACCATACATGCTAATCCATCCAAAATTTCAAGGAATTTATATGATTATATTGAAATAGAAATAGAGGACAAAATATAGCCAGATGGGTGTTTAGATAATACATAAGTGTAATGCATGGTATATATATAATTTTTTTTTGACATTTTTAACTTTTTTCTTCTTTGATTTTCTGAAATTTAGACATACTAGAAATAAACATGATGCATGATAACAAAGACTAAAACTGTAAATGGACTAAACATGAAACTGGAACCATAAACATGAACTAGACCAACTAACTAATATCACCTCCCCCACACTTAAATGTTGCATTTTGCTCAATGCAAAAACACAAAGAACAAAGATAAAGTGCAAGTGTAGGAAGGGAGAAACATACCGCTCATTGGCGGCCGACGTTTGGAATGGTGAATGTTGTTGTCGAAAGGACTACCGTAACTTAAACATGAAACTGTTGAGACTAAGCTGAAGCTCATCTATCTGCTGTCCCAGGGCTTCCTGCTGGTGAGCCAACTCCTGAAAATGAATAAAGGGTCGTAATCCATGAAAATGGGTAAAGGATATGTCAGATGACGGTCGACATCATCCATGAAAATGGGTAAAGGGTCGTGATAACTCCCTCCCTTGATGAAAATCGGAATAAGTTTCAAAGGCCTTGACAGTCTGTTTGTGTCAAAGGTCTTGAAGCTTTAACAGTGTTGATGAAACACAAAACCTGTTCTATATGATATTATGTTCGAATATTATTTTATGTTATTATATGCTTCCATTATATTATTATATATACACTAACCTTTCAGGAAGTATTTTAGAATATTATTTCCTTCCTTATGTTGAAAATTTGAGAAGATTCAAATCGGAAGATCATGGCCTCCGAAGTTTCCAAAGATAGAAGATCCAGCTCAAGCCATGATCCTCTCTAGCCGTTGGTGAAGATCCTTAGACGCCGATTTGTTTTCAATATAAAGAAAAGGAAGAAGAAGACAACCACACATCTGTTGAACACAAGCTTTCATATACTCAAGCCTTCAAGCGAGATCTGTCTTCTTTGTGTGCTCTCTGCTAGTCCTTAAGAGTCTGTTATTTCATTTCAAAGCATTTGAGAGTTACACAGTGAGCTTATAGGATATATTTTGTTATAGTGTTATACTCGAGAGTTTGTAACTCAGGAAGTGAACACTAGGCGATTGATTCACTAAGTGTAAGAGGATTGTACTAGATAGCATAGAGAGGTGGGGCTCTTCTAGATTGGTCTAGGACTCCAAGGGAACATGAGTTGACTATATTGCAATTGTATAGGAGAGAGGCTTCTCAGTGAGCTATTAGGATCCTAAGTCTTGTGAATCAATAAAAGCCGGTTGAATCCTAGGGTTGTGGAAGAACCCTAGGCGGGGACGTAGGCCAAGTTCGTGCCGAACCTCGTAAACAACTCATCGAGTCCTTTATTTACTGCTTTACCTTATTTCCGCACTTGGTTCGATTGTTTAACTTTGTGATTCAGGTTTTCAGAGAAAAGACTAAGTCTAATCTCAAAGGGTTTTGCACGAGCTTCAAAAGTCTTGAGACTATCTGCGAAAAACCGGCATACTCTATTCAACCCCCCTTCTAGAGTATTTCTATATTACTTTGTTTTACATTATCGAACCTTCAATTGGTATCAGAGCTTTACTCACTGCTTTTGATCTAACAATCTTGTGAGTTTTCGATCATGTCTAGTGAAGCAAGCGGAGGATTTGCACAGGGAAGGTCTACCAGCAGACCACCACTCTTTGTAGGAAACAACTTTGTCCACTGGAGATCATTGATGAAGATGTTCATCATAGACCAAGATCTGGAACTTTGGAACATTATAGAGAATGGGCCAAAGATTCCAGAGAAAGACGGACCAAATGGAACCAAAGTCGCAAAGAAGGAGTCTGAATACATCCAAGCGGATCTTGAACTCGTCTCCAAAAACTTCAGGGTCATTAACTTACTTTATTGTGGTCTTAGCACTGATGAGTTTAACCGTATTTCATCTTGTAGGTCAGCTAAAGAGATTTGGGACAAGCTGGTGGTCACCTATGATGTAACGGCCCGGAATTATGATTTTCGGGTTACGTTTCAAGGGATGAAACCCCTTGTTCGGATCTTGCAATCCAGGTACGGGTCGAGGTTCAAACTCATTTTTATTGTCAGTAATAAAGAGGGATTTCGAACCCTGAAAATATCGTAGAGCCGTTGGGTACCCTTAACCTGTCCTAGGGACTAACTCACGAAATTCATTTCAAACGGAAGCAAGACGGAAGCAAAATTAAGATACAAAGCGCCACGGCAGAGCCAGGTCAAAACCAAAACATAACTGGATGATTACCATTTATAATGAGTTAGAGATTTAGCCAGGTTCTTCGATTCGCAAAAAGGGAACCCTATTGTGACCTAAATCTGCCATGTTTTACAGTAACTTTTATATCGATTTCTGCATACATTTCATTCATTTGGGCTAAGATAGTACAGAATCTATGTAGCTTATGTTTATTTGCCAAATTATGGAATCTACACCAGTTTTTATTTAAATTCGCAGAATTCAAGACGTTTTACAACAATTCTAAAGAAGGTTAGAAAAGCTCGGAAATCCACTACAGAAGTCCAAGGTCAAAGAAGCAGCGGAACCAGTCGAATCAAGCTGAGAGCCCAGGTTACTCGATCTCGAGTGAACCTTACTCGATCTCGACGAACATGTCCGAGCACAGGCCTTGTCGACTAAGAGCAGTGTCGAGAGCCAGACCAACCCAACTCCGGAAGCCAACTCGATCTCGAGTATAGCTTGTCGAGATCGACAAAGCCTAGACGACACACCCGGAGTCGATGAAGCTGTGCCATGCCAAGAAGCCGAAGACGAAGACGCCGAGCAGAACCCTACTCGATCTCGAGGAGGCCTGGTCGAGATCGAGGAGCCACCCTGCGCCAGTCCGAGTCCATGCCGAGGAGGAGTCCTCGACAACAGCAGCGAGCCATCCTCGACCACACCTCTACTCGATCTCGAGTTGTCCTAGTCGAGATCGAGGAGCCAAGGAGCTCAGATCCGAGCCTTGTCGAGCATCAGTCATTCGAGGAGCCAAGCCACACCAGTCGACGACAATCCTACTCGATGTCGAGTAGCCTTTGTCGATATCGAGTAGCCCAGTTTCTGGAAACGCGTCGACGTGAGCAGTCCGAGTCGAGTTAGAGTAACTTGGGCACGAAGGAAGTCGAGTTGGCCGAGATTCTATCCAATTTGATCAAGTCTATCTATGAAAGAGGAGTTCTACCTACATTGGAAGATATTTTACAACTTTAGATATAGTTTCCTTTAAAGATTTATTTCCCTTAAGCAATTTATTTATCTTTAAGCTTTAAGTAGATATAGATAGAAGATTCTATCCTTGATTAGCAAGGAATAGAAGGCTATAAATAAAGCCCTAGGGGCTGGTTTTTTATTCATTCAGAAACACAATCAATTCCATTCAAGTAAGTAGGAGTAGAGAGAGAAAGTTTGTAGCAAGCAAGGTGGAAAGGCGAAAGCGGATTTATCTTGTTGGTTGTAAGCTTTCTTTATTTAATTTAATGCAAGTTCATTTCTTTTATTATTTGATGTCTTTCTTGATGATGAAGAGCGAGTAGTCCACCCACTTCTGGGGCTGGGGTGAGCCCGACGGTGGCCATGTAAGGTGATGCGGTAAAGGTCAGATCTTGTTATGCAATTCATCTTCTATCCCTATGAGCATGATTCTTTTGCGAGAGTTGAAGGTGATCCTGGTTTGTATTAGACTAACTCAAATGGTTAAGTGTGCAAATGTACATATTTGCACAAGATGTTTGAAAATGCACATCACTTTTTGATGTTTTGCTCCATTGGATATATGTGCATTTTATACACACCTATCTCTAAGTAAATATGATTAAATTAAAAAGGAAAAGAAAAAACTTAAAAACAACCAATAGCAATGACTTTACTTTATTTAAAAGTGATGAAAAGTTTTTGCACATGGGGGAGGTGATGTGCTTATATTTGAGCACTTTGTGTGCAAATGTGCACATTTTAAACACTCAAAAGTAACCATTGGAGCACAATTTGCATCAAAATGTGCATATTTAAGCATTTGCACCATACCATTGGAGTTAGTCTTATTGAAGCGAAAGTGATCTTAATGCAACTTGGATTAATTATGTGAAAAGGGTTAGTAACAATTAGGGTTTATGCGAAAGCCTCTATATGCCTATTTGTTAGTAACGAAAGTTATTTTGATGGAAAGCATGATCTTTTATGCCTTTATGTGTTACTTTGCATGGTTATCGTTGTGGTGTTGATACCCTGGCCTTGGAAGTCTTTTAGCATATTGATTTATTTCGTCGGAATTCTGAGTTTTGGGATCGAGAAATTGCAATTTACGTTTTCTGCATTCTTAGTCGATACAGAGTAGAGCCTCGTCGATCTCGAGTAGATACTGGTCGAGATCGAGTTGGCTTGTCTAGGTCGAGTAGTCTGTTTGCTTTGCTGAGTTTCTGTTGTCGACATCTGTAGTCGATATCGAGGACAGTTAGTCGATATCGACCAACTTCTGTGTCCTCGCTTTTGTTTATGCTTTGCTTTGTCTTTTCTGTCTTCGTTTTGATCTTTGCTTTTGTTTGTTCTTTTCTGTTTTATTTCTATTTCTGCTTTTGTTCCTTTGTTTCTATCTTTTCTGCTTTTTCTGTGAGATTTACAGCTGCATAGGATCCGCTGACACGCTTCCTCGTGGATTCGATCCTGACTTTCCCTTACTGCATTGGAGGAGTCTTGTATTTATTTGCGTGGGCTTAAATCTGGTTTGATCTATTTTATTATATTTCATACTTGATTTCCTCCCCACAACAAATTGGCGCCGTTGTCGGGGAAGCTATCATTCGCGCCTTAGGTAGTCAGATCTCACTTTTTCTTTGGGTTAATTTACAGTTGTATGCGCCGTTATGGTCAACCACCTGATTTTGACGGCTTAAACGAACCAGAGCACCTTCTACACATCAGAGCTAAACTGCAAAGAGCCATGGCAGCTGCGGAGACACAGGAACAGCTGATCGCAAGGCTTACAAGGGAATTAGCCGCTAAAGATGCTGCTATCGCCACTGAGAAAGCAGCAAGGGAACAAGCAGAGGCTGAGCTTGCCCAATACCCAACCACGACAGAGGACTATATGCACCCAACTCTCGTCGTGCCTGAATCGGCGATTCTTATCCCTGAAAACTCTTTTGAAATTCGCACTCAATTTCTTATAGAGCTTAAAAATAATGCCTTTTTTGGTAGATTTAATGAGTGTCCTCTTGAACATATTACAAATTTTTCTGACATGTGCCGTACTCTTGCTGAAGGTACAACTTTGGAATATGTCAAGATGAAGGCTTTTCGCTGGTCTCTCGCTGGACCTGCACTGAAGTGGCTTGAAGGGCTGAAACCAAGATCATTAACAACATGGGCCCAAGTAGAGCAAGAGTTTCTGAATAAATTCTTCCCACCCGCCAAAACAGCACATCTCCGCCAGAAAATCACCGCCTTCAAACAGAAGCAAGGGGAACCGCTGACAAAGGCATGGGAGCGCTACAAAGAACTGCTGCGATCTTGCCCTACTCATGGACAGCCACCCTACGTCATTCAAGAGATCTTCTTCAACTCTCTTGATCAAGTCACTAAGGACAGAATCAACCATTATACTCGCTATGAGTATCTGACAATGCCACCAGTTGACGCTTGGGGTGTGCTGGAGAAGCTCACTAACTATGACAACAAGTATGGGTCTACTGCAACCTATGAAGAGAACCCCTACGCCAGGCCAGCACCATCCATGCCCCTCTATGACCCTCCTAAAGAGATTGATCCTGATGTAAGGGAACAGTACTACAGAGATCAGAACAAGAAGCTCCTTAAGCAAGTAAAGTATCTTTCTGTCAACCAGCCTTGCATCGAATGCGGATCGCAGCGGCACACCACTACTGAATGCCCACACACAGAGCAAGTCAGGCTGGCAGAGCACCACGAGGAGGTAGCTTACGCAGGGGGTCCCAATCGCTACATGGGGGACCAAAGGTTTCAGCAACCACAATGGAACCAAGGTGTCCCTAGGAACCCCCCGCCCTACAGAGCTCCAGGACATCCGGAAAGGGAACAGAAAAGAGATGATATACAGACAGTCCTGGAGGAAATACGGAGGAATCACTCAGAAACTAAGCAGTCCTTCAACTCCGTCTACACTCAGATGCAAGGTGTCAACTCTAGGCTTGGGGAAATTGATATATGGCGAAAATCAGTTGATACACAGATTGGTCAGCTAGCAGCAGGAATCCCCAGACAGTCAGGTGCGCTCCCTGGATCTTCAGAACCAAATCCTAAGGGAAAGACTGGACACATCGCAGCTGTAAAACTCATAAGCGGCCATCAACTACAAGAACCAGAAGTTGGAAAGCAGCAGAACAAAGGGGACCAGCTAGTCGACCAGCAGCTAGTCGACATCGACCAGAGCGTAGTCGATCTCGAGGAGAAACTTCAAAAGCCCTCGTCTGCACTGAACAGCAACTCGACATCACCCAATCTGGTCGAGATCGACAAGGGTGTACTCGACATCGAGGAGGGTCAGCCCGAGATCGAGAAAACTGCAGCACCTTCGACGTCTGTTCTGGCTCCAAATCAGAAGAAGAAGCTGCCTTTTCCCACAAAATCTCCTAAGGACCCAGCAGAGAAGAAATTTCAGCGCTTCATCAAGATGCTTCAGAAGCTCTACGTCACCATCCCTTTCACAGAAGCTCTCAATGAAATGCCATCCTATGTCAAGTTCCTGAAGGAGATTCTGAGCAAAAAACGATCAATGGCTGAAATTACAGAGGAGTACAGCCATTTGGACATACTGGAGAAGAGGCCAGATCCAGGTAAGTTCGCTATAACCATTGGATTTGGTCCATATAAAATTAATGCCTTATGTGATCTTGGAGCTAGTGTGAGTATAATGCCTTTAACAATTTGGTCCAAGATTAAGATAGGTGCCCTAGAGCCTGTGGATGCTAGACTTTACATGGCCAACAACACGGTGGTCATTCCAACATGCATGGTGGAAAATGTGCTAGTACAAGTAGGTAAATTCTTTGTCCCTGCTGACTTCTTAGTTGTTGATATGCAAGAAGATCCTGCTTGTCCAATTATTCTAGGAAGACCCTTTTTGGCGACGGTGGATGCCAACATAAGCGTAAGGAAAGGAGTGCTCACCTTCAACATCAGCGATGAGGTAATTGAGTATTCCTTTAATAAAACTGAAAGGCATACAGGTCCAATGGAAGAGGTAAAATCTATCTCAGCTGGCTACATCACCTGCGGGGAACCCAAGGTGAGAAACATGACTCCTGAGGAGCTGGAAAAAAGGGACATGGAGGCCCAGGTGGAGGAGACACTAGTACAAAAATGGTTTTATACAACACCTTATAGACAACGGTTTTTAAAACAGTGTTGTCTATATTGGCAAAAACTAGAGTTTTGGGGACGCACAACGGTTATTAGTTATAACCGTTGTCTATGTAATTACAAAGACAATGAATATATAAAGAACCGTTGTCATACATATAGAAAACATCTCAAAGAATACGGTTGACATAACCGTTGTCTATGCCCAATCAAAACCGTTGTCTTCATACTTGCAAAGACAACGAATACATAAAGAACCGTTGTCATACATATAGAGATATCTAAAAAAATACGGTTGACAAAACCGTTGTCTATGCCCAATTGAAACCATTGTCTTTGTAATTACAAATACAACAAATATATAAAGAACTGTTGTCGTACATATAGAAAACATCTCTAAGAATACGGTTGACAGAACTGTTGTCTATGCCCAATTAAAACCGTTGTCTTGATAATTGCAAAGACAACAAATACATAAAGAACCGTTGTCATACATATAGAGATATCTCAAAAAAATACGGTTGACAAAACCGTTGTCTATGACCAATTGAAACCATTGTCCTTGTAATTACAAAGACAACGAATATGTAAAGAACCGTTGTCATACGTATAGAAGACATCTCAAATAATACGGTTGATAGAACCATTGTCTATGCCCAATCAAAACCATTGTCTTTGTAATTACAAAGACCATGAATACATAAAGAACAATTGTCTTTACCCAATTGATACCATTGTCTTTGTAATTATAAAGACACTTATGAAGAACTGTTGTCACGGATAAAAAGACTTCAATGTTATTAAAAAAATCTAGATTTAAAAGGTTTTTTTATATATAAACATAAGTTTTGTAATAAGTAAAATAAAAATTATTACATATCGATAAATACTAAACTTGCTTTGTTCATTGGTTAAGGATGGAAAACAACGACAGCCCGTGGGTTTTGTGTTCAATTCCCCCAGATCCCCCTTTTTTTTTTTTATAAAAAAAACCCTTTACACCTTACACGCCACAAGGGCGATTGGTGAAGCCGATCGAAGAGATGGCCCCGCACCGCACCTCGCTCCGCGCTGTTGGCTCCTCTCCGGCGTGGCGGCGATGGTGACCTTTAGCGACTGCTGCTGCTCGATCAGTCCTTCTCCCCGCTGGTCGCTGCGGCGCGCCAATTCACAGCCACAAGGGCGATTGGCGAAGTAGATCGAAGAGATGGCCCCGCACCTCGCTCCGCGCCGTTGGCTTCTCTCCGGCGTGGCGGCGACGGTGATCCCTAGCGGCTGCTGCTGGCTCCTCGATCAGTCCTCCTTCCCACTGGCCGCTGCAGCACGCCTTGAAGTGGATTCTCAATTGTTCTTCCCAAATCCGAATTCGTATTTGAATTGAAAAGGTTAGTTTTGATTTGAGATTCAATTTTTGCTCTTAATTTTGACATGATATTCAATTTATATATAGGGTATGATAATTTGTTTAGGGTTTTGATCTTGGAAACTAATTTTGTGATATTAGGGTTCGTGATTTTGAGGACCAATTTCGTCAAATTTTTATTAGGGTTTGTGATTTTGAGATTTTGGGAATTGCTTTGACCTTCAATTGTAGCCAAGTAAGTGATTCCTAATTACAGTTGTTTTCGGAAATTTGAGAAAGATCTGGTGAAGTCCTGATCTCATGTTTCTGTGCTAATCCCAAATACGGTATGCTTTAGTTGTTAATAAAATTCTGCTAAACTAAATGTTTTTGTTAAGTATAAAAATGTATGAGCTAGATCTGAAATCTATATTTTTGAATTTGCAAGCCGTTTGCAGTGATACCTCTGCCTCACTTAAGTTGTATTTCTTCCACTAGTTCCTGCTCTCTGCAAAATTTGTCCTAGTTGACTTGAAACTTGAAAGTTGTCTGGAGAGTCATTTCTCTTCAGTGACTTCTATGTTTGGGAATAAGTCAATGCAGATGCTTTATGAAAGTAAGTAAACCAAATAACTAACTCTTTGTAAGCAAACCAAATAATGAACTTATGCTTGGAAAAAAAAGTTTGAAATGCCTAGAGATATATTTTATTTTTCTTAAAAATCTCTGTTCTCACCCAAGTTTATTTTTCTTAAAAAAAGTTTGAAAAGTAAGTAAACCAAATAGCTATAAAAAGCCAGTAGCTTTATTATCTGGAATTATAAGTTTTATACGATTACGAATCTCTGGAATTATAGTTTATTCTCACAGCTTGAGAGTATAGTTAAGGAAGCGATGACTAAGTTCATTGAAGTTGAGAACATTGATGGCACAACATACCAACATAAAATCAACTTTGAGTTGTTATCTTAGATTTGTTATGGCTGCTCTTTATGTGTGTGTGTGTGCCTAACCTAGATCATAATGTAGGCTTGGCCACTAAATTAGATGGAAAGTTGAATCACAACAAAGGGTGTGTAACCAACACTAAAAAAATAGAAAACAGTGAAGAGTATGAAGAGATGTTCAACAAAAGGTGAGGCAAATAGCAAGGGTAATGGTGTGGGTAAGGTTGTATAAAATGAGGGAATACATCAGACACAAGGGTTTTCCAGCTCCAGTAGCACCCCGTTGAGCAGACCATAAAATCAGAAACTTGACAGTACATGAGCAATGGGTGAAATTTATGACAGCGAAAAATGGGATTGACGAAAAGTTGGGGTCGAAAGTGTATGACTGCAAAAATCTGTGCACCCCCTCTGCGAGTTTCAAAGGATGACAACAAGCATGAATGGTGCAAATAATTTTATGTCAACAGGGGAGAAAGGGGTTGTGCAAATTGATATTAAATGAAGCTAAAGTTCAGAATTAGAGAACCAATTAATGACATTTGAATGCAATTACCCTTAGGGATGTGAACATAAAATATTTAAGCAATACCAAATAGGAATTAGCAACTAGATGTATGGGTATAGCAAGTTAACATGAATGGTATAGGTAAAATAGTAATGCACGCCCTCGGTGAAAGTGATCTGGGGTGTCCAGTGTTCGATTGAGCTCTATGATACCTTTCCGAATAGGGAATCTGCTCACGAATCAAACTCACCGCTTCGCCATGACCTATGTGCTTTTCGGGCATTTGAGCTCATTTCAGGACTTCAAATGCCATTTTAGTAGTGTTTTTTCTTGTTTTTTCAGCAATTTCAATTTTTATCTTTTATCTCTTGTTTTTCTTATATATATATATATGAAAAAGAGTATTATCTTATCATTCATACGGTTATTTCGTTTTTTCCAGGAATTACTTTTGGAATTTCTCAATAGTCCAACAAACTTCTATATGTCGGGTAAGTTCTTTGCACATTCTCTCTTGTTGTGTTGAAATTTTATGCGCTTTTATTTGTTGTTATCCCTCACTTTTGTGGTTCTTTGCACATTTAATTTGAAGTGAATGAGTATTAAAGTCGAGTTCCAACTTTCGATTCTGATTTTTCCTTTTGCCTTGAGTCGACCATTTCTTCGATTCCTTCAACTCCTTGGGGATTCCTGAGCTTGTTAGTGTAGTGGGCTGCCCCTTGGCCTCCTGGATTAAAGTCGAATTCCTGAGTTTGGTAGTGTTGTGAGCCTGATTCATTCAGTGGCTCTTGGTCTCATCAGTGTCGTGAGCTTTCAGCTGATTAAAGTCGAATTCCTAAGTTTGGTAGCCTCTTCCTTTGAGTCCTTGTCCTCACTCTCTTGCTTTCCTGGTTGATCTTTCTCTAGATAGTCTCTTTCTCTTTCCAAATTTCCAACAAGCAGATCTCTCTCCTGCGCCAACGTCTTTAGTTGTTCCATTTCAGCCTTAAATTCTTTCCCATGTTCTATCTGTACACGGAGAGAAGCTGTTTCGGAAGTAAGTTGTTCTACCTCAGCTCTAACCATTAAGAGCTCAGCTAAAAGACTCTTGATAAACTTCATCTTTGTCTTCTCTTTCTGTGTCTAGTTGATTTGACTACCTTACCACAAAGTTAAAAGGGTGGCTTGATTTCATTAGAATTATAAAAGATTGTATATTTTAGCATATGAGGTGGGGAGCTTGTTTGAAATAATTTTGGTGTTAGATTAGGGACATGGTAAATGAAAATGGAAACTTCATGCTCATTGTTGATCAATAACTAGTAAATATAGTAAGTTATTAGGAGCTTTTACATTTCAAGGATATTTCAGAGCACCGTCATTTCTTACGAATCCTAATAATAAGTATACTCTTTAATTTCGGTGGTACACCACAAAAAATAGATCTGCTTGATCAAGAGAAGCTTAATTTGGTTGAACTTCTAGTGTTCATAGGTTAAGGAATATCTCACCTCAATGGATGACCAGTAGCTGCAGAATCCCTTGAACCATTCATTTCATTAATTTTTTTGACATACTGTGTGAGTAAAATCAGCAATCACTTAGAAGTTATAATATGAAGAAGTTCATCTTTAGAATTGATAACATTAGTGGATGCAACTAGAAGGTAAAGTCAGACACCCAATAAACAGAAAAGAAAAGAGGTGTTTGAAGCAAACAGAAGTGCAAGAGGACTTAAATTAGAATAATCTTAAAGGAAAATTGGAATTGAAGCTCCGAGTTTGATTCATGCGTCTTTTATATCTAAATTAGAATAATCTTAAAGGAAAATTGGAATTGAAGCTTTTTAAGGACTTAAATTGTCGTTCTCTCTTGTTGTGTTGAAATTTTATGCACTTTTATTTGTTTTTGTCCCTCACTTTTACATCGTGATATCGATGCAGGTAATTGATCGAAGGAAATCGTCAAACATTATCAACATATAAGCTCGATATATGGAGTATGCACATGAGTTTAAATCATTTATATATATATATATATATATATATATATATATATATATAGCTAGATTTCCGTAGAGATATATATACTCATTTTTTCCCACGACTATGACAAATGTTAGTTGTTTTGTAATTGATATTATATACTAGTGTTCTCAAAAGATATTATATACTAGTAGTAATTAATGTCATTGTCTTGTGGTATTTTTCAAAGATAATTTGGCGCGGATCTATTACAGCCTTACATGTGCTTGCACTATCGTGTGTAAATATGCTAAAATTAACAATATGCTAAAAAACAGGGATAGACAACGGCTAGTTTAACCGTTGTCATTAGTTCGTTCAAATTTAAAAATATGTTATTCACAACGGTTGAAATATACATATACAACGGTTATATTGTATATAAACATCAGTTCATTTATATTTAGACGACGACTAAATGGAGTTTAGACAACAGTTATTTGGTACATACACAATGGTTGAAATATACATATATAACGGTTAGATTGTATATAGACAACGGTTCAATTGTATTTACACAACGGTTAAATGGAATTTAGACAACGGGGATATGGGATATAAACAACGGTTATATAGCACATAGCCAACGGTTATAGTCCACCTAGACTACAATTAGATTGTACATAAACAACGGTTATATAACACATAATCAACGGTTTAACGGCACATAAACAACGGTTATATGACACATAAACAACGGTTATAACTGTGTAATATTGATTGTTGAAAATTTTGGAGTCTCATAGACAACGGTTATATAGTATGTTAGACAACGGTTATAACTGTTGTTTATAAGAACCGTTGTCATAGGTCCAACCGTTGTTTCATCTAAAACCGCACTGACATAGACAACAGTGCAATAACCATTGTCTATGTTAATAAATAACCGTTGTCATAGACCTTTTTTGTACTAGTGAGATCATGGCAATCCTAAAGGAGAACACGGAAAATCCAATCGACACAGACCAAGGTATGTCGTTATGGACTAACTATTTTTCGGATGCCTTGACAGGAACCAAGTATGGGGTCAAGGTCGACCAAGACTCCTCGACATCGAGGACCCTAGTCGACCTCGACCAAAGCCGGGAGCCTCCAACAACGCCAGTGTCGTCGAGTAGCAAAACAGAAGCTCAGCCCTCCTCGAGATCGAGTACCGTACTCGATATCGACCACCCTCACCAGCTTCTGCATCCTCGGGCACCTGCTTCCTCGACACTGAAACCACCAGATCGACCAGGCTCCTCGATCTCGACTTGTCGAGATCGACCAACACCCACCCTCCCTGGCACCTGCTTCCTCGACACTGAAGACACCAGAAGGAGAATCCTACTCGAGATCGAGTAGGCCACTCGATGTCGACCAGCCCTCCCCTTCATCGACTTCTGCATCCTCGAGCAGCCCACCGCCAGAACCTGCAAACTTGTCGAGATCGACTAGCCCTAGTCGAGATCGAACAAACACTGTGGTCCCCGATTCCGTCTCTGCGAAGGTAAGCCAAGGTATGGATCTTTCTTCTCCGATTTCCATTAAAGATCTATCTATACATGGGAGAGGTTTGCCTTGGTATGTGCGCTTATGTAGGATTTCCAATGATGAGCCCAAGGAATATGAAATTGGAGACAAGCTCTATGCCTCTAAATCAAAGGATCATTGGTTCCCTAACAAATTCAACAAGAAGCGGATGGGACCTTTCGTGGTGAACAAGATCCATTCTGGAGGATTACAGCTGATGGACAAGAACGGAGTCTTATTTGAGGCCCAAGCTTCATGGGCCCTGCAGATGCCACCTTGAGCATAAATGGAAAGTCGGCCTAGCGACTATAAAATCTAGAGCTTGTACATAGACTTTTTGGGACGTTTTTGGACATTGTTTTGTTTGTTTTTGGTTTTGAACATTTTTAGTTTTGCTATTGTGGGTATATGTCTTCTACATTTTTCAGGTCCATGGATAGAACCAAGCTATATTCAAACTCGGCCAGGAGGTGCTTCCATTCGAAATTTAGAGGCTCTGCACACCTGTCTTGTGAGTTTCTTTCTTTACCCTTGTTTTTATACAGTGAGGACACTGTAATGTTTAAGTATGGGGTGGGGGAAGGGCTTACTTCATGCATATATGCCATATTTGACATTATTTGTGCACATTTAGAATTTATTACTTGGAATTGCTACATGGCTATTTTGGAATGCATTATTTGATTTATATGCTTATATGCATGTTTTCCAAGGTTTGAAAAAATGACCCCCATTGAAATTTATTGATTAATGTCATGGAAGCTTATATTGAACTCGACGATGCGAAATTGGATTCATTAGAGATATAGCATGAAATTGCCTAGTAAAGGGAAGTCACAATGAAGTGCATATTTTCTTGAAAACCATAAAAGGCGGTAAAATTTGAAGTTGCTTTTGACATGTTGCATGATAAGATGATGGAGGACTTTATATTTCCATATAATGCTCACATTGTTAAATTCCTAGCCCTACCTATGCTTATGCATTTCACAAAAGCCATATTATGCCTTATTTCAAATATTGCTCCACATGATCTAAATATTTGCCATTCTTTACCTTATCCGGGGATTATGTTGAGAATGATGTTACATTATGGAGATGTTATATGGTTGTTGTTGTTGTTGTTGTTATCATTATTTGGAGTTTGGCGGAATTGTTTGAAATATATGGAAAATTTAATGAGTGAAAGAAAATCCGATCAAAGATCGACCCTGCTTACTGAGATAATAGTTCAGTGAGATGGGACACCAGGTGAGGAGTCCAACGCACTAAGTATCCGGGGCCATTCATGACACCCATGTTTGCGACTCGCGAGAAGGCAGTGCTGAGGTCAGAGAGGTAAAAGCATTATTATGGATAAAAGCATTATGAAAGGTAATGAATCTTATGGAGAAGGAATGTGGTATGAAATTCAGTTTGGAAATACTCCATTTCTCCGGATCATTAGCACCACATTGCAAAAAATTGCCCACCTTTAGTCTTTTACCAATCTACTCCCTATTGAGCTTAAATTAAAGTCCTCGTGATTATTAATGCTTTATCACATGAATTGTTTTTGCATAACCCTCCTTTTGTGAGTAGATGTTGCTTTATATATTTGCACATGCATGGATTTGTGACACTAGTACCTTTTCAAGGATGGTAATTGACTGTAGGGTTATATGGCAATGAATCTGATATGTTGAGAGTGTTGATTTCTTCCCCTGAATGACAATTAAAAGTATTGCTTGAGGACAAGCAAGGTTAAGTATGGGGTGTTTGTTGTGAGCTAACTCTGCCATGTTTTACAGTAACTTTTATATCGATTTCTGCATACGTTTCATTCATTTGGGCTAAGATAGTACAGAATCTATGTAGCTTATGTTTATTTGCCAAATTATGGAATCTACACCAGTTTCTGTTTAAATTCGCAGAATACAAGACGTTTTACAACAATTCTAAAGAAGGTCAGAAAAGCTCGGAAATCCACTACAGAAGTCCAAGGTCAAAGAAGCAGCGGAACCAGTCGAATCAAGCTGAGAGCCCAGGTTACTCGATCTCGAGTGAACCTTACTCGATCTCGACGAACATGTCCGAGCACAGGCCTTGTCGACTAAGAGCAGTGTCGAATGCCAGACCAACCCAACTCCGGAAGCCAACTCGATCTCGAGTACAGCTTGTCGAGATCGACAAAGCCTAGACGACACACCCGGAGTCGATGAAGCTGTGCCATGCCGAGAAGCCGAAGACGAAGACGCCGAGCAGAACCCTACTCGATCTCGAGGAGGCCTGGTCGAGATCGAGGAGCCACCCTGCGCCAGTCCGAGTCCATGCCGAGGAGGAGTCCTCGACAACACCAGCGAGCCATCCTCAACCACACCTCTACTCGATCTCGAGTTGTCCTAGTCGAGATCGAGGAGCCAAGGAGCTCAGATCCGAGCCTTGTCGAGCACCAGTCATCCGAGGAGCCAAGCCACACCAGTCGACGACAATCCTACTCGATGTCGAGTAGCCTTTGTCGATATCGAGTAGCCCAGTTTCTGGAAACGCGTCGACGTGAGCAGTCCGAGTCGAGTTAGAGTAACTTGGGCACGAAGGAAGTCGAGTTGGCCGAGATTCTATCCAATTTGATCAAGTCTATCTATAGAAGAGGAGTTCTACCTACATTGGAAGATATTTTACAACTTTAGATATAGTTTCCTTTAAAGATTTATTTCCCTTAAGCAATTTATTTATCTTTAAGCTTTAAGTAGATATAGATAGAAGATTCTATCCTTGATTAGCAAGGAATAGAAGGCTATAAATAAAGCCCTAGGGGCTGGTTTTTTATTCATTCAGAAACACAATCAATTCCATTCAAGTAAGTAGGAGTAGAGAGAGAAAGTTTGTAGCAAGCAAGGTGGAAAGGCGAAAGCGGATTTGTCTTGTTGGTTGTAAGCTTTCTTTATTTAATTTAATGCAAGTTAATTTCTTTTATTATTTGATGTCTTTCTTGATGATGAAGAGCGAGTAGTCCACCCACTTCTGGGGCTGGGGTGAGCCCGACGGTGGCCATGTAAGGTGATGCGGTAAAGGCCAGATCTTGTTATACAATTCATCTTCTATCCCTATGAGCATGATTCTTTTGCGAGAGTTGAAGGTGATCCTGGTTTGTATTATTGAAGCGAAAGTGATCTTAATGCAACTTGGATTAATTATGTGAAAAGGGTTAGTAACAATTAGGGTTTATGCGAAAGCCTCTATATGCCTATTTGTTAGTAACGAAAGTTATTTTGATGGAAAGCATGATCTTTTATGCCTTTATGTGTTACTTTGCATGGTTATCGTTGTGGTGTTGACACCCTGGCCTTGGAAGTCTTTTAGCATATTGATTTATTTCGTCGGAATTCTGAGTTTTGGGATCGAGAAATTGCAATTTACGTTTTCTGCATTCTTAGTCGATACAGAGTAGAGCCTCGTCGATCTCGAGTAGACACTGGTCGAGATCGAGTTGGCTTGTCTAGGTCGAGTAGTCTGTTTGCTTTGCTGAGTTTCTGTTGTCGACATCTGTAGTCGATATCGAGGACAGTTAGTCGATATCGACCAACTTCTGTGTCCTCGCTTTTGTTTCTGCTTTGCTTTGTCTTTTCTGTCTTCGTTTTGATCTTTGCTTTTGTTTGTTCTTTTCTGTTTTATTTCTATTTCTGCTTTTGTTCCTTTGTTTATGTCTTTTCTGCTTTTTCTGTGAGATTTACAGCTGCCTAGGATCCGCTGACACGCTTCCTCGTGGATTCGATCCTGACTTTCCATTACTGGATTGGAGGAGTCTTGTATTTATTTGCGTGGGCCTAAATCTGGTTTGATCTATTTTATTGTATTTCATACTTGATTTCCTCCCCACAACAAACCCCGTCATATAGACATCGAGCAATCAAAATCTGCAGAGAATACCTTAAAAAAAGAACGGGGAAAGGAGTCAGATCGAGCCACTCATTAGGGACCGGCAGTCCTCGCTGAGGCCACATAGTATGTGCTATACCTAATAAATATGCTCTAATGCAGTACGAAAGTCAAACACACTAGCATGCTCCTAGTTATAATAATGTGTAAAAATACTGTAAAGGGCCCAAGACAATGCCAAGTGGCATATCCCTCTCCTACCTCCACCCCCTTCCGATAGGGTAGAGACTGGCCAGCTCGTGAATGCATTCCATCATAATCGGGCGGCACGCATGCCTAACCCGCTCCACAATAAAGCCCGCAGGCATCTCATAATATAAGGAAGTTCATGACTCGATTGACTCAGGGTACCCGATGAGGCTGGGCTACCCTATGACCCTAGCAAAGACTCTAGGACTATCACAGATAACGACCGTTCTGTTTCAAACGCAATAAGTAAGCAGATGCTCATTCAATTAGTGCAACCTAAACAAGATACTACATGACATGCTTTTATGCATATGCAACACCTAACATAAAATGCAACAACAGGCATGAATGTCCAACCTGAGTAAGCCCCCTAGGGAACTTACCTGAAGATGCAGAGCAGCAGGATAACACAAGTAAGGGCCCAAATGCAAGTCCAAAGCAATCCACAAGCAATACACACCTATCATCAAGCCATTTTCATAAGCTACCAGACCAACATTTATACGCACGAAACCCAAGTTCTTAACATACTCGAAACCAATCGATGATAAAACCGTTTCCCAAAACCTTTCCGATACTATCAACATCAACCAAAATCATTTACTTCCAATTAACCCATTGATAAAATCGTATCAACCATATTTTTCAGACTCTTAAATCCCAAGTTAAGTCAACTAGTCAATCAAACAATTCTTTTAAATCTTACTTCATCAATTTCCGACATTTAAACCTTAAAATAAATCTCTCAAATCCAATTGTAGAATAATTCCGGCATTTTGGTTTTTTTTTAAGACAACAAATCCTTAAGGAGTTAAATCCAGGTAACTTGAAAACCCTTTTAGATAATTTATCGTCAATGCTTAACAAAAATACAATACCAACATTAAATCCACTTTACAAATCATATTTATAAATCACAACCAATAAATCATTTTAAAATTCCTAATATTCACATAATGGAACACCACAAAATCCATATTCCACTTACTACTATTATTATTATTATTATTATTATTTTAAATCATTTATAATATGTATACTTTCCGGAATTTATAATTATCACAAAAAAATCAGAATATAACATATAGTAATAATCTAATAACTAACAATGATTAATTATTAACATAACATATAACCATAATATATAACACCATTTAGAAATAACAACCCATTAACCAAATCAAATGAAAATAAAAAGCCCAACCCGAATAGCCCAGACCCGAGAGCCCACCCTGAAGCCCGAGATCTCTCAACACGAAGGAAACAGGCCTAGAGAAGAAAAAGGAAAGGAAACCCAGTAAACCCGGATCTATAGCCCAAACCCGGATAATCAGGCCCAACCCCAAAATAAAACCTGTCATCCCCAAATCAAAAGGGCAGAGCTCCGGAAGGCAGACGACGGAGCGGAGAAGGAAGAAGGCGCAGCCTCGCCGGCGTTCTCCCAGCCAGAATCGTACACACTGGGCTCCCCCGACCTCAATGACACAAAACGACACCAAACGACCAAGAAGGAAGGAGGAAGGGAAAGCTCACCGAGGTTCGAAGTTCGCCGGAGAAGAGATTCGTCGGGGTTGAATTGAGCTTCGTCGGAGTCCGATTGGCCGCATCGGAGTCGGAATCAAGCGAATCTGGGCCTAGGGTGAATGTAGGAGTTATAAAAAGGATGGCCTTTACGACAATTGAGGACGAAGTGAGGGGGGTAACGAGCTTACCATCCCTTGACGGAAAACAGGGAAGGAGAAGCCGAGAAGAGGGAGGCATCGGTGGTTCCGAGGGCTGCTTCTGGGCGCCTACTCGGCTTGGCCTCGCTGTGCACGTTGGAGGAGAGGATGGTGGAGCTCGTGCTGCTCCTTGGAGAAGGAGGACGGAGGCGCCGTCGACGTCTTGGAGCTTCGTACATCGACAATGGTGGTGCTCTGGTGGCTGCGCTGGTGACAAGAAACCCAAGAAGGGGTTGTTTTGTGAGGAGGCTGGGCAACGACAGCAGTGATGGTAGCAGAAATGGGGGATAGGCAGATCTGCAATCGGGAATGGAGAGAGCGTGGTGGAGGAAGGGTGGTTTTTCTGGATCTCTACAGGGGAGGAAAATGGGAAAGAGAGAGAGAGCTCCTTTTATGGTTTTGGTTTACTGAAATTGAAGAAAGGGAGGAGAGAGGTGTGCTCTGAAATCTGAGGCAACAGAGGTGTGGGTTGGCAAATTTCAACATAGGGAAGGCGACAAGGGAAAAGCTGGGCAATTGAGTTTTTAGTATCAAAACAAACAATTGAAATTAGGAGGGGGTTGGCGTGAGGGTTGCAGGCAGGGAACAAAATAGAGACTGCTTGAAGAAGTTGAAGGTTGGAAGGGAAAAAGAATACAAATTAGGATGGTCCCAAACTCTAAATTTCAAATACCCGGAATATAAATATGAAAGTCGCTCACTCGACCTTATCCCGATACGTTTGAAATACTCCTCGATTTTCCAATTTCGAATTTAATAAATGAAATCCGAACATTATTTTCCACTTCTCAGCACATGAAAGCGGGAATAAAACATATTTTAAACTCTTAATTTAATAATGCCGGAACTCACTTTGAAAGACTTAAAATAAATCAAATAGTTCAAGGACGCAAATTCCAAACCTCCCGAATCTTAGAAGTCAAGATGATTATAAATCACTATTTTAATAATTTAATATTCTAAAATTTCCCGGTCTTTACATCATCCACCTCTAAAAACAAGTCTCGTCCCCGAGACTAAAATCACTGTATAACATGGGGATGAAGTTTTAAATTGGTGAGTCCAAGGATCATGCCATTGATTCTGTAAGCATCTCATAGGGGCCCGTATGAGATCCTCACAACACCCTTGACGTGATCATAACATTCCCAATTGGCCGCAACAAGTATGTGATATGGGCCCGTATCACACCATTACCCCGACCTTTCGGTCACATTATAACTCGAAAAGCAATCATAGCGTCTCTACTGGGTCTTAGCAAGCATTCTATATGCGCCCCTATAAAATGCTTGTATCCACTTCGTGAGGCGTTATAATATAAGCCCGGGTGTAAAAATTCTCAAAAAGGGATTCCACAAGTGGAAAAGATTGGCCTCAAAATCGTTGAAATTCTCGGTAACATTTATTCTTTAAAATTCTAAGTAATTCCTTTTCAATCCGCTCAAAATCTTCAAATAAAACGTTTAACCAAGCAACTTTACACCAAAACAAGTAAAATCTTTTCGATCAAAATTTCGTCAAGATCCTCCAAAACCAAATCAGTTTCCCGCATAACAATCAATCAAATTCAGAAGTTCGGAGGTGGAATCATCCACCTCTAAGGGCTAATCCCATATTCTCTTCCTAGTTTCCAGAATCAAAACAAGTTATCAGTCTCAATTCAAGCAAGCTTCACAAGCTATAAGAAATGCATAACCAAATAACCAACCAATCTCCAATCAGTACATCATATGACAAGTCTCAAACATATGCCAACACAGTGCCACAAGGTCACATCAACATCTCTACATCCTACTACGGGTCATAATACATATCTCAACCACATAACAAAATCATAATAAACGTCTCGACATCACATCAGAAGTCATAAAAGTATCACCTCATCATAGAGTCAACGAAACAAAACTCATTGTCAACACATCAACACAACAAAGTCATGCCATTAAGATTCAGCAAAAGGGGGGGTCAAGCAGCATATCAATCATCGAATGTCAGCATACCCACCAGACATCATCTTAACTCATCACAACGCCACGTAGCGATCATTTAGTAATCAGACATCATTATCTCATATATATAAGTCATATTCATTTTGAAAGCCATATTCGTGATGTAACATATCCATAGGCATGCTTGCTAAACATATAATACAACATCATGTTTACTACCACATAATATAACATCAAGCTTTCACATAATATAACATCATGATTCATATATTATCATATCACAACACATCCTAACATGCTTCTAAAACAACATAACAGGATAGCAAAACATCAATATATCATGATAACACTAGTCACTACCAATTAGATTTTAACATTGCGTTTCAATAGGTAATGTTATTCCATATCAGGGTTTATCATGGTCGTTATCTAACATCATGCCAGCAGATATAAATAAATCACAAAATCAAGAAAATTCCTCACATCATACCAGCCAAAATAAAATACAATCCCCACTCACCCATCTCCACTCTCAAGCCAAGATTAATCCTCTTCTAGACTCAACAACACTAACTCCGACAAAATCCCCTGAAGGAATCCTAATTCATTTCGATACTCCAATCTCACCTCTCATTCCATCAAGCACTCCTACACACCATCCACCTCTATGTACCCAACTCCTATCTCTAACTTCACACCCGAGAACTCTCTCATACTATATCATCAATTCTCTTAAGGTCATTTCTTACACTTTCCCCACTTCCCAAGGTATCACAAGTATCATGCCCCGTTAGTCACACCTTCTCTAGAAAATTTCTCGATCACCGCCCCAAAATTCTTTCACCACTCTCCAACCACGCTACCAAATGACCTCACCCACAGGTTCAAAGAGGAAGCCCAAGACCTCGCTACTCTTCCCCTTGATGACCTGCTTGGGAAACTGATCACGCATGAGATGATCCTTAATGAAGACGATGGAGAACTTCTAGCAAGCACTAAGAACTTGGCACTCAAATCTAAGAAGGATGACAACAAAGATGGATCTGATTCCGAAGATGAGGATGACGATGAGGATGATCCTTTTGCTCTTATCACAAGAGGCCTTGGTCGAATCCTCAAAATGAAGAAACAATTCAACAACAAGGATGGATCAGAGTCTTCTAAATTCCGAGGTAAGTCTCAATACAACAAAAATGATAAGAAGACTAAACCGTTGTCTTGTTTTGAATGTGGTGAAACAGATCATCTTGTGAAAGACTGCGCTTAAAAGACGAAGAGCCAGTCCAAGAAGGGTGATAGATGGAAAAAGAAAGCCATGGTGGCAACTTGGAGCGATTCTGACTCGACTCCAAAAGAGGTACTATCAGAATTCCTTTCTAATATGATTGCTAATGAAGAGAAACTTATTGCCCAAACTAACACTCTTATTAAGAGAACTGTGGACCAGGAAAGAACTATTGAGGATCTGTCTATGACGGTCAAAAGTCTTGAAACTTCTTATTCAGGTCTTGACATTAAAGTCAAGACTCTTTACTCAGAGAAATCTGAACTCAAGCTAGATCTCTCGTCTCTGAGAAGTGAACATCATGACTTAGAGAACAAGAAGATCTCCCTGAATAATAAGATTCAAGACACTCTTGATTGGATGTTGGGTGAGCAACAAAGTTCTCTAAACAAAAGTGGTATTGGTTACAATCCAAGGTTTTTAAAGAAGCAGCATATTACCACCTTTGTAAAGGCAAAAGGAAGCAGAACCTCTCCTATATGTCACCATTGTGCTAGAAAGGGATATGTAAAAGAGACCTGCCCCTATAGAAGAAATGATCCATATATAATTCGTAATACATTTCCTGTTCATTTGAGAAAAGAACGGATAACACAAGTTTGGGTCCCAAAAGGCACTATTTTACCAAATATGGTTTATCCCAATAATGGATCCAAATTTGCTTATTGGTCTAGCCACAAAGGTTGATTTTTGTTTTGCAGGAGATCACCAAGGTGAAGGAGCACAAATGGATTATTGATAGTGGATGCTCGAGACATATGAGTGGGAAGAGTTCTCTCTTTCAAGATCTAAAGGAGCAATCCACAAGAACAATCACTCTTGGTGTCAAAGGAAAATGTGACATCGTTGGTATTGGTAGTGTTGGGAGTGATTCCAACCATAGTATTAAAAATGTCTATCTTGTGAATGGTTTAAAATATAATTTGCTTAGTGTTTCTCAATTATGTGATAGTGGCAACAATGTCAGATTTAACAAGAAAAGATGTCTAGTGTGCAGAGAAGATACAGGTGAAGTTATACTGACTGCATATCGTTACAACAATATATACGCTGTAAATGCTGATCAAGTGGCACAAGGAAGCTTAACCCGTCTAAAGGCTTTGACGGACGATCCAAAGCTCTGGCACAGGAGACTCGGTCATGTGAGTCCACATACACTACAGAAGCTTGTGTCCAAAGGGCTTGTAAGAGGGCTACCTGAGATGGACTTCAAAGGTATTGATATGTGCAATGCATGCACACGAGGTAAACAAACACGTAGCTCTTTCAAACCCAAAAAGGTTATAAGTTCTTCTAGACCCCTTGAACTTTTACATATGGATTTATGTGGTCCTATGCGAGTCAAATCTCCCAATGGTAAAAAGTACATGCTTGTTGTTGTTGATGATTTTTCTAGATATACTTGGGTTGCATTTTTAAAAGAAAAATCAAAGGCCTTACTTGAGTTTTCAAAACTTTGTAAGGAGTTGCAAACTTTAAGAAACGAGCCCATAGTGTCAATTCGAAGTGATCATGGTAGGGAATTTGATCAACTTCAGTTTGATTTGTTTTGTGCTAAATATGACATCTCCCATAACTTTTCTGCTCCTAGGACACCTCATCAAAACGGGGTTGTGGAACGAAAGAACCGCACCTTAGAGGATATGGCCAGGATTATGCTTTTAGAAAATGCATTACCTAAAACCTATTGGGCTGAAGCTGTTAACACAACTAACTATATTTTGAATCGTTGTCTTATTCATTCCATCTTAAAGAAAACTCCTTATGAACTTTTCAAAGGCCACAAACCACTTATATCTTATTTTAAACCCTTTGGCTGTACTTGTTTTGTTCATAACAGTGGAAAAGATAACCTTGGGAAATTTGATGCGCGTATTGATGAAGGTATATTTCTTGGCTACTCCACAAGTAGCAAAACTTATAGAATCTTTAATAAAAGGACCCAGTTAGTTGAAGAAAGTATACATGTTATATTTGATGAATGCAATGACGGTTCTTTGAGTGAAAGTGTTGCAGATATAGATCTTAACATCCATGCAGAGAACGAGGAAGGTGATGATGCTGCTACCAAGAACACAGAGAAGAGGAACATGCAGGAATAGATTCTCAACAATGAAGAATCGGCCCAAGGTGTTAAAGATTCGTCCAAAGCCCTTGGTGTCCAATCCAACAGTGTTGAAACGTCAGAAACTGCTGAAACTGAACCTAACAGGACTATGGAGTCAGATGTACCTCAAATCAATCCTGCTGGTGTGACGAATCAAGGAGCTGAGACTAGCAAAAGAAAATTCAAATACTCCTCATCACACTCATTAAAGGATATCATTTCTAACCCTACTTCTAGTGTTCAAACTCGTTCTAAACTTAAAGATCTTTGTGCTTTTCATGCGTTTGTTTCTCTTATTGAACCAAAGAAGGTAGATGGGGCCCTTCAAGAGCCAGATTGGATCATTTCTATGCAAAGTGAGCTTAACGAATTTGAAAGGGATAAAGTCTGAACCTTGAAGCCTAGGCCAAAGCATCAATCAGTCATTGGCACACGACGGGTATTTCGAAACAAGCTAGATGAGAATGGTAAGATCGTGAGGAACAAGGCAAGGCTTGTTGCTCAAGGCTACAATCAAGAGGAAGGTATTGACTACGAGGAGACCTTTGCTCCCGTAGCCAGGCTTGAAGCCATTCGTATATTATTAGCATTTGCATCTTTTATGAGCATAAAGTTATATCAAATGGATGTCAAGTGTGCTTTTCTCAATGGTTTCTTAGAAGAAGAAGTTTATGTGGCTTAACCCCCAGGTTTTGAAAGTTTGGAATTTCCTAATCATGTTTATAAACTTGACAAAGCGATTTATGGTTTGAAACAAGCCCCAAGAGCTTTGTATGAGCGCTTGTCAAAATATCTTTTAGAAAATGATTTTAAAAGGGGGTTGATCGACAAGACTCTTTTTATCAAGACCAAAGGAAAGGACATTTTGATTATTCAAATTTATGTTGATGATATATTATTTGGTGCTACTAACTCATCTTTGTGCAAGGAATTTTCTGACATTATGTGCAGTGAATTTGAGATGAGCTTGATGGGTGAACTCAACTTCTTTTTGGGATCAAAAGTTCATCAATCCAAGAAAGGGATCTTTGCGAACCAAAGCAAGTACACTAAGGATCTCTTGAAGAAGTTCAAGATGGATCAATCCAAAGCAGCCAAGACTCCAACGACCTCAACATTATCCCTAGATCAAGACAAGACTGGGAAGAGTGTCAATCAAAAGGAGTATTGGGGAATGATTGGATCTTTACTATATCTTACAGCTAGTAGACCTGACATCATGTTTAGTGTTTGCATGTGTGCTAGGTTTCAAGCTGATCCTAAAGAATCTCACCTCGTGGCTGTGAAGAGGATCTTTCGATATCTCAATGGCACTAAGGAACTTGGACTATAGTACCCAAAGCAAAAGGATTTCACATTAATCGGGTATTCTGATGCAGATTTTGCAGGCTATAAGGTGGATAAGAAGAGCACATCAGGATGCTGCCAATTCTTAGGAGCATCTTTGATCAGTTGGCATTCTAAGAAACAAAACTCAGTTGCCCTATCCACTGCAGAAGCCGAATACCTAGCAGCTGGAGCATGCTGCTCCCAAATCCTTTGGATAGCTCAACAAATGCGAGATCTTAGCATCAACCTCAAAGGCATTCCCATTAAGTGTGACAATACAAGTGCCATCTCCATTACAAAGAATCCTGTTTAGCATTCAAGGACCAAACATATTGATGTAAGGCATCATTTCATTAGAGACCACGTCGAAAAAGGTGATGTGTCCATTTCCTTTATTTCAACTGATTATCAATGGGCTAACATTGTTACTAAGCCTTTGGCAGAGGACAGGTTCACCTTCATTAGACGAAAGATTGAGATGATTAACAAGGATGCACTTTCGTAGGGGGAGCTTTTCCTTTACGAAAGATAAATTCTACTCAGTGTCAAGACACTTGAGTTTTATGTCAAGGTTTGTGAATTGAATGGTAGAAAACAGATATCGGATCGTATATATTTGGTTAATATCTTTTTAGATATTTGATCAAGTATTATTTTCATCGGATTTCAAAATAATTTATTTATGTCACATATTTTATCCGTAGAGATATTTTTGGAACAAAATATTTTTGGTTATTTCCCTCCTATTCTAAAATGGTTAAGAGAAGATTTGAATTTTGAATTGAAATATTTTTCAAATTGGCAATGTTATCATTACTTACATTGGAACCCTAAACCCTATCCCATCACTCAAATCTCTCCTATTTAAAACCCAAACCCCACTCGATTACCTCATAACCTTAGAACTACCCAAAACTCTTCCAATTCTCCTTCTTTAACCTCTCAAACTATCTTGAAACCCTAGTCGACTACCTCCATGGCTCCCAAATCAAAGAAAGCTTTCACACCCAAAAGACTTGGCGCCACCCCCAAGGGACGCCAGGTCACTGCTACTTCTCCTACACCTGAACCCACTTCTCAAGCCATCGTCCCTGTTGTTGTCTAGAGCACCATCGCTGAGAGCACGACTACAGTAACCAAGGGCTCTAAAAAACGCTCTGCTAAGAAGCCTCTCAATGCGAAGCAGAAAGGGAAAAAGAAGGTCATCGCTGAGGAGGTGGATGATCGAGGAAGAAGAAGAGGAGGATCTTGATGCTATTCTGGAAAGGGATGCAGCCAAGGAAGCCGAAGAAGACTCTTTAAGGAAGAAAAAGGCCGAGGAGGAGGCCGAGCTTGCAAGGAAGCTGGTCGAGGAGGAAGCTGAGAGAATCCGAAAGGAAGCCGAGGCGGAGTCTCTCAAGGAGGTTCCTTCTGAAGAGGAGCCTGAGGAAGAGGACGAGGAGCAAGACGAATCCGGAGAGGACGAGGATACCGGTGGAGACGACGCTGAAAGGTCCGGTGAGGACTTGGGGTCAGAGGAAGAGGAGCCCGAGCATGCTCCCTCTCCTTCTTCTCCTCCTCCTCCCCCGTCTCCAAAGAAGCGGAAAGCCTCTACAGCCAAGCCTCCTTCTCCCAAGCGCACCAGGAAGGGCACCCTCAGAAGCCTTGAGGCGCCTCCCAAGAGGTCTGCTCCAACACAGGCTAGAAGGAAGAACGCTGATCCTCCTGCTCTCATTCAGGTAAACCAATCCCTCCCCTCTTCATGGTTTGATAATGCCGAAATGGCTGGTTAGTGGGTAGATGAGTTTCGAACTCGATCTGCTGTTCTGATTTTTTAGATATTGCGTTTTTTGAAGCTTTGAATTTACCATGCATTGCTCTTCTTAAAAAATCCCCAGCCTGGACCCTTCTAAATCTTGAAACCGTCTATTATCCCCAACTCACCCGCCTGTTCTATATAAACCTCAAAGCCAAACACATTGACGATGGTTGGTTCTTGGAATCTGTCGTCAAGGGAGTTAGAATCTCCTTCAACTCCTTTAACTTCGCTAATTTCCTTGGCCTACCAAGCCCTTGTCCACCCTCTAAAGAAAACCCCTCTAAAGAAGACTGCATTACCCTTGCCCGATCCAAATATCTTCTACCCGAAGCATCTACCAGCACCTCAAAGCAGCTAACCCACTCATCCCTTACCCTAGAGGCAAAGATTATTTTTAACATCATTGTGCGTTGCCTCTTACCCCTTCTTAACTCTGGCTCGCTCCTTACCGATAATGCCATGGTCCTTCTTTACCGAATCCTAAATGGCCTTGACCTTGATCTGGCCAACACTATCCTTGGATCCATGGCTCACGCTAGAAAAGCCAAAAAAGGAACTCCCCTCCCCTTTGCTACCCTTTTGACCCAAATCTTCAAAGCTTCTGGAATCGATTTTAAAAATGAAGAACATCAGCGTCATATGGGTAAGTTCGACTCCAAGAGCCTTGAAAAGATTGGCATCACTCGGTCCCCCCAAGGGACTTGGAGTCTTGCCTCTCCTTCAAAAGCTCTTCCCACTGCCTCAGCCGTTGATGAACGCATGGACAACCTGGAGTTGGGGTTGAAGGAAGTTCGCCTGGATTTCAAGGAGCTGCACAAGGAGTTTATGACGGAGATGAGCGGGATAACCAAGCTGTTGCAAGGTCTGTGGTCGAGGCTCACTAATGATGTTCTGGACGATGAAGCTTAGCCTTACCCTACCCTACCCTAACCCCAATTCTGAAACATTGCTGGTTTTTGGAAACTGTTTCAAAACTTTTGGTGACTGTTTTACCTCCTTCCTTTGTTGAAAGACAAAAAAGGGGAAATGATCTGTGGTGGTGTTAGACTTTTTAAAACAGTTGCGATTTAAAGGTCTTGGAAGACCTTGATTTTGTTTTCAGTTGGATGGTTTTCATGCTTTAAACTTTTGATCCAACATTTGTCTAACCCATGCAGGTACTTAGTCTGATTTTACTTATATTATATATACTTGACTAAGTTGCAGGGATGCATAGGTTTTGTCTTTCATCAAGGGGGAGATTGATAACTCCCTCCCTTGATGAAAATCGGAATAAGTTTCAAAGGCCTTGATAGTCTGTTTGTGTCAAAGGTCTTGAAGCTTTAACAGTGTTGATGAAACACAAAACCTGTTCTATATGATATTATGTTCTAATATTATTTTATGTTATTATATGCTTCCATTATATTATTATATATACACTAACCTTTCAGGAAGTATTTTAGAATATTATTTCCTTCCTTATGTTGAAAATTTGAGAAGATTCAAATCGGAAGATCATGGCCTCCGAAGTTTCCAAAGATAGAAGATCCAGCTCAACCCATGATCCTCTCTAGCCGTTGGTGAAGATCCTTAGGCGCCGATTTGTTTTCAATATAAAGAAAAGGAAGAAGAAGACAACCACACATCTGTTGAACACAAGCTTTCATATACTCAAGCCTTCAAGCGAGATCTGTCTTCTTCGTGTGCTCTCTGCTAGTCCTTAAGAGTCTGTTATTTCATTTCAAAGCAGTTGAGAGTTACACAGTGAGCTTATAGGATACATTTTGTTATAGTGTTATACTCGAGAGTTTGTAACTCAGGAAGTGAACACTAGGCGATTGATTCACTAAGTGTAAGAGGATTGTACTAGATAGCATAGAGAGGTGGGGCTCTTCTAGATTGGTCTAGGACTCCAAGGGAACGTGAGTTGACTAGATTTAAATTGTATAGAAGAGAGGCTTCTCGGTGATCTATTAGGATCCTAAGTCTTGTGAATCAATAAAAGCCGGTTGAATCCTAGGGTTGTCGAAGAACCCTAGGCGGGGACGTAGGCCAAGTTCGTGCCGAACCTCGTAAACAACTCATCGAGTCCTTTATTTACTGCTTTACCTTACTTCCGCACTTGGTTAGATTGTTTAACTTTGTGATTCAGGTTTTTAGAGAAAAGACTAAGTCTAATCTCAAAGGGTTTTGCACGAGCTTCAAAAGTCTTGAGACTATCTGCGAAAAACCGGCATACTCTATTCAACCCCCCTTCTAGAGTATTTCTATATTACTTTGTTTTACATTATCGAACCTTCAGGTCGTAACTCATATCCATCTCTGAGTCGGTCCCTCCATCAAGCCGCCCCTCCTCTATGTGGGGTGACTCCTTAGCCGAGTCTCCGTCATCTGCCTCCTCATAGTCCAAAGGAAGCTAATGGGGGAAGAGGATCGGGTCCTCATGTGCGATGCGAAAGTCATGAAGTGAAGCACAAATATGCAGCTCGGTGGGGAGATACTGGTCGTACTCTCCCTTGTATCCTGAAATCTAGCGGAATCTCTCTCTAGAGAATGGGATGCAGACCTCCTTAATGATGTGAGCCTCAGTTAACACAGTGATATCATAAGTGTATGAGGTGTTCAAAGGCCGCAACTCGCTTAAATCAACTCGAAAATGAGATGCGAGCACGGTGATAAGACCACCAAAAGCAATAATACGAGAGTGTCAGCGTGCCTTATCACGGACCATGTCCATGTAGGTCTCTAGAAAAATGCTAACCCCATCAGAAATGACAATGTATCATGGCTGGGGTGAGATAGTAAGTACCAGACCAACTCCTCATCGTGACAAAACAAGGGTTCGCGAGGCCGTAGAATGTCTGGCTCAAGACTCTATAACAAAGACGGAGGGTGGGGTGCGTGATGAAGTAATCGTAGTCACCCCCCTCAAAGACACCAGGAATGCCCATCATATGCAACCAAGTCTCTGTAGGAGGAGGAGTGGACATAGCACACTACTAAGCTGCTAAGGGCAAAACCGAGCAAAAACCCCATCTGTAGAGAACAGCATGCACCGATTGAAAAGTAGCGGGTACCGGTTTTTTCTGGGCAGCGTCTACGCGAACTCCGAATTTCGACGTCGTTTGGACATCGAAAAACCCCTCAAAAGGCTTCCTTGATGCTCAAAATTTGACATTAAAACCCTTGATGATCGTGATGGATGGGCGGTGGTGGTTGTGGATATGAAAAGGAGGGATTTTGGTGGTGGTTTATGGTGGGAACTTAGAGGTGATGTAATGTGGATGAAAGATGATGAAGAAGGTGGTGTGAGGGTTGAGATAGGGGGGTTTAGTAGTGGTGGGTCGGAAAAGTTGAGCTTTTTGGTCGGATTCTGGGCTGAGGTGGTTGGAATTGGGTTGTGGGAGGTTGTAGGGTTTAGAGTTTATGGTTGCTTGGGGAGAGGGTTCAAGAGAAGAGAGGAGAGGAAGATGGTATTTTGTTTTAATTCATATGGAAGGGTAAATTAGATATTAGATAAAAGATAAAGATAAGTGGTCCAATGTTCCCCCCAAGTCGGTTCCTTTTTTTTTCCTGAAAATCCATGGAGCGGTGGACGCTGATTGGAGCGACGGTCACCATGGCTGCTGGGAAGACCGACGGGCGCTGGTTTTGGGCGGCGGATACCGGTTTTCCTACAACTCTTCCTTTGTTCTTTTCTCAACCAATTCACTTCGGCCCCATTTGTGATGAGGCATCCCTTCTAGTTATAACTTAGTTCCGACAAAGAGTACACGAAAACAAAGAAAACTATATAGAGATCTATCATACTTTTATTGAATTGAAAAACAAATGCTAGAATTGGAGGCCTAACTAATCACATCGGGTTGCCTCCCAAGAAGCGCCTATGTTTCACGTCGTTGGCCTGATGTTCTTGCTTTCTTGTTAAGTTCCTCGACTTGGGTCACCCAAGCCTATCTTTTCTTTGACAAGTGCAGACACCTATGTAAGATGCATCGTTCTATCCATGTACTCATCTAGCTCTTCAGTCAACTTCTTCTTATATTCTTGAGTTTGCTCTGGTGGTTGTCTTGTAATGATCACAAAAGTTTGCACATTATTTGGAAATAACTTTTCATAAGGCAAAAGTAGGGTTGTGTAGAAAAATACAACATGGTTGACACGACATGAAACTACAATAAAACGATACGAAAAAACACGAAACGACATAGATACGACACGATTATGACATGAAATGGTAAAACACAGTAATAATCGTGTCGTGTTCGGATCGGCATATTTTCCTTGTCTGGTATTCGACACGACACGATAATTTATTTATTTTTAATATTAGTATTCTGTCTCTGATAGTTAAAACTATAATAAGTGTGTTTCCAATCATCTTGTCCAACCATCTTGTCCAACAAAACCCTCAAGGTCTCACCCTTTATTGAGTGATCCTGTGGATTTTGCCATATTGACTGCTTCCTTGATAAGGTGATTACTGCTGCTGCTGGATTTATCCTGGTGGATTTATATATCCTTGATAAGATGCTTGCTGCTGCTACTGGATTTACTGTTTTTAGTGCTTATTTGTAGATCATAAAATCCTAGCTTGGAAGGTGGAGAAATCACGGAGAAAATGGAGCTAAGAAGAGCTAAGGAACATGCTAAGACAAACCAAAGAGAAAGGGAGACAAAAATCAAGGTCTAAGAGCTGAAACGACAGCGAGCCGCCAAAACTGTCCACACATCGACCTGAACTTAAAACGCAATTGACTAGGGCCTCAGATGTCGGATTGCCTATTATGACCATGCGTTGGAAAGCACTCGATGAGCTCTACAAATCTTAAAAAGTGCAGATTTATCCGCGGAGAAATAGCCATCTCTCAACCGCGAAAGTACGACGCACACCAATTTCCAGAAAAGCGGCACCCGCCGGTTTTCCACCTGTGCCCGCCGTTTTCCCTATTTTTAGAATCTGCGAGAAAAGCCCAATTATATCTCTATGGAAACTCTATCTAAGCTTTCTAGTGTTTTTAGCAGATGGCTTTAGCCTTATATTAAGCATATTTTCAGTACGTTATCATCATTCAATTCATTCATTAGTTTATTTTTATGGAGGACTTTTGAGGATTGAAGTGTAGAGAGCTAAGATACGATATGAACACTTCAGATTCTTGTGGTTTTGCCTATGATTCAAGACTTGGTTGGTTGAATTGAGATTTGATTTCTATGTTATTCCTTTGTTATTTCGTTATCCTTGTGCTCATATTGTTTGATTGCATGTATTCTCTCTTGATTGATTATCTTCGACAGAATTTGCATGCAGGGTAGGTGTTAATTGATTCGTTAGAATAGCTAAGCCATAGTAGCAAGCACATGTAATTGGTCCATGGAAAGCATCAATTGGTTGTGCAAGATAATTACATTTGGTTAAATATCGGTTCCTAGGAGATTAGGTTTGAAGGGTTAACAACCCTTGACAGATACTAGTTGATTAGGAGGGTTCGTAGTGTCAAACTGCCAAGACTTTGGGAATTTGTGCTACTTTATGTTTGAATCCAAATACGGTGAGGATTGCATATTGTGTAAGGGATTGTCAGTCTATTCAAACCAAAGTCGGAACAAGATGAGACCCGAGGACCGGATCGACCAAGGCTCGAGCTTTCGAACACTCTTTTTGTGGGGCTAATTTTTGTGGTTTATGAAAACTGGAAAAAAGGGATATGTGGAGCAAGATTCGCAGGCCTCTCACCCTTGAATCCCCTACACTCGATCTCAATCCTATCGGAATCGCACTCCGAGGATCTCGACCCTTTGACACCTTCACCTCTCACTAGGGTGTCACCCTCGGCCTCTCACCAAAGGGTTCGCTCTTAGCCTCTCACCAAGAACTCGATCCTTAACCCGAAATCATAGGAAGCTATTAGTGGCTCAAACTTTAACTAAACTCAACTTCGCTTGATTTAAAATGAAGGTTTTTACAAGCAATATATATGATGAAAATAGAAGCCCCAATCATCTCTAAGCGATGTGGGATTATTTTGATAGAAATAAATGCATGGAAAAAACGTCTAGATTGGAGCTGCTGGAAAGAACGTCCAATTCTAGCATCTTCGAGGCTGATTTAGGAGAAGTGTCCTTCATGGAAGTTGTAGCCACTTAAAATAGCTTTCCAACAAGTACTCATTGGCTTCAATCGGAATTTTATGCAGCCCGAAAGAGCCAAAATACCACGGTGTCGCCATGCTGTTTTCTCAAACGAGGGTTGATGTTCGGCCCCAACAACATAGCTTTGTAAGATAAAGGATTCGAGCTCATTGAAGACTGAGATCACATCATCCTCCTCCCCTTGAAAAGGATTCGTCCTCGAATCCGTGATGGAAACGAGCGACTTCTTCGAACATGCTTCTTCTTCCTTGAACGGATCTTGAATCCCCTCTTTTTCTTGAATCGTGAAAGGCAAGCAAGACGGAATGAATGGGGTCGCATCCGACCACTTAGTTGACATGGAGTTCAGAAAGATAGGTACTTCGGCTGACGTCCGTTTCTCCTTCATGGAAAGCGCAACATTAGGAAGTTGGATGATTCCCTCGTCTTTCTTAAGCTTAGGCATGACCTTTGTACTTTCAATCGGAACATCCTTGAACTTGCCTTCCATGATCTCAAGTATCACACCCATGGCCATAGAGGATTTCGTTGTTGAAGAGGGAGGGGGTGGTGTCGTGGGCTTTGATAGCTTCGACCCCAATGAGATGACGACTTTTCGCATTTCTTGTACTTGTTGCATTGTGTCTTCCGCGAGCTTGCGGATCTCATGCCATGGTGGTTCAACCTTCTTCTTTCCCCGAGCCTTATCCTCTCGAGCCCTTCTCTTTCGATATCTCATCCGGAGCTCTTGATCAACTACATCAAATGTAGCACGATCCATGTCGCTCCAACGAAGATACCCATCATCATAGGCTCGAATGGCCCATCAGATGTACTCTTCAGACAAAGGCTTGGAACTCGTCTTCTTGAACATTTTGACTAAGAAGAAACAACTCGGATATCGAAAGCTCGATGGACTCGAGTCGATTAGCTCTGATACCACTTGATGAGACCTGAGGACCGGATCGACCAAGGCTCGAGCTTTCGAACACTCTTTTTGTCGGGCTAATTTTTGTGGTTTATGAAAACAGGAAAAAAGGGATATGTGGAGTAAGATTCGCATGCCTCTCACCCTTGAATCCCCTACACTCGATCTCAATCCTCTCGGAATCGCACTCCGAGGATCTCGACCCTTTGACACCTTCGCCTCTCACTAGGGTGTCACCCTCGGCCTCTCACCAAAGGTTTCGCTCTTAGCCTCTCACCAAGAATTCGATCCTTAACCTGGAATCATAGGAAGCTATTAGTGGCTCAAACTTTAACTAAACTCAACTTTGGTTGATTTAAAATGAAGGTTTTACAAGCAATATATAGGATGAAAATAGAAGCCCTAATCATCTCTAAGCGATGTGGGATTATTTTGATAGAAATAAATGCATGGAAAAAATGTCTAGATTGGAGCTACTGGAAAGAACGTCCAATTCTAGCATCTTCTAAGCTGATTTAGGAGAAGTGTCCCTCATGGAAGTTGTAGCCACTTAAAATAGCTTTCCAACAAGTACTCATTGACTTCAATCGGAATTTTATGAAGCCCGAAAGAGCCAAAATACCAAGGTGTCGCCATGCTGTTTTCATAAACGAGGGTTGATGTTCGGCCCCAGCAACATAGCTTTGTAAGATAAAGGATTCGAGCTCATTGAAGACTGGGATCACATAAGAACATCATCAATTGCATTCATTGCATTAGAATAACTTGGGATTGGATCAAGGATCAAGTAAACCAACCAATGTTGCGAATTGTAGATGAAACCACACTACTCTTTTATATTTTTATTCGTTCTTATTAACATTCTTTATAGTTTATTTACATTCCTTATTGGTCATTCTCATTCAGATACTCTCTTATTAACAAATACACATTGCAATAGAAGTACTTGATTCTATGTGGGTTCGACCCCTTACTTACTATACTAGTAATTTGTTAGTTTGGGTTATTATTTCTTTGGCAAGGTGAAACCCATGATACTTCAACCCTGCCAAATTTTGGTGTCGTTGTCAGGGAATCAAGTTTATTGTTTTGTTTTGTGTATTTATTGATTTTTGTACATATATCTAACCCTGTTGTGGACCTATCTTACGGTTCACAACACCCCAATACTAATTCTTCTTTCAAGATGTTGAGATTATATCAGGACTAGGGAGAATGTTTTCACCATTACCTCGCAAGAGTGCAAGGTCTAGTGGATGACGGTGCTTCACGGGGTATCAAATATAACTTGAGAGAACAAGTATGGTGCATTTGGGAGGGCATGCTTCCCAAGGTACAAGAACTCCCTCAATCATTGAGAAAGAAAGGCTTTCGTGTTTTGGATTGGCCAGAAGTGTAGGATCTTTTCCTTCATGTGGGTGTCATGGCAGAGGTGGAAGATGACCACAAGCTAGCATCCATACCCTTACCTTTCGAATGAATGATGGTAAAGAAGCCAGATGAATGTCCCGCAGAAGAACCGACTCCCGCCGCTGGAGACCAACTGGCGCCCGTCGTTTGTGACCGGTGCCCACCACTTTTTCCTAAAGAAGAAATGACGTCCACCATTATTGTTGTAGACAGCCTAGACACGGGCAATGTGCTAACTGAGCTGGAATATTTAGATAAGTATAGCTTCTTTGACGAGGACTGGGATGAAGAAGAAGATCTAGTGTTCCCTGACATGGAATCGCATGAGTCAACACATAAGGTTTCATATGTTATGCCTCCTTCTCCATCATATGTTATGTCTTCTTCTCCATTATATGTTATGTCTCCTACTCCATCTGACGTACTCATAAGTTATGAGGATCCTTGTGTTTTAGCGCTTAATTATTCCAAAGATCATACCCTCATCGCAGCTATCAAGGAACCAAGTCTAGAGCCGATTGATGTGGATCTTGAGCAAGGTAATGAGATTTCTAACACTTTTGTGGATTCTGGTGAATATGTAGATCACTGGGAGCATTACTTCTATAAGCCACCAGCGGAACAGTGCTGGTGGTTCTACATACCTGTAGCGGGAAGTCATGCTTGCGCATATGAGGAGTGGAAGACATTATTCAATTTCACATCTTTACACTTTATTTTTTTTTCATATTTAGTGTTTACTCAAATTATGGGTGGACACAAGAGTTTGATTTGCTTTTAAGGGCGTTGACCATGTTTAAATGAGTCTTGAAGGAAGAAGGATAAACTGTCGAGTCTATGACGATAACCAACACTACAAAAAAAATAGCTTTAGAAACGGCACTTTCCCATCGCAAAAGGTAAGTTTGCCGTCGCAAAAGCGTATTTGCGACGGCTATGCGACGACAAATTGAGGGTCGCTAGCCCTAGGGTAGCAAATAATATTCAGCGACGGAAATCACCATAGCAAATACTTTTTTCCCGCATTTTTCCCTCTTGGCACAACATTACATTTTTGCGACGGTAATATCCCGTTGCTAATGTGTTTTATCAAATTTTAAAGAAAAAAACATAATTTTTTTTGTAGTAGCATATGCGGGGTTTTTCTGTTTTTTTTTTAATAGTAACCTATGCGGGATCTGAACCCACATCAATGTGCATTAACACATCGCTCTACCATTTGAGCTAATAGGCTTAAAAATTACAAAGCTTCTTCTAGTGATTATTTACTTGCTAATCAAAATTGTTCTATAAAACCAGCAGCACTTGTATAAATCATTAGTTCATTAGTAGTATAGATAACAACCGGAAGTTACTAACTGGTTTCATTAACAGATGGCCATAGATCGCTAAACTAAATGATAGGCCATAAAGGAAAGGCAATGCACACTAAAGAACCACATAAAAGCAGTAGAAACCGAGATTAAAATGAAAAGAGTTGGAAGACAATTAAGAAAGAAGGAGAAAGAGAACATCATTCACAAAGCCAAGGTGGACTATATTAGTGTATCCACCATTGCCATCCTAAGACACATAATAAAATTGACTAGGAAAGACATATGACCACGTGCATTTATGCATCCTATCTTCAATTTTAAATTTATCATTTAACAAATAGAAGTTTCAGGACAAAGCAACATTGCAAAAAGCACAAAAGCATAATAAAAGAGCAGTCAGAAGTCTAACATCTCAACTGAATCCTAGTGTATGAATGCTCACCTGAGAATGCATTGTAGGAGGCTGAGCATCTGCACTAGCAGCGAGGTACATCAGGTTTCACTGTACCCTTGCTTGGTTCCTAAAATATAGCACGGGAATAACTTGATTAACTAATGGATTCAGTTGATTATCATTTTCTTAATCTCTTGGCCCTGATTTTGTCTTTAGCCCTGATTTTGTCTTCTGATGAAATCAACAAAAACTAGATCCAATTACAGAGTTGAACTATTAAACTTGTACCTTTGCCAATGCCTAAATTATCATTTTCTTAATCTCTTGGCTGAAGGTAAAGTTGAAGATTTTTCAGTAATCTGAATAAAAATTCTAATATACATCTAAAACACCAGAAACACATCAAGGCTATAAGAGTACATCTGAAATTATATACATCTTTTTAAACCAATAGAGAATCTTCATAAAAAAGAAATGTCAGCAGAGAGTTTTATTCATACTAACCTTAGAGCACTTACTTCATTGCTTTCAATTTTTAAACTCATGTTGCCATTGAACACCGATCGTTTTTCGGGCTTACTCTCCCACCGTTAATGGAGCAAAATCCTCCACGAGTAGCTGATTTGAGAGGCCTAGTAGGTTCATCTTGGTGGAGATTACCTCAATGGAGCAAACTCCTCCATGAGTAGCTCATTTGAGAGGCCTAGTAGGTTCATCTTGGTGGGGATTACGTTTTCTCTTCATCTTATTCTTCGACGGAGCTGTTGAATCTGCTACAGAAATCGAACACTGCTGCCTGAAGATAAACGGAAATAGTTGGAGGCCATGCGCGAGATGCTAGATGGTTCAGGGAAATTCGGAACTCACCTGGAGAAAACCATGTCGTCGGCGATGTAAGAAGATGATTTGGTACAAATTTGAGGACGATCGGCGGGTGGCCTGAATAAAGTCCTGGAGGTTCTGCATCGGGTGCTGCTGCTGCATTCAATCAAACTCCCTCAAATCCCTCATTATTATTATTCTTAATTGCTCCTTTCTACATGACAATATAAGATATCAAGTTATAAATCATGAATTTCATGTTGCAAAGAAAACTTATATGCATGTCATCAATATTTCTCATTGTATATAATTACTGTTTTGAAGCTAGACAAAGGTTCTAAAATTTCACATTTATAATTATATATGTGTGTGTTTATCCCACTGAGAATGAATTTTATATGCAAATGAAAGATTTTTGTGGAGAATTTGGCTCCCAATCAATGTAGACAAGAAACCTACAACATATCTTGCTAATACATGAACTACGAGCACTAGGTATGACTATGATGTTTAAAAATCTATTCTCCCTTGAGGATGTTTACCAACGTATGCTGAATGGTTACCCAAGATGCATATAGATATATGTTGAATGGTTTTTGCCAAATGTCATAATCTTTTTTATTTTCTAAAAAAAAATTCTAAAACGTTTGATTGAAGACTAAATGGTGACTAACTTGAAAGTTTGATCAAACAGAGTATAGAACTCAACTATCAAACACCATGTACGGCTGTAAATTATACAACTAAACAAATGCAAACTTGCATAGTAATTCCATATAAAATCACAAATTGAACATCAGAGCACAAGAAATCTCAATAATGGCTGGACTACTGCAAGGCCACGGCGGCGGAGAAGTGGAATAGAGGAGCCTAAGCGCGGAAGTGTCGTTCTACTCCAAGTTCCCAACCCCCAGCCGTTGGTATTTGAAAATCCGAACCAGATGTCACCGGATACCTCCGATTTGATTTCCTCCGGTATCTCGCGTGCATCCCTAAACTTACAAACACCTCTTGGCCACGATGGCATCCGGCAGTGCCACCCTTGACCACGCTTCTTTCCTGCAGCTCCAGTACCTAAGAAATCAGTTAGTCGAAATCAGATTTAGATATCTACAGAATAGATAAGAAGAAGGAAAATGGGGAGATCAGAGAGGAGCTTATTATGTACAAATTAGGGAGTGCAGCGGCCTCTGACTCGGGTGAAGACGAAACGCGAGGATGTGCAGATGCAGGCTAGAGTTGAAGTATCAGGTTGCAAACAAAAACATAAGAGGGAGAAGAACAAGTGATGATATGGTAAACAAGGAGCAAATTTATCACTAGCTCAGATCTTACCATTTCGTCTCTCCGTCTCTTGTTCTTTCGATTTCTCAGAAATTAGGGTTTCCTTTTGGATTTCAAGCATTTGATTTCTAAGCTGCTTATGGAAGAGGAGATTAATGGAGGAGGAGTTGGGAGTGAAAGGGATTCTAGATCTGGATCTGAGAAAATGAAAAAAGGAGTTAGGGTTAGAGGTAATGGGAGGCGGCAGGGAATGAGATAAGAGAGGATGGTAAAGAGTTTTTCTTTTTCTTTTTTTTAATTGATAAAACCTGTTATTTTGAAACGGCAACAACTTAGCCGTGGCAAAGTTTGGCTAAAAGTTGTGAACAGAGCGAACGCCGTTGCACAACCGTCACAAAATTTTTTTATTTGTGACGGCAAATCCTTGTCGTTTCTATGATCCGGTAGAAAAAGCAATTTTTTTTTGTAGTGCAAGGACACTTCTTAGGAGGTAACCCAAGGCAAGTTTTTCTAGTTTTCAAGTTTTTCAATTGTTAGTTAAGTGTTTAGTCTTTAAATTTCAATAAATTATAGAGTTTCATATAATAAAATAAGTGTTTATGGAAGAGTTGTGAGCTAACCAGGAAGGATAGGTAAGAAAGATCGAGAAAAGATTATCAAACAACACAGACAGAGCCCATTTTGCCGCGGGGACTCACCACTTTCACCGCCGCTAGTGTCCCCATTTGTCAGGGTGAGATTGTACAATGTCGCCACGGCGAAACCACCCTTTCGCCTCCGCGAGGTTGGATGGATAAGCATGCGGGCTACTTGGTCATTTATATTCATGCTAGGATGTTTGTCTACCTTGTTCATGTTTGCACTCAATTGAAATGTTGCTTTTGATGAGGCGAGTGCATGATGAATATGTTTGTGGGGTGTTTGGTTATTGCTTTATTTTGTTTTTCTTAAGGACAAGCAAATGCTTTTGATGAGGCGAGTGCATGATGAATATGTTTGTGGGGTGTTTGGTTATTGCTTTATTTTGTTTTTCTTAAGGACAAGCAAATGCTTTAGTGTTGGGGAGTTAGAGTTTGGACGATTTGTTTGCTTCATTCATGTTTTTACTTGCTATGATGTTATTTTTTGTAGACATGAAGAAGTCTGTATGCTCTACTCTATATTCGCTAGAGGACTAGCGAAACTTAAGTGTGGGGGAGTTTTGATGATGTATATTCTGTACATGCATTATAGGTAGTGTTAAGTGCATTAGAGTATCCATATTGCATGTTTAACAAGCTAATTTCCATTGTTAACCATTTGGGTATTCGAGTTTGGAATCTACTATTTTTAGTGCTTATTTGTAGCTCGTAAGATCTGAGCTTGGAAGGTGGAGAAATCATTGAAAAAATGGATTTAGGAAGAGCTAAGGAACATGCTAAGACAAGCCAAGGAGAAAGGGAGAAAGGAATTAAGGTTTAAGATCTGAAACGACAGCGAGCCGTCAAAGTTTTCCGCACGGCGAGCTGAACTTAAAATGCGATTTTGTAGTGTCTCGGATGTTCGATAGCCTATTATGGCCATGCGTCGGAAAGCTCTCGACGAGCTCTACAAGTCTGGAAAAGAACAGATTTCTCGGCGGTGAAATAGCCATCTCGCCACCGCAAAAGTACGACGCCTGCTGGTTTTCAGAAAAGCGGCACCCGCCGATTTGTACCGGCGTCCACCGTTTTTCCTGTTTTCAGAATCTACGAGAGCGACCCAATTCTGTCTTTATGGAAACTCTATCTAAGCTTTCTAGTGTTTTTGGCCGACGACTTTAGCCTTATATTAGGCATATTTTTAGTAGGTTATCATCATTCAATTCATTCATTAGTTTAGTTGTATGGGACACTTTAGAGGATTGAAGTGTAGAGATCCAAGGTACGTTATGAGAACTTAGGCTTCTAGTGGTTTTGCCTATGATTGAAGACTTGGTTGGCTGAATTGTGAGATTTGATTTCTATGGTATTTCTTTGTTATTTTATTATCCTTGTGCACATATTGTTTGACTGCATGTATTCTCTCTTGATTGGCCATCTTCGACATAATTTGCATGCATGCTAGGGGTTAATTGATTAGTAAGAATAGTTAAGTCATAGTAAGAAGCATAGGTAATTGGTCCCTTGAAAGCGTCAATTGGTTGTGCAAGATAATGACACTTGGTTAAATATCAGTTCCTAGGAGATTAGGATTGAAGGGTTAACAACCTTTGACACATACTAGTTGATTAGGAGGATTGGTACTGCCAAACTACCAAGACTTTGAGAATTTGTGCTATTTTATGTTTGAATCCAAACATGATGAGAGTCGCATATTGTGTAAGGGATTGACAGGTTCGTGAGGAGTGTTAGTCTATTCAAACCAAAGTCGGAATACCATCAATTGCATTCATTGTATTAGAATAACTAGGGATTGAGTCAAAGATCAAGTAAACCAACCAATGTTGTGAATTATAGATGAAACCAAGCTAGTCTTCTATCTTTTATTCGTTCTTATTAACATTCTTTATAGTTAAATTCCTTATTGGTCATTTCCATTCAGATCTTCTCTTTACTTGCATATTAATAAATACAAATTGCAATATAAGTACTTGATTCTCTGTGAGTTCGACCCCTTACTTACTTACTATACCAGTTTGTTAGTTTGAGTTGTTATTTCTTTGGCGATGTTCAACCCACGATACTTCACCCCCTCCAAATTTGATAATGCATATTTTGTACATGCATTCTAGGTAGTTTTAGGATCATTTAGGTTGCATTAGATATGAGTTTCAAGTTAAGTCGTATCTTTATACATTTTATACTCAAAGTTCAGGATCTATGCGCGCTTTTCGATGTTAATTATGCAGATTTATGAATCCGAGCTCGAAGAGATGCTGATGGATCCTAAAGCTAGCTAGGATAGCTTAAAGAAGAAGAGGAAAGACCATGAAGAAGCTAGGAAGAAGCCAAGTGAAGAGAAGAGGAGAAAATGCTAAGGACACAAGAGCGGCGCCGCCAAGCCAGGCGGCCATGAGAAGATCATAGGAACGCACCAAGCGTCGGTGGCTGCTGGGAATTGTTAGTTGCCCACAACGAGAGGATATCTACGCGGAGTCATCCTTATCCGAAGAAGATTCTTTCCTATCCTTTGGAGATATTGCTTAGCCTCCAATGACGACACATTAGGGTTTTTTCCAGCCGATTCAAGGCCTATAAATACCCATTTAGACTTGGGGTTTTTGATATACATAACACATTCAGAGTTAGACACAGATCATAAACAACTTTCAATTCAGCTTTAGTTCCGATCGTGGTGAGCCATGGTCGGCTAACCTCACTTTACATGTTTGCTTACATTTGAATACAATGGTTAGGGCATCTGAGGGTTGTTTTATGTGTTTTATTATGTTTCTTTAATTCGTGCATTATGATTATTTCAATTCTCTTCGTGCTGATATTTCATAAGTGTTGTTTGTTTATCTTAACTGCCCAATATGATAGATTTGCATCATTCTAGGATTATAGCTTCATTAAGCTATTGCAGACTTTAATCCGTTAGTAGCCAACATGTCATCTAGCGATAGGTATGGACTCATGATATTGTGGGAGAATTGACAAGTAAATGTTATTTCTTTTAGTGGAAGCGATATCTGGAGATGAGAACCAGGCGACAAGCTAAGTCGAATGTACAGAAGAAATAATGTTTATTTGCTAGGTGTTAGGAACTTAATGCTACTAGCTCGTCCCCAATATGCAAGAGTTTAGGGATTTAGATGGTGTATCGGATACATCGGCCTATATATATCTATACTTAAACCGACCCTAGGATATAAATTGCATAACAGTCCAATGATCATAGAATTACCATTGTTGCGAATGTAAGTGAAGCTATATTACTCATCATATTCTTATTTCATATCTCAATCATTGCTAGTACGTCTAGATTCATATTGCTTTCTATTTACATTATTCTATTGCCTTATTACTTTGCATTGCATATGCATTTAATTAAGAGTCATACGTGTTCTTCGTGGGATCGACCCCTTGCTTTACTCTTTATAATTATCTGTTAGTTAATTAAGTGGGTTTGGGTACTATTTGAGGATAATTAAACCATGACATTTAATCGTCCACCAATATCCATGCAATTTTGTTATGTCCCAAGCATAATCTGGCCCAAGATGTATGAATTTGATAGGGAAAGAAGGCAGATTAGGGGGAAAGATTAGGGTTAGAGAGATTAGGGATAAGGAAGAGGATGGAGTTTTGGGATAAGAGGCGTCTGTGTAAGGTTTTTTTTGGGGGGGGGGGAGTAAGGGTTTGTAATTGGATTTAATGATTATTATAAGGGTCTTGGGATATATTTATATCCTAAGTACTACATGGGTCATTACGCATTTGAAGCAATGATCAAAATAAGATATTGAGTTGGCATGCTTAGTATGGTCGTATCTATAAATCTTGAAACACCTCTTCTTGGAGTGTCAAAGTGATCACAGTGATGAAATTTTTTATTGAATCAAGAATCGGTAGAAGCAATTCTTCCTTTGTGGAGTGACAAGTGCGTTTATTGTCCGGGTTAATTATTTAGCAACACTTAAAACCAATATCAAAAATTAAATTTATTCATTCCTTAAAATAGGGAAATGATCAAACACAAGAAAGCTCGTAATAACTAACATATATTAATAGTGTGTTTGGTAAGATGAACTTTTCTGTAGTTAAAATTAATGGGATAATTGAGGTTAATTAGAATGATCATTTGTTGCATATTTTTTTTTATAAGTTAATTAGATGTTGAATAAAATAGATTGTGAATTATTTTTTTATTTTTTTTACAATATGCAAATATTTGGTATATACTACAGAAACTGTAGCATACTACCAGGATCATCCTTAAGGATGATGGGGTACAAATCTCTATTAAGGGGAATCTTAAGCCTATTACAATTGATACCTTTCCTGGCTATATAGTCAGCAACCTTGTTGACTTTCCTAAGACAATGATTAAATTGAATATTATCAAATGAACTAGCCAGATGATGAATCTTTCCTACTTGATGGATGATCTCCCAAGGAGTGTTTTGGTCTCTTCTGATTCCCTTGATTAGTGTCTGATTGTCATCTTCAATGACCGCATTACGTATTCCTTTCCTGATTGCCTGTTGCATTCCTAGGATGACTGCTTCTGCCTGTGTCTCTAACACTAAACCTTTAGATGTATTTTGGAAAAATACATCTATTGTATTATTTTTAGAGTGTCTAATGACTCCCCCCCCCCCCCTACCTGACAAATGCTCGTGGGATTAACCGAGCCATCTATACTAACCTTATAGATAAAGCTCGGGATTAACCGAGCCATCTATCCAAATGACGGCTGTCAGAATGGGCCTTTGTAGCGACGGAAATTCTAATGGTCCGTCGCCTGAACGTTGGACTTTTTCAAAAGTAAAGTAATAAAGTCCGGTAGGTGACGGATATTAAATACTGTTCACTTAGGAGACGAACATTTAAATATTTTCGTCGCCTGAAAAGTGGGGTAGTTGACCCCATATTTATTACTATTCACTCAGGAGACGGAGATATATATATGCCCGTCGCCTGAATGTGTTTTCCGTAACAAACAATTAAAATCGGTTGTACTGTGCAATAAGTCATTCTCATCTTCATCCTTTCTCCCAAAATAACCCTAGAGGGCTCGAAAACTCTTCCCCCATTTCACAATTTTCACACATCCATTGAAGGTATGTACAAATTTTAATTTTTTTTGTTTTTTTTTGTTCAATATATGCATATACATTGTTTGTTTGGATTGATGATGAGCTTGTCTTTTTTAATGGAGTTTGGATGGTAAAAAAGTTGTTTGAATGGAGTTTATGAGGGGAAAGAGTTGTGTATGTATATATGGAGTTGAAATTGAGGTTAAATGGAGGTTAAATTGAGTTTGTGTTATGAATTGATTGTGTATGTGAATGGATTGTTTATGTGCAATTTATTTTTGAGAAAGGGATGTACAATGAGATAGATGATGAGAATGGAATTTGTATTTGAGTTTATGATGAAAATGGAATTTAGAATGTTATGATTGAAAATTGATTTTAAATTGAGTTTGAGGTATGAATGGATTGTTTATGTGCAAACCATTCCGGAATGGCTCACCCGAAAGGACTTATGGGTAGTACCCATAGGTCCCCGGTTCGAGCCCCGGAATGGCCGCTCTTTATTTACCTATTCAAGGATTGTTTATGTGCAATTTTATTTGAGAATGTGGTGTAGAATGACATAGATGATGAGAATGGATTGTTTATGTACAATTTTATTTGAGAATGTGATGAATTCATATGAATGGATTGATAATGATAGGACGATAATGGGCGATAAAAGTTGGATGCTACTCCCTCACGCTCACGGGGAGTATCAAAATGGAATATTTCTCTTTATGCAGAATCTTAGAGATAATGCGAATGGAATGACTTATTTCCTATGTCCGTGTCGGAGATGCCGCAACAATGAATGACACCCAATAGATGAAATACACAGTCATTTGGCCCACATTGGAATGTGGCCTAGTTATACTGTTTGGGGCAAGCATGGCGAAGCCCCAGTTGATAGGACAATTGAGCAACGACGAACGCAGATCCTGGAGGAAGGGGCATCTTCCTCCGTTGATGGTCCTGCTATGAACATTCTGCACGATACTTTTCCGTTTCATGCCGGATATGAGGCGCACTCTGTTCCCGACGATCCTACGTTCCAATATGTTGTTGATGATGATTACGAGAAATATAATAGGCTTGTAGAGGCAGCAAACATGCCATTGTGTGAGAACAACGATATGACTGTTCTGGATGCCTGTCTGGATGCAATGCAGATGAAGTCAGAGTTTGGGTGGACAGATAGGAGCATGGACGCCATGTGCGCACACATTGCTCACATGTTGCCGAAAGGACATAAACATCCTACAGATGAAGCGAAGATGAAGAGTGTGATTAGGGACCTTGCATTTGGGTACGAGTTGATCGACGCTTGTGAGTATAACTGTGTGCTATTTCGCAAACAATACGCAGATCTCGAAGCGTGCCCCAAGTGCAACACACCTAGGTGGTGTACTAGGGAGGGTACGAGAGGCAAGGTTCCCAGGAAGGTTCTTCGGTACTTTCCCTTAACCCCTAGACTGAAGAGATTGTTCATGGAGCCGAACATTGCAAAGGCTATGCGATGGCATGGTGAGCGGGTGAGAGATGCAAAATGGTTGAAACACCCATCAGATGGTGAGGCATGAAAAGAATTCAACAAAACCTACCCGCATTTCTCAAAAGACGTGAGGAATGTGAGACTTGCACTTGCAACCGATGGATTCAATCCATTTGGGAATCAGTCAACCCTCCATAGCACATGGCCTGTCATAGTGATGCCGTACAACTTGCCTCCGTCATTGTGCATGAAGAAGGAATTCAACATGTTAGCGTTGTTGATTCCGGGACCAAAGTCTCTAGGAAAGTGTCTTAGTGTGTTCATGCAGCCGTTGATCGATGAGCTTCGCCACTTATGGGGGACTGGAGTATATACTTTTGATCGATACTCAAGGTCCACTTTCATGATGAAAGCAGCAGTGTTGTGGACTATAAGCGACTTTCCTGGCTTGGGGATGTTGGCTGGAGCTGCGACAAAGGGGTATAAAGCCTGCCCTATTTGCTTGGATGGTACTTCTGCAACGCATGAACTGGGGAGAATGGTTTACGATGGGCACCGTAGATGGCTTCCACCAAACCACCCGTGGCGAACCGATGGTATGGCATTCAATGGAAGCGAAGAACACAAAACACGCCCTTATGCTTGGAACGGGGAGCAAATTCTTGCACAGATCGATAGGTACAAGAACTACCTCTCTTTTCACTCTCTTTTCACTCTCTTTTCCCTTTTCATACGTTTTCTGATGTCTTTCTCATTATGTTTCCATCTGTTTCAACAGGATCAACTTCCCCGTCCTCAGCTCGCACCCTGCTTTCAAGGCCCCATACAGTGTGACTAACAGAATCTGTTGGACCAACAAGTCCGAGTTATGGAGATTGCCGTATTGGCGTCACATTAGAGTCAGACATGCACTCGATGTTATGCACATCGAGAAGAATGTCTTCGACAACATCATCGGCACTACTCTTAACATAGAAGGGAAGACAAAGGATGGTCCCAAAGCTCGAGCCGCATTGCAGCAGAGAGGGGTGCGGAGAAGCCAGGCACAGAAGAGAGATGGAACACTCCCTCATGCGCAATTCCTGGTGAAACGGGAGGACATACTGGATATATTCGAATGGTTCGGTGCAGTGAAGTACCCCCATGGGTACGCTGGATCTTTGCACAACAAGGTCAAAATTGCAGAGAGAAAATTCCACGGCCTAAAGACCCATGACATTCATGTTATGTTTCAGCGTCTTCTTCCCATTGTTGTCCGTGCATACCTGCCGTTGGGTGTTGCCAAGACTTTGGTTGCGCTAGCGAAATGGTTTCAGAAATTGTGTGCCAGGGAGGTGAGGAAGGAGGATGTTCACTAGATGGAGGATGAGATAGTTCAGATTCTTTGCAGACTGGAGATGATTTATCCCCCGCACTTTTTCACAATCATGGTACACCTTCTAGTTCACCTATCGCAACAAGTGTTAGAAACTGGACCAGTGCATTACACCTGGATGTACCCAATAGAAAGGTATGCTACTTATAGATTAAATTCATCTCACAATTTCACGTCCATCTTACCCCTCCAAAACTTCTTCCTTTGTTTTATAGGCAACTTGGCAAATATAAGGCTCAAGTGAAGAACTACTGTTACCCGGAGGGAAGTATTTCAGAGCGTTACGTTTTAAACGAGGCAACAACATACTGCAACTTGTATCTCGGGGGTCGAGATGAGAGCCGTGAAGGTACGAATGCTATGGAGGAGCTGAGCTATGATATTTCTGTCGTTTCAAGCCTCGTGCATCCTCACGGTGAAATCATGAGAGAAAGGTTAGGAGAACCTATGATTGCAGAGACTCACTGGCAGGTTTTAACCAACTGCAAGGAAGTTGAGTTCTACTTGACATCGTATGAGAACCTGTATAGTGAGGCTTACCCGGAGTATGAAGAATGGGACCGTAGAAGAGATTTTCTCAGATATTTCTACCCATGGGTAAGAACGACCGTGATGTTTCATTGAACAAATTGCATGTTTGTTTTCCCAAAATAGAACTCTAACATGTTATGTTGTATAGGTTTCTAAGTTGCACAGAGATGGAGACACCTACCTGAAACCGGAGGTTCTGAACTTGGCAAAGGGGCCACTACAATGCAAACTGTATTGGGCCTGCTCTGTCAATGGGGTGAAGTTTGTGGCATGGGACAAAGACAAAGATTTGAGAACACAAAATTCAGGGGTGATGGTGGAAACTTCAGATGCTAAGTACTATGGGGTACTTGAACAAGTGGTAGAGCTGATATATGCTACTTGTATGCCAGTTGTGTTGTTTAAATGCAAGTGGTTTGACACCGACCTTGAAAATAGTGGAAGCACCAAGGTAGATATGGGTTTGCTCTCTGTGGACACGAACAGTAGTTGGTATGAGGATTCCCCGTTTTGTCTTGCACGCTCGGCGAGGCAAGTGTTTTACATGGATGATCCAAAGGCGGGTGATGCTTGGAAAGTAGTCAATGTGATGTCCTATAGAAACGTGTATGATCCTCAAACTCTAGCAACTCGCGGAGATGATCTTACCAATGAGGTGGAAGAATCTTATCAGGAGATTGGCCCAGTGATCTATTTCGAAAATTTGAACCTCGCCATTGATCTTGAAATGGAGGAAGAAGAAGAAGAAGACGGTGATGATGAAGATGAAGATGTAGATGAAGATGAAGATGAAGATGAAGATGAAGATGAAGATGAAGATGAACAAGAGGATGACGAAGATGAAAATGACGATGACGAAGGTTGATAATGTCTTCGGATTCCATAAATCATAGATTGTAATCGTTGTTTTTGTGAGACATGGCGGTTATTTTCGTATGTGTATGACATGGTTGGTATCATGGCTTCTAAGACTATTTTTTTGGTGCAATTTGTCATTAAGTTATGGTAAACAGGGCAATAACACATGCAAAGTGCTATTTTTTAAAAAATCTGGATTTTTTCAGGCGACGGACAAATTAAATTCCCGTCGCCTGAGATTATTCAGCAGACGAACTTATTACTAGTACGTCTCCTCAATGGAAAAGTGAATTTCTGCCCCATTTTGGCTCGAATAAAATTTCATTTCCCACCTTTATTTTCACCAAAATTTGAATTTCCGCCAAATTGTCAGGCGACGGACTAGTTAATTTCTCGTCGCTTGAGATGATTCAGGTGATGAACTTATTATTAGTACGTCTCCCCAATGCAAAAGTGAATTTCTGGAATAAAATTTCATTTCCCCCCCTATATTTTCACGAAAATTTGAATTTCCGCCAAATTTTCAGGCGACAATATTTTTTTAAATCTCCGTCGCCTGAACTTTTAGGATTTTAGTAACTCGGACTCCTCCCCTAACCCTAGCCCCAAATCAATTTCATTCATCGCTCTCTCTCTCTCCGTCTCTCCTCTCGTCCCTCCTCCGCCTCCTCCCTCTCCTTCGTGCTCTGTCCCTCCCTCTCGTCCCTCCTCCGCCTCTCCTCCGCCTCATCCCTCTCCTTCGTGCTCTGTCCCTCCCTCTCATCCCTCCTCCGCCTCTCCTCCGCCTCCTCCCTCTCCTTCGTGCTCCGTCCCTCCCTCTCGTGCCTCCTCCGACCTCTCCTCCACCATTGACCTAATCTCTCCCCATGCCTCCTAAATGCCGCCCTGTGAAGGAGAAAAAGAAGCAATCCTCGTCCACTCTGGCCCCGATTCCTCCACCTCTGCAATTACCGGAGCCCTCGCCTTCGAACTCAGCGGCTTCAGCGCCTCCGGCCCCTACTCTCCCACTCCCTCTGCAAACTCCCACTCCCACTCCCTCTCCAAACCCAGCCCCGACTCCCACTCCCACTCCCACTCCCTCTCTAAACCTGGCCCCGACTCCTCCTGCCTCAGGGACTCCTACTCCCTCTCCCACTCCCTCTGCAATAACCCCGGTGCCACCTCCTCTCCTATCTCTGCCCAATGGCAACCCTGCGCCATCCACGGCCATTGTCGGCGCCAACCCAGTAGCTACGTCATCAGGCGAGGCCCCTCGCTCCATCCGTTGTCGTGGTTAGCACCTCTCTCTCCCTCTGTCAGTTTCTGTAAAATTGTATAAGGATTTAGGGTTTCAATTGTATAATGATTTAGGATTTAGGGTTTCAATGGTATTAGATTTAGGGTTTCAATTAGATTTAGGGTTTCTATTGAAAGAGTTAGGGTTTCTAGTTGAAGCTCTGTGATTAATGTTGTTGTGTTGGTTATGTGTTGATCTTTGATTTGGAATTGTGTTTATTACTTCGTGATGCTCTAGATATGCTATTTTAGACTTAGTTTTATCACAATATGCTGTAAATTTGGCTATATCAAAATGAAAATGTTTTTATAGTCTCAGTACATAATACCCTCTTATCAGCAATTAGATTTTGGCTGTAAATTTCAACATATTCTTTTTGGCTGTAAATGTCAACATATTCTTTAGACTTAGTTTTATCACAATTAGATTTTGGCTGTAAATTTCAACATATTCTTTTTTTGAATTCATTTTTGGCTGATTGCAAAAGCTTTAAGTTAGGTTCCATGTTGATCTACCTATTCTCAATACATAATACCCTCTTATCAGCTTCATCAAATTTTCTTACTATTTGTTTGCTAATCTCAACTGTCTTATTTTTGTCTAATGTTATTTATCTCAATTGTCTTATTATCTCAACTGTTATCTGATATGTTCTTATGAATTTTAGGTAAATATCGTACCATCAAGAGTCACAAAACAGCACTCCTCAAGGCGGCAGCAGGGAAGAAGCTGAAGATCGAGTGGTCCTGCTTCCACAAGGGGTCTGGCCTCAAGCAACTGCATGACACCTTTGTCCGAGACATTGGGTGTGCTATCAGGGACAAAGTGCCGATGCTTGCATCAACATGGACCAAACTAACAGATGAGCAACAGTCCCCCGTAAGAGATTACTTGGAGGTAGTTTACTTTTTTTATTATCTTTTACCTAAGTACTTATTACTTATAAGTACTTTTCTGTGTGATCTACATACATCTTTATAGTTTGATTTATCTATTTGACTGAGATTTAAGATGAATATCTCCTCAATAATGTGGTTTTATCTTTATAGTTTGATTTATCTATTTGACTGAGATCTACATATATCTTTATAGTTTGATTTATCTATTTATCTATTTGACTGAGATTTATCTTTATAGTTTGATTTTTCTGTGTGGTCTGGATAGTTGATATATAAAAAATAATTTGGTTTTGTGCTTCACATCTATTCTGCTCTGAATTTTTTTTTGTTTGCTTGCTTCACAATATGCTTATCTACTGTTGCCTTTCATCTATTTGCTCGGAATTTTTTTTGCTTGCTTATCTACTATGAGATTTGTTTGGTTGCTTGGCTGTTGCTTTTTTTTTTGTTTGCTTGCTTGGTTGTTGCTTATCTACTGTTGCTTATCTTCTATTCAAATATTTTTTTTTTCTGATATGGATGTGTAGATGTACTATGAGATTGACCCTACAGTTGACTCATACGTGGAGAAGAAGAGCGGAAAAGCATATGGGGCCTGGAAATATGATTGTCATCAACACTTCCTGGAGTGGGGGGCCGAGGACATACCACTTGAGTTTGTCGCTCGCCCTGAGCAGTGGCGGTTCTTGGTCAGTGACTTCACAGACGAAGCGAGAATGGTAATTTCTCATTAATTCCCTAACTTGTTTTTTTATTCGCCGTTTATCTTATTGTTTAACACTTGTGATTTCTGAATGACTTTCTTTTTACAGGCCCTGTGTGAGCGGAACAAGCAAAACAGGACCAAGAACCTGAACCCCATGAATTATCACAATGGGTCCAAGCCCCTAAGCTTCTGAGCAGAAGAGCTCATTGTTATGGAAAAGCATCCGGCGGCATGGCTTAAGACAACCATAGAAGCCTACGAGAGGTGTCCGGGTGCGCAAGATGGACTGGTATGACCAAATTATTTTTTATATCCTACTGTTATTATAAATTCATTTTATTATTTCTGTTAAGGAAAAGCATCAGTAGGTAAATCCTACTGTTATTATAAATTCATTTCATTATTTCTGTTAGGGTTAGTATAAATTCCTTTTACTTATAAATTCCTTTTAGTGTTATTATAAATTCCCTTAATTATTTCTTTGGTTGTACTTATACATTCCTTTTGGCATCTTAATTAGTTTATACATTCTCAGTTTATGCAAATGTTATGGGAAATCAATATTGTATTTTAAACCAAAAAAGTAAGTGTATTTCCTATGATTTCACATGATTGTAAATTATGATACAAAACGACATAGCAGCAACAAAAGAGGATGCATCATAGAGAGAGGGGGAGAGAGTACCTAGAAGCTTATTAAGTTTGAAGAGATTGTAGGGACGAAGAATTTAATCAATAGATGAAATAAGAAAATTGTGAGGACTTGAAAGATCAAGATGAGCAAAATGATTGTGAGGACTCAGCTGGAGTTTGTGTTTATATGGTTTGAAATTTATATATGCATTCCTTTCATCCTATAACTGGCAAACTCCAGCTTAAGTTTGTGAAAATTTATATAACTGGCAAACTCAGAGACAAATATAACTAACAACTTAATATACACACTTACACATCTCTCAGATACCATTGAGTTTGTGTACATAACCAATGGCCATTACTGGCAAACTCCAGTGGAGTTTGGGTAAACTCCAGATGAAAGGAATGCATATAAACACAAACTCAAGCATGAGTTTGTGTTCCATTACTGGCAAACTCCAGTTGGGCATCTCTCAGATAGCATTTTCACAATCTATCTATATAAACATGAATCCCCAACTATCATAATCTATAATAAAATTCCTTTCATTATTTCTGTTAGTGTTAGTATAAATTCCTTTTACTTATAAATTCCTTTTAGTGTTATTATAAATTCCCTTAATTATTTCTTTGGTTTTACTTATAAATTCTATATAATTATTTCTTTGGTTTTACTTATATATATTTTTTGTGCATACATGAACATGTAGGCCAAATTGAAACGTCGTCTTGATGAAGTCCTCACTGTTGGAGAAGGAGCAGAAGACCCAAGCCAAATACCACCCCTCTCTGTCGAAGAACAAACACAGATCATCTTGGATTGCCTTGGGGAAAGACGAGGAACAGAAGTTCGAGGTATAGTTCAATCCCACCACTGATTTTTTTATTGTTTTACAATTTTCAGAAGTTCATAACAAGATTTTACTTGTTATAATGCATAACAAGATTTTACTTATGTTTTCATTACTGATTTTACGATTTCCATTACAAGATTTTACTTATGTTTTCAATCTTGTTTTCATAACAAGATTTTATTTATGTTTTACAATTTCCATTACTGATTTTACTTATAGTTCATAACAAGATTTTACTTATGTTTTCAATCTTTTTTTACTTACAACTCTTATTATGTTTTCAATCCCACTGATTTTTCTTATAACTCTTATTATAATTCAATCCCACTGATTTTACTTATAGCTCTTATTATGTTTTCAATCTTTTTTTAAAGGAATGGGTGCAGCTGGAGAGCGGCCTGCAAAGAAACGAGGGGGTCCATGGACAACAAGGGCTGCAGAGAGGGACAAGAAGCTGGAGGAGACAAAGGCTGAAATTGCAAGGCTGCGTGAGAAAACCACCCAAGCCGAGAGCAAGAATGAGCAGTTGGAGGAGCGTATGGCCAGTATCGAGAGGCTCATGATGGGCATGCTAGGTGGTTAGTCCAACTCACAGCCATCCGTCACCTCTGTAGTGTGTCCTCAAGCTGTCCCTTCAGCCACAACTTCTCCTCAGCCCTCCAACAACTCAGCTGGTCGTCCAACAGACTCTCAGCCCTCCCCCCAGCCGAAATAGGTAAGGATGCCCTCCTCATATATATAACTAAAACTTGGGTTTGGTTTTTTGTGAAGTTGTGTAGTGTTTGGAGAAACTTTTAGAACTTGTGTATTCTGGCTTTGGAACTTGTAGTGTTTGGAGACACTTTTTGTGATGTTTTTTGTGAAGTTGTCTGTATATTTGTCACATACTTTTGGTATGTTGGACAAGCTTTAGGGTGGATTACAAGGTTTTTAATTTGATGGGTTGAATTGCTTGTGATTGTATTGTTGTTGAGTATGTTGTTGTTTGTGTGATTGTGTGTTGTGTGTGTTGTTGTTTATAGAGTTTAGGACCGGAGCACAACATGTGCTATAAGGTACATTCTAACAGGGGGCACCTGCCCTATTAAATTTTATTTTTTTAAAATAAAAACAATTCAGCCGACGAACAAACAATATTACATCGTCTTATTAATAAAAAAAAAATTTAACCCTTTCAGGCGATGGAATTATATAAAATTTCGTCTCCTGAACACTCCAGCTACGGACATACAACTGAGAATGCATCTTTAGACTACACTCAGGAGACAAAATAATTCTATGTCCGTCTCCTGAAACTATCTAGGCGACGAAACATAAAGGAAAGAGTCCGTCGCCTGGATTCTTTCATAGCTCTATGGACCGACTCAGGCGACAAACTTATGACACTAAACTCGTCGTCTGAGTCTTAATGGGCGGGCCTGGATGGCCCTTGGCCTCTAACAACATCATCAGTCGACGAACACATTTTCCGTCGCCTGAGTTAACTCCACCGACGAACATACAGATGCTCGTCGACTGAATGGTGGAAGGATGAAAGTCACCCGACCACAACTCAGGCGACGGAAGTTCGTCGCCTGAGTTGTCAGAGGGCAAAAATCGCCTTTCAGGCGACGACCTTGGTCCGTCGCCCGAAAGGCCATCTGGCGTAGTGTAGGTTATTTTCAGTTTGGGTGATTAATTAGTTTCTTACCATTAATTATTTCATATTGAGCTAGCTATCACATTTTTGATAGATTGTGAATTACTTAAATGTGGTAAAAATTGACCAAAATAAGTATAAAATTAAAATTAAAGAAGATAAAGTAAAGAGAATTTTTTTTTTTTGATTAGGAAAAGATTCGGGTGAGCACGCTCTACCCGAAAACATCCTTACGAATGAGGTCTGTAAGACCGAAATTGTGAAAAATATCAATACCCCTAGCAGAGTGGCTAAGGTGTGCAACCTTATCAGTCACTCTATTGCCAAGATGAGGTACATGAATGAAAGAAATTTCTTTCATACTCGACAGAAGAATTTGTACGTCAGACAAGATGAGTTCGATTTCCCATGGGCATTTGGTCTTGTTGTTGAGATGGTTAATAATTATGCTAGAATCTCCTTCAATATGGATTTTGTCAATATGTAGTTGTAGGGCCAATTGTACCCCAAGTTTGAGTGCTAGGGCTTCAGCTTGAAGCGCACTTTTAATACCTAGTTGTTTATGGCTTATGTGTATTGGGTGTCCATTCCAGTCCCTGATAACCACACCAGCGGTACTACGGTTATCAGCGAGAGTCGATCCGTCAAAGTTGAGTTTGAATGTACCTATCGGTGGTTTGCACAACTTGATATGACGGGCTTTGTTCCTCTTTACGGGTTGTCTGACGCTTCGTGAATGAGGGGTGTTGTTATCATCTAATGTACTATCATATTGGTGAGTGTTACTCCAGTTTATCTCGTGTGTAGTAATAAGTTTCAAAGCGGCGTCCCTAGGAGGGATTGGTACCTGCCTAAACACATGTTGGTTTCGAATATGCCACATCGTCCACCAAGCGAAAGCAAGTTTACCTAGAGCCGCCTTTGGTGGGCTATTTCCAATTAATGACATGATTGGGTTTATATCCCTTGATAGAGTGATTTGACTGCCTATTGTGGACTTTATGTGCCCCGGGAATTGAACGAGAGATCTCGAATATTGACATTCCAATAGAAGATGAACATCATCTTCCATAGAGCAGTTACAAAAATTGCATGTAGGGGGGATAGGGACACCCCGTTGGGCGAGCCTATCATCTGTGGGGAGGCCATTTTGACAGATTTTCCAAATGAAATTTTTGATCTTAGGTGGGATGTCGAGACGCCAGATCCAGGAGTTGTTGTATAAGGGAATTGAGAATTCGGCAGAAACCAATTTATATGCGCTTGCCGTAGTGAACCAACCCTCTCGGTCCGGCCACCAGTATAGTCTATCCACAAATTTTGAAATTGGGAGCAGAATGTCAAGGATTTCCTCCACAATATTGTGTGGGAGAACAGCAGAGAGTTTCTCCTCCCACCATTTACCTCCCAGGATATAGTCATTGACTTTATCATCGATGTTGTCAATTCTTGGGCAATCATCCCTGGACTGAATATCAGATGTTGTAATCCAGTTATCACACCAGAATTTGATAGCGGTCCCGGTGCCAACCGACCAAATAAGCCCCTTTTTGAACTTGTCAATTAGAGTTGTAAGTTTTGCCCATTGCCAAGAAGCGGCACCACTTTTCTTGTAATGGAGAATATCATCCGCTCGAAGATATTTATATCTGATTATTTGGACCCAGACATTATCTGGCTCAACCAGCGTTTTCCATAACATTTTCATTTGTAATGCTTCATTCATTTCTTTGGATTTTCTAATCCCCATGCCACCGCATTTCTTTGATCTACAAACCCTATCCCAGCTAATCAACGGGCGGTGTTGCATATCTTTATTCCAAAAAAATGTTCTATTAATCTGATCAAGTTCTTTATGAATTGAAGATGGCAGTAAGAAACTTTGCATCATATATAGGGGTTTAACTGATAGATTTGAGTTTATCAGAATAGCTCGACCTTGTTGAGATAGAGAGTTAGCACGCCATTTGCTTAGATGTTCTCTAGATTTACAGACAATATCTTCAAAGGTTTCTTTGGTTACTTTACCGTTGATAATCGGACATCCAAGATATTTTTCCAAGGAGTTGACGTTGGAAATAGTTAGGCAGCTATTGAGTTCCATAAGTCTGGATTGTGTGATTCATTTAGAAGCTTGGAAGCATGATTTTTGGTAGTTTACTTTTTGGCCCAATACTTTACAATAGGAGTCGATAATTGTTTTGACCCTACTACATGCATCCATGCTGCCTTTCGAGAAGATGATAATATCGTCAGCAAATGATAGAAATGGAATTCTCGGTCCATTCCTCCCAAATGTGAAACCAATTGGGCTTCTATCACTATTTGCCTCAGCCGACAGGTGGCGTGCCAATATTTCTGCACCAAGGATGAATAGAAACGGTGAAAAGGGATCCCCTTGACGAAGGCCCCGCGAAGGAAAGAACATATCTGTAGGGCCGTTATTCACAAGTATAGAGTACGAGATTGTTGTTACACATTCCATAACCCAGGAAATGAAAGTGGGGTGGAACCCAAATTTTTCAAGAATTTTTTTGGTGAAGTTCCAATCAACCCTGTCATATGCTTTTTCCATGTCCAGTTTGATTGCCAGCCACCCTTCACGACCCAAACGCGGTCGAAAGGATTGGAAGATTTCGTGAGCTATCAGGACATTATCTTGAATTGACCTATCCGACACAAACGCCCCCTATAATGGATGAATGAGCTTACCAATTACTACTTTAAGTCTTTCTGTAAGAATTTTTGAAATGATTTTACATAGGTTGGAACACAGGCTTATAGGCCGGTAATAGGGTTGGGCAAAAGTTGGATAGGACCGGAATCGGACCGGGACCAGACCGGAAATTACGGTCTTGGATCGGACCGGAAGTATTACGGTCTGGTCCATGGTCCAAGAAAAACTAGAATTCGGGTTCCGGTCCAAACCCGGGACCAGACCGGAAATTCCGGGTCGGACCAGAATTGGACAGGTTTTGTTTAAAAAAAAAAAGAAGAAGAAAAGATGGGTACTGGACTACTGGGTGTCTGTCTCTCTTGTTTTGATTAAAAAAGAGGGTAGCTATACATACAGCCTATACTCCTATACTACATACTCCTTCCAAATTTCAATTCAGCTTTTCAATTTCGTTTCTCTCTCTTCACGTGCCTCCCTCTTCAACTTCATCTTCACCGCCGACCTTCATTTTCATGTGTCTCTTCATCTCCAATCTTCAATGTCGCAGAGTCCCCCAGTCTCGCTCCTCGTCAGTCGCCACCGTCGGCACCCGAGTCTCTCGTCCTCTCCAGTTGCAGTGGTGTCCATCTCCTCCAAGACCCTCGCCCTCCATTGGTCGGAATCGGCGCCGTTGGCCTGAATCTTATATTGTTCGACACCGCATTCAACGCCGAGTATGTCCCCGAAAGACGCCCTCCCGAGCAGCGTCTTCTCCCGCCGGTACTTGGCCACCCAATCAGCCCTGACACCGCCGCCTTCTCCCGTCAGAACTTGGTGTAGATGTGGAGAAATCTTAATTTTCGCCTAGATTTTAGTTCGATTCCAGATCTTTTTAGTCCCAATTTCAGATTTGGAGAAATCGGAAATTTCAATTGGGAGGGCTGTTGAGAAATCGGAAATTTCAATTGGGAGGGCTGCTAATAAACCCGGTCCAAATGGTCTAACCGGTCTATGGACCGGAAAACCCGGGACCATAAATTCCGGTCTCGGTCCGATCCACGGTCCAAGTTTCGAAAAATTCCGGTCCATCGGATCGGACCGAGACCGGAATGTCCGATCCGGTCCAGACCGGATGCCCAGCCCTAGCCGGTAATGGTTAGTAGTCGAGGGGTTATCATGCTTTGGTAGTAGGGAAATAAATGTATGATTTGTTTGTTTAAGGATTTTCCCGGAGTTGAAGAAGCCTTTAATGGCTTTGATAATCGAATTCCCTAGAATGTCCCAATAATGCTTGTAAAATTCAGCCGTCATCCCATCGGGACCTGGTGATTTATTTTTCCCAAGACTGAAAACGACGGACTTAATTTCACCATTTGTTGGATCTCGTGTAAGGAATTCATTTTCAGCATGGGAGATTGAAGGGTGAATTATGTTAGTCATTTCATTAAGAAGCCTATCGTCAATTGTTTCCTTACTAAAGCGTTTTTGAAAATCATTTTTAATTTCTTGCTTAACGTTTTCTTCTCCAATTATCAGGGTACCTTCTGTAGTAATAATGTTACGTATTTGTTTCCTGTGTCTTCGGCCAGAAGCAACACGATGAAAATAGGATGTGTTAGAATCTGTAAGCTTAAGATGTTTTGTTTTAGCTCTTTGATTCCAAAATGTTTTTTGAAAAAGTAACAGTTTTTCCCTTTTATGTAAAAGGCGACTTTGTTTACTATTGTTACTAGGGTGGTTACTAAGGGGAATAACCGATTGGATTTGTAGCAAGTCGTTCTCCACCTCCTGAAGTTGACGAAAGATGTTTCCGAATGAGTGCTTGTTCCAATCTTTAGCTTTTTGCTTAAGGATTTTTTGCTTGAAAATTAATTGAAACATAGCAGATCCTGGGCAAGAAGCGCGCTAGGATTGTTTAACAATATTACGGAAGTCCTTACGCTGAAGCCAGGTGTTCTCAAATTTGAAGGGAGGTGCTTTAAATGTGGCGCTAAAGTCCAGTGTAATTGTTATAGTGCAATGGTCAGAAGACGAAAACGCACCGTTTTTAGTGATGAGATTGGGTAGTTTATGAAGAATTTGGTGATGCACAAGTACGCGATCCAATTTTTCGTGGATGTTATCCGTGGCCTCAGGAGACTTTCTCCATGTGAAAGTGTTTCCGAAGGTTGGCAAATCCAACAGAGAACAGGTATTCTTGAATTGAAGGAGACATGTGAACCTAGCCGGAAGAGTATTAGCGCCGCCAAGTTTATCCTCTCTACACGAGATTTCGTTTAAGTCCCCCATAACGATGCAAGGTATGGGAGAATCGTTTACAATTGTTGTTAATTCGGTCCAGAACGGGTCCTTATCCCGAGGATCAGGAGGAGTGTATACAAACAAAAGAAGGATCACAAGATTGTCACTAATATTTTCATAACGTAGTCCAATGATCCTAGGCAAATGAAACGAAATTGATAAGGTTTCATTTGAGAGTTGGTGGGTTTTCCATAAAACACCTAGGCAACCCGAACGGCCAATGCTAGGAGACTAGATAGCCATATCGAATCCTACATGTTTCCATAAATTTTCGCCAGGAAAAGATTATGACTTAGTTTCGGCGAGGGCCATCAATTGTATGTGTTCATTTCTGCACAAAGCATCAATTTCAGTCCAAAACGTTGTCTTTCGAATGCCTCTACAGTTCCAATAACTTATTTTCATGAGCAACCTAATAAGATATGAGGAGAAGATGTAAAAATCCTCATATCAAAAAGCTTTTCAGAATGGATTTGGAGGGAAAGGTAATCATAACAAGATACAGCACTAAACTGCCATGGGTTTTTTAGCATAAACAAAGGTAGAAATAACATTCTGAACGTTGGAAATAACAACAGCTTGCAAGCAAGCATGAAGATGCAAGGATGATCATAAATGGTAGCCGAAAAAACATCGATTTTTAAAGGACCCGCATTACCCCTGACGTTGTTACATTGTTTGACAAGGTGCATCAGCAAGGGCCCAGATGAAAGCCTGGGACAAGGCTGCAGAACACAGTTTGAGTAGCAGAGAAGAGAAAACACTAATATCATTCCTTCAAAATTGCAACAAACCAAAGTAACAGCCCATAACGAAAGGATAATGCAGTCCCCAAATAACTTTGAGCAAGGGCAAGAGGAGTGCAACAGCCAGTTCAAAGAGGTGTTAAAGAAGTAAAGTATAAACATGAAATTGAACCAAACAATCCACCTTGGGTGAGATCTAAATGGTAGGCAAATGCTGATAACATAACATAATAGTTGAATATCCACAATCAAAGCAAAGAATATACTTTCGAGACCGAATTTTATGAGTAACAAATCTTCGTTCAAACTAGGTAAAGGAACCATAACATCCCCAATAACCAAAGTTTTTCCAAGGCCCGAAATTCGGGGGGTAGGGGGTGAAGAGGCAAAAACCTCTAACACCGGGTTTTCCAACCACCAAGAGGTGATTTTTATTTGTGTGAAAACAACCTTAAACAAATTCAGTTTGTCAAGCACAGGTTCACAGGCAGGATTAATCAGATTAGTTACATCATAAGTTGAGAAAAGGAGGAAAACCAATAATCTAGTAATGCACATATTCCCAGCCAGGGGATGGATGTAGAACCATGATAACACAGAGATTGCAGGAGAATCTAAAGACAAAACTAGAGAAATAACAAACAGTTTATCCAAGCTTTTCTGCAAACCCTTTCGGAATCTAAAGACACCACTTTCACCGTTTTGTTCACTCCCCAAGAGAGAATGTTGTTATGTATCATACATAGAAGTTTAACCAGACCAGATATCAGGAAAACGAATTTCACTAAAGGGATTATATAATATTGCGGAGGAGCCAGAATGAATTGTACTGAAGCAAACTTGTTACAAGGCGACATGTCACAAACTTTAGTAGCGGTAAGCAGTCTCACAAACTGCAAGGAGACTGATGTCGATGCCATGAGGAGCAAAGCAAAGTGAGATGGCTTTATAAAGCCATCCGGAACCTGTCTAACCATCAATTTCATAAGGCCCTTTCGGGAGGTAGAGGGTGAAGAAGCACATGGCTCCTTCACAGTTTTGTTGGGGGACCGATAAACGGTGGTTTGTTGAATCAAACACAGCAAATTAGCAAGAGCATTTGATAGAAATAAAGTATCCATTGAGGGTTTTATAGAGTTGAGAAGAGAGAGCAAAGTCGTATGAGAAGTAACGAACCTGATGGTATGCAATATAGTCAAAACAACACCATCATGAGCCAGGAACCCAAAGAGCGAGCAAAGGAAGCCAGTAAAGAGAAGCAACAGCCACAATCCACCAGCAAGCCGAAGAGCCGCACCCCCGAGGCCTGACCAAGCGCCACATGAAAGCCAGAGAACCATGGAACCCCCGCCCACACCGGAGAGCGCTTTCTTCCTCTTTCGAAAATCTTTCTTCACAAAAAGCTTGACAGGCCTCATCAACATCTGCGATGCACCGGCCCACCGCAACCCAGGTAATCGTACAAGTAGAGCCTCCGTCGACAGCGAATATGAGCCATCGGGGGCGACGACGCCAACACCTACCTCAGAGCCCAACCCAGGCGGACGACAAACCGCCGACATAACGGGACGGGAAGGAGGCAGGAGAAGGTAAAAATCAGCTTTAGATATGCCGATTAGGCAGAGAAAGAACCCTTGACAGGGGGAGACGATGAAGAAATAGGTTGAATTAGGGATTTGCATCGGTGGATTGAAGACAAATTGGGGGCGCGTCTCGCGCGTACTCCTAGCCCAAAAAAGGGTTTTTCCTTTTCAAACAATTTTTTACAAAGGAAAGAGAATTGATAGTTCACTGGAAAATATATTATTTTTAATCTCAAAAACTTAGTATGATTAGCTTATGAAAACCTTTCTCTATCTGATTTTGGATTCAATTGGGTCCAAAAGGGTTGAGTATACATGAACGTAGCTAGCTATAGCTAAGTAGCTAACAAGTGTAACAAATAATTGAAAAGAGATGGAGTAAGTTACAGTAGATCTGAACAGTGCAGATAATAGAAATGATATACATGGCTGGCTACTGCACGACTTTGATATAGTAAGAAATTAAGGGAAAGTGGGGAACACAGCACCTGAAATCCCACCTGAAAGGCTGATACTCTCCATGTGTTCCCTCTTCTCCACACCTGTTATATCTGTACCCCTCCCTATTTCTGTCTTAACTAATCCCCTCATCCAACCTCTATTTAGCCCTAATTCTTTTTCTTCTCCTTTTAATTTTTTATTTTCATACATATTTTAACCCTAGCCTAATGGTTGATTTCAACCTGCATTAATTATATATATGATCCACATGCAAAATTATATACATGTCATTTTATATACCTTTTCCCATGGTCATTTTGGCCAGAATGCATATCAATATTTTGTAGAAGAGATTGCATATTTTGTGTTTTTTGTTTATGTGTATCGTTTTAATCTAAATATGTATTTTTTAAAATTATGTACATCATTTTCCTCAAAATGTCTATTACATATACACTCATATTCTCACCTATATATAACAAATACTTGCACACATAAAAAAAATTTAAAATAAGGCTAACTTATGTAACTAATTTAAAAGTGATATACAGTATAATTTAATTGCTTAAGCCATTTTAAATATGAAATGTATTGTACGGGTTGTTTTAAAACCAAAATTATATGTATGGGTAATTTAATGTGTATAATTTTTAATTTAAGAGAGAAGTAATTTATATACATATAATAAAACTGATATGCATAGTGTCCTATATGGGTTGTGACTTGTGGTTGATTATAGGAAAACACTTATAGGAAATATTTTTATCAAAGTAATATGTTATCAAAAATTTTGGAAAGTACGTTATATCATAAGCCACAACCAAGCCGAGCACAAGCGCTAATCAAGCCGAGCACACAAGCCGAGTGAGATTCCATCCTAAAACCAATTGGCGTTAAGAGAATTATAGCCCACCCACTTATGTACAAGGCTTGGATTCACTCATATTTTCCATGAGGATACTATCGATCCCATATCATATTATCAACACAACCCCCTTAAGTGCAACTGTCTGGCCACACATTATTTGCCAGTTGCACTTGACGACTCAATGCCTTAAGGTCGGCCAACCAACTAGACCAGGAACTCAAACCGCACCACACCCAACCGAACCTGGCTCTAATACTATTTTAGATCACGGTGTGTCATACAACGTGGGGAGTCACACGCCCAAGCTAGCACACACGCGATAACCAAGCAGTGCACACAAGCCGAGTACCATACTCTACCCACCTTTGGGTGTGTATGCTACCCACACTGAATTCCATACAATTCATCGAAGCTATGAAAGCCCAGGCTTGGAATGACGAACATTTCAATCGTAGAGCTCTCTTTCATTCTTCCCGATTCTATGAATTCTTGCTAATGCAATCTAGATAACTACTTGACGTAATTCGTGGGGTTCACATGCTCTCATTTTTACCGATGATAGAAAGCTTTCTCTTGCGCGTGTACGGACAACAAAAGATACACACACATGTATTAGATCACTTGTGAACCTCTCTTACGGTGTAATTTGTGAATAAATGTGGAGCGTTGGATTAAGTAGATCAGCGGTAGAGATTTAGAAGAAAATTTAAGAGCAAAATTATTCATCTGAAACAAAATAATTATTCGTACATAACTCACACGAATAATCATGTTACAATACAAAATATATTTTATATGAAAAGACTACTAATATATATGAATAATTACATTACATCAGATAAATAATTATATTGTTATGTACGAATAATCAATCTGTTCACGGTGTAAAACCATCCTCTCTATTGATATATATAATATAATATAATATAATATAATATAATATAATATAATATAATATAATATAATATAATATAATATAATACTCCTATTGAGATTGAAAGTTGTAAGGTGATTTTTGAAGATATATACATCATATCATATTTATGCTTTCTAATTAATAAGTTGCAACCTAAAATTAATCATTTGCTAATCAGAACTTGGATCGAATACCTTGCATTCTATACATACCAATAACACCTTCACCGAAAAAAAACTTCACCAAAAAAAAAAACATACCAATAACACACCATCAAATGGAAACTCAAGAAGTTATTATACATTTGAATAAGTATGTACAAACTATGAACCAACAAAATTCCGTTGAAGGGAATCTTAATGAACTCAATTCCCAAATCCATGATATCCATAATCATAGATATATCACATACATGCAATATCAAGTCACCTGCAATTAAAAATCAAATCACACACGTCCTAATTTTTCTGTGGCAATACCGCCCATTACCACAAAATTAATAGTGCTGTAATGATTAATTAATTAAAATCTCAAACACACCGACATCGACATATATATTAAATCCACACTAATACAAAATCAATCTTGTCATCAAATCCACACTTACACAAATCAATAACAATCAGTCATATATAATTTATTATTTATGCTCAATCAAGATGTTTCATCTTGATCGCTCGCCCTACTTTGGCTCACATTCGATTGCTGATCATTCCCCTGATGATGTTGATTACTGTCTCCTGAAAAATTCCTAAACGAATTTAGTGACATCAGCATCCCAAATTGCCCCTCTCCGCCACCGCCACCGACACCTCCCCCGCCGTAGCCCGCCTGCTGGCCCGACAGTAAGGCCATGGGGGTCGCCAGGTTCATGAAATGTAACCCATTACCGCCGCCTCCCGTCGGAAACGCCCACATTGCATTATTGTTCTCACCGCTTACTAGCAAGTTTCCGCCGCCTCCGTAGCCACCCGGGACCATCCGGACTGCGGGCGGGCCGGATGTCGGGCCTGAGCCCGGCCCGCCAGATACTAGATGGAGGATGTTTCCAGCCGTTTGATCACGGCTGTGGCTGTGGCTGTGGTTGTGGTCGTCGACGTCGGTCTTGGTGGGCCCGGGTGGAGGCTGACACCTGGATGTGTCATCCAGGAAGCTCTGGGCCTGCCTGGCCTGCAGCAGTACAGCGTTCACATTATTGTTGGAGCACAATTCGAGCCCGGAGCCGGATAACGGATTTCTCCGGCGAGGGTCGACATCCGGCATCAGGAAGTTCCGGCCGGAGAAGTACCCTGCAGCGCCGGGGAGGCCGAGGCCGGCGGAGACGGTGGAGGAGGACCGGGAGCTGCGGAGGGAGAGATTGAGGGAGGAGAAGTTGGCGGGGATGGTGCCCGTCCCCGTGGCGGCGATGACAGCCGGCTCGGCCTGGTGGAGGAGCCACTCGATGGTCTCGCCGTCGGTGCGGTGTCCGAGCTCGCGTGTCAGCTGGAAGACCCGGGCGGCGCAGAGAGCCGGCATCCGGATCCGCCGCCCCCGGCCGTCCACCTTGGTGTGTCGGTCCTTGGTGGACGCCCGCTTAACAGTAGTGGTGGCGGTCGCCTTCTTGGCCGGTGGGGAAGGCGTGGGTGGGTGCGAAGGAGGCGGCGGCCATTCAGATGTGGCAGCGGTTGTGGCGCTGGCGCCGGAGTGATCGTCGGTGTTGAGTTGGGGGAGGGGCTTTTGGTGGAGGAGATGGAGGTGGAGGTTGGGGCGGGAGAAGGAGGGTTCGTCAGCCATGGAAATCATCAACTAGCTACCTACTAGAGTATATTGATCGATTATATGAGCTGGAGGGTAACCCTAATTTCAAATCGGGTATCGATCTCGATCTCAATCTCGATCTAATTAAGGGTTTGTTGAACAATAGATTGGAGGGAGGGAGAAGGAAGCTTTAAGGTAAAGGAGGAGGGTAGTGAAGTGAAGAAATGAGTAGTGAGAAGGATAGTGCAGGGTGTCAATTTACAGTTCCGTATGTCACCTTTGTCTCGCAATTTGTGACATCTTCATCACCACCATTTTATCACAATATAACTATACCTTTTATGGTGTAAGGACCTATTTTATTTAGTGCTAAATTTGTAGATTAAATGAAATCTAACTTATCAATTTATCGGTCAATTTCTAGACTAGATATTCTCTTGCGATTTGCTTTTTCATTTTGGATCTTTGTTTTGGTGTTAGACTTATCTGCATATTAACTACTTTTTTTCTAAATTAAAAAATCATTTTGTCAATTTTGGAGACCTATATAAAAATCGAGTCTCTTTCATAGTGAATCCGGCCAATTGAAAAATCTATCATAATTAATATAGAAAACACTATGTATAGTAAATCCATCTTAAGACTTTTTTCATTTGACAAAAGGAGTCACCATTAATATTACAAGAAATATAGTTCGACTTTGTTTCTCATTTCCTCTTCATTCTTGCTTATTAATGAAAATTTTGGATCTTTTTTTAAAGTATTTAGTAAGGGGTTTCAAAATAAATAAACTTCTAAATTATTGAGGATGATTAATTTCATGACTACTTCCTTTTCATATAAAAATAATTTCCCTTGGTTAAAAAAAATATTTTTGTAAAAAAAAGATATGTACCCTACAACTTGAGCCCGTTTGTTCAACAACATTCTCCGGGACTACGGAGCGGCGTCGGGACAACAAGTGAACTTCGCAAAGTCAGAGATATCTTTCAGCAGAAATGTGGGTGCAGCTCAAAGACAGGAAATGCCGCGGGTGTTGCAGATTAGGGAAGTTGGAAAACATGAAAAATATCTTGGTTTGCCTACGATGATTGGGAGATCGAAGAAAGTCATATTCGGCCAGCTCAGGGAAAGAATCTCGAAGAAGGTGACGGGATGGAAGGAACGAGCATTATCAAGAGGGGGGAAGGAGGTGTTGATTAAATCAATCGCACAAGCAATCCCGACGTACGCAATGTCATGTTTCAAACTGCCTACTGGTCTTTGTCATGGCATTGAGCAACACCTTTGTCGATTCTGGTGGGGAGATGGCTCCGACAAGCGGACGGTGCACTGGTTACAATGGAAGAAGATGTGTCTGCCAAAGGAAAAAGGAGGGATGGGGTTTCGGGACATGGAATTGTTTAACAAGGCATTACTTGCAAGGCAAGGGTGGAGAATAATGCAGGAGCCGGAATCTTTACTCGCGAGGATTCTAAAGGCTCGGTATTTCCCCCGCACGTCATTCTTGAAAGCATCGGTGGGTCATCAACCTTCTTATACTTGGCGGAGTCTCATGGTGGGGCGGGATGTTCTTGTACAGGGGATGAGATGGCATATCGGGAATGGGTCGCAAGTAAGTGTGTTTTATGATAGATGGCTCCCAAGGCCAATGAGTTTTAAACCGATCGCGAACCCATGGGGATTTACCTCAGACCTTATGGTGATAGACTTAATTGATTGGAATTTAAAACAATGGGATGAAGATCTAGTAAAAGTGGTCTTTCATCCCATTGATGCCGATATGGTCCTAAGTATGAGACTGACGGAGGCTGATGTGTCGGATGAGCAAATTTGGCATTATAATAGGGACGGTGGCTTCACTGTACATTCGGCATACCACATGCTAGTGGAGAGGAGTTACACTGCGGTTGGGCCATCTTCTTCGGATTCGACGGCTGCTGATCGGGTGTGGAAACAAGTGTGGAAACTCAGCGTGCCACCACGTATTCGGAATCTCCTATGGAGGGCTTGTAGAGGCGTCTTACCTTGCCTCGCAAACCTAAAGCGGAGGCATATAACAGAGGAGAATCTGTGTCCATGGTGCGGCTGTGTGGAGGATGAAATTCATGTCCTTTTCAATTGCAGGAAAGCGAGGGAGATATGGGACAAGTACCCGGCTGCGAGCACATTTGGGGAAGGTGCAAGAACACTAATGGAGGCTTGTGAACGTGCGTTTCGAACCAGCACTGAGGAGGATGTTCAGTTATGGGCTCACATGATCGAGGCGATTTGGACAACTCGAAACAAACGCCTATTTGAGCAAGCTGAGCCTGAGCCGATTTGGGTTGCTAGACAAGCAGAGGGTCGGATGGAGGAGTTTAACCGTGTCTGCAAAATCGGGAAGGGAACGCAGCGCGAGACCGTAAGCGATGAGATGCACTGGATTAAGCCGCCGGAAGGGTTTGTCAAGGTCAGCTGTGATGCGGCTGTTGATGAGAGGAAAGGCTGCGGTATTGGGTGTGTGGCGAGGACAGAAACCGGGGAGATGGTGTTTGCTGCAACACGCAGAACTCAACCTTCAGTGCGGGCTGATTTGGTTGAAGCGGAGAGTCTGGCCTGGGCACTTGAGGTGTGCATTGAGCGAGGGTTGCCGAGGGTGTGGATAGAGAGTGATTGCTCAACTGTCATTACTATGCTTCGTAATGGATGCTTTGCAAAGGGTGAGATTGGGGCTCAATTGAGGAAGATTACTCAGCTGGCTACCAGATTCATCGAGTGCAGATGGAGTTTCATTCGGAGACAAGCTAACCGGGTGGCTCATTTTCTTGCTAGTGTTAGGCCTAGTAATGCTACTTTCATTGCAAGTTCTGTGTTAATTCCTTTTGAATTAAAACTCTTGTTAGCAGAAGATGCAAGGTAATACATACTTGGTTGGTTCTCAAAAAAAAAAAGTAAGATTCTATTTGGAAATTGAAATTTATGAGAACTTATTTCACATGAATTGAATTCTCATAAGATTCATTTCATGAGGATTGTGAAAATGTGTTTAGTTGATTTGTACGTTATTCTAGATGACTAAATGTGGGAATTCAAAATTTTTAAATACAAATAGGTGAAAGTTGAACTTACATAGAGGCTAGGTAAATGAACTTCCTCCAAATTACGAGAATTTAACCATCTAGGAAGTTGAATTGTTCGGTTTTTAAAAATTAAAATATCAACCAAATGCATATATTTTTCTTCTTTAATTTGTGAGATTTTCTACTTTCTAGGGGTTTTGAGTTGCCAACTAAAATAGGCCAAGTTGCAATTTCACCCTTTTTTTATGGGGAAAAAATATCCACCTTACTCTATTTAAATTTCCTATATCTTATAACTTACCCAAACATATTTTTTTAAATTTATAGGAGTTGTAATTCATGGTAATTGAATTTATGTAAAGCAACTTCATAGGAAATATACTTATGTTCAATCAAACAATTAAATAAATGAGAAATTTAGATGGCTTTTAAATTTTGTTCACAAAATGTTGTTTTCATTAATTTAGATGGGTCCTTTATTAATTTTCCCTAATTATTGTGATATGTCTTTGTATGGTACTTTAAAGACATTAAACCATTTATAAAGACACAAGTTATTAGATAAGTAGCACTTGTCTGTCCCCGTCATTGTTCCAATCTCCTGTCCCTCCTCACAAATCTTTCGATTTTTTTTTCTTTTACTATATAATTTGGGGGGAATGGAGAATATATAATTTGGGGGGAATGGAGAATATGGCTCCATAGTTTAGATATATTTTAGGCATTACATATAATTAAAGATCAAAATGTAAAATAATTTATTGGTAAAGGATTCCCAGCCTTATTTAACAAGCCTTTTCGAATTTGAATACATTAAATATGCAATGGAGTACTTTTATTAATTTATTATTAGACCTATATATCCGATAAACAATTGTACAATCAATTAGCTAGATACGTGGGGAATAAAAAGTTCATCTCACGTAGATTTAATTGGGGCAAATCAAGTACCAAAATATAAAGGATGGTGAACCTTTTACACAATATGTATGTAGTTTAAGCCTTAATATTTGTGTTAGAACAGTAGATCCCGACCTTATAACAACAACAAAAAAAATTCAACATGACTCTCATTTTGAAACGACACGATCGGGGTTTCTCAGAATTTCACATGGTATCAAAGCAAGTCCGAGCGAGGTCAGTTTTTCTTGGATTTTGGGTTAGTCTAAAAGAGAATGGTATTTCGAAATCCGTCGTAAAAAAAAAAAAAAAAAAATCGGGTGATCTTTAATGAGCTTGAGAGTCTTGACCCAAAAGAAGAAGAAAAAATGTTCATGTTTCAACCTGATCTAGGCGGGTTGCACTTGAGGGAGCATGTTGGGAATAGAAAGTCCAGCCCCATTGGTTTAGGGAACGAATCTAATGCCAAAATATAAGGGACGTTGAAGCCCCTACACAATAGTTTAAACTTTGTGTAAGAACGGTGGATCCTGACTATATAATAGAAAATAAAAAACATACAACACAACTCTCATTTCCAAATGATCCGACCAGGGTTTCTCGGAATTTCACATTATATCAAAACAAGTCTGAGCGGGTCTGTTTTCCTGGATTTTGGGTTAGGCTAAAAGAGATTGAGATACCGAAACCCGTTATAAAAAAACCGGGTGAGCTCTAAAGAGCTTGAGAGTCTTGACCCAAAAGAAGAAGAACAAGAAGAAATGTTCAAATGCCAAACGGAGCCCATTCGTTTGGCAAAATACTAGCTGATGGGCTAGCTGAAGGTGATGGGATAGCTAAAGCTGATGGATTATTTGTGTTAAATATATGTTAATAAGCTAGTATGATCGATGTTTGGTAAACCTAGCGGTTGGAGTAGCTGATAGAAACTTGTGAATAGAAAATCATAAGCTGCGAAAAGCTTCAGGGAGCAGCTGTTAAAATATTCTCCTTCCAAAAGTTAATTAAACTAAAATCTTATAATTTCATTTACAACGATATATATAATATCAAAATGAAAAGGTCCAATAAGCTAGCAATGGATTTTTTTTTTTTGCCAAACGGAGCCTTAACAAGGCGTGTTGGGAATAAAAAGTCTAGCCCCATTGGTTTTGAGGGCAAATCAAATACTGAGCTCCAAAAAGGTTAAATCGCTCACCTCGGGCGCCCCTCACCCTCCGACTCGACGGAGATTGTGAGAGGAGGTAAATCATGGTGACTCAACCGGTAACAAGGGCTTAGTGCTCATTGCGCACAAAGGAGCACCCCTCATTTGAGAGGTTGCTCCCACACTGCCGCTGGTGAGACTCGATCTTTGGTCGATGCTCCAAATATCACCCCTGTGACTGGTTGAGCTAAGCCCATGCGGGATGTTGAAGCCCCTATACAATAGCTTAAAGAAGCGCAGACGAAACTTCAAGGAAGCTCCTCCCCAGATTCGGAGTCGCCCTGAACGCACCACCTCGACTCCAACCAGTCCCGACTTAAAACTTCACGTCCCCAGCCAAGCAGAAGACCTCTAAGAAAACATCGAAAGTATAGCCACACAAAGCTCGTGCAAAAAGGCCTAAAGAATTAGCCAATTTGAATTTTTAGACAATCCCATACGAGATTTAGACAAGCTCTTTCGAGATTTTATCAAGCTTATTCAGGATTTAGTCAAGCCCTTTCGAGCTTAAGTTTGAAACCGTTTGAGTGGTTCCATAGGAAAATAAATATATAAAGCGTTTCTTTTTTGTTTTGTTTTTTGTCTTTCTTTTTTGGTTAATGGGGTGCTTTGGGTCCAAGACAAAGTCTTTTGGCCCAAAGAACCGCTTTCGGGCCGAAACATCGGGCCACTGAGGCCTAAGGCACCCAAAGGCCATAGATGCAAACGGAAGGAGCGGACGCCATCGGAGAGACGATGAGACACCGCTCAGCACCGAAACCAGTCCCGACCACTGGAGGAGGCCGAAACTAGCCCAGGCCCACCAGCGACAACGGCGAGGCCAAGCAACGCCAAGCTAGACGAGATGGGATGTTCAAACTGGCCCGCACCCGCAAACCTCGGATGAATCGAGGACGAGTTCCGGTGAGCGGGCAGGACCACATTAAAGCCAACGCAGAGGCATGCGGGAAGGGGGGGGGGGGGGGTGAGGCTCGTGAAGCATAGTGCAAACACAAGTTGAGAGCTGAGGACGGAGGGTTGGTGTTGTCTGCACAAATTTGACAAGGCTCAAACTCAAACTAATAGCCGTGGGTTGAGAAAAGGGGTTGTCTGTAGAATTGGACAAGGGGAACGATGAAATCGGGAAGCAAATCCCAAAAGCATCGAAAGCCCCAAATTAATTTCGGTGTTTGGACGAATCTGAAAAATAGCGGGTTGTACTTGAAGAGGCGTGTTGGAAATTAATACCCACATTGATTTAGAGGAAAAATCAAATACCAAAATATAAGGGATGAAAAACCCATACATAATAGTTTAAACTTTTGTGTTAGAATGATGGATCCCGACCTTAGAACAAAAACAAAATAAAATTGACACGATTCCTATTTTCAAACGACCAGCCTGACCGGGTTTCACAATCTCACAACTTATTCCCCAAAAAGAATGGGAAAAAGTAAAAAATGAAAAATGAAAACGTAGGTACAGTGGATGACAAGATGAGTAAGAACAATCTATATTAATTAAGACAAGATGATAACTAAATTAGGGAATATTTGGTTTAAGGAGGCCACAAAACCAGATCTATAATTAAGATAATCCACATATCTATATTTTTTCAAAAAATAAGTACACTTGTCTTGACTATGTGTAGGTGAGTACTATAATGAAAATCGGGTAGATAGTACACAATTTTATCTTGGTGGTTGGACGGTGGGTTTATTTGATATATATCTCACTCACAAATTCACAAGTTGCAGGGAACATTTGAAAGTTCTTTGAAAATACAAACAAAGAAGATGAAATTAAATAAATCAATTTTATAAGGGGTGGGGTCCAACACGTCTAGTGCAACACCAGCTAGCTTATCTGCATAATTGCACTACCCATATCTAACGAGTAACGACTAACGAGTTCATATTATACATATATAATACTATATTTTTTTTATAATATAAAAGCTTCATTTATACATTAAAGTTTTATCTAAAACATATATGCTTTATATCTTGATGAAAGATACGAATGCCCATCATCATTCATTAGGTTGATCAATTAATTAAGCCATTGTCCCTTAATTTATAACATTATATTATATGGATAGTTGATTTTAAGATAGGTTTGTCTGCATTATACATTATAAAGTTTTTATTATTTATTTGTCTAGGTTTCTCATTAATCGCCTTTTAAATAAACTCTTATAAGACGAATTTTAACGTTCTTTCATCGGGTGGCCATACATTATATAAGCTACTTATCATACAACCTAGCTATAATTGTATTTTCACAACATCTGATAATCCGCACATATTACCTATATTTCTTAATTAGCACACAAATTAATTTCCTTTTTCTAAAAGAGAGAGAGAGAGAGAGGGTAAAGAAATGAAAGCATGGTGCACGTGATATGTAGGTACATGTTGATTAGGAGGGCCCAAAGGAGCAGATGCTTCAAGTTGTTTTCCATATTTGCTGGATTGGTTTTGGCTGACTTTGACACCTTCATTATTTCTCTCTTCTTTCTTTCTGTATTTTGTATTGCCCATTGTAGTACTCCACTCTCTCTATTTACCTTGCTCCAGCTCTCCTATCTTTCCCAAGTTTTACCGGCCTTATATTATAACCTAGTAACTTGTCGAGATATATTTACCAAATAGCTAGTCTCACATTTAAACATCAACTACACAAGTTTAGTATATAAGTTTGTGAACTACTACATCTGCTACCAATTGTTTTGATTTTTTATGAAACCTTAATTACTTGGATTATGTGCTTGACGCGTACATACAACTAGCGCACATGCGCTGATTCAAACGACCCCCCGATCATGAATCCCAACATAGTTCAGTATATATGGTATCAGAGTGGTTTAAGTCAAACGATCCATACACTACGCTAGTTTGCCGTTCAGATGATGGATCCAAGGGCCCGAGGCGTGTTGAGAGATGTAAAAAGACCAAATAGTATCATACTGGAAGTATATATCAACTACATAAGCCTCGTATATAAGTTGGTACGTGGCCACTTCTCCCAATTTGTTTGAAACCTCATTCGACTTGTATGTTTAACTATTAGTGCCTATGTGCCCGTTTACATGACACGTACCGATTGCAAGTCCTAATGGTCAAGACAGTGCCGACCCAAGAGGTGGGGCAAGGTGTGCAACTGCCCCGGACCCATTTTCGGTAGGGGTCCATTAAAAATATATGTTATATGTGTGTGTGTAGAGTTCAAATATCTCCAATAAAAATGTGCTAATTTAAATCTTAACAAAATTTCGCTTCTTAAACGTGTAGAGTTCAAATATCTCTATATGCATTTTTTATGTTTTTATAGAGATGCCCTATATCCATTATTTTTATATATTTTTATAGAGGGGCCTATATTCATTTAATTTAGACACAATTTTTTTGTACTTTTACCTTTTCAACACAATTTTAGACAATTTTTTATGTGACAAATAAAGCACTATTGTTTACATATATAACTCTTTCTATTTTATTTGAGAAAAATATATTGTTTTTATTTCTTCATATATATATATATATAATCGATGTATCTAATTTACCCTTTTATTTTTGTTTATAAAAAAATTCCCTTTTTTTAAATTTTTTGTTTTAGTTCATATATAGGTGATGACATAGGAGGTCACATATGTGATATCTTAGAAGAAAAACTATGTTTAGTATTGTTAGACAATTTTTTAATATTCCTCTACACAACAACTTACGTACTTACGGACATATTATACTGGATACTAAGCAAAAATAACTAGTTTTCACTACAATTATATTTTTGAATTTTTTATTGTATACTGTATTATTATTTATTCATTGACCTACTTTTATTTTCTTAAATTTGAAAAATAATTCAAATATAAAAATAATATGAAATTTTTATGAAGTTATACAAAAATTTTACTTTTTAATGTTTATCGGACCCTTTAGATTTTAGTTCACCTTGGGCCTAAAAAATGATAGGACTGACCCTGGGTCGGGATTCACCTCACTAATCTTTCAACTGGGTTATTAACATTCTGAATTGATGGATCCTTAATCTATTAAATGATCTATTTAATATTTTGTACAATATCTTTCAGACATGAAATTAGAAAATAAATTTTGGGTGGACTAGATAGACTGATTTTTTCATTTATTCATAATTGTCATTAACAAAACTCTTATTCTAATAAACAAATACATAATATTTTTTTAACCAATTTTATTTTATTTTTTTTAAATGAGGGAGACTTGAGCAGATCTCAGACCGCCCCTAGTTACACGTTTGTCCATTTTGATCCCTATGACACCTCTTTCATAGTTTCATGCATATATGCCATAGTAATTAATAAGTTTAATTTTAAACATATTCTTCGCCTCTTAATTTTTATTATACATAACAACACTATTTGATCAGATTCACAATCCTACATCCATGAGCCTAAATCCAATAATTTTCAAAGGAGAAATATAAGTGAAAACTAAACAGTTTAAATTCAAATTGCTAGGAGGGAGGTAGAGAGAGAAATATAAGTGAAAACTAAACACTATTTGATCAGATTCACAATCCTATGTCGCAAAAGTGGAGAGAACATCCTATTTATACATAAAATCTCTCTCTCTCTCTCTCTCTCTCTCTCTCTCTCTCTCTCTCTCTCCCCTAGATTCAATCAACATCATCATCATGAATCGATGTTGCTTGTCATGGTATCAAAGTTGTAGGCTCGTTCTTTTAGTTTTCTTTTGATCAATTTGATCGATTACTGCTTTCGTGATCTTGCTTCATAGATGTTGATACTTGGTGTTTCGTCTTTCTTCGAATTTCATTGTTTCTTGAAGATGTCTAATATTTTCTTTGGGATCAGATCTTTAGTCCGAAACTTTGAATTGAGTTAACCTAAACGATCCACTAATTATTATGTCTATTTGACAATCCAAGGGCTCAGCTCGATCATCACGCTCTAGTTCGCTAGAAACCACTTTCTAGTTAGAGCAGAGGAGTAAGGTTTGCTCTAGGAACCAAGAACAAATTGGGGTTCATCGATGGGAAACCCGCTCATGATTTACAATGTTGGTTGAGGACTAATTACATGGTTCAATGTTAGCTTCTAAAATCCATGTTAATTCGCTCTATCTAGAAAGTTTATTGCATGTTAATTCCACTAAATATTTGTGGGCAGAGATTAATGGGTGTATAAGCAAACAAATGCTCCCTTGATCTTTTAGTTGTTGAGAGAGTTGGAAACCAGAGTAAGGTATATCATGTTGATTCCTACGTATTTTTTTAAGTTAAAGAAAATTAGGGATGGGTTTTAGTGTCATGAAGGGATTCCTGAGTGTTCTTGCGGTGCTATGGGCGCTTGTACTTGTGATTTGTTAAATAAAATTTTTAGGAAATTGAGGCTCGAAATAGATTGATGCAATTCTTGATAGGGTTAGGTACGTGATGGTTTTGAGTTTGTGGGGAACAATATATTTTTGAAAGATCCACTTTCTACAGTCAACAAGAATTATTATCTCATTAAGCAGATACTAAGTGCCAAAAGGGTACTATTTATTGGGAATTACCATATCTTGGTTGTTATAGATAGATAGATATCTTCTTATTATCTTCTTTACTAAGATAGAATATTCAGTTGCAATTGTGTTATTTAAACACACATCAATCAATGAAAGCCATCATCTTTGAGCCTTAAACAATTCTTCATGGTATCAAAGCCAAACAATTCTTCACTATTGGTTCAATTGCAACTGAGAGCATAACTTTAGCAGCATTTCGGAATGGATGGCATCATGAGAAAAACGATTACACAAGAAGGATAGAAAGATATGGTGTGTTCTCATTGAAGAGGAAAATTGCATTTAGTTGATTCTTCCTTCAAACATCATAGAGTACCATATTGGTAAAGGGTCTAAGGAGAGGGGCAAAGATTGTTCTAGGGATTAGAGATATTTTGGCAAAACAAACGATGTAATAGGGAGTTCAAAGCTCTCGAATGTCATGGATACTCCACTAAGCTTTTGGATGGCACAAGAAGCAAAATGGATCAATGTTTTGTGAAGGTTATATGTCAAGAGGTTAACAAAGCAATGCAAAGGAATTCTGAAGCTAATCACACACCTTCTACTAGCATGGCAGGTAAGTGTTCTTATGGCGTGGCTATATAGCACTTAATGCTCATACTCAAGATGATCAAAATTGGTTTATAGATGCAAGTGCTACAAATCACATGACTGCATATGCACACTTGTTATTTGATATACAATCTTTGCATCATTCCATACATATTGGATTAATTGATGGTAGTGTTTCAGTTATTAACATCAGCTATTACTTTGGTCGCATAATGTTTAAAATATATGTCAAATCCCTACATAATCGTGCTTCAAACATGGTATTCACAATCCTATGCGTGTTACTACGGAAATAAAACAAATACGAAAGTATATTTAAATCCTAGAAAGAAATCAACATTATCTAGGCCACGAATAAATATAAAATAAATAACATAATCAATATCGCAAAAGGAAGTTGAAGGAATTGAAGAGGAAAAATAACTTGACTTACAAACTCACAAACTATTAACCAATTCTCGAAAGTGAAGGCGAAAACCTAGAAAATTAGTCAAGCATGGCTTACCTAAACTTTCTTTTCTTCAAAGGTAATTACTCTTTTTCTTTTCGCTCTTATGCCTTTATTCTGTGCTCCGTTTCTCCTTAGCTCGTTTCACACTCTTCAAGACTTCTTTCTTAACCAGACCCGACCCTGGGCAAGTGCAAGGTGGGCGACTGCATTGGGCCTCCGATTTTAGGGGGCCTAGCTATTTTACTAATTTTAGTATATATAAAAAAACATTTTGGAAAATAACATAACTGTGTATTGGCATAGTGTTGCTGAACGACTGCTACGCAGGGCACGTCTGGTTTCTTGTAGTCAGGGATTCGAAACCTAACTTTAGCACATCTTTCTCCTCACTCATATTTATGAGGCATTAAGTTTCATCAAGTCAAAGTGTATTAAATTATTAATCCAAATTTAAACACATGTACACTCTGATTTATTTTATAATTATTTAATTCATGAACAATTTTAGTTTTATTAACACGGACATTCAAGAAAAAAAAAGCTATATTTATACAAATTGAACCGAATGGAATGACTTAGGACTATTTAAAATTAATAACATGTTTCAAGGAGTTTTAGAATATTGTATGAATTTTTTTTAGAGGGAATTAAAGGAAGTAACCCTTGCCCCGGAAAACATTGCGCCCATAACCCACTATCCATTTCAATTTGCAAGGGTTAACCCTCCCCCTTAAAAAAATTACACCCAGCCGGTATTTTTTTTACCTTGAGTAGCCGGTTTCTTTCTTTGCCTCTCTCCTGCCCATCGATGCAGAAAAATCAGAGAGAGAGATTGAGGGATCCTGGGCGGAATCAGAGAGAGACGGAGGCGGAGGGCGGAGGCGTGTGACAGGCGCCGGATCGGAGTCTCTGACTCTTCCATGGCACTCCGTCGGCGTCCTTGAGTTGGTTGAGACCCCGAGTCCCTGTTTCTCCGACGAACTTCGCTCCAGATCTGAGATCTTCCCGACTCGGCGACTCCTCGGCACGCCCCGACACTCCCCGCCTCCCACTGCTCGCTCTGCTCTCATATCTCCAACTCTCCCCGTCTCCCATTACAACTAAGAATTTGAGATCTCCCTGTCCCTTCTCTCTTCGACTGTCAAACTGAGATCTCCTTCTCTCCGCTCCCACTACAACTGAGGTCTGCCCCTCTTTCCCTTTCCCAATCCAATTATTTAAAATTTGTAGGGTTCGAATTGCAATTGATGGCCAAGGGTTGCGGGGTTTGAAATTGAAGACGGATGAAGAGGATGATAGTATAGCACTCATTGCAGCCTGTCATAGGGAATATTAATCTTCTAATATTGATATATATTCACTTTTTATTCACTTATGTTCAAGGAAGCAAAGAGTAGGCATTTGTCAAATTCTATGTCCTTTCTTGCAGATGGATGAAGCCCTCGCAGTTGTGATTGAAGATTTGTTTCCACCACAACATTGTTATTAGAATCCCGATCCGGATCTTTAGAATCTTAAGATCCTACGATCCTACCTAGGGGCCCGATCCGGATCTATGCATAGGATCTTTTTTGTGTAGGATCTACAATGGGATCTTTAGAATCTTAATGGATCGATAAGATCTTACGATCCCACACGATCCTAAAGATCCTATTTTTATTAACAATATGTATTTTTTAAACATTTGTTTTGTTTCCTTGGTTGATTTTAGCTAGGGTGTTTAAATGTACACATTCATGTAAGGAACGTGAAAAATAGCTTAGAGACAATTGTTTTCGAGTCTTTTAACCAATATGACAATGTTTAAGGTCGTAAATGTAGATTTTTATGTCTTAAAATCAAAATATATTGTGTAACTAACATTTTTTTTCCCTCATTCTAGAACTTTAAATTAAGCAACTTTGTTATATATATTTTTATTTTATTATTTAATTATATTTCAAGGATCTTACGATCCCCTAATGGGATCTTACGATCCGATCCACGGACTCTATTGTGATTCGATCCTAGAATCCCGATCCTAATAACCTTGCACTACAAACATGATAAAGGTAAGTGAAACAACAACTTAAATCTTTCCTTTTGTCCATTCCTTTACTCTACCATCAAGATTAGGTTCTTAATTCCCAATCACAAGTTGCTTGGATAGGTTATATAACTTATATGGTCAAAATAGCAGCCAAAGAAAAGAAAACAGATAGGGGTTTTCTTCTCTTTTTGGTTAAATAAAATGGGTCATTTCTGATTGACCATGAAACAAACTCAAGTATAGTTCTATTCTTATCGATCATGCAACCATCCTTTCTACATTGTAAATTTCTTATTCTTATCTCACAGATAAAGGAAATCAGTTCAAATAAAGGATGCATCATACATTTAATCCTCTGCTCAGCACCTTCTTTGGAAATCAGTTCATGTGAGATTCTAAAATAATTGCTTGTTTATAAACTGGAGCATTATATTATGTTGTTGCGTAAGAGTGGCAAGTGAAGAGTAATATGACACTTAAATGGATTGTTCAATTGTGGAGGAACTGGAGAATTCGACTTACCTGCAGGCCAATGCAAGCAACCTTGACATGTTATCGATCGACGTCCAACTAAACCAACATGGTGACAAAGTCAGGGCCGGGCACAACCCAGGTGGAGGTAAATCATGCTTCTGAAGTCGATGAAATTCGACTTTACCCTATCACTGCAAGCTTTGGAGCTAAGGAGTTCTTGTCAGTGGAGAGGGCCGCTGCTCCATACTTTGGAATAAAGGCAAGTGATATTGTTGTGACTTATTACCTTTAGATGACAGTAAATTTTCAAATCGAGTCTCTAATCATCATAATGCTCGTTTTTTCGTTAATCTGTATGTAATTTGTAGACCATCTGGCAGTTGCAACTCCCTTTTAAAATTCATGTCAGACTTTAACATCCTGTGTTCTTTGTTTTTTATAACTTTATTTTGAATTGTATATTGGTTGTCAAACTCTTTTTTGACTCATTCATTACATATTAGTGAAGCTATGTGAGCTTGGCTAATTTTTTTCCCTATCCTTAAAGTAGGAATATGGAGTCCACATGAATGGATATATTGAAATGGAAGCAGCTGGGAGGATGGCAACAACCTTCCATTTTAACTGTCTTCTAAGTGTGCAGGTGAAGTGCCTTGTGATTGTTTTGGAAACTTTTTTGGCACTTTTCTGAACTTCTTTATTTAAAACTGAATGTCTAACGAAGACAGAATGGTATAAGGTAACTGCACCTGATTGTAAATTTATGTGGTTTCGCCCATTATGCAGGCTAACTGTGGAATACCTGAAATAGCTTTTTCAACCTTTGAGAACATGGAATTTGGAGAAGGTCAGTTCTGACTTGTACATGGGAGGAAGCATGGATATTAATAAACAATTGAAAGGCAGCAAACATGCTATGTATATTTTTGAAGAAGCTCTTCATCAATAAGGAACGCCCTAGACTGTACAGCTTGAAGAGCAGGAACTTGTGTTGCTCTCTTACATAATAAAGACAGAACTTTGACAGTGTATATAATTCTCTTTGGGATTAAACAGAATATATGTTCTGGTGATCTGATTAGTAAAATCTAATCATTGTCTTTACTTTGTTAGCTGATTTTTAGTTGGTTTTATCTTTAATTGATTGCATTACTGTCATGTCAAGTGACGTAGGTGACGTGTCAAAACTATTACCTGTCATGTTAAAAATACATCTTATGATGAATTCAACCTACAAGGAAGATGAAGTTCAGGTTAAAAACCATCTTCAAATGAGACTTGCTTTCCATCTTAGTCAATGCCTACTTTAACTCGAACAATGTCTCTCTTTTACCGAATAAGCTTATAGATTGCAGATCAGCAAATAACCTGTCATGTTAACGGGTATAACCTGTCATGTTAATAGCATTACATGTCATGTTATTTTCTTTCATTAAGGAGAAGATGATCGATTCGCATTAGCTGTCATGTTAAAGGTTATAACCTGTCGTGTTAAAGGGTATAACCGTCATGTTAATAGCATTACCTGTCATGTTATTTTCTTTCATTAAGGAGAAGAGGATCGATTCGCATTACCTGTCATGTTATTCGCATTACATGTCATGTTAAAGGGTATAACTAGCATGTTAATAGCATTATCTATCATGTTATTTTCTTTCATTAAGGCAAGTTTTTCACAATCAATATCTTTTTTAAATGAAGATTATATATAAGGCAAATAAATAAAATAACTGGAATAGATAAATAAGGCAAATAGCTAAATCACTGATCAATCAGATCGAGAAACGGAAGCACTGAAATTAGTGCAACCATGGAAGAAGCAGAGAAAGAGAGAGCAAGACGAAGGAAAGAGAAGAGTGATTTCTGATTGATCGTCAATTGGGTTTGTTACAATGAGCAATTGCACTTTTATACTGGCTGGCAAAAGTTGTTACTAAAGATGGGATCAAGTGTGACGCAACACACATGTAGAATATGAAAACCAGATAAAAAACGATCAATCATGGCTCAACAGCTACACAAACTCTTTAGCTTGAAAACACCATGTTTCTCAACAATAGGTTGGGCTGCAAACGCTTTAATCGACATCCACTGCAGAGAAAGACACCATATATATGTCGATAATTTATGAGATACATGTATTTCTTTTGTGTATTCTCTAAATCACAGTCAAAACAATTCTATGGACAGTAGCTCAATTGATTTGGCATCGCAAGCTAAGAGATCTTCAACCTCTTATTTTTAAACTATCATAATTTTTATGATCTCGTGTCATGTACATGTATGATCGTGTCAAGTAAAACAATTCTCGTGTCATGTAAAACAATTTACTTGTCAAGTAAAAACAATCACGTGTCATGTAAAGTGATTCCCGTGTCATGTAAAGCATTCCTGCCTCAGCGTTTGTACACATATGCAACTTAATCTCCCATATAATCTTTGTTCAGTTTTGTGTAAACAACTCAACTCCGTAGTCCGCTCACTCTGACTGTCATGTCAAGTGACGTAGGTGATGTGTCAAACCTATTACCTGTCATGTTAACAACACATGTTATGATGAATTCAACACACAGGGAAGATGAATTCCAGGTTAAAAACCCTCTTCAAATGAGACTTTCCATCCTAGTAATTGCCTACTTTCCATCTTACCGAATAAGCTTATAGATTGCAGATCAGCAAATAACCTGTCATGTTAAAGGGTATAACCTGACAGGTAATAGATTTGACATGTCATCTATGTCACTTCACATGACAGTCACCAAGCTTGGAGTGTGACTGCCACCAAGCTTTCAAGACAGAAGGCGTGTCGCCTGGGAGCTTCCCTGCTCGTCTCTTGCATAGAATCTCCTCCCTTATGTCCACAATCTTATCCTTATAACCCCTTTGGTAATCTACACTTTTGAACCACATACTCAGCATCAATACATCAAGCTAAGCCAATTTAAAACATATCACGATGAAAATTAACACTTCTTTAAAATTAATCAATGCATCACCCACATGCCAAATTCAACACTTCTTTAAACCAAATTGTGTCCAGTAGACAACCACATGGTGTCCAGTAGATAGCCACAGAGTGTCCAGTAGACAACCATAGCCCGGAAAGGAGAAAAAACCTAAAACGTGTCCAGTAGACAACCGAATGACGTCCAGTAAGAAACCATAGGGTGGACAGATAAGAACAGATCTAGTATTGAGTAAAACAAGGTTTATTAAAAGAAAAACAAACAAATCAATAGCTACAAGGATCGATTCGCATTACCTGTCATGTTAAAGGGTATAAACTGTCATGTTAATAGCATTACCTGTCATGTTATTTTATATCATAGGTTCGTAGTCTATTTTATAGCATAGGACCAGAAATCTACGTATGGGTCGTCGTCTGTTTTTTTACTTGATACCTGAATTTGAGACATATCCTATTCCTTTTTTATGATTCAGAATTCCTTCTGCTAAACTTCTTTTTTTGAACTTGGTTTCAAATTCAGCCTTGAATTATTTATGGGGTAAGTCCGCTCATTGTAACTGTCATGTTAAGTGACGTAGATGACATGTCAAACCTATTATCTATCATGTTAAAAACCCATCTTATGATGAATTCAACAAGAAGATGAAGTGCCTTGGCTTTTGATTTATTATGATATGAAACTGCCTATAATTTGGTGATGTAGCAAGCTTGACTTGTTCTAAACATAAGTTGATAGTCGCCATTGATTAATGAATAATAAGCCTACGTGGGAATTGAACCCACATCTTTGTGTATGACCACAATGCTCTTCCATTGAGCTAATAGGCTACATGTGAATTGCATAGCAATAAAAAGAGGATATGATTTCTCAATATTAGCAGTGAGCAATAGATTCATTCATATAGCAATTTGCTAACTAACTATAGAAAGTCATTAATAAAATTGGATGGGAAGTCATACTTTGTTTCGAGGATCTTGAACCCTCTGTTACTAGATGATGAATAGTTCTTCCATGGGCCCAAAGAGTTGTGCTTCCGATATAGAGCACAAACGGACCTCATACAAAGCTCTTCATTGGCCGTAAAAGCATTGAACATCCTTCTATCATTCTCCCACTTTAGTTGACCAACAGCTGAATGATCACCAGATTTGCATTGCTTTTCAAGATTAATAAGCCATCAAGTGTTGTACGAGTATAATCATCAGTGTTTAATGAGCTCTCCAAAATGACAGAAGAAATTTTTTTACCAAACTCAGGCACTCGATCTTCTGCTGTGGCACTCTTCTGTACTTACAGCATGGCCCTTAGTTTGGCCCGTTTATTTTGTACATTCCTCATCCCTTTCAATAAATATTCACCCATTCATTCAAAAAACTTTCAAGAAATCCCAAAAAGAATGTCATAGAATGGTACTCAATAATTTCAGGATAGCCCTTCTTCTAAAAAGATATAACGGTTTAATCCATAACGACAGTTTTCAGGTTATTATTATAGCAGAAACAGAGAATGTAACACATCTGGACAAACAACAGAACAGACATACTATCTAGAACGACTAGAAGAACAACAAACAGATTGTGGATGTTTATTAGCAAAGGCAAGCACATGCATGATAGGATCAAAAACATACCTTTAAGATCATCAACTAGACTCTTGAGTTCTTTCTCCTCATTCTTAAGCTTTGTTAATTCAGCTTCAGCCTTCACAAATGCTAATTTGGCCTGTTTAATTTCCTTCTTCCGGAGTGTCACTCCCTGCTGATATGTTGCAATCTTTTTCTGCAGCTTATCTCTAGCCACTTTTCCAGCCTCCCAGGACGTATTTGTACACTTAACCTTACCATCATACTCATCACTCCCATCACAACAGTCTACATAAGGTGATGGAAATTTTGCCCCTAGTTACTCGAAAGTGCAAAGCATATGCAAATATAATATTTCAGAGGGAATCACAAAGGGTTCTCACCGCATATTCCATCATTCACTCTTGAAGAAAACACAACAAGGGGAATGTGACCAGCGTTCAGACAAAAGAATTTTCCATTGGTGTTTCACTCCAAGCAACCAAATTTCAAGCCCATCATATTCCACTATAACTACTGCTATACTTCTTTGTGAATCAAGGAAAACACTTCTTCCTAAATTGTTCTACTTTCTACTGCAATCTGTTCAAGGCAATTCAACTACATCAACAAATTTCTTCTTCCGTAATTTTTTTCCTTAACCAATGATAAGACAAAGAAGTTTTGCCTTTGACCAACAAACATAGTTCAGATGGTCCTTCATCAGGGTACCAAGAGTGAAATTGGCAGTGGAGCAATTAATCTGAAAATTATCTTCAAAATAAAGGCAAGAGATTTTAATATACTAATCTCATTCCATTCACTGGCTTCGTAGTATATGAGCATTTCCCTAATTTCACAGAAAATTAGGCTATATGAGCATTTCCCTAATTTTATTCCATGTCTAAACTGAAATTCCTGTGATTGAAGGCCAAGAGGTATTAGGCTATATGAGCATTTCCCTAATTTTATTCCATTCACTGGCTTAGTTCTATAGCAATCATACAAGTGTGAAATTGTTCAATACAAAATAGCCTCTCAGGAATTAAGTTTTCAACTAGTATAGTTAACAAATCAAATTCACACGCCGACCAAAAAATCAAATCAAATTCACATCATCAGATAATCAAAGATAGACGAGCAATTGATCGATTGAGAAAACGAAAGACGAAGAAAGGGAGACCTTTTGGAGTGCAGAATCTCTTTGGTGAGATGAGTAATTGGCTCAATGTCTTGAAGAATCTCCTCCTTCTTATCCTTCCAAGCATCGCAACCAGGATCATCGGAGGAGGCGGCTGTGCCCGCAAGGCGCCGAAGCTGCGAGAACAACAGTTCGACGGCGAGACGGTGGTGCTGGAGTCGAAACCGAAGCGCCTGGCGGTTTCCCCTCACCGATCCCGCTTGCTCCACCGGTGATTAGGGCGACCCTCCCATCCGTTGGTAGAGACAGAGACAGACGAGGAAGGAGGAGATGAATTGGGTCGGCTATCGAATGAGACATACGAAGAAGGAGGAGATTAGGGCGACCTTCCCCTCACCGATCCTGGCGGTTTCCCCTCGCCGATCGAATGAGGCGTCTTCCTCCTCTGTTTCCCTTTCCCCTCTTTCCTTTTTTTTTCCTCTTTCTCGACTCCCCTCAGTTTACCGGCTACCGCTTGCCTCCTCAATCCGGATATCCGCTTTTGTGCAAATTTTTTCTGGATTGGGTTACTCATGCAAACCTTCCGGATATGAAGGTCATTTTAGAAAATTTCCCTTTTTTTTTAAAGGAATTAGAATATATAAAGAAAAATACTAGGGGATTGCGTATAAAAATAAATGACACCATTTTCAATGTGTAGTATATGAATTATTTTTAATATTGTATACATCTTATAGAGCAAAAGTTTGATAAAAATAACTTGCTCATATAATCTCTACTATGAATTAAAACCTTTTGTATAAAATTTTTAATACAAAATTTACCTGTCGTTTTCTAAAAAAAATCTTATTTTAAAGTTAGTTTTCTATAATTTTCCTTAAATATCAAAAAAAATCTCAAAATTTTAACCTACTCGTCCTTGAGATAAAAATTTCAAAAATTACATATAAAATTTATAATTAATGAAATTATGAATTGGGCCTCAAAAATTGATTGAACGGTAGCCTCCCTTAGCTTTGTTCATCGTGTTCTTTGTCTCGGATTTACGAATCTGCATAAAATCATCGAAATAGCGTATATTCTAAACTTTCCCACAAAATGAGTGCTAATCTAAATTAAAACTAAAACATGAATATATGAAAATGAAATGTACCTAAACTAACCTATAATGCCTATTAAAGTACGTGTTATCAAACTTTGCCGCACTTAGCATTTTACTTGTCCTCGGGCGATGCAAAATCGAGAGCAAAACCAACATCCCACAAATATTAACCTTAAAGTACTATCATTGTCAAAAGCAACAAAGGGCATGAAAGTTAACATCCTAGCAAGTATTTGAGCAATTCAAAGTAAAAGGCACTTAGTCCAACCTCATTATCTCTTTTAATTTCAACTCTAATGTGTTTAGGCTTCATAAACCAATCTATCAACTTGATCCAAATGCAAAAAACTACATTGAAATTGACAAATATATAACACATTTTCTACCGAGGATGTCGTTTCTCACAATCAATAGATCGTTTCATAAGGATGTAATGGGGTTCAGTAAGAAATTAAGGTAGACAAATATTTATGCTTGTGGTGCTAAAAATCCGAGAAAAAATGATCACCGAGAACAACCGGAAAAACACTAAAAAAAAATAGTTCCAAAACAAAAATAACTCAACAAAAGAGCTTTCTTTCAACCATACATTTTTTTTCTTCTTTCTTTCAACTCACATATAAAATAAACTAATAGGCTCTTTATTTCAATTTTTTTTTCTCTTTTCTTTTTTCTTTTGTTTTTAGAGCCAAAAATACAATAAGCACAATGTGAGGAATAAATCACCCAAATACATCAAAATCCAATTATCAAACATATTTTAGAAATATGAAGCAAATTTTCTTTTTTATTCAAATTGGTTCAAATGTCACCAACTCTAACCCTAATTTCCCGAAAGATAAGGCATATAATCATCTAAAATAATTTACGTGGAGCTTCAAAGAAATAGGCTAAATAAGGCTCAAATGGACTATCAAGCAAAGAATATCAATGTAGGCTGGATAAGGAAATAATACTCCTAATAAGAAACATGCCTCCATCATTTAAAACTTACAAGTAACGAACATATAAAATCGGCCTCGAAAATAGATTAAAAAATAATCAATTTAAAGAGGTAAGTGCACATGTAGAGTAAAATATCACATAAGAAAGCAAATGGAATAAATATGTCAAATATCCCTATAAGGCCAAAAATTATCACTAGGGCAACAAATCATACCTTGCTCAATTAAACTACTAGTCTATCAGAATAAAAATTGAAAGTGGATATTAATTAATCAAGTGAAACTATTTTCTCAATTGTTAACTTTGCTATTTTATTTATAGTTTATTTTGTTCTATACGTAACGGCCCGGGATTATGATTCTCGGTTTACTTTTCGAGGGATGAAACCTCTCGTTAGGATCTTGCGCCCCGAGTACAGGTTGAAGGTTTGAAATCGACAATTTCGCTTTAAAGTGGGATTTCACACCAAAAAACCGTCATCGTTGGAATCCCCGGGGTTAAGTCCCCTGTACCTGCCCTATGACCTAAAGTCGCGAAATTCGTTGATCATACAACCAAGAAAGTTTCCAAATTCATACATCAGAGTGCCACGGCGGAGCCGGGTCAAAACATGATCAAAACATCCAAAACCAAACCGTTAATAAATTGGTGAAGTCAGAGTCTCGACTCTCTCTTTCCACCATGTTAGACCCCGCGATCATGGAGCCAAATCAGTAGTAATAGTGATAAGCATAACGGATACCTAAAAATGTTAATGGTGAGCAGGATCAGATGATGCCCACCTGCTCTTTCCGCTACCCTAAGCACACACATATGCTATACCTAATAATCATGCTTCTAGATGCAAGGCGGAATATTAACACACTAATATGCCCCTAAGTTTGAGTGCATAATAATAATAATAATGAAGGCCTTAACACAAAATATCAAGTGGTATATCCCGCTTCCTAACCACCGCCCCCTTCCCGATAGAGCGGAGATTGGCCATCTCGCGAATGCATTCCAATTCATAAATGGGGTGAGGTCTGTATTGGTACCTGACCCCATGTTTGCATGCTTTTTAACAATCATGAATGTGCACTTAAAAGAGAAAAAGAGTAATATAATGCGAAAGGTAAAATAAATAAGAGTGGTAAGTAAAGTGGGGTAATTGTGACTCGAACGACTCAGAACGAACCTGATGAGACTGGGTCATCCTATGACCCTAGCAAAGACTCTAGGTACTTCACAGATAACGGTCTTTCTGTTTACAAACGTATAAAGAAATAGAATTATCAATGGTCAATGCAACCTAGCATGATACTACATGGCATGTTGATCATGAATGCAAGCATCTAGTATACCATGCACATAGGACAGAAAGTCTCTCTATCGATCTGAGTAAGCTCCGAAGAGACTTACCTGGCTATACAGAACAACATAATAGAAGGTTCGGCACACATCAATCATAATCACAAAGTATCACCTAGATACATATCAGAACACACAATTTTTTTTTTTGATACATGCTAGAATTTGGGGGGCGTCAACCGCGGTTATACCACCACCCAAGAGCGTCCTTGCGGACGAGAGTCTGAAACTCAGAATCAGAGCTCCAGGACGACAGATCAGACTCTAAAGCCAGGTGCGCGAGACGATCAGCTGCTCTGTTGGCTTCCCTAAAGATATGAGTAATAGAGGTCACCTCAAAACAACGAAGCAAGTAGAGAGAATCCGAAAAAAGAATCTCAATCTCCCAAGGAATCGACCAGACACCGTTGACTGCGTAAATAATCGCGAGACAATCACCTTCCACCTCAAGACTACGGATCCCAAGCCGACGAGCTTCCAGCAACCCAAGTTGTAGACCGACAGCCTCAACCTGAAGTTCAGACATCCTCTCGCACCGTTCAACGTCACACGCAAAGATTCTCCCCTCAGAGTCCCTAATCACAAACTCTCCAGAAGCCAAGCCACAAAGAGATTTAGCACCGTCAAAATTGAGTTTGAGAGTGTCGGGATCAGGTTCAAGCCAACGAATGGCGTTCTTGCGAGTGTTATTTCTGGGTTTAATTCCCATTGTTTTTCCATCGTCTTCATCTGGCTCATCTTGTTTTGTTTTGTTTTTTTTCCAATTTTTCATATGGTTCTTGATTATCGCTACGAGCTCATCTATTGGTCGTAGGTTTTGGTTATCACAAATAGTTTTGGTTCTATTAGTCCAAATGCACCAACAGAAGAATGCCAGGGTGGCCTTTTGTTTAAGGTTTAGTTGTCGAAAGATCTCATTAGTAATGGTCTTTGAGCTTTGGTTGTTTTTGTCAATATTTCTCACCCGTCATTCAATTGCTCTATCCAGAGCTGCAATGGTTCTTAAGGTCTTCGGGTATTAGATGGCTTACCAACTAAAGTAAGGCTACGAAACAAAGAACACACATATAAGTCTACGTGAAATACTCCCAATTTTTTTTGCGTATTTCTGGTTTAATTTAAATAAAAATAAAGTTTTGATATAAAAGAAGTCTGAAAAATCCAAACATCTCGGAGATAGATAGAGAGCTAGGAATTTTTCGAACGAACCGCACTCAATATATATTTTATAATCAAGTTCTTATTATTATTTAGAATATAAAATTCGGTGCGATATTTTGATTTTAAGAGTGTAACTAAAATAAAACTTTAATTTTGTTATAAATATAAAGGTTGACGCAAACCCATTATGATTATTCATTATTATTATTATTTTTCTTGCATGGTGTTTTGATTTAATTAATTCAACAACCTCTTTGTTATCATTTTATCTAACGGAAAAGCTAAATACACCGCTAATTTTTACTGGATACACCGCTAAGCTACGCAACATCATGCGGACCGAGCTACGCAACAAGATGCGGACCTCCCCGGACATCGTGCCAAACACGCCCTAAAAGACCCTCGACAAAACGTCCGCAAGACGTTGCAGAGAGAGGTCCGCATTAGGATAGGGAGTCCCTACCTATACGTAAAAATAAAAATAAAAAAAAATTTAAAAAAAACCCAAAAAGGTACGCAATTAGGTGCGTAACTTTTTTTGTTGATATTGTGTTACCTATTAACTTTGAACAAGTGGACTTCGAAGCTTTCGATCGGAGGTCTGGGCGTCGTCGGAGGCTCGCGATGGCTCGTCGGACCTACGTGGAGCATGGGTGAGGAGGGTAGTGAACTCCGAGGGTCGTTTGGATCGAAAACGAAGGAGAACAACTCACCGAAAGTTTGGTCCGCGATCGAATCGGGCGGCTTTCACAAAGATTCCAACTTTGAACAAGTGAACTTCGAAGCTCTCGATCGGAGGTCTGGGCGTCTTCGGAGGCTCGCGATGGCTCATCGGACCTACGTGGCACATGGGTGAGGAGGGTTGTGAAGTCCGAGGGTAGTTTGGATCGAAAACGAATGAGAACGACTCACCGAAAGTTTGGTTCGCGATCAAATTGGGCGGCAGGGAGAGAGCAAGAGGCGGTGGGGGAGTGAAAGAGGTACGCATCTTGATGCGTACCTTTTCTTTTTTTCTTTTTCTTTTTGTTGTTTATTTTTTTTAAAAAAAAATATCCAAAGTATTCCGCAACCGGATGCGGACTTAACTCCGCAAGGAGTTGCGGAGATTAGCGGAGTAAAGGCTGTTTGGCACAACGCCAAAAGTATTCCGCAACAGGGTGCGGACTTAACTCCGCAAGGAGTTGCGGAGATTAGCGGTGGTTCCAGTAAAAATTAGCGGTGTATTTAGCAATCCCCTATATTTAACGTATCTCATAGTTAAAAGGTTAGAGTGGAATTTTTAATCTAATAATATTTACTATAAAGCTTGAAAGTTATTTCTAGTAAATAATTATTTTATATAAAAAATTTCTTTCAAATAATTATTTAAATAAAAGCACATATTGTGATTTATTAAAAATAGTATATATATGATTTATCTTATATTGTATCTATGTATTTTTTTAATCTATGTCACATATATGTAAACATATACTCCGTATAAAACTATTGGAGTTTATTGTGTTGAACCGGTTGAACCGGACCAAACCAAAATAAATAAATAAAACTGAAAACCGGTTCGGGTGAACCACCATCTTCTTCCTCTTCCCTCTCCTGCGTACGGTCACCTTCAACCTTCCATGGAGGTTTGTGACATTCAATTTTAATTCAAAACGTTCTAAACACGAAACTTATTCTAAATTCAATTCTATTAATCAATGTACAATCAATTTGTGTTTAAAAGGAGGAATCGAGCCCCAATTCCGTCCAAATTCAAAACCCCTATTTCTTCAATTCAACCAATTCGGTAATTTATGCGACGGTTTCATCAAAATTGAGTGAGGTAATTTAATGGAGACATCAATGTGATGATAATGATACATTCAATATTAAGGATCGGTTACGAAATCGTCCAAATAGAGATAAAAGGGTTTTCTCATGACGGAAACATATCTCTCCATTTCTGAGAAATTAGAACTCGAAACACATATCATCGAGTTCTAAATTCATCTAGGAACATTTTCCCTCAAACACTTTGTCCCAGATCACCCCCAGTCGGAAACCCCCAATTTCACCCAACTTTTCCGCCGTCGCTGGACCACTGTAACGCCGCCTGTGCCGCCTGGACGTGCGCCGATTGATGTCGGAGTCACTACCCACGGAAGTCGGAGCCACCGAGCCACATCGATCCATCCGCGTCGAGCCACCGTGGTCGCATTCCAGTAACAGGTGACGTCTTCACTGTAAACATATGTGGCAGCCACGGTTTTGTGAAGAAGAAGACAATATCACACAAAATGCCCCATACTTTTTGCTCCAACAATAATTGCCCTTTTATAGTTATGAAAATTACAGATTGTGTCCGTAATTTTTATTTGGGTTTAAAACGCTAATTATGGTCATTATTGTTTTGAATCGCAGCCGGTCCCCGAACCCTTACATGCTCAAATCGACACAAGAAACTCAAGAGAATTGTTCGTATTCACCAATCTCTGTGTCATAATTTTTTATCTCAATTCAGGAATGTCAAAAGAGGCAAGTGATATTCCGAGCTTTCTACGCTCATTTGCGTGCTTTCGTGTCTAGTTGTTGTCTACATTTGAATCATGTCAAATTGCGTTAAATAAATTACAATCCATTCGTTTGTGTGATTTGTTAAATTGATAATCTATTTTAGCATGTTAAATTGGTAATGTTATTTTTTATAGGTTATTTAAGTACATAAATGACATTATGTGCCCATATTCCATAAAAACATGATTTAATATTTTCTCTTCATGCTAAGTTTAACTATGTGATATACCCGTTTTCATATCCATAATTGTTGTTTATTCCATTCGGTTCCGAACTAGTTTGCATATTAGTTCAATCACTTTGGTGTGGACTTAGGTTATCTTTTGAACCTATTCCTTATAAAATATACAAATATGTGCACTTAATTTATGAATTTTGGAATTGTAGTTTAGTGTATTATAGAATGTGAACATTATAAATTAAAGTTAAGGAAGACGATCGAGCACTTCCTAGTAAAGTATATGAACGATAATATAAATTAAATATGGAAGAGGAGCGCTTCCAAGTTATATAAAATATATATTATTATAAACCAAGAAGATGAGTGCTTCTTACCCTGTTTTATGAAGCTACGTTTTCGGACCCGGAAATGATCCACTGAGCGGACCCGCTGAGTGAATTTGATTGATAAGAAAATCCGAGCGGACCCGTTCGGTACACTTGATACTAAAAGAAAATTCGAGCGGACTCGTTTGGTATACTTGATATATAAAATAAAATCTGAGCAGACCTGTTCAGTACAGATTAAATATATAAATCTTATTATTATAGGTCATTGTTTAATACTAGTTGTAAGTTTAAAGTTAGACAATTATTCATAAGACGATGATGGTAAATAAGTTGGTCATAATTTCAACGTTAATTATATTCCAGTCTCATTTCAGAATATAATTTCTTGGAGTGATTTATCAAATCACTCACATCCATTATTCTTCCTAACTTAAAAATTCTCAAGTTGCTTCGAGTATCTATTTTGTATTCTGTAATTCACATTTAAATAATCTGTATTACTCTCATTTGGACTATTTGGTTCATACCGTTTTATGGTCAATGAATCTTTAGTATAAAGTGGTCTTTTATTTCGTGTCGTCCCTTGCTTGTTCTTAATTGAAATAACCGCCCTATGGATTGTGGAGGCTGGTGCCTCTCATTTGTATACGATGCATCAGATCTAAGTTGCAGGTATAGAGATCGTAGTGAAGAAGTTCCGAAGGCGTTAGAGAACATCAAGGGTCATTTTAAATGTTTTGAAACAAAAAGGGAATTTGGTTAATTATTTAGCCGGTGTATTTAAAAGTCTTCCGTTGTACCAGTTAAACGATTGTAAATATTATTTAAAAATATAATTTCCATTTGGTAAACGTCTTCCACTGTATTTATTTTAATGCATGTTATCATCTTGTTTATGGGAGCATGGTTGCATGTCCCTATAAGCCGAAAGTGGTTATGAAGAAATTAAAGTCCGAATAATCACTAGCGGTGCAACATTCCCTCGTTTACAGAAGGGGGTGTTACACTACGTCTAATTATTCAAGCAATCAAAGCATACATCATTCAACGAGAATAAAAACCATATCGCAATCGTCATTCCATCAAGTTCAACCATTCACCACATTGCCACATTCCGCAAGACCACATCATTCTCATCCCTTCATTTAGCCACATTCATATGTTCATAGAATTCTTATATCCGCACTAATAATCCCCATAGTCATATATCTCATGGTCATTGTTAGGAGGGAAATCATGTATAAAATAAATATAAAATATAAATATCAAACCAAATTCCAAACCCACGCAAATAAATTACAAGAAACCCTTCCGTTGTAGTGGTAGGGAATCAAGATCGAATCCACGAGGAAGCGTGTCAGTGCTCGCCAAATTAGTTCCAAAATCAGCCCTTGTATCGACTCAGCAGACCACTGGATATCGACTCAGATGGGTCAATATCGTCTAAGTCAGTCGATTTTCACTCAAAACCTACACAACAGAAAACAAACAACTCGACGTCGAGTGTGGCGCACTCGATATCGACTTCAGTAGGACTCGATATCGACCAGACAGGGTCGAAATCCACTTTGTACGCAAAAACTATAAAACGTGCAGAAATATGTAAATTTGTGTCGGAAAAGTAGTCCGAAGAATATAAAGGATGAATAAAAAGATGTATGAACAGAAAAGATTGCAAATTGTTGTTTTATAAATCAATTGACTAAAAACATCCAAAGTCAGGGAATTATGCCACAACGATAACCACATAAGACTTATGCCAAGTTCATGAAAATTATGCATTTTCATCAAATAGAGGCTCTCGCATAAATTCTAATTGTTACTATCCTTTTTTATATTTAATCCAAATGCGTATTAAGATCACTTTCGCTTCAATAATACAAATAAGGATTTACCTACTACTCTCATAGAAGAATCATGCAAATAGGGATACAAGATGAAATCACATATAAAAATCATACCTTTAAAGCATAAACTCACATGGCTACTGTCGGGCTCACTCCGACCCTAGAAGTAGGGTGACTAGCCGTGCCTCATCACAATAGCAAACATCATAATCATAAAGGAAATGACTTGAATTAAACTAAAATCGAAAGAGGAAAAACCGAACAAAGCCAAAACACTTTCGCCTCTAACTCCACTCTCTCTCTCTCTCTCTCTCTCTCTCTCTCTACTCTTTTTTCCCTAACTATATGTTTTCACAATTGCTTATGAGCTGGAACGATTAAAAACTCAGCCCAAGGGCTTTAGTTATAGGCTTCAATTCTAGCTATTCTAGGAGAGAATATCTATCTATCTCTATCTATCTTCCTAAAAGATAAAATGTTCCTTAATTAAATAAATAAAACAATAGAAAATCCCCTAGGTAAATATGGAACTAACCCAAGAGGATCGAAAGTCTTCCATCTTGATAAAATATCCTTTTCCTTGATATGAAAGTAATTCCACTCGGATTTGGACTCGATATGGGCTTCGGACAACTTCTGGGCTCCACTCGATATTGACCAAACTAGGTCGATATCGAGTTACTTCCTTCCGAGTCCTTCCTTTTAGTTGATCTCTGCTCCAGGGGTGTATTTCGAGTGGATATCACTCGATATCAAGTGTGAGACTCGATATCGACTCTTTCCTGTCGAGTCGAGTGGCTTCCTTTCTTCATGGCTCGATTTCTGGTCCTCGGGCTCCACTTGATATCGAGTTGTCTGGTCGATTTTGAGTGCCTTGACAGCTTTCTTCATCTTCTCTGAATTGCTCGTAAAATGTCTCGATTTCTGTGAAATTAAACAAGAACTTGTGTAGATCTCCATATACGAAAAATAAACATAAACTACACAATTCTCATGCTTTCTTAACGTAAAAATATTAAATATGAGCATAAATCAAAATAGATGTAAGCGAAAAACATGGCAAATTGAGCGCACATCAGTCATCATATTCATCTTATCTCATATGGCATAAGTTAACGATATATAGGTCTAACATTTCATCATGCTATTAGTCAATCAATCATGCCATTAGTCTACACCAATCATGATATTAGTCAATCATTCACATCAATCATGCTAGTTAGTCACCGATCACATAATTCCCGAGTTAGTCCCGAAAGTCGATTCAAAGACTAAGTAACCGGTTAAAACGTTCGACCTTAAAAGCTCATGAAGTTCATTTCCCAAACTCCCAAATCAGACCCTTAAATCAGTTCTTGAAATCCCCCAAAAGCGTCGAAAACAAGTAACGAAAGCGATCATCGAAAACGTCGAGAAACGGAGTCAAAAACCATCGGACAGGGAATCAGTAGCGGTCGCGAGATCACTCAGAGGGTTCTCACGGCCGCGAGCATCTCGCGCTCTCGAGACCTCGAGTCGCGGCCGTGAGCCTGGGGCCCCCTCTTAGGGCATCCCAGAATCCACCTCATCACCGCGAAACCTCCATGTCGCAGCCGTGAGCAAGAACGGTAGATAGGATGTCCTTCCTCGCGGCCACGAGTTTCTTCTTGCGGTGGGGACAACGATCCTGAATCTTTGATTCAAGGACCGTTTGTGGCCTCTTTTGAAGTTGTTAGAAGCTCCCCCTTTCCCCAATTTTTCCCAAGGCTTCTAGGAACATGTTAGAACAAGGATTGAACATAGAAATCGAGGATTGAAAGAATTTCTCACCCAAGTTTCTTCTTTTCCTTCGGTTTTCTCATGAAGCTTCATTCGGGCTCTGATTGGACTGATTCTTGCGCGAAGGTGCCTAGAATTGCTAGAGGGTGTTAATGGTGTGAACTTTGAGTTAGCATGAGGTGGGAGTAGGGTAAAATGAGTTGTTACCTTCTTGAATCCGAAAAGTAGAGAGTTTGAGTCTTCTAGGGCTCCTCCGGCTTCTCCGGGCCATTGGGGCTTCTTCTTCCACTTTGAGGACTTCAAGAAGGTGTTGTAGGAGGTGCTGGTCATCCATGATAAGAGGGGGCTTAGAGTTCTTCTCTTGGCTTCAATGGAGGAAAGGAGAAGAAAGGTGTTGTTGTTGGAGTTGTGTGGTGATGTTTAGCTGCTAGAATAGAGGGCCTTGGGCCGCTGGATTCTCTCATCAAAGGAGGAAAAAGGAGGGGAGAAGATAAGGTTTATTTGAAGCCTTTGGATAAGATTTTTGGAGAGAAGCTTTAGGGACTGTGTTTTATTTTATGGTGAGGCAAGGGATCCCCAAAATCTGATTTTTAAAGATGCAAAAGGAGGTTTGGAAGATGGTTGAAACGGATGGGCTAAAGGGAGAGACATGGATCTTGTCTCCTTAGCTACTTTGGGTATTGTCAAAGATGGGAGATGGGAAAGCAAAATCGGGGTGTTTGGCTTCTTTGAGTAAAGAGGAAGCTTCCTTTGCATTTCAAATTAGCTCCATGGGGACCATTGTAGGGATGAGATTTCGGATCCCACATGGGAGAATGAGACAAGATGGGTGGTTGCCATGTTAGTTTGAATTTCTGACGTTAGATCCCGATTTTAGTTTCCCAAATCCCGCTCTCTCTTTCACGAAATTAAAATTTGAAATCTGATAATCGAGGTTGCCATGTTAGTTCTAAAATTTTTATTTAGGTCGGAAATCCGCTTTATGAGTTCAAATTCGAGTTAGAGAATTTTCCGTTAAATTCCGCTTTTAAATTCATTTTGATTTTCCTTTTTCAGAAAAATTAGGATTTAAAAATCCGAGTCTTTACACTATTGAATCTCAATACGCAACTACCCTCTTTTCTCTTGATTGGTAGATAGACTTTGCTTGGCAATAACTAGATTCTTCGTGGAATTGACTCCTTACTTGCTTACTATACTTAGTTAGTTTGGATTCCTTTTGATATGGATTGAGGCGACTTAACATCAAAGAGAGTTAAAGGAAGAGAAATATTGGAAGGATGAGGCACGATGTCAAGCAAGGCTTGATGCTATTGATGCCAAGAGGAGGTAAGCTTGGATTTGGGAACTTCTTAATTGTAATTGTCACATGCCTTCTCCGATAGTAGCGCCTTACTCTAAGGTCGTGGTTGACACTCCTCCATGGTTCAACGATTTTGTTTTGTAAATTATCGTTGATTCCAACCTCAGAAGCACCTCATCTCAGATTCTTTGTGTAGATAAATTTGTGATATTTCCAATGATGTGTGATATGCAACTAGACTCTTGGAAAAACCCTTCAAATCTGATCTGCAAGCGGACTGTAGTCGTGCTGAGGATTTGTTGAATGTTTCAATTAATGAAGATGAAGTAATTGATAAAATTTATCTTGTGTTAGATATTATATCTGTTGAGAATTTTCATGATATTGTAAATGATTAACTCCAAATGATTCTTGAGGCTATTCAAGTTGAAGATTTTGTTTGTTCAATGACTGAAGTGAAAGTTTTTTTTTCTTTTTTTTTTTGCGATTTCAATACCTCGAATTCTGCTGGCCCATATCTAACCCCTTCCTCCCATGACTCACACAATAATTACTACTCCCATATTGCTCCTAAATAACTCAATTCAAGGATGAATTGAAGATAAAGGGGGGGGGGGGGGGGGAGAGTGATGCAGTCAAGATTGTCCTACATTGGGTCAAACAACGATCTTGACCTAGGAGATGAGTCAAGCGAGGTTCGAGGACTAATTGAGCAGAAGGATGTGCACCTCAAGGCTAACAAGAAGGCTCCACCTTGAGAGTCTATGTAGAAGAGAGTTCATTTATGTTATTCTAGTTATTTTCATTAGCTTTCACATTCTTATAATCATACAACTCAAAGCATCCCACAAACAGCCTCGAACAAGTTCTCAAAAACAAACTCTAACAAGGCACCGTCTTTCATAATTCGTTCGTAGAGGCAGAGGCCAAATTCCAGGTCGGAACTCTTTTATTCCTGGTCAGAACTCTTCTTCTGTCGAGTTGACGACTTTGCTTCCATAATCTTTATCCTAAACCATCACCAAGGAGAAGTTTTGGCATTAAGAATTATTGAAGAACGTGTGCAATATCGGACCTACAACACAACCTTTTGGTTCTACGTAATTATCACACATCAACACTTTTACTAAGAACATTATTTCAATAGTTAGAAGATCTTCAAGGATACATGTTCCTCTAGTCAAATTAAAGGACTTTATTTGTCCTTCCCTTGGCAAGTCTGAATCTCTCTCAAACCTTTCTATTTGATGTTTTTGTGGATACAAAGTGTTTCTCTACTTCCTTCATCAGTTCCTTTGCCAATATGGTACAAATTATAGAACCACACACATATTCTAAAAGCCAAGCATGACAAAAAAAAAATTGATAGAACTTATGGATAAAGAAATCCAAGCATTGGAAAACAACAACACATGGATACTTAATTCTCTCCCACCTAACAAGACAACTATTGGCTCTAAATAGGTGTATAAGCTCAAGCATAAGCCCAATGGATCAATTGAGAGATACAAGGCCAGACTTATAAATAAAGGATATAATCAAGTGACAGAAAAAGATTACAAATATACTTTCTCTCTAATGGCTAAGTTCACTACTGTCAGCTGTTTAATACCTCTTGCAACTATCAACCAACGACGTATTCATCAAATAGATATTAGTAACGCATTTTTACATGGGTATCTAGATCAAGAAACCTTTATGCTTCCTCCTACTTCCCAATGATAACCCGAACCCACACATTCGTGGGCTCAACAACAATCTTCTAGAGATGTTTCGTTTGTATTGCGATGTTCAGTGTTTCTGCTTTATAGATCCTTAGACCACCATTCAGGGTCTTAGCAGATATATTATCCCAACTAATAAGTGGTTGATACAAGAAAGCTGTGCATAGATAAGTGTCTTCTAAAGAGATTCTTATATGGTTTTAAACAAGCAAGTAGGCAGTAGAATGTAGAGCTTACTACGTGTTTGATTGGCCTTCAATTTGTGCAATCCAAGAAAGATTATTCTTTGTTTGTCAAGTCTAATCCAAAGAGAATCATCATTGTACTAGTTATGTATTGATGACTTGCTCATTAAAGAAGATGATGAGGATCAAATAGTTGAACTTCACAAGGCATTTACTATGAAAGATCTTGACTAGGTAAGGTATTTTTTAGGATTAGAAATCTCAAGATCTTTTGTGGGTATGATGATTCATCAATAGAAGTATATCATAGAACTAATGAGAAATACAAAATCTCTAGATTGTGAACCGTACCATTTTCATCAACTCGGGGCCTCAAGTTAACCTTGGAAGAATATGAACTATATCCTGATCCAAATAACTGCAGAAGACTTGTAGGAAAGTTGCTCTTTCTTAATATCACTCGTCTTAATATTTCACATGACGAGCAACACCTTTCTTAACTCATGAGCGCTCCTAAGCTCCTTCTCATGCTACTGTGTAATGCTTGATAGTTTCTTTATTTAATGGAAGACAAAGAAACAACTCACGGTGTCTAAATCTTTAGCTGAGTCAGAATATAGATATATCTCTTATATAGCCAGTGAAATAGTATGGCTTGAAGGGTTGTTGCAAGATTTTAAAATGGAAGTACGTCTGTCAATCCCACTTAATTGCAATAATGAAGCTGCACTACATTTGGGTGCAAATCATTTCTTTCATGAATACAACAAACACTTGAGAATTAATTGCCACTTTGTTAGAGAAAAACAGTAAGAAGGTTTCTTGATCACTCATTATATACCTTCAAGTCTACAACCGGTTGACCTGATGATAAAAGCCCTTGGTGAATAAAATGACATCACTACCTTCCACACAAGTTAGGATAAGTGTTTGCACCATCAGATCCAACTTCGGGGGTGGCGGTGGGGAAGGGCGGGGTTGAAACAAGATTTGTATATAATCTAGATAGATCGATGTATATATATTATGTTAACAAATTTTTTAAGTAGCACGAGTTAGTTATCTAAGAGAAAACGCCTTAGGTCTACAATTAGGATGATTAGTTATAGAAACACAATTTATGACAATTTTATTTCTAACACACTCTTCCTCTTTTTATGTGCTCTATCCCCCGCGATTTCTGGCTTTTGTTTCCAGATTTAATCAACATCATCATCATGATAATGAAGAAGGCTTTTGTTTCCATATTTCAAATAGATAAACTCAACTACAACGGAATGTTAAAGTCGAATGAGCCCAATGGGGTCAAGTGATAGTGAAGAAGGGTTGTGTATGGTCCAACATATGAGAAAAAACCTAGCCTGCATATAAGTCCAATAGAGTTCCATCTCGAAACCAATTTATGATGGAAGGAGTAGCTCATCAAACTTATATATTGTTCAAATATCTTTTATGATTTTCGATAAGAGATAGTTTTTTATTTCAACAATTCTTCTTCAACAAACCTGATTCAAAGGTCCATACGAATGAGTGTCCAATACTAACTAATGTCTAAGTGAGATATATTGAATATATTATTGTTATTTTTGCACACTATATGGAGTTAGAAACAAAATTATTTACTACTAGATTGAATGTTTCTTAATTATCCATCTCAATCTCTGTATTTATTCTAAAAAGTTTTAATATTTCTTAAACATCATATTACTCTCCAAAAATCTATTTACTCATATGTTTAAGATCGAGGACCTTCGACATGGTGGTTTTATTGCGTTATATTTGATCTCGCCATCTTGGGAGCAAATGTCAATCAAATTTTATTTTATTTTATCTTTTGTGAAGAAAGAGGGCATGCTCTCAATAAAACCCATAAACTAAACAAAACGGGCTACAAAAAGATAAAAGGAGGAGTATCCCTTCCCCTAATATGAACCCACATTAAAGATAAATAACCCTCGAACAGGGCAATAAGAGCATGAAAACTAATAGGTAAATAAATAGTGTAGGATGCAAGGGAGTTAGCGAGATGATTCACTTCCCTAATGATATATGGGGAAAATGGACTTCCTAGTCATATAATAAGAAGCCTTAGCACTAAGTATCCAACCTAAGGAGAAGGTGGTAAGGAGCAATATATGCTACCTTGTATCAGATTTACAACAAGAAAAAAAATTGTCTCCATAATAACCTTCCTGAATCCTCTCTCCCAGGCGGTCTTTAAACCTCCAAGAATACCCCCATAACTCAGTCATGAGAACGGTGCACATTTTGACGATCGAATTTGTACACACGACCTTTCTTTTTTTTTCTCCAACGCTCGTAGAAGTTGATTTCTTCTCCCGTAAACAATTGAAATCTATATCATTTTTGTAGAAACCTAATGTCATAATCCTAGAAAAGATTTTGTTTAGGTGACATAATTACTTTAATTTTAGGATTTTTCACTCAATCATCTTAACCCACATAAATTTTGAAGTGATAAATTTTTTCACATTTTTTAACGAATGAGATAAATTCGAAAAATACTTTTTTGAATCTATATCTAACCACGATATTTATACATTTTTTAACCAATTATCTTAATGTTTTCTTTAGCGACCAGTGAGATTAGTTTAATATCTCTATGTCCATATATATATATATATATATATATATATATATATATATATATACACTATGTAGGACCTCTATGGGATGTTTTGTTAGCATACTAACTATATTAGGCGAAATAACATGCAAAAAAAAAAACATGGATGTAAGATTTACGATGGAAAACCTCAAACTACACGTAGATAGTGAGAAATAAAAATCACCACCTCCTTTTTGCCTTAAGGAGGAGTTTAAAAAAATTCTACTTATTTTATCGGTAAAAACACATAAAACTTCATCAACACAATCTGAAGTGTTGGCTTCATGCCCATGAACCTTACAATAATCCTAAACAAACCTACTCAAAACCCAATCACAACAAACAACCAAATAAACGAAATAAATAAACATAAAACAAACCTCACAAGGGACATCGCTTGGTTCCTTAGAAACTTTGTTTTCTTGAACAGCGCACCGACAACAACGCTTTCGTCTTCAATCTCTTCGGTTTTCCTTGACTTTTTATAAGTCTTTTCCACTTATTTTAGCACGAAAGAGGTTCGCTGTTTTCATGAAAATCAACAACAATCTATAACCTTAAACGTTTCTTTCTCTCCAAAGTCAAGATCCTTTTCAAACATCAAAACAAATATTTAGCTCATAAAATATTTCCTAATCAATGGACATTTTCCATCCATAAAGGTATCGTTCAAACATTCAAGCTCCATAAGGATATTTTCCAAATTTTCTAAATCATGCATTTACCTGATCTTCTAAAAATACATAACAACAATATAATGTGTGAAGCCAACAAAAGACTTCTTCAATCTTCCACCCCGTCATTGGGTAGTAGGGTCTGCAAAAAAGGTTCTCATCGGGACCTCCTCTGTCGGAACTTCTATGTGTCTTCTCTTGACTCTATCACGTCTTTCAAATACTTTCTCTAGTGTCTTTAATTTATAGGTTTCACAAAACCTTTTTGGACCAATGTTTGGGGTTCTCCAGGACACCACTCTACTTCTCATGTACCTCTTTCTCGATCTTTGCATGATTTGTTCTACATGCATCTTCATAGTTCATAGGTTATACGTATCTCACTTTAAAACTATTTCATCGTCTGCAAAGAATCTAGGCAAACAAATCATATACGAAAGTTTGCTATCACCAAAACATTAAAGTTCTTGATGATTCAACATAATACTTTAAATAAGAAGAATTTTTGTAACTAATTTTCAAAAATATTTTTAAGATAACAAGAATTTTTTTAAAATATTTGTCTTGGTGTTAGGACTGTAATAGTTAGATATATATATATATATGTTTCAATATTAAAAGTAAATTGCACGCCTTAAGATTTAAAAAGAAACAACCAAAATTGGGATAATACATTGTTGAGGGAGATGTGGATTTGGATATCCAATAAAAAGATATCTCGCATCAGTTAACACCACTAGAATAGGCTCTTTATAAGGGAATGTGAAATATCTATATTAATGACTTAAGATTTGCATTAGAAGGTGAATTCTGATCACTTATAGTCCCCCAAGGCAACCACAATAGGTATTGCCTCATATATGACCTTGAATTCTCTCCAAAACGTGGCAAACCTTGAATTCACAATGACGAGCTAGATATAGACTTACTTGGACATGAAGCTTAAGTCGATAATCATCTAACTCGAGAAATAAGAAGTATTAAAAAAAGTGGCAAACCTTGAATTCTCTCCAAAACGTGTGTACACTATTTTTACAAGTTAGTGTGATTATCAAGCATATAGCTAGCCAATAGAAGGAAATGTGTCTAATTAAATAGAGCATGAGATATACATAGAGAGGGACAATATATGATTTGTGAACACCTTTTAAGGTATAATTTGTATATAAATTTGAACCGTTTGATTAAAAAATCAACGCTTAAGATTGATTTAATGGAAATTGTGAAGAGAAAAATAATTCTTTTGTAACAACATAATTATTCGTACATAATTCTTATGAATATATATATACAAATAATCATATTGCAGTAGATGGATAATTTTCATATGAAAAGATTATTAACACATATGAATAATTATGTTACGCCAAATGAATAATTATGATAATACACGAATAATCAATTGATTTACAGTTTACATCATAAGAGGTGTTCACACCGAATCTATCCTCTTTATATATTATATATAGAATAACTTTATCATGAGGACATCCCTTACCATGTAACGGGGGTGACAATTGTGGTTTCTTGGATATAAAAAAATAAAGTGAGGAGATTGATTGAAAAAAACACAATTAACTGTAAAACTAACTAGCATTCACATTGAACATTAACCATGAATATTAGTTGGTGTAACAGTATCTTTAAATATGAATCGTAATATGCAATAGTGAATTTTCACTTGTATCTAAAAATATGAATACTTAATAATTTAGATTTGAATAATTATGTCAAGAAATATGAATATTTTCATATTTGATGAGTAATAGTTGATTTTTTTTTATAAGGTAATGATTTGGGTGTAGTCCGGCACTGCTAGACTGCCATCCAATGGTATATATCCTTTTTGATGAGGACGTGCAAATTCGAATTGGAATGTCGTAGTGAATAGTTGGTGGTTACGGTAAAGAACGGAATTTCGAGTTTCTAAAAAGGGAAAGTTTCGGAAAACCGTCCTCGAGAAATTTCTATTTTTAAAAGTGTTGCAAACATATCCCGACATGTTTTAAGATTTAATTTGACGGATTTTAAACCCTAGTTGCTTGATTTCGATTTCGGGAATTCGGATGTCTTTGGAAATGAATTTGGGAATGGGGTCGGATTTTTGGAATGTTGGATTTCGGGATGGGATGTCGGGATTTAAGGTTAGAAGAGCGGAATCACCCTCACACTCTCACTCCACTCGTCTCTCTCTCTCTCTCTCTCTCTCTCTCTCTCTCTCTCTCTCTCTCTCTCTCTCCCTCATAAACAGTTTCGTCCTCTTGTGAATTAAAACCCCAGGGAGCTTCTTTTGCCTCCATTATATAAAGCACTAAACCCTAAATGGATCTCTCATTTCACATCACTCAACTCATCCCCCAAAATTATGAGAATCAAACCTCCAAAGATCCCAACTTGAAGAATCAAAAACCCAAAAATCCCAAAACTCAAAATCTTCACTTTTCTCTCTTTGAATCCATGTCTCTCTCCTCTCATCTTCCATTTCTTGTTTCTCATACCCTACATAGCCTCTAAACTCCCTGAAAAAGATCTTCTCTCGAGAAAACAACCCCAAAATCAGATTCAGATCGTCGTTTCCATAGGAAATGGACGTTTCTAGGCAAAGTCGCCGCCGCGACTAGGCCCTGTCGCCCCCGCGAGTATGAACTCAGATGAACAAGTTCATGCTCGCCGCCGTGAATTCTTGTTTGCCGCCACGAGTTCTTGCTCATTGCCGCGACTAGTTGTTTTCGCCACTGCGACTCCGAGCCCAGATTTGGTGATGTCTCGGTAAAATCCTTCGTTCTCCTTCGTTATAGCTCCGTTTTCTTCCCCGTTTGTTTCTACTTGCTCCTCACTCTCCCTTCTACCTTATGTGGTCAAGAAAAAGTCAGATCTAACAACTTGGAGAGTGTATCTGAGCTCATTACTTCCTTTTCTCTTTGTTTTTGGGCAAGGCAAGTTGTCCCTCTTCAAATACTCTCGTTTTGGATCTAAATCTTTGCAAAGTATTCTTTTAAGCTAGATCTATCTATCCTAGGCCCTGTCATAGCAATGTTTGGTGGAATCGAAGCCAAAAGACTCTTCCTCTAAGATTTCAAGGAGCCTCTAAGAGGCTAGGTAATCCCTCTTCCGCTCTCCTTTTTAGTCCTTGTTTGAGGACTTTTGTGTGTTTATTGGAGTTGTTTTTGTTTTATTTGGATGGTGTTTTGAGTTATAAACATTTTGAAACAAGTTTGAACGGAAATCGATTTGAAACAAGCAAGAACGAGAAAAAACGAACAAGGTTGGGTTTGTTCTCGCCGCGGCAAAACCATGGTCGCCGCCGCGAGGACGAACCCAGATTTCAGAGGATGAGGATGGCATGTCGCGGCCGCGACCACGGGTCTCGTGACCACGAGATCCTTGTGTCGCGGCCAGCGAGGGCCATCTTCTCGCGGTGGGAACTTGGGCGCAGCTCGCGGCCGCGACCAGCACTCTCGCGACCGCGAGATGTCCTTAGTGACTTGGCCGAGTCACTCCTTGCCTCCTTTGGGTTCCTTGTTGGTTTTAACCGATTCCTTTAGAATATGTCTTAGTTGATGAATGATTTCAGAAACGGGATCTTGGGATATCATTTATTTATTAAATAATTACGGAGTTCGAATGATCGGTTTTATCATTGGAAAATGTATTGAAGGATTTCATTTCCTTGTCGGGATTCTTTAACTTGGTTTTATGATCAAGTTTGGTTTTGGAGATGAACTTGGTGAAATCAGTTTGGAAATATTGGTTGTGAGATTTATCGATGGTTTTGATTGGAAGTAAATGATTTTGGTTGATATTGATCATATCAGAAAGGTTTTGGACAATGGTTTTACCATCAATTGGTTTTAAGGGTGTTGAGAACTTGGGTTTCATGTGTATGAATGTTATCCCGGTGGCTTATGGCAATTGCTTGATGATAGGTGTGTATTGCTTTTGGATTGCTTTGGACTTGGATTTTGACCCTTGCTTGTGTTATCTTGTTGTTCTGCATCTTCAGGTAATTATCCTACGGAACTTACTCAGTAACTTGGACCTCCTGCCTGATGTGTCATGTGATGTGTAGGTGTTGCATATTAAAGAATGCCATGTAGTATCATGCTATGATTGCATTGAACTGAGCATGTGGTTACTATGTGTGTTTCAATACAGAATGGTCGTTATCTTTGATAGTCCTAAAGTCTTTGCTAGGGTAATAGGGTAGCCCAGCTCCATCGTTCCCTCGATTCAATCGAGTCGATATGAGTATGATTTGATGGCCCAGCACCATCGGGCAAGAGATATTATGGTGATGAGTTATGATGTGATGATTTATGATGTTGAACATGCTATGATTCTGTGGTCCGTGCACAACCATGAGGAAATGGGGTACCTTACTAGCCAGTTCCACTCATGAAAAAGGGGGTGGAGTAGGAGAGGGTTATGCCACTTGGCATTGTCTTGGGCCCTTTATAGTTTTATGCATATTACTATAACTGTCAAGCATGCTTATGTGATTTAAATCCTGTACTGCATTAGCCATCTCTTATTTAGGTATAGGCATGTTATGTGGCCTCAACGCAGTCAGAGGACCCGCATGCGATTATCGGGCCTGACTTCATGGATAGTGTTAGGTACCTATCCTTGCTTGCTCCATGCTTTTGTGATGGGAAACCCTTTGGCGAATCGAAGAACCTGGCTAATCCTCTAACTTGATATAAATGGTAATAATTCGCTTATGTTTAGGTTTTGACCCGGCTCTACCGTGGCACTTTGTATCTTAACTTTGCTTCCGTTTTACTTTCATTTGAATTGAATTTCGCGACATAGTCTTAGAACAGGTTAAGGGTACCCAACGATCCTTCGAGATTTTTAGGTTTTACGGTTTGAAATCCCTCTTTCTACTAATCTTAAAATGAGTTTGAAACCTCGACTCGTATCTGAATTCCAAGATCCGAACAAGGGGTTTCATCCCTTGAAAGGTAACCCGGAAATCATAATTCTGGGCCGTTACAAAGTTGGTATCAGAGCTGAGGTTTTGCAATTCGGGTACACAAGTGTCGAGTGTATGTTTTGAAAACCTCCCACGAATTTCAAGGACTTTTGAAAAGGATTTAAAGGGGCAAAATGAACTCAATATGCCTAACCCAATTGGACTAAGTAATGAACTCGACTTGTGATAAAAGAAGAAAACCGACCAAAAGGGGACACGAGTGGGTAGAAAAGGCGTTAGACCATCCCAATTGGATGTAGTTGGGAATGGGTAGGCAAAATATTAGCTTGTTCTTACAGGTGGGGCTGGAAGATGCCTAGGAGATCATTATAATTTTCATTGACTAATTCTATCCTGAGTGCTTTTTATGCTAAAGATATGATTGGTATGTCCTAAGAATGAAATGTGTATTGACTAATCTGTGCAAACGGGATAGCGGGAGTACCCTTATTTCTATATGGTCAAGCCCAGTTTGTGTGGAACAGCCCCTTCCACTATGTTAACCTCTAGATGATTCTATTGAATCTTTCTCCCAGATGTTAGTGTCCTCCACGGAAAATTGGGTTGGTAAATACAATGTGATAACTCCCTCCCTTGATGAAAATTGGAATAAATATTTCAAAGGCTTTGACAGGTTGTTTGTGTCAAAGGCCTTGGAGCATTAACAGTTGATGAAATACAAAACCTATCTTATTTGTCCGAATATTATTTAAATCTTAATATATACTTCCTTTATATTATATATACATATATGACTAATCTTTCAGGAAGTATCTCGAAGTTTATATCTTTCCTTTGGCGCATATTGAGGAGATATTATTCAAAGAGGATCATGGCTTCGAAGTATCCATAAATAGAAGATCCAAGATCAAAGCCTGATTCGAAAGAGCCGTTGGTGAAGATCCTTAGGCGCCATTCCACTTCTATATAAAGGAAAGAAAGAAGAAGACAGAATAGACACAAGTGCTACACGAGCTTTCATTCATTCGAGCAAGATCTGTCTTCCAAAGTGTCTCTCTGCTAGCGCTCAAGAGTTTGTTGTTTATTTCAAAGCCTTTGAGAGTCACTGTGAGCTTATAGGATATATTCATTTATAGTGTTACTCGAGAGTTTATAACTCGGGAAGTTGCACTAGGCTATTGATTTGTGAGAGTAAGAGGATTGTACTAGATAGCTGAGAGAGGTGGGGCTCTTCTAGATTGGTCTAGGACTCCAAGGGAACGAGAGTTGACTAGATTGCAATTGTATAGGAGAGAGGCTTCTCGGTGAGCTATTAGGATCCTAAGCTAAGCGAATCAATAAAGCCTTTTGAATCCTAGGGTTGTGGAAGAACCCTAGGCGGGGACGTAGGCCAAGTTCGTGCCGAACCTCGTAAACAATTACTCGTGTCCTTTACTTATTGCTTTACCTTATTTCCGCACTTGGTTCGATTGTCTAACTTTGTGATTCAGGTTTAAACTCAAAGGTTTTGGTACAAGCTCCAAAAGTCTTGATACTTTCTGCGAAAAACGGGCATACTCTATTCAACCCCCCTTCTAGAGTATCTTTATATTACTTTGTTTTACATTATCGAACCTTCACAATGTGTCGGGAATAATGTGTGGACATGAGGGTTATCTAGGTGAGTATTGGAAGATGGTTTTTGACGTCATTCTGAGTCGGAAAGTAAGGTGTTTCTGAGGCCGTCTTTCTCGATTCTTATGACGATCAACTAGTGTTTTCTGCCACAAAGAGTCGTACCAGAGTCCCACGGGAAAGAGGGGTGATGAGTCCATTGGGGAAGAGTCAATGGTTGCCCTTAGGGATCTCTGTCCGGTTATAATGGTGATTCTCCCTGAATTTGCGCGACATAATGAGATTATGATCTTCTGCATATACCTTGTAAATGACCATTAGTAAAGAGCTGCTCATATTGTTGCATCTATGATTAGTTACATTTCTTAGGTCTCGTGTTATGCCTTGTTTTCTATTATGATTATATGTTGTCATAGCATGTCTACTTGGCCTATTGACCGTATGATTGATTGTAAGCATGAACCCTATGATATGAACCTATATGATTGTTGTTTCCTCCTGGATTAGGTCCATGATAGTGTGATCAACTCTTCTTTGAATACCTATAGATGACCTCCTTAGCATGCTAGATGATGATGCGCCAATGCTTATTACTCCCTTTGTGACAAGAATCTACAACATGCCCATCTATTCTGTATTAGTCAGATTAACTATTGTTGGTTGTTTTGCAATTGATATTGTTGTATGATGACTTGCACTGGATGGAGAATACATGGTACAATTGAGTCTTGATGAATGCATGTTTTATCCTAGTATGTGTTGATTTGAGCTCATGCCTCGTATTCTAATCATATTGCCCATTACATAGACTCATGTTATACATCGTTAAACTTTCCTCATGCTTCTATATCATTGGAATATGATTGGATTGATTCCTTATGTATCATCATGATTAGTTGCACGCATGTATCGTATGTTATGTTAAGCCTTTAGCATCATGTAGGATCATTGGTTGTAACTGGTGCAAATTAATTCTATCTTGCCTATATTGTTGTTGATTTTCTCTTGAGCTAGGTCCCTGATAGTGTTGTTTCCCCTCCTTCTGCCTTCTTAAAATGTTTTACGCATGATTAGATTGATGTTGAATTCGATGATCTACTTGTTTTCCGTGATGGTTAGTTCTAGCATGCTTATATGTTATCGCTCGGTAGTGTTCCCTATAACTCTATTATATCCTCCCGTGCTTGCATAGATGTATGACTTGGCACCTCGCATGATCCTACACCACGTTATATCATTTCGCATATGCATGAAGCATGAATGTTAGAATGAATTTAGTTGAGTTACCTTGATTGTGGTCATGATTCGATATGTGCTAGTAGTATCATGTAGGCAATGTTTTAAAAAATGCTTGACGGGTGCTTGGCGGTAGGGTAGGGTCAAGGGTATAGGCGGGGTTTAGGGAGGGTGTAGGCGGATTTCATGGCGGGTCATTGTAGTCTAGGCGGATTTTGACAATCTTGACGACCTTGGCGGTGGGGCAAGTTCGAGGGTTTAGACGGGAGTCTAGGCGGGTCTTGAAGGATTTTTTAGAACAGTGCATGTAGGGCTTATGATTTCCAATATGACTCGCTAAATAATTACATGTTGTACCTGTTCTATGATGTGATAACTATTGTACCATTATATGTGCCTTATTATGGTTCGTTCCTAGCATGATTATAATCTATCGCCCATGATGTCCTTCTTATTACTTTTGATTATGCCTCATGCTTCGTGAATATTATGATGAACTCCTTTTAATGACTCATGACTATGCTTCTATCACACCATGTATCGCTAGTATCATGTAGGACATGTGCTTTCTAAATGCATCTCGTTGTATGATTACATGCCATTCTTGACATATTGCATGATCATTGTTGTAGATGTGATAGTTACCATGCTGCTCTTATGTGTTCTCGTATGAGCTTAATCTGATTGTTACGATATACCTCGCCATGCTATATTTGACCTCAGTTGTTGATGCATACCTCATGCCTGTGTATTGTTCATATATGTGATAATTGCTATATTTATCCCGCATATCTTGTTTAAAGTTGCTAAGCATACACACTACTAGTTTATCTCGCATGCATCAGTGTAAGACTCGATTGTGTCTTTGATATGAATACGAATGTTGTCCCTCTTGAGATAGGTACATGTTAGTGTGGATTAGTGTTATTGATATGCTCCATGATGAATTCGTGTTTGCTTGTCGCGATTATAACTTAATAGACTTCTATAAAGGCATCGTTGCTATTCTCGGGTCAGAATTTTGTCTCTAGTGTCATCTTTAGTGTTGGTCCGTGTTGTTTCCGAAAGGAACATTGGGTTTTCCACTGTTGTCTCCGCTATCTCCGCTAGCGTGGACTCCTACGCGATACATTGGACGAGCGACCACATCGAAAAAGGAACGGGAAGTTAGATAGCGACAGAGCAACGCTACGGAGGTGTGGGCCCATAACCCACGGACTTTAGGATCAAGGATGTCGGTAGGACAAACATGTTCTGAGGGTGGAGGTTACTGTGTACGATATGACTTGCAAGCGAGAGTGTCTTCCGTTTGAATTGTTAACCCTCTGAATTAGTAATGACGATATTGCACTGACTTGATGATGGAATTAACGCGTTGATGTGCCGACTTGATAATAAATGTTGCCTGATTGTCCATTATTTATGATGATATGACTCGATCCCTTACAGTTATGATGTTTCATGATGTCTTGATGTGTTGCTACTCTGAGTTGCTAAGCATGATCTAAATTCCTTGCCTATAGGTGTGAACTGCAAATGCTGAGAACCTGAATTGTTTATTTGATAAAGTTATGATGAGACTTGATAACTTGACTTGATTATGTTCATACATGATGTCTTGCAATAAATATTGAGCATGATGGTAAATTGAGACTTGTTGACATAGTTGCCATAATTGATAATGAACCCATGATGGTAAATTAAACACGTGGGTGAGGGTTCCCTTGTGGTGGAGTGGTTGATGAGTGGTGAAAGAATTTTTGGGCGGTTAGGGTGATCAATGGTATTATGAGGCAAGTCGCAAGAGAAGGATGGGAGTACGGTTCCGATGAGCTTTTAGGAGAATCTCAGGTGGGAGTACGGTTAGGAATAGGTCAGCTAGGTGGTGATTGAGGGATTTCTAGAGAAGGTGTGACTAACCGGGCATGATGCTTGTGATGTCTTGAGTAATATGGGAATTGTGGGGAATGACTTTTGAGAGCATTGAGGACATAGTATGAGAGGGTACTCGAGTGTGAAGTTAGAGATAGGAGTTGGATTCATAGAGGTGGATGGTGTGTGGTAGTGCTTGGTGGAATGAGGGGCAAGGTTGGAGTATTGAATTGAATTGGGACTTTCTTTTAGAGGATGTTGTCTGAGTTGATGTTGGTGAGTCTAGACAAAGATTGGTTTTGCCTTGAGAGTTAGAGATGAGCGAGTGAGGAATTGCGTTTTATTTTGAATGGTGATGAGGTGGAAATTTTCTTGCTTATGTGAATTGATAATATATATTGGCATCATGTTAGATAACGACCATGATAAAACCTGATATGGAATGATATTACATGTTAATATCCAATATTGAAATATAGTTGAAAGTGACAAGTGTTATCATGATATATTGATGCTTTGCTATCTTGGTATGTTGCTTTAGAAGCATGATAGGATGTGTTGTGATATGATACATGAGATAATAATGTGTTATTATGTGAAAGCATGATGTTATATTATGTGGTGGTAAGCATGATGTTGTATTATGTGGTGGTAAGCATGATGTTATATTATGTGGCGGTAAGCATGATGTTATATTATGTGGTGGTAAGCATGATGCTATATTATGTGGTGGTAATCATGATGTGTATTATATGATTGGCAAGCATGATTATTGATATGTTAAATGATGAATATGACTTGGAGCATGAATATGATTTGTATAAATGAGATAATGGTGTGTGATGACTAAATGATCGTTATATGGTATTGTAATGAGTTGAAATGATGTTTTGAGAGTATGTTAGCATTTTGATGCTTGGTATATGGTTAGATCTTCCCTTTTTCTGAACTTTGAATAGCATGACCTTGTTGTGTTAATGGGTTGATAATCAGTGTTGGTCCGTTGATCTTATGATAAAATTTTGCTATGGATACCTTTATAATGCTAATGGTTGACATGATAAATCTGTTATTGCAATGCGGAATAGAATTTGGGTAGGTTGATAAGATGATTATGTGAGTTGTGTTCATTAAATGAGAAAAAAAAAAACCTGTTATTGACTAGTTCTACTTGCATTGCGATGTTGATATGCGACCATGAGATTTGATGTACTAACTCCAGGACACCTAACCCATTGACTTCTTGACATGTGTGCTTGCGTGGTAAGTTATGAGAATTCGATGATGCACTTGTGATGTCTTCAATATGATATAGATATGCTTTATGATTTGTGATATGATGTTGAGACTTTGTCATTGCTTTTGGTGCGTTTTAAGAGGATGGTATTATATATGTTATAAGGGAACATGTTAGGTGGTTGATATGTCGATTGGTTGAGATTATTAGGATTGATGTTGAGAATGTCATATGAGAGGTGGCTGATGATACTATGAGTTGATGAGTTGATTTACTTTTGTTCCTGTTTAGTTGAGAATGATGATTGAATGATTTTGAAACTTAGGAAGGAAATGCGGGAATAGCCTTTAGAGGTGGATGTATCCACCTCTCGAGTTTCGGTTTGGGTGACCGATTCGGGATTGGGAGGTTTTGAAACGGTTTTAAAAAATTGGACTTGAGATTGAATGACTTGCACGACTTTGAAGATTTAGTCTTGGAGACGAGACTTGTTTTTAGAGGTGGATGAATGTAAAGAATGGAATTTCGAGTTTCTAAAAAGGGAAAGTTTCGGAAAACCGTCCTCGAGCAATTTCTATTTTTAGAAGTGTTGCAAACATATCCCGACATGTTTTAAGATTTAATTTGACGGATTTTAAATCTTAGTTGCGTGATTTCGATTTCGGGAATTCGGGTGTCTTTGGAAATGAATTTGGGAATGGGGTCGGATTTTTGAAATGTCAGATTTCGGGATGGGATGTCGGGATTTAAAGTCGGAATCACTCTCACACTCTCACTCCACTCCTCTCTCTCTCTCTCTCTCTCTCTCTCTCTCTCTCTCTCTCTCCCCCCCCCCCCCCCCCCCTCATAAAGCATTTTGTCCTCTTGTGAATTGAAACCCTAAGGAGCTTCTTTTGCCTTCACTATACATAACACTAATCCCTAAATGGATCTCTCATTTCACATCACTCAACCCAGCCCCCAAAATTCTGAGAATCAAGCCTCCAAAGATCCCAACTTGAAAAATAAAAAACCCAAAAATCTCAAAACTCAAAATCCCCACTTTTCTCTCCTTAAATCCATGTCTCTCTCCTCCCATCTTCCATTTCTTTTTTCTCATACCCTACATAGCCTCTAAACTCCCTAAAAAGATCTTCTCTCAAGAAAACAATCCCAAAATCAGATTCAGATCGTCGTTTCCATCGGAAATGGACGTTTCAGGGCAAAGTCTCCGCCGCGACTAGGCCTTGTCGCCGCCGCGAGTATAAACTAAGATGAACAAGTTCATGCTTGCCCCCGCGAGGTTCCATCGGAAATCGACTAGCGGTTTTCGCCACCGCGACTCCGAGCCCAGATTTGTCGACGTCTCGGTAAAATCCTTCGTTCTCCTTCTTTATAGCTCCATTTTCTTCCCCGTTTGTTTCTACTTTCTCCTCACTCTCCCCTCCACTTTATGAGGTCAAGGAAAAGTCAGATTTAACACCTTGGGGAGCGGATCTGAGCCCATTCCTTCCTTTTCTTTTTTTTTGGCAAGGTAAGTTGTCCCTCTTCAAATCCTCTTGTTTTGGATCTAAATCTTTGCAAAGGTGTTCTTTTAAGCTAGATCTATCTCTCCTAGGCCCTGTCATAGGAATATTTTGTGGAATCAAAGCCAAAAGATGTAACGGCCCGGAATTATGATTCTCGGGTTACGTTTCGAGGGATGAAACCCCTCGTTAGGATCTTGCGCCCCGAGTACAGGTTGAAGGTTTGAAATTCTACTATAACGTTTTCAAGTGGGATTTCATACCCAAAATTCGAAGGGATCGTTAGAATCCCCGGGGAAGTCCCCTGTACCTGTCATAAGTCTAAGCGTGGAAAACCAACAGTCATGCAAATAGTAGAATCAAGGTGTAATACAAAAGGAAGACACGGCAGAGCCGAGTCAAAACCAAATCAATAAGCTTATTTATCGAAATTTAATATACAATGTTAGCTGAGTTAAACCATTTCTTTGAGATCGCCCAAGAGAGTTCCCACGTCACGGAAACAAGGAATAATCATGCTGCAAAACAAACCTAAAAAAAATGTATGCGAGGCGGTGTCAGATCGAAGCCCTACGCAATATAATCCCAAACAAGCAGACATATACACACGCTAGTCCTAATAAAGATGCTTCTAGATGCAAGGCGGAATATTAACACACTAGCATGGTCCTAAGATCAAGTGCATAAATATAATAAGGCCTTAGCACCGAATACCAAGTGGTATATCCCTCTCCTACATCCACCCCCTTCCGATAGGGCGGAGACTGGCCAGCTCGTGAATGCATTCCATATAATCGGGTGGCACGCATGCCCAACCCGTATCCACAATAAAGCCCGCAGGCATCTCATAATATAAGGAAGTTCATGACTCGATTGACTCAGGACGGGACCCGATGGGACTAGGTCGTCCTATAACCCTAGCAATGACTCTAGTTACTTCACAGATAACGGCCGTTCTGTTTACAAAAGCAATGAGTAAACGAATGCTCAATCATGAGTGCAATCCTAGCAGGATACTACATGACATGCTTTATTATGAATGCAGCACCTAGTGTGCACATGGCTACAAGCAGGGAGATCTCTTTTCGAATCTGAATAAGCTCATATAGGAACTCACCTGGCTATGCAGAACAGCATAAGAGAAGATCCGGAATACATCATTCATAATCACAAAGTATCACCTAGATACACATCAGATCATATATATAAGTCTACGTCTAATCACCCAAGCACTCAAGCATACATCATTAAACGAGAATAACAACCATATCACAATCACCATTCCATCAAGTTCAACCATTCATCTCATTGCCACATTCCGTAAGACCACATCATTCTCATCATTTCATCCAACCACATTCATATTTCCGCAATAATAAATCCGCATAGTCATTTATCTCAAAGTTCATCATATTCATCATAGCTCATAAAGCATAAATCAAACGATATGAAATTCTAACACCTCATCCTGCCGCTAGTCATTCATTCATACCATTAATCAACACAAATCATGCTATTAGTCAATCAATCACATCCACATGCTAGTTAGTCATTGATCACACAATTCCCAAGTTAATCCCGAAACCGCTTCAAAGTTCGAATCAACTAGTTAGAAATTCCGATCTTTTGAAAAGGCTCACCAAATTCCTTTTTTTTTTTTTTGTAAATCTGATAATACCCTTTTTAAATCTCCAAGTCTCATAATATTATATTTTCTTTTAATCACCATAATATTAGATCTTAAATCTCAAAATAATATTTTATTTTTTAATTCTTAAATAATATTATATAATATTTTAAATACCATTTTCTTTTATAATAAATTTATAATCAATTAGTAGGTATATAAGTCAGTGAGTCTTAAAACCCAATATTCATCTCATCAAAAATTAGGTCCAATTACCCTCCTATTTTCGAAAAAGCTACAGCCCAAAACCCCATCAGATTTGTGAGATTAAAATAGGCCCAAAATTCATTTCTTTTCCAATTTGCACCAAATTAAGCCCAATAAGAAGCCCAACCTTTTATAAAACCGGACCAGCCCAATCCCAATACTCTTAAATTCGACCTCAGCAAGAAGGAAAGAAAAAGAAGTGGGCCAGGGGCTGAGCTGATGTGGCTGGCGTGGTGGAGGCGGGACCCACGGCTCACCTTCTTCAACCTTGGCGCCCCTCTGTTCGAAATGGAATAAAGAACCAGAGGAGAAATCCTCCAGCTCGCGGGTCTCTCTCCGCCCTCGTCCCTCCGCTCCCTCGGCTCTCCCTCACTCTCGCAACCTCGGCCTTGCTCGCTCGGACACACCCTTCCCTCTCGCTCTCGCTACCTCTCACTCGCTCGCTCTCCCGCTCGCGCTCTCGCGCTCACGCTCTCATCTCCGGGAACTCCCTCCCCCTTCCCCGCCCAGTTAGAACACAGAGAGGACGAACGCACATAATATGCCGGACAGATAGGAGTTGAAAGGGGTTAGGATGCTCACCGAAGGGATCGAGTTCGTCGGGCTTCGATTCGACTTGCCGGAGATCCTTCACGCTCATCGGAGGTGCGGGGCTGCGATTCTCGGACTAGGAAGAGAGAAAGGGGGTTAAATGTCGATCTTTACTGGGTCTAGTGGTAGGAATTTGAAGGAGAAGTTCTTACCGCTCCTCTTGGAGAAAACAGGGTAGGCGGAGGGGAAAAACTCCTCGACGGCGGCTCAAAGCTCGGCTTCGTGACATCGCGGCTTGCTTGGAATGTCGGACTGAAGGCGCACAGGTTGCTGGCTCTGCAGAAGCGGAGGGCGAAGGACGGGGAAGAAAATGAAGGGGGAGAGGATAATTTATGTGTGTGTGAATCGGTGAGCAGGAGCCCAAGAAGGGGGAGGGTTGTGGTGTGCCTGGATTTCAGATTAAAGAGGAGGAGAGAGTGTAGGTTTGAGAGTTGGGTTGTGGGTACATGTAGAGGGAAGGAGGTAGGGGATTTGTTTGAAAATCAAAGTGGAAGCAGGGAGCTCTCTTGAGTCAATGCAATTGGAGAGGGGTGATGGTACTGCACAAATTTGGCGTGGAGGCTGATGCCTCAGGCATGGCCACATGGGAGTGGTTTGACTTGCCATTTTGCCAAACAAGGTGAAACATGGAAGGCAGAGGGAAAGAGATGGGGGAGGATTGCTTAGGCTTTAGCTAGAAGTAGAAATGGGTAAGATAGCTAGGGGACTGTTACCGATTTCATAAGAAAAAAAAGTGAAGACAAAATGATAGGGAATAAAGATCACAAATGGTCCCAAAATCCAAATCTTGAAATACCGGAAACAAATTCAGAAGCCCGCTCTCTCGATTAATTAGATTTTTAAAATTTCGAGGGTGATATTGCCATGTCAAGTTAGTTTTTAAAATCTTATTTTCGGTTGGAAATCCATTTTATGAGCTCTAAAATCCGAGTTAGCGAGTTTTCTTTTAAATTCCGACTTTAAATTCATTTTAAATTCCCCCTTTTCCAAAAATTTAGGATTAAAAATCCGAGCCTTTACAAAAGACTTTCCTCCAAGATTCCAAGGAGCCTCTAAGAGGCTAGGTAATCCCTCTTCCGTTCTCCCTTCTATTCCTTGTTTGAGGTCTTTTGTGTGTTTATTGGAGTTTTTTTTTGTGCTATTTGGATGGTGTTTTGAGTTAAAAACATTTTGAAACAAGTTTGAACGGAAATGGATTTGAAACAAGCAAGAATGAGCAAAAACGAACACGGTTGGGTTCATTCTCGCCGCGGCGTACCATGGTCGCCGCCGCGAGGACGAACCCAGATTTTAGAGGCTGAGGATGGCATGTCGCGGTAGCGACCGCGGGTCTCGTGACCGCGAGTTCCTTGTGTCGCGGCCAGCGAGGGTCATCGATGGCATGTCGCGGCCGCGACCGCGGGTCTCGCGACCGTGAGATCCTTGTGTCGTGGCCAGCGAGGGCCATCCTCTCGCGGTGGGAACTTGGGAGCATCTCGCGGCTGCGACCAGCCCTCTCGCGACCACGAGATGTCCCTAGTGACTTGGCCGAGTCACTCCTTGGCTCATTTGGGTTCCTTGTTGGTTTTTAACTCATTCCTTTCGAATATGTCTTAGTTGATGAATGATTTCAGAAACGTGATCTTGGGATATCATTTATTTATTAAATAATTACGGGGTTTTGACGGAGTTCGAATGATTGGTTTTATGGTTTGAAAATCTATTGAAGAATTTCATTTCCTTGTCGGGATTCTTTAACTTGGTTTTATGATCGAGTTTGGTTTTGGAGATGAACTTGGTGAAAGCAGTTTAGAAATGTTGGTTGTGAGATTTATCGATGGTTTTGATTGGAAGTAAATGATTTTAGACTTTTAGTTGATGTTGATCATATCAGAAATGTTTTGGAAAATGGTTTTACCATCAATTGGTTTTAAGGGTATTGAGAACTTGGGTTTCGTGTGTATTGAATGTTAGCCCGGTGGCTTATGGCAATGGCTTGATGATAGGTGTGTATTGCTTTTGGATTGCTTTGGACTTGCATTTGGGCCCTTGCTTGTGTTATCTTGTTGTTCTGCATCTTCAGGTAAGTATCCTACGGAACTTACTCAGTAACTTGGACCTCATGCCTTATGTGTCATGTGATGTGTAGGTGTTGCATATTAAAGCATGCCATGTAGTATCATGCTAGGATTGCATTGAACGGAGCATGTGGTTACTATGTATGTTTGAATACAGAACGGTCGTTATCTGTGATAGTCCTAGAGTCTTTGCTAGGGTCATAGGGTAGCCCAGCTCCATCGATTGCCCTGAGTCAATCGAGTCCATATGAGTATGATTTGATAGCCCGGCACCATCGGGCAAGAAATGTTATGATGATGAGTTATGATGTGATGAGTTATGATGTTGAGCATGCTATGGTTCCGTGGTTCGTGCATCACCACGAGGAAATGGGGTACCGTACTGGCCATATCCACTCATGAAAAAGGGGGTGGAGTAGGAGAGGGATATGCCAGTTGGCATTGTCTTGGACCCTTTATAGTTTTATGCATATTACTATAACTGTCAAGCATGCTTATGTGATTTAAATCCTGTACTGCATTAGTCATCCTTTATTTAGGTATAGGCATGTTATGTGGCTTCAGCGCCGTCAGAGGACCCGCAAACGATTACCGGGACTGACTTCGTGGATAGTGTTAGCTACCTATCCTTGCTTGCTCCATACTTCTGTGACGAGAAACCCTTTGGCGAATCGAAGAATCTGGCTAATCCTCTAACTTTGTATAAATGGTAATCATTCACTTATGTTTTGGTTTTGACCCGGCTCTGCCGTGGCGCTTTGTATCTTAACTTTGCTTCCACTTTACTTTCATTTGAATTGAATTTCGCGACATAGTCTTAGGACAGGTTAAGGGTACCTAACGACCATTCGAGGTTTTTAGGGTTTGAAATCCTCTTTCTACTAATCTTAAAATGAGTTTGAAACCTTGACCCGTACCTGAATTCCATGATCCGAACAAGGGGTTACATCCCTTAAACGTAACCCGAAAATCATAATTCTGTGTCGTTACAGTTACATGTTTTATGCATTTAACCAATTAGTATTCATCGTATTTAACGTTAAATGTGAATATTAGCTAGTTACACGCTTTTATCAAAATAATTATAAACCTTTGATTCTTTTATATATAATGGCTTAAATTTGTTCTCCTCATTACATGGTAATAGTTGTTTCAATGAAAAGTATATATATAACGTTTTGATATTTTTTTTTAAAAAAACTATTCTTTTAAGTCACGTTAGGTGGGCGATAACCTTTTGAATTTTGCAATAATTTATTTTGTTATTTTCTACCCAATTTTCCTTCTACCATAAGAGGGGATATATTATTAAATTATAAACCAACAATCATTTGCTTCCTTGTCTAGACATATATATAGCGACGTTTGTGACTTCTTATTTGATAGGTTCGAAGAAAAACTATATGCATTATTGATAGCTTTCACATTAATCAAAACTTCTTAGTAGGGGTGGGCACATATTCTGCAAATCTCGGTCACGTCCCGATCCAGGTGAGATTTTGAAAAAAAAAAAGTAAATCATGTCCCGGTCCTGTCCCGTATACCCGTCCCAATCCAGCAAATCCCGTCCCGTCCCGCATATTTATATTAATATATATTATAATACGGTTAATATAATATATTATGTTATATAGTATATAATATATAATATATACTGTACAATATATTATGTTATATTATATATATATATATATAGAGAGAGAGAGAGAGAGAGAGGTTAGGTCTAGTGTTAACAATCCTTAATGTGTTTTGTGTTAACAAATATAGGTCATTGATTTAGTGCAAATGAATGGATGAGATTATTTGGCTATTTTGGCTTTTTTCTTTAATTAAAAATCAATAGGACCCACTTCTTTCCTTGCCACTTGCTAAATAACGTGCGTGTGTTGTACGTTTTTTTTTGGCGTTATATTTTTTTAACGTTGTTTTTTGTGTGGTGCACTATTCGAACTATTCGATAAGGTGATACAAACATTCGTTAACTTATACTTATTATTCGTTAGATAATAGAAAAAGAGTTAGTCAATTTTGCAACTATTCGCTAGATTAATAGTAATTATTCGCTAAATTAATCGTTATTATTCATCCGTAAAGAGGAGTTATCATTTAGATAATAGCAAAATGGTTGATCAATTTTGTAACTATTCGCTAGATTGATAGTAATTATTCGCTAAGTTGATAGTAATTATTCGCTGGTTTGAAAGAGTATGTAAATGTAATTCTTGATTTCCCACATCTAATTAACCAAATACATGAATAATTATGAATTATCAACGAATAGAAACTATGAACTTATCGAATATTGACTCTGAACATGAAACAATAACTAAATAGTAATGAATAACCTATATCATTCCATCGAATATTTATTGCATACCAATGAATAATTCTTTATTCTTGATCAAATAACAAGGAGAATCATGAATAACCACCAATCTATATACAATAATTCCTTATTCTTGATCAAATACATATGAATAATTTTGTATTATCAACGAATAGAAACTATGAACTTGCCGAATAGTGACTCTACTGGAAATAATAACTAAATAGTAACGAATACTCTATCACATTCCATCGAATATTTATTGCACATACTAATGAATAATTTCTTATTCGAAAAACTTGAAGCAATTGAAGAGGAAGAAGAAGACGGAGTAAAACACGAGATTGAAAAGACGAAGGAAGGGCGAGAACGGTGGTGCTCAGGGCTGGCATCGGTGACGCGGGGTAGTGCACAGAAACCGCACTCCACCGATGGTGAACAGAATCCGCCGATCAGAAACCACACTCCACCGCCGATCGGAAACTGCCGGTCAGAAACCGAACTCCTCCGATGTGCTCAGCCACCGATCGCCCACGACGCGGGGTGGTGCGAGGCAAGGCAGTTGCGAACTTGCGAGAGCGGGCGGAGAGAGAGACATACCGTGAACAATCGAGCACCGCCAACCGCCAACAGCGAGAGATTACAATCAGCAATAGGAGATAGAGGGCTCGGTCGCCGGAAAACGCCTAGGAGGGGCTGCCACTAGACTCTATCGCCGGATCTCAGTCTCAAGTCTCAATCGTGGGACACCTCCTCGGATCGATCTTCGCCGCCCTTCACCTCTTGCCTCACCGCCGGCCTTCACCTCGTAGCCTCCTCGCCGCCGCTGGCCTATCAATCGCCGCCTTCACCTCCTCTCCTTCCCAATCGCCGCCGGCCTTCAACTTCGCGAGGAGAATTCCTAATTAGAGGGATGTGGAGGAAGATTAGTTTAGGTTTTTTTATACACGCGCATAGGATGGAGTGGGGTGGGTTTATTTTCTAATTAATTTACAGTTAAATTAATATAGGCAATTAATCTCCACCTTTCATTTTTGCTCAATCAAGGGTCCAAAATTGTTAACACAAAACACAATAAGACTTGTTAACATTTGATCCATCCTCTCTATATATATAGTGTATATAAGTGGGTACATATACATATTGTAATACAGTGTATATATATATAGATAACAGTGTATGTTCTTAGTAATTACAGTAGCAATTTATCTAGCGTACATAAGATAACTATATTCTATAGTGTGTGTCTATATATATAGTGTAAGTTTATGTATAATGTGTCCAATTAATGCATATATATTGAAAAAAAATCGTGAAATATATAAAATATTATAAATATATATATATATATATATATATATATATATATATATATATATATATATATATATATATATATATATATATATTATGCTTTTAAAAACCATAAAATGTATGAGAATTTTAGATTTACCCCTACTTCTCTGTATTGTACAAAATAAAAAAAATTAAATAATATAAGGGTGATTTTGGTACTGGGCCTTTTTTAAATATCCAATTAGTCACCTAGCCCATAAATCAATTTAATTAGTTTTGCCTTAGCCCCCTTCCCAATAGGGTGGGTTGGTCAATGGTCAACCGTTTGACCATTGACCGGTCAACGTTGACCGTTGACCGGTCAACGTTGACCAACCCATTTTGATGCCAACTTTTTTTTTTTTTTGATGCCAACTTTTTTTTTTTTTAGTGATGCCATATTTTACCGTTTTGATGCCAAAATTTTACTATATTTTATTTTCACTTTGATGCAACTTTTTTATGTCAATTTTTTGATAATATTTTTTTTACCGTGATGCCATATTTTTGATGATATTTTTTCAAAGTAGTATTTTTGATGACATTTTTTTCTTTAATGTGCTACAAATTTTTCAAAATGGCATCAGAGTGAAAATTGACAATAAGGTGACAATATTTTGATTAGAAAAGTGGCATCAGAGTGAAAATAAAATGTAATAAAATTTTGGCATCAAAACGGTAAAATATGACATCACAAAAAATGTCATCAATGTTTTAAAAAAGTGGCATTAAAAAAAAAGTCATCCAATCATTTCATTAGAAAAGTGACAATAAGGTGACAATATTTTGATTCCACGTTTTAAGCTCTTATGCCATCAATTATATAAAATTGTCACCACAAAATGTTGGCATCAAAACGGTAAAATATGGCATCACTACAAAAAAAAAAAAAAAAAAAAAAAAGTTGGCATCAAAATGGGTTGACCGGTCAACGTTTACCGTTGACCGGTCAAGAGGGCTAAGCAAGCTAAAAAAATAATTAATGGGCTAAGCATGCTAAAAAAACAATTAATGGGCCTATCTAGCTAACCAAATATGCTTAAAGGTCCATTTGAACAAAATCCCTCATAATATAATGGTATTTTGCAACAAAAAAACTACGGAGTAGTTATTGATTACCTGTTAATGCATATTTTTTTTACTACACCAAAATACGGACAATAAAAGATGTCTTTTTTCTCGGTGAGGATCCTCTAGTCCGTTTTTATGGTCCATTTTATACTCCGCTTTCTTTTATTGGTTGAAAACAATTATAAATTCCCCATTTATTAAGAAAAGTACTAAAATAATTCGGCACATCCACTAAATAATTGTGGATTAGGGGATCTCAACCTCTTTTTTCTGTATGGTATTTGGGACAGATTTCCACTAAATAAATACTCTTTCAACAAAATATATGGTTACCATTTATACACGTTTTTTTAAATGATAAAAATAATATAAAATATCTATTTTTAATAAAAAAATTAAAATATTTTCATAGTTACTATTAAAATTAAAAAAAAACCACGGAGTATTAATAAAAATTATTAAAAAATGAATATTTTATATAGCTTTTATTGTTATAAAAAATCGTACAAAAATAATAAACGACATGTTTTTTCGAACGGAGTGAATACAAATTAGCTAATTCTGTTTGTAACAAATTATTTCCTGAAAATGACATGTGATTATAATTAGTAGGTTATAAGATTGAATTCCTTCTCACCTTATATGATAATGAGCCTAATGCCTATGGAATAAGAAATTAATAATGTTTTTTTAATATTTTATTTGTATTTATTAATAACGTATGTCACACAGAAACAATTGTTTCTTGCGAGGCAAAGCATTGTGGTTTTGCGTCCACTCTTATGCTAATGCTCATTGACTCCACTCAGGGATTGCAAAATCTAAGAGTCTTGGCCTTCGCATAATTGAGGCAGAGGGAGACAACTTCGTCATCATGAATGTTGTAGCTGGGCTATTGAAGATTGGAGATGTCCTTGGGAGATCGAAATGTTGTTCTTGAGCACGCTCTCCATGATGTAGTCCTTCGAGGTGATAGATTGCCGCCACATTTTAGGGAAGTTAACAAGGTTGCAGATTATGTGACACGATTTAGACATTCGATAGATCTGAATTGGTGAAATGATTTCAAGCTCAAAACCGTGTGCTCTCGTTCTCCAAGGCGGTCTTAAATGGTGATCATATCGAAACTGACATTGCCCAAACTAATGTCTTCTATTAAAAAAAAAAAAAAATCTAGACTAGGTCTTTGCTTCTTTTTTTTTTAAAATCGGTTGGCTTAGAAATTAATAAATTTCAAATATATAGTATGTTATGTAACTATTGTGTCAAATCTATTCCGCGCACCATACTGGAGACAAATATAGTAGATTAGTGAATTTTTTTTTAAAAAAATTTTTATCCAAATATTAGCTTTTTTTTTTGTGGGGTAAGGTTTTGGAGGGGTCAGGCTCTATTGGGCCACATCCAAAGGCATCGTTTTGAATGAGTACACGCAGGTTCAGATCGGCGAGAAGATGTGGTTTAGCTGTACCTCACCAAAGTGCTAGGGGAGGAAGAGAATATCTGAGATCAGCATCTCAATGTCCCACAAACATTTCCACAACCTACATAAGCAATTGATGACGATGAGGTTGTCACTCTCAATCATAATGTTTGAAAGTTCGAGAGCCTTTGCCTTGATGATGTCTTCCTTGAGTGTCATGGCTTCCGCTAAACACCGCCACATGCCATTATGGAACCATTGTGGTCCTAGATGATGAAGCATGTAGATACCCCACCAGAATGCATAAAAAACCATCGAAATGGATTCTGAAGAAGCCTTTCACCGGTTTGCTCCATCTCATTTTTCTTCTTTTCCTCAAAGGGTGATAATTTTATGTCCGAGGGTCTTCCTCAAAGTTTTTCTTTGAAGTGTTCAAGTTTAATAATTGTTGGTTGGCATATTTTTTTATGTTTTGGATGGTTGTTGTATTCAGATTGTTGAAGATATTTCTATTTCTACTAACCTTGTCCATAGACACCACAAGGTTGTGGCTAGTTTTCCATTTTGCTGATTATCAATCTAGAATATAATATCCCTAACAATGATTCCTTAAGATAATAGCAATAGTGTATAGCAAATTGATGACAAAGTAAAGTGAATAGAGTAATGATTGCAAAGTATTGATGATAAGATAGAAAAGCATTTCACCTGTAATTCTCGACAATGGGTGAGGTTTAAGATCCTATGATTGATTCAATAGTATTTATAAAGCATATGTAGACTTGACTATGGTTGATTTATCTGCAAAGATGCAATCTTCTTATTCAGTATAACTAAAGAATAGCATTAAAGACTCAAGCTCTAAAGACCAATTGACATATCGATTCAATACAAATAGAAGACAAGAGAGCAACCCTCTCAGCTCTGTGCACATCTACTTGACATAGATGAATTGAAATCATCCACTACAAAGGCATAGAAATATCACTAAATCAATTACTTTGTTTTCTATCTAGAAAACAACAACGAATTCATAACATAGATGCAATTTCTAACATGGTGATCAATCATTGAAATGAACACAAATTCATATCAATAAGAACAAGATGATAAATATACTTATAAATAACAGATTGAAATCAAATCCTCACAATTCATTCAACCATGTCTTCAAATCAAAGGCGAAACTATAAGTTTAGCAACTTATAACCAAAGTAATTAACGCTCATCTCTCTTTAATGTATCTCGCCTCCCAATAACGTGTGTCTCTCAACAAATGAATGAAAATAACCTAAATAGAGTCATGCAAAAACCCTAGAGAATAAGATATTAATATAATAATCAAATAGAATCTTCGGAATAAAATCGGCAATTGTTGAACACGGGGTAACGGCGGACGCCAGTGGAATAACAGAGGGCGCTGCTCCATCTGATCCACAATTCTCTTTAGCTTCGATGTTGTGCTTCCTTGCTCCTTTTATCCTCCTTCCTTCTCCTTCTTATGCTCCAAAACCAGTCATTTAAGCTCCTCTAAGATCTCATCCAATGTCAGAATGTAAAACTGCAGAATAAACACTAAAAACGCTTTGATTCCGAACTCGAATACTTCACAAGAAAGATATAGAAATAGACCAAATTATATGCAAAACTCCTATCTAAATGCAATAAGAACTACCTATAATGCCTATATAAAATATGCATTATCACGGACACAAAAGGCGAAGAGTCATGAATCACGCGCATGAAGGCCACCTCTCAAGCGATATGAGTCACAGCTGGACAGTACTCTCATAACAGCAATTCTCGGCAGTCCTCGTAGCTCCATTCCGCTCAATCCGCCTTATAGACGGACCATTAATCGAAGGTGTCCTTCCACAGGCAACCTATGGACAACCTTTGCCGGAGCGCCAATAAAGTAGAAGATGTTGTCGATCTGTCTGAACCAAGCCTCAATGTCCTCGTTGGTCTCTCCAAGAAAATGTAATGGGTCACATTATCCTAAAGCTCCCACCCAGTTGATTCGCTTCTCATGGCGCGCATCGATGACAACGGCCTCAACCGGCTGCTCGATGGGAACGTCCACCTCTGGTTTAGCAAGCTGCTCAGCGGGGATCTGAATCTCGGGCGCAACTGGAAGAGGGTCTTTGATAAGTCCTCTCAACATCTCAATCAGCTCAGCTCATTCAAGCTGTTCAAGTACAGCCTTGGGCGGAGGAGTCGGGATCTCAACACCCTTTGGGGCCTGAACTCCAGCATTTGCCTCGTCTACTACCACTCGGTGAGGAGGTCGTCCTTTTCTTCAATGTGTCGGCCCCCCACGCCCAACTGGTCCTTGGTGTGTATCAACCATAACTGCTGCATAATTGAGGGTTAGCTTAACACCCAGCATAGAAGCACTCAACCAAAATTAATATGATCCCTTTCGAGGGGGGATTGCCCTCGGGCCAAGTTTATATAGCACAATCAAGCTAACTAGAAGCCGCTATTCGAGAAGCAACTGGCCAGAGGGGGCAACTACCTCTCAATCTCTACCTAACCCCGCTACTCCAACCACCACGGTGCAAACTCCTTGGGGTCTTCCATGCCCATTTGTAAAGTTTAAAGCTAAGTTTTGCCTATCTTTCCTCCAATCTACGTCTAATAGGGACGGTCTACCATCTCTCTACCCACTCGATTACCCATTTCATTTTTCTTTCCTTAAGTTAGGTCCAATTAAATTCATTTTACCCCTTTGAAATCTTTTCAAAAGCCTTTGAAATTCGTGGACGGTTTCCAAAAGATACACTCAACCCTTTTGCACCCGGATTGCACAACCTCGCTCTGATACCAACTTTGTAACAGCCCAAATATAAATATTCGGGTTATATTTTGAAGGTTGGATACCTTCATTCGGATCTTGCAATCAAGGTACGGATTGAGGTTTAAAAACCCAAAAATTAGTATTTGAAAGAGGGGATTTCGAACCCCAAAACAAGCAAAGGCTCGTTGGGTACCCTGAACATGTCCTACTGACTAAGTCGCTCAAAATCATTTCTGGTTCAAACAAGTAAAAGAGGAAATCAGAGTACAACTCACCACGGCAGAGCCGGGTCAAAACTAAAATACGAAAATACGAGTACAAAATCATCTAAGTCTAAAGTCTGGTGGAAGGTAGTCTTTCGTTTGAAGTAACGCTAAAAGGATAACCCGCCATAGAAGCATATAGCAAGCATCAATCTGCAATCATAACTTAAAAAATAATACGGGGAATAGGATCGGACTGAGACTCATACATAAGACTCGGTACCACTGCAATCACACTATACACGCTAATTCTAAATAAAGATGCTTCTAATGCAAGACGAAATTTAAACACACAAGCCATGCTTATCAGGATATAATATGCAGAAAGTGCGGTAAATGGCCTGCAGAATGCCATGTGGCATATCCCTCTCCTACCTCTACCCTCTTTCCCATTAGGGCAGCCACTGGCGAGTTTGACGCTATAGTATAACCAATCCATCATCGTATATATATGCGCATCATAAATTATGCTCATCGATCATCATACTCATCTCGTCATCATGCTCATATCATACATCATTCTCATAATAAATCAAGCTCATAAAACAATCAAGCTCATCTCGTATCTAATGAAAATAATGACTCAGGACAAACCCTATGGGGCTAGGCAGTCCTATGACCCTAGCATAGACTCTACGACTCATAAATAACGGTCATTCTATTTCCAAACACATTGAGTAAACAAATGCTCATTCAAGAGAGGAAACCTAAGCAGGATATTACATGAATCATGCTCTTATGCATATGCAACACCTAGTATATCATGTGACTACATGCATATGAGAATCAATATGAGTAAGCTCCACGAGGGAACTTACCTACAAAGTCGAACCGCAAAGGCAATAACATGTAGTAGAAGTCCATTAAGTCAATAAGCACCTAATATAAGTAATAAGGATGTGATAAGTCTACATTCACACTACCTAAACCACAAAGAGAACACATACTCAAAAACGTTTCCAAAATCATCCAATAAGTTAAAACATTTCAAACCACTCGAAACGCGAGAAAACATCCGAAAGCTGAGATATCTAAAGATTACCACTTCATATCAATTCTCTTAAATCATCATCATTCATGCGTCCAGTATCAATCTCAAAGTCTAGTCCATTCATATAACAGTCCAACGGTTCAATCAAGTATCAAGGCAAGGTCCAAGTCAACTTCGGTTAATTAGTCCAATGAATTCCGGTCAAAAGAGGTCCAAAAGTTCGACAAGTTAGATCAGTCTGTTAAACAAGGTCCGTAAAACATAGTTAATACAAGGTCATTCTCAAATCATTAAATCTAGTCATTAGGTCAAAGTTATCATTAAAGGAATCCCGACATCTCGGTTTGAAAACACACGACCTTTCAAAACATTCCCGAATTCAATTTCTAAATATCTTGAAATAATTGGACAACAACTAGGGTTCAAAACCTTTCAAGAGATTTCAAAACAGCCAAAGCATCTCAATACATGTAAATCAATACTGTCGAACAAATTTCAAAATTCTTAAAATCATATTTTATAACATATAATAATCCCATAAATTGAATATGTTCAAAATCCACATTTTAAAATCAATAATCGACAATAAACCCAACATAAATTGGTTCAACCCCAAACCAAGCCAAAGGACCAATGTGATCAAGGGAGCTGCTTTGGCCAAGGCTTTTCACCACGGCGAAGTGGTCGCTCCCCGCGGGGAAACTCACCTTTTGGCTCCCGCAAAGGAGAGCTCTTTGTTGACCTCGAGAGACCCATTTTACCTCGGAGAAATGGTCACTTGCGGCCGCGAAATGCCGCCTTCCTCTTCCCTGGGTTCTGTTCTAACTAGCCGCGGCGACCATGGTTTCACCGCAACGAGATTCAAAGATTTTGGCTTGTTTTTACCTTAAATCATTTCCGTTCTTTCCCAAACCAATTCTAAGCTAAAGCATTACTTTTTCCAACCATAAGCAATACAAAATGACTCAAACGCGGACTAGAGGGGGAGAGCAGAAGAGGGATTATCGAGGGTCTTCAAGAAACCTTCACAAGCTCCAATGGTGATCCTTCAAGCTTCAAATCGACAAGGAAAGTGAACGATCGAGCCTAGTAAAGATAGAGGATGAGTAAAAGTCCTCTTTTGCGAAGGTTTGAGACCAAAATGAAAGAAAACAACCAAAACCGAGTTCACCTTTGAAAACAGGGGAAAAGGGAGAGAAGGGCTCGATTTTGCATTTTCAGGGGTTGGATCCACTTTCTTTCAATATTGGAAGATAGAAAACTTAGTAAAGGTTCACCTTTAAAAGGTTTTGGAGAGAAAGGAAGGAAGGAGAGGGAGAACAAGGAAGATTACCACAAATACGACAATCAGAGCACCTCTTAGTTCTAACTCGCGACGGACAAGAACTCGCGGAGGTGAAACACGGAGATAGCTTCTGTTTTGGCTTGAATCGGCGGTTGGACTTCGTCTTCTTCACTTGATATTCAAAGGGAAGAGGAATGAGGTGTTTAAGGTGATGCTTGAGGTTGGAGAAACACAAAATAAAGGATTCGAGGAAATGTTTGAGGATTGAACGAGGATGAAAGGATGAGAATATGAAGGTTTCTCTTAATTGATTTCGATCAAAACGAGGGAGAATGTTTTAGGGTTTTGGGGTGGCTCAAAATTTGATCTTGATTTTAGAGTTTTGGGGATCGGAGCTTACCTTTTATAGAGGAGGCAAGAGGGGTTTTATGAGGGTTTATGAGCAAAATGACAAAAGAGAAGAGAGAGAGAGAGAGGGGGGGGGGGAGAGGATGATCCCGCTAGGTTTGACTTTGAATCCCGATAATCTATTTTGAATCCCGACTCTCGGAAATTCAAATCGAACTTCAAATCATTTCAAAAAGACCAACTAGACCCTAAGTTTTCAAATCCAAATCTCAAGAGCGGAAATTCAATCTGTGAAAATCTCAAATTTAAAGGATGCCGAAATTAGTTCAATTTTTTTCCCAAAATAGCAAGTTACTCAAGGACGGGTTTTCGAAATCTTTCCAAATTGGGTAAATAGGATATTAATTAAATTCAGATCTTTACAGATAGGGGGAGAGTGGGTCTCCTTGTCTAATGCCTTTTTTTGGTAAGAATAGTTCAGTGGGGTCGTCACTAACGAAGATAGAGAAGGTAATTGTTTTGATGCATTGTCCAATATATACGTGGCAATCGAGCTGTTCGGGTCAGTTTCGGGTATACCCATTTGGGATCGGTTATATGTAGGGTCAGATCATATGTCAGGTGTACTATGGAGTCATTTGGTATTAATATTTCAATATCATATATCGGATATTGGCCCTGATATCTAATATCTAGTGTTTGGCATAGATAAATATCGATATCACTTAATATGATACCTAATATCTAGTGTTTGGTGTAGATAGATATCGATATCGCTTAACTTGATATCTGATATCTAGTGTTTGGTATAAACAAATATCGATATCACTTGATATCTATATATCAGATTATATTTGGGCTTGTTTGATATACTGATTTTGAGAGGGATATCACTTGATATCTAGATATCAACCGATATCGATATCATGATACTGATATCGATATCTTGGTATCGAGATATCACCCACAGTGATATCTTGATACCAATATCGATATCTAGATATCGAGATGTCCCTTATTGTTAACCCTCGATTAATCCTAGCAAGCAAATAAATTTATAATCAAGAACCCGATGAGTTTAGCAGAGTCAAGTTCGTCCACAGGAGAGAGCTAGTTTCTTTGTTTAGTTACTTTAGAAAGGTATAGAAATAGTAAGATTGAATAGGTGAAGAGTGTAGCTTTTGGAGAGGGGGGGGGGGGGGGGGGGAGGGGTAATGTTCACAAATTCAGGAATCTAAATCAATAATAAAAAGGCTTCTAAGGCATAGGAATCACCACAACGATAATCATGCATGCAAATGCAACAAATCACACAAAGATTGCACTTTTATCTATAAAGGAGTCAACTTCCGTTAACCAAGAAAAGTAATCAATCAACTTCCGTTAAATTAAGTAACTTTCCTACCCTTTCTTAATTAGTTTATTCAAAACTCGCGTTTCAAAACCCTAATTACTATCCAATTCACAATTATCTCTTTCAATCAAATTGCAAACAAGGAATTTCTCTAACTTTCATTAGGTATGAAGCATGAACGTATAAGAATAGATTAAAAAACACTCAATTAATAGATTCATTGCATTCAGGACACATGACTATCGTTGGGCTCACCTCAACTGTAGAAAGAGGAAAACTACTCACATATATTCATGGTGAGCATAAACAATGTTGTGGAAAGATCAAAAAGAAGAAATTGAACTGAATTAAAACCTGGGAAAAACGTCTCCAAACAAGTATCTCAATAGCTTTACAAAGCGCGCCAAACTTTCACCTAGAAACACGCCCTAAAAAAAGCTCTTAAATCGCTCACAAACTCATCTCACAAACTGCTGTAATGTTCTCTGGAAAAGTGGATGATTGAAAGGCTGGCCAAATGGCCTTATTTATGCTAAAAACCCTAAAGCTATCTTAGGAAAATAGAATCTAAAAGGATCTATCTAAATCTATCTAAAATCGGGATAAAATCTGTGTAAACTCGTGTTTCAGCGGCCTAAACCGAGCCAACGTCGATCGATACCAAGTCAGGTTTGGGTTGGTATGGATTTCAGTTGGCATAAATCCACTTCCTATACTTCCATTATTTGGGTTGGTACCGAGCTGCTCTGGTCGGTATGATGCTCGGTATGACCGCTGTTTTGCTCTGGCTCTTCCTGGCTCGTTCTAGTGGTCGGTGTCGACCCTTTGGAGCTTGTTTTCATGCTCAGTTTGGCCTCTTCTACCTTCGTTCTTACTTGTTTTGCCTCTGTTCTTTTTATGCACATTTCTAACTTTCCTCCACTTCTTATGCTCCAAAATAGCTTCGAAACCGCTTCAAAAACCTACAAAACACAACCAAAGCTTATGTAGACCTCCATATCTGAAGTAATACGAAAACCTACTCAAACGACACTGATCTCAACACATAACCTAAGAAAAAGACTGAAATTGATTCAAAAAGACTTAACAAAATATAACTAAAAACATGGACATCACCGATATCGACATCTTGATATTGAGATATCACCGATATAGATATCTTGATACCGATATCGATATCTAACATCTAGTTATCAAGATATCGATACCAAACAGGGCTATATGTTCGGTTGGGTTCAGATTGGATCGGATAAGTTTTTGGGTTAAGTAAGTTCGGGGCAAATGGATTTTGGGTTGGGTTTGGTTTGGGGTTAGGTCAAGGCATGTCACATTTAGTTTTATTATAAAATGATGAATTTTTTTTTATCTATCTTAATTATTGATTATTAAACTTCATTTAGTTAGTTATATTAGGTCTCATTATATGTAATTTGTACGAAGTATTATTTAAGTGTTTAAAAATAAGAAAACTAAAGTAATTAGAAGGATGAATTGGGTCATGTTTGGGTCAATGATGGGTTGGGTATGGGTTGTGCCAGGTTTCTCTATATTCGTGTTCATTCGGGTATCGCATCAAAATATGTCGGGTTCGTGTTCGAGTTGTGCACAACATTAGATTTTTGGGTTTCTGTCGGGTCTGGGTTCAGGTGGTCTGGTCGGGTTCTCAGGTAGAATCAGATTTTGCTAGCTTTAGTTCGGTCCATATCTCCAGTTTTTGGCAGAAGATAACTTTTTCCATAACTTTGAGAAGAAGTTCTCATTCCATCCTATTGTATATCTTTTCCATAACTAGTTTGATAACGATCCAATCTTCTTTCTCTATTCTACTTTTGATTGATTGAAAGGTTTCATGGGTAATAAGAACATTGTCCTAAATTACCCGTTCTAATATAAATGCTTCTTGCAGGGGATGCTTGATTTTCTGTAGATTTGGTTTTATTCTTTTTATGATTATCTTGGCCATCGCTTTGCTGGGTTTTCTTTTTTGGGAGGTGCAATGTAAACATATGATTGATTTGCTTAAGAATTCTACCAAAATGGAAGAATTCTTTAGCTACTTTAATGATGGATGGTCCTACTATATCCCAATATTTTTGTAGAATTCTGTTGTCGTTCCATCAAGTCTCGATGATTTGTATTTTCCTATCAAGAAGAAGGCATTGTTTTATTTCTTTCTATATCGGTTCTGTTAGTTTTATGTTGTCTTCATTTATGATTTTTTGTGCTGATAAGTGTGAGATATTCATTTATCAGTCTACAATTGATTCGCCAAGTCTTAAATCATTCTTAAAATTCTTACATATGGAATTATTATATTTAATTTTACTTAAAAAATAATTTTTCAAATACACAAATAACATGAATTACATATTCAACTAATCAACTTAATAAAATTAATTACCCGAAAGTCTCAAACGAACATAATTCATCCCAAAACGGAAATGCCATTCCATTAAAAAAACTCAAGGAATATAAAATTTCAAACAACTAAGGACTAAATCACAACCAATAAACAAATATCCTTCTGATGAATAATCTCAGCGATAAAACATTGGATATGTTGTTTGTGCAAGAATGTTCATATTAAAGCACAAACCTATGATAACTTTGCAGCCCTATAATAAACTGCGCAACAAAAACAGAACCCTGCAAAAACTGCTTATTGAAAGGGATTCACCTAAATAAACATAAACATGCATATATCTCTTAGTATTATTCCAAAACTTAATATTGCAGTTTTCACTTAACAACAAAGTTAATGGAACAACTTATTACACCTGAATCATAAATTGATTGCTCAAAATCCTAACCAAACCAAACCCTAACAAAACAGTAACGAAAACAAACCAAACATAATCCAACATTAACCAAACAATAACTTTCCCCCAAAATCAAACCATAACCACAAGGCAATCAAGCTTTTGGATTGAATTGAAAGAGATTTAAAGATATTACCTGACAATTGAGATGTCGAAGATCTAAGAAAAGTGCATGAGAACCAATTCTGTCGAAGGTTCCTAAGATCCGACAAGCGCAATTGAGCTACATTTCAATCAAGCAGGTTCACAGCATATGCGGCGTCATGATGGCATGGGGATGAGTGGCAACACGACGGCGTGAGGACTAGCTGCTCTAGCGCATATGCGAAGGTCGATGGGGTTTGGAATCGTCTATGTGTTTGAGAGAAAGAGAGAGGCCGAAGAGGGATTCAGATATGCAAATATGTGAGGGTGAAGATGCGGAGAGGATGGGGAGGGAGGGTGGTGTATTGATCGGGATGAATGAGAGGCGAATAAGTCACACTCATTCATTATCGTCTTGCATCTTGAGCTGAAGCAGATTTGGAGATGGAGATGGGGCTTTCGCTCCAGCGAGAGAGGAGAGAGTCGAATAAACATGTAAATGGGGAAGTGGGAACCCTTGGTCTGAAATGGAGTAGAATAGGGTTTTGTTCTCTGCGCTGGGTCGGGTTACTTGAGTGGGGTTTTAGATTAATTCAACATTTCAATTCGTGCTTCACGATTTTTTTTTTGAAAAAATATTTTAATATTTGTCAAAAAAAAAAATCGTGGTGTCGCTTTTATTTCCAACATCACAATTTTAAAAATCGATGTCTAAAAACTTGTTTAACACTACGCATTTTTCTGACTGATGTTAATCCACCGATTCTAAATGACATAATTCTAGTAGTGAAAGAAGTTGATTTACTAGATAACTCGAAACTCCAAAGGTCATCAATTCATAGTGTATTCATATAGATCGATGTAAATCGTTACTCGATCATTTACTCATGTAATGAATTATGAATAATCAACTTGAATCCAAAATTCTCATTTCTCACTAATAAAAGATTCAATGAGGATATTATAACTTGAATCATATATAATTTTATTCAAAAACTACTTTTTGAAAGACACAAACACACAATCACACAAATAACGTGAATAATCTTTTAGATAGGAAATCAAGTATGCTTTTGATAACAATATATTACACAAATAACATGAATTACATGTTCAACTTAATAAAATTGATTTCCTGAAAGTCTCGAACGAACATGATTCAACAATGTCAACTCAAACATTTGAAAGTTTAAAAAAAAAACATAGAGCCGCTTCTACTTGAAACCTGAATGAGACCAACCCGAATACTGACTTGAAACCTGAATGAGTTCAACCCGATTCAAACCGAGCCCTGACCAATGTGAGATTCATGTTGGCTGAATCCAACCTGATTCGACGCGATCAAGCCCGATGTAGAATTTTTGACTGAGTTGACCCATCTCATCAGTGACTCGACTCGAATGTGACCGAACCAAACTCGACCGGATCACCCGAATTATTGCCAGCTCTACTCAGAATCGAGAGATTGGAGAGGTTGGGGGGGGGGGAATCTGTAACCAAATATCCTAATAAATTCTTGATCTTTCTCATACCTTTTTCAATTAGAAAACTCAAAAATCAAGGTGACTAAGAAACCAATAAAACGTTGTGCGCCATATTAGAGGGGATGTATAGGAGTCGGATTCCACGTCAGAGTCGTCTTGTGAATACCGTCCGGCCTCGGCCTTGCTCGAGAGCCGGTCTTGAAAGCCCTCTTCGGAGGTTGTGAACCACCTCCTCGGAGGTTGAAAACCCCCTCTCCGGAGGTCATAATCCGCCTCGCCGGCCGCTCTAGTCCAAGTCAGGCACCGCTCTCACCTCCACTTTTCCTTTCTCGGATCTCCCTTCGCCTTCATCTCGGAATACCCTGTCTTTTGAAACCAAGGTCGCCTTGTCGACTCTAACATCCTCTTCCCCAGACTGTTCTTTTGTCTTGGGGGTTTATCCAATGTGGGGATGGTGATAGCGAATCGAGGTTCATTTTTTGCCATCTCGACTCATCTAGCCCTTGTTTCTGGATCTAGGGTGTGTGAAATTCTGGCTTACGCTGATGGGCTCTCAATCGTCTTCTTCGATCCCCACCCCGATCTGGTTTTGGTCGATAAGCCTCTGATGCAATTCCTTCTTTGATCCTTCCCCTCCCCCCCCCCCCCCAAGATTGGCTTGCTCGATCTGCCTCTGCTGCAAATCCGTTGGCCGAGGATTACATCGTCGATTGCCGTTGGGTTTCTTATCCTTTAGTTTTTTTTTCAGTTCTCCTGGCATCGCGGTCCTCTTCCAGGCTTCTTCTCGCCTCCATCGTCGACGGTCTGGTCCGGCCTGGGAAGGGTTGATTCTCTGCTCGTCCTTTCTCTCCCCCCTTTTCAGGTGGTAACTGTTGCTCAGCGGTGGCTTCCACGTTCTTGTGGCTTACGGCAAGCGTCTTCTCCCTTGGTCTTGGGGGCCCGTTTTTATTTAATTATTTATATATTAATAACATCCTTTTTGGGTGTGTACCTAATATATTAATTAAAACCAGTAAGGGGTCAAACCTCGCTCGTATGGGCGTGTTCTAAATCCCGTTAGGGTTTTTGGATGCCCTTTTACTCTAATGGTGTCCGGCTCTATGGTGGCGTGACTTGGCGTTTCTTTCCCTTGGATGTGGTTCGGGTTGTCCGAGTCGGGATAAGTTGAGATCGTGGCAGTGTGTATCGCGGCGTCTCCTTTATTCGGGTTGACTGTTTCCGTGGAGTTTCGTCCTCACTACCCACATGATGATCGGGTCCTGATGTATCGCTGATCTACGGTTCTACTTATGTGTGGGGCTTGGCTTCGTCTGTCGTTTTCGTCCAGATCCGTTTGGTTTAGTCAGCTTGGCTTCGTTTTGTGTAGAGTGCATTTGTCTGAGTTAGATCCTGTTTGGTTTTGTTGTACGATATGTTTATTTTCTAAACGGTTTTCCCATCTGTCGGCTTGTTCGACCCTCGAGTTTCAGATATGTCTGAACTCGAATTCTTACCTAATAAAAAAAAAACTCAAAAATAAAATTTGTAGATTTTTTTCGGTCATTTTTTTTTAAAAAAAAAATAATTTTAAAGTACTGCTATAAATTCACCTTTTAATATGCAATCGTTAAAGTGAAAAAAAAAAAATTCAATTTCAGTATAACACACTCTAATTATAATATTTCATTAAAATTTGAAACGTGTAGATGATTATGATCATGTTTATTTGAAGATATCTATTTTTATTTTATCGCCGAATTGATCAAGCTAAGTAAAAGATTAATGAGTTGGAGATGATAACTAGCTAAACGATTAATGAGTTGGAGATGAGTTGTGAATTAGATGTGAGTGTACATTATATATTTGGTTGCAGATCCACAGACATGTACTCAAATAAAGGCCAAACCTTATTTAAATGTGAAATTGAATATGTCGAACAGTAGCATAAGGGGAAATTTCAAGTTTATGCTGCACGTGGAGGGTCACGTGACCTGTCATCTTTCCCTATCTTTGCATTGCGACGGTGATGGCTCACCTTCCATCTTAATGCCCAACCACGTATGATGTTTCGGCTAAGTTTCACAACGGGTTTTTAAATTTGTTAAATTTCAAATAGGAGTTTTATTTTTAAATTTTGTGTGTTTTTAGTAGGGGTGGACACAAATCCCGCAAATCCCGATCCCGTCCCGGTCCCATCCCGATCCCGTTCCGATCCCGGTGGGATTTAGGATAAAATAGCGAATCCCGTCCCGATCCCGTCCCGCAAAAATTATGCGGGACGAAACGCGGGACGATCCCGGTGGGATCCCGCAAATCCCGTCTCGTCCCGCATATTATAATAATAATAATAATTACTTTTATAATAATAATAATAATTACTTTTATAATAATAATAATAATATTATAATATTATAAATTAATAATAACATATTATTAGTATTATTATTTTGAGCAAATATTATAATTATAATTATAATCATAATCTTCCATTTATAATAATAATAATATTTGTTTATAATAATAATATTATTATTATTTGAGCAAATATTATTTATAATTATAATTTTCAATTTATAATAATAATTGATTATAATAATAATATTATTATTATATAATATTATAATATAATATAATAATAATATTACTTTATAATAAAGTTATTATTATTATTATTATTATTATTATATCATATTATATTTTTTTCTTGTAAAGTATAATTATTTTATAATAATAACAATAAAAATAAGTATTATTATTATTATTATTATTATTATTTTAATTATAACGTGGCATTATTATTATTCTTATTATTATTATTATTGTACCCATTTAGAGCTACAAGAGGCAAATAGCTAAATACGGTATTATTTCCAACTATCAATCGATAATGAGACAGTATATGGTGAATCTCGTCTCAATCCCTTCCCGTCATGATCTAGTAAGATAATGTAGCCAAATATGTTGAACATTATAATCAATTATACAATCATTGTATGAATTAATAATAGTATTATAATATTAATATTTATAATAATAATAATAATAATATTATTGAATAATATAGTTGAGAAGAATACCGTATTCAACATATTATACAAATTAATGAATTATGAAAGCATTTTTCCCTTTGCAAATTTATATAATATTTTATTATTTTTATTTACGGGACAAGGCCCGTCCCGTCCCGATCCCGTTCCGTCTAGACACCATCCCGTCCCGTAAAAATTTCGCGGGACGAGTCCCGTCCTGTCCCGTCCCGTGCCCACCCCTAGTTTTTAGCATATATAACTAAATCCCAAACGGGTCCAGTCGGGATGGCCTAGAGGTGTGGAGTAAGAAGAGTGGGAAAGAGGTCCGGGATTTGATCCCTACCTCCGTCCTTTTCCTTGGGATTTTCATCGAAGGTTTAAATTTTCTTCAAAATGGAAAATTAAATATATATTTTTTAAATTATTTTTGTTTCAACTATAACGATTTTATCATCTCCAAAATTTGGAGAATGGTTTACTTTTGAAGAATGTTGCATATTTAGGGAATCTTCTTTATTTTTTCTGTTTTTTCCCTATTTTTGAGAATGAGATGAGGAATCTATTGGACCATAAACCGTCTTAAAGTTTTTCAAAAACTCCAAAATCCCTAAAATAGAGAATCTGTTGGAGATGCTCTTAAAATATAGGGGGAAGGAGATTCGAATTCGTAACTTATTAATCACTACATTTAAATGTCATCTTTATCAACTAAGTTAATAAGGTTTGACTGCTCACCGGAAATTAAAACTTGGATGGACTGAATAGTTTAAAATTTTCATATATGTATAATTTTCATTAATAAAACCCTTCTAATAAATAAATATATGGTTTTTTATATTAATTTTCCTTTAAAAAAAAATTGGGACTAACTAGAACGTACCCTAGTCTGCCCCTAGGTCCATGCATGTATGCACACATACTTTTCGAGAGGTGAACATTTTAGTTGACAAAGTAGCTAAGCTGCAATACCGGTGCTATGACGTTGGTGTGATCTTAACACCATTTTGTCTCCTCCAAAGTTCTTGATTCTTATTTGTAAGGATTTGATTTTGCCTCCTCCAATGTAAGGAGCTCGGGGATCACCCTGTCGTATGCTTCTTTTCTGGTTTGAACTGTTTCCCTGGGCATTTGTTAACTAGAACAAAAAAAGGTTGTGGTGGAAATTCACTTCATAACCCACGCAATTTGTAGGTGAAATCCGAATTATATTAGCACCGTTTTAATGAAATCTCAGTTCATCTTATCATATGCTTTCTTCATATCTAGTTTTAAAGTCATCCATCCTTTTTTTCATTTTTTGTTTGTGGAATGAGTGAAATATCTCATGGGTTATCAGTGTATTATCTTGGATAGATCTTCTCTCTACAAAGGCCTCTTGGAAGGGATTAATGATCTTTGGTATGTCGAATTCGTTTAAGTTTGTTAGCTAAATTTTTTGCAATGATTTTATAAATGATATTGTAGAGGCTAATCGGTCTATAGTGGTAGATGGTTGTTGGATTATCCACCTTAGGATGAGCGCTATGAATGTTTAATTTATCACGGAGAGAAAGAATCCAGAATGGAAAAAGGCTTTAATTGCCTTACAAATCGAATTCCCTACAATGTTCCAGTGTGTGCTGTAAAATTCCGGAGGGAATCCATCGGGGCCAAGAGTTTTATCTTCTACCATACTGAAGATAGTATCTTTGATTTTCTTATTTATTGGTTGTCTTATAAGGTTTTTATTATGTTCAGTCTAGATTTCTGACTAGATATAAGGCGGATTGTTGGAGTTAATCCTCATCTTGGTACCACCAATAAAACGATATGCCATTTCATTCATAACATGGTTTCTAATTAAATTCTTGTCCGTGAGAAGAAATCCATCCTTAGTGATGAAGCTGGACATTGAGTTCTTATAGTTTTTTATTCTTACTGAGGTTTGGGAAAATTATCCATCCTGGTGCACAAGAACTCGATCTAGCCTCTCATTCATATTGTTATTGTTGTTACGATTCTTTCCTCCACGTAAAAGGAGAACCTTGGAACGGGATAGTGTGAAGATTTAGTTCTTTCTTGACCTCCTTGAGTCGTCTAAATCCGAATAAGGCCAATGTGCGCCTACCGACCTTTTCTATATCATTTTCAATATTATTGAGGTCTCCAATAATCATTATTGGAAGTAAAGCTGGCAAAATCAGACCCGACTCGAAAATCCGACCACACAAACCCAAACCCAGACCCAACTGAAATCTAAAAATCTAGTGTCATGTACAACCCGAACCCGAACCCAACCCATTTCGACCCAATACCCTAATGGACACGAACATAGATAAACCCGACCCGACCCATACTCGACCCGTCATTGACCCGACCCGAACAAGACCGACTCTTCCTTATATTAACCTCAATTTTCTTAATTTTAAATATTCAAATAATATGAATTACATATAATGAGACCTAATATACTAAATAAATGAAGTTTAATAGTTAATAATTAAGATAAACAAAAAAAATTATCATTTTATAATAAAACTTAATGTTACCCCACTTGACCCAACCCGAACCCGAACCCGACCCAACCCGAAATCCATTTGACCCGAACTTACCCGACCCGACCGAACATACAATATACCCGACATATGACCGAACCCGAATGGGTATACCCAAACCTGATCCAAACAACCGAATTACCACCTCTAATTGTAAGCATGTGTTTATACACTCTTGAGTATATATCATCCCAAAATACAGATTTTTCATTCTCATTAGTTGGCGCATAAACAAACAGAATGGCCAATTCACAACCATCATTATTAATTTTAAACATAAAAAGTCGATCATTTTGTTCAAGTATAGACGCATCATCAATTAATTTGGCATGTCTAAGGAAAATCCAGAGTCCTCCTCTATGACCATTAGCTTTGGTGCAAAAGCACTTTTGGAAACCTGCATTTTTAATTTGAGGCTCAATCGGCGAACTCGTGGCCTTTGTTTTCGATAATGCTAATACATCCAGTTTGTTGGTTGACGAATATGTTTAATTTCTTGCCATAATCAGGGGCACTTAAAGCCCCTAACATTCCAATAACCAATACTAATCTTAATATTGATTATTAAGATGCCACTGAGGTGAGTACTTCTTCTCTCGGTGCCTATGCTAATTGATCAAATATGAGATGGGCTAAATGAGTAAAACAGGTTAAAAATTGTTCGAAGAACTGAGGTAGGGAACTTAGGGCTCGTTTGGTTCAATGTGAAATTAAAATTCTCAGTAAGTTACTTCACAGGAATTGAATATCCGGGAAGTCAAATTGATGGGAATTGTGAAAATGTGTTTAGTTGATTTTTTTTTTATTTTAGTGGATTAAAAGGGGAAATTGAAAATTTCCAAATGCAAAAGGGTGGAAGTTAAACTTACCTAGGGGAGACTAGGTAAGTGAATTTCCTCCGAATTGAAAGAATTTAACTTCCTGGGAAGTTGAATTCATGATTTTTTATTTTTTCAAAATATAAACTGTTGAGATATATGTATATTTGTCTAAGTTTGTATAATATCTTTTATTATATGTTTTGTAATGATACAATAACTATAGGTTATGTGTAATAAGGTTTAGATTATGGTTAAGCTGGATTTGGGTTAAGTATAAATGGACTGGATTGAATTGGGCTATTTGGCCTGATCTCCTAACCATTTGTGCTAGCCCAATCCGAGCCCATCTTCGGAAGCCATTACACGGCCCTTTGGGAAAGAGGTGGCTGAGCTCTAGGGTTGAAGCTTCTCCGATGCGCTGCGTTTCATCTAGGGTTTGAGCTCTATTTAAGGCTTGAACTCTTGTGGTCTTTTCGTCGTCCGTCTCGCTGTTCACCTCAGCTCCAAAGAGAAAGAGAGAGTTCTAGGGTTAGGGTTTGCGATCTTCGATCCCCTTTCCTCGGACGGCCGCTGAAGCTCGTCTTCCTCGGCCTTTCACGGTGGTGCGACGGTTGCTGGCTCCTCTAGTGATCTCGGCCGCCATCCCAGAGGGTTACCTTCTCGATCTGGAACTGTATCTCCAGATCCGAGAACATCAAAGGGAGTTCTTCTTCCTTTGGCTTTGTATAGTTGTTGTTCTTCGTTTCTTGTTCTAGACTTGCATATTTCTGTACTTGGCTTGTCCAAACCCCCTTGTATTCTTTCATTTATCATAGTGGATTAGGGCCGACTCTTGAGGCCCCGGGGATGTAGGATCGCGGATCCGAACCTCGTAAAAGTCTTGTGTGTTGGTTCGATCTTTTTCGTTGTGCTTGTCGATTGAATGTTTGCTTGTCTTGCTCGATCCGAATCTATACTTCCCCTCTTCAAAGTGGTATCAGAGCATCGGTTCCTTTATCATGAACCTGGCTTCTGATTTCTTGGTTATCTTGTGACCTATTGTTGCTTCCGCTGATCTGTGTTTAGTTTCTTGAACTTTTTTGGAATACTTCTGTTTCTTTAGAAAATGTCTGATTCTGTTCGCTTGAAACCTTTCAATGGCTCTACTGATTTCGCTATGTGGCAGGTGAAGATGCGAGCAGTGCTTATGAAGGAAAAGTGCTGGGTAGCAGTCACCAACAAGTTCCCTGATACTACCTTTAAGGACAAGATCCAGGAACTGGAGGAACAAGCCCACAGTGAAATCTTGCTACGTCTCTCAGACGATGTAGCAAGGCAGGTAATAGAGCATACCACAGCTGAAAAGCTGTGGGAAGCTCTTGAAAATCTTTATCTTACAAAATCCTTGCCTTCTCGTGTTAATCTGTTTAATAAACTGTTTAGTTTTAAAATGAACATTGCATGCACTCTTTCTGAGAATCTTGATAGATTTTTACAAATTACTCAAGATATTACTCGTTGTGGTGACAAACTTGATGAGACTCAGTTGTGTGTGCTTCTTTTAAATTCTCTGCTTAGTCAGTTTGACACTTATAAAGATGTTGTTCAGTATGGAAATACTAAGCTGGTTAAGAAAGATATTATTGAGTCTTTAATCCAGAAAAATGAGTCTCTTAAAGTGTTTAAAACTGCTAATGGCTCTAAACCTGAACCTAAGGCTAATACTAAAGATGAAGTTCTTATGGTTAAACCTAAAGGTAAGGGTAATAGAAAGAGAAATAACAAGAAGAAGGAAGAAGATAAAGATAATCAACAGTCTAAAGCTGGAAATGGATCTGATAAGAACTTTGACAAAACAAATGTGAAGTGTCATTATTGTTCTAAAACTGGTCATTTTGAAAAAGACTGTTATAAGAAGAAAAGAGATGAAAAAGAAGCTTCTAAGAAAGCTGCTGTCAATACAGTATCTGAAACCCACCCCTACTACACCCATGAAGTGCTTGCTATTACTTCTTTGCTTGTTGAAAATGCTTCTGATTGCTGGATCCTTGATTCTGGATGCACTATTCATGCCACTCATCATAAATCTTGGTTTCATAGCTTGAAATTTGTTTGATGGTGGAGATGTGATGCTTGGTGATCATTCTATTTTGAAAATCAAAGGAATAGGTTCAGTAGCTTTAAAAATGCATGATGGTGTTGTGAGGGTCATAAATGATGTTAGGTGGGTTCCTGATCTTAGAAGAAATCTCTTGTCTGAAAGTGCTTTAGAGGCCTTAGGCTGTGAAGTGTACAGCAAAGATGGTATTAGAACTTTATCTAGAAATAATAGAGTTCTTATTAAAGCTGAAAAAAGAAGAGGTTTATATGTTATTCATGCTTCTCCTGAGCTTAACTTTGCTACCATCCTTGCTGTCTCTGGTGTTGATATGTCTTTAAATGAGTCTATAAAATGGCATAATAGACTAGGACATATAGGAAATAAGGGTTTACTTTATCTGTATAAGCATGGCATACTTAAAACTAAACTTGTTGATATTGATGTGTGTGATAACTGTTTGATGGGAAAGCAAACTAGAAAGGGTTTTCCAAAATCCTCCTATGTTGCTTCCAATCCTCTTGAGTATGTTCACTCGGATTTGTGGGGACCTGCACAGGTAAACACTCCAGGGGGCAGAAGGTACTTTCTATCCCTTGTAGATCATTTCAGCAGAAAGGTTTGGGTTTACTTACTTAAGGGTAAAGATGAGGCTTTTGATATGTTTAAAATGTGGCATAAAACTGTTACTATTGAAACTGGCCTTCCCTTAAAATGTCTAAAAACAGATAATGGTTTAGAGTTTTGTAACTTTAAATATGACTCTTATTGCAATGAACATGGTATCAAGAGACACCTTACCATTCCTGGCACCCCTCAGCAGAATGGAACTGCTGAGAGGATGAATAGGACTCTCCTTGAGAGGGCAAGGTGTATGTTGATATCTTCTGGAATGAGAGCCTCTTTGTGGGGTGAAGCTGTTGTCACAGCTGCATACCTCATAAATAGGTCTCCATCTTCCACCATTGGTTTTAAAACTCCTTATGAGATGTGGCATGACAAGAAACCTGACTTAACTCATATTAGACCTTTTGGTTGTGTGGTTTATGCTCATAAAAGTGATGGCAAGTTAAACCCTAGGTCTAAAAAATGTGTGTTGTTAGGTTATCCTAAAGGAGTTAAAGGCTATAAATTGCTTGTTATACAACCTGGAGCCTATAAAACCATAGTTAGTAGAGATGTGGTGTTTGTTGAAAATGAATTCCATTTTAAAAATGTATTCATTCCTTCTGTTGAGAAGTCCTTGCAGGTACCTCCAGGGTCTGATGCAACCCAGTTCTACACTCCAGATCTGTCTGAGAGTGATGATGAAGCTGAGGATGGCACTGACTCTGAGGATGCTCAGGAAACTCCAGGAACATCACCCACTCTTATACAACCTCACCAATTGGGTGGGGAAGTGCATGATGATACTTCTGTTGGATCTTCTGATAGTTCTGATGATGATGATGGTAATGGCTCTATCCCTGCTAGTTCTAATGCTCCCTCCCCCCATTCTGAGTCTTTAGAACCTACTGCTGTGCCTGCTTCATCTGTTCATGCTGCTGGTTCCTCTAGCATTTCATCTCCAGATAAGCATGACTTAACCACTTGGCAGTTAACTAGGGATAGATCACCTAGAACTAAGATTCCAAATAAGAAGTATATCAGTAACATTGTTGAGTTTGCTTGTGCTGTGTCTGAAGTTGTTGATCATTTTACCCCTGACACTTATGAACAAGCTATGAGATGTGCTCACTCTAAAAACTGGAAAGATGCTATGTCTGAAGAAATTGATTCCATGATGAAAAATAAAACCTGGATACTTGCTCAAAAACCTAAAGATGCTAGGTTTATAGGAAGTAAGTGGGTTTTTAAATTGAAAGAAGGTAACTCTAAGGATGAACCCCCTAGGTATAAAGCTAGGCTTGTTGCCAAGGGGTTCACCCCAAAGAGAAGGTGAAGATTATACTGAAATTTTTGCACCTGTTGTTAAATACAAAACTCTGAGGTTATTACTTGCTATGGCTGCTGTTTATAACTTTGAGTTGGAACAAATGGATGTAAAAACTGCCTTCTTGCATGGTGATTTAAATGAGATCATTTATATGAGACAACCTCAAGGTTTTGTCAATAAGAACAAACCTGACTTTGCATGCTTACTTAAAAAGTCTATATATGGACTCAAACAGTCACCTAGACAATGGAATATCAAATTTGACACATGCATGAGAAGAAGTTTGAGTTTTAAAAGGAGTAAGTTTGACACTTGCTTATATTTTAAAGGTCATAAGACTGGTTCTGTGCTATATGTTCTGTTATATGTGGATGATATATTGTTGATGTCTAAATCCAAAACTGATATTGATGCCACTAAACATGAACTTGCTAAACATTTTGATATGAAAGATCTTGGCCCTGCCAAGAGAATTCTGGGTATCAAAATAACTAGAGATAGGAGAAAAGGTAAGCTATGGCTTGATCAAACTGACTATGTGCTTAAGGTTTTGGATAGATTCCATATTAAAGATGTGACTCCTAATGCTATTCCTCTTGGTTCACATCTTGACCTTAGTAAAAATCATGTTGCTTTATCTGCTGCTGAGTCTTATAAAATGAAAAGGATTCCTTTTGATGCTGCTGTAGGCTCAGTTATGTATTGTATGATTTGCACTCGTCCTGATCTTGCTTTCTCCATCAGTGCTCTAAGTAGATATATGTCAAATCCATGTGAAAAACATTGGAATGCCATGAAATATCTTTTAAAATACCTGTTTGGCACTACTAAGCTGAGATTGTGTTATGCTAAGCATAGTTCTGTAAATGAGTTATATGGATATGTGGATTCTGATTTTGCTAGTAACAAAGATAATAGGAAATCCATTACTTCTTATGTTTACACTTGGGATGGGAATTGCATATCTTGGAAATCCCAGCAACAACCCATTGTTGCTCTATCTTCTACAGAAGCTGAGTATATTGCAGCCACTGAGGCTTGCAAAGAAGCCATATGGCTGCAGGGTTTGTTGCATGAGATTGAAAAGAAAAGTTATACTACTGTGCTGCATATTGACAACCAATCTGCTTTATATTTGTGTCGTGATCCCATGTATCATGAAAGAACCAAACATATAGATGTTAGGTATCATTTCATTAGGGAAAAAGTTGATGATAATGTGATACATGTTGTGAAAATAGATGGTAACTATAATCCTGCTGACTTTGGCACTAAGATAGTGCCTAGAGAAAAAATTTTGTTTTGCAGGAATTTCCTTCACTTAGATGAAGGAGGCTAAGGATCTCAAGCAGGTATGAAGGGCCGACGATGGACTTGGTTACCTAATCCACATCTAGGAGATGGTCTGCCTGGAGCGGACTTAGAAAAATATAGGGGGCAATTGTTGAGATATATGTATATTTGTCTAAGTTTGTATAATATCTTTTATTATATGTTTTGTAATGATACAATAACTATAGGTTATGTGTAATAAGGTTTAGATTATGGTTAAGCTGGATTTGGGTTAAGTATAGATGGACTGGATTGAATTGGGCTATTTGGCCTGATCTCCTAACCATTTGTGCTAGCCCAATCCGAGCCCATCTTCGGAAGCCATTACACGGCCCTTTGGGAAAGAGGTGGCTGAGCTCTAGGGTTGAAGCTTCTCCGATGCGCTGCGTTTCATCTAGGGTTTGAGCTCTATTTAAGGCTTGAACTCTTGTGGTCTTTTCGTCGTCCGTCTCGCTGTTCACCTCAGCTCCAAAGAGAAAGAGAGAGTTCTAGGGTTAGGGTTTGCGATCTTCGATCCCCTTTCCTCGGACGGCCGCTGAAGCTCGTCTTCCTCGGCCTTTCACGGTGGTGCGACGGTTGCTGGCTCCTCTAGTGATCTCGGCCGCCATCCCAGAGGGTTACCTTCTCGATCTGGAACTGTATCTCCAGATCCGAGAACATCAAAGGGAGTTCTTCTTCCTTTGGCTTTGTATAGTTGTTGTTCTTCGTTTCTTGTTCTAGACTTGCATATTTCTGTACTTGGCTTGTCCAAACCCCCTTGTATTCTTTCGTTTATCATAGTGGATTAGGGCCGACTCTTGAGGCCCCGGGGATGTAGGATCGCGGATCCGAACCTCGTAAAAGTCTTGTGTGTTGGTTCGATCTTTTTCGCTGTGCTTGTCGATTGAATGTTTGCTTGTCTTGCTCGATCCGAATCTATACTTCCCCTCTTCATAAACCAAACGCAGATATTTCTCCAACTTTTTGATAATTTCTACTTTATGGGTTTTTGACATATCAACCAAACACACTCTAAGGTTGTGAAAATGGGTGACAAAAAATATTTGACGGAAGCCACTCATTTTGGACTTGAGGGTTATGAGTCCACCACGCTTCCGCTGCGACATTCTGATTCGTTGACATCTAGATCTGTTTATAAAGTATTAAACACATATCTCAAATCTGAAATTGGGCCTTGATAATGGGCCTAAGCTGAGCCTATTCAACATAAAAGCCCTCTTACCATTAAACAACAATAAAAAGTGGTCATGCCCATTGCGTAACCGGTTTGATGCAAATTTATTTTATGAAAATTGTTGTTACAACTAACAGCGTGTTTGGATTACAACTATAAGTATACATTTGAATGATGTTTGATTTATAACGTATTTAAACATAACGTAAATTTTAAATAAAATATTTTTTAAATTGTGTCAACCAATTACATTAAGTTTATAATAATATATGATGTGATTAATTATTCGATTAAAACATTTTAAAAGGTATTTGAATTAAAATTTATATTATTTTAAATACATTGTAAAATATATTAGCCAAATACTATTTAAGTGTTTATATTATAAATGCATTATAATTATAAATTTATAATGCATTAGAATACAAACACACCTATTCTTTTCCATTTAAATTATTAACTAAATATACATTTGCATACACCAAAATTGTTTCCAAAAATTAAAAAATAATTTATAGGGAGTTTTATAACAATGAAGGTTGATCTTTAGTGAATAAAGACTTCCTACTTTTTATCTACTATATATTTATATATAAAAGCCACTTTGGCGAGTTTTAAGATTTTTTTACTCTCTTTGATGTGAAAGTAACAAAAAACCAACATTCATGTTAAATTTAATGTTATTTGGCTTACAACCGTACATAGGCATATATAACTACATAACATAACATTTTCAAATATCCAAATACTCCGTATTAATCAAACATTTTTGATAATATTTCGTACGGAGTTGTAGGTTCCAATTGTTCCGACCGCAACCCCTAATCCCAAAATCGCCCATAAAATCACCATTTCAAACATGTTCTTCCGGAGTCCATTTAGCTTAAGATAGCAAAGGCAGGGCAAAACTATAGACAATGTGACGATCAAGAACGATCCGATAAACGCCATCACATAGCCGAATAGCGGGACAACCAACGCAACTATGACGGTGCTAACCACAAGCGTCGTTCTCACTATAATGCTAACCAATCTATTGGTGGTCTGAAGCTTTTCCTCCATCGCAATTGATATCGGATTGACTATCAACGCGTACTTTGTAAGGGGACTCATCAATGTTGTGTATATCGCAATTTTCGAACTTAGTTCCTTTATCGGAAGATTTAGAGTCACTTGTGACTTGAGTTGCTCTCCATACATGAGGTACCCGAGAATCGCCATTGATCCATAGCCTATAGTGCTCATCGTAAAGCTTACCACCAATACCTACAAGAAATTGGATTTAGGTCAAATTGAAGAACAAATTTTCTTGAGGCGAAAATCAAGTGTTATTTTTTTTTTACCTTGGGAAATTTGCTCTTATCTTTCATCGAATTGTAGAGGGTCGGAAAAACCGCGTGGCCACCAAAGCAAAAGATAAACAAGCTCACCGCGGTGGGCATATCTTTGAAGTTGAGAAGCGAGCCATGTTCATGGAACCCGACACCACCAAAAGCACCCACCCAACAGACCGAAACCACCACAACCACGGTGGCTAAGATGCCACCCGCGGAGATGTAAGCTAGCAATCCCAAGCTCCTAAGCCAAGTGGTTGGCAAGATGATAAGAGAGGTTAAGACTATGAAGCCTTCTTTGACACCAACCCTTATGCCTAAGAGGCCACTTAGTCCATGTGGAAATAGTTTAGCCAAATTGTCCCCTTCGAGTATAAGCATCTCAACCGCGACTAGGTAGAGCTCAAGGTAGAGGAATACCGAAACCAAGATCCTACCTCTTGTCCCGAAGGCCAGCTGAGCAATGTCAGGATATGATTTTGTGAGCGGGTTCGCGTCTATGCAACGTTGGAGGAGGAGGCCGGTGTAGCAGCAAATCAACGCGGCGGTGAAGAGGACGGTGAGGCTAATCCAGCCTCCTTGTGAGAGTGCATATGGAGTCGCCAATATACCAACACCTGTGACCAATCCATAGGATCGAATCTGTATACGTTATATTATAATATATAAGGAAGGATGAAACTCCTAGACAACGATCAACAATCAATCTTTTATGTTAGAAATTACCTAAAAGGGTGTTGACTGCATTGAAACATGTACGGATAAAAGTGGTGCCCTTTTGAGTTGCTTGCTGTGGTTGATTCGGATTGAAGCCACTCTCCATCCCCTCCGCATTCACATTAAACGACACCATTTTACAAATTTTACCAACGAAACGATGGATATAGACTATAGCAGCAGTACTTCTGGTAGGGTATTTAATGTGAGGCTTAATTTATAAAGTTCTTACATATGAATCTTATATATATACACAGAGTTGAGATCCCCTACAACTTATAGTGTACCCTATGGTACACCACAAAATTAATTTTGTTATAAAACAATGTTAAAAAAAATTCTAAAAATTATATTTAACTTATATACACTCATATTTATATATTTATAAAATTTTATTATAAAAAATCATGTTTAAAAAATTATAGATAATGAAAATATGAGTTATTTTAGAAAATAATTTTTCTATTTTTCTAGAACATGATTTTTATGATAAAATTTTATAAACATATAAATATAAGTGTATATAAGTTAAATATATTTTTTAGAATTTTTTTTAACATTTTTTTATAATAAAAATAATTTTGTGGTGTACCATGGGTACACCATGTGTTGTAGATACACAAGGTCTCCTAGCTATCGTCTTTGATTGGGGCCCATACTAGTATTATTTAATAAACACAATTTTTATGGTCAGTTTTTCTCTTGATCAGTGTAACTTTGCAAGTCCAAGTCAATGGGACTTTAGAGTATGGACTATATAGAGTATGCATAAGTCATCTTTGTTTTGTTAAGCTTTGTGATTTTCTAAGATCAGTGGTGGAAAGATAGTTTCCTTGGAGATTTTTTTTTATGCATACTAGCTACTTCCGCTAAAAAATATAGATTTTTTTTTGAAGATTTACAAAGCTAAAATATAGTCAAATATTCATTTTTAAACAACTTTTTAGCTTTCTAAAAACGTCTAAATCCTAAAAGAACATAAATATATTTATATATATATTTAACAAAGGTAGTGTATTTGATGAAATTTTTAAAACAAATATTTTATTAAAAAAATATTAAATTGTGTTTTCAAATACTCACGAGTTATTAAAATGCTTACTGTCTTTTTTGTTGATCGGCAAAATGCTTACTCTTTACTAACTAAATTTACGTAAATTATGTGACTTATCACTCTTTTAATTACTTATCAAGGCCCTAATTCTGCCTAGGTAGAGGTCTTTTATTTCCAACTAGAGCTGGCAATATCCAACCCGATCTGAGAAAATCGATCCGATTGATCCGACCCGAACCCGTCCGACACCCGAATAATTGGAAAAAAGTTTGGATCCGAGACCGACCGACCCGATTCGAGTTAGGCCCGAACCCGAAAGCAATCCGAACCCAATAAAAACTCGAACCCGATTATATCCGAATGGACCGACCCGAAATCAACCCGAAACCCGAAATTTCCCGACCCGAGCATATTCGAAACCCGAAATTATCCGAACCCGATTATACCCGACACCCGAAATAACCCAAACCCGATTATATCTAAAAACAACAAAAATCTTAGCATTTTCCCTAAAATACTCAAAACAACCTAAGTATTTGATTACTTAATAATGAATGGTAATATTATCATGCATACAGTATAATTAAATATAATTTTGTACTCCCTCCTTTAAAAAAAAGTAACTTTTTAGCATTTTTTAAGACGCCCAAACTATAGAAATATCAATTTTTTGTTATTTTTATAATTTCGTAGTTATGAATAATAAGTATGAAATTAATATTAAAAAATAATATTTTATATGATTTTGACTTTTTTTTAAAAAATATTATAAAAAGTGGGAAGACTTACATTTTTTTTAACGAATGTAGTATTGATTAAGAATTGATAAACATTAGCTTAATCTATATAGAAGGATACATATCTCATAGGTAAGAAAAAATTGATTTGTTTTATCCAATATGATTCTTGCGGGTTCGATTTGACTGAACTCAATTCAATCAAAACCGTTGTGACCAAAACCCTATTCACCCGAACCCGCTTAGACCGAAACCCGATTCACCCAAACCCATTTAGACCGACACCTGATTAACCCAAACTCGTTTAGACCGAAACCCGATTCGCCCGAACCGAATAGGACCCGAAAACCCGATTGTATCCGATAAACTAATGCCCGAATAAACCCGAACCGAACCCGATCAGACCCGAATTGTCATCACACCCGATATCAACCCGAGTCCGATATGACCCGAAACCGAATAACCCGACCCGAACCCGACCCGACTCGCCCGATTGCCACCTCTATTTCCAACTATGAAGAATAACGTGTGATTTCTATATGTTTTTTCATACACAATTCACACACAAGAATGTGGTCTCTTGTGGTCCTCATTCTGTTTATTTCCTTATGCATTTCTGCTGCATTTTCATTGCATTTTCGGTTGCTGCATTTTGGACAGCTGCACATGGTTTTGTCACTTTGTGATCCACCAATCATAGGTGAGGACATGTGACTATATAAGCTTGTAAGGACTCTCTTAGAGGTAGGGTTTTTGGGATCTGAAATATGGAATGAATGAAGGCAAAGTTGCCGTTTTTTTCTCTCTTTGGAAAGCTCACATTATGGCTTGATGAAACAGTGCTTTGATCACTGATTCCAGGAGCTGATGTGCTCTTGTTTGATCATTTATTTTACATGGTATCAGAGCTGTGAAGGTTAGATCCTTTGATTGTCTATCTTACATCTACTTGCTGAGTTTTATATCTCGTTTATGTTCAATACATCTGGAAATATGAGCAACAACAACAGAGAGAATGAAGAGAACAACAAACAAGTTAATACTAGTAATCCTATGTATTTGTCTAACTCCGATCATCCAGGTTCTCAATTAGTAGCTATTTTGTTTGATGGCACTAACTATATGACTTGGAGTAGAGGAGTTACAAATGCTCTAGGAGCCAAGTATAAGCTGGGCTTTGTTTCAGGGGCTTGTGCTAGACCTGCTGCAGAATATGCTGATTTGCAAAAGTGGATAAGAGCTGACTTTATGGTCCGTTGCTGGCTGATAAACTCTATGAATAAGAACATAGCAGAGGGCCTGATGTTTGTTGATTCAAGCAAACAGCTGTGGGATGAGATAATTGAGAGGTTTGGACAAACTAATGCACCTCTGATCTATCAGGTAAGGAAGAAGCTGGCCACTATTTCTCAGGGAAATATGTCTCTAGCAGATTTGTACAATACCTTCAAGAAACACTGGGATGAACTCCAAGTGTTAGAAGGTATTCATGAATGCAACTGTGGTGCTCTTGGGAGATGTACTTGTGACTTGAAGAAGAAAATCAGTGATATTGATTCAAGGAACAAAGTTATTCATCTATTGATGAGTCTTAATGATCATTATGAGGGAGCCAGGAATCAGATTCTAGCAACTGATCCTTTGCCTGGTATTAACAGAGCTTATTACATTCTCCAACAAGTTGAAAGTGGGAATGAAGCATCAGGAAGTTCACAGTCCTCAAACTTGGACTCAAGTGCCTTAGCAGCTAACAGAAGCAGATTTACTTATCAGTCTAAGAGCAATATGCAAGGGAATAACAGTTCAGGGACCTACAGCTCAGGAACAGGCTATACTAATAGCACTAATGGCCAGCAATACAAGAAGGATTGGAGAGAACTTAGGAGATTGAAGCATCTCTCCACCTGTACTCACTGCAACATGAAGGGACATACAGTTGATCAGTGCTTCAAGATACATGGAGTGCCTGATTGGTTTAGAGAGCTGAAGGAGAAAGAGAGGAACAATCAGGGGCTAAGAGGATCAGCCAACACTACTGGTTCAGTTGGTGGATCTATGCAGAACAGTCCTTTTGATGAGGAGCATTCAGAGAGGAATGGAGGAGATGGACAGCTTGATTCAGCTATGGTGAATACAGTCTACCAGGAGATCCTAAAGAAGATGAAAGGAAAAGCTGGAAGTGATTCTTCCTTTGCAAATTTTGCTGGTACACTATCCTCCTATAATGCAAATAATGTTGTGAAGAGAGATCCATCTCTTGAATGGATCATTGATACCGGAGCCAGTGATCACATGATGTCTGATTCTCAGCTCTTGTTAGGGAGAGCCAAGCTACAAAGTCCTATTCATATAGGACTTCCTTATGGCTCCATCAAAACAGTTAATGACATGGGAGGTTTAAAGTTAACAGATAGCCTGAATCTTAATGATGTTTTGCTAGTTCCAGATTTTAAACATAGATTGCTTTCAGTTGGGAAGCTTCTTGATGATAACAACATGATAGCTGTGTTCACAAGTACTCATTGTTATTTCCAGGACCTTGGAACTAAGGAGGTGGTGCTGTCTGGTCAGAGAAGTCAAGGCCTTTACAAGGTGCTTTCAGGAGGGACAGGCATGAAGACCAGAACTGAGATCCTCAATAGAAGTTGTAATAAAGCTAGCTTTGATCTAGACATTATGCATGCCAGACTTGGGCACACTTCGGTTTCTAAATTAAGACATTTGCAGTTATGTAGTCTAGTTGAATTGAATGATTTCCACTGCGAGACTTGCTCTATGTCTAAACATCATAGATTGCCTTTTGACAGAAGTTTGAGTTTGGCTTCTAAGCCATTTAATTTAGTCCATATGGACCTTTGGGGTCCTTATAAAGTAGCTACTTATAATGGTTTCCATTACTTCCTTACTGTGCTTGATGATTGCACTAGAGTTACTTGGACTTTCTTGCTCAAAGATAAGTTGCAGGTTTTTAAATGCATTTGTGATTTCACTTCTTATGTGAAAAATCAATTTGGTGTTTCCATAAAATGTTTGAGGACAGACAATGAGACTGAGTTTGTTCAAAGAAAGTGCATGGAGTTCTTGGCTTCTGAAGGTATTATGCATCAAAGAAGTGTGCATTACACTCCTCAACAGAATGAGAGAGTAGAAAGAAAGCACAGACACTTGATTGAAACAGCTAGAGCAATGAGATTGCATGTTGGTTTGCCAATCAGATTTTGGGGAGAGTGTGTCCTAGCTGCTACACACATAATTAATAAGCTGCCTACAGAGATTTTGAAATGGAAGACACCCTATGAAAGGCTGCTCAGGAAACCTGCTACTTATGATGAACTGAGAGTTATGGGAAGCCTTTGTTATGCATCAGTTCCTCATATGTTTAGGGACAAGATGGGTCCTAAAGCCAAGAAATGTGTGTTCATGGGATACCCACATGGACAGAAAGCATATAAGGTGTGGGATATAGAGGACAGAAAGATGTTGATATGTAGAGATGTCATCTTTCATGAGTCCAAATTCCCATATAAAGCTAAAGAGAGTGATGAATCAGATACTGTTAGTAAGTCTAATGACTTGCAGCATGAGCTGCCACTTGTGAATCCAGCCAATGACTGTCAGAGTGATCCGTTTACAGCTCAAATTGGTCCTTATTCTCAGAATTCAGCAACACAATCATCTCCTCAAATAGCTCCGAATTTTGTAACCTCATCTCCTAATCTGTCTCCCTCACAGTCATCTAATGAGATTGTTCCACAAATGTCAGAAGAAATCCTTAGCAATCATGAGATATTTCCTCCTCTTAGAGGGTCAACTAGAGATGTCATAGCTCCTAGAAGGTTATAGGACTTTATGCGTCAAAGAAATAGAAGATCTGATTCTGTTTCTCAGTCCTTCTTGGCATTCTGCCTAGGACCAGTTCAGGTCCTTGATAAGGATTTTACTAGATCCTTTGCTCAGATGGCAGCTATAGCAGAGCCTTATCACTTCTCACATGCTGTAAAGGATCCAATGTGGGTGGATGCAATGAATTTAGAGATCAAGGCTCTTGAAGACAATCATACATGGCAGATGTCTGATATGCCTGATGGAAAGAAGGCTATAGGCAGCAAGTGGGTGTACAAGATCAAGTACAAACCTGATGGTTCAGTTGAAAGATATAAAGCAAGGTTAGTGGCTAAAGGCTACAACCAAATTAAGGGAAAGGATTACAAGCAGACCTTTTCCCCAGTGGCAAAATTTGCCACTATAAGGATCATCTTATCTGTTGCTACTATCATAGGTTGGCCTTTACATCAGTTGGATGTAAACAATGCCTTCCTTCTTGGCAATCTAGATGAAGAAGTATACATGAAACCTCCTGAGGGCTATACTCTGGGTAAGCCTGGTCAAGTTTGCAAGCTAAAGAAGTCAATTTATAGGCTAAAGCAAGCCTCAAGACAGTGGAATGCAGAGCTTTGCAGATTCTTAATGAAGCTTGGATTTGTTCAATCCATGGAAGATTATTCCTTGTTCACTAAAAGAGTTGCTAAAGGGATAGTCATTGCACTGGTTTATGTTGATGACTTGCTGCTTACAGGTGATGATGAGGAGGTGATCAGTTCAACTAAGATTGCCTTGAACAAGGCATTCACTATCAAAGACCTTGGTTTAGCAAGTTATTTTTTGGGGCTTGAGATCATGAGGAATGAATCAGGCACATTATTACATCAAAGAAAGTACATAGCTGATATTTTGCAAGATTGTGGCATGATGGACTGTAAACTTGCAGTTTTTCCCTTACCTAGAGGTCTGAGATTGTCAACTGATGAAGGCTTGATCATGACAGATCCAGAGGTTTATAGGAGATTGGTTGGGAGACTTTTATTTCTAAATCTGACCAGACCAGACATATCATATGTTGTTCAACATCTAAGTCAGTTCATGAGTGAGCCTAGGCTACCTCATTTTGATGCAGCTTTACATGTGGTCAAGTATTTGAAGGGTACAGTCTCTGTTGGCTTGCATTACTCATCCAATTCTAGTACAAATGTGATGGCTTTCTGTGATGCTGATTGGGGTGCATGTCAATTTAGTGCCTGATCATTAACTGGTTATTGTGTTTTCCTTGGGAATTGCTTGATCTCTTGGAAAACAAAGAAGCAAAATACCGTGTCAAAATCTTCAGCTGAAGCTGAGTATAGAAGTATGTCAATGACTTCTAGTGAACTTGTGTGGGTTGAAGGTGTGTTGAACACTCTGAAAGTGACAGTGCCTCTACCTATTCCTTTGTATTGTGACAATCAGGCTGCCTTACACATAGCTGAGAACCCTGTTTTCCATGAACGGACTAAGCACTTGAAGATAGATTGTCACTTTGTTAGAGAGAAATTGACTGAAGGCTTCCTGCATCCACAGCATGTCAGGACTGGTGCTCAGCTTGCTGATATTTTAACTAAACCTTTGGGTGAAAGACAGCATCTCCATCTTTCTTCCAAGTTGGGTCTCACTGGCTTCAACCAAGCCCCAACTTGAGGAGGGGATATGAAGAATAACGTGTGATTTCTATATGTTTTTCATATACAATTCACACACAAGAATGCAGTCCCTTGTGGTCCTCATTCTGTTTATTTCCTTATGCATTTCTGCTGCATTTTCATTGCATTTTCGGTTGCTGCATTTTGGACAGCTGCACATGGTTTTGTCACTTTGTGATCCACCAATCATAGGTGAGGACATGTGACTATATAAGCTTGTAAGGACTCTCTTAAAGGTAGGGTTTTTGGAATCTGAAATATGGAATGAATGAAGGCAAAGCTGCCTTTTTTTCTCTCTTTGGAAAGCTCACATTATGGCTTGATGAAACAGTGCTTTGATCACTGATTCCAGGAGCTGCTGTGCTCTTGTTTGATCATTTATTTTACACCAACAAAAAAAGGTATAGAGCTCTTTTCTTTTGTTAAAAGAGAGGAAAATAACCAATTACAAGTTGGTGTACGTAGTGGTCGTGGGGCTACATTCCATGCCAAGAAGTTCGATGTTCGATTCCCCTTAGAAATATGGAGTCGGTTGTGAGTGTGAGGGTTAACCTCTTAAATGGGTGACACAATATCCGATCTAGATATAGAGTGATTAAGTCGACCGAACTTGACTTAGATAAAAGGGGGGGGGGGGGGGATTAAAGGATAGAGAAAAAAATCTTCAATAATTTTTGGGAATTTGTCAACTCATATTGAATCACAAATGAAATGCATCTAAAAACTACGTACAATAAAATGTTTTATCCTCGTGTTAAACTTGAGAATTGAAGAAAGCCAAGGGAAAAAGAATTAGGCGATACAAAAGCTGAGATAGAAAGTAATTTAAACTTGAGAATTAAAGAACCATTAGAAAATCCCATATATAATGTATCTATATATTCTCTTTGTTAATCAAAATATGTCATTTTTTTTATGACACATTTTTTAAAAGATAAAAATTATATAAAATGTTAATTTTTTTTTTTACAATTTTCTTTTATAATTGAAGTTATGAAAAAATTTAATAAAAATTTCCATATTAGGATAGTTTTTAGCTTTTAAAAATAAAAATAAAATGTTTTAAAAAAGGAAGGAAAAAGGCATATTTTAGGTCGGCCTTGCAGCAAGCTCGTCCGAAAGTAGATATATTTTTATTATACGTACACTCATACATATGGTTATAAATTAAGAAGGGATCCATACTTATATAAATATATCTAATGATCCTTGCAACCTAATTCACATCTGATACATTAGAGAATACATATATTTGTGTTTAATCATATAAGCCTAAACATTGCCATGTGCAAGTGTTTATTGTTGTGTTTCTGTTCGAATGTGGTTGTCCCACATCGGTAATATAAAGAATGCTTGAACAATATGTAAGGTTGAAGGGTTACTCCTCTCATTTCCAATTGATTTTGAGATGGAATCCCGTTCGGGTTTGTGTGTTGTTCGAGTCTCCCGTATGTGGGCCCGCACACATGACCTCCCTCCAGCTTGTCGTAGCCCCACCGGACCCAACCAAATTTAACAGTTTCCCTCTTATATGGGAGTTTATTAACCCATCATCTCTTCTTTTTACCTATAAAAGAAGAAGTTTTTCCATTTGAGAAAGTAAGAGAGGAAAAAGTAAAGAGTGAGAAAAGGAGAAAGAGAGATTCGTTGAAGGGTGGATTCCAGTATATACAATTGCTCACTCCACATTGAGGTGCCTCAATTACGACCAAACGACCTCCGATAACGATTTTATGGTATCTTGTTCACCTCATTATAAGCTTCATTTTGTATGGTTGGATAGTTGTTTTAAGCTTCAAAACTTTGGTTCACCTCCAGGGATGGACCGAGGGCGGGCTTGTGTCCGCTCCAACTCGCCCCATTTTTATAAAAATAAAATAATAGGTAAAAAAATAAAGGAAAATGAATAAAAATTATTTATTTATTTATTAATTAAGGGTTTTGTTAATAAAATTATGCATAAGAGAAAAATTTAGCCAATCTAGCCTACCTAAATTTTAATTTATGGTTCCGTGCATGTTCCCCTCGATGTTGTCATCTCTTGATATTTTGTGGAATTCCACCAATTTGGGTGATGTATTTTGGAGATTCAGCCAAGCTTGTTGATGCTTGATGACGTTGTGTGCCTCTGGCTTTGTCTATGGAAGATTGTACCTACTTCTTATTGTTGATAGTGTAAGTTTCTGGCTTGCTATGGATTTTTCCCGTCTTGGGGTTTTTCACATAAATCTAGTATTCTTTGTGTGTGCTTGTATTTATCTTCTATTTGTGTATGATTATGTGATTTGATTGCTTGGGTATTGCTCCCTGATTTACCGTTCTTGGCTATCCCGATTCTTGTGTGAGAAAAAAGAATTTGTTCGACGTTTCCCCAACAATTATTGTCTCACTATTCCAACAACTAAGTTTATACTTTTTTTTTACAGTAGACAACCATTAGAATGCCTTGAACAGGTCATTCATGATCATCCTTGCGGATGACGTTACAAAGATCCCTGTAAAAAGGGAAGCTAGAACTATTACTTAAGCTATTCTTCGCAATGTAATCAGCAGCACAGTTACCTTCTCTATAGCAATGCTGAGTTCTGGCTGTCTCGAAATCCTTTTGAAGCATGCTGATTCTCTCGATTATTCTAAGAATCTCCCAAGGGGCTGAATTTGGGTCTCCTATTGCTTTGACAACTTCCAGGTTGTCCCCTTCGATGATTACTTTGCTCCAGCCTCTAGTGCGGGCTATCTCTAACCCTCTGCAAAACGCAAGGGATTATGTGTGGATTACAGATCCCTGTGACACTTTATCATAGAAAATATCAATAACCTGTCCATTCCAGTCTCTGACAATCCCCCCAATATGGCAGTCACCCGTCGGTTTAACCGACCCATCTACATTAATCTTGTAGACAGACATTGGGGGTCTTGCCCATTTGGTGTTCCTTTTCCTTTTATTTTTTGGTCTCTTATTTTCCTCTTGTATTTTCGTCCATTCTTTTATGCTATGAATAGCTTTCCTTACCGTTGTCTCAAATCTATCCTGAGTGCTTCCCTTAAAGATTACAGAATTTCGGAATTCCCATATGTGATGCCAAAGTATACAGATGTGCTCAAAATGACTATTGTTTCTCCTTAGGTGGTTCATGTCTATCGTTGTTGTTGTTGGGTTGCTAAAACCATACAATTTTCCTCCACTTAGTTGTTCATATTTTACCGCAATCATCCTCGAAATTGGGCATTTGAGGGGTAAATGGTCCGTATCCTCAATTTCTGCATTACATAGACTACAGTGGCTAGGGACCCTATTGAAATATCTGTTTAGACGTTCTTTTGTTGCAAGACTATCGGAGGTAACCTTCCACATGAAGCTTTGAGTTTTCGGTGGTAATTTTAGCTTCCAAATCCAGCCGATATCTGCATTGTTTGGGTTCGTGGTTGCAGATTTATCACTACAAGATTTTGTTGTATAAGTACCATCCTTATCGAATCGCCAGATCATTTTATCTTTTGACTCCCAAGTCGGGATAGAGATCTTGGTGATTTGTTGGACAATTGCCGGGGGAAAAACGGTTTTGAGCAAAGGTATATTCCATTTCTTTGAGGGTGATATCAAATCTACAACTTTCATCTCCAGGTTGTGGGTAGATTTGAATTGTTCAAGATTCACTCCATCCAACCATGGATCAGACCAAACATTTATGCTAGACCCATCACCAATAATCCAATGAAGTCCTTTCTGAAACCTGGGTCTTAGTTGTAGCAGACGACCAAACTGCCATGAGGTGTTATGTATATTTAAATCAGTTATCTTACGATTTAGGAGGTATTTCTCAGTTATGACCTTTACCCAAATATTATCCGGGCACGTATAAATTTTCCACAGCAGTTTCATCTGCAAGGCTATATTCTGCTCCTCTGCTTTTTTGATTCCAAGGCCACCATTGTGTTTGGGTTCACAGATCTTGTCCCAACTAATGAGAGGCCTGTAGTTCTGGCTTTGCGTTTTATCCCAGAAAAAAATTTTATTTACTTGGTCAATCTTAGTTAGGATTCCTTTTGGCAAGAGGAAGCTTTGCATTAAATAATTTGTTTTTGAGCTTAGATTTGCTTTGATTAGAGCCATTCTCCCAGCCTGAGAGAGTGAACCAGATTTCCATTTTGGGAGTTGTTTTTTAAGGTTCTGAATTGCTTCATCAAATACTTCATTCTTTACTCGCCCGTTTACAATGGGAATACCTAGATATTTTTCCATACCCCTAGAAATAGAGATGTTCATTTGTTGCGCCAGATTCAAGGCTTTGGCTCGGCTTACATTCTTTGAGAATTGAATTGAGCTTTTTTGGTAGTTAATTGTTAGTCCTGATCTGTTAAAGAAGTGGTTGAGTATATTCCTGATAGTGTCAAGGCTTTTATATGATGCCTTTGCAAAGATAAGAGTATCGTCTGCAAAGGTTAGTAGTTGGATCGGATTACTCGTTGGAGTTATTTTGATTCCTACAAGGGCATCATCTAGTTGGGATTCTTTCTGTAGTTCTCTAGCCAAGTTTTCCATAATTATAATGAAGATGTAAGGAGCTAGTGGGTCACCCTGTCTAAGCCCTCTCTCAGGTTTAAACATTTGACCAGGGTTGTTATTAACTAGTACAGAGAATGTTGCTGTTGTAATACATTTCATAACCCATTTGATCCATTGGCTATGGAATCCTAGTTTTGTTAGCGAGGCTTCAATGAAGCTCCAGCTGAGTTTGTCATAGGCCTTCTCCATATCCAATTTCAGAGCCATCCAACCAGCTCTGCCTATATGTTTTTGGAAGGAATGAAAGATTTCATGTGCTATGAGTGTATTGTCCTGGATAGATCGACCGTGCACAAACGCACCTTGGAATGGATTAATTATACCCGGAAGGATCGGTTTTAACCGGTTTGCTAAGATTTTTGTGATAGTTTTATAGATTGTATTGCAAAGGCTTATAGGTCTGTAGTGATGGATCGTTGTGGGGTTATCCGTCTTTGGTATTAGTGCCAGGAATGTTTGATTCATTTCTGAAAGTATGGTTCCCGAGTGAAAAAAAGCTTTAACTGCTTTACACACTGAGTCACCAAATATGTGCCAGTATTTGGTATAGAATTCAGGAGAAAAGCCGTCAGGTCCTGGAGATTTTTCCTCCGCCATGCTAAGTATAGTATCATTTATTTCTTTGGATGTCGGCTGTTTTATGAGATTAGCATTCTGTTCCTGGGTGATCTCTAGTTGTAGAAAGGCTAGTTGATCAGGATCAATACGCGTCCTATCATGGTTTATGAATTGTTCCTTCATTTCACCGGTGATATGAGCCCGAATTTGGGCCTTATCAGAGAGAATTGAACCATTTTTTGTAGTGAAACTCGTCGTTGCATTACGGCTGCTTCTAACCTTAGCAAGTGTCTGGAAGTACCTTGTGTTTTTATCAGCAAATTGAAGGTGTTTTGCTCTTGCCCGCTGTTTCCAGAACTAGAAGCTACAGTTCAAGATCTGCTGTCTTTTATTTTCTAATCTATTTAGCTTATTAACATCCTGTGAGGACAAGATTCCCCAAGGAAGTGCTTGCTGGAGCTCCTGTATTTTCAGATCCACAATCTGTAATTGTTTGTCGAAGTTGCTTTTGTTTGTTTTGCACCAATTCTTGGTGTTCTGCTTCAGTAGTTTTTGCTTTTGAATAAGTATGAAGCCAAAAGAGCCTACCAGCTTATTTTTCCATACATTTTTAACCATTTTTCCAAGCCATTTCGAATCTGAAAGGGGAACCTTTCTCAGTAGACGGAGTACCCAGGCTCGTAGTAATCAGACAGTGATCCGAAGAAGAGAATGAGTGGTGTTGAGTAACCATGCTTCTGAATTTGGTATAGATCTCATTATGCACTAGTACTCTGTCTAATCTTTCATAGGTATTGTCAATCTCGGTTTGATTTTTCCTCCATGTAAAAGGAGAGCCTTGGAAATGAATGGTGTGGAGGTTTAGTTCATCTTTAACATTCCTCAGACGTCTGAACCTATTGATGGAAGGGTTAATGCCCCCAACCTTTTCTGTGTCATTCTCAATGTCGTTTAGGTCCCCAATAATAAGGATTGGGAGGCTATGCCGATTTGCCTTGGTGTAAATATCTTCCCAGAATTGGGTTTTAGCATTTTTCGAAGTTGGGGCATAGACAATTGTAAGCAAGATAGTCAGATTGTCTACTAGAAGTTTAACCATGACTAATCTGTCTATCTTCTCGAGAATACAGTTGTCTTGTATGATGTTTTCATTTCTGATCAATACCCATATGCCGCCTTTAAGGCCTGTAGATGGGATAAAAATCAGCTTTTGAAATCCAATCTCTCTAAGTTGTAGCTCCAAAGGAGGGGACATGGCCTTTGTTTCAGAGACTGCCAGTATGTCTAACTTGTTTTTTAGGCGAATGTGTTTTAGCTCTGGCCATAAGAGGGGCCTCCTAGAACCTCTTATATTCCAATATCCTATATTAATCATCTAATAGCTTATGATTCTGCCCATAGGAGGGCTGTTTTGGTTGATTTCTACATGTTACAATCTTGTAGTGAGTTTTGTTACAACTTACTCTTTCACACCTAAAGCAAAGGTGGTTACAACCAGTCATGGAAAATCTTCTGCTAAGCCAGCTAGAGTAGATCATAACTCCTTTTTCCTTTTTTCTCTTATAGTAGTGTAGTCCCAAGGTTGAAAGTAAATATTGGTGCATTGTTGAAGTGTTGCTTGTAGTGCTTCCACTGTATATGACAGAGTGATAAGGGTTTTCGAATCTAGTTTTGAGTAGTAATTGTTGATAATGAGTTTTGGGGTGGTCACCCGCCACACAACCATGAGGGCTGGTGGGTATGGACCCAAAGGTTTGCAATAAGGTAAAGAGCATGAGAGTAGAGAGAAAAGGAAGAAAGTGCATACCAACCTGCAGCCTGAACACCAGCCGATGAAGGTGAGTGTCAAGGGGCAGCCATCAGTTATATAAAATCTGCCAATCAAACTCAGAATTCCACCAAGTAGCAATCGGAGCAAACCAAGCAGTAGAACACCAAAAAACAGAAAAAAAAGAAGCACACCCATTGTAATAGCTAATATAACCGTTAATCATATTGTTAAGAGGTGGAGGGAGCTCAGCAAGAGTTGAAAACAGCTGAGAGCACCTATACAAAATACCAGTGCTGGTGTTGCTAGCACTGCAGCTGATGCTACCATGATTGAGACACATAAAAACATAAGGTTGAAAGCAATAAAACCTAGCTAGGCTGTGATTATTTAGATTAAGAGTGGCGGTAGACAGCCCAGGACAGAACATCTTCTAAGCTCGGCCAATCATCATCACATATTCTTCTTCTTAGGCTTCTTGTTGGCCGGGGAAGATATTTCAGCTTGATCCTCATCATCCTTCCTTTTACCTAGGTCGCTCGAGCTGGAGTTGATATCTTCATCTTGAGGCCTTATCACAATGCCTCCTATCTTCCGAATCACAGAGTGATCCGACTTCAGGGAGAGCTGTGAACCCTCCGATTCATTGCCAGTATCGATACCCTTCCCTTTAGCTTGAGCAGCAATGACAGCTTCAAGAGTGTCATCAGCAGGTTGATTGGAGGCTGAAGCATTGGCGGTTTCAGGGGTCATGATGGTGTGAAGGATGGACGGAGCAATAGCAAAGGGAGGGATCGAACAATCACCAGTAAGCCTGGACATATGTGCATTGTTTAAGGTGATGAGATGATTGATGAGATCAGGGGAGTAGGATAGGTTACCATGAGGCAGTTGAGGGAATCTCGCATTCATAGGGAGCAGACCATAGTCACCCATCCTAGGGACCATAGTGGTGATAGGGGTAATGTCAGATTCATGTTGGGTGTAGGGAGCAAAGGCACTGGTGTTGCTGGGCATCCTGGGCTCAGGGACATTTCTGGGAACATTAATGGGTTGGTTTGGGTTCAGCAAATCGATGGTGGGGTTTTCTTCAAGAATGAGATTCAACCTTCTAGGTCTTGGGGCATTCAATGGGCATTCCTAGTAGGAGTGGTCATAAGCACCGCAACAACCACATCCCTCCGAGAAATCCTCATACCAAATGCGAAGTTTGATATACTCAGACTCATTCTTTTTGAGTTGGATGAAAGTAGTGAGCTTAGTGAGAAGGGAAACATTCACACAGGCTCTTGCAAACCTGAACTTGTTGCGGAAGTTAGCAGCTTGATCAATTCTGATGAGACTCCCCACCCCACCCTCTAGGAGAATGAAGGCGATTGCTTCTGCTGTGTAGAATTGGTGGGGAAGGCCGGGAATCCTCACCCACATGTCTGAAGAGGTAGTATCTTCCTCCATTGGATTGAAGCTATCCGTCCAGGGGTACATTGCCAAGAGAGAACCTTGGACATGATACGGCATGTTGCTCCAGACAGTGGCTCTATCTTCCTTGTTAGAGAATCGGAAGATGAACCAATCGTTGCCAATTGTGTCCATCCCCCAAGTCCCCTTGAGTGCTTTCCATTCCACCTTCATCTTCCCGGCTACTTGCTTGATGTCGATGTGGTTTTGGACGAACTTGCCAATCAGGCTGAAATCTGTGAGCTTGGTATGGAGATCCTTCACTCCCGGAACAGAGAAAGGATCAGCAAGGCGGTTAGAGTCATGAGCGTTGGCAGCATGGAGAGGGGCAGAGTTGATAGGTAAAGCAGGGAGGTTTTGGTTCTCAATAGGGAGAGAAACCAAGGCCATGGTAGCAGAAGAAGGGTGGGGATTCTCTTCATGCATGGGATTGGGAACCTCAGAAGAGACTCCAAGCTGAGTGGTATTGATGAGAGCGGCCATGAAGGAGTTGTTTGTTTCCATGGAAGCAATGGGAATAAGAGAAACAAGAAGGGAAGAAGAGTAGAAGAGATGGCGTGGGTTATGTTGTTCATTAAGCATCCAATTTATAGAGCAAAGATGATTACTAGCATACTTCACAGATTGATAACTCCAAACGTTTCTAAGGAAGGAAAGATCTAGGCATCTAGTGAATCTACAGACCATAGTTCTAATCATACGTGTTCCACCTATGAAATTCCTTCGTTTCCAGTGCTCCTCATCTTTTACGGCTAGATTCATCCCTTCTTTTCCATGATCATTCATAATTCGAGTCGCTTTGGTATCCAACTTCTCTTTTATGGCAAATTTTGTAGTTGCCGAGGAGCTCACCAGAGGGAGGAGGTTGGAAAAGCAATTCCCCTTCTTGTAAACCCCAATCAGATGACCTGCATGGCTATTATCAACACAGTAAATAAGATTAGAGTTGTAATTTATAGGGTTAATAGGGTTAATTGTGTAGGGATTGTTATGATTAAGGGTTAAAGAGAGATTTTTATCAAAGATTGTTCGGTTTTTCACCGTTGAGAGAGGAACGAGCCATCTCCCTGGGTTATTGTGATTGGTAGTTTTGAGGTAGCAATTATGAATGTTCTTGGACCCTGCCGAACTTGTTGAGATGGGGGATATTGGGTAGAGCTAGGGTGATTAATTTGTACATATGAAGGTTTGTTGGGAAGGTTGAAAGTAAGGAGTTTTGCTGAGATTTCAGTCTGTGTTGTAATAGGGGTTTGGTTAGAAGAATTGGTTGCATGTAGATTTAGAGGTTGGTTTTGATCAAGTCTATCAATCAAAATCAAAAGATTTTGATCTCTAGACCGATCGGGGACATCCCAGGCCTCCCACACACTCAGAGTCACCACTACCAGTCCTCACCGGAAAAGAAGAGAAGAGCCACTAAGGTGGCCGGAAAACTCCAGGGCCTGAAGTTCAGGAAATAAAGATGAATCCTTATTTAATATGTCCTCTGAGAAGTGTGCGGGACTTCAACAACTAAGTTTATACTTCATCCGTCCCAAATTAATTGTCTTTTACTATTCATACACGTTTTTTGAAGAAGCTAAAAACTATATAAAAAATCCATTTTTTAATTAATTTTTTAAAATAATTCTATACTAGTAATATGTATGATATTATTTAAAAATATTTAATAAAATATTGATATTTTATATAGTTTTTCACTTCTTAAGAAAGCGTGCATGAATAGTAAAAGACAATTAATTTGGGACGGGGGGAGTAATTAAATGTGTAAATAGATAACAAATGATGTCGATCCGACCAAAGAGATCTAACTAGTTTTTCTAAACATAAAACATGACTTTATAATCAAATTTACGCAAATCTAGCTTAATATACGAAATAATTAAATTGAATAATACACTATACATTTTAAATTCGGATTAAAAAATATATGAAAAAAGAGGGCCAAGAGTAAAAGGCCAGTATTCTAGGGTATCGGATAAAAATAAATAAAAAAAGTACGTGGTATTAAGTATCGTCTCATATTGGGTCAAATATATGCTGACAACTGAGAGGTTAGGCTTCTTTCTACTAAAAAATGCTATGGAAATTATGAGGTAGGAAGGCATCGTCGTGACTCGTAAGTAAGTCGGGAGTGTCTCATTTTAATTGGTGATAAAAAAAAGTCGAAAAGACTCAAAACTAAACAAGAAAAAACCCCCAAATTTAATTCTTTCCGCAGACACGTTGAAGTCAACTTTCCAAGGGATCATGAAAGGTTGACTCTCTGTCAACGTCCATTTGTGATGTAATTCTTCAATTTTCATACTATTTGAAACACATGAACTCCAAGTTCGGCCCACAAAGATCTAATTTCTACCCCCTTTTATTAGTGGGTGGAGCCAGAAAATTTTAATAAGAGGGGCACAATAAACATATACACAGAGACGGATTCAAATGGGGCATGTGGAAGCACGTACTCCCACCCTCATTCGACGAACTCCATATATGTATTCTCCTTGTCGATAGCTTCGTTTTGATATATAATACGCATTAATCTGATATTTGAGTAAAAAGTTATAAATGTTTGAAAATTAAAGGTATATTAATCATTTTAAATCTTATTTAAATAACCCACAATGCTTTTATATATTTTATTTTGATTGAAATTCTTATATTATAATTTATCTTGACATCTTTAAAATGAGAGGTTATATTCGTATACAATTAGGTAAAAAATTACAAAAGTTTAAATGAAGAAAATTGTCAAATTTTCTACTACAGGATGTTAGTGACGTTTTTAAAAAATGATCGAGGTAGGAATTCACAAAGCTTTGATTTGGTATATGGTCTAATCGAGTTGGTTCCAGTGTCACCGGTTACAAAAACTATAATGGAAAAATCTTTCTCAATATGAGTATTATCAAGCCATGACTAGGTTGATCGATAAAGATGTTTTCAAGCGCATTGATAATGAGGTTATCATTCAACATTTTTATGGTATGAATACCCACAAAATGTACGTATTTTTCCCTGTCGAATTGAACTATTTAATTATAAAACTCTAATTAGTAATGAATATTTTTTTGTACTAGTGAACTCTTTTATTTTTTTTATCGGTATTTTGTGTTGAAGACTTTATGTGTTGTATGAGTTCGTGTTATTCATTCTTGTTTATCACTGGTGTGCCCCGACTTCGGGCCGCACTACATATACGATATCGTTTTGGATTAAATCAACCCTAAGTCACCAAAGAGAGAGAGGGAGAGCATCCACCTAATCACCAAGCGTCGGAACACCTAAACCTCCAAAAGACCATAGTCAACCATCTTCTTCTCCACGCTTGCTCCGAGAACGGATGACAAGGGATGAAAGAGCAAACCCTAGAAACCCTAATGGAGGGTATGAGAGGGAGAAATCAAAGAGGTGAAGTTGAACAATGAGCAAAGCAACCAGGAGAAAGAGGTTTTATAGCTAGGTCACCATATGAAGCATCTAAACTTTTATAGCTATATATGTATTATCACTAGCTTCACTATTGTCCATTAATCCCATTAAAAAATCAAGTTGATTTCTCGACTCAATTCTATTCAGTCGAAACTATCTACAAATGTGCATCCATACATAGTATAATATAGTATATATTATATGTATCACTCATCACATACACATATATATAAAATAAGACATAGAAAAGTAAACACATACATATCATTACAATAACTAGAAAAAAAAATTAACGCTTTAAGAAAAAAAAACGATTGATTTATATCATTAGACTTGCTAAAGATATCCAAAGGTCAAATATGTGTTCACAATTGAATGGGTAGATAGGTTTGTTTCTACTCAAAATGCTATGGAAATAATTACATGGTAGGAAGAAAGGGCAGGCTGCTGCTCAGCTGCTGGAAGGCATCGCCTTGCCTCGTAAGTCGGGAGTGTCTCATTTTGGTGATTAAAGGTCAAAAGACTCGAAACTAAACAAGTAAAAAAAAAAACCCGAAATGTAATTCTTTCTGCAGACATGTTGAAGTCAACTTTCCAAGGGATCATTTGACTCTCTGTCAGCGTCCATCTGTGATGTAGAAGCTTCTTCAATTTCATACTATTTCCAATACATGAATTCCAAGTCCGACCCATTCAAGGATTTAAGGCTAAACCAATGACTCGTCCAGCTAATTAGGTTTTTTTGTTGGCTAATGTTCGACCTATAAAAAAATTAGTGAAATAGTTGATGGCAGAGGCGGATCAGGGGGGACTATGGTGCCTGAAGTCCCCTTGTCAAAAAGAAAAATAGTGTTTTTTTTTCATATATAGTAATTTTTATTAATTTTAATAATGAAAGATTACAAAATAATAAAAAAATGAAAGAGTATAAAAAAAGTAAACAATTATCTAATATCTAATATAATACTAAAATAGATGTGGAAGATGAGCTGTCCTACACCCATTAAAAAACCAAGTTGAATTAAAACTTGGTAGCCTGCTTTTTAATACGATCTTTGCTGAATATTGCTCATATTATGCAAATATGAGATGGGCTAAATGAAGGGACAGAGCCATAAAGTTTTGAACCGGGGGTCACCATAGTAATAGACAATAAGATCGAGAAAAAAAGTTGTAAAATACACGACGTATTCGATAATACAAACTAATGTCAAACGATATTACAAACTACTACAAAGATATAAAATGAAAATAAGGATATAAAACGTAATAAATAAACATTGTATTCTTAACATGTAATAATGCATAACTATCTACAAAAAATTTAAACTTGTGTAACTTCTTACCAAAATTCTCAAAATAAGTAATATAACCTATAGTTTCGAAGCTCTCGAGATGAATTATAATATGTGAATGTCAATTTAAGTAAAATATAAAAGTATTATAGTCTATTGAAATAAAATTAAAGTGATTAGTAGACCTACAATTTTCAAATATTCATAACTTTTTACCCAGATGTCGGATTAGGGTGTATTATATATCAAAACGAAGCTATCGACGGGGAGAATACACCTAGGTAATTTTTCGAATGAGGGAGGGGTCACGTGACCCCTTAGGACCCCCTCTAGCTCCGCCTCTGGCTAAATGAGTGAAACAGGTGAAAAATTGTTCGAAGAACTGAGGTAAAATGTGTAGAGGACTGGACCTGGAACAAGGAATTTGTGCAAACCAAATTGCAGAACATAGAGAATCATATTGCAGTGTGAATACACGAATTTAACGGTAAGGTTAGACTAAGGAGGGAAAATGGGTGAAAAAAATATTTGACGAAACTGAAGCCACTTCTTTTTATCAGAGCCAAGTTTTCATCCTATAAGCTGTGGGTTATGGGCCCACCACCTTCCGCTGTGCATATCGGAATTCTGAAATCTGAAATTGGGCCTTGATAATGGGCCTAACCTGCGCCTATCAACATAACATAAAACCCTCTCAGCATTAAACAACAATCAAAAGTGGTCATGCTCATTACCAAACCGGTTTGATGCAAATTTATTTTATGAAAAATTGTTGTTACAACTAAGAGTGCGTTTGGATTACAATTATAAGTATACATTTGAATGATGTTTGGTTTAATGTATTTAACACAACGTAAACTTTAGATAAAATATCTTTTAAATGGTGTCAACTAATTACATTAAGTTTATAATAATAGAGGATGTGATTAATTATCTGATGAAAACAATTTAAATGGTATTTTAATTAAAATTAAAATTTATATTCTTTTAAATAAATTGTAAAATATGCTAACCAAATACTATTTGAGTGTTTATATTATAAGTGCGATATAATTATTATAATGCATTAGAATCCAAACATAACCTAAATTGTTTTCCATTTAAATTAGTATTAACTAAATATACATTTGGACACACCAAAATTGTTTCCGAAAATTTTTAAAATTATTTATAGGGAGTTTTATAATATCGTCATCAGGAATGACTTCGGTTGATCTTTAGTGATTAAGGACTTCCTACTTTTTGTCTACTACATTGTATATATTTATATATGGAAAAAAAAACAGTTTGGTGAGCGAGTTTTAAGATTTTTTACTCTCTTTGAAGTGTAAGTAACAAAAAACCAACATTCATGTTAAATTTAATGTTTGGCTTACAACCGTACATAGGCATATATAAGTACATAACGTAACATTTTCAAATTTCAAAAGTGAAAGCAAATACTCCGTATTAATCAAACATTTTTGATAATATTTCGTACGGAGTTGTAGGTTCCAATTGTTCCGACCGCAACCCCTATTCCCAAAATCGCCCATAAAATCACCATTTCAAACTTGTTCTTCCGGAGTCCATTTAGCTTAAGATAGCAAAGGCAGGGCAAAACTATAGACAGTATGAATAAATTTCCAAATTTATTCATACACCTGCGCATGATCAACCTTTTATATTGGCCACCTCGTTGCAAAATTTCCCACGCATTTAACCTTGACCCTTTTATATTGGCCACCTCATTCCAAAATTACAAAACAGCAAACATAATCAACAAGATAAACTTGAAGAATGAAGTTTTTGAAGCCAATTGGAAAACCCAACCCGAAAGAGGGAAGGCATTAAGGTAACCACGAAACCCTCGAACGATTACATATAGTGTTCGATCCCTCTTTTTTATTTTAGAAAAACTAGATAACTAAGTACTAAACCCTAGCTCAAAAGGTTACATTGTGTAATTAGGAATCAAAGGGACTGAAAACGTCGACCTCCCGCCTGGCGTTCTTGAGCTTGAGAGCCTCGTCCGTGGAGATATCAAAGGCGGAGGCCAGCACCTCCGCCGGAATGGCCCTCAGCACTGATGTCCCACCGACGATGGGGCTGGTTATGGGGTTGTCGCTGGTCTTCACATCCACCCACTCCACTCCTTTGGGTCCAGCCTTGACCACCAGCGCGAACCCCTGCGGGATAACCAGGATCTGGTCTTTGTGTAAAACGTCGTCGAACACGGTGTTCCCTTCGTCTCCCACCACCTGCGCTCTTCCTCCTCCCCTGATCACGTACAGTGCGCTGTGTGCATTCTGGTTCCACCTCGGACCAATGATTGCGTTCTGATCCCGCACGCATACATAGTACAAGAGTATAGGGTGTAATTAATCCGATAAACTCATTTATATTTGAAAAAGACGTTTGACTATTGCACACATACATACCCTGTAGAGGACGACGTGTTGGGCGCTGAGGCCGAGGCGTTTGAGGATCGGGAGAGATTTGCTGTTGACGGTGTTGATTCGGCCGGCGCCCTGGTTGAAGACGTCAGCGTGAGCTGGGCTGTCGATATTGTGCTTGAACTTGAGGCTGCAGTCATCGCCGGTGCCATATGCATTATAGCGGGAAGAGCCTCTCCTTTGTTGATCGTCCTCCTCATCGAGGACTGTGATGTTGAGAACGCCTGCGTGGACGATGGATCCTCTCTTGTCGTTGTTGCCTTTGAGCTTGCGGATCGTCTCTGGGTCAGTGCCTGTGAAGATTTCGCCGAGGATCCCATCGTCCAAGCCACTGAGTACTCCACCGGTCCAGCTTTCTTCGCTGCTCTGTTGTTGGCTGCCGCTTGCCACGCTTTGCCTCCGTCCAGATAGGAAGAAGCTCTGTTCATCATCAAAATTAAAATTACAATTAAAATTAAGACATACCGATGGAGTATATAATTAAATCGAAGATGTATCAAAACCGGCCTCACCCTGACGTTGTCATCCAGCTGGTTGTGGAAGCTGTAGGAGTCAATAAGGCTGACCCTCACGAGGTCGGTGTCACCATCGTTGTAGGTCCACTGGACCGCACCGGCAGGGGAAGCCATGATGTCCCCCTTTCGGATGCGGAACACCTTCTGGAACTGGTCTCTCTCCCCGCCCAACCGTCGTCTCTCCCTTGTTGGCCTGGAATGTTGGCGTATTGAGTGCTCTGCTTCCGACTCATCCCGCCCAGATTGGAATGTCTCGGGACATCCTTGCATTATCATTGACTGCACTCCACTACCTGCATTGCATTGCATTGCATTAATTAAGTATCATATATCTATTTATATCCATCGATCGAGTTTATCTTAATTTGTGGATGGATCAAGTAATGGAAACATGCATGCCTTTCTGGATGAAAATGAGGTAAGGGGCGATTGTGTAGGAAGGAACCAAGAGGCCACCGGGGTGGGTGGTGCTACGGAGGGCGATGAACCCAGTGCATCGGAACTCCGTGGAGTTGTGCTCCCATATGTCAACGACTCCACCTTCTGACTTGACGCTGCGGCTCGGCTCCGAAGCTATCAGCCGCTGGATGTCACACACCTGCTGTTGCGAGCCACGGCTTTGCCCCGCGCTCAGCTGGACAAAGCAGACGACCACCAGGAGGCATAGTATCAGTTTGGTGGCCATGGTTGCAGGTGACGTTGCTGCGTCTACAATTAATGTATTGCTGCCCGGTTGTTTTTATACCCATTAAGTAACATTCATTCACTAAAGGCCAAAATACGTACTCCGGTTATTTCGCCCGTTTGATCCCTTCAAAGTCCCGGTGCCTCATACACCCAACTTAATTTTGAAGAACTAATTTCATTATGATTTTCAATTGATCGCTATCATGGTTAATCAAATTTATTTCTTTTATTTATGCAGTTAACTTGAAGCAAGCTCTTGTTGTATCTCAAAATTTACTGGGCATCGTCGAGCCTTCAAACTTTCCCCATTTTCGAAAGTAAACAGTTGTGCATTTATCAACCCCATATATATACTTTAAGAATGAATTCGATTAAATTACAAGTGCTGCTCATGCTCATTCCAACGTAACTAATTAATCTCGATCTCTTTCAAGTTTCACCCCCTTATCTACTCAACAGTATTCGCGGAATCTCAACCGCACAAATCGCATCAAATCGATCTGCAAACAACAGACACTGACAAAGCTAATGGGCGTTTTTGACGTTAGCAATCATTTTAAAATACAATGCATTTTCCTGCATGCGCCCTACTTCAGACGACCATCATTTTGCAGTGAAGGGTGATGGCCTTTTTTAACATTACTTCCGGCAGTCCGGATCGCTTTCTACGGTGTAACACAAAATTATTTCGGTATAATTAAATACTAGTCCAAATTTCGCACTATAGCGCGATTTTTTTTAATTTTAATAAAATAACAAAAATTATTTTATAATGTATAAATAAAAATTAAGATAAAAATCATAAAAATCTTTACCATATATGTATCTATATCTATATTATAATACTAAAGGAGAAGTCGACTACGCCATGTGGCGGCTTCTCCTTTAATGTAGGTATTTTTAATTATTTATTAATTATTAAGTTGTTTGGATAATTAAGTAATTTTAATTAATTAATTAAATTTAATTCGGTTAAGATTTGGTCGGTTAAGATTTGGATACGAAATCGGTGGATATATTTGATATTTTGGTTGATTAGTTTATATATTCATCGGATAAGATTAAAATAAAATCATATTTATTTTAATAAATCAAATATGACTTTTTTTTACCTGTTTAGATTTTTAATTGTGTGTCTTCTTATGTACGTACACCGTCATTTACTATATAATCACCCTTCTTCTCACTTCCTTTACATTTTTCTTTTCCTTATCTCTACCTCAAGTTTGTTGCATCAATTCGAAGGATAAATTCGTACAATCATACTAATAATACTAATCAACAATGGTGGAAATTACTGTTGAGACTCAATTTGATTTCTCGCTCTCTTTTATTTTTGTATTTTTCTTTTAATTTCAATTTCACATTCTCAATGTGAGATTTGTTTTGTATTCATAACTCTATACTGTAATTTATTTGGTTGAGTATATAAGTCATTATTTCATCCCTTAGTTGGTACTCATGTGTTATTAGTTCATGGGTAATTGATACTATTTTATTTCAACCAATCCGCTATACGTTTGATCAAACTCTATGGGATGAAACTGATAAAAAAATATAGTAATGAAATATCTTAATTTTCAACGAATGAAGACAGAATAGTTGAACGACATATATCGGGTTACGATCTCACATGAGAATTAAAATTTGACTTTAAGTACTTGGATTATTGTTTGTAGGAGTTACTTGACTAATTATGGACCATAATGAGTATGGTCACAAAATCAAATAAGTGATAATCAATTAATCGACTGATTGATGTTAACCCTTAAAAATTAACTAAGTTGATATTTAATTTTTTAAAATACTAACTATTAAATATAAAATTGTCAATATATGTTATTATATATCTATTATGCTTTTGTAAATAAAAGTTTTTAGGTTAAATCCCATTAATTAATTTTGTTCCAATTTATTTTAGTTAGTATAATTCACTTATTATATAATTTTTAATCTAAACCTAGACTCTCTTTTATTATATTTTTCTTATTTTTATTTTCAAATGAAACAAGAAAATGAATAAAGATTTGAAAAAATCAATATTTTATTCAAATCAATTAGAAGATGAGTGATTCAATTATTTTCAATAAAGTGGAAAAGTAAAGTAATAATTAGGGGTATAAGTGTATTTTTATTTGCTTTTATTTGCTTTCTTAAAAAGTGTGCAAATGTCTAAAACCATATGTTTTAATTAACGGATGGAGTATTTAATTAGTTTGAATTTTTAATTATATATATTATTTAATGATTTTAATTATGATTTGATTTTAACAAATCTTTGCAATAAATTGATGACATTGAAGAGTGCAAATGTAAATGATGGTCGATTCCATAGTTAAATTATTCAAGTATTTGTACATATATTTTTTCAATTATATGTACAACTATTAGTTATACGGTAAAATGAAAATGGTATCATTACCTTTTTTAGTATATGTTATAATTAATTGAATATGAAAGAAGGAGGATATTTCAATAATATACAAGTGGATTTGAAAAAAGATATATGCTCAATTTTAAAAATAATATGCTTAGTTAATTGAATGAGTTAATTTTTTAAAAAAAAGTTGTAAAATATATGGGGTGTCAAGCATCTCTTTTTGAAAAATAGGATTAAGTTGAAAAAAATGGGAATATGAAATAAATGGCAGATCGAATACAATATATGAAAGTTTTGGAAAAATATTATAAATAATTTTTTTTTAAATAAATTTTGTTATAAAATTTGGATAATTTTTTTTTAAAAATTTTATGTATATTATATTATATTTTAAAATTTAGTTTGAGACAACTTAAAATTATTATCCTTTACTATATAATTCATACTTATATTTTTAACTAAATAATTAATAGTTCAAATTTTGTATTATAGGTAGCGTGCTACAAGTATATAAAACTAATTTTATATCAATACCTACACAAGGTGTGGATACTAAACTAGCTTCTTAAAATAATACATGATAGTCATACGTTGAAAACTAGCTTCTTATTGATTTGAGGCAAATTAAAGTCTTTTGAAATATCAAATATGAATCAAAATTTTTCATTATCAATAGTTCATGAGCTCGATTCCCACTCCCCATTTTGTCTGATGGTTTTTCCTCTGCTTATTTTTTTTGCTTGCAATTGAATTGAAAGTAAAAGTTTAATATCCAAAAGACTTTCATTCATTTTTTTGTTTATTTGTCATATGTTTTAAGACACTAAGCTAACTATTCGTGCTTTGACCTAATATATTAAAAATGATTTTATTTTAAACATTGCAAATCGTATAACATGCTCAAATTATGTTATTTATTTCTTATTAACATGTATTATGAAAATGAAAGTTATTATTCAATGTGATAATTAATACATTCTTTAGTTCATATGTAGTACTTACATATCCTTCATCATCTATGATGTATAAGCAATGACTATTATTAATTAATTCTTTTTAATCTTTTATGAAATCTGCGTAATTTAGTTTTGCATTGATCACTCTTTTTTTCTAAAAGAAAAAATAAGATGGTTTTGAGTTCATTGTCAATCATCTGAAGTGAGTTCGATTAATGTCAATCATATATTGTGTTATAAGTAATTATTACATATTTATAAAATCTGATAAACTACAAAACCCCGCACAAGGTGCGGGTACTATACTAGTCTTATAAGTATTTTAGATTTTTTTTAAAATCTGATTTAAAATAGCATACATAAATATACATATTTTAAATCACACAATAAAAATCATAATATATAATATCATTGTGACTTTGTTTAAATGCGATGTGGCATAATCAGAATCTAAAATGATATTGATTAATCGTAAGCATTAAATTATATAGATTCAATCTTTTGAATTAAGCCCAATAGTTAGTAAATATATTAAAAAAGAAAAGAAAAAATGTAATTGATTTAAATAGATAAATGGAGAAAAAAAAATTAAAGGAAATAAATAAATAAAGAATGATGAAAAAACTTGATTGGTGGAAGGAAGAGAATTAAGGAGAGACTGACACGTAGGCAGAAAGTTTTCTAAATTAAGAATGTATATAGATATAGATATATAGATATATAGATTGAAAAAAAAATTTAAAAATTATTCTTAGATTCTATTATAAGTGTTTGGATAACTGAGTCCTTACGGATCTCAGAGGCCTACTCCTGTATATATATCAATGGGTGAAAACCCTGAGGGTACAATGGTAACTGTACACATATAAATAATATATGCTAACATCCTCCCTCAGTCGCAGCTAGAGGTGAGCGAATAGCAAGACTTGAACGAAAAGAAGTGAAAAGAGGAGTAGGTAATCCTTTTGTGAAAATGTCCGCATACCGATGTGCAGAAGGGACATGAAGAACCCGGACCTGGCCTAGGGCGACCTTTTCTCGGACGAAATGGATGTCAATCTCGATATGCTTCATCCGCTGATGCTGAACCGGGTTCGACGAAAGATAAACAACAAAGACATTGTCGCAGTAGATCAGTGTAGCTGATCGAAGTGGAACTCGGAGCTCGCAGAGGAGGTTGCGGAGCCAACATGTTTCGGCCACGGCGTTGGCAACTCCACGATGCTCGGCCTCGGCGCTCGAGCGGGAGATGGTGGCCTGACGCTTGGAGGGCCACGAGACCAGATTGTCGCCAAGGTACACAGCGAAACCAGAAGTGGAGCGGCGAGTTTCAGGACAACCCGCCCAGTCAGCATCGGAATACGCGGTAAGGGAGTCAAACCGGCTGCGACTGAGATGCAATCCCATGTTAGAGGTGCCCTTGATGTACCGGATTATCCGCTTGAGAGCCTGAAGGTGATGCTCACGGGGATCATGCATGTATAAGCAAATCTGCTGGACAGCGAAGGCGATGTCCGGCCTAGTGAAAGTCAGATACTGGAGAGCATTGGCCAGACTGTGATAGGTTGTAGGATCCTCAACCTTGGGACTAGAAGCTTCATCGAGCTTCGACTTGCAGTCAACAGGGGTGGTGGCGGGCTTGCAAGACGTCATTCTGGCTTTGTCGACAATCTCAAGGGCATACTTCTGCTGATGCAGGAACAGTGCAGAGGGGGTGCGAGTGACAGAGACGCCGATGAAGTAGCTCAGGGAACCGAGATCAGTCATGGCAAACGTGGGATGGGCGGGAGCGATCATAGAAGCCGAGGAAGTGCCATCAGCCTAGACAGGAGGGATGTAGAGGAGGCTGTGAGCACAGTATCGTCGACGTACAAGAGAAGATAGGCAGTGTCAGACCCCGAGTGGAACACAAAGAGGGAGTGATCAGACTAACTGCCCTGAAACCCAATACCAGTGAGGTACGTGGTGAATCGCTAATACCAGGCGCGAGGCGCCTGTTTTAACCCATAGAGAGACTTACGGAGAAGGTAGACGTGGGATGGGCGAGAGCGATCATAGAAGTCTGGTGGCTGATGCATATAAACAGTCTCCTGAAGGTTGCCGTGAAGGGAGGCATTCTTGACGTCCAGCTGATGGATGGGCCAGTCCTTGGTGAGGGCGATACTCAGAAATGTGCGAATGGTAGCCAGTTTGACGACCGAGCTGAAAGTCTCATCACAGTCAACTCCAACCTCCTGAGACTTGCCATTGACCACCAATCGAGCCTTGCGTCGCTCAAGAGTCCCGTCAGACCTGTACTTATGTTTGAACAACCACTGCAGTTAATGATATTAGTGTTCTGATGCCTTGGAACGAGGTCCCACGTGTCATTTTAATTAAAACACTAAACTCTTCCATCATGGCTGCGTGCCAGTTCGGGTCCTGTAAGGCCTTGTGGGGTGATTTGGGTAGAGGGGATATGTCGGGGGACGGGGTGAGAAGGTTGTATTTGAGGTTAGGTTTGAAGATCCCGGACTGGGACCGGGTCTTCATGGGTCGGGAGGGGGGTGCAAGCGAAGGTGTGGGGGTTAAGGGGAGCCGCCTGCAGGGGGGGGGGGGGGTAGGAGGGCTGCACGAGGTGGTGCGGGGGCTGCGGCGGGCGCCGCCAGGGGGTGGTCCCTCGCAGCATGGTGTGCCGTGGGCACAACATTGTGCTGCGGTCGCGGCCTATCAATCTGGGCGGGGGGCTGGTTGTTTGTAGGTGTAGTTCCGGACGCGGCCTGTTGAAATAGGTGGCGCAGGAGGGGTGGGAAGTCGTCCGAATTGGGTGGTGTAGGGGTTTGGGGACAGCAGGGGTAGGTGGTGTGGCGAATGTGAAGGTTTGTTCGTCAAAAATCACATGGCGCGAGAAGACAACCCGATTGGTATCCAAGCGAAGACAACGATAGCCCCGATGGTGTGGGGAGATGCCCAAGAAAACACATTTGGGGGATCGTGGGGAGAGCTTGTGAGGGGTGGTGGCACTCATGTTGGGGAAACAAAGACATCCAAACACTCTAATGTGATTGTAGGAAGGGTAGCGCTTGTAGAGTGCCAAGGTTGGGATGGAGTTGCCAATGGCTTTGGATAGAAGGATATTGTGGAGATAGGTGGTCATGTGAAGCGCCTCAACCCCAAAGGAGAGGGGAAGAGAGGCGTGATGTAGGAGAGTTCGAGTTTTGTCATTGAGAGTCAGGAGAATGCGTTCCGCTTTGCCATTTTGTGGAGAGGTTTGGGGGCAAGAGAAGCAGAGTGCTATCCCATTTTGTTGACAAAAGGAGCGAACAAAATTGTTGTCAAACTCTCCTCCCATGTCACACTGAATAGCCTTGACGGGCAAATTAAATTGAGTGCGGACTAATGTGTGAAAATTGACAAGATGACTTTGTGTTTCCGATTTGTGGCGTAGAGGAAAAACCCAAACAAAATTAGTGAAATCATCAAGGACAACCAAATAATATCGAAAACCACTAGCACTCGAAATAGGAGATGTCCACAAGTCACAATGTATAATATCAAAAGGTGCAAATGTAATGGAATGGGAAATGCTAAAAGAAAGACGCTTGCTCTTGGCGATTTCACAGGAAGTGCAAACGCCTGAGGCTTTATTACAAGAAATTAAATTGCTAGTGCAGAGACATTGAAGCACGTGGTCGCCAGGATGACCAAGACGAGCGTGCCACAAGTCAGAACCAAGGGCGACGAGGGCGGTGGGGGCGGTGGGAGACATGTGGCGAGCAGTGGTGATAGGGTAGACGTCGCCAAAACTATTGCAGCGCATGATTGGGGTCCCCGTACGAAGATCCTTCACAAGAAAACCAAACGGGTCAAATTGGACAGCCACGTGATTATCGATGGTAAATTGACGAATAGAAATGAGGTTTTTAACAAGGTCAGGGGCAAGTAGGACTTTGTTGAGGCGAAGGGGTGGGGCATTGGGTAGGATTGTATGACCCGAACCGACAATTTTATGAGATTCGCCGTTTCTGACATAGACAGACGGTAAAGTGCTAGAATTAAAAATAGTTTGTAGGTTACCTGGTGCGTTCGCCATGTGAGAAGAGGCCCCGATATCCATATACCAGTTGTCGTCCGGCTGCTGAAGTCCCATGGAGGAGAAAGCGACGGAGAGATTGGTGTGCATGGGGGTTGACGGATGCTGCTGAGAAGCATACATGGACGGGGAAGGGGCAGGACGCGGTGGTTGACGCTGCGTAAAGACCAAGTCCGACGGAGGGTAGCCTGCCCATGTCGGATAGGGGCAGGGCGACGGGGTGGGAGCCCAAGGTTGCTGCTGCTGCGGGTACCAATTGAATGGCGACGCCCGCGGCCGCAGCGTCCGCCGCTGCTGTTGCCGCTTCTCTCGCGGCCTCCGCGCTGTTGGGGTGGTCTGGCCTAGGTTTGGGGGTTAGGGTCCAGTCTGGATTGGGGGACATGATCCGGGGCTAGGAAATCCTTGTATGACACAAGGACCTGGGAAGGAACTTGAGGGTGGCCCTGACGGCTTTCCTCCCTAGAGAGCATGTTGCGAGCCACCATGAAAGTCGGCAGTGGCGAGGTGTTGCTGATCATGCCACCGACGACGTCGAATTTGGTGGAGAGGCCGTTATTGAGTTGAAGGACAAGGCGCTCTTCGCTGACCTTGTGTCCGACGTCGCCAAGTTGGTCGGCGATGGCTTTGATGGCGAGACAGTAGTCGGAGACGGTGGAGAAGCTCTCCTTATGGGTGTTGATGAACTTTTCTTCAAGATCCGCTGCTCTAGCGGATTGATTGTCATGAAAAAGGCCCTTGATACGAAGCCAAACATCCCTGGCGGTGGAGTCGGGTTGGAGGACGGTTATCAGGACATCCTCGGATATGGTGGCATAGATCCATCCAAGAACGATGGAGTCAAGGCGGTCCCAGAGGGTCTTAGGGACATCATTCGGACGGCCAGAACCGTCGATGTGGGCGATGACGTCGTGGCCCTTACAGGTGGTTTGGAAAAGTTCTGCCCATGTGTGGTATTGAACCTTTTTGAGATCAAGGGTTAGGGGAATTTGATTTTTGATATTGGTGACAGATTGGGCGGAGTGAAAGAGGTTTTGTGGCGCTGGTGGAGGGTTAGGGTTGGGTGGAGGGGGGTTAGGGTTGAGCGGGGTTCCATCGTCGATGGTAGCCATCGGAAAAAGGTAGGAGATGGCGGCGGAAGAGAAAAGATGGGAGAAGAGGAAAGGGGGCGGTAGCGGCGGCTATAAGGAGCGGCGGCGGCGGCTTGGTGGGGCGGCGGCTGCTGTGGGTAGCGGCGACGGCAAGGGTGGCGGCGGCGGCTAGGGGAGGCGGCGACGGCAATGGATCGTAGATGTGAAACAAAAAATTAGGGTTTCACACTAGGGCTTGATACCATGTAAGTGTTTGGATAACTGAGTCCTTACGGATCTCAGAGGCCTACTCCTGTATATATATCAATGGGTGAAAACCCTGAGGGTACAATGGTAACTGTACACATATAAATAATATATGCTAACATCTATACCCCTATATCGCGTTCTCTATATACACATCAAATAATTTGTCAGATGCAACATTATAGCAACATTCTACAACGTCGAATCCGACATTGTATTTGGTGGTATAATTGCCTTAGGGAAAACAAATTGGGCGTTGTAACAACGTCGGATTGGACATGGTAGTCTGGAACCCCAACGGGCTCGGTTGGGCTTAGGAATGTCCATTTGGACGTTGTAACAACGTCGAATCCGACGTTCTTACTACGTCCAAATTTTCTCCCAAGACAAAATAATGGTTTGAGCAAAACGTCCGATCCGACGTTATATGCCCAGTAAGGTCAGCAACCCTTATAAAAGGAGATAATGACCGCATTTGAAAATGCAACACAACAATTCCACATTTTCTTTCCTTCCATGGAGCCGGTTACAACTGAACATCACGGATCAAACCCCCGCATTGATTTTGTAATCAAATGGGTTTGATACCCAATGCCCCCGGAGGAGTCCGACCGTGCTTGCCGCAATCCAGAATACAACGACATTCATCCTTGCGCGTTGTTTCGGGTCGAGTGTGAAAATGAGACTCGCATTTCCGCACCCTTGCAGTTCGGATGTGTGTACTACAATCATTTTCATCAGGGCATTCCTAGAGCGCATTACTAGAGGGTTGGAGACCTTCTCCTTCAACCTATTTGGTCATTCTTCCCCGATTTAACCAGACATGACCGCGTTGACATAACTCAACAAGCAGGGATACTTGTGAGGGAAGCAAATATGGAGGTCCGAAGCTTTGCATTCAATGAGTTAAAGATTGAACTCATTCCGAAGATGAATTAAGTTAGCCTAGTCGACTGTTAAAAAAAATTATGTTGTTATCCGTGGTGTATTTGTTTGTTTTATTAACCTTGATGTACATGTGTTATCTAATATATCGTTATCTATGAAGTGAAGCGTTTGCATGTGAATGTTTTATGGAGTACCTAATTCGTAATTGTGGAGTTATAGATACATCAAGTTTAATTACTCCTTACTTGATAATTGGGAGTTACACACACATCAAGATGAAGTTTGTGCTGATGATTATACTGTAGGAAATGCATATACATACTCCATATGAGTATGATTATATTACAGTAGTTTTAGTCTCCAAGCAACAACACACACAAATCCTTCTCCTGATCTCCCCATCAACAACAACACACAAATCACTCTCCCTCCAATATTGTAGATATGGACCTGGTACCTAATTGGTTGGACCAACAATGGATGGGGAGCAACAATGACAATGGGTGTTTGTGAAAAAAAATTATGTTGTCATCAGTGGTTTATTTGTTCGTTTTAGTAACCTTGATGTGTTATTTAATCGTTATCTATGAAGTGAAGCGTTGACATGTGAATGTTTGTTGTTGTCAATAGATAGAAACCATAAAAAGTAATAATGCAAACAAAATGAACTACATAAATAAAGTATAACCACCCAATACAGACTGTATGTCATAAACAAAATAAAATATACCGTATTTAATGAAAAGATCTAATGTAGCTCATGATATACTCGTACATCTGGTCTAGATGAGGATGCCCGACCAATGCTTGAATACCCTAGGTAATCTCGTCCACCCAGGCCTGGCACTCAACATCCTCAGCTGGTCCGATCACGTCGTCTAGGTGCGTAGGCGCAGCCAGTGGATCATCATCTCGTACCACTGTCGTGGGCAACATATGACCTCGATTCTGGGACTGGAACAATGCGAGCTAGGTAGTCGGCTGAGACGCCTCCCTGACAACTCTCGTCCGTCCTCCGGTGACCAGTGACAGGGTAGAATCTGTCAGGGTTCTGTGATGTCCAATGGTAGTGTTGCAGGCCGAACGTCACGATGTAATGCTTCTTCAGGCGAAACGGTCGCTACGCCACGGCGGGAGGGATGATGTCCAATGGGAGCTCCTTCACGCGGCCAAACTGTCGGATCACCCTATCTGGCATGTACGGCTCATAGACGCTACCGAATCTGATGGTGCCTTGATAGATGGAGGAGAGAAATTGACCCGCAAAATCCAGGTCTATGCCAAAAGGCATCCACACGACCTATGTTGTAAAAATGATCTTAGAGAAACAATCTTACTCGACATATGTACCGGGGATGCGCTCAAGTTGTGAGAAACACGTTACATGATCTATGGTCATGCGCTCAAGTTGTGCCCGAAGCTCCCCCTCACACTTGTGCCTCTCCCTGTCGTCCCCCCTCTTTGCCGCCTTTGACGGGTCGAATCATGCCATGTACCGGGGATTAGCCTAATCACTCTTGTCCGGGTGAAGCAGGCCCACAAAACAAGGAAAGTACGACGAGATCATACCTAAACAATATATAAACCATTCGAGCACTTATTATATGTACGCAAATAGAACAACATATTTACCGTATGAAACGTACCCACACTTACCTGCAGCAGCGCAGCACACCCCCATAGACCCACAACCTCGCCTCTCGTGGCCTCCCATAATTCCCAGTAGAGGAGAGCAAGCACTCCTACTCCCCAAGCTAGTGTTCCACCGTGCGGTAAGTCCCAAATTGCAATCCTCTCTCTTCCCCCCACGTGACTGCCCTCCCTCCTCATTGCAACCGCCCGCCGTCGTCCTCCTGGGGGCATCCAACCGCCCCCCAAATTGCAATCGACCAACGCCCATCCCTCCCTCCCTCCCTCTCTGAGATTTTGAATTAGGGTTGTATGATTTGGGTGATTTGAGATCTGTGTGATTTTATATTTTTCTTGGTAAAATTTGTGAATTTTAATGCCTTATTCCAAGACAATACCAAACAACATGCTTTGGTAATGACCAATTCTAATTTTTTATTATGGTTCCGATTTCATTCCCATTCCGATTACTACATTCATACCAAATGGGTCCTAAATGTATTAATTTTATGCATTTGGGTACAAATATTAATTAACAATCGGATAAAATTTTATCTCTAATTACAAATATTTAAAGTTCTTTTCACCGTTAACTATATAATAATTATCAATGTTTAGATGTGAGATGTACTTATAGTTTAAAGTTTACTTACAATTTTTTTTTATACATTTTTTAATATTAAATTTATTAATTTAAAAAAATAGACCGCACAAAAGTGCGGGTACTGAACTAGTTTGATCGCCTAAAAAAGTGTGCTATGGAAGGTGAGCCAAGCTTTACCACGTGGCTCAAAAAGATTATACACGTAGCTCAAAAGGATAATATCATTTTAATCCAAAATATGACATGTATGCAAAAATAACATTATTTTAAACCAGAAAATGTCACGTATGCGAATCGCACCAGACCTCGTTTCAGGCCTCTGTTTTAGTATACTCTATCTCTTTCCTTTTAAGTGACTTTTTCAAGTCATGTACGTAGTTTTAAAACGATAAAAACTATATTAAATATTAATATTTTAATAATATTTTTTTAATAATATTATACTTATCACCAATAAGTATGAGATTATGAAAAAAAAATATTTTAAAAAATCATTATTTCATATAGTTTTTCACACCTTAAAAAACATACATAAATGGTAAAAAGTCAATTGAAATGAAACGCAGTATTATATAGATATATAGATATAGATAGATGTTGATATAGTGATATTTTGATATTTGATTGATTGATGATTGGTTTACACCAACATATTATCGCTATTTAACCAAAAAAAAGCCATTTCAAAGTTGATCTTTCAACTTAATTAATACTTCCTCTGTCCAATAATACATGGGTTTTTAGAGGTAAGTTTTTGTCCAAAAATAGATGGACTTTTATGTTTTCTAGGTAGAAAGTTGTAATGATTTGTATTGATTTGTGTGTTGTTGACTTTTTAAAATAATTTGATTGGTTAAAATGTGTAGTGAGTGTTAAAAAATAATAAAATTTATGTAAAAGTTAGTGCAATAATGATTTTTTTTAAAAGTAAAATGTTTTACTATATTAAAACATGTGTAAAATGTTAAAAACCCATATATTTTAGGACGGAGGGAGTAACATCGTAAACTCTCAACATTTACAATTCCAAACGTGCGGTTTATAAACAATAATAATCAGAGATTTTTTATGATGTTTCTTATGGAATTATAGGTTCCAATCGTCCCGACCACAACCCCCAATCCCAAAATCGCTCGTACTATCACCATTTCAAGTGTGTTCTTCCCGAGTCCTTTAAGCTTCAAGTAGAAAAGGCAAGGCAACACAATAGAGAGTGTTCCGATCAAGAACGAGCCGATAAAAGCCATCACATAGCCAAATAGAGGGACCGCCAATGCAACTGCGGTTGTACTAACCACAAGCGTCGTTCTCACTATAATACTACCCAATCTATTGGTGTGTCCTAACTTGTGGACTTGAACCCTTTCCTCCAATGCAGTTGATATCGGATTGATTACCAACGCGTACTTTGTAAGGGGACCGATCAAAGTTGTGTATATAGCGATGTCCGTACTTAGTTTCTTCATGGGGAGATTTAAAGTCACTTGAGACTTGAGTTGTCCTCCATACATGAGGTACCCGAGAATCGCCATTGATCCATAGCCGATGGCACTTGTCGCAAAGCTCACCACCAATACCTTCAATCAGTTTGTAAAGATATTGAGTTCGGATTTGTATATACATAAGAAGTAGAGATTTTCATCTTTTATTTGTACCTTTGGAAATTTGGTCTTATCTTGCATTGAATTGTAGATTGTCGGAATAACCGCATGACCACCAAAACAAAAGATAAGCAAGCTCATCGCGGTGGGCATATCTTTCAAGTTGAGGAGCACGCCTTTCTCGTGGAACCCGACTCCACCAAAGGCGCCCACCCAGAAGACTGAAACGATGATAACTGCAGTGGCTATGATCCCACCCGCGGAGATGTAAGCTAGCAACCCCAAGCTTCGCAACCAAGTGGTTGGCAAGATGACTAGAGAGGTTACGACTATGAAAACTCTTTTAGCACCAATCCTTTGAGATAGGAAGCCACCGAGTCCGTGTGGAAATAGTTTGGCCAAATTGTCTCCTTCGAGTATAAGCAACTCAACTGCGATCAAGTATAGTTGGAGGTAGAGAAATATCGACACCAACACCCTTCCTTTCATCCCAAAGGCCAGCTCAGCTATGTCGGGGTATGATTTGGTGAGCGGGTTTGCGTCTATGCAACGTTGGAGGAGGATGCCGGTGTAGCAGCAAATAAGTGCGGCGGTGAAGAGGACAGTGAGGCTAATCCAGCCTCCTTGTGAGAGTGCATATGGAGTTGCCAATATACCAACACCTATATATGAGTGTGACCAAGCCATAAGAATTCCAAATTCATATACTATTGTAATATATAAGAAAGGATGAAACTCGTACACATCGACGACTTACCTAAAACGGTGTTGAGTGCATTGAAACAGGTCCGAAGGAAAGTAGTGCCTTTGGGCGATGGTGGTTGTGGTGGTGGTGGATCAAGGACGCCGCTCTCCAACCCATCCATAGTAGGAGATAGAGATGTACTGTGTAGTAGTAGTCCTTGTAGGTGATATATATTGTGAGATTTAAACAAGTAGGAATATTATTCAATCAAAACAATTCAAGTGGGACTAGGTTTATGACTAACTCAGTTGGACTATAGAGCATGACTAAGTCTTGTTTGTTTTCTTGTAGGAAGGAAACTTCTATCAATCATCAATCAGTTGGGAGCTACGTAGGTAAGTTCATTCTCTTTGATTTTTCGTCTTTGATTGTCATTCAACAATTTGAAGTTTCAATGGACTTGTTAAAAACATATTGAGTGAAAATCCATACAAATTTTTAAAATACGGAGTTTTTTTTTTTTTTATAAGGTAATAATTCGAAGGTCAGACAAGTCTGATATCTCAAGAGGCTGACAAAGTCGGCAGACGGCGAACCGTCAAAACATACAAAGACAATAAAAAAAAGGTGCAAATTAGGCAGTGACAAGCAAACAATTCTGGGCGACCAAACAAACCTAATCCAAAAAGTTGGGGACAACTGAGACTACGAACCGAAGCCAAGCGATCGCTGGCCAGCGGTACATCAAGAGTCCCTGTGCGCTGTGGGCAGTGAAGACGAACCTTCAAGGAAATTTCCGGATCATGGAGACGCCTCGATATACACCGCCTCCACCCCAGCCAGACCCGACTCCGAGACGCCAGAGCCCTAACCAAGAAAAGGACCGTCGAGACCAACCAAAAGAGCAGCCAAGAACCACCCAAGAACAACACACCTAAAAACCCTTTCTGGATTTTTGCTCCGACCCTTTCAGGAATTTTATCGAACCCTTTCAGATTATTGGATAAGTAATCAATGTTGTAAAATAGGGAGTATAATTTAAAGGTAAGATGAAATGACAAATTTTTTTGAAGATACATAAAGTGTGAACACTTAAATAGTAAGGAATTAAATTACTTTTAACTCACCATGGAGTTAGTGAAATCTAAATCAATTAAATATAATTTAACGGCTTAGATTTTAGTCCTTGTTTTTAAATTTTTGTTTAGATTTGTTTACCCGCTAAATATTTTTTTTATTAGATAAGAATGTAGACAATGTCAATGTTTATTCGACCACTATCAAATAGAGGTGGCAATCGAATTGACCAGATTGGGTTCATGTTACTCTTTCGGGTTCAGTAATGTCGGATCATGTCCTATTTTGAATATATTGTGTGTTCGGATCAAGTTGGGTAAATTAGAGTCAAAATGGATTTCGAATGGGATCGGGTGGAGTCTAGTCCAAGTCGGGTCGCTATTAGTTTTATTATAAAATGATGAGTGCTTTTTATTTATCTTAGTTGTTGACTACTAAACTTCATTTATTTAATTATATTAGGTCTCGTTATAGTTAAGTCCCATTATTGGTGTGCTTAAAAATGGCCCTTCCCATCGACGTCCCCCACTTAAAAATGATAAAATTAAAGTAATTATAAGAATGAGTCTGGTCTTATTTAGGTTGAGTTCGTAAATGTTTGTATCTATTTATTTGGGCATTAGGTGAGGTTTGGATTTGAATTCTAATTGTGTATGAGGCTAGATTTTTAAATTCAATCAAACCTTAATTCAAGTGGGTTGGGTTAGATTTTGCCACCTCTACCATCAAAGAACACTAGTGTGCATTAGAACTTTAAATTTTGGATTGTCTCGTAAATTGTCAAGAACACAAGGTGATAAAGGTTAGCAATTTCATGAGTCGCTTAATGGACTATTACGTGATTAATCTAAATGATGGCCCAAATGCTAAATCTTGAGCCGGGTCGGATGTTTTGATCCAAACTGTACTAATGGGCCAGTCTCAGCCCAAACCACTATATCACCGTAATGTCGATCTGTACAATATTCAGGTTGAATTGAAACCATAACTGTAAGGCCTTTTTGCATTGATCCTTACTTTTATATTTCTTATGCAATCTTGCAACCTGTTAAATCAAACTTATATTATTCCTTGGATATGATTATTCGGCGTATGCTTGTTTTGAGTAGCATTAGGGGACATAAAAACCGTGAAAATATGTTTGTATTGAAAGATTTAGCTTGTACGAATTCTTTGTTGCATATCCATTTGGATTATATGTAGTTTCTGCCAAAAATGAAAAGGTTGTTAAAGAATCAAGATCTTCATTTTGTCTTCTCAATCTTGTTAGTTTTGGTTTGTTTTTTTTTTGGTCAGAACGAGAGGCGACAGTCTCTAGAGTAAATTAATATCATCGCTTTTGTAACTTTGTATGTTCATTAATAAGTATAGATCGGATTCACCATTCTATAGAAAAATGTAGTTGGCAAGATACAAATGGTTTTTTAATTTGTCTTCAAGAACATGGAAAAATATATCATAACCATAAAATCTAAAATGTGTTCTAAGAAATTAGGTTTGCTTGATTCTACAACCAGAACATCGATGAATTTCATCAAAATCGCGGCAAAAATTGTTGAACTCAACGCAAACAAATCAGCAAAATCAAACCCTCTTTCTTCGATTCCTATCTGGAGAAGGCGAATTCATCTATATTACTCAAAAGCTGTTATAATCATTCCCAAAATATCATGCAAGTATGTAACTGTTTGATAGGGTGATCGCCTCCTATGAAACTCATCTATACACTCCCGCAATATGATAAAAGCATATAGAAGCATTGTAGAGATGATACACATTGTGTTTTGCGCGTAACTCATCCTTTTCATATCCAAAATTTGCTCGAAGAAGCTGATTCCTAGGCCATATCCCTCAATGTTGTGTTATGACCTGTTATGGATAGGATCAGCACCTCTTCGAACCTTTCTTTTGCTTGCTTGGTAGGGATCATACTCCTTGTTTGCAGATTGTGATCGTTCTTCTATGGTTTCCACCTCCTGTGTTAAAGTGACCATTAAAGCGCGACTCTTCATTCCTAGTTGCTTATCTTCTTTGCTTCCATGAAGGATGGTATCTATCCTTCTCATGGCACTAACATTGTATGGCATACCAGCCAAAAGGCCGATAACAAGCAGAAGAATGAGTGCTCTACGAACACTTGACATGGCTTTAGTTTGAGGAGCTTTAGGACCGAAATCTATGAATTTGATGAAGAATGAGCTTGTGTTCCTCTGATTCAATTCCTGTAGACACAATGTGTATTATATGTCTTGAGTTTTCGCCTCCTTCGCTGCACTCATAGCAGAAAAGCAAAGGGAGTTCCTCTCATGCTCTCACTAGGATGTATAAAGGCTCTCTTCCCTTCTGCTAGCTATTACATCCCTGTCAGTTGCCTTATATAGCCCTCTTTCAAGTATCTTCTCAGTACCTCTTCTTGCCATGCTTGCCTCGATGTATGCTTAGGTGTCAACTGCTTGTTGGCTGATTTTTTTTGTCACGTTGTCGATGATCAGTCCTAGCCCTCTTCCACCTTTTGGAATCATTATGTCATTACATTATGATATAGATTATGTTTCTGTTATGTATAATATTTTCCATTCCTTTGCTGCTAAGAAAAGTTGGGGGTTTTGTGGGTATTAAATTTTATAGTTTGAATGTATACAGTACTCTTCTTTCCTTCCTAGAAATACTCCAAGTTGCAAGATTTTTTATCCCACTGAGAGATGTGGATACTTTTGAATTCTAAGCGCCTTAATCTATGGACTAAAAAATAAGTTGTTGGATTGTACAGTGGTGTTGAATCCCTTGGTTTCTTTTGCTGAATGTGTTTGTATCATGCTTTTAATTTCTCCTTTTCCCTTAATTTGTCATTGTTTTCTTTCCCTTTAATACTACATATTATATATAAGGTTTATCCATCCAAACTCTCCCTTTCCCTTTAATCCTTGTTCTTTCCCTTTAAAGGCGAATGCAAAAACAGATGCATCTAGGAACATTCCAAAGCACAACTCTGAAAGGGGACTTGGTCATAAATCAAATGGTCCAGCTAGTTAGTTTAGGTAATGTAACATCAGCTCATTATTATGTGTTAGTTGCTTTCCTCTTATTGTGTATATACAGCCTTTTTCTTTTCGGACCAAGGCTTTCTCGTATATTGATCCTTCCTAGTTGAAGGGTTTAATGGCACTCGGTGACAACATTAATCTTTGTTTTGGACTTGTCATCCCTTCAAGACCTGGTCGATCTTACGCCTTCTCTTATTGAGAACTCGGGGTCTCTTCTGTTCAATGCAAGCTGGTATTAGTAAGAGTAAAATTCATGGTTTGCTATTTTTATAGATTAATTGTGTTGATTACCTCTGAGTTAAGCAAAGTGTAAACTGTTGCCAGATATATACTACCAAAAGGCTAGATGGGACTTGTCACCACATCCATGATATGAGGTTAGGGTATATTAGTTGCAAGCCGGCCTATTGTACTAATTAAGATACTTGTTCTATTCTAATTTAGGCTTTAGCTAAAGCAATCAGAATCTGGGGATAGGGCCGGGGAGGCTTAATCCTTTGATATCAGATAAAAGTATGTTTTCTTATGATGAGAAACTTAAAAGATAAAGAGATGTTGTTGGCTTGTGGCTTTATCTTTATAGATTCTCTCTTGGCTTTGGTCCTAAAAAATTGGCCTTTTGAACACTTTAGTTTGAATGGAAATAAGCCTTCAAAGAAATATCCCAATAGATTTTATGTATGACCAACCTTTGGTGGTCATTTATTGGTGCCATCGTTCATGTTCTTACCTTGGATGTTGGCGGGAGTTCTTATCGACACACATTATAATTATATACATTATAAGATCCTTATCGGAGGTATGGAGTTTAGTATCAGCTCCTTGTAAGCACCACACATTGCACTAAGGGTGTGTTTGAAAGTGTCTTCTAAGAGGTTTTCAGAGGTGGAAAAAAAAAGGAAGCTCTTCTCCTCCATGTTTGGATGCATCTTTGGCCGGAGGTTATGGAGTTGGAGGTGGAGTTTAATTTTTCTGATTTTGGAAGCTGGGGAGGGTAGCTTTGGAGAGTTTATTTAGTAGGTGCTCCAATTTGTTCCCCTTTTTCCCTCATTTTTTCACACATTCCTCCCCAAAGCTTTGGGTATTTTAGACATTTTGCCATAAATACAACTTCCAAACCTTATAACCATCAAATATCATTCATCTTTTTTTACAAGGTTATTTTTTTTAAAAAAAATCTCCACCTCCCACATGCCCATAATACACAAAATAAACTCCATCTCCTAAAAAATACCCAACTCCTAAAAAAAATCCCGTTTTTGCCAAACACACGCTAATTAGACCCTTTTGTGTATACTTTATGTGCATTGCAATGAAGTTAATTTGGCCATGAAAGTATATATAGAAAGAAATCTATGATTAAGTACTTATATGATCTAAACCAAAAGCAATTAACATATTCATTAAAGTGCAACCCTAGCTTCTTTGATGGTGGGGAAAAATTCAATGCAATAGGAGTTGGAGCCAAGAACCCATTTTTCTAAAGTGTTTTCTAAACTTGGTGAGTTTTCTGCCATGTATTATATATGTGCTTAGTTTTGAATGCTTGAAATCTATATTTGATGATGCTTGTGATGTGTTTGGGCATATTTGGGTGGACTTCCGTGGAAGTATACATCTTGGTAGTCCCAACACTAGGAAATGTAGTGTGTTATGCTGGGTAGTTGTTACAATTTTTCGGATTAGCTAATGTCCTTATAAAATTATGATATTTTATTATGTTATGCTCTATCATGTTTGGGAGCTTCTGTAATTTTTGCGGAAATTTTAAAGATGTTTTAATGTACAAAATGATTTTTTCAAACTCAGGTTGTGATATTGGAATTCCTTTCATTGTTTGTTCTTGGGAGGATACTATGATGTAACGGTGTGAGTGTGAGGGTACAGAGTAAGGATTGTGTATTGTAGCTCTAGGAGATTACCTCCTTCCTAACTAACTCATCCACACTATAAATAAGGGATGAGCCACATTACTGTAATCAATTCAATGAAACTCACAGACACATTGTTGAACAAAAGCTCTCTCTCTAGTTCTTCAATGTCCGATCATACAGTCCATAGATTTCTGTATGTTATCATGGTATCAGAGCAGGAGAAGCTCTGAATCTCGCTTCCGCACCATCAATTCATCTGTCTTCGTCTTCAATTACTGTCTGCTTCAAAGATTGCTCCTTCAGTGTTCGTGTGTTCAAGAAAATGGCGGAACGAACTGGAGAGCGTCGTCGTGATCAGATCACAGCATCCGATCTGCAAAATCCTCTTTTCATTCATCCTTCGGATAACTCAGGTATGATAGTCTCTACGATAAAGCTTACTGGAGATAACTATCGACGTTGGAAGAAATCGATGGTTAAGGCTTTGTCTGTTAAGAGTAAACTGTGGTTAGTTGAAGGTGTTGATCTTAGAAATGAAGAAAATGGATTACAATGGATTAGGTGTAATGATATGGTATGCTCTTGGATCCTCAACACAGTGTCAACTGAGATCTATAACACATTAGATGAATACGACACTGCTAGGGAAATGTGGAAGGATCTTGAGGAGAGCTATGGCCAAAAGAATGCACCGTTGATCTTTCAGATTAAGAAAGAAATCCAAAATTGTGATCAAAAGAATCTGTCGCTTACTTATTTCTTTACGAAATTGAAGGGATTGTGGCAAAAATTGAGTGTAGTTGCTACTCCATTGATTTGCAAATGTGGGAAATGTGAATGTGATTTACAGAAGCATATTGAAGAAGCAGATCATGAGGACAAACTAATGAAATTTCTCATGGGACTGAATGAGAATTTCGATATTGCCCGTCGTCAGATCTTGATGAGCACTCCTCTCCCATCTGTTAGCACTACATACTCCTTGTTGATGCAAGGAGAAATGGGGTCAAAGGCTTCCACTTCTCTCTCTCTCTGAGATGACTGCGATGATGGCAAAGCAAGGGACCACCTCCAACACTTCCCAGAGTGAAGACACCAAGCGCAAAGAGAAGTGTGCTCATTGTGGTGGGAACCACAAGCTAGAAAGGTGTTGGGAATTGATTGGTTATCCGAGCTGGCATCCCAAGAGTAAAGACAATCCTCAAGCTCCACGTTTTGATGATCAGATGAGGTATGATAAGAGCTCTGAAAAGAAGAAGGGGAACCAGAAACAACACTCCACCAAAGCAAATTCGGTGGCTTCTTCATCTGTGCAAGACTTTATTCAAGCTCAGACCTCCAACAAGGGATCTCTGTCTGCAGATCATCACAAACTGGTTGCCAACTTCATTCAATTCCTTGAGCAGTCCATCACCCCAAGTCAGGAGTCTAACCTTGCAGGTACTCTGTGTTTAAATACTTTCAGAACCAGAAATTTGTGGATCATGGATAGTGGGGCAACTGACCACATAACCTGTGATTTATCCATTCTTGATCAACCTAAACCTACACCAAATACTTACATTCATCTACCTGATGGTAACATGCATCCTATTACACATATTGGTAACCTCAAGTTACCTCACTTTACCTTTACAAATGTTCTATGCATCCCTGCCTTTCACTTCAATCTATTGTCCCTTCCTTAGTCCTTAGCAGACTATGTTCCATCACCTGTTCCCATCACATTTGACCATGCTCCTGCACCTGCTGTACCCATTAGACAATCCTCTCGATCCCATAAACCACCAACCTGGATGAGAGATTATGTTGGAACGGCTGTCACAGTGCCATCTTCTTCTTCATCATCCTCTGCATCTCAGGTTCATCAGTATCCTATCTCTGCTTTTCTTTCTTATACACAGTGCTCACCCTGTTATCAAACCTTTGTTGCAAATGTTGCCCCTATACTGAACCCAAATCTGTCAAGAAAGCTATACAGGACCCGGCTTGGTGTGATGCCATGATCTTGGAGTTAGATGCTCTTGAACGGACGGGTACTTGGGAGCCTGTCCCCTTACCAGCAAATCAGTCTCTGGTCACTTGTAAGTGGCTCTTCAAATTGAAGTTTAAGTCTGATGGGACTTTGGACAGACACAAAGCTCACCTAGTGGCTCGAGGGTTCACTCAGATTGAGGGCATAGATTATAGTGAAACCTTTGCCCCGGTTGCTCGAATGATTTCAGTTAGAGCTCTTCTTCCTGTTGCAGCTGCTAAGGGATGGGCAATATCTCAAATGGATGTAACAAACGCCTTCCTTCATGGGGACTTAGACGAAGAGGTGTTCATGACCTTTCCACCAGAATACAAATTCTTGAAGAATTACAAGTCCTCAGGATCTATGACATCCACTGCATCAACACCTCTAGTGTGCAAATTGAAGAAATCACTCTATGGGTTAAAACAGGCTCCTAGGCAATGGTTCCTGAAATTCTCCCAGGTGGTTCTAGATGCAGGGTTTGTGCAATCTCACTCAGATTATTCTCTCTTTACTCGAGCTGCAAAGGGGTCTTTCACTGATCTCCTAGTGTATGTTGATGACATGATCACCACTGGGGATTGTTCTCAGGCAATTCAGTCTCTCAAAGACCATCCGCACATGCACTTTCTAATCAAGGATCTAGGGCCTATTCGGTATTTTCTAGGGATTGAAGTTGAGCACTCGAGTGCTGGGTTTCACCTCAACCAGAGAAAGTATACTATGGATTTATTAACTGAAGCAGGCATGGAAAATTCCAAACCATTGCTTACACCTTTAGATGTGCATCACAAGCTTTCAAGTGAGGGGGAGCTCCTCTCAGACCCGGTTCAGTATCGCCGGATTGTAGGAAAGCTAATCTACTTGACAATAACAAGACCTGACATCACATACTCGGTTCAGGTGCTCAGTCAATTTGTCCAAAATCCAACCACTGATCATTGGGTGGGGGCTAAGCATCTTCTTCGCTATCTCAAATCAACACCTGGCCAAGGTCTCCTCTTGAGCAGCACGTCCTCTCTACATCTTCGAGCCTACTGTGATGCAGATTTGCAGGCGTGTCCCATGACACGGAGATCATTGACAGGATTTTGCATCTTCCTTGGTAATTCCCTCATCTCCTGGTGTACCAAGAAGAAAGGATTTGTTGCAATGTCTACAACAGAATCAGAATATCGGGCAATGGAAGCAACATGTTGTGAAATTACTTGGTTGATCAGGTTATTCAAGGATCTTCAGGTTCATATGCCATCACCAGTTGCTCTGTACTGTGATAATCAGGCAGCGTTGCACATAGCTCGGAATCCTATATTCCACGAGCGTACTAAGCACATAGAGGCGGACTGTCACTTCGTTCGCGACACGGTTCAACGAAAGGAGATCAATACAAGCTATGTCTCTACTTCTGAACAACCAGTAGACCTCTTAACCAAGACTCTATCTGTAGATAGAATGTCCACACTTTTAGTCAAGCTAGGAGTCGAGAATCGATTCTCCCACTCTTAGCTTGAGGGGGAGTGATGTAACAGTGTGAGTGTGTGCAATGTAACAGTGTGAGTGTGAGGGTACAGAGTAAGGATTGTGTATTGTAGCTCTAGGAGATTACCTCATACCTAACTAACTCATCCACACTATAAATAAGGGATGAGCCACATTCCTGTAATCAATTCAATGAAACTCAGAGACACATTGTTGAACAAAAGCTCTCTCTCTAGTTCTTCAATGTCCGATCATACAGTCCATAGATTTCTGTATGTCATCATACTACTTGAGTTTTTATGATAAAATTATGTGTAATATCAATCTCTAAAGTAGACTTCTGGATCGACAATATTGTTGTTGAGAGTTTTAGCAATAACCTTATGAATGATAAGGAATTTGGGTTGAATGTATACACTGATTGTTGAAAGAGGAACATCTTAGACACATTTCTGTGAAAATTATTAAGGGATTTTTCCAAAATCTATTAATGATATTCAAGACTCTAAATTGTATTTACTTTTATGGAAAATGCGGTAAAAATGGGACATGTGTGCATTAGAGTTTCAAAGATTTTATGTCTGATTTTTTAACTAAGCCTATAATTTGAGAGAAACCGAGAAGTTGCTTGTATATGAGTGCGATTGAATCTTATGCTTGGTTTATGTTAATATTTTAGGCATTGTGTGACTTGATCCTTCAAAGACCTCAGGCGAGGTAAGTTCTCTGTGACCCACTCATGACATCGGACTCTCATGCCTCAATGTTATATAGTATGCTAGGTGTATAACATGTAGTAGCATGTTTAGGAACTGCACTAATAACTGAGCATATGTTTTCTCTTTGCGTTTGGTAGAACGATCATTATGTGAGTCTAGGAGTCTTTGCTAGGGTCATGAGATCATTCGTGCTCCATATCGTTTCGGTCCCCAATCGAGTCAATGAATTGAAATGAGATGAGAATTGATGAGCATGCGGGCGCTCCACTAGGTCGGGGCTCAACGTATCATAAGCCCATTTGTGTAGTGTAGGATAGATGATGAAATGAAATGAGATGAGAACCGAGCCTGCGGGTGCTGCATTAGATCGAAGCTCAGCGTATAACGAGCCCATTGGTGTAGTGTAGGACTAGAAGGATATGCCACTTGACATTCTTTGTGGGCCCATTTATCGCATTTTTTTATATCCTGTCATCAACATGCTTGTGTGTTTTAAATTTTCTACCGCATTAGACATGATTATTAGGATTATGAGGTATATTATGTAGCCCTCAGTTGTGTCTTCAACACACACATGATGTGGCTCGACGATTGACCCCGTGGTTAGTTTTAGATACCCCACACCCTTCTGATGCTTGCTGATGTGCTTCTATGACATGCTTCTATGACAGGGTTCGGGCCTTGGTGCTAGAGTGAGCTTGAGAGATTGACTCTACAACTGGTTATTTATGCACACTTTATCTACTGTTTTGGTTTTGACCCAACACTGTCTTGGCGAATACTTGTATGCTTTTCTTTAGGTTGCATTCTGCTTTTTGGATTTCTAAGAACCGTTTTGCAAGTAGTGACATTAGGACAGGTACTGGTGCGAAAGTACCAAGTCCTTAATGGACTTCGATCGTTTTAGAGTATGAAATCTCTTCTTTCGAAATTAACTCTTTGTTTTTAAAAAACAACTTGTATTTGGATTGCAAGATCTATCTGATAGTAATCCTAACTTCTAAATGTAACCCGGGTTTTATAATCTGCAAGGAGTTTGGATTTTTCATATGCAATTTACTTAAACCATATGAATCATATTGACCTCAGAAACTTAATCACAATACATGTTCAACTTTTATCTAGTAGACTCGTTTTTGTTTCAGTAGGCTCACAAACTATCCTCCTGTTGTGAGCTGAATCTGCCATGTTTTACAGTAACTTTTATATCGATTTCTGTATACATTGCATTCATTTGGGCTAAGATAGTACAGAACCTATGTAGTTTATGTTTATTTGCCAAATTATGGAATCTACACCAGTTTCTGTTCAATTCGCAGAATTCGAGGCGTTTTACAGCAATTCTACAGAAATTCAGAAAAGCTCGGAAAACCACTACAGAAGTCCAAGGTCAAAGAAGCAGCGGAACCAGTCGAATCGAGCCGAGAACCAGACTCCTCGATCTCGAGTAGACCTTACTCGATCTCGACGAGCATGTCCGAGCAACCTTGGTCGAGCAAGCCTGATCGAGAGAGCTGAGTCAACCCGACTTCCGGACCCAACTCGATCTCGACAAGCCCTAGTCGAGATCGACGAAGCCCAGACACCACACCCGGAGTCGACAAGGAGAGGAGCTGCCCGAGAAGCCGAGGACGAGAAGCCGAGCAACCCTACTCGATCTCGACGAACCCTTGGTCGAGATCGACGAGCCCAGGAACCCAGGTCCGAGCCTGTCGAGCAGAGCTAGCCGGGAAGTCCAGTCGACGATGAATCCTACTCGAAGTCGACGAGCCCTTGTCGAGGTCGAGTAGCCCAGTTTCCAGAAACGCGTCGACGAAGACCTGTCCGAGTAGAGTTGGGATTCCTTGGGGCCGAAGGAGGAAGATTCTATCCAAATCCATCAAGTTCTATCTATGGAAGACGCAATCTATCAAGACATGAAGACTTACCTATTTAGATTTATCTTTTTCCTTTTAGATTTATTTCCTTAAAGCATTTTATTTATCATTAAAGCTTTAGATATAAATTTAGATAGAGATAGAAGATTCTATCCTTGGCTAGCAAGGATTAGAAGGCTATAAATAAAGCCCTAGGGGCTCAGTTTTATTCATTCCAATTCAGAGACACAGTTCCACAGAGAAGTTTAGGAGTTCTAAGGTTTTTAGGGTTTTGGCTTTCTGCGAAAGTTGATTGCCAGGATTGTAAAGGCTTTGAATTTAGTTTATGCAATTTAGTTCTTTTCATCAATCAATGTCTGTTATTGCAATGAGGCGTGAGTAGTCCACCCACTTCTGGGGCTGGGGTGAGCCCGACGGTGGCCATGTGAGATGACGCAGTAAAGGTCAGATCTTTTTATGCAATTCGTCTTCTATCCCTATGAGCATGATTCTTTTGCGAGAGTTGAAGGTGATCCTTGTTTGTGTTATTGAAGCGAAAGTGATCTTAATGTAACTTGGATTAATTATGTGAAAAGGGTTAGTAACAATTAGGGTTTATGCGAAAGCCTCTATTTGCCTATTTGTTAATAACGAAAGTTATTTGATGGAAAACATGATCTTTTATGCCTTTATGTGTTACTTTGCATGGTTATCGTTGTGGTGTTGAAACCCTAGTCTTGGAAGTCTTTTAGCATATTGAGTTTATTTATGTCGAAAATCTGAGTTCTGTGTTTAATTCTGCAAATTTAAGTTTTCTGCATTCTTGTCGATACAGAGGAAGGTTTGTCGAGATCGAGTACTACCCTTGTCGATCTCGAGTAGGACTTGTCTAGGTCGAGTTGAACTTTTCTCTGTTGTCGTCGATTTTCTGTTTTCTGTCGACTGCTGTGGTCGATCTCGAGTAGCTGTTTGTCGAGATCGACGAGCCCTTTACCTTTGCTTTTATTTGCTGCTTTGCCTTGTCTTTTCTGTCTTTTGCTTTGTTCTTTGCGTTTGTTTGTTCTTTTCTGTTTTATTTCTGTTTCTCCCTTTCCTTTCTGTTTCTGTCTTTCTGCCGATGTGTCTGTGAGAATTACAGCTACCTGGGAACTGCTGACGTGCTTCCTCGTGGATTCGATCCTGACAACCTTCTACTACAACGGGAGGAAGTCTTGTATTAATTTGCTGAGACAGGGAAGTCAGTTTGAACTTTATTTCATATTTATTTCATACTTGACCATCCTCCTGCAACAACAAAATTGGCGTCGTTGCCGGGGAAGCTATCAATCGCGCCTTAGGTAGTCAGTTCTCACTGTTTCTTTGAGTTACTTTTCAGGTGTATGCGTTGTTCTGGTCAAACACTTGAGTTTGACAGCTTAGACGAACCGGAGCGCTACCTACACATCCACTCTAAACTCAAAAGGATCATGGCGGCCGCTGAAACACAGGAACAGCTGATCGCTAGGCTTACCAGGGAATTAGCCGCTAAGGATGTTGCTATCACCACTGAGAAAGCAGCAAGGGAACAAGCACAGGCTGAGCTTGCCCAATATCCAACCACGACAGAGGACTATATGCACCCAACTCTCGTCGTGTCTGAATCGGCGATTCTTATCCCTGATAATTCTTTTGAAATTCGCACTCAGTTTCTCATAGAGCTTAAAAATAATGCCTTTTATGGTAGATTTAATGAGTGTCCTCTTGAACATATTACAAACTTTGCTGACATGTGCCGTACTCTTGCTGAAGGTACAACCTTGGAATATGTCAAGATGAAAGCTTTTCGTTGGTCTCTCGCTGGGCCTGCACTGAAATGGCTGGAAGGGCTGAAACCAAAATCACTCACAACCTGGGCCCAAGTAGAGCAAGAGTTCCTAAACAAATTCTTCCCACCCGCCAAAACAGCACATCTCCGCCAGAAAATCATCGCCTTCAGACAGAAGCAAGGGGAACCGCTGGCAAAGGCATGAGAGCGCTATAAGGAACTTCTGCGATCTTGCCCTACTCATGGACAGCCACCCTACGTCATTCAGGAGATCTTCTTCAACTCTCTTGATCAAGTCACTAAGGACAGAATCAACCATTATACTCGCTATGAGTATCTGACAATGCCGCCAAGTGACGCATGGGGAGTGCTAGAGAAGCTCACTACCTACGACAACAAGTATGGGTCTACTGCAACCTATGAAGAGAACCCATACGCTAGGCCAGCACCATCCATGCCCCTATATGATCCCCCTAAGGAGATTGATCCAGACGTTAGGGAGCAATACTAAAGAGATCAGAACAAAAAACTCATCAAGCAAGTTAAGTATCTCTCTGTCAACCAGCCTTGCATTGAATGCGGGTCGCAGCGGCACACCACCCCTGAGTGCCCACACACAGAGCAAGTCAGGATGGCAGAGCACTATGAGGAGGCGGCTTACGCAGGGGGTCCCAATCGCTATATGGGGGACCAAAGGTTTCAGCAACCACAATGGAACCAAGGTGTCCCTAGGAACCCCCCGCCCTACAGAGCTCCAGGACATCCGGAAAGGGAGCAGAAAAAGGATGATATACAGACAGTCCTGGAGGAAATACGGAGGAACCACTCAGAAACTAGGCAATCTTTCAACTCCGTCTATACTCAGATGCAAGGTGTCAACTCTAGGCTTGGGGAAATTGATATCTGGCGGAAATCAGTTGATACACAGATTGGTCAGCTAGCAGCAGGAATCCCCAGACAGTCCGGTTCGCTCCCTGGATCTTCAGAACCAAATCCTAAGGGAAAGACTAGACACATCGCTGCTATAAAACTCAGAAGCGGCCATCAACTACAAGAGCCAGAGCTCGGAAAGCAGCAGGACAACGAAGAACAGCTAGTCGACCAAGGCCTAGTAGATCTCGACAAGGGCCTACTCGACCTCGAGGAGAACCTGCAAAGATCTTCGTCTGCACCGCAGAGCAACTCGACTACGCCCAACCTGGTCGATGTCGACAAGACTGTAGTCGATGTCGAGGAGCCCCTGGTCGACATAGAGCAGCCTGCAGCACCTCCGACATCTGTTCTGGCTCCGACTCAAAAAAAGAAGCTGCCTTTCCCCACAAAATCTCTAAAGGACCCGGCAGAAAAGAAATTTCAGCGCTTCATCAAGATGCTTCAGAAACTCAACGTCACCATCCCCTTCACAGAAGCTCTCAATGAAATGCCATCTTATGTCAAGTTCCTGAAGGAGATTCAGAGCAAAAAGCGCTCGATGGCTGAAATCACAGAGGAGTGCAGCCACTTGGACATACTGGAAAAGAGGCCGGATCCAGGTAAGTTTGCTATAACTATTGGATTTGGTCCATACAAAATTAATGCTTTATGTGATCTTGGAGCTAGTGTGAGTATAATGCCTTTAACAATTTGGTCCAAGATTAAGATAGGTGCCTTAGAGCCTGTGGATGCTAGACTTTACATGGCCAACAACACGGTGGTCATTCCAACAGGCATGGTGGATAACGTGCCAGTACAAGTAGGTAAATTCTTTGTCCCTGCTGATTTTCTAGTTGTTGATATGCAAGAAGATCCTGCTTGTCCAATTATTTTAGGAAGACCATTCTTGGCGACGGTGGATGCCAACATAAGCGTAAGGAAAGGAGTGCTCACCTTCAACATCAGCGATGAGGTAATTGAGTATTCCTTTAATAAAACTGAAAGGCATACAGGTCCAATGGAAGAGGTCAAATCTATCTCAGCTGGCTACATCACCTGCGGGGAACCCAAGGTCAGAAATATGACCCCTGAGGAGATGGAAAAAAGGGACATGGAGGCCCAGGTGGAGGAGATCATGGCAATCCTCAAAGAAAACACAGATAATCCAATCGACACGGACCAAGGTAAGTCGTTGTGGATTAATTATTTTTCGGATGCCTTGACAGGAGCTAAGTATGGGGTCAAGATCGACCAGACCCTAGTCGATCTCGACCAGACCAAGGAGACTCCACCAGCACCAGCATCGTCGAGCAGCGAACCAGACAAACCAGGCTCGTCGATCTCGACTAGCCTTGTCGAGGTCGACCACCACTCGACGGCCTCGGGTTCATCTCCCTCGACGCTGACTCCACCAGACGGCCAGAGCTCGTCGATCTCGACCACCCTTGTCGATGTCGACCACCACTCGGGGAGCCCAGTTCCTGCTTCCTCGACGCTGAGACCACCAGAGCAAGGATCCTCGTCGATCTCGACCAGCCTTGTCGAGATCGACCACCACCCGGCGCCACCAGATCCGCCTTCCTCGATGAGCAAGCCACCAGGAGCAGAATCCTTGTCGAGATCGAGTAGGCTACTCGAGGTCGACAAGCCATCTTCTTCGTCGACTTCTGCCTCTTCGACCAGAACACCACCAGAAACTGCAGACTCGTCGAGATCGACTAGCCCTAGTCGAGATCGACCAAACACAATTGTCCCCGATTCCGTCTCTGCGAAGGTAAGCCAAGGTATGGATCTTTCTTCTCCTATTTCCATTAAAGATTTATCTATACATGGGAGAGGTTTGCCTTGGTATGTGCGCTTATGTAGGATTTCCAATGATGAGCCTAAGGAGTATGAAGTTGGAGACAAGCTCTATGTCTCTAAATCAAAGGATCATTGGTTTCCCAATAAATTCAACAAGAAGCGGATGGGACCTTTCGTGGTGAACAAGATCCATTCTGGAGGATTACAGCTGATGGACAAGAATGGAGTCTTATTTGAGGCCCAAGCTACATGGGCCCTGCAGATACCACCTTGAGCATAAATGGAAAGTCGGCCTAGCGACTATAAAATCTAGAGCATGTACATAGACTTTTTAGGACTTTTGAGACTTTGTTGTTTTTGTTTTTGGTTTTGAACATTTCTTTGGTTTTTGTTGTTTCTATTATGGGTATATGTCTTCTACTTTTCAGGTCCATGGATAGAACCAAGCTACATTCAAACTCGGCCAGGAGGTGCTTCCATTCGAAAATATGAGGCTCTGCACATCTGTCTAGTGAGTTTCTTTCTTTACCCTTGTTTTTATGCAGTGAGGACACTGTAATGTTTAAGTATGGGGTGGGGGAAGGGCTTACTTCATGCATATTGATCATATTTGACATTACTTGTGCATTATTTCTTTGAGGGGGAGTGATGTAACAGTGTGAGTGTGTGCAATGTAACAGTGTGAGTGTGAGGGTACAGAGTAAGGATTGTGTATTGTAGCTCTAGGAGATTACCTCATACCTAACTAACTCATCCACACTATAAATAAGGGATGAGCCACATTCCTGTAATCAATTCAATGAAACTCAGAGACACATTGTTGAACAAAAGCTCTCTCTAGTTCTTCAATGTCCGATCATACAGTCCATAGATTTCTGTATGTCATCATACTACTTGAGTTTTTATGATAAAATTATGTGTAATATCAATCTCTAAAGCAGACTTCTGGATCGACAATATTGTTGTTGAGAGTTTTAGCAATAACCTTATGAATGATAAGGAATTTGGGTTGAAAGTATACACTGATTGTTGAAAGAGGAACATCTTAGACACAATTCTGTGAAAATTATTAAGGGATTTTTCCAAAATCTATTAATGATATTCAAGACTCTAAATTGTATTTACTTTTATGGAAAATGCGGTAAAAATGGGACATGTGTGCATTAGAGTTTCAAAGATTTTATGTCTGATTTTTTAACTAAGCCTATAATTTGAGAGAAACCGAGAAGTTGCTTGTATATGAGTGCGATTGAATCTTATGCTTGGTTTATGTTAATATTTTAGGCATTGTGTGACTTGATCCTTCAAAGACCTCAGGCGAGATAAGTTCTCTGTGACCCACTCATGACATCGGACTCTCATGCCTCAATGTTATATAGTATGCTAGGTGTATAACATGTAGTAGCATGTTTAGGAACTGCACTAATAACTGAGCATATGTTTTCTCTTTGCGTTTGGTAGAACGATCATTATGTGAGTCTAGGAGTCTTTGCTAGGGTCATGAGATCATTCGTGCTCCATATCGTTTCGGTCCCCAATCGAGTCAATGAATTGAAATGAGATGAGAATTGATGAGCATGCGGGCGCTCCACTAGGTCGGGGCTCAACGTATCATAAGCCCATTTGTGTAGTGTAGGATAGATGATGAAATGAAATGAGATGAGAACCGAGCCTGCGGGTGCTGCATTAGATCGAAGCTCAGCGTATAACGAGCCCATTGGTGTAGTGTAGGACTAGAAGGATATGCCACTTGACATTCTTTGTGGGCCCATTTATCGCATTTTTTTATATCCTGTCATCAACATGCTTGTGTGTTTTAAATTTTCTACCGCATTAGACATGATTATTAGGATTATGAGGTATATTATGTAGCCCTCAGTTGTGTCTTCAACACACACATGATGTGGCTCGACGATTGACCCCGTGGTTAGTTTTAGATACCCCACACCCTTCTGATGCTTGCTGATGTGCTTCTATGACATGCTTCTATGACAGGGTTCGGGCCTTGGTGCTAGAGTGAGCTTGAGAGATTGACTCTACAACTGGTTATTTATGCACACTTTATCTACTGTTTTGGTTTTGACCCAACACTGTCTTGGCGAATACTTGTATGCTTTTCTTTAGGTTGCATTCTGCTTTTTGGATTTCTAAGAACCGTTTTGCAAGTAGTGACATTAGGACAGGTACTGGTGCGAAAGTACCAAGTCCTTAATGGACTTCGATCGTTTTAGAGTATGAAATCTCTTCTTTCGAAATTAACTCTTTGTTTTTAAAAAACAACTTGTATTTGGATTGCAAGATCTATCTGATAGTAATCCTAACTTCTAAATGTAACCCGGGTTTTATAATCTGCAAGGAGTTTGGATTTTTCATATGCAATTTACTTAAACCATATGAATCATATTGACCTCAGAAACTTAATCACAATACATGTTCAACTTTTATCTAGTAGACTCGTTTTTGTTTCAGTAGGCTCACAAACTATCCTCCTGTTGTGAGCTGAATCTGCCATGTTTTACAGTAACTTTTATATCGATTTCTGTATACATTGCATTCATTTGGGCTAAGATAGTACAGAACCTATGTAGTTTATGTTTATTTGCCAAATTATGGAATCTACACCAGTTTCTGTTCAATTCGCAGAATTCGAGGCGTTTTACAGCAATTCTACAGAAATTCAGAAAAGCTCGGAAAACCACTACAGAAGTCCAAGGTCAAAGAAGCAGCGGAACCAGTCGAATCGAGCCGAGAACCAGACTCCTCGATCTCGAGTAGACCTTACTCGATCTCGACGAGCATGTCCGAGCAACCTTGGTCGAGCAAGCCTGATCGAGAGAGCTGAGTCAACCCGACTTCCGGACCCAACTCGATCTCGACAAGCCCTAGTCGAGATCGACGAAGCCCAGACACCACACCCGGAGTCGACAAGGAGAGGAGCTGCCCGAGAAGCCGAGGACGAGAAGCCGAGCAACCCTACTCGATCTCGACGAACCCTTGGTCGAGATCGACGAGCCCAGGAACCCAGGTCCGAGCCTGTCGAGCAGAGCTAGCCGGGAAGTCCAGTCGACGATGAATCCTACTCGAAGTCGACGAGCCCTTGTCGAGGTCGAGTAGCCCAGTTTCCAGAAACGCGTCGACGAAGACCTGTCCGAGTAGAGTTGGGATTCCTTGGGGCCGAAGGAGGAAGATTCTATCCAAATCCATCAAGTTCTATCTATGGAAGACGCAATCTATCAAGACATGAAGACTTACCTATTTAGATTTATCTTTTTCCTTTTAGATTTATTTCCTTAAAGCATTTTATTTATCATTAAAGCTTTAGATATAAATTTAGATAGAGATAGAAGATTCTATCCTTGGCTAGCAAGGATTAGAAGGCTATAAATAAAGCCCTAGGGGCTCAGTTTTATTCATTCCAATTCAGAGACACAGTTCCACAGAGAAGTTTAGGAGTTCTAAGGTTTTTAGGGTTTTGGCTTTCTGCGAAAGTTGATTGCCAGGATTGTAAAGGCTTTGAATTTAGTTTATGCAATTTAGTTCTTTTCATCAATCAATGTCTGTTATTGCAATGAGGCGTGAGTAGTCCACCCACTTCTGGGGCTGGGGTGAGCCCGACGGTGGCCATGTGAGATGACGCAGTAAAGGTCAGATCTTTTTATGCAATTCGTCTTCTATCCCTATGAGCATGATTCTTTTGCGAGAGTTGAAGGTGATCCTTGTTTGTGTTATTGAAGCGAAAGTGATCTTAATGCAACTTGGATTAATTATGTGAAAAGGGTTAGTAACAATTAGGGTTTATGCGAAAGCCTCTATTTGCCTATTTGTTAATAACGAAAGTTATTTGATGGAAAACATGATCTTTTATGCCTTTATGTGTTACTTTGCATGGTTATCGTTGTGGTGTTGAAACCCTAGTCTTGGAAGTCTTTTAGCATATTGAGTTTATTTATGTCGAAAATCTGAGTTCTGTGTTTAATTCTGCAAATTTAAGTTTTCTGCATTCTTGTCGAGATCGAGTACTACCCTTGTCGATCTCGAGTAGGACTTGTCTAGGTCGAGTTGAACTTTTCTCTGTTGTCGTCGATTTTCTGTTTTCTGTCGACTGCTGTGGTCGATCTCCAGTAGCTGTTTGTCGAGATCGACGAGCCCTTTGCCTTTGCTTTTATTTGCTGCTTTGCCTTGTCTTTTCTGTCTTTTGCTTTGTTCTTTGCGTTTGTTTGTTCTTTTCTGTTTTATTTCTGTTTCTCCTTTTCCTTTCTGTTTCTGTCTTTCTGCTGCTGTGTCTGTGAGAATTACAGCTACCTGGGAACTGCTGACGTGCTTCCTCGTGGATTCGATCCTGACAACCTTCTACTACAACGGGAGGAAGTCTTGTATTAATTTGCTGAGACAGGGAAGTCAGTTTGAACTTTATTTCATATTTATTTCATACTTGACCATCCTCCTGCAACAACACCTCCTCCAAAAGAAATGATTGACGCCATATAAAACCCATCTCCTCAATCAGGATGCCTTTGGTTTCCAGTAACAGAACGCAGAAGAAGGTTGTCATGACGGTAATCCATCTAGGAAAGAAGAGGAATGTACCGTACTTGAGGGCACAAAGTAGATCAAGGAAGGATTACGCAATGATGAAGGTGAAGAAGAGATTCACTGCCACAGTGATACTTTCTCTTGCTGATTGGGTCTCTAGAGGGAAGATCTCCCTTGGGACAGTCCACCCTAAGGGTCACCATGAACTCCTGAAAGCTAGGATCAAGAGGTAGAACACGGTTACAACCACTACAGAGTCAGCTCTTGAGAGATGTGTGTTGACTCCAAACTTTTAAGTCCTAGTATACTCGCCACATAACCTAATTCATCATCATAAGATGTGTCAACCTAGTGAGAATCATCAGCAGTTGCGAAAACATTAGACCTTGACATCTTGCATATAAATGGAGCTCAATCACGGAATATGGGAACTATAAAAATATTTTGTTTCCATAAGGGCATGAAAGGGATAGTGTTGATTTGAATCACTAGCATATAATCATCTGAATTTCGTCTCAGTCGATCAACTATAGCGATAGAAGTTAGAGTTGATAATGCAAGCACATCGCCTGTTAATGCAGAAGCATTCCCTCCAAACCCCATGCATAAAAAGAGCACTGGAGCATAAAAAAGGATTGAGTTTTATCCCTGTCAGTATATGAAATGCGAGCATGTAGACATCCATCACCAACTGAGGCCTATTTTTCCTCCTAAAGATATTTCTGAAAGGATGCCTGATTGTGTTAACATGCTCACTTGTGTTGATCATGTCTTGGAACTCCGCATCCACATTCTCCATTCCTTTGATCAAGTCCCAACCATGCTTTCTGAGCTATGGAATTGATGGAACTGAGAGGGGGCTATGGAATTGATCGAACAGTGATGTGGTTGCTCCACCATTAAAGCTTGTATGAACTGGATTTGAAACAGAAATTAAGATTGGGGTTAAAGAATTAATGTTCACATTGAATTCAATTGAGAGTGGACTTTGAATAGCTGTTTTGCAAAATGATTAACCTTTAAACATCACAACCCATAAATCAAAACCCTAATTCCCACAGAATAAACCCAATTCAAACCCAAATTGATTTCTTAGTTCAAATCGAAGCAACATACATATGAAAGAAGCAACTCTCAACCCTCTTAATTCACTGTCGACATCATTGACCCATCGGAAGAAGAGAAGCAACCAAATTGATGTTTGAGGGAGTCAGGAAACCCGACCTCCTAGTTTTTGGAGATCAGTACCCTTGTGCGGTGGTTCATGTTCGTCGGTGGCTTACTGGTTTCACATCTAAATCTTGGATAAAGAAAACAAGCCATCGAAAAGTGAGATTAGAGGGGGCATATTCGGAGGGGAGTAACAATGGGGAGACTCGAGAGGTGATGAGTGATTTAGTAGATTACACAAGGAAATATAACCAAGTAAAAACAGAGTTAATTGAGAGTGTTAACTTACTGTTCATTTACAAGTTGGTTCTTTAATAGTATTGTCAGTTGCTGCAATATTTTCTTTTATTGATTTCTTATTAAAAGCCAAATGTTAACTATATAAGTTATGTTATAAACTAATGAAATGCAATTGTTAAGTTATGTAACTCATTAAAAAAAGTCACTTTTTTATACATTACTAGGTGCCTAACCCATGAATGCACAACTTCAAGTATATATGTTCTATAAATTTACTTCCAAAAAAAAACAATTATGAAAGTTTATGGGATGTAATCTCAGTTACTGTCATCAATAATAATAATAAAATACATCAGTTTAATATACCTGCTACTTAAGCTATATTGAAATGTTCACATAGAAGATTAGGCAATAAACAAAAGATATCATTATTAAACACCACCAAACTCTTTATTCTCATCTTTGCCCATCAAATCTCATAAAAACGAAACTCTTTTGTTCTTTTCCATGATTAATTCACTACACATCAAACATCAACCACTTCATTGAATGAGGAATCATCATGGAAATTTCATTACATAATGTTATACGATTTGCCTCATTTTATTTATAAAATCATTGAACGCATAGTTTAACTCATTATTAAGCCTTAAAAGATCAATTCTCAAAATGAAATTATAAAGAAATAAAGCAAATGGGTAGGAACCAAAAGTAGGCACATATTGGATTGCAACACACATGGCAAACATTTTATTTTATAGAAGAAATGTGAATTCAAAACCTGTTTCGGTAAAATATTAGGATGAAATTAAAAGTGGGAGTAATCTTATCAATAAATGAGGGGAGTGCTCTTTTCAATAGAGCTGGCAACCGGCAATCCCCATCGCAAAACCGAAACCCAACCCATGGGTGATAGTCTCTTGTCCCATTTCATTCAACTGATCGTGGCAAGTTCCAATCTCATGAGCTGTCTCAACTCTTTAAGTATTCCCATCAAATGATATATATTTATTGTAGGCAACAAAGTTCCATATGGTAATCATTGACACCTATATACTTATATCCAATACCCACAAATATGTCAAATCTTTATATATCTTGATGCAACGGTAGAGGAAGATTACTTGAATAACAGATGAAGAGTGTGGTAGGAAAATGTTAGTTGGGATCATTCTTATTGTTTAGCATGTTTAGCCTCCTCCACCACAACATCAATTCCAAAAAGATATGGCGAGAACATCAATTCCAAAAGATATGGCGAGAACCTGCAACCAGAAAAAAAGAAAAAAAAAAGAAAAAAAAAACTAAGACCAAAGATATTGGAGTGCAGTGAAGTGTTAAAAATGGAAGAGCATGAAAAAAGAAATACTCTAAGTCAAAAGTCATTATATTCGATCTTAGGAATCATTCCATAAGAACTTGAAGCCCTCTTCTTTGCTCATGCAAGTTGGACGATTCCAATAGTGAAGCAAATCAACTATCAGTTCATTACAACATATAATACAATGTGTTATTAAGTTTCATTAGAATGATTTAAGTGGAAGAGGTCGGCTTGATAAAACCAAAAAATAAAAACCCCATGGAAAAGGCAAACACCATCAAGTTTCATTCAGCCATATGACAGTTTAAGTTGTTAGAAATCCTGGTCACTAAACATCATACATGATGTTCATTACCTTGTTTCCCATCCGTAGAAGCCACTAAACCTCCGAAAACGCAAACACCATTCTCGTCTCTGGGAGCGTATCCTGCAACAGGGGTTCGACAAGACCCATCTAAAATCTCAAGGAAAGCCCTCTCACATGCAACAGCTAACCTGATCTCTTCGTGATTCAACGAGGCCAGGTAAGTTGCCTGAGAAGGAAGAAGGCATTAATAAAAAACCAGTTGAACAAATTATGAGTTTACTTTTCCAGTATTTCATATGTCAATCTGAAGCTTATTAAACAGAACAAATGTAGGAGATATTTCTTACACCAATGCTCTCCAGAACATTGACAATGTCATAGATACGACACCTCTAAATCGGTTCGTGTGAAAATTTCCTAAATCAGTACATAAAAAAAAATTCCTCTAAAAACAAAGGAGACGAAGCGAGACAAAGAGAGTATCAGATTTGATACCTAATCTAGTAACAACGTCATCCAATCCAATCCAATCGATGGTGGGATGGGTATACAAATGCAAGAAACTGCAAGCAACGCATCTGTTCTTCCATGAGCTCTCACACATAGCCAAATACATTTGTTCTATACTTGAACTTAGTGCAAATGCAACTGGTTTGAAAATAAAAATAGAGCGTCCAAATAATGAGTGTCCCTAATATTAGATAATATACATTCCACTTTACCGAATTTTTTGTTCTATTCGAAAACCATTGAAGTAGAAAAAGATCATGAGTTGGGTTTCGGGTAAGCTTAGACTGATCCAATGCTATAAATGAGGTCACACAGGTTTGTGTATTAAAGAATCAACATAATGCAAAGGTGCATTTATCTTATAGATGAATCACAAACACTAAATCACAAATATATACCTATATTTTTTAACACACTTCATTCGGATCTGGGTATTCAACCCCGCCGTTGAGATACAATTGACTCCTTTCCCTAATTGAAAATCGATTGATAATTAGTTTGCGGCAGAGAACAAGACAGCAAGCACTGATTCTTAACATTTATGTTATGATAGCTAAGACGGGGAAATACATGAAATCAGCATGAGTACAAGGTTGAAGAAAGAAGGCAGCAATAGAAAAGACTGAAGTTGTTAAAGTTGGTGAATTTTAACAATTAGTAGATACATGTATGAGACCTAAATAAGTATGTGAATGAGTCCTTTTTGTGGTAGCATGAATGACAAGATAGAGTAAAAGTTCAAGTATTGATTTTGCAAAGCCCACAAAGAGCATGTGTCTCAATATCCAGTAGAATTGGAAAAAATTATTAGTGAAATTACATGACGAAAAAAATGAAATAAAACATCCATAACATTTGATCACATACAGCAAGAAGCAAAGGAACCATTGACAACAACTAACCTTTTTCTCCCAATGAAGGGTACTCAATGCCCGAATAGGCAATGTTATCATACCAATTGTCCAGATGATGAATCTTCAGCAAGTAAACGTATCCCAGTTCTAGTGAAGACGGTCAGCAACAGGAATTTACGATGCCACAAAGGTTTTGTCACAACGCTTGATATGAGAACCATCAAATCCCAGAAACATCACCAACTATTTGGAAATTGTTTCTGTCGAACATATCAACATTTCTGTCATTTCTACCAGAGTGAAAAGAACAAGTCAGCAAGAAAGAACCATCACCTCAACAAACATATAGATATACAAAGATAAACCTCTTTCATCAATCATAAGAACACTCATCCAGAGACAGCAAATATAAACACAAGGGGATAATGACTAAATAAAAAAACACATCATAAGATGGAGCAAAAATACAAATTCAATCATGATTCCCCGGAAAAACACCAACTAAAGCAGGCAAGATCAGATATATTACGCTTATATTTACAGAGTCCAATCATCATCCAGTCCATGGAAATTTTATCCTGATTACAAGTAATCTAAAAACAAATAAATACTGTTAACCTTTCAATGAATGTGAAATATGATACGAGTCAACTCGAGCTACACTTGATTCGGCTAAAGCCCATGAAAGATTTGGTTCAATTCTACTTATTAAGACTCTTCAGGAAGTTACACTTGGATTATTTAGTTCACCCTTGCATATTTTAATCTGCCACACTATTGTATTTATTTATATATCACATCCCCAACTCTCCCATGACTAACAAAATAAGAGAATCAGTTAATTTTGTCCCAATCACGAAAAATGCCTGAAATCACTTACTTTCTCCCAATAAATAAACCGCTCTTTTCTCTTTGTTTCCACTTTCCGCTTTAAAAATCAAGGGCTTACGAAACACAGAGCATCTAACAAAGCAGTGCCTAGATCAAGCCGAACTTACCTCTAGGATAGCAATTTCATCATCCTAAATCCATCAAAACCATGGGGTTTCTGTTTCTCCATTCAATTTACACCGAAATTCATACGCTTTCTCGAAGCTGAGCGTGTTCGTGCAAAAGCTCGAAACCTTAGCTCCAAATTATCAAAACCCTAATCACAGCAAGACACTCGGCAGCATATGCAATTGGACTAATAAAGATCTTCCTGGCCTCAAGAACTCCTCAATTGAAGTCCAATTAAAACCGAAAGAAGCAAACAAATCACCTCATTCGCGCAAACAAAACGGGAACCAGAACAGAAATTAGGCAATTGTTCTACTGCAACAATTACAATCTAATAGAAAAGCATGCAAGCATGCAAATAAGAGGATAGGAAAAGGAATAGAGGACACACCGGAAGCGTACAATCAATGGCAATTTTATACCTCTGAAATATCATAGGCAAGAGTTGGGGGCTTCTCTAACCATAACCCCTCGATGGCTCCGATGACCGCATCCCTAGCCGATTCGTTGATTGAGAGGACACCGAAATCGAAGGGAAGATCAGCAGTAGGCATCCCTAAAGATCTAAAGGAACAATTTCAACCGTTGAATCGACCGGAGGAAGAAGATAGAGACTGGGAAGACTGAAGAGGCGGTGGATTGTGGGAAGATGCGTGGCGTGTGGGTGACATATAGCTGGAGCCTGGAACACAAAATAAAGGAGAAACCCAAAAACAACCTTCAATTGATTCCATACCAACGAAGAAACTGAGGGTAAAAAGGTAATCAACATTAAGGAATAATAAAGGGGTAAGTTGAGCTTTTATATAGTAATGATACTTTCAATATGCTTAATTATATTATACATAAAAGTCATTTTCAGGATTATTATAAGTTTTTTAAGAAGCTAATATATATATATATATATATATATATATATATATAGGGATGCGCTCCGGTGAAAACCAAAATTGCGGTAGAAACCCGTGAGGACCGGCTTTTTAGCTTGGTTCACTTGCTTTATAGCCCGGTTATGAATAGAACCGACCTATAAAGTCACAAATTTTAGCCCGGTTCTGAATAAAATCGAGCTATAAAGTCACTATATAATTTTAAAACATTAGCTTTTTAGCACGATTTTTCGGTTTGACCGAACTATAAAGTCATGTGTTATATTAAAATTGGAGTTTTTAGCACGGTTTTTAGGTTGAACCGAGTTGTAAAGTCACCGTGTGATTGAGGTTTTTAGCACGGGTTTCAAAAAAACCGAGATATAAAGTAGTCCTCACGGGTTTTTACCCCAATTTGAGGTTTTCACCGGAGTCAATCCCTATATATATATATATATATATATATTAAAATATTAATTTTTAATATTAATTTTTTAAAATAATGTCAAACTTTTAATGTATAAGTATGAAATTAGTTTTAAAATTAATTTTAAAAAATCAATATTTTACTATTTTTTTAGCTTATTAAAAAACGTGTAAATTTCAAAGGGACTTATATATATATATATTAAAAAGAGAGTATTAAATAAGTATATATTACCTTATTAATTTCAAGTTGGCCTATATTATTAAAATACTTAAATCAACAATCAACCTTATTATATTAGATACGTAAGAGTTATCCCACGTGTAACAAGGTATGTATACTAGTAAGAGAAAGAGTACTCTCTCTCTATGGCTGAGACTTCCTCCATATGGAACCCGAAAAACCCCAAAATCCCCCAAACTACGCGCCTACCCACGCGCCCCTAATCCTCCCAAAACCCATCTCCCCCGAAACGAAACTAAAAACCATATCTGAAAAGTTCTTCGATTTGCCTGCAAATCTCGGCCACAACCCCCCTCAAAACCAAAATCAGTGTTGTCCTATCATAGCCAAATGCTTTTTATTTTGGATATGGAACAAAATTTGGATCCTGATCGAGATCGGTACTCTCTTTCTAGATCTAGGGTTAAGCTCCGTCTGTTCGTTCAAATCGCTACCTTGGAGATGACTAACCATAATCATTGCTTCAACCAAGGGCTCTATCCCTACCATCCCCCTCTCTGGACGTCCCGTTCGATTTGGCATGTCCTTTCTCAACGGGTGGGAGCTCCAGTCTTCCTGGTCTGTGTTCCGGTTTTCTGGGTTCCGACGACTGTCCGTTCTTGATTGCCACTGCTACTACCTGATCCGTTGAGCCCTCGATCACGCTTTTACGGGTATGGCTCTAAATCCTATTGTCTTCTCTCTAACTTCCAGATCCTTTCTAGTTTCTGGTCAAATCCTCTTTCTTTGGATGGCATTCTAATTCTCTACTGCTCTTCTACTGGTGCTCTTCAACTACAGTGTATTGATCTCCCTGCTTTGCCTTTCTTTGTATTTTACTACTCTGCCTTTATGGCTAACAACCCAACTGCAAAAGGGAAGGGGATCCTCATCGAGGATTCACCGAAACCCACAAAAACCAAACAAAAAGGGAAGCCTTCGGGTGACACCCGCAAATCCTCCACTCCGTCCAAGTCACTCAAGAGTGACAAGGGCAAAGGGAAACTTAACCTTGATTCCTTCTTCACCCAACTACAACAGTTCCAACCCAAATACCGACTTGAGACTGATGCATTTCTTGCATGTATATGTAATGTTTGGATCTCCTTTAAAATTATGTTTGATAAGAAATATTATGAATTTCCTTGTGTTTATCCTTGTACCTGCAAAGTTCTAACAAACCTCTTTCCTGACATTATTTTACCCACTTTGTCTAAACTATTTTGCACACAAACTACACAAAACAATTTCAATTTACCTGCTAAAGTATTTTTTCTACTGCTGCAAACCCTTAGTTAATTGCACTAACTTGGCTCGAGAGATGCTCTCTCTCGAGCCTTGTATACATCACTATACATTGTAGGACCCCTCTGAAGCACAAAGTACATCACCCTTGAGCCTTCATTCGGACTTGTTGGTTGCCAGGTATTTTTCTCTGGTCCGAGTACAAATGGCTTTGATGCAAGACCAAATTGTAAGCTTGAATCCCATTTCCCATTGGATTATGTATCATTGGAAGGTCCATATTACTTATAGTTTGGTCACTAATTATAATAAACACTCATATTTTGGTCATTTCGCTCCAATTACTCATCAGTACTCACACTGCACTATATGCTACACGAACAATCCTGGGCTAATTGGTCTTGCTACCTTTCTGGTCTATCATGGACGGTATGAGCTCATCATCATACTTCTACATGACTTGTATGGACTGTGTAAACTATATGAACTCAATAACATACTTCTAGATAACTTTCATCCTCCTTTAGAAGCTCATACTTCTAGTAAATTGCTTAGATCATCTATTATCCTGTATATGATTTCAAGCTTTACATATCCTAATTGGTGGCCTCTATGGGTAGGGTCACTTACATCCAAGGATCATAATCTGAACTTGATTGTATTTTTTCTTCATTTTCCCTGTGTTCTTCTGTCCTTGAAGAATTTAGAAAAACTGCTTTTCATGTTCAAGATATATTTCCTTAACGGAAATAAACCCCACCCATATCAATACCATAAATACCACCACATGAGATGGCACTTAATCAGCCATATTCTGTTTACTAAACAGATTTTCCTTGATTGGATAATTATAACGGAGAGACAATCTTAAACATACTATACCACTGTCAAGACTGAATCCTATCTCCAATGTAACCCATTTTCTAGAAATAATATAAAATTATATTATGAACTATGACTGGATTCTCATATTATTTTTGCTTGCCTTTCTTCTGCTAAATGTTGTTACTTGTTGTTTTGGCAGTTTAAGGGTTGGCAATACTATTATTTACCAACTGTAGCTTCCAAACAAATTCTTATTTTACCTCTTAATTTGTGGTTTGAAGCATCTGTAAATGGGTGCTTCCAAAACTCATACTCTCATCTGCACCATGACTCAATAAGGCTAACCATTATCTATCTCATCTTGCTTAGAAAATTACCACATTATCATTGCCTCACCTTAGCTATGGTTAAACTGCTTTCTTCATTATCAATTATTAAGAAGACTGCTACATGATATATTACTAACTTTGCGCGAGAGAGTCCTTCTCTCGAGCAACATAAATTCTTCCAAACCATGCAGCATATAGAATTGGACACTTGGGCTCGAAGAATTTTCTTTTGGATCAAGTGTTGTCATCAAGAATCCGAAGTCACCAAACACACCACAACATTCTGGTGGAAGCTAAACACTGCAAGACATAGGTTTGACTCTTGCTACATACCAACTGATCTGCTATGTGTCAACCTAAGCATCACACTACCCTATTTTTGCTATATTCTCCACATGATCGATTCTATTCTCGTCATGGTTGCATGTATGTACATTGTAAACCAAAAACAATATAAGATCTATAACTTATATATAATTTTTATTCTCATGCTCTTGAATTTACACAATAGAACGGTACATCCAGGTCATTGCAAACCACTGATCTTGATTTACAGAACTACTGCATTAATAGTACTTCCTATATGCTTAAATTTATTACAGTTCATCTATGGTAATTCTGGCTTGATTCGAACCATTGTTTTCTACCACACCATGTTTGGAGTTTACTCTTGTCTTACTGAACTAGTTTCCAAATCCTATCATGAACAATATCCACATTTCACATACGTTAAAAATATAGCAACAAACAAGTTTAGGGTGCGCATAGGATTCTCCTTGGGCATCCTATCATACAACTACCATATGAAATCCTTTCTTCTTCTCAAACAATTACTAACTTGCTTTATAAACCAGGGACACTATACACTTAAGAAAGGATTTTCTCTGAACCGCCTAAATAAAATAGGCCTTGGTGCCAACACTCAAAATTTACCAATCACTCGTTACATACAGGATACGACAACTAACAAAAACAACTCAGAATTCTATCTAATCCAAGAATCGTCGGGGTTTGTATTTCTGCATTACACACTCACTCAAACACTCATAGAGATAAAAAAAAACCTATAACAATGACCCGAAATCAATCAAAATGCACATTAACTTGCGAGTCTTTACTTTTTTAAGTAAGATTCTAACCTTTCTAAGTACCATTTCTCCCACAATTGGTTATAATGAAGTTTAGCTTCTGGAATGTAAGGGGCCTAAGTAGAAAGAACGTTTGGACTCACATTGAATCTACCACTAAAGCAGAACACATAAAAATCTTAATGCTAGCCGAAACAAAATTAACAAATCCTCATCCGGATAAGTGCTGGAGGAAACCGGGCTTTGATAAAATGTTCTTCTGTCCGTCAAAAGGACTAGCAGGAGGTTTATGCCTTCTTTGGAAGGAATCCCTTTTCCAGAATGAAACTTTTACTATTAGAAACTCTACAGACCGTATCATCCAGGCAGACTACACGAACACAGCTCTTAATATTAACATCGAAATTTTATTTGTTTATGCAACACCTTATGCAAATGAAAAAAACTCTTTTTGGGCCTCACTCTCAGACTATATATGCAATGCAAAGGGCGATCTTATTATATTAGGGGACCTAAATGAAATATTAGAGCCGAACGACAAAAAGGGTGGAAAGTTTCCATCTGCAAATAGATTTACAAGACTACATGATATTATCAGTACTTACAACTTGGTAGACTCCCCTACATGTGGAAACAATTACACTTGGAGAAAACACGAACATGGTAATGACAATATATTTGAAAAACTAGACCGCGCTGTGATTAACCACTCTATTCTAAAACAATTCCCTAACCTATGCACCAAAAACCACGCCTTCTTAAAATCAGACCATGCACAGATTACACTGGACCTCATGGATAACCTTAAACCAAAATTACGACCTTTCAAGTATGAAATGACATGGACAACGAAACCAGAATATGAAGCTGTTGTGCGCTCTGCTTGGAGGCTTGACTCTCCCGACTCTCAAATGTTCAAATTAACAAAGAAATTGCAAGAGGTCAAAAGGAAAAGCAAGCTTTGGAACAAAGTAACGTTTGGAAACGTCTTTCGCCAAATTAAACAAGTAGAAACAAAATTATTGGAATTACAGAAAAATCTTTGCAATGCCTATAACCAAAACCTAGATAAAAAAATCAAAAGGCTCACAATAAAGCATACCTCTCTCCTTTCCTTCCAACAAAAATATTGGGGGCAAAGGGCCAAAAGAATACACGTAAAATCAATTAACGCTAACACAAAATACTTTCATAAAATTGCAACTGGAAGACGAAACAGAAACATAATAAAGCACCTTCAAACCACCACTGGTATAACACTCAGCGGCGAAAAAGACATGAGAGAGCTAATCAAAGCAGGACTTTAGCCAGAGATTTTCACAACAACCCAGGCAACAAATACCAAGTAATTTACTCCATCATGTAGGAAATGAAATCTCGAACGAAGATAATGACTGGCTGACTCGCCAAATCATAAATTCTGAAATAAAGAATGCGGTTTTCAGTCTTGCCAATAATAAATCCCCAGGACCTGATGGGTTTCCTGCCGGATTCTTCAAAAAATACTGGCACATAGTTGAACCATCCGTCATAAAGGCGGTCAAGAGCTTCTTTCTGAGTGGAAGAATTCTAAAACAGACAAACCACACGTTCATAGCATTAATACCGAATATAGACAACCCGACCACAACATCCCACTATAGGCCTATCAGTCTATGCTCACAACATACAAAATTATATCCAAAATACTAGCATCAAGACTAAAAAGGATTATCCCCAAAGTAACAAACCCACTTCAAAGTGCCTTCTCTTCAGGCAGATCAATACATGATAACATCTTAATTGCAAATGAAATATTCCACTCTTTCTCAAAGAAAAAAGGAAATTCAGGTTGGATGGCGGTCAAGCTTGACATGGAAAAAGCTTTTGATATGGTCGACTGGAACTTCTTACTCTCCACCATGCTTAAACTTGGTTTCTCAGCCAAATTCACGGAATGGATCAAAGAATGTATTACAACTGTAACATACTCAGTACTAGTAAATAATGAACCCACGGATATGTTTTTCCCCAAGCGGGGATTACGCCAGGGATGCCCGCTCTCACCATATCTATTTTTAATAATATCAGAAATTCTAGCTCGAGGGCTACAACATGAATCAGAAAGGCTGCAAAGCCATCTAGGAATCAAACTAACACGCGGTGGTACGAAAATCCCCTTCTAAGCCATTGCCGATGATATTGTCATCTTTGCATCAGCAACCAAAACCGGCTGTGACCAAATTAACAAAGTACTACAAGAATACTCATCTTTGTCAGGACAACGAGTGAACAGGCACAAATCTCAATTCCAAACATCCGAAAATGTTTCAACCACACAAAAAAATCTTATTCGAAATGAGCTTGAAATAGCACACACCCCCAAATTGGGAAGCTATTTGGGATGTCCGATCATTGAAGGACGAGTGACGAAGGATGAATTTAAAGACTTATTAACAAGCACTAAGTAACAGCTACACAGATGGAAGGCGAATTGCCTCTCACAAGCGGGTCGTTGCACCTTGATCAAAACGACGCTAGCAGCTAAACCTTTATATATAATGCAATGCTTTATGCTGCCCAAATCTGTTCACACAGAAGTTGATAAAATAAACCGAAACTTCCTTTGGAACAAGGGCCCGAATCACAAACCCCTCATCAGCTGGTTTGAGGTTTGTAAAACCAAGGAAAATGGAGGACTTGGTCTTCGCAGCTCTGAGGACATGAATAAAACCCTTCATATGAAATTACTTTGGAAACTATTAGCAGAACCATCTAGCCCCTGGGTTACATTAATCAAAGAAAAATATCTCAAAGATCAAAACATTCTGAATTATCAGAACCATGGAACCTCTTCCTGGCAATGGACGCATTTAAAAAAATTATTACCTTTATTCAAGAAAGGTCTAAAATGGTCTATTAGGGATGGCTCATCCATTAATTTTTGGCGGGACATGTGGCTAGGCTCTTCGCCGCTAAATTCACTAATCTCGGGAACACAACAAATTGCCGAAACAATCAACATAAATTATTTCCTAAAATAGAATAAAACATGGGACCAAGATAAATTACATGAAAATCTACAGAACGTCATTCCAAATGACATAATAGAAGCAATCAAAACAACCCCAATACCACAACACATCCATGTTGATAGACTATATTGGAAATGGAGCAAAAATGGCTGGTTCAGCACAAAGTCTGCAATTGACATGATACATAGACACAAAAACCATGAAATTTCGGATATAAACTGGGTTTGGGGGCTAAAGATTCCTCCTAAAATAAAATCTTTCCTTTGAAAAATCCTTAAGAACAGAATACCCACTACGGTTAAACTGGCATCTCGCCGTCTTGGTATTCCGACGAATTGCCCACACTGTGACTCCTGCTATGAAGACCTTAACCATCTACTATGGGACTTTCCTGTTTCTAAGGAAACCCTTATTGCAAATAACCCAGGTGCCTTTATGAAAATCCTAGGCTGGTTCAACAAAGAGAAACACCTCAACGACACAATCTGGGATATCAAAAATACAATTGGGGAAAAATGTTTTGAAGATCTTGCCTTTGTTTGGTGGGGAATTTGGTATTTCAGAAACAAAACGATCTTTGAAAATATAAACCCAGACATAAGGCGTATCTTATCATTTGTAAAAGAACAAATATTTATCTGGAAAACAGCGTATTCGGGTCCACCGGATTACTGCGCAAATGACAAAAACTTGTCCAAAAAAGTCGACCAACCCAGATTGAAATCGAAAAGAAAAAGAACCAAATGGGAACCCCCTCCAAATGGAACTTATAAACTGAATTTTGACGGTTCTCTCTCCCCTGATGGTAGAGGCACGTATGGCTTCATCCTTCGGGATTCCGTTGGTGCTCCTATTTTCAGTGGCTCAGGAACCTCACCAATCACCTCGGTTTGTGGATGTGAAAGCATGGGCCTTTGGAAGGGCCTGCAAGCCGCAAAAGAACTGAAAATCATGAACCTAATCATTGAAGGTGATAACCTAACGATTATCAAAAGTCTAAAAGGTATGGGGAAGCCTACTGGAGACTCTGAAATGATTGTCTCGAACAGTCTAGTCTCGCTGGGCTTCTTTGGTTCTGTTGAGATTCGTCATGTCTTCCTTGAGGCAAATCTGGTGGCTGACCGCTTGTCACGTATTGTCTTTGCTTCTAATGGATCTATGACTCCTGATGATTCTCTGTTGCGTAGTCTCATCCGCAAGGATGCTCTTGGCTGATAGAGCTTAGCTCTATGGTCAAATTCTTTCCGTTAAAAAAAAAGTAGTCTCTCTCTAATGAGAGAGAAACTCTCATTTGAGTAGCTAGCCCCAAATTGTGCATCCCCATTTTTGTGTAGCCTCTAATTGAGTCCTGCATATCCATTATCCCCCATCTTCCTTGTGAATCCTCCTCAATATATCCTTTTCTTTGTGAATCCCTTCTAAAATCTCCCTTTCCTTGGGTCTGCCTACAAATTTCTACCGGTTTGTGCTTTCACTTTCCGGTGGTATTCTGAATCTTCTCCCCCAAATCGATTTCCGATGGGTTGGTGGCCGGATTTGTATGTTTCCGGTCGCCGTCCTGCTCTTGTCAACCTTCAGTTTAGGCGATTGTCGCTTGTTGGCTTGGCCTTAGCCTGCCGGTGGCCGGTTTCTTCTCCGATCGGTTCTTTGGTGTCCTCTCCGGGGCCGATCGTTGGTGGATCGTTCTCCTCTGGTCGTCGCTTTGATTGCTTATCGATGGCCTTCATTCTTGGATACTCCGGCGTGGGTGCTCGTCCTTGGTCCTTCGGGCTCAAGCTTCGGGTCCTTTGGGCCCAAGTTTTGGGTCCTTTGGGCCCAAGTTTTGGGTCCTTTGGGCCCAAGGATGACGAGTGGCCACTTTCGAAAAATTAGCAATTATTGAGAAGTTTCACCCGAATTGGTCTGAGTAACCCACCTGTAATGGTCTTGACAATCTCCCGTAAGGGATTTTGGTGCGTTATGTACAGAGTGACTCTCGGCGACAGTTCCGGATGTTCTTGGCGATCCTAGTCTGAGTTGGGACTCTGGTGTCCAGTGTCGGGTTTGGCTGGGGTCGTGGCGGTGTGCATCGAGGCAACTCCATATTCCGGAAATTTTCTTGGAGGTTCGTCTTCATCGCTTGGTGGCGCTTGGCTCCGGGGTTTGTCCGTGTTGTTCCCAGTTCTTTTTGGTTAGGTTCGTCTGTTCGTCTTTGGTTGTTTAGTTGTGGCTTTTGTATTGCACCATTTACTTTAGATTGTATGCTTAACGGTTCGCCGTCTTCCGACTCTGTCGGCCTCTCGATGAGCCAGGCCTGTCTGGCTATCGAATTTTTACCTAATAAAAAAAAGGTATGTATACTAGTGTTTTAAATCATAGTCTCTGTATAATTTATCATCTATTAATATACGGAAATTTCACGAGGTAACCCTGAGGTTTCGCGTAATTCGAGTGGTAAACAAGATTTTTAGATATTTTGCCTGGTAACCCTAGGGTTTCGAAACTTTTTGCTTCACACCCGGTTGAGAAATGGGAGTTTCAACTTTAATATGGTGATATTTTATAAGATTTAAAAATTAGTGGGTTTTATTAGTAATTAAGTCATATTTCTTATCAACTTGGAACAAGAAGAGAACGAAGAACACTGATCAAAGAACGAAGAAGAATACGAGGAGTTGCAGACGCGAGGAAGAAGAGGAATCAGGTTAGACTCCGGCGACGTGTGCGGGCGGTGGCGGTGGAGGTGTCTCCGGCGATGTGTGCGGCGGCTCCGACCTGGCCCCAAAATTTTGAACCCCTAACCCCTAAATTTTCACTAAACTAGAAATGAGATGTGAACTATTCAAGCAAAAGATGTGGAAAATCCTGCATTAGCATATTGAAATCTACAATTTTTTTGAAAATAAATGTGGAAAATCTAGACATACAATGATAAGATTGACTCACCCTGTCTGATTCTTCCCTTCGCCCAAGTCGGAGCCGCCGCCGTGGGATACAGCGCCACCGACTGCACACGTTGCCAGAGATACCGCCACCACCGCCCGCACACGTCGCCGGAGTCTCAACTGGTTCCTCTTCTACCTCGCGTCTGCAACTCCTCTTTGATCTGTGTTATTCGTTCTCTTGTTCCAAGTTGTTGAGGAATATGACTTAATTACAAATAAAACCCACCAATTTTTTAATATAATATAATACCACCCTATTGTTGTAGGAGGAAATCGAGTTCAAAATATAATAAAATAAATCAAACCGGATTATGCCCACGCAAATGATTACAAGACTTCCTCCCGATGTAGCAACAGGAAGTCAGGATCGATCCTCGAGGAAGCTGGTCAGCGGATCTCAGGTAGCGGCGAATCTCGCAGGCAGGAATCGACCACAGGGGTACTCGACCTCGACCAAGGGTAGTCGATAGAGGTCAAGCACAGTCGATTTCGAGCAACAGAAGACACTGGTGGTGGTCGACGTCGACCAGGCCTTACTCGACGCCGAGTAGTCTGTCGAGTACTGCAGAGACACAAGCAACATCGATCTTGCTCGATCGAAGGTCAGTGGTCGACGTCGACTAGAGTCTAGTCGAAGTCGAGTAGAAAGAGTAACTTAAACGAATGCAAATTTCGAACTTTAAACAATGTATGAAAAAGACTTCCAAGATCGGGGTTTGCAACAACGATAACCAAACATGCATAAGGCAAGATAAATAATGATAATCATGCAAATCGCATCGAAGGATCAAGCTTTCGCCTTTTCCAACAATTAAGCAACTCTTTCAAGATACCCTAATTGTATCTACCGATTTTTATGTTTATAATCCAAGTTGTTAACATGGATCTCTATTGAATAGGTAAGAAACACATAAAGGGTAGTAGATGCTCAAAACATGATAAAGGTCGGATCTTTATCTCAAACACGCATGGCTAACGTCGGGCTCGCCCCGACCCTAGAAGTGGGTGGACTATTCGCTCTTCATCGCAATCGCAGACATCATTGATGGAAAATAAAATTCATTAAACTCAACCAAAGCTTACAACCGATCAAAGCCAACTTGCTCTCGCTCCTTAACTCCTCTCGGCCTCCACTCTCTCTCTCTCTCTCTCTCTCTCTCTCTCTCTACTTACTACCTCTTCTCCTTCTCTAGAATTGAATGAATAAAAATCATCCCCATGGGCTTTATTTATAGGCTTCCAATCCTTGCTAATCAAGGAAGGAATATCTATCTAATATCTAAAGATAAAACTTAATTAAAAGGGAACATTTATCTAAAAGGAAAACTATCTAATTATCTTCAAGTGGATAAAATCCTTCTCTTCATAGATAGATCTTGATAGAATTGGATGAATCTAGCCTTGCTTCATGCCCAAGTAGTCCACATATGCTCGGAATGGGCCAACAAGCTCACGGCCCAAAGATGCGTAGTCAACTTCGACCAAGCCTGGTCGACTTCGAGTACTCTTCACAGTTTCTCGATCTGGTTCTTCTCCTCGAGCTCGGGTGCGGTTCAGTTCTAGTCGACCTCAAGTAGGGTTTACTCGAGGTCGAGTATATGTTGAGCTCGAGTTGTCTTCTCCTTCCGTCCTCGATCAGTCTTCGCGCCTAGCTGTAGTCGACTTCGAGGAGCTTCTGGTCGAAGTCGAGTAGAATCCCGTCCTTTGGTTTTGTCTCGAAATGGCTCCAAATTCTGTAATATTAAACTAAAACTTATGTAGACCTCTATTTCTTGCAAATAAGCATATACTACACAAATTCAACATATTCCCAACCTGAAACATGCAAAGTATATAGAATAATGAGCTAAAATATATATAAGGACATGGTCACTTTAGTGGACATCAAATCACCCCATACTTAAGCTTGCTTGTCCCCAAGCAATAACTTGGATGGTCATTCAGGGGAAGAATTCAAAACTCTCAACATAATGGATTCATTCTTATATAACCCTGCAATCTATTATCATCATTGAAAAGGTATTTGTGCCACAAATCCATGCACGTGCAATAAAAAGCAACATCTACTCACAAAAGGAGGGATATGCAAAAACAATTCATGTGAAAAAGCTACGATAATCAAGAGGACTTTAATTAGGCTCAATAAGGAGTAGATAGGTAAGAGGCTAAAGGTGGGCAATTTTTGGAAATGTGGTGCTAACGATCCGGGGAAATGGATTATTTCCAAACTTTCATACCACATTCCTTCTTCATAAGATTAATCACCTTTCATAATGCTTTTATCAATAATAATGCTTTTACCTCTCTAAGCTCAGCACTGTCTTCTCGCGATTCGCAAACATGGGTGTCATGAATGGCCCCAGATACTTAGTGCTTTGGACTCCTCACATGTGTGTCCTATCTCACTGAACTATTATCTCAGTAAGCAGGGTCGATCTACCTTTATCTCCTGAGGTGATCGGATTTTTTCCCACTCATTAAATTTTCCATATATTTCAAACAATATCCTACCAAACTCCATTAATAACAACACAACAACCATATAACATCTCCATAATGTGACATCATTCTCAACATAATCCCCGGATCGGAAATAAGGTAAGGAATGGAATTATTTAGAACATGTGGAGCAATAATTGAAATAAGGCATAATATGGCTTTTGCGATGCAATAGCATAGGTATGGCTAGGATATAATAATATGAGCATTATATGGAAATATAAAGTCCTCCATCCTCTTATCATTCAATATGTCAAAAGCAACTTCAAATTTTACCTCCTTTCATGGTTTTAAAAAAATATGTACTTCATTATGGCTTCCCGTTACTAGGCAATTTCATGCTATATCTCTAATGAATCCAATTTTGCATCGTCGAGTTCAATATCGCTTCCATGACACTATTTCTTTGAACAATTTACTAGCAATGGGTGATGTCTTATAAAACTTTGAGTTTAGCAATTAAGCACAAAATTTTTAAAATTTACTCAAAATTCACCATGTAAAACCAAAAACAAGAATAAAATATAAATAAATAATGTTAAGCTCTTCTCCCACCCCATACTTAAAATATACAGTGTCCCCACTATATAAAATCAATATAAAACAAAGGTAAAGGAATGAACTCACCGAATAACGCGTTGTAGAGTCAAAACAGGGCCGTCGAGTAACTGAGGTAGTCGACGTCAAGTAGGCGTGGTCGACGTCGAGAACAGATCTGCTGTGTCGAGTGAATGATGAAGTCGAGGAAGCTCCTGGCTTGGTCGACGTCGAGTGGCTAGGTCGACGTCGAGTAGATTTGTGCTGCTCCTCTTGGTCGATCTCGATTGGCCTAGTTGATTTCGACTGTGCTGACAGGGACTTCTTTTTCCACTCTTTGCGATCCTTTATGCTTTCTCGACCTAAAAAATGTTAGATTTCACAAAGACAAGACCTTCCACATGAAGTATTCAAAACCAAAAAATAAACAAAACCAAAACCAAAAGTTTCAAAGTCCCAAAATTCAAAAGTTTTATGTACATGCTGTAGATTTTAGAGTCGCTAGGCCGACTTTTCCGCTTGTGCTCAAGGACCATCAACGTGTGCCCCCCTTGTGCTAGGCCCTTCTCCTGGATCATCTAGGTCTTGATTGTAGTATGCAAGCTCAGCTGATAGGTGGTCGCTTGCATAGTATCCCTTTCCTTCTTCTTATTTCCAGCTCTCATCCTTCGCAGATTAGCTCACCACGGGTCCTTACCTCCCCTTAAATATTTATTAAATTTATTAATGGACAGAGGAGGGGTTAAAATCATACATGGACTTACCTTTTTGTGCCCAAAACAGAAATCTTCGGGCTTAGAGTTGGTCAACGTCGAGTAGGTCTGGTCGACGTCGAGTACATGGACCCCATACTTAGGCTCTTGGCAAGTCGGGTGTTCAGCAAAGGAAGTTGACTTTGAGTAGGCTTGGTCGAAGTCGAGTTGGTTGGTCGACGTCGAGTAGTGTTGGTCGATGTCGAGTAGCTGTTTGGCGCCTTACTCCGTTGTTGTTTGCTTGCCCCCGTGGTTGCTGATGCTCTTCACCTCCAGCCATGAAACTTCCTCTTTCCCAGGGACAAAAGAGAAATCTAAGATCTCGTCGCGTATCGTGAAGGTGAGCAATCGCTGCTTTACGCTGATTTTAACATCTACAGTAGCTAGGAATGGTCTACCAAGAATAATAGGGCTAGTAGGATCTTTAGCACAATCTATAATAAGGAAATCAGCGGGGATATAGAACTTACCAACCTGGACAGGGACATTCTCGACCATACCTGTAGGGATGACCATTGCATTGTTTACCATGTATAGCTTGGCATCCACAGGCTCTATGGACCCTATCTTCACCTTTCGCCAGATTGATAAGGGCATGATACTCACGCTTGCTCCTAAATCACACAAGGACTCATATTTATATTGTCCAAATCCCACAATAATAGAGAACTTACCAGGGTCAGGTCTCTTCTCAGGGAAGTCCATCCTTTTGCATTCGGCGGCGATTTTTGAGATAGATCGCTTGTTGCTAAGGATTTCTTTGAGGAACTTGACATATGCAGGCATCTTTTGAAGAGCTTCTGTAAAAGGAATTGAAACATTCAGTTCTTGAAACATCTTAACAAAGCGTTTAAACCTACATGCAGTGGGATCTTTCAGCACCTTGGAAGGGAATGGCAGCGTCTTCTTCTGTTTCAAAGCCGGAACAGATGTCGGAGGTGTTTCAGAGTCCTCGATGACGAAACCAACAATATAAACATCTGGATAGGCGTTAAAATAAGTCACAACAATAGGCGAAAATAGTAAAAATCATCACAGAAGTCACCTCAGACAGTTACCAAGATCATCCGCGGACGAGCATCCAACAGAAAACCAGCACTCACATAAGTTGTATCATCCGCGGATGGGAGAGAGGGGCACGTGTCAGACATGTCCACACCCCACGAGTTGGACACATGTCAAACAACAAACCCCACGTGGCAAATCATCCGAAGGTCACCCATCACCTATAAAAGCAAAAACTAACATACAAAAAAGTGACTTTTGGACGGCAAGAGAGGGAAAAAAGAAGCGGACCTGGATCGAGTATCCTGAGAAAAGTAAAGAAAATGAGAGAGAGAAGGAGAGAAAGCCGGACACGCGGAGAACTCTTTTTTCAGGAGAAGGAACTGTTCCGCAGACATAAACTAAATGGTTGATTCCCACTTCGTTTGAGGAAACATCGATAAGGGGATAATCAATCGAAGCACCTAATAAAATTATTCCCGCGACACAAGTCGGTCCGTATCGATTATTTCGATACGGGTCAGGTAAGTCCGTCGGGAATATTGAAGGCCCCACTGGGTTTATTCCCGGGTCCCACTAAAAATAGAGGCCTTTTTTAGTTCGAGTTTCTTCATTGGCGCCGTCTGTGGGAACCCCCTTACACTAAGGGGTTCGTCTGAAAACTTTCGTTTTGAAAAATCAGGCAAAGACCCCCAGATCATTGAAAGGAATAAGGAGTCCGCATCTAAATATGAAAATATAAATATATACATATGAGAATGAGTCATTCACTATGACAGAATTACGACGCTGAAAGAATGAGTGATAATCAAAACAACGCGACACAGAGCATGAGCCAGGGGATCCACCAAGAACAGGAGGCCTCAAGTATGTATGTCCCGTTGACACCTCAACCTGATCAAGAGGGTGAAACAGGAGATCAGCACCACGATACTCCTCCGCATCACTATTACAATCAATACGGAGCAGAGGGAGAGCACATACCTCAGAATTTCTGGTATTATGAAGTCCATCATGAGCAGCCTAACCCCCTTCAGCAAGAACAAACGCAATATTACTATTATGACCACTGGGGACAGAACCCGCGTCAGCAGGGGAATATCCATCACGAAGAACAGCGTGGAAATTTTGATAGATATTATACTGCATACAACAACCCAGGCAACATGAACTACGCCTTCCAGGGTCAGGCAATGCCGCACCAAGCATGGCAAACAGATCAGCGGCAGCATGAGAACAAACAGCGACGCGGAGAAAGATCCACGGACGTTTTCACCTTCACAAAGTCTGACTCAACAGATAAAAGGGCAGAGGGACCGGCGGCCTTCCCATCCGTGTTCACCAAAGAAATCGGTTCCGCGATAGTACCAAAAATGTGGAGAGATATTAACCTTATGAAGTATGATGGAATGACTGATCCCGAAGATCATCTCTGCCATTTTACAACCACGATGGGGATAAATGAATACAACGATGCTATGTTATGCCGAACTTTCCCCTCAACCTTGACGAAAATCGCCCTTACATGGTTCACTAACCTGCCCAAAAATTCCGTAACCAGTTTCACCCAACTGTCTCACATCTTCACATCCCAATTTGGAAGTGCGCGGTCGAGAAAGAAGACCATGCTTGATCTAAATTCGACCAGGCAAGGAGCTGGGGAAACCTTGGGGCACTTTTTCACTCGTTTTACTAGTGTGGTGGTACAAATCCCCAACTTTAATCATGAGTCAGCAATCATCATATTCATGGGAAATTTGGTAGAAGGAGATTTCAAGACATACTTGTTTCGAAAGAAACCAGCCAGTTATGATGATTTGAGGGAACGGGTGCCAAGACAAATCAAAGCTGAAGCGGCAGCTGCGTCCAGTTCAAGAGCTAACACAGGCAATCAGGGCTTTTTTGGGAAACTCGCTGGAAAAATCAAAAAAGAGAAAGTCAAACCGCCCAGACATCAGTCAGAAGCAGGAGATTTTCATCTCCGTCACGACGAAATACACATGAATTCTGAGAGGGACCCAGGGTCTTGGCCAAGAGAAAACAATCCGCGGTCATATCATCTAAGAGAAGAACATTCGAGGTCCTATCATCCAAGGGAGAATACCTATAGGAACCAAGAACTGAGATTTCCACCACGGAGAGAAGATCGGCCCAATCTGTAACGGCCCAGAATTATGATTTCCCGGTTACGTTTCAAGGGATAAAACCCCTTGTTTGGATCTTGCAATCCAGGTACGGGTCGAGGTTTCAAACTCATTTAAGATTCGTAGAAAGAGGGATTTCAAACCCTAAAAATCACGAAGGGCCATTGGGTCAAACCAAATGCCACGACAAAGCCGGGTCAAACCAAATCATAAGCAAGTGATTACCATTTTACCAAGTTAGAATATAAGCTAGGTTTTTCGATTCGCCAAAGGGTTTCCCGTCACAGAAGCAAGGAGCAAACAAGATCTGCAGAAAATACCTTTAAAAAAAGAACGGGGAAAGGAGTCAGATCGAGCCACTCATGCGGGACCGGCAGTCCTCGCTGAGGCCACATAGTATGTGCTATACCTAATAAAGATGCTCTAATGCAGTACGAAAGTCAAAAACACTAGCATGCCCCTAGGTATAATAATGTGCAGAAATACTGTAAAGGGCCCAAGACAATGCCAAGTGGCATATCCCTCTCATACCTCCACCCCCTTCCGATAGGGCGGAGACTGACCAGCTCGTGAATGCATTCCATCATAATCGGGCGGCACGCATGCCTAACCCGCTCCACAATAAAGCCCACGGGCATATCATAATATAAGGAAGTTCATGACTCGATTGACTCAGGATACCCGATGAGGCTGGGCTACCCTATGACCCTAGCAAAGACTCTAGGACTATCACAGATAACGGCCGTTCTGTTTCAAACGCAATAAGTAAGCAGATGCTCATTCAATTAGTGCAACCTAAACAGGATACTACATGGCATGCTTTTATGCATATGCAACACCTAACATAAAATGCAACAACAGGCATGAATGTCCAACCTGAGTAAGCCCCCTAGGGAACTTACCTGAAGATGCAGAACAGCAGGATAATACAAGCAAGGGCCCAAATGCAAGTCCAAAGCAATCCAGAAGCAATACACACCTATCATCAAGCCATTTTTATAAGCTACCGGTCCATCATTCATACACACAAACTCCAAGTTCTCAACATGCTCAAAACCAACCGATAGTAAAACCGTTTTCCAAAACCTTTCCGGTGTGATCAACATCAACCAAAATCGTTTCATTTCCAATCAAATCCATCAATAAATCTTACCAACAATATTTCCAAACTCATTTCCCAAACTCATAAATCTCAAGTTAAGTCAACTCATATTCAAACAATTTCAATTCATACTTGTCCAATCAAGAGGAAGTATCAATTCTCTAAGTCAACCCCAAATCTTGTTTTATCAAAATATTCCGGCATTTGGTTTTCAAACAATAACCTTGAGGACATTTTCTGAACTTGAAAACCCTTTGAATAATTTATCAAACAATATACAACTTAAAATAACACCAACTATTTTTATATATTAATAACAATAAATAATCTCATAACTTCCAAAATCACATATTTAAATCATTACACAATACTTAACTAAATAAAATATCAAAATTATATCATCTTTACAAATCCTAATAATAAATCCAAGCCAATAAATATTTTACAATTTCCCAAATCACCTTTTAACATCATATAACAACATTTTCCAAACAATAATATTTCTAGCACAACTTAAAATATATATAAAAATTTCATAAGTATAATTTTTCCAAAAGAAACAAATCGGATAATGTAATGACATAACAAATAACACACATCTCCCATTTGTATATAATAAACAATAGCAATAACAACAACCAGCCCATTAATGGCCAGAAGCCCAAAGAAATAGGCCCACTCGGATCCAAAAAAAAAAACCAAACCCATCTCTTTCTTTCAAAGATAAAAGCTGAACCGGTTTTTAGAAAAAGGACAGAAGAAAAGGAGCCAGACCCGTCTTCTTCCTCACTAACTGAACGGAGCCCTCGGACCGAAAGAAAACAACACGGAAAATGGAGAGGGAGCAGGGCTTCGTCGGAATCTCTCGGCCTCACCAACAAACACCCTCACTGACCTCTCCTGACCTCAAGGAGCATGGAAAGATTCAACGACATCAAGGAAAAGAGGAAAGGGGATGAGCTCACCGAATGGCCTTCGAAGCTTGACGGAACGCTCGTCGATGGTGCGTGAGGCTGCGTCGGAGGCGGAATCCCAGCGAGCTTAGCCTGGGTCGAGTATAGAAGGTCAAAAGGTGCGTCTTTATAGTGGTTTAGAGAGAAAGGAGGAGGAACGACCTTACCGGACTCGGATCGGAAAAACAGGGGAAGCGAGGAGCAAGGGCGTCGCGGTGGCGTCTCCGGCGTGCTTCTGGGCGGCTCAGGCTCGTCCTCGGCCATCGGGGAGCTGCTGTTGGGGGTTGAGGAAGGAGAAGGAAGGGGTTTCAATTTCTCAGCCTCGGCTCGGCCTCGCTCTCGGGCGAAGACAAAGAGGTGCTCGCGACTTCAATGGTGGACGGAATGACGACGACGACGACCGGAATAGTGACGCTGTGGAGGTGAAGGCGGGGTGAGATGGTGCTGGTGTCCAGTGGCCAAGCAACGAGGGAATGGGAGGGTGGCGAATTGCTCCGGCAACAAAAAGAGGAGAACAAAAGAGGGAGGGGAAAGCTTGTGAAAGGTTTGTGTTTGTGGGTGTCTAGGGATGTAGGTTGTCTTCAGATTTAAACAAGGAGGAGAATGGCATGTGGAGCTGTCGGGTTTTGGGCACAAGGAAAGGGGAGCAAGGTTTGTCATTATGCCTAAAAGGGAGTGCACAAACTTGGGAGAGAAAGGATAAGATTTGCCACAATTGGATGGGAGGAAGGAGGGACGAAGCTTTTTGCTTCAATTCAACACAAGGAAATCACACTGGGATGGATTTCGGATGGACATTGAGAAAGAAGACAAAGGTGAGGGAGGAGGAAAGAAAAAAAAAGGGAAAAGAGAGAAAATAAGAGGGGTCCCAAAAAGATATTTCAAGATACCCGAGAAAACTAATCCCAAAATCCGCTCTCTCGACATTATCCCGACTCGTTTAAAATTTCCAATTCCAAGTTAAATAATGAAATCCGAATATTATTTTCAAATTCTCGACATATAAAAGCGGAATAAAACATGTTCTAATTTTTCAATCAAATAATGTCGTAACTCGTTTTGAGATATTTAGAATAAAACCAATAGCTCAAGGACGGAAATTCCAAACCTCTCAAATCTTAGAAATCGAAATGATTATAAATCACTATTTTAATAATTTAATATTCTAAAATTTCCCGGTCTTTACATCATCCACCTCTAAAAACAAGTCTCGTCCCCGAGACTAAAATCACTCTAAAACATGGGGATGAAGTTTTAAATTGGTGAGTCCAAGAATCAGGTCATTGATTCTGTAAGTATCTCATAGGGGCCCGTATGAGGTTCTCACAATACCCATGACGTGATCATAATATTCCCAATTGGTCGTAGCAAGTATACGATATGGGCCCCTACCACACCCTTACCTTGACTTTTCGGTTATATCATAACTCGAAAGCGACTATAGCGCCCCTATTAGGTCTTAGCAAGCATTCTATATGCGCCCCTATAAAATGCATGTATCCACTTTGTGAGACGTTATAGTATAAGCCCGGGTGTGAAAAATATCTAAAAGGGATTTCGTAATGAAAAAGATTGGCCTTAAAATCATTGAAATTCTCAGCATCGTTTATTCTTTTAAAATCCAAATTGGTCCCTTTCCAAACAACTCAAAATATTCAAATCTAACGTTTAATCAATCAACTTTACACCAAAACAGTAAAATCCTTTCGATCAAAATTTCGTCAAAATCCTCCAAACCAAACCAGTTTCCCGCATAACAATCAATCAAATTCAGAAGCTCGGAGGTGGAATCATCCACCTCTAAGGGCTAATCCCATATTCTCTTCCTAGTTTCCAGAATCAAAACAAGCTATCAGTCTCAATTCAAGCAAGCTTCACAAGCCATAAGAAATGCATAACCAAATGACCAACCAATCTCCAATCAGTACATCATATGACAAGTCTCAAACATATGCCAACACAGTGCCACAAGGTCACATCAACATCTCTACATCCTACTACGTCTCGACATCACATCAGAAGTCATAAAAGTATCACCTCATCATAGAGTCAACGAAACAAAACTCATTGTCAACACATCAACACAACAAAATCATGCCATTAAGATTAAGCAAAAGGGGAGGTCAAGCAGCATATCAATCATCGAATGTCAACATACTCACCAGACATCATCTTAACTCATCACAACACCATGTAGCGATCATTTAGTAATCAGACATCATTATCACATATATATAAATCATATTCATTTTGAAAGTCATATTCGTGATGTAACATATCCATAAGCATGCTTGCTAAACATATAATACAACATCATGTTTACTGCCACATAGTATAACATCATGCTTTCACCCCATAACATAACACATCATGATCTCATATATTATCATATCACAACACATCCTAACATGCTTCTAAAACAACATAACAGGATAGCAAAACATCAATATATCATGATAACACTATTCACTACCAATTAGATTTTAACATTGCGTTTCAATAGGTAATGTCATTCCATATCAGGTTTTATCATGGCCACTATCTAACATCATGTCAGCAGATATAAGTACATCACGTAATCAAGAAAATCCTCACATCATACCAGTCAAAATAAAACACAATCTCCACTCGCCCATCTCCACTCTCAAACCAAGACTAATCCTCTTCTAGACCCGCCAACGTCATCTCAGACAAAATTTCCCAAAGAAATCCCAATTCACCTTGATGCTCAATCTCGCCCCTCCTTCCGCCAAGTACTACCACACCATCCACCTCTAAGAATCCAACTCCTATCTCTAACTTCACACCCGAGTACCCTCTAATACCAAGTCCTCTATATTCACGAGCCCTTCCTTACACTCCTCGTACTACCCGAAGTATCACCAGCATCACCTAGAAGCTCATCAGAACCACCATTGCCTCCCATAAATCCCAAAGCTCACTCAGTCCTACCTAAGCCAACATCCCTTTCACGTGACTCACCTCCTAATACCATTGATCATCCCAACCGCCCAAAATTCTTTCACCACTCTCCAACTACGCTACCAAATGATCTCACCCACAGGTTTAAGGAAGGGGCAATCATGAAAATCATCAAACATAAGGTCTACATCATATCAACTAGCATTCATAAACATAACATCATGGGTTCAACAAGTCTCAGTTTACCATCATGCTCAATAATCATTGCCAATATCGTATATGAATGTAATCAAGTCAAGCTAGCATGTTGCATTATAACCTTATCAGATACAATTTAGGTCTCTTAGCATATGTAGCTCACATTTTACAGGCAAAGGAATTCAAATCATGCTTAGCAACTTAGAGTAGCAACACGTCAAGACATCATGGTACATGAGATCTATAAGGCATCAAATCATATCATCATAGACGACAGGCAATCAGGCAACAATCATCATCAAGTCAGCACATCAACACGTAAATGTCATCGCCAGGTCAGTGCAATATCATCGTCATCAAGTTTCAAGGGTTAGCAATTCGAACGGAGAACACTCTCGCTTGCAAGTCATATCGTACTCAGCAACCGCAATCCTCAATACGTGCTTGTTCCGCTGACATTAGACCTGTCAAACGGGTCATTCCGGTCGGGTTCGGGTCGGGTCACTCCGGGTCTCGGGTAAAACGGGTCCCGGGTAAAACGGGTTCCGGGTTTTTCGGGTTGACTAGAACCCGGGTTTGACCGGGTTTTGGGCGGGTTCGGGTCGATTTCGGGTTTGTCAAATTTTTCTTTTTTAAATTAAAAAAATCATAATTTGATAATTTTGCGATAAATTTTAATTAAATATAAAAAAATTTAATTATATTTAATTATAAATCAACCGGGTCAACCGGGTCACCGGGTCAATCGGATAAATCGGGTCAAAATTACCGGGTCAATCGGGTCACCGGGTCGAAACCCAGATTACCCGGAAAATTTCCGGGTTTTCGGGTTCGGGTCGAAAAAAATTTCCGGGTCAAAATTTTCGGGTCTTGACCCAAAAAATTTCGGTCGGTCGGGTCGGGTCACCGGGTCGGGTTGTGTTTTGACAGGTCTAGCCGACATCATTGATCCTGAGGCCCGTGGGTTATGGGCCCACGCTTCTGCTGCGCCGCTTTATCGTTATCCCACCTTCCGTTCTCTTTCACATGCGGTCGCTCATCCAAGTACCACAGAGGAGTCTAAGTTAGCAGAGATAGGGGAGTGACAAGAGAACACAACCCAAATTCCTTTCGGGGACAAATACGGACCACAACTAAAGATGACAACTAGAGATGAAACTCCGACCCGAGAATAGTAACGATGCCCCTACGGGAGTCTATTAGGTTATAATCGCGACAAGCAAACACGAATTCACCATGGAACAAATCCGTCTCATTAATCCACACTAACATGCGTATTCATTTCAAAAGACACAATCAAGTCCTACATTGATACATGTGAGACGAGCTAGCAGTTTATTACTTCATGGAAGCAGATATGCCAAGTAATTTCAAGCAAATTATGCGGAGCTAGTAATGGTCATGCGGGGTTTAACGAGGATGGCAAGTATCATGTATATGGACAATGAACGAGCATGGTATACACGTCAACAAATGAGGTCAAATATAGCATGATAAGGTACATTATAACAATCAAACCAAACGTCATACGAGGATACATAAGAGCGGCATGACAATTATCACATCTAACAACAATGATCATATAATAGGTTACGATCGGCGTGTAATCATACGACACGATACATTTAAAAAGCGTAAGTAATACATGGTACATAAGGCATGATCATAGTCAGGAGTCATTTAAAGGAGTTCATCATAAGGTCCATGAAAACAAGAGGGATCATCACAGAGTAACGAATAGAACATCACAGCGGTAGATTATAATCATGCTACGAATGTACCGTCATAGAGCACATAAATGGTTCAATAGCTATCATATTATAGAATAAGTACGACATGTAATCATTTAGCGAGTCATATTGGGAAGCATAAAGCCCTACAGGATACTACTAGAACATATCAAAACATGACTACAACCAAGGTAATTCGAATAGATTCATTCCAACATTTAGGTGTCATGTCATACATTTATGCAAGCACGAGAGGATATCCTAGAGTAATAGGGAAACACTACCGAGTGATAACATGTAAGCATGCTAGGATAAACCATCACATAAAGCAATTTGATCATCGGGTTCAACATCAATCTAATTTGCAGGAGTGAGACATGTGAAGGTGATAGAAAGAGGGAAGAACCACGCTATCAGGAACCTAGCTCGAGAGAGAATCAGCAATAATGCAGGCAATATACAACTCACACGAGTCACCACCAAGGATCCTACATGATACTAAAGGTTCAACATAACATACGATACTTGCATGCAACTAATCATGACGTCACGTAAGAAATCAATTCAATCACATTCCAACAATATAGAAGCATGAGGAAGGTTTTACGATGTATACTACGAGTTCAAGCAACAGGGCAATATAGCTGGAACACGGGAACATGAGTTCAAACCAACACATATTGGGATAGAATATGCATTTATCAAGACTCATTTACACCAACACAATCCCAATTCAGTGCAAGTATCACACAACAGTATAAATTGCAGAGTAAGCAACAATAATTAACCTGATGTATACATAACAAACGGGGATACTATTGATTCTTGTCACAAAAGGGATAATAAGCATTGACACATCATCATCCAACATGCTAAGATGATCATCTATCAATATTCATACAAAGAGGAATTGATCACACTATCATGAACCTAATTCAAGAGGAGATAACGATCAATAGGCCAAGTAAAGATGCTATAACAACATACAATCATGACAGAAGGAAAAACACAACACGAGACTTGAGCAATGTAACTAACCTCAACACGAGCTTACACAAATAAATCAAGACAGGAGGCAAGGCATAACATGAGCAGCTTTTTACTAATGAGCGTTTGCAAGGTACATGCGAGAGATTACAAAATCATATCATGCAATTCAGAGAGAGTCACCATTACAACCGGACAGGGATCCCTAAGGGCAACCATTGACTTTTCCCGACTGACTTATCACCCCTCTTTCCCGTGGGACTCCAGTACGACTCTTTAAGGCAAGATGACACTGGTCAATCATCATAAGAATAAGGAAACACATTCACAAAAACACCTTACTTCTGACTCAAAGTGACATCAAAACTTCCAACACCCACTCAGACAACTTAATATCCAACCATGATCCCCGACACAATGTGTTTATCAACCCGATTTCCCATGAAAGATAATGACCTACGGGGAAAGATTCGATAGAACCAAAAAAGCGGTTAACATAGCGGAAGGGGTCGTTCTACACAAGCTGGGTTTGACCACACAGAAACAAGGGTACTCCCACTATCCCATTCGCATAGATCAATCAATACACATTTCATTGTTAGGCATACCAATCAGACTTTAGCATATCAAGCACTTAGCATAGAATTAGTGAATGACACTCATAACGATCTCCTTGAAAACTTCCAGACCCATCTGTAAAGAGCAAGCTAATATTTTGCCTACCGTTCCCAACTACACCAATAGGGGTGGTCTAGCGCCTTTACTACCCACTCGTGTCCCCGTTTGGTCGGTTTTCATCTTTTATTACAAGTTGAGTTCATTACTTAGTCCAAATTCGGTTAGGCATCTTAAGTTCATTTTGCCCTTTTAAAACACTTTCAAATCCTTTGAAATTCATGGGCGACTTTCCAAAACATACACTCGACCCTTGTGTACCCGAATTGCACAACCTCAGCTCTGATACCATCTTTGTAACGGCCCAGAATTATGATTTCCGGGTTACGTTTCAAGGGATAAAACCCCTTGTTCGGATCTTTCAATCCAGGTACGGGTCGAGGTTTCAAACTCATTTAAGATTCGTAGAAAGAGGGATTTCAAACCCTAAAAATCACGAAGGGCCATTGGGTACCCTTTACTTGTCCTTAGACTATATCGAAAAATCCAATTCAACCGAAGTAAAGCGGAAGCAAAACTAGGATACAAATGCCACGGCAAAGCCGGGTCAAACCAAATCATAAGCAAGTGATTACCATTTTACCAAGTTAGAATATAAGCTAGGTTTTTCGATTCGCCAAAGGGTTTCCCGTCACAGAAGCAAGGAGCAAACAAGATCTGCAGAAAATACCTTTAAAAAAAGAACGGGGAAAGGAGTCAGATCGAGCCACTCATGCGGGACCGGCAGTCCTCGCTGAGGCCACATAGTATGTGCTATACCTAATAAAGATGCTCTAATGCAGTACGAAAGTCAAAAACACTAGCATGCCCCTAGGTATAATAATGTGCAGAAATACTGTAAAGGGCCCAAGACAATGCCAAGTGGCATATCCCTCTCCTACCTCCACCCCCTTCCGATAGGGCGGAGACTGGCCAGCTCGTGAATGCATTCCATCATAATCGGGCGGCACGCATGCCTAACCCGCTCCACAATAAAGCCCGTGGGCATATCATAGTATAAGGAAGTTCATGACTCGATTGACTCAGGATACCCGATGAGGCTGGGCTACGCTGTGACCCTAGCAAAGACTCTAGGACTATCACAGATAACGGCCGTTCTGTTTCAAACGCAATAAGTAAGCAGATGCTCATTCAATTAGTGCAACCTAAACAGGATACTACATGGCATGCTTTTATGAATATGCAACACCTAACATAAAATGCAACAACAGGCATGAATGTCCAACCTGAGTAAGCCCCCTAGGGAACTTACCTGAAGATGCAGAACAACAGGATAATACAAGCAAGGGCCCAAATGCAAGTCCAAAGCAATCCAGAAGCAATACACACCTATCATCAAGCCATTTTTATAAGCTACCGGTCCATCATTCATACACACGAACTCCAACTTCTCAACATGCTCAAAACCAACCGATAGTAAAACCGTTTTCCAAAACCTTTCCGGTGTGATCAACATCAACCAAAATCGTTTCATTTCCAATCAAATCCATCGATAAATCTTACCAACAATATTTCCAAACTCATTTCCCAAACTCATAAATCTCAAGTTAAGTCAACTCATATTCAAACAATTTCAATTCATACTTGTCCAATCAAGAGGGAGTATCAATTCTCCCTAAGTCAACCCCAAATCTTGTTTTATCAAAATATTCCGGCATTTGGTTTTCAAACAATAACCTTGAGGACATTTTCTGAACTTGAAAACCCTTTTTATATATTAATAACAATAAATAATCTCATAACTTCCAAAATCACATATTTAAATCATTACACAATACTTAACTAAATAAAATATCAAAATTATATCATCTTTACAAATCCTAATAATAAATCCAAGCCAATAAATCATTTTACAATTTCCCAAATCACCTTTTAACATCATATAACAACATTTTCCAAACAATAATATTTCTAGCACAACTTAAAATATATATAAAAATTTCATAAGTATAATTTTTCCAAAAGAAACAAATCGGATAATGTAATGACATAACAAATAACACACATCTCCCATTTGTATATAATAAACAACATCAATAACAACAACCAACCCATTAATGACCAGAAGCCCAAAGAAATAGGCCCACTCGGATCCAAAAAAAAAAACCCAAACCCATCTCTTTCTTTCAAAGATAAAAGCTGAACCGGTTTTTAGAAAAAGGACAGAAGAAAAGGAGCCAGACCCGTCTTCTTCCTCACGAACTAAACGGAGCCCTCGGACGGAAAGAAAACAACACGGTAAATGGAGAGGGAGCAGGGCTTCGTCGGAATCTCTCGGCCTCACCAACAAACACCCTCACTGACCTCTCCCGACCTCAAGGAGCATGGAAAGATTCAACGACATCAAGGAAAAGAGGAAAGGGGATGAGCTCACCGAATGGCCTTCGAAGCTTGACGGAACGCTCGTCCATGGTGCGTGAGGCTGCGTCGGAGGCGGAATCTTTAGCCTGGGTCGAGTATAGAAGGTCAAAAGGTGCGTCTTTATGGTGGTTTAGAGAGAAAGGAGGAGGAACGACCTTACCGGACTCGGATCGGAAAAACAGGGGAAGCGAGGAGCAAGGGCGTCGCGGTGGCGTCTCCGGCGTGCTTCTGGGCGGCTCAGGCTCGTCCTCGGCCATCGGGGAGCTGCTGTTGGGGGTTGAGGAAGGAGGAGGAAGGGGTTGCAATTTCTCAGCCTCGGCTCGGCCTCGCTCTCGGGCGAAGACAAAGAGGTGCTCGCGACTTCAATGGTGGACGGAATGACGACGACGACGACCGGAATAGTGACGCTGTGGAGGTGAAGGCGGGGTGAGATGGTGTTGGTGTGCAGTGGCCAAGCAACGAGGGAACGGGAGGGTGGCGAATTGCTCCGGCAACAAAAAGAGGAGAACAAAAGAGGGAGGGGAAAACTTGTGAAAGGTTTGTGTTTGTGGGTGTCTAGGGATGTGGGTTGTCTTCAAATTTAAACAAGGAGGAGAATGGCATGTGGAGCTGTCGGGTTTTGGGCACAAGGAAAGGGGAGCAAGGTTTGTCATTATGCTCAAAAGGGAGTGCACAAACATGGGAGAGAAAGGATAAGATTTGCCACAATTGGATGGGAGGAAGGAGGGAGGAAGCTTTTTGCTTCAATTCAACACAAGGAAATCACACTAGGATGGATTTCGGATGGACATTGAGAAAGAAGACAAAGGTGAGGGAGGAGGAAAGAAGAAAAAAAGGGAAAAGAGAGAAAATAAGAGGGGTCCCAAAAAGATATTTCAAGATACCCGAGAAAACAAATCCCAAAATCCGCTCTCTCGACATTATCCCGACTCGTTTAAAATTTCCAATTCCAAGTTAAATAATGAACTCCGAATATTATTTCAAATTCTCGACATATAAAAGCGGAATAAAACATGTTCTAATTTTTCAATCAAATAATGCCGTAACTCGTTTTGAGATATTTAGAATAAAACCAATAGCTCAAGGACGAAAATTTCAAACCTCTCAAATCTTAGAAATCGAAATGATTATAAATCACTATTTTAATAATTTAATATTCTAAAATTTCCCGGTCTTTACACAATCGAAGACCAGATTGGGAAGACCGTAACCCCAGACCAGATGTCCCCCGCGATCGACAGAACCGTTAACAAGGGCAACAAGATCAGCGCAGAGATCCCCCGTATTACAATCGAGGAAGAGGCAGGGGACGAAGAGGGCGCGGAGGTAGACAAAACAATGCACCCACTCTGCAAAGATCCGTTAATCGGGAAGGAGCTCGAAGACCAGGAGAAAGCCACATACCAGAACCCGAGGGTTTCATCAATACCATCGCAGGAGGATACTCCATGGCGGGATCACGTAGACAAGAGAAGAAGAACTACAAGCGAGAAGGAAGGCAACCGCCCTCCGCGTCAAGCAGAAGGATTTCTCTTTCACAACATGAAGATATATCTTTTTCGCCGAAAGACGCTGAGGAAGTAAGGATGCCACACTCAGACACTTTGGTCATCCATGCTCAGATAGCCGCCAAAACAGTCAAAAGAGTATTTATTGACATCGGTTCATCTGTTGATATTTTATCATGGGAGGCTTTATCTCAGATGGGGATCTGCGCGGCATCATTAAAACCATACTCCGGCACCCTGATAACGTTCTCAAGGGGAGAAGTGCAAGTGGCAGGAATGATCGAGTTGACAGTGGTTTTAGAAACAGCCCTAAAAAGGCGCATGGAGACTGTCGTATTCACAGTGGTAAAAATACCAACCGTGTACAATGCTTTGTTGGGACGCGTCTCGCTCTATAAATTTCAGATGATAGTGTCAATCTATCACTTTGTCGGAAAATTTCCTTTACCAGGAGGAGGAGAAGGTGAGGTTCGTGGCCAACAGCCAGAAAGCAGAAGCTGTTACTTAACTTCTATCAAGAAGAGGAAAGAGGTTATGTGTATTAGCGAAAAATGTGAATCCACGGTGGGAGACAGTAGCCAATCGGAGCTCTCGGAGGCTGAGCTTGAAGTAAGATTGACAGAAACAAAAATACCAACTGCGGACGAAAGGGTTGCCTACACGCCTTTTCCAAACCCCGAAGAAAAAGTCTATATGGGGCAAGCGTTAGAGCCAGAAGAAAGAGATCGGGTCTTGGAAATCATAGCAAGGTCAAGAGATGTTTTTGCATGGACTCCACGAGACCTATTAGGAGTCCCGTCCACAACTGCTTTGCATACTTTAAGGATCCGTCCAAGAACAAAGCCCAGAGTACAAAAGAAGAGAAAAATGGCCCCCGAAAAAGCAGCCGCGGCAAAAGAAGAAACTAATAAGCTGTTGGAAGCAGGATTCATAGAAGAAGTCGAAGATTTGGATTGGCTCTCAAATGTGGTTCTAGTGAAAAAGTCTAATGGGAAATGGAGAATGTGCATTGATTTCACCGATCTCAATAAATCCTGCCCCAAAGACAATTACCCCTTGCCATCCATAGACGAACTTGTTGACGGAACTGCGGGTAACAAGGTCCTCAGTTTTCTTGATGCTTATTCTGGGTACAATCAGATAAGCTTGGACCCGCTAGATAAAAAAGCAACTACTTTCATCACCAACCAAGGGATATTTTGCTACTGCGTCATGCCTTTTGGACTCAGGAATGCAGGAGCTACGTTTCAAAGAAATGTAGATCGAATATTTTGTAAACAGATTGGGAGGAATGTGTCGATATATGTGGATGATATTGTGGTTAAGAGCAAAAAAGCAGAAGATCACGCGACAGATCTGCAAGAGACATTTGATTCCCTCCGTAGAGGAGGGCTGAACCTGAACGCGGAAAAATGTGTCTTTGGGGTTGATTCTGGAAAATTCCTTGGTTTCATGGTTAGCCATCGAGGAATTGATGTAAATCCTGAGAAGGTTGTGGCAATCCAGAATCTTCAACCACCGCGGACGATCAAAGAATTACAGTCTTTAAACGGAGCAGTAAACTACCTAAGCCGATTTTGCTCATGTCTAGCAGACAAATCATTACCTTTCTTTGCTTTACTCAAGAAAAGGGGGTCGATACGATGGACTCCAGAATTACAAGAAGCGTTCGGGGAGTTAAAAGTTTTCTTATCGACACTCCCCACTCCGCACCAACCCGAGAAGCAGGAGGCTCTACACCTGTACCTATCAGTCAAAAACATTACCATCAGCGCGGTTTTGATGCGAGAAGAGAAGTACCCTGTATACTACATCAGTCATGTGCTACAAGATGCTGAGACGCGGTACGAACCAGTAGAAAAAATGATTCTATGTCTGGTGTTCGCGGCAAGAAGATTGAGGCCCTACTTCCAGGATCACGTCATCAGAGTAATGACTGACCTACCTTTACGACAAATTCTTCATTCCCCGTGCTTGTCAGGAAGGATGACGAAGTGGGCAGTTGAGTTGACAGAATTTGAAATTGAATACACCCCACGGCAAGCGGTACTGGCTCAGACATTAGCCGATTTCATCAGTGAAACGAGTTTTGAACTAAGTGCTCAAACAGAAAGAAGCGACTGGATACTCAAGGTAGAAATAGCTTTGATCAAGGGAGCCAGACAAGTATCAATCTACACCGACTCAAAGGTGATGGCACGACAGATAACCGAGGAGTATGAAGCCAGTTTGAGGACTAAAACATATACTATCAAACACCACCACAAACGCATCCGCTGACTAAAAAGGTCAACAAACAAGTTCTAAAGCTTTGCTTTATTAAACACAGACATAAGGGACCAAGCTCAAAAGTCATTTGAGGCTAAGCCATGAGAGGAATGGTCATTGTGATTAATCTCGCGCTCCCCTCCGCGGGAGTCCACCACCTGAACTTCAAAACACCCCTCGCCCATATGAGTAAAGATCATAGAAGCCCCCCTCTCAAAACCGTGCGACTCTACAAAATCTTTCCATCCGCGGCCAAAGTAGAGAAGACCACTATCCTGACGTTCTACACAAATCGGGAAATTACGTAATTGATGAGAAGAAAGTAAGACTCGACCAGGGACAGCGTCCTCATACACTTCTTCAAACCTGAGTGGCAGCAGCTGAAAAATAGAAAAAGATAAAAACAAGGAAGGAATTCGTCAAGAAGATATGGAAATTAGACATGAAAATCTTACCAAATGCAAAAACTGCTCAGGATAATCAATTGCTTAGAAGAAAGCCCATCGAGGTTCTCGCTCAAAGGCCATGTCAGCCCTAAATGCTAAAGGAGGAACTATAATGGATCCCCGCATCTCGAGAAAAGCAAGGGGAAAACAATAGTTTTTTCTTTCTTGTCCCATCACTCACGAGGAAACAGTAAAATAAATAAGGAAGAGATGCATGCATGACGCGCAACAGGTAACACAGTAACACAAAGCACGCGTCCTCTTCTTTCCGAAATCAAAATTAATTTTATCGACCATCTCGCTAAAACCCAACAAACTTCTCAAAAGAGGCCCTTAAAGAAACCAAGAGTAAGCCGGAAAAGAAAAACTAAATAAATTACCTTCCAATAAAGGGCGATAAGACCGAGGACAAAAAACCTCACTCAACAAGTATAAAACATGCAAGAATGACCAAAGTGATAAACACCCTAAAACAAAATGGATCCAGGGTTGCCAGCAAGGGCTTTCTATATGGTCATCATGAGAGAGGAACAACTTCATACACTCCGGCTCCCGCTCATGTATGTCCTAATCGATGAAGATGCTCACACTCAAGCCAAGCTCTGGTCTCGCTCCAACCAGGAACACGAAGTAAAGGTGGAAAGAGACGGAGACGGCCTTTTCTGGTTAACACAAGGGTGGCGTGACTTCACACAGGCAAATCGAGTCAATGTAGGATCGGCTCTGATTTTCACCTACATGGGAGACTCCATCTTTGAAGTCGACGTCATCAGTCCTGATAGTGAGGAAAATGGAGAAGTAGGATGTCCTTAAGTTTCTATTTCATGTATCGCATTACCGTCTCTAGTATGATGTATCAGGTTTAAAAGGATCGAGCCTCTAAAAAGTTTCTGCATGTTACCTCTTATTATGAATAATAAAATATCCCCCTTTAAGCCTATTAAAAATCACAAAATATGATAGTGATAGAGTATATTTTAGTCATATTTTTAGTGTGGAATTGCATATTAGTTTGGATCATTTTTACATATTTTATAGCTTAATTTATATTATTTGGTTTTCGAAGTCTACACTAGTGTTTTATATATTTCAGGTATCTTTAAGCTGGATCGTATAAATTTAGAGGTTGATCATAAATTCTGGGATTATTTTGGAAATTAAAAGGAAAGATGGGCAGGTTCGGATCGAATGTACAAGGCCGAACTTCTTTGGACTGTCCGTACGTGGAGAATGGAAGGAGCCCACGTGATTGGCTATTCGGCTTCATCATGCTTTATTTTATTTAATTAGTTTAGATAGTTTAGATATATTAATATTATATGACGAGGTTGTGATATATATACATACATTCATACGAAGATACGGGGGAGGCCGGCCGTGATTAACTTTCCAACTCTAAACCTAATTTTCTTTGGTAGAATCAATTCAATTGTTAGGGTTTTGTAGATTCTTGGTTGTGAACCTTAACCCAAGTGGCAAACTTGTTCCTTTAGGGCTGGTTGAACTAATTGAATAAGTAGGAAGTTGGATGTGTTGTTAAATCTCTCTTTAGGGACTGCAAATATCTTGGTTAATCTCTGAACTTAAAGCTATTTATTGGGTTAAATCCTTCTTTAGGGACTGTTCGATTGATAAGGGTTTCTAGGAATGGTTGGACTAGTAACTATATTAGGTCGGGACAAGGGCATTCATAGGAAACTTAATAGGATGAGAAGAGGTTACAAGGATCCTTTCAACCAAATAAAGTGGATATTTGTAGATGAAACTATTTTATTAATCGTTATCTCCGTCAATTTGTTTATAGTTTATTTTATTTTATTTTCTTATTTTCAACACCCAAAAACCCCCGTTTCATACTAATTGGTAAATAAACTTAACTTAGGAATAACTTGATTCTCTATGGGATCGACTCGTGCTTACCACACTACATTAGTTAGGTAGGTTCGAAATTATTTTGATACGGTTTACGCGACTAAAAACCGTCCATCAAATTGGCGCCGTTGTCGGGGAATCAAAGTTTATTTTTTTTTTTGTGTGTGTTTGCCTATTATTGTATATAACTTAACTTTGTTGTAAACCTATCTTACGGTTCACGACACCCTTACTACTAACATTTTAAGATGGGAATAATGCAGCATCAGGGCGAAAATTTTCACCAGTATTTCACAAGAGTGAATAATTTACTGGACGCCCGTTATGCAAGGGGTTACTAAGATAGTTTGCAAGATATGGTTGTTTGTGTACTTGAGGGCATGACTCCTGAGACCAAAGAACTTGCCGAGTCTATGAGTAACGGAGGCTTGGCAAGTTTCAACTTATTAGAGATGTGGGATTTTTTCTGCTACATGGGTCACCAGGTGGAGGAGGAAGAAGCTTTCACACGCCAGTTTATGTTGGAGCAGGTGCTTAAAAGGATGGAGCGAATTGAGGAGCAATTGAACCGACTTAATCAACTGGTGAGTGAGTTGGTAGTAGAGCAATACTTTATTCCTCAAGTTGATGAAAGCCAAGATACAAACAATGATGGTTTGATCGATGAGAGCCCGATGCTCCCTGACATGGAGTCTCATGAGTGCACGCATGAGGATCCATGTGTTTTGGCTCCTATTTCATCGAAAGAAATCATCCTTGACTTGCCTATCAAGGAATCATTTACCGAGCCGATTTCTGTGGCTCCCGAAGAAGGTATTGATATTTCTTACACTTTTGTGAATTTTGGTGAATATACAGACCCTTGGTGATGCCGTGCAATTATCGATGACTCCTGGTGACATTGAGGACAACATGAAGGTTCCATTTGATGGCCCTGTCACTCGTGCAAGGGCCAAGAAGATTCAAAATGCAACTAAGGCCTTTCTTGTCCGTCACCATGGAACTTTAGAGCAAGGGTTCAGGCCACCCTGGATCACTTGGCTCAAGGTTACACCACCAGCACAGGAAGTGAGCTTACGTCCACACACGGAGCTCATGAAGACTCGTCAGCACCCACCATGAAACAAGCCATACTCGACATGCTCTTGGGTCACTCGGCCGAGTGGGCCAAACACCTTGTCGAGAGAAGTGGGCCGAGTTGTCCTATGCTTGGGCCGAAATTATCTAGTTATTAATTATGTTATTATTTTATGCAATTTAGATAAATAAGGTGGAAATTAATTATACCTCTTTTAGATATAATAGTTGGCCACCAAGTTATTAAATATCTATCTCCTTAAGATTTAGATAGAATTAATCTATCCAAACCCCTTTCCTTTGCAAGGAAGGATTGGTTAGATCTCTCATAGTTTTTCTATAAATTCATGTTACGCACTTTGAATTATTGAGATTGAAATAGAATTGAGAACCCCTTTATGGATTAAGGGTTCTTCGATTATCAATCCCAAAGCTCTTGTGTTCTAAGGGTTTTCGGCAATCACAAAACATCACCTCACCTTGATTCAAATCGGCAACCCAAAAATCAAACACAACCCTAACCCAGAAACTGTCGCAACAAGGAGAGCACAGGCCCTTGGCGTCGTCCGCAGGCAGCCCCACTCCCAACGAGCGCGGATATCCGCTCCCGCGCGCTCGCTCTCGCTCCTGCGCTCCCAGGCGCCTCGCTCCGCAATTCCCAGGCGCTTCACTCCGTGCGCTCGCCATCACCCTCGCTCCCAACGAGACCCCCGCACGCATCCGGACACCCGCACACCCTGAGGCCAAAGCCTGTGTGCCCAGCTCCTGCGCTCCTGAGATCCGCGCACACCCAGCCCTCGCTCTCTCTTTCTGTCGCTATTTCCCAGTTCTCAAATTGCTGAAATTTACTAAGTCCTAACTGTCGCTATTTCAGAATTTTAATTACTTGTTTAATTTGTTCCAAATCAGGAGATATCAAAGAGCATTGCAAGATCTTAGCAAATATACGGCGTGGTTCTTGATCTGAAGCCCACAAGCGAAGGATCGGGTATCTCAAACGTATCAAGTGGTATCGGATTTCAGGTTAATGCAAGTTCTTTACTCTCTTGATTTCTTTTGAGTGATTTATTTTTCGTGCCTATTTTTTTTTCACCATAGCCGCTGCATAAAAGTTGAATCTTTATTTTTCACCCATCAAAATTGGCACTTTATTTTTGTTATTCTTTGTTTGGATCTATAATTTGGAAGATATTGAGTTCTTGACTGCAAGTTGTGATCTTTTATTCCTAGTTGCTACATATCATGCCTATGACTGTGATTCTTGGATTAAAAGCATTATATAAACTTGCACCACTAAAGAACCCTATTTTCTCCAGTTTCTAGCCTATTTTCCCCATTTTCTTTATTTTTGCTTACTTTTAGATCATCGTAGCTTGTTATTTTATTTTTAGTTTTATTTTTTCTCCCTTATTTCGGTTGCTACATCCCATTACAGCAGCTATTCTATAGCCAAAAAAAAAAAAACAGAAAAAGCCGAGAGCAAAATTAAAAAAAAAAAAAAAAGAGGAGAAAGAAAGAAAAGTTTAGCATACATTACCTTGTTGAGTTAGTAACTCTTCTATTGTTAATTCTTTTCTTGCTACGTGTTAGATGATCTAATCGGTTTTAAGCATTACAAAAGAACCCTACTTGTGTGATTTTGTGTTGTGCCGACACTGGAGCCTTGGTCACACCCCTCTTTCTCTGAACCGTGTTGCAACCGTCAAATAATAGTCGACGGAGTGTGTGCACTTGATTGCCCTTGTGATTGCTATTTTCGATACTTACACATTCATATTATTCAAGCATCACATTGTAGATCTTATTCTATACACATTCAGCCGCTTGTTTATACTTGCTATCCTTGATATCCGACTTGTGGTTGATTTAAATTGCAATTTGATTATTACTTGCTGTCTTCAATATTGCAAAATTCTGTGTCCAGGGGAATTGCTTGAATATTGTGCCTTGTTTTCTCGCTCTTTGATTTCTAAAACTTGAATCACTCTTAGGAATCACTAGAGCTTGCATTACTTGGTTTCCGGTCTTTGCTTCATTTACTTGTTGCTCTTCTGATATTGTAGGAACATGTCGAACGATAGCGACCCCAACCCTTCCCCTACCCCACCTGCTGGCATTTCTGCTGATAATATGCGGTTCATTATTGACTCTGCTGTCCAAGAATCTACTTTGGTTTTCCGTAAGGAAATGGCAGAGGCTGAAAATCGTCGGGCTATTGAACGCTAGGAGGACCGCGTATTCTGGTCTAACCTCATCAAACAGGCAGTTACGCGACAATTGGAGGAGGCAAAACAGGCGGAGGCTTCTGGATCTACACCTCCCTCTGGAGGTAGGCCGCCCCCACCACCTACGGCTCCTACACCTCCTTCAGGTAATGTCCCACCTACAGGTAACCCCTCTGGTTCAGTTAACCCTCCCCCTTCTGGTCAATTACATTATCAACATAAGTCTGCTACTCCTAATCCTTTCAATGGAGAGAATGACAACGATCATCTAGCGGGCTTCAACGGACACCAGGATCGCCGTGAGCATACTCCACCACGGCATCAGCAAGGGAGGCCCATTCAGCGTCAGCAGCAGCAGCCGTTTCATACCCGTGCTAACTGGGATGACAGCCGCAGCAACAATGATCTATATGAGACGCCACATCTTGAGGATGCTTACCATGAGGTAAATCCTAACTTTGATGATTTACCCCCTCCTAGTTTTGGTCATCCTAGATTTGATAATGCTCAAGCTATACAAAGACGAGATGTTAAGCTTAAATTAGAAACCTTTGATGGAAATACTGATCCTGAAACTTATCTTGTTTGGGAAAATCATACTGACTATCTGCTTGAACATTTACGCTATGAGGAAACGGAGAAGTTGGAAGTTGTTATATTGCATTTAGTAGGTAAAGCTCGCACCTGGTGGTTCCGCACTCGTGAGATGCGCCGTCGTCAGGACAAGCAACCTGTTGAGACTTGGCCACAACTTCGCTATCTCCTGAAAAAGAGACATGTGCCTGAGGAATACACAGAGTCCATGAGGATGCAACTGGCGACCTGCCGCCAGGGGACTCGCTCGCCTAATGACTACAGGGATGAGCTTGAACGACTCTCCCATCAGGCTAATTTTTATCTTACTGAACGTGCTTTGTGTACTCAATTTCTTGCTGGTCTTAATATTTCTATTAAAAATCCTTTATCTATCCATTCTATTAGAGATATTAACACTTTGACTCATAAAGCACAGCTGATGTATGAGCAACAGCAGCAGCAGCTTCGGCTACAGCGGAACCGAGTTGACCAGACCTCTCAAGGTCGCAGGTTTGCTCCCTTTAACTCTTCCAGTCAATCTAAGCCTTCTACTTCTAACCCTTCTATGCAGCAAAAGGGAGTTTCCAACTCACCTCAACAGGTGTTGAACAAAAATGCGCGATATAATTGTACAACACATTTTATTTAATTTATAATATTTGAGTTCGACCCCTTTTGGTTATCCTCTTGATTCGAAGTCATATCGATACCAAGATTTTGGTGTTTTTGTTGATTTGGGCTGCACCCGAATTTTAGCAGGTTGCCTACGTATCTCTTGGAAGAGAATCAAGCCTCACGTAGTTCAGAGTGTTTTGGATTTTGTGTTTGGTTTGATTTGAATTTGGTTTTGTTTTCTTATATGCATCAGAGGATGAAGTTCAAACCCACCTTCTACGAAGGGTAGCTTGAACAACACTCCACCCGAGTAACTTGAGCCCACCTTCTCGGAAGGGTAACTCAAGCAACCCGCCTATCATTTGCATAGAAAACGATTTGATTTTGATGTGGAGTTTGATTTAGGATTTGTTTCGACTTAAAGGTCAATTTGGGGGTTGTGATTGCACTCGTTGAGCATAAGCTTTGTATCGAGTCAGAATGAACCATTTGAATTTTTGGTTCGATGATTGAACCTGACTAGCTTTTAGCTTTATATCGAGCTTCCTACGTACCCGTTTGAACATGATCAAATCTTGCGTAGTTCTCAAGAGAACAAATTTTGTTTAATTTGAGCCGGGCGACTGAATCCGATATATAGTGAATTTGATACCGGATTTCCTACGTAACTCATAAAAGAGTATCAAGTCTTTACGTAGTTCTAAACGAACCAATTTGATTTTTTGGATTGGTGATTGTACCCGACGAGCATAAGCTTTATGTCGAGCTACCTACGTACCCGTTTGGACGGGATCAAATCATCCGTAGTTCTTTTGATGAAATGATTTAATTTAATTGGTTTTGACCTCCTATTCATTTAGAAGTGAATTTAGAGGCGGACGACTGTACCCGATATATTTTTAGAATTTAATATCGGGTTACCTACGTAGCCGATATGAGGCGTCAAGTCTTTACGTAGTTCTACCGAGAACCAATTTGATATTTTTGGATTGACGATTGTACTCGACGAGCATAAGCTTTATGTGGAGCTACCTACGTACCCGTTTGGACGGGATCAAATCATCCGTAGTTTTTTAAGAACCAATTTAATTTAATTGGGTTTGACCTCATATTCATTTAGAAGTGAATTTAGAGGCAGACGACTGAATCCGATATATATTGAATTTTAATATCGAATTTCCTACGTAACTCGTAAAAGAGTATCAAGTCTATACGTAGTTCTTAAGGGAAACCAAGCTTGATTTGGTTTTAAAAGTTTGATCGTTTGAAGATCGGGATTGAACTCGACGAGCTCGTAGCTTTATGTCAAGCTTCCTACATACCCGTTTGAACGGGATCAAATCTTATGTAGTTCTTTAGAGAACAAAGTTTATATTTGGGTGAAACTTGATTTGAGATTTTGACTCCGTTTTTGTGATTTAGGAGCCAATTTGAGACTCGATCCACTAGAATAAAATAACACTGAAATTTTACGAGTTTAACTTTATGATTTTTGTTAAACCCAATTTCTAATTTGTGTCAATTATAATTTGTATACTTTAGTGGGTGAGTTATGTGATTAAACACATATATTTCCTTTTGGGACATGTTCACACCGTATACAACATATATCATATATATTATATTGGTGATTGCTCCTTGTTTTATTTCAGCTGTAGCCCAAATGCAGAATGCAACCCACTCCTTTTATTTTTTAGCCCAGCTTGTTAACAAACCAAACCAAGGTCAACTTGTTTCTTTTTTTCGACAGAGATGTATCCTCCTTTTTTTTGTTCATCTTCTTCCTGGCAGTGGCAATGAAACGGAGCTCCAATGGCTGTTGGAAGCAGGCTGGAGTCGCTGGCTTTGGGCGTTTGAAGGCTGAAACAGAGAGGTGGCGGAACCAAGGTGGAGCCGACCGAACTCGGGCAAAGCGAGGGCGGAGCTGATTGAGCTAGGGTGAAACGAGAGCGGCGCGGGTCAAGCCTTGACAACCCAGAACGAGTCACTGTTGGGGTGAGGACGTCGAAAATTTGTGTGTAGAAAAGGTGCAACAGGTTTGTCTTCTCCCTTTCCCCTTTCAATTTGTACTCAATTTGAAACAATGTGGGTAATTTGATTTTGAGATAATTGGGGCTGAATTCAATTTTTTTATTTGGGGATTACTACTTCACCCGATTAACAAGGGTTTGATGAGCGAATTCTTTTGAAATGGGACCCCAGGACCAACTAGATCAAAGGGAAGATGCGGATGAGTTCCGACATCAACAGCCGTCAGAGGTTCTCAAGGGCTTGCGAGCTCGGGTGTGGTGCTCTAACTGTCAATGGACACGAGCAAAGGCACCACAAGGAAGCGGAAGGTAGCTATGGCTCGAGCAAATCAGGTTGGTTTCCATTTTTGTTGATTCCTCCCAACCCCTGATTTTGAGATGTGAAAGCTACTGGCTTGTTTTTTTTATCTTGCCTGAGATTGTATTAGATAATTCCTTGTTTACAGTCCTCGATTGCATTTTGAGATACACTTTACTTAGGGTTGAATTTGGTATGAAGTTGGAACCCAAATGTCTCTTTTTTCCTCTCCTGAAATTACAGTTTGATGTTGCTCCTTTCATATTAACATATTTAGGGTCCTGCCGGTCTTGAGAAAGGAAAATTGATTGCCTTTGTTAGGCTTTGATTCAATCAGTATGCAAATGAATCTAGTAATAGTTTGCACACAACTTTGTTTGCTGAACTGATTCACCCTCAACTGAGATTTTGATGCTCAACTTCCATTTTATATGGATTTTGTATTTGTTTTAACCTATCCGAAGGTGAATCAAGGTGAGGTGACAATAGGTTTCAGTTTACTGTCTTCTTGAAATTCTGATGGGGATGATGAGTTTAAATTTAATCTCAGCTTTGCAATTGCCTGTGCCTAGCCTAAGTGCCATTTTGTGCAGCTTTAGTTTGCATAGGATGAATACAGGTCATGATGATATCATGATTTCATTTTCTCCAATTTGTTCAAGCTGCAGATAGGTAGGGAGGATACTTTGCTTTGCATTTAGTGTGCTTTATGCTGAATTTGACATTAATTAGGAGTCTAACTGTAGAGTCATCTAGTTAGAATATCCAGTCATGTATATTTGTTTTAAACATTGACGCAAGCTGAGAATTGGGCAGGGCTTCGCCTCTCTAAACCGATCCACACCGGGATCGAATGTAGTGGCGAAAGAATATCCTTTCGAGCCAACTACGAGAGTATATGCTCTCAACCTATGACGTAATGGTCTCTAGGCGAAAGAAAATACTTTCAAGCCTATGACGAGCCCAAACACTAGGTGAGAGCATGTGAACCCAAGCCCGGGTTAGTCTTCTCCATTGTCATGCTTCTTTGTACCTGCAAACAAAGAAAAGAAAAGAAGATAGAGTTCTACCCTCTATTTTAGCCTTTATAGAATTCTGCTTTCTTTTTGTTCTGTAGCAGGATCTTTTTTGGCAAGGCTTGCTGATGGTGTTTGTGTTTGTGTTTGCAGGTTTCTCTCCAGTAGCATGAAAAGCCGGGAGATGAACACTGCTTTTCTTTTGCTTTGATGGATAGGAGCAAGAAGAAAAAGCCAGCCGCAGGACAAAAGGGAAAGGAAACTGTTTTCTTTTCTCTTGTAGTTGAATAGGCTGAAGAAAAGACCAGAACCAGCCGGAGGGAGCCCTACTTATAGGGTGTAGGGGGTAACAGTTACCTATCTCTAGATAACTTCCCATTACTTTTTTTTTCCTTTTTATTAGTTTCCTAGAGAAATGCCCCACGTCCTGTATAACTGCCCTCCCCCACTTTGTTTTCTTTGTATACATTTTTTCTTCCTTTTTGTCAACTGCAATGGACAACAGTTACAAGTGTAACTTCCGAATCCATTCTGAACATAAATTGGGCCTATTTGGAATGGGCTTGTAATGGATTTTTTTGTTGGGGGTCCAATTTTGGACTTGTATTTAATTTGAAGAAAATTTATCACATTGTTTGATATGTGATGAATGCGACAATTTGAAACCGTGAATCGAAAAAAGATTCGTCAATTTTTACCCTCCAACAACAGGGTTATCAGGTTGAAACTAGAAGAGTTGCTGCACTATCTACAGATCGCAACAAAGACATCCGCTGCTTCACTTGTGGTGGTTCTGGGCATGTCTCTCGCAATTGCCCTCAGAAAAAGAAGGTTCTTCTCAATGATTTGGGAGACCACTACTATGAGGAGGAGACTGTGGAGGACCATGTAATTTCGAGTGAAGGGGAGGAGGACCAGCCGTCTGAAATTATTGAGGACATCGACACATCAGAATATGACAACGTCCTCTGTCTTGTCAACCGGCGGGTCCTACACATTCAGGAGTCTCCCATGGCTGATCAGAGGGAGAACATCTTCCACACTAGATGTGTGGTTCGCGAAGCTACCTTAAACCTCATCATCGATGGTGGGAGTTGCTGCAATCTCATCAATGAAAAGGTAGTAGATTTCCTCCATTTACCTACTACTCCTCGTGCTACTCACTATGGATTGAATGGTATCACTGATGATGGATCTGATATAATGGTCACCAAACAATGCTTATGTGATGTTGCACGCATGGATTGTAGTCATATATTGTTAGGGCGTCCTTGGTTATATGATCGTAATGTCCTTCATGATGGTCATGCAAATACATATGCTTTCACCTATGACGGGAGGAGAGTTACTCTCCTACCCCTTTCGCCACAAACTATTCTGAAGGATCAGGTTCGCAAGCAGCAACAAAGGAACGCCGACAGAGAAGCTGAAAGATTGGAGAAGCTCAAAGGGAGCTCGGCTGATCAGGCCGCCCCCGCAGCCAAGCATGTCGCGCCCGCGGCCCCAGCAGCAGCGCCCGCGGCCACTCCAGCCGCCCCTGCAGCCCCCTTGGCGCCTTCTCCTCCCCCCTCGACGTCGACTAAGCCCTCTTCTGCTTCGGGCTCTGTGGAACGTCGATCATTGGTCTCTCAACCTCAGAAAGGGACCATCACATGGAATGCTCATCGACCTCATATTCTTCTGGTAATGAAACAGGTATTACTTAATGTTGAATTGAGTCATATTCCGGCACCTATTGCTGCACTTCTGCAGGATTATCTAGATGTGCTTCCAGCTGAACTACCCCAAGGCTTGCCTCCTATTAGAGGTATTGAGCACCAAATTGACTTTGTGCCTGGGGCAGCCTTTCCTAATCGCGCCGCTTATAGAGCTAGTCCTGAGGAAACAAAAGAGCTGCAACGCCAAGTCACAGAGTTGATGGATAAAGGCTTTGTTCGTGAGAGCCCGTCTCCCTGTGCCGTGCCAGTCATATTGGTTCCAAAGAAGGATGGCTCCTGGCGCATGTGTGTTGATTGTCGCGCAATCAACCAAATAACGGTTAAGTATCGCCACCCTATTCCTCGTTTAGATGATATGCTTGATGAACTTCATGGTGCTGCTATTTTATCTAAAATTGACCTTAGAAGTGGATATCATCAAATTAGGATGAAACAGGGTGATGAATGGAAAACGACTTTAAAACTAAGTATGGTTTATATGAATGGTTAGTAATGCCTTTTGGATTAACTAATGCACCTTCTACATTTATGAGGCTTATGAACCATGTGCTTAGGAGACACTTAGGTAAATTTGTCGTTGTCTATTTTGACGATATCTTAATCTATAGTAAGAATATGCATGATCACTTAAGTCGCTTAAAATTGGTTTTTGATTGTCTAAGGAAAGAGAAATTATATGCCAATTTAAAGAAGTGTTCTTTTGCATCCGAGTCTACCATTTTTCTTGGTTTTGTAGTGACTGCATCTGGATTAAAGGTGGATGAGGAGAAGATTCGTGTTATTCAGGAGTGGGCTAGGCCGACTACACCCACCCATGTCCGCTCATTCTTGGGCCTTGCTGGCTTCTATCGACGTTTTGTCAAAGTTTCAGCCTGATTGCCGCCCCCATACATGAGCTGACAAAGAAAGATGTGACATTTTGCTGGACTGACTCACATCAAAAGGCTTTCGACGCTCTCAAGGACCACCTAACACATGCCCCAGTGCTGCAGTTACCTGACTTTGCTCAACTTTTTGAGCTTGAGTGTGACGCTTCTGGCACTGGCATCGGAGGGGTCCTGCTGCAGAACAAGCGTCCCATCGCCTACTTCAGCGAAAAGTTGGGCACCGCTGAGCTCAACTATTCTACCTACAACAAGGAGCTATTTGCACTGGTTCGCTGCTTACAGACTTGGCAACACTATATCTGGCCTAAGGAGTTTGTGATTCATTCAGATCATGAAGCTCTCAAGTATCTCAAAGGACAAGCAGTGCTCAGCAGGCGACTTTCTCGATGGGTGGAGTTTATAGAGACCTTTTCCTATGTGGTTCACCACAAGAAGGGAAAGGATAATGTGGTAGCTGACGCGCTATCACGCAGGTATGTCCTCCTAAACCATATGGATGCACATGTTTTAGGTTTTGCTATGATAAAGGAACTGTATGCTTCTGATGGTTTCTTTAAAACTATATATGCTCAATGTGTGTCTAAAGGTGAAGTTGATTCATATTTTCTTGATAATGGTTATTTGTTTAAGATGGGCAAGCTTTGTATCCCATCTTCTTCTATTCGCCGATTGTTAACTCAAGAAATTCATGAATCTAGGGGACATGGTGGTTTCGAAAAAACCTTAGCTGGACTTAAAGAACATTACTTTTGGCCTAAAATGTCTAATTATGTGCTGAGATTTGTCAAAAGTTGTGTTACATGTGCTAAAGCCAAATCGAAATCTAATGCTAATGGTCTATACCAACCTTTGCCAATTGCTAATGCACCCTGGGAAGATGTTTCTATGGATTTTATTGTAGGATTGCCTAGAACTTCTAAGGGTCATGATTCCATATTTGTTGTTGTAGACAGATTTTCCAAAATGGCTCATTTTATCCCATGTCATAAAACTGATGATGCTATTCATGTTGCTCATTTGTTCTTCAAAGATGTTGTTCGCTTACATGGATTGCCATTATCTATAGTTTCTGACCGTGATCCTAAATTCTTAAGCTCTTTTTGGAAAACTCTATGGTCTAAATTGGGTACAAAATTGCTATTTTCTACTTCTTGTCACCCACAAACTGATGGCCAAACTGAGGTCACAAATAGAACTCTTGGGGCTCTCCTTAGAGTCTGCTGCGAACTAACCTCCGGAGGTGGGAAGTCTGCCTACCATTTGTAGAATTTGCATATAACAGGTTTAGGCACTCTGCAACTAAGCTGACCCCCTTCGAAGTGGTATATGGCCGAAATCGACTCACTCCTGTGGATATGCTACCTCGGCCATACAACTAAGCAAGTGGACTTCATCAAACGCTTGCATGATCGTACCAAAGCGCAGCTGGAGAGGAAGACTGCGCAATACAAGGTCGCGAAGGACAAGCATCGCAAGGATGTGCAGTTCAACGTTGGTGATCTGGTCTGGCTGCATCTCAGGAAGGAAAGGTTTCCGCAACAACGGAAATCTAAGCTGGATGTTGTGAGTTGAATTTGCCATGTTTTACAGTAACTTTCATATCGATTTTCGCATACATTTCATTCATTTGGGCTAAGATAGTACAGAACCTATGTAGTTTATGTTTATTTGCCAAATTATGGAATCTACACCAGTTTCTGTTTAAATCGCAGAATTCAAGGCGTTTTACAGCAATTCTAAGGAAGGTCGGAAAAGCTCGGAAATCCACTACAGAAGTCAAAGGTCAAAGAAGCAGCGGAACCAGTCGAATCAAGCTGAGAACCCAAGCTACTCGATCTCGAGTAGACCTTACTCGATCTCGACGAGCATGTCCGAGCACAGCCTTGTCGACCAGGAGCAACGTCGAGAACCAAACCAACCCGACTTCCGGACCCAACTCGATCTCGACAAGACCCTAGTCGAGATCGACGAAGCCCAGTGCCACACCCGGAGTCGAGGAGAGAACTGGACGAGAAGCCGAGCACAGCTCTACTCGATCTCGACGAACCCTTGTCGAGATCGACAAGCCCCACAACGCCAGTCCGAGTCCATGCCGAGGGGAAGATGCTCGACCAGAGAAGGCCACACCCTACTCGATCTCGACGAACCCTTGTCGAGAATCGACGAAGCCCAGAACACAGGCCCAGGCTTGTCGAGCACACCTACCCGAGAAGACCTAGTCGACAGAACTCTTCTACTCGAGGTTGACTAGGGCTTGTCGAGGTCGACGAGCGCCACGAGCCAAGTCCGAGCCACATCGAGCACCAGTTAGCCGAGACGACGAATCCTTGTCGAGTTCGACGAAGCCTTTGTCGAGGTCGAGTAGACCAGTCTCCAGAAAACGCGTCGTCGAGGGCTGTCCTAGTCGAGTTGGGATTCCTTGGGGCCGAAGGAGGAAGATTCTATCAAAATTCTATCAAGTCTATCCATGGAAGACAAGATCTATCAACACATGAAGACCTACCTAAATTAGATTTATCTTTTCCTTATTGATTTATTTCCTTAAGCATTTTATTTATCTTTTTAGCAAATTAGATATAATTTTAGATAAAGATAGATATTTCTATCCTTGACTAGCAAGGACTAGAAGGCTATAAATAAAGCCCATGGGGCTCAGTTTTATTCATTCAATTTCAGAGACAGTTAGTTAGTTACATAGAGAGAGATTGTAAGTTGGAGTTTATTTTATGCAAGTTAGTTCTTTTCATCAATCAATGTCTGTTATTGCAATGAGACGTGAGTAGTCCACCCACTTCTGGGGCTGGGGTGAGCCCGACGGTGGCCATGTGAGGCGATGCGGTAAAGGTCAGATCTTTTTATGCAATTCGTCTTCTATCCCTATGAGCATGATTCTTTTGCGAGAGTTGAAGGTGATCCTTGTTTGTGTTATTGAAGCGAAAGTGATCTTAATGCAACTTGGATTAATTATGTGAAAAGGGTTAGTAACAATTAGGGTTTATGCGAAAGCCTCTATATGCCTATTTGTTAATGACGAAAGTTATTTGATGGAAAGCATGATCTTTTATGCCTTTATGTGTTACTTTGCATGGTTATCGTTGTGGTGTTGAAACCCTGGATTTGGAAGTCTTTAGTATATTGATTTATTTCTGTCGAAAGTCTGAGTTCTGCATTCGAATTTGCAATTTAAAATTTCTGTCAATTCTTGTCGATACAGAGGAGATCTTTTCGATCTCGAGTAGGTTGTACTCGATCTCGAGTAGGTTGTACTCGATCTCGAGTACGCTTGGTCTAGGTCGAGTAAAGTTTCTGTCTTTTGTCGATTTCTGAAATTTCTGTCTTGACTTGCCCTAGTCGATCTCGAGTAGGTGTGGTCGAGATCGAGTTGATTTGTCTGCCTCGAGTTGATTGCTTTCGTTTCTGTTTTCTGTTTTCATCACTGTCCTTAGTCGATATAGAGGACAGCTACTCGAGATCGAGTAGCTTCTGTGTCCTCGCCTTTGTTTCTGCTTTGATTTGTCTTTTCTGTCTCGTTTAGTTCATTGCTTTTGTTTGTTATTTTCTGTTTTATTTCTGTTTCTTTCCTTGTTTCTATGTTTCTGTCTTTCTGCTGCTTTGTTTGTGAGATTTACAGCTACCTAAGAACTGCTGACGTGCTTCCTCGTGGATTCGATCCTGACTATTCTCTTACTACAACGGGAGGAAGTCTTGTATTTATTTGCTGAGACAGGGAAGTCAGTCTGATCTTTATTCTATTTTTATTTCATACTTGACCATCCTCCTGCAACAACAAATTGGCGCCGTTGCCGGGGAGATATCAATCGCGCCTAGTTCAATTGTGTTTAAGGTTCAGAAAATCCCATCCCTTTTTCTTACCCTATCACATACCCTACCACCACCGACCTCACCGGTACCAACTGGGTGCCAAGCTTTTGCCACTAATTTGTGTTCTTGATTGTGATTTCAAAGCTTAGGTGCAAAGATGGAAGACTTTGTCAAAGGGAAGAATGGTATCAAGATTTGAGACGGAGAAATAGGATCGCAGTGGAGGAGTCACGATTAAGGGAAATAGCCCGGCTGGAGGACTTAGTCCGAAGACTTGAGGCTTCCATTCAGTCTAAAGGACCATGCCCTCCTCTCGACGAGCCAATTGACCCACTCAATGTTGACAATCAGGTATGTCCTTCCTCGAATTTCATTCCTACTTTGCTACCTATTGTTGATGAATCATATGAAGGATCCCAAGGCGAAATAGCACTAGAAGACAAGAAGTTGGACATTGTTGACCAGGGCATTCCAAGATCGCTTTTACCTTACAAGGTGAAGGCTATCCCCGATGATTTTGAGCAACCGATGTTCATATTCAAGTATGGGGTCCTAGCAAAATGGCATGAAGCTCCGCAGGATGAGGAGGAAATATCTCTTCCCTCTCCACCGTTCTGCTGTGGTGGAGATACACAACCATGTCAACCTATGAAGCGGAAGAGGTATGATGATGAGGTATGTATATTTTCTTTATATCTTCATTTATGCATGCCAGCTAGAGCCCAGGAAGATGAATGGGTGAAGCCATGGAGCATTCACTGAGGGAGATTTAAGCTTCTTCACATGATGCCCCCGGATGACATCCCACGCTTCCCACCACCGGAGGAACCACTAGATCCACCTATACCTCCGGACAAAGATGAGCCAGGCTAAAGCTTAATGGAGAAAGTCGGCCTAGCGACTATAAAATCTAGAGCTTGTACATAGACTTTTTAGGACGTTCTTTTTGGACATTGTTTTTGCTTGTTTTTGGTTTTGAACATTTCTTTGGTTTTTGTTGTTTCTATTGTGGGTATATGTCTTCTACACTTTTCAGGTCCAAGGATAGAACCAAGAAATATTCATACTCGGCCCAGGAGGTGCTTCCATTCAAAAATATGAGGCTCTGCACATCTGTCTTGTGAGTTTCTTTCTTTACCCTTGTTTTTATACAGTGAGGACACTGTAATGTTTAAGTATGGGGTGGGGGAAGAGCTTACTTTATGCATATTTGATTTATTTGACATTACTTGTGCATTATTGCTTAGAATTGCTACATGGCTATTTTGGAATGCATTATTGATTTATGCTCTTATATGCATGATTTCCAAAGTTTGAAAAATGACCCAAAAATGACCCCCATTGAAAATTTTGAGTAATGTCATGGAAGTTTGTATTGAAACTCGACGATGCAAAATTAGATTCATTAGAGATATAGCATGAAATTGCCTAGTAAAGGGAAGTCACAATGAAGTGCATTATTTTATTGAAAACCATGAAAGGAGGTAAAATTTGAGGTTGCTTTTGACATGTTGCATGATAAGATGACGGAGGACTTTATATTTCCATATATTGCTCATATTGTTATATCCTAGCCTTACCTATGCTTATGCATTACACAAAAGCCATATTATGCCTTATTTCAAATATTGCTCCACATGATCTAAACATTTGTCATTCTTTACCTTATCCGGGGATTATGTTGAGAATGATGTTACAATATGGAGATTTTTATATGGTGTTTGTGTGATTGTTATCATTATTGGAGTTTGGCGGAATTGTTTGAAATATATGGAAAATTTAATGAGTGAAAGAAAATCCGATCAAAGATCGACCCTGCTCGCTGAGATAATAGTTTGGCGAGATGGGACACCAGGTGAGGAGTCCAAGGCACTAAGTATCCGGGGCCATTCATGACACCCATGTTTGCGACTCGCGAGAAGGCAGTGCTGAGGTTAGAGAGGTAAAAGCAATATTATTGATAAAAGCATTATGAAAGGTGATGAATCTAATGAGAAAGAATGTGGTATGAAAGTTTGGAAAGTACTCCATTTCCCCGGATCATAAGCACCACATTGCCAAAAATTGCCCACCTTTAGCCTTTTACCAATCTTCTCCTTCATGAGCTTAATGAAAGTCCTCTTGATTATTGTTGCTTTGTCACATAAAAATTATTTGTGCATAACCCTCCTTTTGTGAGTAGATGTTGCTCTTATATATTTGCACATGCATGGATCTGTGACACTAGTACCTTTTCGAGGATGGTAATTGATTGCAGGGTTATATGAGAATGAATCTAATATGTTGAGAGTTTTGATTTCTTCCCCTGAATGACAAATAAAAGTATTGCTTGAGGACAAGCAAGCTTAAGTATGGGGTGTTTGTTGTGAGCTGAATTCGCCATGTTTTACAGTAACTTTCATATCGATTTTTGCATACATTTCATTCATTTGGGCTAAGATAGTACATAACCTATGTAGTTTATGTTTATTTGCCAAATTATGGAATCTACACCAGTTTCTGTTTAAATCGCAGAATTCGAGGCGTTTTACAGCAATTCTAAGGAAGGTCGGAAAAGCTAGGAAATCCACTACAGAAGTCCAAGGTCAAAGAAGCAGCGGAACCAGTCGAATCGAGCTGAGAACCCAAGCTACTCGATCTCGAGTAGACCTTACTCGATCTCGACGAGCATGTCCGAGCACAGCCTTGTCGACCAGGAGCAACGTCGAGAACCAGACCAACCCGACTTCCGGACCCAACTCGATCTCGACAAGACCCTAGTCGAGATCGACGAAGCCCAGTGCCACACCCGGAGTCGAGGAGAGAACTGGACGAGAAGCCGAGCACAGCTCTACTCGATCTCGAAGAACCCTTGTCGAGATCAACAAGCCCCACAACGCCAGTCCGAGTCCATGCCGAGAAGAAGATGCTCGACCAGAGAAGGCCACACCCTACTCGATCTCGACGAACCCTTGTTGAGAATCGACGAAGCCCAGAACCCAGGCCCAGGCTTGTCGAGCACACCTACCCGAGAAGACCTAGTCGACAGAACTCTTCTACTCGAGGTCGACGAGCGCCACGAGCCAAGTCCGAGCCACATCGAGCACCAGTTAGCCGAGACGACGAATCCTTGTCGAGTTCGACGAAGCCTTTGTCGAGGTCGAGTAGACCAGTCTCCAGAAAACGCGTCGTCGAGGGCTGTCCTAGTCGAGTTGGGATTCCTTGGGGCCGAAGGAGGAAGATTCTATCAAAATTCTATCAAGTCTATCCATGGGAGACAAGATCTATCAACACATGAAGACCTACCTAAATTAGATTTATCTTTTCCTTATTGATTTATTTCCTTAAGCATTTTATTTATCTTTTTAGCAAATTAGATATAATTTTAGATAAAGATAGATATTTCTATCCTTGACTAGCAAGGACTAGAAGGCTATAAATAAAGCCCATGGGGCTCAGTTTTATTCATTCAATTTCAGAGACAGTTAGTTAGTTACATAGAGAGAGATTGTAAGTTGGAGTTTATTTTATGCAAGTTAGTTCTTTTCATCAATCAATGTCTGTTATTGCAATGAGACGTGAGTAGTCCACCCACTTCTGGGGCTGGGGTGAGCCCGACGGTGGCCATGTGAGGCGATGCGGTAAAGGTCAGATCTTTTTATGCAATTCGTCTTCTATCCCTATGAGCATGATTCTTTTGCGAGAGTTGAAGGTGATCCTTGTTTGTGTTATTGAAGCGAAAGTGATCTTAATGCAACTTGGATTAATTATGTGAAAAGGGTTAGTAACAATTAGGGTTTATGCGAAAGCCTCTATATGCCTATTTGTTAATGACGAAAGTTATTTGATGGAAAGCATGATCTTTTATGCCTTTATGTGTTACTTTGCATGGTTATCGTTGTGGTGTTGAAACCCTGGATTTGGAAGTCTTTAGTATATTGATTTATTTCTGTCGAAAGTCTGAGTTCTGCATTCGAATTTGCAATTTAAAATTTCTGTCAATTCTTGTCGATACAGAGGAGATCTTGTCGATCTCGAGTAGGTTGTACTCGATCTCGAGTACGCTTGGTCTAGGTCGAGTAAAGTTTCTGTCTTTTGTCGATTTCTGAAATTTCTGTCTTGACTTGCCCTAGTCGATCTCGAGTAGGTGTGGTCGAGATCGAGTTGATTTGTCTGCCTCGAGTTGATTGCTTTCGTTTCTGTTTTCTGTTTTCATCACTGTCCTTAGTCGATATAGAGGACAGCTACTCGAGATCGAGTAGCTTCTGTGTCCTCGCCTTTGTTTCTGCTTTGATTTGTCTTTTCTGTCTCGTTTAGTTCATTGCTTTTGTTTGTTATTTTCTATTTTATTTCTGTTTCTTTCCTTGTTTCTGTGTTTCTGTCTTTCTGCTGCTTTGTCCGTGAGATTTACAGCTACCTAAGAACTGCTGACGTGCTTCCTCGTGGATTCGATCCTGACTATTCTCTTACTACAACGGGAGGAAGTCTTGTATTTATTTGCTGAGACAGGGAAGTCAGTCTGATCTTTATTCTATTTTTATTTCATACTTGACCATCCTCCTGCAACAACACTGGACCCCAGGGGTGATGGACCATTCAGAGTGGTTCAGAAGATGGGTCCTAATGCATACAAGCTGGATCTCCCTGCCGATAAGTACATCGTCCATTCTACATTCAACGTCGCCGATCTGTCCTTGTTCGTGCCTGACGATGACTCTGACGACGATTTGAGGACAAATCGAAGTCAAGTGGAGGAGAATGATGCCGTGCAATTATCGATGACACCTGGTGACATTGAGGACAACATGAATGTTCCATTTGATGGCCCTGTCACTCGTGCAAGGGCCAAGAAGATTCAAAATGCAACTAAGGCCTTTCTTTTCCGTCACCATGGAACTTTAGAGCAAGGGTTCAGGCCACCCTGGATCACTTGGCTCAAGGTTACACCACCAGCATAGGAAGTGAGCTTACGTCCACACACGGAGCTCATGAAGACTCGTCAGCACCCACTATGAACCAAGCCATACTCGACATGCTCTTGGGTCACTCGGCCGAGTGGGCCAAACACCTTGTCGAGAGAAGTGGGCCGAGTTGTCCTATGCTTGGGCCGAAATTATCTAGTTATTAATTATGTTATTATTTTATGCAATTTAGATAAATAAGGTGGAAATTAATTATATCTCTTCTAGATATAATACTTGGCCACCAAGTTATTAAATATCTATCTCCTTAGGATTCATTTATCTTAAAGTTATTTCATTTATCTTTAGATAGAATTAATCTATCCAAACCCCTTTCCTTTGCAAGGAAGGATTGGTTAGATCTCTCATAGTTTTTCTATAAATTCATGTTACGCACTTTGAATTATTGTGATTGAAATAGAATTGAGAACCCCTTTATGGATTAAGGGTTCTTCGATTATCAATCCCAAAGCTCTTGTGTTCTAAGGGTTTTCGGCAATCACAAAACATCACCTCACCTTGATTCAAATCGGCAACCCAAAAATCAAACACAACCCTAACCCAGAAACTGTCGCAACAAGGAGAGCACAGGCCCTTGGCGTCGTCCGCAGGCTGCCCCGCTCCCAGCGAGCGCGGACATCCGCTCCCGCGCACTCGCTCTCGCTCCTGCGCTCCCAGGCGCCTCGCTCCGCAATTCCCAGGCGCTTCACTCCGTGCGCTCGCCATCACCCTCGCTCCCAGCGAGACCCCCGCACGCATCTGGACACCCGCACACCCTGAGGCCGAAGCCTGTGTGCCCAGCTCCTGCGCTCCTGAGATCCGCGCACACCCAACCCTCTCTCTCTCTTTCTGTCGCTATTTCCCAGTTCTCAAATTGCTGAAATTTACTAAGTCCTAACTGTCGCTATTTCAGAATTTTAATTACTTGTTTAATTTGTTCCAAATCAGGAGATATCAAAGAGCATTGCAAGATCTTAGCAAATATACGACGTGGTTCTTGATCTGAAGCCCATAGGCAAAGGATCGGGTATCCCAAATGTATCACTTGGGAGCATTACTTTGAGAAGCCACCAACGGAACTGTGTTGGTGGTATCATATCCCTTCGGTAGAGGGTCATGCTAGACTCTTTGATAAATTGAAAGTCTTTAACTTTTATATTTTATAATTTCAATTTATTATGCTATGATGTTCTGTGTAAGATGTTTGCACAAGAATATGATAGGTTATTGAGGGTTTTAACAATGTCTGAAACGATCTTAGAGATTGTGAGTCAACCAAGGTAATTTTTTTCCCTTTTTATTTTTAGTTAGGATTAAATTATACTTTTTTTTTATTTTCGTAAAAAAAAAGAAAAGAAAAAGAAAATTGCGGTCTCCCTCATTCTTTCCCTTCTGCCCATCCCATGGAGTCTCGCTCAGTGCCGCCCTTCCCTACTGCCTTTCCTCCCACACCAAGGCCACCGGCGAAACTCATTCCACCACGCCGCCATCCGCCTCTGATCACCAGATTTCCCCTCCGGACTTCCCCCCCTTCCTTCTCCTTCCTTCCCTCGCCCTTCGTACCGCCGTCCTCCTTCCCTCGCTCTTCGCCCCCGCCGTCCTCCCCGGATCCGTCCCCTTCTGCTCGCCGGTCTCTCGCCACCACACCTCCGCCCACCACTCCTGCCGTCAGCCACCATATCCAGCCGCCTCAGATCGAACAACTCCAGCCATCTGAGACCGCCTCTTCCTCATCGGCTTTCCTCATCACCGCACCACCCATCGCCTCTCGCCAGACCGCCGAGCCACCAACAGCCCCATCGATCTCTTTTGCGCCATGTTCGCGTCGGCCGCCGGCAATCACCACCGCCTTCCCTCCTAATCGCCGGCAACCTCGCCACCTGACCACCGGCGATCTTCCAGAACCGCTGGAATTCCCCAGCAAGTCTCACCCCGCCAGTTCACGCCAAGCCAGAATTGCCCAGCACCAGCCCTCTCGGAATTTCTACCGCTAGTCGCGATGTTGCCTCAAACTGCTTGTGATTAACCTTCATCCAGGCCGGGATTTCACTTAGGTAGGTGCAGGTATGTCACCCTTTTTCACCCTTTCATTGATTAGCTGATTCTCATGAGTTACTGAAGCGGATGATGAATTGATTTTGCTGAAATTGTTTGTATCTTATTTTCGATTCTTGTTGCTTCATATTCAGGGGCTGATCGGAATTTTCCATTCATTGTCAAGATTGAGTGCAATCTATGTCAATTGTTTGAGATTTATTGTTCATGTTGGGTTGATAGAGATCTTCTTAAATTAATAGATTGGTTTTGCTTTGTTTTTCTAGTTGCACAATAGCTAAGGAGTTCAGTTCTGGACATGCTATATGCTTTTGAGCATTCTCCTGGACTAGATTATGTGTACTATGAGATTTTTCCATTGAGTCTGTCTGCTCTCAAGTCGGTTTACTATTGATTTTGTTAAGTTGTCTTAATGCTGATTTTAAAACTCTTTTTGTCTTAAACTCTATGTAGCTGATCAGTTTGTTCTCATCTTGTCTAAAATCAGTGAGGTATTTTTGCTACTCTCTAAATTGGTTGGATTGTGCTTTATGTTGGCCTAAGTGATTTTTTTAAAGTGGTTCTTGTCCACTTGCTTGTCCCATGCTCTCTTTATCTATTGATTTTTCATGATTTTACTTGTAAAATAGGGACGAGCATGACTTGCAGGGGCTGATTTGTGTTTGGTTGATCTTTGTTGTTCTTAATTCTTGGATAATATATTTTTCTTGGATGTTGGAATGTGTTTGGTTGTTGTGTGTTTCTTTGCCTTTTGTCTTGGCCAGGACCTTTTGCAAAGGAGACGATGCCTATATTTTCCCACCTTCAAGACGGGTCACATATGCCAATTGCATCCAAGAGCTGCTGAGAGTTTCTGCTGCACACCTAGGGCTGTACTTTCTGATCTTTTATCATATTTTAAGGGTGTTAGTACTCAGGAATAGTCACATATCTTGCTGAATTTTCTGTTTTTGATATTCCTTTGTTACTAAATTGAATTCGCTGCTGATTTCTATCCTAGTTTTGTTTGTTTTTGCTGCTATTTTGGTGTTGGACAGGTCCTACAACTATAAGAAGTGCTGAGTTTTATGGTATGTTCAGAGAAAACACTACCGCCTCCGCTTGTGCTAAAAGTTTGTCTCGAATGCCTGATTACTTTGTGAGTTTCCTCTACCTTTCTTTCTTTCTTTTTATTTACTTTGAGGACAAAGTAAGATTTTAAGCATGGGGTGGGGAATTCAAGTGTAGCTCCGTCTTTATTATATGTTAGTGTTCTGTTTTTTTTTATGCATTTAGGTGTTATTAAAGATACTCATCTTGGTTTAGTTTGTTTTCTAATTCATTTTTATGATCTTAATTGCATAAATCCCATGAGTTGATTGAATTGCTTGAAAATGATTTTGGAGCATGATCTGAGAATATAATTGAGCAAATATGATTCATAGTTGAGATTTAATTGAAATCTAAAAAAAATATAACCTTTGTGAGTTTGTTTTGGCCTTATAGGGACTTTACATATTATTTCCCTTTTGCTTTTATTGTGTGATTATACTCTCCATATGCTTATTTTTCATGACCGTATTGCACATGTTTGTTGCTTGTGAATTTCAAATGATTGAGGCATGTTTTCTTTAGCCGTATTATACCCTATCTACCTTACATATTATCCTTTGCTTGAAGCCGAACTGAGCCGTAAAGCATATTCTTTTTGATAGCTCCACAAAAATATATCATAGTCAATGATTAGCCTGACCATATCCGGGAATTAGGAGGAGAAATGGTGAAAAATCTTTATGTTGGAGTTGCTCTGAGTGGAGATGATGTATATATGGTTGTGTATTGCGAGAGGCATAGCCAAAATAAGGTAACCCTTCTTGCATAATAGAGATGACTTATTACTAGGGACCTAAGGAGGATAAAATTCACTTAGGAGTAAAAGTCTAGTAAGCTTGGACCTAGTGAGGATAAAATTCACCTAGGGGCAAAAGTAAGCATAAAAGAAAAGAAAAGAAATCATCAACCAAATGGAACAATGCATGAGTTGTATGACTATTGAATTCGAAAGTGCTTATTGATGTGTATTGGAGTTTATGTTATTGGAATGGTTTGCGATGTATGGAAGTTTCGGTGTTGTTCTAGTTGGTTGTTGTTCCTTTTTCCCGGATTTTTAGCACCACAAGCCTAAATATTTCTCATACCTTATTTTTCTACCAAAGCCCCATTACAACCCTATAAAAGTCCTCATGATGTTGTTTGCAAGTGATAACTTTCACGGTGTATAGAGCATTTTGGATTGAGTTGAGAGTTGGAGTTTAAAGCCTAAACACATGAGAGCTTGAGTGAAACACATTATCCCGGTGAGGTTGGATTAAATTTGCCTTTACTATTGGATCGCTCATATACTTGTTAGGATGTTTGTTTTCTTATTCATAGCTCCTACTACGTGATGTTGCTTTTCTAAATTATAGCATGAAGATCTTATTTGTGGGATAATTAATTCTATATTTGTTTTTCATTGCTTGAGGACAACCAAAAGTCTAAGCATGGGGTAGTTTGATAGAGTATATTTTAGTCATATTTTTAGTGTGGAATTGCATATTAGTTTGGATCATTTTTACATATTTTATAGCTTAATTTATATTATTTGGTTTTCGGAGTCTACACTAGTGTTTTATATATTTCAGGTATCTTTAAGCTGGATCGTATGAATTTAAAGGTTGATCATAAATTGTGGGATTATTTTGAAAATTAAAAGAAAAGATGGGCCGGATCGGATCGAATGTGCAAGGCCAAACTTCTTTGGACTGTCCGTACGTGGAGAATGGAAGGAGCCCACGTGATTGGCTATTTGGCTTCATACTGCTTTATTTTATTTAATTAGTTTAGATAGTTTAGATATATTAATATTATATGATGAGGTTTCGATATATATACATACATTCATACGAAGATATGGGGGAGGCCGGCCGTGATTAACTTTCCAACTCTAAACCTAATTGTCTTTTGTTTTACTTTCTTCGGAGACTTAAACTCTCCCGTTTCGTCTACAATTTGAAGCTTTGTTTGATTGATTGTGAGTTTCTGAATCTTGTTCCTTATTTCCTATATTGAATGTTTCGACTTCTTTGTGCTTGAATGTTTGATTGTTTTATTCTGTCTTGTCTGATCAACTTGGTAGAATCAATTTAACTGCTAAGGTTTTGTAGATTCCTGGTTGTGAACCTTAACCCAAGTGGCAAACTTGTTCCTTTAGGGTTGGTTGAACTAATTGAATAAGTAGGAAGTTGGATGTGTTGTTAAATCTCTCTTTAGGGACTGCAAATACCTTGGTTAATCTCTGAACTTAAAGCTATCAATTGGGTTAAATCCTTCTTTAGGGATTGTTCGATTGGTAAGGGTTTCTAGGACTGGTTGGACTAGTAACTATATTAGGTCGGGAGAAGGGCATTCATAGGAAACATAATAGGATGAGAAGAGGTTACAAGGATCGTTTCAACCAAATAAAGTGGATATTTGTAGATGAAACTATTTTATTAATCGTTATCTCCGTCAATTTGTTTATAGTTTATTTTATTTTATTTTCTTATTTTCAACACCCAAAAACCCCCGTTTCATACTAATTGGTAAATAAACTTAACTTAGGAATAACTTGATTCTCTATGGGATCGACTCGTGCTTACCACACTACATTAGTTAGGTAGGTTCGAAATTATTTTGATACGGTTTACGCGACTAAAAACCGTCCATCAGATAGATAGCGAAAGAAAGTCTTGGTCCCCCTTCGAGTCACTCGCAGAAGTCCATAAACAAATTACAAACTCTTAAAGCATGTAATTGGAAAAGCTCAGTTTGAACTACACGAGGAAGAAACTGAGCTAAGATTAGCCTCATTATCATTCCCCATCTCGCGACGCGGGCAAACTTTAAAAGAAACATTGCCCCTACGAAAAAACATCATGACACTTCCTATCCTAAGATGATGAAGGGCAAGAAACTCGTCCCATCCGCTGTCAATTTGAAAAAGACCGTTCTCACTCCAGGACACAGTGATAGACGGTTTTTAGTCGCGTAAACCGTATCAAAATAAATTCGAACTTACTAACTAATGTAGTGTGGTAAGCAGGAGTCGATCCCACAGAGAATCAAGTTATTTCTAAGTTAAGACTATTTACCAATTAATAAAAAAGGGGGGTTTCGGTGATTGAGAATAAGAAAGAAAACAAAATAAACTATAAATAAGTTAACGGAGATAACAATTGAAAGACTAGTTTCATCTACAAATATCCACTTTAGTTTGACTAGTTGATCCTTGATTCTTCTTCAAGTTCTCTTTTCATCCTATTATTGTTCCTATCCTGATCTTGTGTAAATTACTAGTCCTACGAGTCCTAGTAACCCTTACTGATTAGATAACCCTAACACGGTTAAGATTCGACCTAATAGTGGCATTAAGATTAAGGATTGACCAGGATACATGCAACACCAAGCTACGAGTCAGCATTCAACATGTAATTGATTTTCTACACACCAGTTTAGTCCTACGAGTCCTAAAAAGGCATGATTGCCACTATGGATTATGGTTCGCTACGAGGAATCTACAAAATCCTAGCAATAATCTCAACTAGTTGTACGGACTAGAAGAAATCAACAATATTCGCAAAAGAATCAATACGAATCAATAGGAATAGAACAAGAATAGAAATCTCACAACTTTATCAAACCAAAGCTTCAATCCATAGACGAAACGGGAGAGTTTAGATCTCCATAAAAATAAGACAAAATACAATTAAGGTTTTAGGGTTGGAAAGTTAGTCGGCCCTCTTGTTGCACACGGCTTCGGTCTCTAGTAGGAACGTATATATAGTATATGAAAAACCTAAGCTATCTAAATTTATATAAATATAATATATTTTTATCGATCTAACTAATCTAACACGGAGTATATTAATTCTATCTATATATAATTGAATCTAATTTCTAGAAATAACGGCAAAGTAATACTAGCACTAGCAGCACTTCGTGAGGACACTTCCGGGAGCCGCGCATATCTCAATTCATCATCAGCCCATTCTCGTATACTTTGAGTAGCTCGGCCCAATCTTCCATAATTCGCTCCAAAATACCTGAAATCAATAAAATAAGGGTGTAGACTCCGAAAACTAAATAATAACAAATTAACTATAAAATATATATAATATGCATGAAAATGTCCTAATATAATATGCAATTATACGACTAAAATAGACCCTATCAAACTACCCCATGCTTAGACTTTTGCTTGTCCCCAAGCAAACTAACTCAAAACAAAGACAGATTCAAAATGAAAGAGACTCAAAGAAATTTCTATGAATGATCACTCATCAGTATGGTTATCATGACTTTAGGGTATTTATTACGTTAAAGCTCAAAATAATTATGACACTATGAGACCCACATCAAACCTTTCATACTCATTGCTTTAAACTTCGATTAGGTTCAGAGGATGCTTGCATTCAGAATGTATTGAGCAATCAAATTCATTAAGCACATAAAAATCGTCATAAACACCCATAGATTACTAGGCCTTTTCTACTTCGGATTTTCAATAAAGCTTATTTTTTCTTTTGTTTCTAAACACTTTCTCTTCCTCCTTGCGTGAATTTTATCCTCCACAAACAGGATCGGTTACTAACCGTATTTTTTTTTCTTTTCTCATGATTGTCGAGTGAATTTTATCCTCCTCGAACATTTCTATCAAGCTTGGTTTATTGATGATTCTTTTCACTCGAGTGAATTTTATTCTCCTTACACTCATCAACCCAACATATATATCAAAGCACATCAAACATATCACATCAAACCGATAACCGAATTTACTAGTACTTTTCATCAGGGGTTTAGACATAAACATTAGAAATCATATAAAAATTTTCAAAATTGCTCAAATCTGAACATCCAACCAATAATCAAGTTATAACTAAAGCTCATAATCCAGATTATCTGTGGGTATCCCACAAGTGTCGTTATTCAATTACAATTCACATTTATTAACTCTTAAGCTATGAAAAACCATATATCATCATCGAGGTCATACCAATCATAGAAATAACTCTTAACACAACTAAACTGAGCAACTAATCAAAATCTAAGACTCAATAACTTACTATGACCATGAGATAATATCAAATACCTACAATGCAACCTATAATGCAATGAAATAGATAACAGAAAATGAAACAGAAAACATATATATGAATACGGAGCTACACCTGAATTCCTCACCCCATGCTTAAAATCTTACTTTGTCCTCAAAGTAAAGAAAAAGAAAGAAAATAGGTAGAGGAAACTCACAATGTAAATCAGGCAGTCCGGGCAACCATTTAGCTCAAGAGGAGGTATATCCTAGAAATTTCAGCAACATATCATAGTAACCGTGCCTATCCAACGCCACAAACAACAACAACAAAAACAAGAAAGCTTGCATAGCAGTTAGCAATTTAGTAGCAAAGGAATATCAAAATCATGAAATTCAACAAAATAGGTGACTATTCCTAACTACTAACACCCTTAAAATATGATAAAAGAGAAGAAATTACAGTCCAGGGTGTGCAGCAGAAACTTCCAGCAGCAACTTGGATGCAATTGGCATTTGTGATCCGTCTTGAAGTAAGAAAAATATAGACATCATCTCCTTTACCAAAGGTCCTGGCCAAGACACAAGGCAAAGAAACACACAAGACAAAGAAATCCAACTATCCAACCATAATAATATCATCCAAGTAAAAGAATAAACACACCCCAGTATATCAAAAAATCAGCTTAGTACTTGCTCAATCACTTATGACAAATTTAAAACATGAAATTCAAGTGATTTCAGGAAGCATATAACAAGAAAGGAAAACGAGATGAATTAACAACAAAAGTGAGGGCAAAACCAATCAAACAATGAAATCTAAGCCTAGGATCAAGCAAGAAACTGAGAAAAGTCGTAGTTCATACTCAAGTCACATTTAAAGTGAAAAATCAACGAATTCTAGTGATTTCAGAAGAGTAGAAACTAGCAAGCTAAAATTGAAGAATAGGCACCATCTCATAGTAACTAGGCTTGTCCAAATAAAAGCAATCAGAAATCAGAGCAGGAAGCCATATCCAAGAATTCCTCAAAACCAAGTATGACATGAGCCAACTCAAGCAACAACTAAGCAATCGAATAAAAATCAGACCTATAGATCATGCTCATCCATATTTTACAAAGGAAATTCATGAAAATTGAAATGGACACAGAGGGCATGAGACAAGCATGAAAACAGAATTAAAAAAAACATGGACCCAATCACATCTCATGATCAAACAACCTAGTCAATAATAAGGCTTCGTCCAGTAGCCGGAACTTCAAATAATTATGTAGAAATCAACCAAAATTACCAGCCAAATTGATCAAGTTCAGCTATAAAATTCAATTAATTTTCACACTCGGTTCAACATAAAGCAAAAGGCTACCAAAGACATAATGAAGCATCGATGGGGCTGCAAAGAATCAAGGAATGGACAGAACGGGACCAACACGGCAGCACAAATGTGTCGATGATCAATCAGACTCAATGAGAGCATCACAGGAAACCCACATTCAAGTCCAGCAGATCGATCAACAACATACAGCTGATCCATAATTGAAAGCATTAGCTACTGTGCGACCAAAAATCAAAGCAACAACCAATCTATAATTCAAGACAATCTATAATTCAAGAGGATATCAATCAACCCAACCTCAACGGTAAATCCCAAACAATTGACAGTAGATTTCCCTCAATCCCGACAAGGAATGGACAATTCAAATCAGCCCGTGAATATGAAGCCACAAGAATCGAAAACAAGATGTGAGCAATTTCAACAAAATCAATTCATCATCCTCTTCCATAAATCACGAGAAGCTCAATGAAAGGGTGAAAAAGGATGACATACCTGCGCAATTGACGGGAATTTGAATCCGCTGCGCTCGGAATTTGGGAAGGGCGCCCATGGCGTCTCATCCGATCAGACCGGTCTCCTTAATGCTTCCTTGATGGCTCCGGCGGAGTGGTGGTGTGGAGGTGGTGGAGAAAGGTGAACAGAGAGGACGGCGGAGGGAGAAGACGGTGAGGGAGTATGGCGCTCAAGAGGGTTCTGGTGACTGCTGGCGGTGGAGGTGCGAGCAGAGGCGCTGTACCCTCTACAAAGAGGCGGCAGTGGTTGCGGTTTAGGGTTTCGACGGTGAATTGCCGACAGCGTCAGATGGTCGGAGTGCTCGACTGCTGACGGACGGAGATGGTGGCTGAACCGCATAGTTTGAGAACAGGGCCGAGAGAGACGGGCGGCGCTCAACCGGGGTTCAGATGGCCAGAGAGAAAGGAAAGGAAATGTGGAATTGGAGCCTTCAGTTTTATTTTTTTATATATTTTTTTACTGTTTTTTTTTCGAAAATAAAAAATATATAAAAATTAATCCTAACTAAAAAAAAACCTAACTATTGATTTTTATGTCATTAGCATGACTTATTCTTAATCCCAAATCCTTACCAATAAGACATCGTCAAAGCCATCAGTAGTCTGTCATATTCCTGTGCACACATCTTACACAAGACGTCATAACACACTAATAAATTGAAATTATATAATACCCTATAAGTTAAAAACCCCTTCGATTTATCAAAGTTATGACTCCCTATTGAAGGTATATGATACCACCAGTTCAGTTCCACTGGTGGCTTTTCAAAATAACAACTAAATGGATCAAAATAATCACCATTGCCTTCTAAATTGTAAAATTTTACCTTTATTACATCTCGAGCCTCAGTAGGTGACTCTAGACATGGTTCATCAACGGGGGAGCTCGGAATGAATGCATCGGAAGGAGTAGGAGACACATCACATGTAGCCTCATGCGTCGACTCATGAGATTCCACGTCAGGAAGCACTAGATTATCTTCTCCATCGTCAAAGAAACTGTCGTCATCTGTGAACAATTCCTCATCGTTCTGAACATCATTATCACGTTGAAACCAACTATGATAGAATGAATTGAGCACAATGACTTCGACAGGATCTTCCATTCTTGCATCTTTCAATGTCTCAGGGGATGACAGGATCGGTTGACCTTCTTTATCAACTTGCGGGGTGGCCATCCGCTCTGCTATGATCTCGCTTGATGTTTGAATAAGTTGGCTTAGTTGTTCCTCCAAGTTTTGGATCCTCTCATCATTCTCCTGCACCGCTTGTGTAAGGGCTTGGATCGCATCGTCCAATTGTGTTACAGAGCCCCTCATTGGTAGTGATACCGAAGTAAAGGATTCTTCCTGCGCAATATGGTAATCCATATAACAGAAAAAATCCCACAACCCCGACAAACCTAACCGTGCTAGGCCTCCGTTACTCATGTGCTCAGCAAGCGCTCGTGTCTCAGCGGTCATCCCGTCAATTATGCAAATAAACATATCTCGGATGTTGTCTTGATAGCCCCGTGACTTACGAATGTCAACACATCTCTGCAATCTGGTAAGATATGGGTGAAAGTTCTCACCTTGAAACTGCAATAATCTCAGCATCTCAAAAGTTAGTAGCAAGGGTGTTATGAACCGTAAGATAGGTTCACAACAAATTAGATATATACAATAATTGATAAACACACAAAACAAAGAAATAAACTTTGATTCCCCAGCAACGGCGCTAATTTGATAGACGGTTTTTAGTCGCGTAAACCGTATCAAAATAAATTCGAACTTACTAACTAATGTAGTGTGGTAAGCACGAGTCGATCCCACAGAGAATCAAGTTATTTCTAAGTTAAGACTATTTACCAATTAATAAAAAAGGGGGGTTTTGGTGATTGAGAATGAGAAAGAAAACAAAATAAACTATAAACAAGTTAACGGAGATAACAATTGAAAGACTAGTTTCATCTACAAATATCCACTTTAGTTTGACTAGTTGATCCTTGATTCTTCTTCAAGTTCTCTTTTCATCCTATTATTGTTCCTGTCCTGATCTTGTGTAAATTACTAGTCCTACGAGTCCTAGTAACCCTTACTGATTAGATAACTCTAACACGGTTAAGATTCGACCTAATAGTAGCATTAAGATTAAGGATTGACCAGGATACATGCAACACCAAGCTACGAGTCAGCATTCAACATGTAATTGATTTTCTACACACCAGTTTAGTCCTATGAGTCCAAAAAAGGCATGATTGCCACTATGGATTATGGTTCGCTACGAGGAATCTACAAAATCCTAGCAATAATCTCAACTAGTTGTACGGACTAGAAGAAATCAACAATATTCGCAAAAGAATCAATACGAATCAATAGGAATAGAACAAGAATAGAAATCTCACAACTTTATCAAACCAAAGCTTCAATCCATAGACGAAACGAGAGAGTTTAGATCTCCATAAAAATAAGACAAAACACAATTAAGGTTTTAGGGTTGGAAAGTTAGTCGGCCCTCTTGTTGCACACGGCTTCGGTCTCTAGTAGGAATGTATATATAGTATATGAAAAACCTAAGCTATCTAAATTTATATAAATATAATATATTTCTATCTATCTAACTAATCTAACACGGAGTATATTAATTCTATCTATATATAAATCTAATTTCTAGAAATAACGGCAAAGTAATACTAGCACTAGCAGCACTTCGTGAGGACACTTCCGGGAGCCGCGCATATCTCAATTCATCATCAGCCCATTCTCGTATACTTTGAGTAGCGCAACCCAATTTTCCATAATTCGCTCCAAAATACCTGAAATCAATAAAACACGGGTGTAGACTCCGAAAACTAAATAATAACAAATTAACTATAAAATATATATAATATGCATGAAAATGTCCTAATATAATATGCAATTATACGACTAAAATAGACCCTATCACACAGCCACTGGGAAGTCGCGAACCAGATACGATGAAAGAAAATCCCATCTGGGCGGTAGCGGCCCATATTCAGCCTCGAATTGAGGAGGCAAAACCTGCGCAGAAACAAAAATATATGTAATTCGGAGAACTAGCCTGAACATTCTAAGGAAAAACAAGGAGAAAGCTCACAAGTTGAGAAAGTTGATCCACATTTTCGAACTTTCGAAAAAAGGCCCAAGGATTAAAACCTCCCGAAGACATGACGCGTATGAAAACGCAATTAGTTGTCAACAGATGAGAAGAAGTAAAAATTATAGGAGGATTGAGGCCTTAAAAAGGGAAAAATCTCATCTTGAGAATTAAAGACAAGTGGGAAAAGGCTTTGTACATTCGGACTAACCCTTTCAACACTTGGAAAAAGATCAGAGCATTAACGAGCAAAAAATATACAAGAATACGAAGTTTCATCTAAGAAGTCTCGACCCCAACTTCACAAAAGACAGATGTCATATAGAGCGCCAAAAACGAACCATCACAGGTTCTCAAGATAGAAAAGTTTCATTCCCAAATTACCGATTAAAGCTAAAACATCAAAGATTAAATAGTAGTGGTCGGCGTTCCAACGTCATCACCAGCGTCCTCGGCATCTTCATCCTCGGAGTATGACTCTTCCGCGGACATCTCCTCCTTTGAAAGCCCCCAGTCGGCACTGGTCATGCTCGGCTCAAATTTTTCTAAGGGAACTCCGGGATTAGCTACCGAACGTACTACACTTTGATTAATCCCCGCAACCATCCCCCTCCGAAAATAGCTAAAACACTTGTCCTTCAAAATGCTGGTGCCTTTCGGAGTCTGGAGACAAGCTTTGGCTATAGAAGACATGAAAGATGCGCCAGCCTCAGTTTTAATCCACTTGAAGGACAAATAAGCCAAACCCTTTAGACTTTGAAGCCATTGAAGAGCCACATCTTGGTCTGAACGCGCTTTGATATTATCAAGCTCCTGTTTAGTAATAGATTGCTCCTCACGAAGGATAGAAAAATCTTCTTCCAACTTATCGATGCTGGCCTGCTTTGCTTGAAGAAGTTCCCGCGAACACCCTTCCGCAACCTCAAGTTCTTTGACGCGGGAATTGGCAACGTCCAAAGAAGTTTTCAGATCACCATGTTCTTTCTTCAAAACCTCTATAGCTTCTTTTTGTGCATGCAATTCTTCATGAAGTTCCACAGACCTCTTTTTAAACTTCTCAACCAAAGCTGGGTCACCAACGGTGTTCCCAAGGATCCGCAACTGGTGAGACATTCTCTTAATCTCCTTATCTTTCTTACTAAGGTTCTCTTCACCGCACACCAAACGTCTTTCGACGTCCTGTTGGATCACCCTCAGCTGAAACCAAAAACAAATCGAACAAAGACAAAGAAGAGAAAGGCTAGAGATGAACCGCGTCGGATTTTTTTCTAAAAAGCAAAACAAAAGGTAACTCGCGAAATATAAAAACTTACCCACTGGTTAAGATGGTCGAAATTAGTTGAAAGATTAACGGCATCTAATCGCTTGACATACCCTTGCTCGGGAAAGCAACGTTTCTTGGCTGGAAAGGCGAGACCTCGCAGGTCAACTATATTAAAACCTGGAATGGGAAACTCGCGAAGAGTCGCTTCACCCTCAATAAAGAGCCTCGTTTCATCCGCGGCAGACGATCCAACAACTATGCTAACTTTCCTCTTCTTCTTGGAGGTTTCAAGGGCAGATGGACAAACACGTTTCTCCCGAGATACAGGGGCTAATGAAGAGGACTCTACAAGAGCGCCAGTATCTCCTGCTATAGTCATGTCAATAATCGGAGCTGCCTCATGAACTGAAGGGGGGACAGAGGGGTCACGAACGTTTGAACTTTTCTTCTTCTTCTTCTCAGATTTTGCCCTATGACGCTTCAAAAGGGAGTCCAAATCCATTGTATCTATAAAACAAAGATAAAATAATCAGATAACCATCAAAATAAGACAAAACAGGGGGCACAAGTCTAAACACTCAAGGAAACAATAAAACAAAAGGAGCCACCTAGTCGCGGATGAGGCAAACTCAAACCAACCATCTCAAGCCGGAACGCGGAGAGCATCTTATCCCAGGGAAACCTAGGTGTGTGAGAAAACGATTGTTTAAACTCAGGAAGATTGGAAACAATCGGTTTTTTCACAGGACAAAAACGCCCTAAGACGATCCGACAATTGAAACCATTTCCAGACCTGTCGCGGACCAGGAACCACTTATATTTCCAATTAGGTTTGCTAGAAAGCCTCTCCATGTAACCACAGCTAGAGTTGCACTGATAAAACCTCGAGTCATGGGTCCCCTTTTTCAAAGAAAAGATACTTAACATCAACTTCAAAGAAGGAGTAACCCCGATCTCATTACAACTCATAATAAAGCTAGTGAAAAACATCCAACTGTTGGGAACAATCTGAGCAGGGCTTAAGTTGTATTCACTCAAGAACTCCGAGAAAAAGGGGTGTAAGGGAAGTCGAAAACCCTGAGACAAGCTGGCCGCGTAAACAACCAAGCAATCCTCATAAGCATCCAAACAGCCTCCCCCCTCCTCAGGAAGGCAAAACTCCAGTCCCGCGGGCCATGGAAAAACTCGAGAGATAGCGTCAAGATCAGCCAACCCGAGCAAAGTAGTACATCCCCTCAGCTCCTCCATAGGAGATCGCCACGGGTGAATCCTTTCAGCTACAACTATTGGGCGATCAAACGGAGGCGGCAGAGGCTTAAAATCTCCAAGAAAGAGACAAGTGTCTAAATCCCTTAGGTCATACAACGGGGTATCCAAATCAGTCAAGTTTTCTTTGGAACAGATCTTTTTCGGAGTTTCCGCTATGCCAATAGGAGAAGCTTCGTAAGGAATCCAAACAGTTTCAACCTCTTGATCAGCGTCCACAGGGTGAGAAGTGGAAGAAAGACCCACGTCCTCAGAAGAACAAGCACCTGATTCACCCCCATCTTCAGAATTTTCATCTCTCGCACATCCCTTCGAAGAAGAAGAAACTGTGTAAGGAGAAGAATAGTAATCAGGGTCAGTACGCTTTCGGCACCTTCTCACCTTAATAGGGCTGCCCGTAGGGCCAACCAGATTTGGAGTCGATGTAGACGCGGTTGAATTTCTGAAGAACTTCGTCGGAAACTTCAACCGACTTGCAATCGGAAACCTAAGACCGCCACCGGAAAACCAAGCTGTACATAAGAACAAAAATATTTGGAAAAACAGAAGAAGACAAATGTGAAGTGAAAAGAACGGAACGGGGTAACTTATAGAAAATTACCGACCGTCAAACTTCCAGATGGAAATGGGCCTAATGGGCCCTAAATGGGCCGACACAAAGAAGCAAAAAGCCCATCATCGATAGGATAAAGCAAAATTGAGACAACCACAGAGAGTCAGATGTTTTCAAAATTTTTTTTATCGGCCCGCGTCAATCCCTGAGGGAATCGACCCAGCCCGAGGAGCTGTGACGAAACCAACAATAAAAACATCTGGATAGGCGTTAAAATAAGTCACAACAATAGGCGAAAATAGTAAAAATCATCACAGAAGTTGATGTCTCTACAGTAGCCATGTTTTTATGCATATTTTAGTTCCATATTCTATACACTTTGCATATTTCGGGTTGAGAATATGTCGAATTTATGTAGTATATGCTTATTTGTCAGAAATGGAGATCTACATAAGTTTCTGTTTAATATTGCAGAATATGGAGCCATTTCGGGAGAAAACCAAGAAGCAAAGACGGAGGCCACACTTTACTCGATATCGACTAGTGTTTGTCAATATCGACAAAAGTGCCCGGACACACCAGGATCGAGGAACACCATGTCAAGAAGCCGAGAGACAAAGAACCCGACCCCAGCACTTTACTCGACATCGAGTTTCTTACTCGATGTCAACAAAGACTGAAGACCATACCTGGAGTCGAGGGCACCCTGATCGAGGATGTCGAGGAGAGCTGCCTGACCAACCCAAACCAACCTTGTTCGATCTCGAGTTACTGATCTTCGGTTCCAGAATCGCCATAGCTTCTGTGTGCAGGTGATCGACAAGAGCCAACCCGACGTCGACGAACTTACTCAATCTCGAGTAAAGCTTCCTCGATCTCGACCAAAATCGCCGGGAGCTGCTGCTGCGCTGTGCTCGACTTGTCCGATCTTCTGTCGACTAACCCTAGTCGAGATCGACAACCTGTGGTCTACTTCTGTCCGTGAGATTTCTCCGCTGCCTAGGATCCGCTGACACGCTTCCTCGTGGATCGATCCTGACTTCCCACTGCTGCATCGGGAGGAAATCTTGTAATTATTTGCAAGGGACGGAATCTGGTTTGCTGTGATTTATTTATATTTTAATTTTCATTCTCGATTTCTTCCTACAACAAATTGGCGCAGTTGTCGGGGAAGCAATCATTCGCGCCTTAGGTAGTTAAAATCTCACGTTTTCTTTGAGTTACTTTAAAGGTGTATGCGCCGTTCTGGTCAACCACCTGAGTTTGACGGCTTAGACGAACCGAAACGCCTCCTACACATCCGAGCTAAACTACAAAGAGCCATGGCGGCCGCTGAGACACAAGAACAGCTTATTGAGAGGCTTACAAGGGAACTAGCCGCAAGGGATGTTACTATCGCCGCTGAGAGAGCAGGAAGGGAACAAGAAGCTGAGCGCTCGAGGCAAGCAGAAGCTGAGCTTGCCCCATACCCAACCACGACAGGGGATTATATGCACCCAACTCTCGTCGTGCCTGAATCGGCGATTCTAATCCCTGAATACTCTTTTGAAATTCGCACTCAATTCCTTATAAAGCTTAAAAATAATGCTTTTTATGGCAAATTTAATGAGTGTCCTCTTGAACATATTACCAATTTTTCTGACATGTGCCGTACTCTTGCTGAAGGTACAACTCTGGAATATGTCAAGATGAAGGCTTTTCGCTGGTCTCTCGCTGGACCTGCACTGAAGTGGCTTGAAGGGCTGAAACCAAGATCCTTCACAAAATGGGCCCAAGTAGAGCAAGAGTTTCTGAATAAATTCTTCCCTCCAGCCAAAACAGCACTCCTCCGCCAAAAGATCACAACCTTCAAACAGAAGCCTGGGGAGCCGCTAGCAAAGGCATGGGAACGATACAAAGAACTGTTGCGATCTTGCCCTACTCATGGACAGCCATCCTACGTCATTCAGGAGATCTTCTTCAATTCTCTTGACCAAGTCACCAAGGACAGGATCAACCAGTATACTCGCTATGAGTATCTGACGATGCCACCAATTGACGCATGGGGTATGCTCGACAAGCTCACCAATTATGACAACAAATATGGGTCTCCTGCAAACTATGAGGAGAACTCCTATGCCAGACCAGCACCATCTATGCCCCTCTATGAGCCTGTCAAGCAGATTGACCCAGATGTCAGGGAGCAGTTCTACAGAGACCAGAATCGCAAGCTCCTCAAGCAAGTCAAGTACCTATCTGTCAACCAACCTTGCATCGAATGCGGATCACAGCGGCACACCACTACTGAGTGCCCACACACTGAGCAAGTCAGGATGGCAGAGACATATGAAGAGGTAGCCTACGCTGGGGTCCCAATCACTATATGGGGGATCAAAGGTTCTACCAACCACAATGGAACCAAGGTCCTCCTAGGAATCCCCCGCTATACAGAGCTCCAGGACATCCAGAAAGGGATCAAAAGAAGGATGATCTACAGCTTATCCTTGAGGAGATGTGTCGGAATCAGGGCACAATCAACAACCAGTTCCAGAACATCACTACAAAATTTGGAGAGCTAGACATCTGGAAGAGTGGCATAGAGACTCAGATGGGTCAAATCGCAGCACAAATTCCGCGACCATCCGGACAACTCCCTAGACAAATAGAACCAAATCCTAAAGGGAAGACCGGACACGTCGCAGCTATCAAACTCAGAAGTGGGCACCAATTACAAGAGCCAGAGGTCGGGAAGCATCAAGACACAGCAGAGTAGCAGCTCGATATCGAGGAGCCAGTACTCGATATCGACCAAACCCTCCTCGACACAGACTAGAAGCCCAACTCGGACTCTACTGCACAGCCCAGCAACCCGAGATCGACAACCTTAGTTGATATCGAGGAGGCCCTTGTCGATATTGAGGAGAAGCAGGCCGAGGTCGACGACTCTGCAACACCTCCGACGTCTGATCTGGCTCCGAAGCAGAAAAAGACACTGCCTTTCCCTTCCAACGCACTGAAAGATCCCACTGTAGGTAGGTTTAACCGTTTTGTTAATATGCTGCAAGAACTGAATGTCTCTATTCCTTTTTATAGAAGCCCTGCAAGAGATGCTTGGATATTCAAATTCCTGAAGGAAATCATGAGCAAGAAGCGATCCATCTCAGAGATCTCCGGCGAATGCAAAGTATTCCACTTCCCTGAAAAGATACCTGACCCTAGTAAGTTTTCTGTTACTGTGGGATTTGGACAATACAAATATGAGTCTCTGTGTGATTTAGGAGCAAGTGTGAGCATCATGCCCTTATCAATCTGGCGGAAGGTAAAGATAGGATGCATAGAGCCTATGGATGCTAAGCTATACATGGCAAACAATACAATGGTCATCCCTACAGGTATAGTTGAGAATGTCCCCGTCCAGGTTGGTAAATTCTTTGTTCTATCAGATTTCCTCATTATAGACTATGCTGAAGATCCTACTAGCCCTATTATTCTTGGTAGACCATTCTTAGCTACTACAGATGCCAGAATTAGTGTCAAAAATCGATCGCTCACCTTCACCATAGGAGATGAGGTCTTAGATTTCTCTTTTGGCCCTGCAAAAGAGGAAATTTCATGGCTGGAGGTGAAAAGCGTCAGCAACCACGGGACCAAGCAAATAACGAAGGAAGACGCCAGAAGCCAACTCGAGATCGACAAGGACTCCTCGATCTCGATTAAAATGTTACTCGATCTCAACCACAGTTGATCGAAATCGACTTCTTTCTCTATTGAGCACCAGACTTGCCAAGAGCCTAAGTATGGGGTCCCTGTACTCGATATCGACCAGTCCTGCCCGATATCGACTAACCCCAAGCCCGAAGATTTCGGTTTTGGGCCCGAAAAGGTAAGTTCAGGTAGGAATCCTACTCCTCCTCAGTCCATTAAGAAATTTATAAATAATATAAGGGGAGGTAAGGCCCCGCGGTGAGAGAATCTGCGAAAACTGAGAGCTGGAAAGAAGAAGAAGAAAGAAAATGAAGACTATGCAAGCAACCAGCTGTCAGCTGAGCTTGCATACTACCATCAAGACCTAGATGATCCAAGAGAAGGGCCAAGCACAAGCGGGCCCCACAGTAATGGTCCATGGGCATAAAAGAAGAAGTAGGCCTAGCGACTCTAAAATCTAGAGCATGTATATAAAACTTTTTGAATTTTGGGACTTTTGAAACTTTTTGGTTTTGGTTTTGGTTTTTGGTTTTGGTTTTTTAGTTTAGAATACTTCATGTGGAAAGTCTTGTTTTTGTGTGCAATCTAACACTTTTAGGTCGGCAAGCATAAAAGGATCACGAAAAGTGGAATAAGAAGTCCCTAAAAAACTGTCAGAATCGACGAAGGCCAAGTCGACAACGACAAAGAGGAGCAACCCAGAAACTCCTCGATATCGAGTAGGCCAACTCGATATCGACTAAGCCAGCAGAGTCTCCTCGACTTCAGAAGCCACATGACGCAGAGAGCCTCCTCGAGATCGAGTACTGTACTCGAGATCGACAAAGACCATTTCCTCTACCTGCACTGATCTGCCTTCCTCGATGCATTATTCGGTGAGTTCCTTCCTTTACTCTTGTTTTTATTTGATTTTATACAGTGGGGACACTATATATTTTAAGTATGGGGTGGGGGAAGGGCTCATTATCATTATTATATGTTTTAGCCTTGCTTTTGGTTTTACATGGTGAAATTTTATTTTTTATGCTATGCATTCATGTTTAAGTTTTATGCATTTTAGTCTTTTGTCATAATTTAGTCTTGTTCTTTAGTTACAAAAAAAAAGAAAAATAAAAATAAAAAAAAATAAAAAATGTTGAAAAAAAAAGAGAAAAAAATGCATGTTTAAATTTTTGCATTGTCTTAGTTTGTATACCCTAACTTAGATGTCCTATGATGATAATCAATGATTGACTTGATCATGTAAATCCTATGGCATGTTTGGAAGGTTTAGTCTAAGTCCTCGTAATTGTTTTTCGAAATTGTTTTTATGTGGATTGTGAACTTGTGATGAAATTGAGCACATATGATCCTAAGCTAAAGGTTGAAATCCAACAAAAATTGTCCTAGTGAGAATTTTGGCCTTATAGGGAGAACATTAAAAATCCCTCTGCTTTCTTGAGTGTATTTACTCTTCCTATGCATCTCTAAATGTTGTGATAGTTATTCAAAGCCAATGCATTTATATGTTTTTGTGAATGAGGATTAAATGATGGAGGCACCTTTTAAGCCAATTTTATATCTCTCTTTCCCTACCCTGCATTATCCCTGCTTGAAGCCAGAACATTAGCCTGAGACTTTTATTATAAACTCCACAAAATTATCCTTAGCCAAATTGAGCCTGACCCCCATTTAGGAATTAAGACTTAGAGTTGGTTGGAATGATGATCTGTGGAAGGAATGAGCTTGTGTTTCAATTCAAGTAAGAAGGATTTTTGAATTTATTGAGATATGGGTGGGTTTTATATTTTTATCTTGCTATGCATATTATGTAAAAGGATTTTTGGTTCACCCTATAAATGCACTAGTTATTTTCGTTTCAAAAAAAAAATCGAAAAAAAAGAGAAAAAGAGAAAGAAAAGTTTGTATATATGTTTGTGAATAAAGTGCATGAGCCAAATTTACCTGAGTTCTTTAATTTTCGCAAAATGCATACTTTGGAGAAGGTTAAGGAAGTTTGAAAGGTTACATACTTCATTGACATAAGTTGGAGAGTTTGGTTGATGCATATGATTGAGAGTTATGGTTTGGTTGTGTTTGAGATTTAGGAGTCTTGATTCTCGAATTTCATTAAGCACCACATGGCCATAATTGGTTGCGAAGTGGATTTATATTAAATTGCAATGTTTATGAGATTGCATATGGAATTGAGTTGAGAGTTGATCTACATAGCCAAAACACATTGAGAGCTGAGTGTAAACACATTATTCCTGTGAGGTTGGATTTATATTGCCTATGCCCATGGATCACTCATATATGTGTGATGACGTTAAATTCACTTGTCTTACATTGCTACTACTTGAGATGTTGCTTTTGACAAAAGGCGAAGACTTGACGGATGTGTTGTAGGTCTTGGTTATTGTTTAGTTATTGCTTGAGGACAAGCAAGTCTAAGTATGGGGTGATTTGATGTCTCTACAGTAGCCATGTTTTTATGCATATTTTAGTTCCATATTCTATAAACTTTGCATATTTCGGGTTGGGAATATGTCGAATTTATGTAGTATATGCTTATTTGTCAGAAATGGAGATCTACATAAGTTTCTGTTTAATATTGCAGAATATGGAGCCATTTCAGGAGAAAACCAAGAAGCAAAGACGGAGGCCACACTTTACTCGATATCGACTAGTGTTTGTCGATATCGACAAAAGAGCCCGGACACACCAGGATCGAGGAGCACCATGTCGAGAAGCCGGGAGACGAAGAACCCGACCCCAGCACTTTACTCGATATCGAGTTTCTTACTCGATGTCGACAAAGACTGAAGACCATACCTGGAGTCGAGGGCACCCTGATCGAGGATGCCGAGGAGAGCTGCCCGACCAACCCAAACCAACCTTGGTCGATCTTGAGTTACTGATCTTCGGTTCCAGAATCGCCATAGCTTCTGTGTGCAGGTGATCGACAAGAGCCAACCCGACGTCGACGAACTTACTCGATCTCGAGTAAAGCTTCCTCGATCTCGACCAAAACCGCCGGGAGCTGCTGCTGCGATGTGCTCGACTTGTCCGATCTTCTGTCGACTAACCCTAGTCGAGATCGACAACCTGTGGTCGACTTCTGTCCGTGAGATTTCTCCGCTGCCTAGGATCCGCTGACACGCTTCCTCGTGGATCGATCCTGACTTCCCACTGCGGCATCGGGAGGAAATCTTGTAATTATTTGCAAGGGACGGAATCTGGTTTGCTGTGATTTATTTATATTTTAATTTGCATTCTCGATTTCTTCCTACAACAGAAGTCACCTTAGACAGTTACCAAGATCATCCGTGGACGAGCATCCAACAGAAAACCATCACTCACTTAAGTTGTATCATCCGCGGATGGGAGAGAGAGGCATGTGCCAGACATGCCCACACCCCAAGAGTTGGACACATGTCAAACAACAAACCCCACATGGCAAGTCATCCGAAGGTCACCCATCACCTATAAAAGCAAAAACTAACATACAAAAAAGTGACTTTTGGACGGCAAGAGAGGGAAAAAAGAAGCGGACCTGGATCGAGTATCCTGAGAAAAGTATAGAAAAAGAGAGAGAGAAGGAGAGAAAGATGGACACGCGGAGAACTCTTTTTCAGGAGAAGGAACTGTTCCGCAGACATAAACTGAACCCATATTTGCCCTTTGAAAGCCCGAAGTAAGAATCAAGAATTTGTTGCTGTTGGATCCCAAGTTAGCCAACGGCGACAGGTAAGTGGTTGATTCCCACTTCGTCTGAGGAAACCTCGATAAGGGGATAATCCATCGAAGCGCCTAATAAAATTATTCCCGCGGCACAGGTCGGGCTGTATCGATTATTTCGATACGGGTCAGGTAAGTCCGTCGGGAATATTGAAGGCCCCACTGGGTTTATTCCCGGGTCCCACTAAAAATGGAGGCCTTTTTTAGTTCGAGTTTCTTCACTCGACTTCGAGTGGGTGTTCCTCGACTCCGACCAGGTCCTTCTCGACTTCGACCACAGGAGTAGTTGACTTCGAGTTCTGTTGTCGTGCAGAAGTTCCCTCGATGTTATGTGGCTGGTTGACTTTGGGTACTTCTACTCGACGTCGAGTAGACTGGTCGACGTCGACTACGCTCTGCTCAATGTCGAGTAACTTCTCAGCTTCGTCTTGCTGCTTTCCGACCTCTGGCTCGCGTAGTTGGTGTCCACTCTTGAGCCCTACAGCCGCGACGTGTCCGGTCTTCCCCTTGGGATTTGGTTCTGTATGCCCAAGGAGCTGCCCGGTTGTTCGTGGAATTTGCTCCGCGAATTGACCCATCTGGGTCTCAATATTCCTCTTCCAGATGTCCAGCTCTCCAAATCTCGTATTGATGTTCTGGAGCTGATTGTTGATGGCGCTTATAGACTGCTGCTGTTGTGCCTGATTTTTGCGCATCTTATCGAGGATCATCTGTAGATCATCCTTTCATTGATCTCTTTCTGGATGCCTAGGAGCTCTGTATGGCGGGGGTTCCTAGGGGCACCTTGGTTCCACTGTGGTTGCTGAAACCTTTGGTCCCCCATATAGCGATTGGGACCCCCTGCGTAAGCTACCTCTTCATGAGCTTTTGTCATCCTGACTTGCTCTGTATGTGGGCACTCTGGAGTGGTGTGCCGCTGTGAGCCACATTCGATGCAGGGTTGGTTGACAAAAAGAAACTTGACTTGCTTGAGGAGCTTACGGTTCTGATCTCTGTAGTACTTCTCCTTGACATCTGGATCAATCTCCTTAGAAGGCTCGTAGAGGGGCATGGATGGGGCTGGCCTTGCATAGTCATTCTCATCATAATTTGTCGGAGCCCCATACTTATTGTCGAAGTTGGTGAGCTTGTCGAGGGTAGCCCATGCGTCCGCTGGTGGCATCGTCAGATACTCATAATGAGTATAATGGTTGATCCTATCCTTAGCGACCAGATCAAGAGAGTTGTAGAAGATCTCCTGAACGACATAGGGTGGTTGCCCATGTGTGGGGCAGGATCGCAGTAGATCCTTGTATCGTTCCCATGTTTTTGCTAGCGACTCCCCAGGCTTCTGTTTGAAAGTTGTAATCTTCTAGCGGAGGATCGTTGTCTTGGCAGGAGGAAATAATTTGTTGAGAAATACCTGCCTTACCTCAGTCCATGTTGTGAGGGATCGTGGAGTCAGTCCTTCAAGCCACTTCAATGTTGGACCGGCAAGAGACCATCGAAAAGCTTTCGTCTTGACATATTCCAAAGTAGTACCTTCAGCAAGAGTATGACATATATCAGAAAAATTGGTAATATGTTCAAGAGGACATTCACTAAACCTTCCGTAAAATGCATTATTTTTAATATCAATCAGGAAAGCAGTGCGAATTTCAAAATTATTTTCAAGGATTAGAATGGCCGATTCAGGCGTGACAACAGTCGGGTGCATGTAATCCTCTGCAGTGGTAGGGAATTGGGCAAGCTCAGCCTCTGCTTGCCTCCTTCGCTCAGCTTCCTGCTCAGTGCGTGCTCTCTCAGCGGTGAGAGCAGTATTTTTGGCTTCTAATTCCGCCTTAAGCCTCTCAATCAACTCAGCTTGTGTTTCTGCGGCCGCCATGACTCTTTTCAATTTAGCGTGGACGTGTATAAGGCGTTTCGGGTCGTCTAAGGCGTCAAACTCAGGTTGTTGACCAGAACGGCGCATACACTGCAAAATAAAAACTTAAAGGAAAATATGAGATTTAACTACCTAAGGCGCAAATGATTGCTTCCTCGGCAACGACGCCAATTTGTTGTAGGAGGAAATCAAGTTCAAAATATAATATAATAAAATAAATCAAACCGGATTACGCCTACGCAAATGATTACAAGACTTCCTCCCGATGTAGCAAGAGGAAGTCAGGATCGATCCTCGAGAAAGCTGGTCATCGGATCTCAGGAAGCGGCAAATCTCGCGGGCAGGAATCGGCCACAGGGGTACTCGACATCGACCAAGGGTAGGCGACAGAGGTCAAGCACAGTCGATTTCGAGCAACAGAAGACACTAGTGGTGGTCGACGCCGACCAGGCCTTACTCGACGTCGAGTAGTCTGTCGAGTACTGCAGAGACACAAGCAACATCGATCTTGCTCGATCGAAGGTCAGTGGTCGACGTCGACTAGAGTCTAGTCGAAGTCGAGTAGAAACAGTAACTTAAACGAATGCAAATTTTGAACTTTAAACAATGTATGAAAAAGACTTCCAAGATCAGGGTTTGCAACAACGATAACCAAACATGCATAAGGCAAGATAAATAATGATAATCATGCAAATCGCATCAAAGGATCAAGCTTTCGCCTTTTCCAACAATTAAGCAACTCTTTCAAGATACCCTAATTGTATCTACCGATTTTTATGTTTATAATCCAAGTTGTTAACATGGATCTCTATTGAATAGGTAAGAAACACATAAAGGGTAGTAGATGCTCAAAACATGATAAAGGTCGGATCTTTACCTCAAACACGCATGGCTAACGTCGGGCTCGCCCCGACCCTAGAAGTGGGTGGACTACTCGCTCTTCATCGCAATCGCAGACATCATTGATGGAAAATAAACTTGCATTAAACTCAACCAAAGCTTACAACCGATCGAAGCCAACTTGCTCTCGCTTCTTAACTCCTCTCGACCTCCACTCTCTCTCTGTCTCTACTTACTACCTCTTCTCCCTCTGTAGAATTGAATGAATAAAAATCAGCCTCATAGACTTTATTTATAGGCTTCCAATCCTTGCTAATCAAGGAAGGAATATCTATCTAATATCTAAAGATAAAACTTAATTAAAAGGGAACATTTATCTAAAAGGAAAACTATCTAATTATCTTCAAGTGGATAAAATCCTTCTCTTCATAGATAGATCTTGATAGAATTGGATGAATCCAGCCTTGCTTCGTGCCCAAGTAGTCCACATATACTCGGAATGGCCCAACAAGCTCACAACCCAAAGATGCGTAGTCGACTTCGACCAAGCCTGGTCGACTTCGAGTAGAATGTGCTCGACTTCGAGTACTCTTCAAAGTTTCTCGATCTGGTTCTTCTCCTTGAGCTCGGGTGCGGTTCAGTTCTAGTCGACCTCGAGTAGGGTTTACTCGACGCCGAGTATATGTTGAGCTCGAGTTGTCTTCTTCTTCCATCCTCGATCAGTCTTCGCTCCTAGCTGTAGTCGACTTCGAGGAGCTTCTGGTCGAAGTCGAGTAGAATCCCGTCCTTTGGTTTTGTCTCGGAATGGCTTCAAATTCTGTAATATTAAACTAAAACTTATGTAGACCTCTATTTCTTGCAAATAAGCATACACTACACAAATTCAACATATTCACAACCCGAAACATGCAAAGTATATAGAATAAGGAGCTAAAATGTATATAAGGACATTGTCACTTTAGTGGACATCACCTATTAAAGTTGAAACTCTCATTTCTCAACCAAAACAAAAGCTTTGGCTGCGACGCAAAAAGTTTCGAAACCCTAGGGTTATCAGGCGAAATATCTGAAACTCTTGTTTACCATGCGAATTAAGCGAAACCTCAAGGTTACCTCGCAAATTTCCGATTAATATAATACACTTTAACAATTAACACATTCTATAGGTTACTAGTTTATAAGATGTTGGTGATTGAGCAATACTTTGTGTCACCACCTCTTGATGATTCATGATTCGTTCACGCAATATCAATTAATGCATTCAGTGTTTATAGTTTATTAGGTTAGGTGTAGATGAATACTGGACAACAATTTGAATTTTAGCCCTTTGATAGTTTCTCATCTCTTCATGTAATATCAGTTAACACATTTTATACCTTAGTAGTTTATAAGATACAGATGATTGAGCAATATTTTGAAATATGACCTTTTGATGATTCATCATGTATTCACATAATATAAAATAATGCATGCATTAAATACATTAATAGTTTATAAGATGCAGATTAATATTGGTAATACTTTGAACTATAACATATTTTCAATTTATCATCTATTCACATAATATTTATTAATTCATTTTTATACCTTAGTAGTTTGTAAGATTCAGATGATTGAGCAATATTTTGAATTATGACCTCTTGACGATTCATCATGTGTTCACGTAATATAAAATAACGCATGCGTTAAATACATTAATAATTTATAAGATGCAGATGAATATTGGTAATACTTTGAATTATAACATATTGTCAATTTATCATCTATTCATATAATATCAATTAATACATTTTATAACTTAGTAGTTTATAAGATGCAGATGATTGAACAATATTTTGATAATTATGACCTCTTGATGATTCATCATGTGTTCACGTAACATAAAATAATGCATTCAATTAATACACTAATAGTTTATAAGATGCAGATGAATATTGGTAATACTTTGAATTATAACATATTGTCAATTTATCATCTATTCACATAATATCAATTAATACATTTTATACCTTAGTTTTTTATAAGATGCAGATGATTGATCAATATTTTGAATTATGACCACTTGATGATTCATCACGTGTTCACGTAATATAAAATAATGCATGCATTAAATACATTAATAGTTTACAAGATGAAGATGAATATTGGTAATACTTTGAATTATAACATATTGTCAATTTATCATTTATTCACATAATATCAATTAATACATTTTATACCTTAGTAGTTTATAAGATGCAGATGATTGAGCAATATTTTGAATTATGACCTCTTGATGATTCACCACGTGTTCACGTAATATAAAATCATGCATGCATTAAATACATTAATAGTTTATAAGATGCAGATGAATATTGGTAATACTTTGAATTATAACATATTGTCAATTTATCATCTATTCACATAATATCAATTAATACATTCAATATGGTTTATAAGATTCAGATGATTGAGCCATATTTTAAATTATGACCTCTTGATAATTTATCATTTGTTCACATAATATCAGTTAATTTATTTAGTATAAGTAGTTCATAGGATGTTTATATTGGGAAATTGAAATAGTTTGAATAATGGTCTCTTGAAAATTTATAATATATTCACATAATATCGATTCACGTATGAAATATATACCTTACTAAGTGATAAGAATTGGATGATTTGGCAATTCTTTGAATTATGACCTCCTGAAAATTTATCATTTATTCAGATAATATCAATTAATGTGTTGAATACTTGCTAATATATGTACTAGATGCAAATGATGTATTGTACAATACTTTGAACTATGACCTGATCATGACCATTTTTCATCTATTCACATTATATCAATTAATGCCTTAAATACCATTGGTTTATGAGAAGCATTGAATTGGTGTATAATACTTTGAATTATGATATCTTGAAAATTTATCATCTATACACATAATCTAGATATTTTTATTGAAGAAAAAAAATTATTTTCCTCGTGTTATCATTTTCTTTAACTAAGATATTTTAATCAATCAACTTTATTCATATTTTGACATAAATATGAATTTTGATCATTTCTTTTAAAAACATAACCATTGGATTAATTCAAAATATAATATTAATAATAGTTCATGAAATTGTTATAAATCATAACAATACAATTAGTTCAAAAACATTATATTACCAATAATATAGAGTAATGGTTTTAAAGATGAATCAATCTTTATACAATTATTTGTACCAAATCTCAATTTCTAGAATAATTTAGAAAATATTTGTACACATACTTTTCACTTGTTCACCTGCTTAATAAGAATGTATAGGGTTTGGTGTGAGTTGACGTAAATATGTATTTTTTTTACTTTAATAGAGAATATGTTGTCTCATTTACGGGACATGCTCGTGTAATTTTTAATACCTTAATATTTAAATGATACTAATTTCATGTGCACAAAACTTTGTGAAATAGAAGCTCATTTCGGCATATATTATCATCTTTTGAAGAAAACATTGTTGGCAAAATTGAATAATCGTTTTGATAATTTATTAAAATTCTAAAAAAATGTATAAAATGCCTATTTTTTGCCTCATCAACACAAATATCAATGTTAAACATATACCAAAATATGTATTTTGGATATTTTACATATTTGTTTTCTGTATTTTTATTAAGAATACATTGGGCAAGTTGCATGTGATTGTAAGAAAAATATTGATAAAGAATGATCAATAAACACGTGTTAAAAACGATACTTTGAAAATTTCTCATCCGTTTTTTTCATCATGTAAGTTGAATTAATAGATATATAATCCTAACAAAGGGCATTGATGTGAACTTGATAGATTTACGAGATATAAAGCTAGAACAATATATGATAGTCTACATTAAGCGGGGTTGCTTTAGTGTTGCAAGAATATTATGATGCAAATTTGATTAATACAATAATGAGTTGACTTTCACTTGTGGTTATGTATTTATATTATGCGGTAGTGTACTTGCATATAATTCATCAAATCAATATAAGATTCTACATCAAATCCACTATGAAATCTAATTTCACATAATTATTGGATTTAATTTGTGAAGAGATCACATGGTTATAAAGCTTATTTGTTAATTTTTTTTTAAGAGTTTAGCTCCTTCATTTTTATATATTATGACTCACAAATGAACATTTATCTTGGTAACACAATGCAAATGTTTGGGCCAATTAAAATTACGGGTTTATGCAAACAATAAGAATACATATTTTTTGTTGAGAATTGGGAAAATAGACTCAATCGCCTAGGTGATCACTATTGATCAACTCACATTTGTTTGGGCCAATTAAAATTACGGGTTTTTCATAACTCATTCTTTCAATCGATCTTAATTTGGTAAACATATTTTGAGTTTAATTATTTTTCCTTATCTATTTGATTGAAAATATTTTATGGTGTACCGACTGTTGAAATCAAGGGCCAATTTATTGCAGCCTGATTTGGGTTTGATATTAAAAGAAGACTTTTCACGCATATTTGAATACATTGAAAAATATTCTTCTTCTCCTCTACTAATTTCAAAACTTTTCTCAATACACCCCGAGCACTTTTCCAAATTCTCGTTAGGATTTGTGTTAGATCATTCGGGTGATGTGCTGATAACTTACCTGCATCCTACTCAAGGTGAAATCGCCTCTAAATGTTGTGGATCATTTGCCAGGCCATATCATCGTTGTTGACTTTGGCTTTCAAGCATCCTCAACATTTTATATGTCTTTGTAAGTTTTTTTTTTCATTTCAGATCTAATATATTCTTATACTACATCCAATGTTCCAAAAAATGCTTGGCGGGTGCTTGGCGGTAGGGTAGGGTCAAGGGTCTAGGCGGGGTCTAGGCAGATTTGATGGCGGAGCTTTGTTGTCTAGGCGGGTTTTGACGACCTTGACGGCCTTGGCGATGGGGCGAGTTCAAGGGTTTAGGCGGGGTCTAGACGGGTCTTGAAGGGTTTTTTAGAACAGTGACTACATCATCGATATGGGTCTTTAGACAATTAGATGATAAAATTTCATGAGCATCTCTTGTTTACTGCAAAACAATATCATCATTGTGTTGTATTAGCTATGAAACAAGAAAACATATTATAAACTTGAAGAGTTAAATCAGTATACAGAGGCTTGAAGATGCAATATCTTTAAAGAAATTGAATAGCCCATTTGACGCATAATATAATTAGTGTATAAAACATAAATTAAGCAATAGTAACTGGACTTGTGTCTAAAAAGTTTAGCTCCTCCACCAACTAGTTCTTTGGGTTTATAATCCCTCTAGTTGTCACTTATAAATTGTAATATGATGGTCCTTTTACTCATTTGAACAAGCACCCCCCCCCCCCCCACCCCACCCCTTTTGAAGACTAAGAATTAGGGTAAAATGTAATGGGCAATAGTATGTCTTTTATGATACAACATGTTTATGTTATCATCATTAGAGTTTATGGTATCTTAAATATGTCGTGTTAATGTCATTTTATCACTTATATGTCTAAATGTTATAAATTGACGACATATAAAAACAATGTCCTTTTATGAGAATTTATTAATTAGATTCTCATTTTTGAACCATTTGTAACCTTATGAAAGAAAACAAATATTGCCAACAATAATTGATCCGATTGAGGGATCGATGAAACAAGTTTGAAGCTCAATCAAGCACAAAACAAAACTAAACGCACACAACTCTTTTATGGGAATTATATAGGTTTATTCTAAAATAAAAATATGATATTTTTTTAATTTTTTTTCACAGTAGGCAAGAATTAAGAGCGATTATACAAGCTGTAATCTGGCTCCTTAATCATCCTTAAGGATGATGGTACAAAGTTACCTGTTAAAAGGGATAGTAGAGCTATTACTAATGATACCCTTCCGAGCTATATAGTCGGATACTTTATTCGCTTCTCGTTAGTAGTGTCTTTATTCAACAAGGTCAAAAGCAGATTCCAGTTGCTTGATCTTTCCAATGTAATGTATAATCTCCCATTTGGCATTATTGCTGCTTGTGATGGCTTTGATGAGCTGTAGATTATCCCCTTTTATTATTACTCTTGGAAGTCCTTTCCTAATTTCTCGCTCCATACCTGTCTGAATAGTGATAGCTTCAGTTTGAATGACTGAGGCTTTGTCAGTTTCCTTGTAAAACATGTCAATGACATGGCTCCGGGAGTCTCGAGTAACCCCTCCCACATGGCAAGCGTCTGTGGTATTAACAGATCCATCCACATTGATTTTGTAGACAACCCTGATGGTCTGATCCATTTAGCTTTAATTCTTCTGTTTGTTACTTTATTCCTATAATCATCTTTTTAAATTTGGGACCAATCATTGATGTTTGCAATGATTCTTCGAATGATATTTTCTATTGGCGCTAGAGCTTTATTTCTAAAGATAACTTCATTTCTGATTTCCCAAATAGTTTGCCAAATGAAGACTAGTTCCTCGAAATTCTTATTTCCAAGTCGGATTTCATCTATATTAAGAGGGTGGGATTCATTTATATTCATATGTTGGAAGTATTTTCCTATTTGTAGCTCAAAATGGGCAATTGTATTCCTAGTGAATAGACAGCTTCTCATTAAGTTTCCCGCATCTTCTTTCGTTTGATTACAAAGACTACGCTAGCTGGGAACTCGGTTAACGTATTTATTAAGCCTTTGAGTGGTAGGAAGACCATCTACCATTATTTTCCACATAAAGCTTTTTATTCAAGGGGGTAGATTTAACTTCCAAATCCAGTTATGATCTTTTGAGATTTGAGTTACGTTGTTTGTCATGCATTTGCCCGATTTCGTAGTGAAGTTTCCACTTGGGTCAAGCTTCCAGATAAGTTTGTCTAGTGTATCCCAATTTGGGATTTGTATTTTTAGAATTTTACAACAGACTTCCGGGGGAAAGAGGCTATTTACTAGTAGAGTGTTCCAACATTTTTGTCAGGTTAAAAAGCTGGGATACTTTCATTTCCGGATCATGGTTTCTTCTAAATTGTTCAAAATCTTGATTTGGGAACCCAAGGGTGCGACCAAACTTTTATGCTATTTCCGTTCCCAATTAACCAAAGGAGACCTTGTTCAAATTTGTTTCTTAAGGAGAGTAGTCGACCGAATTGCCAAGAAGTAAGATGATTGGAGCGGTTTATAATATTTTCCTTTTGAAGATACTTTTCCCTTATGACTGGACCCATATGATATTAATAGCTAAATATATGAGCATCTCACTCATAGATTCATAAAACTCACCCTTTCACTCATCGGCATGTCACTGCCGAGGAATATAAGTTCTCTATCAAGTACGCACAGGTTTTCCCACAACCAATATAGCTAACTTATTGTAGCGTCATCTACATCATGGTTCTTAGATCACATTAATAATTCTTCTTATAGAAATGTGTAGAATAGATTTTCATTTGGTTTAAATTTGTTGCTCTTAAAATATAATTTATTGCATTGTAAATTATTTTATTGCAATACAATTTTTATAAAATTGAATATGGTTTTGCATTATGTGTGGTTTGATGCTCATTCTTAACTTCAGAGTAATGTTTTCATTCAATTCTCTCCGATTCTACCAACTTTATGTGGGAAAATAGATTTTTGTTTTAAAAAAAAAATAATATGACCCATTGATTTTCAAACTATATTTAATCAATTTTATCCCTTTTTTTTTTAAAAAAAACATATAAACCATTAACAGTTTACCTTATTTTAATGTATAATTTAAAAAAAAATGCATAAGATTTTCAATATACTCATCATAATCAATACTATGCACGTTAAAATATATTCGCAAGAGATATTTAGACATTCCATATCATATTATATTATTTTTACAAGGTAAATGGTATTGGACAAACAAAATATAAATAAAGGGTGCTTAAATACAATTTTTAAAATAATGTTAGTTTTATGCAAAATGACTTCAATTTATTTAACCCATATTACCATATTGCCCCTCAAAGCCTCTATAAATTGAGTTGAGTCTTCAACTTTACAATATGTCTTTTTGTTACATATCATGCCCCCCCCCCCCCCCCCACTCCTCCCTCTCTCTCTCTTGTGGAGACTAAGGAATGGGGTGAAATTTTTCCACCAATAGAGATTATGTTCTCGTAAATGGGACTTGTTCATGGCATTTTATCAAGTAAACGTCTAGAGGCTACAATTTGATGAAATGCCATGAATAACGTCCTCTTTACGAAATTTTTTCAAACACATTCTAATTTCGATACGATTTGTACTTTTCAAGAAAAAATTATCGTAAATAGGATGTATTCATGGCATTTCATCAATGAAATGTTCAAAGACTAGAAATTGATGAAATGCCATGAATAGCGTCCCCTTTACGAAATTTTAACAAATAGATTCTCACTTCGATACAATTTGTGGTATTCTGAAGGAAGATTTACGTAAATAGGACGTGTTCATGGCATTCCATCAATTTATTCCATCAACTTAATGCATAAAGGCTATAAGTTGATGAAATGCCATGAATAACGTCCTCTTTACATAAATTTGTCAAATATAATCTCATTTTGAGGCTATTTATTTTCTTTTAATAAAAGGTTTGTTGTTAATAGTAAATCCTTACTATGAGAATTTTTTTATATATCTCATTTTTGGTCAATTTTATTACATATACCAAAATATCCCAACAATTCAAAAGAATTTTTTAACACTAGAATTTCTAAAATTTCATAAATTTTAACATGAAAATGTTAAATGAAGAAACCTTGTATATATTTATTGTAGATGGTGTAATTTTACAATAAATTTAATTACAATATATTTATAATTTTTCATATATTACTAAAATAACAATTAATGTGTTGAATGTATTAATATTTATTATATTATATCAAAGATTTGATAGTAGTTTAAATTTTGAATTCTTGACAATTTATGATTTATTCGCATAATAGCAATTAATATATTAAATACATTGCCATTTGTAAGATGTAAATAATTTGGCAATACTTTGAATTATGACATCTAGACAAGTTTTTTTTAATCATCCATTCATAATACAAAACTAATGACTATTAAGAATGGATGATGAAAACTTTATCAAGAAGATTTAATTCAATGTATTGCCAAATTATTTGTATCCTAAGATACTGTATTAAACACATTGATATGTAGTACTATATTCAATGCATTAGTGACTATTATGAATAGAGGAGAGAGACTTGTCAAAAAGTAAAATATCTTATTGATAATAAATATAAGGGTAAACTGCAGGAAACCACCCCTAAAATATGTTGTATTGCTCAAAAACACCCCTTATATACTTAATTGTTGAAAACCACCCTTTATAAGCCTTCTGTTAGCAATCGACCACCCTTCATCCAAAGTTCCATTTATTTTCCGTTAAATCCCTAAAATTACTCTCATTCCCTTTGTGTTTACAATTTTTAAAAAGAAAAATAAAACAATAAACATTGAAAAAAAAATCCTCCCTCAGTCATCCGTCATCACCCCCCCATCCACCTTCTTCTAAAGGCTGCTTTTCAATGGCGGTCCATCTACAATGTCAACACCTTTTCTAAATTTTTCATCTCTGTTCCTCCGTTTCCAATCAAATTCAACTATCTAATTTATGCATTCCTAATCTCCATCCACATCACCAGTCATCACACACCCCCAATTCAAGAACCCTTAATCAAAACCCTAACAATTGTTCTGCATATTTCCAATTGAATATGTCAATCAAAAGACTCAGCCCCTTTCTTCTCTTCGTCAATCGGATCTTTGGAAATATCACCACTAATTAATGGAGGCTATGCACTCGTTAGCACCGATAGAGGCGGAAAGGGGCCGACGGAGAGTTGGAGCAAGGTTGAGGAGAAGGTGGTGAAGGAGACGGTAGTCGAGGGAGAAAGAGAGCGAAAGTAGTAGAAGAGAGACGAGAGAGGGGGAAGGGCAGAGAGAGAAGAGAGGAGGAGGTTCTGCGGAGAGAGCCGGAATTTGGAAACCAGCGGTGGCGGTCGGAAGAAACCAACGAGGAGAATTTTTTTTATATATAATTAAACTCAATAATTTATCTTTTCAATTTTCAAATATAAACATCACGATTTATTCAAAGAAAACAATTAAAAAGTAGAATGTGGGTCCAGGTTTCACAGTTCTGTGAATGTACAGTGCCGGGGGTAGCTTTTGGCAACGAAAATTACTTTAAAGGGTGGTTTTCGGTAATTAGGTATATAAAGGGTGGTTTTGAGCAATATAGCATATTTTAGGGGTGGTTTCCTGCAGTCTACCCTAAATATAAATAGCTAGGCAATACTCTGAATATTATTTAATGTGTGAATATATCGTAGTAGAATTTTTTTTAATTAGCCACAAATAAAAAAGGTAGAATGTAATATATCTATATATAACAAAATTGAGTAAAATCTTATAAAAATATATCGATATCTAAACAAACTGAGTAAAATATTATCTTGAGCATATCTTTCTATATTGATTGAGTGGTGTTGGATAAAAATTTGATAAAATCTATCTGTAGCATATAGAAGTAATTTGGTGAAATTTTCATTTTCATATCCCTCTTTTGTTAAATGTCCACCCTAATCTCCCTTTTTCTAAATGTCCAATTTTGTTTTGATAATACCAAGTTTACCCTTTGTACTAAATAAACTTCCCATATTCCTCTTTTCAATCAGTTGAACCCTCGACTGCTTCATCTTATTCAACCAACGACTGCACGAAGAAGCCCGAGAGAGGCCCACACAACCACACCACGTTGGATCCCTAGCTTCTGGATGTACGACGTCAGCGACCTGTCCTTGCTCCGGATCTGTGATGGTTCTGGATCGCCAACCCCGGACGAGCTTTGGCATAATGGCGGTGGTGATGATCTATGATGTTCAGCGCTCGGTCCTTGCTGTCCTGGATGATTTTACCCCTCCTCTAGTTTCCCCCATTCTTGGATTTGACGCCTTCGCTGGCGAGGTCGCTCCTAGAAGGATGAAGGCGATGAAACCGACCTCAAGAAGATCTGCGACGACTTCCAACTATACGATGAGGACAACAACGGCATCGTCTCCGAGGCCGAGTTGCACAAGGTCCGGAATAGGGTCCCGGCGAGTGCTGCACCGTCCACGATTGCACCAAATGATTAAAATCGTCAATCTCGACGGCAAAATGATCCAATGCTTTTAGTTTCATGAATCAAAGGTTCTGTCCTCCACTCCAAGAAGAAGAATTTGGGATTCGAGAGTCGTGTTGGGGTCCGAATATAGTTGACCAATTTGCAGTTCAAGAAGAATCCTTCGCAGCAATTGAACAATGTGGATTTTGTCACCATGTCTAAATCTGAAACCATGATTGCTGAGGAAGATGCAAAAGCTATTGCAACCATATGGGATGAATTTGAAGTGGTTTCAAAGCCGATTGAAACTTTTATGTGGTTGTTGGAAAGACTTTCTGAGTGAAGGCCAATTGAAAATCATGTTTGAAACCTTATGCAAGTTGAATCAAATCATTGTTTTATTTTGATTTTTTTTTCTTGGTGATACCTTGTTCTCTGGCTCATGTTCCTATCTAAGAGCTTCTGTTTTCATTAAGAATGTATGCATGAATCTCTAGGTGCATTAATGATTTTTCTTGGTGCCCTAAACATAATCGCAAGTGTAACGGCTCGAATATAAATATTGGGGTTACGTTTTGAAGGTTGGATACCTTTGTTCGGATCTTGCAATCCAAGTGCGGGTTGAGGTTTCAAACTTCAAATAATTAGTATTTAAAGTGGGGATTTTGAACCCCAAAACAATCTAAGGGTTGTTGGGTACCCTTAACCTATCCTAATGACTAAGTCGCGGAAATTCATTTTGAATGGAAAGTACGCGAGCGAAAATTAAAGTACAACTTGCCACGGCTAGGCTGGGTCAAAATAGAAACCACAAAAACATAATAATAAATGTTCTTAAGCCCGGATTAGCAAGGTTAGTCCGTTATTCGCAATCGCCCATGAAATTCCCTGCCATAGGAGCACGAAACAAGAAAATTTGCAAAATAAACCTAGAAACAATATGCGGGGCAAGGATTAGACCGAGGCCCAATCCCATTGTGGGTCCCACAAGAAGGCATACACATACGCTATTTCTATAATAAGGATGCTTCTAATGTAGAACGAAATTTAAACACGCAAGTCATGCTTATCATGATATAATATGCGAAATAAAATAAATTGCCCAAAGAATGTCAAGTGGCATATCCCTCTCCTACCTCCACCACCCTTTCTGATATGGAAAAGCCTGGCCAGCACGATGCTATAGCATAGCAATCTCATCATATATATGCGCATCAATAATCAATAATCTTCTCATCATGCTCATATGGTGAGTCGAGCCCGCAAGCTCAACTCGATACAGTCTCGATTGAGGACAAGCCCGATGGGACTGGACCATCCTATGACCCTAGCAAAGACTCTAGGACGCACATATAACGACAATTCTCTTTTCCAAACACATAGAGTAACCAAATGCTCATTGAAGTATGCAAGTCCTAGCATGGTACTACATGCCATGCTTCAATGTTTATGCATCACCTAGTATCTCATATGACCACAAGTAGGAAGTTTTATCTAATCAGTCCAAGTAAGTCCATAGAGGAACTTACCTGAAAAGTCGAACATCAAAAAAGATATCGAAAACGGAATCCAAACAATCAGCAAGCACCTATAATGATTACATAGAATACAATAAGCTACCATACTACCACTCATACACACAGAAACCATGTTTCAAATCGTTTTCAAAATCAAGAGGGAGTTAAACCATTTCCAACCCTTTCCGATACGAGAAAATGTAAAAAGCAAAGTTACCTAATGATTTCAAGTCCCATTAATACTCGAGCCAAATCTCGTTTCCAAAACCAAGCATCAATTATTTAATCTTAATCAAGTCAAAATATCTCGACACTTGAAATGAAACCTTCAAAACATTTTCGAAATATTCAATTCGACAAACCGATATTTCAAATTCTGTTAAAATCTCTTTTAAAATATTAAAATAATTATTAATATAATATTTTGAAACCTCGTTTCCCAACATCGACGTAGGACCAAAATCTGACTTACAAGATCGAAACAAAAAACCAAAAAAATATTCCAAAGGGTAAGGGAGCAGCTCGGCCAAGCTACTAGGAGGTTTTCGCGGCGGCGAGAGAGCCATTCGCAGCCACTAAAATCCATACCAGGTCTCCTACGAGAAGGGAGCTCTCACTGGCCGTAAAGGGTGGATTTTTCCGTAGCGAAACCCGTAGTCACGGTCGCGAGAGGCGTCTCCTTCCTGCCTCTGGTTGTTTTCTAACTCGCCGCGGTGACCATTGTTTCACCGCGGTTCAAAACATTTTGCTCGTTTTTGCCTCGATTCAAATCCATTTTAAACCAAACTTGTTTCTAAACAATACTAAGATGATTCCAACTCTAAAGAGGCATGAAAAACTAAAACGAGGACTAGAGGGGAGAGCGGAAGAGGGATTACCTAGCCTCCTTGAGGCTTTTTCAAAAATTTCAAAAAGGAAGGGTCCTCCGGGCTCCGATTCAACAAGATATGGTTACGACAAGGCCAAGGAATGCTGGCTTATGGTTAAAAATGCACCTTTACAAAGTTTTAGATCCAAAATGAGAGAAACGAAGAAGGGTAGTTTACCTTGCTCAAAAACAGAGGAAGGGGAAGAAATGGGCTCAAATCGGTTTTCAGGGGAGTTAGATCCATCGTTTCTTCACCTTAGAAAGTAGAGAAAAGAGTGAGTAACAAGCGAGAACAAACAAGAAAGGGAACGGAACCAAAAGGAAAGAGAACAAGGTGATTTACCAAGCTAAAAACGGAGCTGGGCTCCCAACTCATGGCGGTGAAGAAGAACCTATGTTCGCGAAAGGAGATTTTCTTCTTTTGGGCTCGTGCTTGCGGCGGCGAAGAGGAACTCGCGGTCGCAAAAGGAGCAAATGGAAATCATCTTCCGACTCCGATTTTGGGCTAGATTTCTGAGATGAGGTCTTTAGAAGGATATTTTGGGGCCTTTTGATGGGTGAGAAACAAGAAAGAAGTGGTGAAGGGAGAGTGAGATGGATTGAGGAGAGTAAAAGTGAAGGTTTTGAGATTTAGGGTTTGGGTCTCACTTGAATGAGAGAGAGAGAGAGAGAGAGAGAGAGAGAGAGAGAGGTGGCTAGGGTTTTTGGAGAGCTCAGATTTTTAGGAGAGGTGAATCATCTTGAGGATTTGGGCTTCTTTAAATAGGGAGAGCAATTTGGCTCTCTAGGGTTTTATGGAGAAAAAGACGAAATAATTAAGAGAAAGTGTGGGGAGGGAGGAGAGAGAGAGAGAGATGAGGCGTAAGAGGGAGAGAGAGAGAGAGTGTTTCCACTCATCCGACCCCGAGTCCCGACATTCTATCCCGAAATCTGATTTCCAAAAATCCAAATCAAAGTTTAAATTCATTTCAAATAAATCTCGAGAATTCTTTGTTTGAAATCCTATTGATAATGGGCTTAGGACCCATCAAGTTAGGATTTTAGTTAGTGCTAGAATATTTTTAAAGGATTGTCTGAATATAGAAATTCGCTTGAGGACGGGTTTTCTAAAACATTTCAATTTTGGATATTCAATAATTATTTAAAATCCGATCTTTACATTCATCCACATCTAAAAACAAGTCTCGTACCCGAGACTAAAACCTTCAAAATCCAAAAGCAGCCTTTTTCTCAAACCACTCAAGCCTTTTAAATCCAGGTGAGTCGCTTTCGAAGCATCAGAGAACATCACAACAAGCATACTAGCACACATGCCATGAGAATCCATCTCCAGCCACATCACCTTAGCACGGAATCTGCACAGAGTAATCAATCATAAGCATAACAATCACAGAGATAACCACCACCCAACTAAAGACTACTAACTCACCACTAGCTCACGGGGTCAAAGATAGGTCAACACTCGGCTCAAGATAAGAGGCTAAGAGCTCATCTACGACATTCTCATAACTTGCCCGAAGGCTATCCTCTATCTCCTAAGTCACCTCCTCGGGACTCCTCCTAGCCCACTCAACCAAAAGAAGAGGAACCTCTTTGGATTGGTCCTCAACTTCTTGACTCAACGGTCAAGCACCTTGACTGGGCTCTCTACGAAGGTGTGGTTAGGCTCTATCCGGAGGTCGGAATAATCAAGGATGTGGCTCTGGTCATGAACATATTGTTGAAGCTAGGACACATGAAACACATCGTGCACGCCGGCTAACAATGGTGGTATGGATAAATAGTGCGCGACGAAATCTGTATTTTCTGCTCGCATCCTCTGCCACAAATAGGATCCCCTTAAATCCTGATACATCTTATTCATCCCTGGATGGACAGAATAAGGGGTAGTGTGGGCCTTCTAGATAATCCTCTACCTCAGATCTGACATTGACGGCACCATATTCCTTCTCTGGAAGGTCAGCAACCCATCTGATCTCTTTGCGAGTTCACTAGCTCATCCCTGAGCCATCCGCTCCCTCAATGTTGCTACCTCTGGACACTCTGCTTGCTCTCTGTGAATCTCCTCTCTTAGCTCTGACTGAATCTCCAAAAAGGATAACTGCTCGCGGTCCCTCTAAAGCCATACCTCGATGTCGCACAACATCAGCTCTCCTTGCAATATCTGCTGCACTATTAGTCAGGCCACGGTCGCCTCCTAATGAGTCTTCTGGCTGAGAGCATCTGCCACTACATTGGCCTTTCTAGGATGATAGACAATGTCCAAATCCTAGTCCTTCAGGAGCTCTAACCAGCGCCTCTGCCTCTTGTTGATATCCTTTTGGGTGAAAATGTACTTCAAGCTCTTGTGATATGATGTCTCCAAAGTAGCAAGGTTTTTATGCACAGTTTAGTTCCATAATCTATACACTTTGCATATTTCGGGTTGGGAGTATGTCAAATTTATGTAGTATACGCTTATTTGCCAAAAATGGAGATCTACATAAGTTTCTGTTTAATATTGCAGAATATGGAGCCATTTCGGGAGAAAACCAAGAAGCAAAGACGAAGGCTGAAGTTTACTCGATATCGAAAAAGCCTTGAAGACCAACCCGGAGTCGAGGAACACAAGCTGGTCGAGAAGCCGAAGACGAAGACAGACGGGACACCACTCTTCGATATCGACGACGTTCCTCGATATCGACAAGACCAGAGTCAATATGTCCGAGCAGATCGAGAAGGAGCTACCCGACATGCCGAGTCAGCCAAGTCGATGAACCACCTCCCTCGATATCGAGTAGTCAACTTGATATCGACAACACCTGAGAGCCAGCACCCGAGCATGTCGAGAACCAGTTACTCGAGCAAAGTCAGGCCAGCAAGTCGATGGACCCATCTCCTCGATATTGACAACATTAGTCGATATCGAGTACACCCACATCACAGATCCGAGCCAGTCCGGGGAAGAGCTAGTCGACCATGCCGCTGAAGCTGAAGCCGATGACCACTTTACTTGATATCAACAAGAACTAGTCGATATCGAGGAGATCTATCCGGAAGCCGCGTACGCGGTTTGAGCAGTCCTACCTAGTTTTGGATTCCTTGGGGCCGAAGTTGTCCGAGTTCTATCCAAAGTCTATCAAGATCCATCCTATGAAGAGAAGATTTATCCACTTGAAGATATTTTAGGCTTTAGATATATTTCCCTTTTAAAGATTAATGTTTCTTTTTTATCCTTAGATATAGATAGAGATTTCTATCCTTGAATAGCAAGGATTAGAAGCCTATAAATAAAGCGTTGGGGGGATGAGTTTTATTCATTCCAACACACATCAATTAGTTACATAGAAGTAGTATAGAGAGATAGAGTGAGTGGCCAAGAGGAGTTGGTGAAGCGAGAGCAGAATTGGCTTCCTTTGGTTGTAAGCTCTGTTTGATTTAATGCAAGTAGTTATTTCCCTTCAATCAATGTCTGAGGTTGCGATGAAGCTCGAGTAGTCCACCCACTTCTATGGTTGGGGCGAGCCCGACGATAGCCCTGCGTGTTTGAGGTAAAGATCCGACTTTTAATCATATTTTGAACATCTATAACTTGTTATGTGTTTATTACCCATCTAATGGAGGTCCATGCTAACAACTTGGATTGTAAACATAAAATCAGTAGAGACAATTAGGGTTTCTTGAAAGAGTTTGAAGGTTCGATAAAGTAAAACAAAGTAATATCGAAATACTCTAGAAGGGGGATTGAATAGAGTATGCCGATTTTTCGCAGATAGTCTCAAGACTTTTGAAGCTCGTGCAAAACCCTTTGAGATTAGACTTAGTCTTTTCTCCGAAAACCTGAATCACAAAGTTAAATAATCGAAACAAGTGCGGAAATAAGGTAAAGCAGTAAATAAAGGACTCTATGAGTTGTTTACGAGGTTCGGAAGGAACTTGGCCTACGTCCCCGCCTAGGGTTCTTCCACAACCCTAGGATTCAACCGGCTTTTATTGATTCACAAGACTTAGGATCCTAGTAGCTCCCCGAGAAGCCTCTCTCCTATACAATTGCAATCTAGTCAACTCACGTTCCCTTGGAGTCCTAGACCAATCTAGAAGAGCCCCACCTCTCTATGCTATCTAGTACAATCCTCTTACACTTAGTGAATCAATCGCCTAGTGTTCACTTCCTGAGTTACAAACTCTCAAGTATAACACTATAACTGAATATATCCTATAAGCTCACTATGTAACTCTCAAATGCTTTGAAATGAAATAACAGACTCTTAGGACAAGTAGAGAGCACACGAAGACAGATTTCTCTTGAAGGCTTAGAGTGTATGAAAGGCTCGTGTTCAATCAATTTGTCTTCTGTCTTCATCTTCCTTCTCTTTATATTGAGACAAATTGGCGCCAAGGATCTTCTCCAACGGCTAGTCTAGATCATGGCTTGAGCTGGATCTTCTATCTTTGGAAACTTCGAAGGCCATATTCTTTCCGATTTGAATCTTCTCAAATTGCATCATAAGGAAGGAAATAATATTCGAAAATACTTCCTGAAAGGTTAGTTATATATAATAGTATAATGGAAGCATATAATAACATAAAATAATATTTTGAACATAATATCATATAGAACAGGTTTTGTGTTTCATCAACACTGTGAAATCTTCAAGACCTTTGACAGAAACAAACTGTCAAAGCCTTTGAAACATATTCCGATTTTCATCAAGGGAGTGGAGTTATCAATCTCCCCCTTGATGAAAGACCAAACCTGTGCATCCCTGTAACTTAGTCAAGCATAAATAATATAAGTGAAATCGGACTAAGTACCTGCATGAGTTAGACAAATGTTGGATCAAATATTTAAAGCATGGAAGGCCATCCAACCGAAAACCAGAAATAAAAAACCAAGGTCTTCCAAGACCTTCACAGCAAAAAGTTTTCAAGTCTAAACCACAGATCATCTCCCCCTTTTTGTCTTTCAACAAAGGGAGGAGGTAAAACAATCACCAAAAGTTTTGAAATTGTTTCCAAAAACCAGCAATGTATCAGATTTGGGATAGGGATGGGGTAGGATAGGTTTAAGCTTCGTCGTCCGGAGCATCATCAGTGAGCCTCGTTCACAGACCTTGCAGCATCTCCGTCAAAACCTCTTTGTGAAGCTCCTTGAGATCCAGGTGAACTTCCTCCAAGCCCAACTCCAGGTTGTCTATGCGCTCATCGACAGCTGAGGCAGTGGGAAGAGCTTTTGAAGGAGAGGCAAGACTCAAGGTCCCTTGGGGAGACCGAGTGATGCCTATCTTTTCAAGGCTCTTGGAGTCGAACTTACCCATATGACGTTGATGTTCTTCATTTTTTAAATCAATTCCAGAAGCTGTCAAGATTTGGGTCAAAAGGGTGGCAAAGGGGAGGGGAGTTCCTTTCCTGGCTTTTCTTGTGTGAGCCATGGATCCTAAAATGGTGTTGGCCAGATCAAGATCAAGGCCATTGAGGATTCGGTAAAGGAGGACCATGGCATTGTCAGTAAGGAGCGAGCCAGAGTTAAGACGGGGTAAGAGGCATCGAACAATGATGTTGAATATAATTTTTGCCTCTAAGGTAAGGGATGAGTGGGTGAGCTGCTTTGAGGTGTTGTTAGATGCTTCGGATAGGAGGTATTTGGATCGGGCAAGGATGATACCGTTTTCTTTAGAGGGGTGTACTTCAGAGGGTGGACATGGGCTAGGTAGGCCAAGGAAATCTGCAAATTCAGTGGAGTTGAAAGAGCTTCTAACTCCCTTGACAACAGATTCCAAGGACCAACCATTGGCATCGTGTTTGGCTTTTAGGTTTATGTAGAACAGGCGGGTAAGCTGGGGATAGTAGACGGTTTCAAGATTGAGAAAGGTCCAGGCTGGGGATTTTTTGAGAAGAGCAATGCAGGGTAACTTCAAAGCTTCAAAGAACTCGATATCCAAAAAATCAGAACAACATATCCTACGAGTTCGAAACTCATCTAACCACTTTCCAGTCGTCTCAACATTTTCAAACCATGAAGAGGGTAAGGATTGGTTTACCTGGATGTAGGCGGGTGGATCGGCATTTTTCCTTCGAGCCTGTGTTGGAGCAGTTCTCTTGACAGGCGCCTCAAGACCTCTGAGGGTGCCCTTCCTGGTACGCTTGGGAGATGGAGGTTTGACAACAGTTGGGGCTTTCCGCTTCTTTTGAGATGGGGGAGGAGGAGAAGGAGAAGGAGAGGCAACGGGTTCTGGCTCCTCTTCCTCCTCATCCTCAGACCCCGAGTCCTCACCGGACCCTGCGTCGTCCCCATCAGCTTCCTCGTCCTCTCCAGATCCATCTTGCTCCTCGTCCTCTTCCCCAGGCTCCTCTTCAAAGGGAACTGTTGTAGGAGGAAATCGAGTTTAAAATATAATATAATAAATCAAACCAGATTCTACCCACGCAAATAATTACAAGACCTCCTCCTGATGTAGCAGCGGGAAGTCAGGATCGATCCACGAGGAAGCGTGTCAGCGGATCCTAGGCAGCGGAGAAATCTCACGGACAGAAGTCGACCACAGATGTCCTCGATCTCAACTAGGGTTAGTCGACAGATGATCGGACAAGTCGAGCACAGCACAGCAGCATCTTCCGGCGATGTTGGTCGAGATTGAGTAACCTTTACTCGAGATCGAGTAAGGTTGTCGACGTCGGTTTGGCTCTTGTCGATCACCTGCACACAGAAGCTACGGCGATTCTGGATCGAAGATCAGTAACTCGAGATAGAGTAGTGCAATTCGAGATCGAGTAAAACAGAGAATAAAAATGAAATAAAGTAAAGACAAGTGCTTTGGGATTTCGAACTAAACTGTATGTAAAAGACTTCGAATATTGGTGTTTGCAACAACGATAACCAAGCATGCATAAGGTAGAAATAAAACAGATAATCATGTGAATCGCATCAAAGGAATAAGCTTTCGCCTTTTCCAACAATTAGATAACTCTTTCAAGAAACCCTAATTGTCTCTACTGATTTTATGTTTACAATCCAAGTTGTTAGCATGGACCTCCATTAGATGGGTAATAAACACATAACAAGTAGTAGATGCTTAAAACATGATAAAAGTCGATCTTTACCTCAAACATGCATGGCTATCGTCGGGCTCGCCCCAACCCTAGAAGTGGGTGGACTACTCGCGCTTCATTGCAACCTCAAACATCATTTGAAAGGAAATAACAACTTGCATTAAACTAAATTCAAAGACTTTACAATCCCGGCAATCCAACTCTCGTTGAATGCCAAAACCCTAAAACCTTCGAACTCCTAAACCTTCTCTGTGAACTACTTCTCTAGCTGTGAATTGAATGATCCCTAAAATTAGCCCAATGGGCTTTATTTATAGCCTTCTATTCCTTGCTATTCAAGGATAGAATATCTCTATCTATATCTAAAGCATTAAAGATAAATAAATGGAACAACATAATTAAATCTAAAAAAGGGAATTATATCTAAAAGTCTTCAAGTGGATAAATCTTCTTCTTTATGATGGAACTTTGATAGAATCGGATAGACTCGGCAATCTTCGGCTCCAAGTAATCCCAATCCGAGTAGAACTGCCCAAACCGCGTTACGCGTCTCCGGAAGATTTCCTCGATCTCGAGGAGTTTTCTTCGATCTCGAGTAAAAGGGTCGTCGACTTCCGCTTCAGCGGCATCCCGGGTAGCAGGTCCTCGACATGGCTCCGGCACTGACTCACAAATCTTTGTCGATATCGAGGACTCTCCTCGATATCGAGTAGAATGTTGCTCGGCCTTGTCTTGTCTTCGGCTTCTCGATCAGGTGGTCTTCCTCGACTCCGGGCATGACTTTGGGTCTTGTCGATATCAAGTAAAAGTACTCGATATCGAGTAAGGTTCTGGAGTCGGGGAGCTTTGCCTTCAGTTCCTCGATCTGGCCTGTCCTCGACCAGGCACTGCTCGGACACTTTTGGTCGATATCGAGTAAATGTACTCGATATCGAGTAAATCTCTCAGCTTTCTGCTCTGTTCTTAAAACGCACTTTCCTGAGTCCTCGTTTGTCGGATTGACGCATATGACCATGCGTTGGAAAGCTCTTTTTGAGGGCTACAACTTTCATGAAGACAATAGAGCTTGATTCAGAATGATGAATATAGAAAAATGGTCTTTTTCTCCAGCTGCACCATCCTTAGCTTCTCCATGAGTTTCCTTTAAGCTCCAAAGTGCGTCCGATTTCTGCGAAATATAACAAAAACTTGTGTAGACCTCCATATATTGCAAATAAACATATACTACACATATAATTATGTATTTATTCTAATCCAAATGCATGAAATGCATGCAGAAATCGATATAAAAGTAGATATAAAACATGGCATAAAACATGGACATCAGGAACCTCCTCGGCCTCGGCTTCCTACCGAATTCTCTCAGCTTCCTCCTCGACAAGTTTCCTTGCAAGCTCGGCCTCCTCCTCGACCTTCTTCTTCTTTAAAGCTTCGTCTTCGGCTTCCTTGGCTGCATCCCTTTCCAGAATGGCGTCGAGATCATCTTCCTCTTCTTCCTCGTCCACCTCCTCAGCGATGACTTTCTTTTTCCCTTCCTACTTCGCACTGAGAGGTTTCTTAGCAGAGCGTTTTTGAGAGCCCTTGGTAACAGTAGTCGTGCTCTCAGCGATGGTGCTCTGGACAACAGCAGGGACAATGGCTTGAGGAGTGGGTTCAGGTGTAGGGGAGGTGGCAGTGGCCTGGCGTCGCTTGGGGGTGGCGCCTAGTCTTTTGGGTGTGGAAACTTTCTTTGATTTGGAAGCCATGGAGGAAATCGGCTAGGGTTTTTAGAACAGTTTGAGAGGTTGAGGAAAGAGAAGTTGGAAGGGTTTGGATAAGTTCTGAGTTTGTGATGGAATCGGGTACAGAATTGGGTTTAAGTAGAGAGAGATGATGGAGTGATGGGACGGGTTTAGAGTTCCAAGGGGAGTAATCATAACATTGCTTATTTTGAAAATTTCCAATTCAAAATTCAAATCCTTTTCTTAACCAAAAAATAAGAGGGAAAAATATCCGAAATAATTTTGTTCCAAAAATATCTCAACCGGTAAAAAAAAATAACATAAATAAAAGATTTTGAAATCCGATAAAAATATACTTGATTAAATATCTAAAAATATATTAACCAAATATATGTGATCCGATATATGTAATCTACCATTTAGTTCACAAACCTTGACATAATACTCAAAGGTCTTGACACTAAGTAGAGTTTATCTTTCGTAAAGGGAAAGCTCCCCCTACGAAAGTGCATCCTTGTTAAGCATCCCAATTTCTCGTCTAATGAAGGTGAACCTGTCCTCTGCCAAAGGCTTAGTAAAAATGTCATCCCATTGATAATCAGTTGAAATAAACGAAATGGACACATCACCTTTTTCAACATGGTCTCTAATGAAATGATGCCTTACATCAATATGTTTGGTCCTTGAATGCTGAACAGGATTCTTTGTAATGGAGATGGCACTTGTATTGTCACATTTAATGGGAATGCCTTTGAGGTTGATGCCAAGATCTCGCATTTGTTGAGCTATCCAAAGGATTTGGGAGCAACAGGCTCCAGCTGCAATGTATTCGGCTTCTGCAGTGGATAGAGCGACTGAGTTTTGTTTCTTTGAGTGCCAACTGATGAAGGATGCTCCTAAGAATTGGCAACATCCTGATGTGCTCTTCCTATCCACCTTATAGCCTGCAAAATCTGCATAAGAATATCCAATTAATGTGAAATCCTTTTGCTTTGGGTACCATAGTCCAAGCTCCTTAGTGCCATTGAGATATCGAAAGATCCTCTTCACAGCCACGAGGTGAGATTCTTTAGGATCAGCTTGAAACCTAGCACACATGCAAATGCTAAACATGATGTCAGGTCTACTAGCTGTGAGTTATAGTAAAGATCCAATCATTCCTCGATACTCCTTTTGATTGACACTTTTCCCAGTCTTGTCTTGATCTAGAGATAATGTTGAGCTCATGGGAGTCTTGGCTGCTTTGGATTAATCCATCTTGAAATTCTTCAAGAGATCCTTAGTGTACTTGCTTTGGTTGACAACGATCCCTTTCTTGGATTGGTGAACTTGTAATCCCAAAAAGAAGTTGAGTTCACCCATCAAGCTCATCTCGAATTCACTGCACATGATGTCAGAAAATTCCTTGCATAAAGATGTGTTAGTAGCACCGAATAATATATCATCTACATAAATTTGAATAACCAAAATGTCCTTTCCTTTGGTCTTGATAAAAAGAGTCTTGTCGATCAACCCCCTTTTAAATCATTTTCTAAAAGATATTTTGACAAGCGCTCATACCAAGCTCTTGGGGCTTGTTTCAAACCATAAAGCGCTTTGTCAAGTTTATAAACATGATTAGGAAATTCCAAACTTTCAAATCCTGGAGGTTGTGCCACATATACTTTTTCTTCTAAGAAACAATTAAGAAAAGCACACTTGACATCCATTTGATATAACTTTATGCTCATGAAAGATGCAAATGCTAATAAGATGCAAATGCTAATAAAATGCGAATAGCTTCGAGCCTGGCTACGGAAGCAAAGGTCTCCTCGTAGTCAATACCTTCCTCTTGATTGTAGCCTTGAGCAACAAGTCTTGCTTTGTTCCTCACGATCTTACCATTCTCATATAGTTTGTTTCGAAATACCCATCGTGTGCAAATGACTGATTGATGCTTTGGCCTTGGCTTCAAGGTCCAGACTTTGTTCCTTTCAAATTCGTTAAGCTCACTTTGTATGGCAATGATCCAGTCTGGCTCTTGAAGGGCCTCATCTACCTTCTTTGGTTCAATAAGAGAAACAAACGCGTGAAAAGCATAAAGATCTTTAAGTTTAGAATGAGTTTGAACACTAGAAGTAGGGTCAGAAATGATATCCTTTAATGAGTGTGATCAGGAGTATTTGAATTTCCTTTTGCTAGTCTCAGCTCCTTGATTTGTCACACCCGTAGGATTGATTTGTGGTACATCTGATTCAGTGGTCCTGTTAGGTTCAGTTACAGCAGTTTCTGGCGTCTCAACACTGTTGGATTGGACACCAAGGGCTTTGGATGAATCTTCAGCACCTTGGGTCAATTCTTCAGTGTTGAGAATCTGTTCCTGCATGTTTCTCTTCTCTGTGTTCTTGGTAGCAGCATCATCACCTTCCTCGTTCTCTGCATGGATTTTAAGATCTATATCTGCAATACTTTCACTCAAAGAACCGTCATTGCATTCATCAAATATAACATGTATACTTTCTTCAACTAACTATGTCCTTTTATTGAAGATTCTATAAGCTTTGCTACTTGTGGAGTAGTCAAGTAATATACCTTCATCACTACGCGCATCAAATTTCCCAAGGTTATCTTTTCCATTGTTATGAACAAAACAAGTACAGCCAAAGGGTTTAAAATAAGATATAAGTGGTTTGCGGCCTTTGAAAAGTTCATAAGGAGCTTTCTTTTATATAGAACGAATAAGACAACGATTCAAAATATAGTTAGCTGTGTTAACAGCTTCAGCCCAATAGGTTTTAGGTAATGCATTTTCTAAAAGCATAGTCCTCGCCATATCCTCTAAGGTGCGGTTCTTTCGTTCCACAACCCCGTTTTGTTGAGGTGTCCTAGGAGCAGAAAAGTTATGGGAAATGCCATATTTAGCACAAAACAAATCAAACTGAAGTTGATCAAACTCCCTACCATGATCACTTCGAATTGACACAATGGGCTCGCTTCTTAAAGTTTGCAACTCCTTAGAAAGTTTTGAAAACTCAAATAAGGCCTCTGATTTTTCTTTTAAAAATGCAACCCAAGTATATCTAGAAAAATCATCAACAACGACTAGCATGTACTTTTTACCATTGGGAGATTTGACTCGCATAGGACCACATAAATCCATATGTAAAAGTTCAAGGGGTCTAGAAGAACTTACAACCTTTTTGGGTTTGAAAGAGCTACGTGTTTGTTTACCTCGTGTGCATGCATTGCACATATCAATTCCTTTGAAGTCCATCTCAGGTAGCCCTCTTACAAGCCCTTTGGACACAAGCTTCTGTAGTGTATGTGGGCTCACATGACCGAGTCTCCTGTGCTAGAGCTTTGGATCGTCCGTCAAAGCCTTTAGACAAGTTAAGCTTCCTTGGGCCACTTGATCAAAATAACTTCACCTGTATCTTCTCTGCACACTAGACATCTTTTCTTGTTAAATCTGACATTGTAGCCACTATCACATAATTGAGAAACACTAAGCAAATTATACTTTAAACCATTAACAAGATAGACATTTTTAATACTATGGTTGGAATCACTTCCAACGCTACCAATACCAACGATGTCACATTTTCCTTTGTCACCAAGAGTGATTGTTCCCGTGGATTGCTCCTTTAGATCATGGAAGAGAGACCTCTTCCCACTCATATGCATCTAGCATCCACCATCAATAATCCATTTGTGCTCCTTCACCTTGGTGATCTCCTGCAAAACAAACATCAACCTTTGTGGCTAGACCAATAAGCAAATTTGGATCCATTATTGGGATAAACCATATTTGGTAAAATAGTGCATTTTGGGACCCAAACTTGTGTTATCCGTTCTTTTCTCAAATGAACAGGAAATGTATTGCGAATGATATATGGATCCTTTCTTCTATAGGGGCAGGTCTCTTTTACATGTCCCTTTCTAGCACAGTGGTGACATATAGGAGAGGTTCTGCTTCCTTTTGCCTTCACAAAGGTGGTAATGTGCTACTTCTTTAAAAACCTTGGATTGTAACCAATACCACTTTTGTTTAGAGAACTTTGTTTCTCACCTAACATCCTATCAAGAGTGCCTTTGGATTTGGTAAAACTTATGAGGGCTGTCTGTTGGTCTTGAATCTTATTATTCAGGGAGATCTTCTCGTTCTCTAAGTCATGATGCTCATTTCTTAGAGAGGAGAGATCTTGCTTGAGTTCAGATTTCTCTGAGTTAAACGTCTTGACATTAATGTCAAGACCTGAATAAGAAGCTTCAAGACTTTTGACCCTCATAGACAGATCCTCAATAGTTCTTTCCTGGTCCACAGTTCTCTTGATAAGAATGTTAGACTGGGCAATAAGTTTCTCTTCATTGGCAATCATATTAGAAAGGAATTCCGATAATACCTCTTTTGGACTTGCCATAAGTTCTCTTACAGTTGCTTCAAGCTTCTTGTTGTTGATAGAGGAGTGAATCGAGTATGAAATATAATGAAAATAGATCAAACCAGACTTAGGCCCCAGCAAATAAATACAAGACTCCTCCAATGCAGTAAGAGAAAGTCAGGATCGAATCCACGAGGAAGCACGTCAGCAGTTCTCAGGTAGCTGTAAATTCTCACAGGCAAAGCAGCAGAAAGACAGAAACACAGAAACAAGGAAAGAAACAGAAATAAAAGCATAAAGTAACAAACAAAAGCAAAGAACTAAACTAAGACAAAGCAAAGCAACAAATAAAACGAGGACACAGAAGCTACTCGATCTCGAGTAAGCTGTCCTCTATATCGACAAAGCAGTGAACAACAGAAAACAGAAACGAAAGCAAACAACTCGACAGACAACAGGCAACTCGATCTCGACAACCTCTACTCGAGATCGACAAGAAAAGCAGAAACAGAAACTGAAAATCGACAAAAGACAGAAGCTTCACTCGACCTAGACTGGACCTACTCGATCTCGACTAAGGCCCTACTCGAGATCGACGAAATTCTACTCTATGTCGACAAGAAAGACAGAAAATATAAATTTGCAAAATCTCGAACAAAACTCAGATTTTTGACAGAAATAAACTCAATATAATAAAAGACTTCCAAGGCCAGGGTTTCAATCACCACAACGATAACCATGCAAAGTAACACATAAAGGCATAAAAGATAATGCTTTCCATCAAATAACTTTCGTCATTAACAAATAGGCAAATAGAGGCTTTCGCATAAACCCTAATTGTTACTAACCCTTTTTCACATAATTAATCCAAGTTGTATTAAGATCACTTTCGCTTCAATAACACAAACAAGGATCACCTTCAACTCTCGCAAAAGAATCATGCTCATAGGGATAGAAGACAAATTGCACAAAAAGATCTGACCTTTATCGCATCACCTCACATGGCCACCGTCGGGCTCACCCCAGCCCTAGAAGTGGGTGGACTACTCACGCCTCATCGCAATAACAGACATTGATGTATAAAAAGAAACTTGCATTAAGACTAAATTCAAAAGCCTTTACAATCCTGGCAATCAACTTTCGCAGAAAGCCAAAACCCTAAAAACCTTAGAACTCCTAAACTCTATGTGTAACTAACTAATTGTCTCTGAGATTGAATTGGAATGTGAATTGGAATGAATGAAAAACCAGCCCCATGGGCTTTATTTATAGCCTTCTAGTCCTTGCTAGTCAAGGATAGAATCTCCTATCTTTATCTAAAATTATATCTAAAGTTTAAAGGATAAATAAATGCCAAAATGGAAATAAATCAATAAGGGAAAAGATAAATCTAACTAAGGTAAGTCTTCATGTCTTGATAGATTGCGTCTTCCATAGATAGAACTTGATGGATTTGGATAGAATCTTCCTCCTTCGGGCACAAGAAATCCCAACTCTACTCGGACAGGCACTTGTCGAAGCGTTTCTGGACACTGGGCTACTCGACCTCGACAAGGGTTCGTCGACCTCGAGTAGGACTCGTCGTCTCGGCTAGCTGGTGCTCGATGTGGCTCGGACTTGTCTCCTGGAACTCGTCGACCTCGAGTAAGCGTAGTCGATCTCGAGTAAGACTGGTCTGTCGACTAGGTCTTCTCGGGTTGGTGTGCTCGACAAGCTCGGATCTGGACTCAGGCGCTCGTCGATCTCGATAAAGAGTCGTCGATCTCGACTAGGGTGTGGTCGGCTTCTCGTCCTCGGCTTCTCGGTCAGCTCCTCTCCTCGTCGACTCCGGGAGTGGTGTCTGGGCTTCGTCGATCTCGACCAGGGTCTTGTCGAGATCGAGTTGGGTCCGGAGCTGGGTTGTCTGGTTCTCTCGATCAGGCTTGCTCGACCAAGGTTGCTCGGACATGCTCGTCTAGGTCGAGTAAGGTCTACTCGAGATCGAGTAGTTTGGTTCCTCGGCTCGATTCGACTGGTTCCATTGCTGCTTTGACCTTGGACTTCTGTAGTGGTTTTCCGAGCTTTTCTGACCTTCTGTAAAATGCCTCGAAATCTGCGATTTAAACAGAAACTGGTGTAGATTCCATAATTTGGCAAATAAACATAAACTACATAGATTCTGTACTATCTAAGCCCAAATGAATGCAATTGTATGCAGAAATCGATATAAAAGTTATTGTAAAACATGGCAGATTCAGCTCACAACAAACACCCCATACTTAAGCTTGCTTGTCCTCAAGCAATACTTTTAATTGTCATTCAGGGGAAAAAATTAAAACTCTCAACATCTTAGATTCATTCTCATATGACCCTGCAATCAATTACCATCCTCGAAAAGGTACTAGTGTCACAGATCCATGCATGTGTAAATATACAAGAGCAACATCTACTCACAAAAGGAGGTTTATGCACAAATAATTTTTTATGTGACAAAGCATTGATAATCAAGAAGACTTCAATTTAAGCTCATGAAGGAGTAGATTGGTAAAAGGCTAAAGGTGGGCAATTTTTGGCAATGCGGTGCTAATGATCCGGGGAAATGGAGTATTTCCAAACTTTGAATTTCCACATTCCTTCTCTTTGAGATTCATCACCTTTCATAATGCTTTTATCAATAATAATGCTTTTACCTCTCTAACCTCAGCACTGCCTTCTCGCGAGTCGCAAACATGGGTGTCATGAATGGCCCCGGATACTTAGTGCGTCGGACTCCTCACCTGGTGTCCCATCTCTCCGAACTATTATCTCAGAGAGCAGGGTCGATCTTTGATCGGATTTTCTTTCACTCATTAAATTTTCCATATATTTCAAATAATTCCGCCAAACTCCAAATAATGATAACAATCACACAAACACCATATAACATCTCCATAATGTAACATCATTCTCAACATAATCCCCGGATAAGGTAAAGAATGGCAAATATTTAGATCATGTGGAGCAATATTTGAAACAAGGCATATTATGGCTTTTTTTGTGTAATGCATAAGCATAGGTAAGGCTAGGATTATAACAATATATGAGCATTATATGGAAATATAAAGTCCTCCATCATTTTATCATGCAACATGTCAAAAGCAATATCAAATTTTACCTCCTTTCATGGTTTTCAATAAAATAATGCACTTCATTGTGACTTCCCTTTTCTAGGCAATTTCATGCTATATCTCTAATGAATCCAATTTTGTATCGTCGAGTTCAATATTAAGCTTCCATGACATTATTCAAAGTTTTCAATGGGGGTCATTTTTTCAAATTTTGGAAAACATGCATATAAGCACATAAATCAATAATGCATTTCAAAATAGCCATGTAGCAATTCAAAGAAATAAATTCTAAATATGCACAAATAATGTCAAATATGATCAAATATGCACAAAGTAAGCCCTTCCCCCACCCCATACTTAAACATTACAGTGTCCTCAGTGTATAAAATAAAAACAAGGGTAAAGAAAGAAACTCACAAGACAGGTGTGCAGAGCCTCATATTTTCGAATGGAAGCACCTCCTGGCCGAGTTTGAATGTAGCTTGATTCTATCCATGGACCTGAAAAGTAGAAGACATATACCAATAATAGCAAAAAACCAAAAGTGTTCAAAACAAAAGCGAAAAGCAACAAAGTCTCAAAACGTCCTAAAAAGTCTATGTACAAGCTCTAGATTTTATAGTCGCTAGGCCGACTTTTCCATTTAGCTCAAGGTGGCATTTGCAGGGCCCATGTAGCTTGGGCCTCAAATAGAACTCCATTCTTGTCCATTAGCTGTAATCCTCCAGAATGGATCTTGTTCACCACGAAAGGTCCCATCCGCTTCTTGTTGAATTTGTTGGGAAACCAATGATCCTTTGATTTAGAGACATAGAGCTTGTCTCCAACTTCATACTCCTTAGGCTCGTCATTGGAAATCCTGCATAATCGCACATACCAAGGCAAACCTCTCCCATGTATAGATAGATCTTTAATGGAAATAGGAGAAGAAAGATCCATACCTTGGCTTACCTTCGCAGAGACGGAATCGGGAACCACTGTATTTGGTCGATCTCGACTAGGGTTAGTCGATCTTGACAAGGATTCTGCTCCTGGTGTCTGCAACGTCGAGGAAGGTGCCGTCGAGGAAGATGTGGGCTTGTCGATCTCGACAAGGCTACTCGATCTCGAGTAGCCTTCTCCTCCTGGTGGCTTCGTTATCGAGGAAGAAAGATCTGGGCTCCCCGATTGGTGGTCAACCTCGATAAGCGTGGTCGAGATCGACGAGGCTGGTCCTGGCTCTGGTGGTCTCAGCGTCAAAGAAGGCCGAGTAGGGCACTGGTGGTCGACCTCGACAAGTCTACTCGAGGTCGAGTAGGGTGGCTCCTCCGGTTTGCTGCTCGACGAAGCTGGCTCTGTTGGAGTCTCCTTGGTCTGGTCGAGATCGACTAGGGTTCTACTCGATGTCGAGGAGCCCTAGTCGATCTTGTCCCCATACTTAGCTTCTGTTAAGGCATCCGAAAAATAATTAATCCACAACGACGTACCTTGTTCTGTGTCGATTGGATTTTCTGTGTCCTCCTTGAGGATTTCCATGATCTCCTCCACCTAGGCCTCCATGTCTCTCTTTTCCATCTCCTCAGGGGTCATATTTCTGACCTTGGGTTCCCCGCAGGTGATGTAGCCAGCTGAGATAGATTTGACCTCTTCCATTGGACCTGTATGCCTTTCAGTTTTATTAAAGGAATACTCAATTACCTCATCGCTGATGTTGAAGGTGAGCACTCCTTTCCTTACGCTTATGTTGGCATCCACCGTCGCCAAGAATGGTCTTCCTAGAATAATTGGACAAGCAGGATCTTCTTGCATATCAACAACTAGAAAATCAGCAGGGACAAAGAATTTACCTACTTGTACTGGGACGTTGTCCACCATGCCTGTTGGGATGACCACAGTGTTGTTGGCCATGTAAAGTCTAGCATCCACAGGCTCTAAGGCACCTATCTTAATCTTGGACCAAATTGTTAAGGGCATTATACTCACACTAGCTCCAAGATCACATAGGGCATTAATTTTGTATGGACCAAATCCAATAGTTATAGCAAACTTACCTGGATCCGGCCTCTTCTCCAGTATGTCCAGATGGCTGCATTCCTCTGTGATTTCAGCCACTGATCGCTTTTTGCTCAGAATCTACTTCAAGAACTTGACATAGGATGGCCTTTCATTGAGAGCTTCTGTGAAGGGAATGGTGACGTTGAGCTTCTGAAGCATCTTAATGAAGCGCTGGAATTTCTTTTCCGCCGGGTCCTTTAGAGATTTTGTGGGGAAAGGCAGCTTCTTTTTTTGATTTGGAGTCAGAACAGACGTCGGAGTTGCTGCAGGTTCCTCGACCTCGGCTTGGTGCTCCTCGAGATCGACTAGCCTCTTGTCGACCTCGACCAGATTTGGTGCAGTCGAGTTGCTGTGCGGTGCAGACGAGGGTTCTGGAAATTTCTCCTCGAGATCGACGAGGCCTTCGTCGAGGTCGACTGGGCCCTGGTCGACTTGCTGTTCCTCGTTGTCCTGCTACTTCCCGACCTCTGGCTCTTGTAGTTGATAGCCGCTTCTGAGTTTTACAGCAGCGATGTGTCCAGTCTTTCCCTTAGGATTTGGTTCTGAAGATCCAGGGAGCGCACCTGACTGTCTGGGAATTCCTGCTGCCAGCTGACCAATCTGTGTATCAACTGATTTCCGCCAGATATCAATTTCCCCAAGCCTAGAGTTGACACCTTGCATCTGAGTATAGACGGAGTTGAAGGATTGCCTAGTTTCTGAGTGATTCCTCCGTATTTCCTCCAGGACTGTCTGTATATCATCCTTTTTCTGCTCCCTTTCCGGATGTCCTGGAGCTCTGTAGGGCGGGGGGTTCCTAGGGACACCTTGGTTCCATTGTGGTTGCTGAAACCTTTGGTCCCCCATGTAGCGACTGGGACCCCCTGCGTAAGCTACCTCCTCTTGGTGCTCTGCCAGCCTGACTTGCTCGGTGTGTGGGCACTCAGTAGTGGTGTGCCTCTGTGATCTGCATTCAATACAAGGCTGGTTGACAGAGAGATATTTGACTTGTTTGAGGAGTTTCTTATTCTGGTCTCTGTAGTACTGCTCCCTAACATCTGGATCAATCTCCTTAGGTGGATCATAGAGGGGCATGGATGGTGCTGGCCTGGCGTATGGGTTCTCTTCATAAGTTGCAGTAGACCCATACTTGTTGTCATAGGTGGTAAGCTTCTCTAGCACACCCCACGCGTCACTTGGCGGCATTGTCGGATACTCATAGCGAGTATAATGGTTGATTCTGTCCTTAGTGCCTTGATCAAGAGAGTTGAAGAAGATCTCCTGAATGACGTAGGGTGGCTGTCCATGAGTAGGGCAAGATCGCAGAAGTTCCTTGTAGCGCTCCCATGCCTTTGCCAGCGGTTCCCCTTGCTTCTGTCTGAAGGCGGTGATTTTCTGGCGGAGATGTGCTGTTTTGGCGGGTGGGAAGAATTTGTTCAGAAACTCTTGCTCTACTTGGGCCCAGGTGGTGAGTGATCTTGGTTTCAGCCCTTCCAGCCATTTCAGTGCAGGCCCAGCGAGAGACCAGCGAAAAGATTTCATCTTGACATATTCCAAAGTTGTACCTTCAGCAAGAGTACGGCACATGTCAGCAAAGTTTGTAATATGTTCAAGAGGACACTCATTAAATCTACCATAAAAGGCATTATTTTTAAGCTCTATAAGAAATTGAGTGCGAATTTCAAAAGAGTTATCAGGGATAAGGATCGCCGATTCAGGCACGACGATTGTTGGGTGCATGTAGTCCTCTGCCGTGGTTGGATATTGGGCAAGCTCAGCCTGTGCTTGTTCCCTTGCTTCTTTCTCACCGGCGATAGCAGCATCTTTAGCGGCTAATTCCCTGGTAAGCCTAGCGATCAGCTGTTCCTGTGTCTCCGCAGCTGCCATGGCTCTTTGCAGTTTAGCTCTGATGTGAAAAAGGCGTTCCGGTTCGTCTAAGGCGTCAAACTCAGGTGTTTGACCAGAACGACGCATACACCTGCAAATTAACTCAAAGAAACAGTGAGAACTGACTACCTAAGGCGCGATTGATAGCTTCCCCGGCAACGACGCCAATTTGTTGTTGATAGAGGAGTGAATCGAGTATGAAATATAATGAAAATAGATCAAACCAGACTTAGGCCCCAGCAAATAAATACAAGACTCCTCCAATGCAGTAAGAGAAAGTCAGGATCGAATCCACGAGGAAGCACGTCAGCAGTTCTCAGGTAGCTGTAAATTCTCACAGGCAAAGCAGCAGAAAGACAGAAATACAGAAACAAGGAAAGAAACAGAAACAAAAGCAGAAAGTAACAAACAAAAGCAAAGAACTAAACTAAGACAAAGCAAAGCAACAAATAAAACGAGGACACAGAAGCTACTCGATCTCGAATAAGCTGTCCTCTATATCGACAAAGCAGTGAACAACAGAAAACAGAAACGAAAGCAAACAACTCGACAGACAACAGGCAACTCGATCTCGACAACCTCTACTCGAGATCGACAAGAAAAGCAGAAACAGAAACTGAAAATCGACAAAAGACAGAAGCTTCACTCGACCTAGACTGGACCTACTCGATCTCGACTAAGGCCCTACTCGAGATCGACGAAATTCTACTCTATGTCGACAAGAAAGACAGAAAATATAAATTTGCAAAATCTCGAACAAAACTCAGATTTTTGACAGAAATAAACTCAATATAATAAAAGACTTCCAAGGCTAGGGTTTCAATCACCACAACGATAACCATGCAAAGTAACACATAAAGGCATAAAAGATCATGCTTTCCATCAAATAACTTTCGTCATTAACAAATAGGCAAATAGAGGCTTTCGCATAAACCCTAATTGTTACTAACCCTTTTTCACATAATTAATCCAAGTTGTATTAAGATCACTTTCGCTTCACTAACACAAACAAGGATCACCTTCAACTCTCGCAAAAGAATCATGCTCATAGGGATAGAAGACAAATTGCACAAAAAGATCTGACCTTTATCGCATCACCTCACATGGCCACCGTCGGGCTCACCCCAGCCCTAGAAGTGGGTGGACTACTCACGCCTCATCGCAATAACAGACATTGATGTATAAAAAGAAACTTGCATTAAGACTAAATTCAAAAGCCTTTACAATCCTGGCAATCAACTTTCGCAGAAAGCCAAAACCCTAAAAACCTTAGAACTCCTAAACTCTATGTGTAACTAACTAATTGTCTCTGAGATTGAATTGGAATGTGAATTGGAATGAATGAAAAACCAGCCCCATGGGCTTTATTTATAGCCATCTAGTCCTTGCTAGTCAAGGATAGAATCTCCTATCTTTATCTAAAATTATAACTAAAGTTTAAAGGATAAATAAATGCCAAAATGGAAATAAATCAATAAGGGAAAAGATAAATCTAACTAAGGTAAGTCTTCATGTCTTGATAGATTGCGTCTTCCATAGATAGAACTTGATGGATTTGGATAGAATCTTCCTCCTTCGGGCACAAGAAATCCCAACTCTACTCGGACAGGCACTTGTCGACACGTTTCTGGACACTGGGCTACTCGACCTCGATAAGGGTTCGTCGACCTCGAGTAGGACTCGTCGTCTCGGCCAGCTGGTGCTCGATGTGGCTCGGACTTGTCTCCTGGAACTCGTCGACCTCGAGTAAGCGTAGTCGATCTCGAGTAAAACTGGTCTGTCGATTAGGTCTTCTCGGGTTGGTGTGCTCGACAAGCTCGGATCTGGACTCAGGCGCTCGTCGATCTCGACAAAGGGTCGTCGATCTCGACTAGGGTGTCCTCGGCTTCTCGGTCAGCTCCTCTCCTCGTCGACTCCGGGAGTGGTGTCTGGGCTTCGTCGATCTCGACCAGGGTCTTGTCGAGATCGAGTTGGGTCCGAAGCTGGGTTGTCTGGTTCTCTCGATCAGGCTTGCTCGACCAAGGTTGCTCGGACATGCTCGTCTAGGTCGAGTAAGGTCTACTCGAGATCGAGTAGTTTGGTTCCTCGGCTCGATTCGACTGGTTCCGTTGCTGCTTTGACCTTGGACTTCTGTAGTGGTTTTCCGAGCTTTTGTGACCTTCTGTAAAATGCCTCGAAATCTGCAATTTAAACAGAAACTGGTGTAGATTCCATAATTTGGCAAATAAACATAAACTACATAGATTCTGTACTATCTAAGCCCAAATGAATGCAATTGTATGCAGAAATCGATATAAAAGTTATTGTAAAACATGGCAGATTCAGCTCACAACACTTCTCATCGTGGGATTCATCTTCTGAGGCCATAAGACATATATTGGCCTTCTCATCATCGGAGTCAGAGTCAGAATCGCTCCAAGTTGCCACCATGGCTTGCTTTTTCCATTTGTCACCCTTCTTGGACTGGCTCTTTGTCTTTTGAGGGCAATCCTTCACAAGATGATCTGTTTCACCACATTCAAAACAAGACAAAGGTTTGGTCTTCTTATCATACTTGTTGTATTGAGACTTACATCGGAATTTAGAAGACTGTGATCCATCCTTGTTGTTGAATTGTTTCTTCATTTTGAGGATTCGAGCAAGGCCTCTTGTGATAAGAGCAAAAGGATCATCCTCATCGTCACCCTCTTCTTCGGAATTAGATCCATCTTTAGGCTCATCCTTCTTAGACTTGAGTGCCAAGTTCTTAGTGCTTGCTGGAAGTTCTCCATCGTCTTCATTAAGGATCATCTCATGCGTGATCAGTTTCCCAAGCAGGTCATTAAGGGGCAGAGTAGTGAGGTCTTGGGCTTCCTCTATAGCTGTTACTTTAGGACCCCACTTTTCTTTTGGGAGACACCTTAGTATCTTCCTTACTTTCTCAACGTTTGTAAATCTCTTGCCGATAGAGTCAAGGTTATTGGTGATTTCTATGAATCGTGTGAACATGGCCTTGATTGACTCATCAGACTTCATTTTGAAAACCTCATACTTTCGAAGGAAGATGCTGATCTTGGTGTCTTTCACTTGGCTTGTTCCTTCATAGGTGAGGACCAGCTTGTCCCAAATCTCTTTAGCTGACCTACAAGATGAAATACGATTAAACTCATTAGTGCTAAGACCACAATAAAGTGAGTTAATAGCCCTGTAGTTTTTGGAGACGAGTTCAAGATCCGCTTGGATGTATTCAGACTCCTTCCTTGCGACTTTGGTTCCATTTGGTCCGTCTTTCTCTGGAATCTTCGGACCAATTTCTATAATGTTCCAAAGTTCCAGATCTTGATCTATAATGAACATCTTCATCAAAGATCTATACTGGACAAAGTTGTTTCCTACAAAGAGTGGTGGTCTTCTGGTAGACCTTTCCTATGCAAATCCTCCGCTTGCTTCACCAGACATGATCGAAAACTCACAAGATTGTTAGATCAAAAGAAGTGAGTAAAGCTCTGATACCAATTGAAGGTTCGATAAAGTAACACAAAGTAATATAGAAATACTCTAGAAGGGGGGTTTGAATAGAGTATGCCGGTTTTTCGCAGATAGTCTCAAGACTTTTGAAGCTCGTGCAAAACCCTTTGAGATTAGACTTAGTCTTTTCTCTGAAAACCTGAATCACAAAGTTAAACAATTGAACCAAGTGCGGAAATAAGGTAAAGCAGTAAATAAAGGACTCTATGAGTTGTTTACGAGGTTCGGCATGAACTTGGCCTACGTCCCCGCCTAGGGTTCTTCCAGAACCCTAGGATTCAACCGGCTTTTATTGATTCACAAGACTTAGGATCCTAGTAGCTCCCCAAGAATCCTCTCTCCTATACAATTGCAATCTAGTCAACTCACGTTCTGTTGGAGTCCTAGACCAATCTAGAAGATCCCCACCTCTCTATGCTATCTAGTACAATCCTCTTACACTTAGTGAATCTATCGCCTAGTGTTCACTTCCTGAGTTACAAACTCTCGAGTATAACACTATAACTGAATATATCCTATAAGCTCACTGTGTAACTCTCAAATGCTTTGAAATGAAATAACAGACTCTTAGGACAAGTAGAGAGCACACGAAGACAGATTTCTCTTGAAGGCTTGGAGTGTATGAAAGGCTCGTTTTCAATGAATGTGTCTTCTGTCTTCATTTTCCTTCTCTTTATATTGAGACAAATCGGCACAAAGGATCTTCTCCAACGGCTAGTCTAGATCATGGCTTGAGTTGGATCTTCTATCTTTGGAAACTTCGAAGGCCATAATCTTTCCGATTTGAATCTTCTCAAATTGCATCATAAGGAAGGAAATAATATTCGAAAATACTTCCTGAAAGGTTAGTTATATATAATAGTATAATGGAAGCATATAATAACATAAAATAATATTTCGAACATAATATCATATAGAACAAGTTTTGTGTTTCATCAACACTATGAATTCTTCAAGACCTTTGACAGAAACAAACTGTGAAAGCCTTTGAAACATATTCCGATTTTCATCAAGGGAGTGGAGTTATCCGAGTTGTCTAATTATTGGCAAAGGCGAAAGCTTGATCCTTTGATGCGATTTACATGATTATCTGTTTTATTCTTGCCTTATGCATGCTTGGTTATCGTTGTTGCAAACCCCAATCTTGGAAGTTGTATTTTATAAAGTTTATTTTCGAATCCCAAAAGCCTTTGTCTTTATTTTATTTCGTTTTTACTTTCTGCCTTCCTCGATCCCAGATCGCCGTAGCTTCTCCTGTGCAGGTACTCGACAAGAGCTTCATCGACATCGACAACTCTACTCGATATCGAGTAAAGGCTAGTCGATATCGACTAAAACTGCCTGTGACTGCTGCTGCACTGCTCGACTTGTCCGATCTTTTGTCGACTAACCCTAGTCGAGATCGATAACCTGTGGTCGACTTCTGTTCGTGAGATTCCACCGCTGCCTAGGATCTGCTGACACGCTTCCTCGTGGATCAATCCTGACTTCCCACGGCTACATCGGGAGGAAGTCTTGTAATTATTTGGAAGGGACGGAATCTGGTTTGCTTTATTTTATTCATATTTAATTTAAATTCTTGATTTCCTCCTACAACATGATATGTCATCACCTTGTATAAAGTTTCGTACAAATAATACCTCCAGATCTTTACAACGTGAATAACTGCTGCCAACTCTAGATCGTCGGTGGGTAACTCTCCTCTCTAGGCTTCAAATGGCTTGAAGCATAAGCAATAACACGATCCCTCTGGTGCAGAACACAACCCATGCCGGCTCGCGAAGCATCGGTGTAGATAACAAAGTCCTCCAACTTCACTCTCAACTGGTGATACCCTGACCTCAAATCAATCTTCAAAAACACAATGGCACCCTGGAGATGATCCATCAAGTCATCGATCCTCGGAAGCAGATAACGGTTCTTCACAGTCGCTCGATTCAGCTCACAATAATTAATGCATAGTCTCAAGGACCGTTCTTCTTCTTGGCGAATAGCACTGGTGCTTGATGTGCGCTCAAATAACCATGATTTTCTCTTACATCCATATCGATTTCTGTATACATTGTATATTTCTGGGTTTGATTTATGCAGAATTTGTGTAGTTTATGCTCATTTGCCAAATATGGAGATCTACACTAGTTCTTGTTTAATTTCGCAGAAATCAAGACGTTTTACGAGCAATTCGGAGAAGAGGATAAAGCTATCTGAAGCCGTTGATATCGATTACAGATGGTTGATATCGAGTAGAGCAGAGTCCCAAAAGTCGAGTGCCTAAAGACCAGAAATCGACGAGAAGAAGAAAAAGGTCGACGTTGACTACTTAGGTCGATGTCGAGTAAAGATCCAGTCGATTTCCATCCCTGAAGCCAAGATCGAGTAAAGCTAAGCCGAGATACAAGATCGGGTCGACGTCGAGTAACCTGCTCGATGTTGAGTGGACCATCAGAGTCAATCCGAGTTGATTTCTAGTAGGAATTCGAGCTGGCCATTACTTCCACACCAAGGCACGAGATGATCTATCAAGTTTGAAGACTTTATCCATCTTAGTAATTCCCACATATACCTTAGGGGAATTTTAATTATTTTATTTTACTTAATTGTTAAACATTTATCATTAGGTTATAGATAGATAGGTTTAGATAAAGATAGGTAGTTTCTTCCTTGGATAGCAAGGAGTGGAGCCTATAAATAAAGTGCTAGGGGCTGATTTTTTCATCATTCCATTCCTCAAGCAATTGTGCACCATAGAGTTAGAGAGAGAGCTTTAGGCCGAGTATGGTTGGAGCAAGGCGAGCGGTTTTGGCATTATTCAGTTGTAAGATTTCGTTTATTTTAATGCAATTAGTTATTTCTTTTATGATTTTGATGTTTGTTACTATGATGAGAAGCGAGTAGTCACCCTACTCCTAGGGTAGGGGTGAGCCCAACGGTAGCCATGTAGGGTTATGCATCAAAGGTATGTTTTTTATATGCGATTTCATCTTCTATCCCTATTTGTGATTCTTCTACGAAAATAGTAGGTGATCCTTATTTGTATTATTGAAGCGAAAGTGTTCTTAATATGAATTTGGATTAATCATTAAAAAGGGTAGTAACAATTAGGGTTTATGCCAATACCTCTATATTCTTAATTTTTAATGACTAAAGTTTTTTGATGAAAAGGCATAATCTTTTATACGTTGGCATAATTCTTACATGGTTATCGTTGTGATGTTAAAACCCTGATCTTGGAAGTCTTTTATCTTATTGAATTCAATACTACAAATCTGTGTTATTTCTATTCATCATCTTCTCATCCATCATATATTATTCGGAAATCTTTTCCGACATCCTTTATTGCAAGTTACGGTTTTTCTGCACATACACACTCGACATCGACTACTCTAGTCGAGATTGTAACGGCCCGGGATTATGATTCCCGAGTTACGTTTCGAGGGATGAAACCCCTCGTTAGGATCTTGCGCCCCGAGTACAGGTTGAAGGTTTGAAATCGAAGATGTGCACTTTAAAGTGGGATTTCACACCCAATCTGGAAGGTCCGTTGGGGACCCCGGGGTAAACCCCTGTACCTGTCCTAAGTCTACAACGCAGGAAATCCGTTATCATGCAAATGACATAAGTTCTGAAAATGATACAACAGTGCCATGGCAGAGCCGGGTCAAAACAGAGTACAATTAGGGAGAAATCCCAAAAGTGTGAATCTGGTGAAGTCAGGTTTAAAACACTCACTCTCCGCCATAAGAATAGACCCCGTCATAACAGCACAAAATACAGCAGTGTATCGGGTACCTGAAACTATAGCACCAAGTCAGGCCAAGAGTCCGCCCACGGGTCCTCTGACCGCGCTGAGGACATATAATACACCTATACCTAGAATAAAGGATGCCTTCATGCAGTACTGAAATCTTAACCACACTATCATAATCCTAATTCATATATGTAGAATATTAAGTAAGGCCTTAACAAAGAATACCAAGTGGTATATCCCTCTCCTACCACCCCCTCCCCCTTCCAGCTAGGGTGGAGACTGGCCAATTCGATACTATAGCATATCAAATCTCATCATCATATCGCATCTCATGCTCATCTCGTATCTCATGCTCATCTCGTATCTCGTGATATATATATAACTCAAGGAGGGCAACACCCGGTGAAACTGGACTGCCCTATGACCCTAGAAAGGACTCTAGGACTCACAGATAACGGCCGTTCTGTATTCAAACGCATACAGAATAAGAATGCTCATTCGTAAGTGCAATTCCTAAGCATGATACTACATGGCATGCTCTTATGCATATGAAACACCTACATACTATATGACACATCAGGCAGGAGGTACTGGTTACTGAGTAAGCCCCGGAGGTACTTACCAGGCTAGCAGACCGGCAACAGAACAATCCATCACACAGTATTCACAATCACAAAGTATCACCTAGTACATAATGGAATATACATAAGTCTACATTCAACTATTAAGCAGTCAAGCACACCTCAATCAATAGAACAAGTAACATATTATGAAAGTCATTTCATCGCATCATCCACTCCTCAAGACCACATCGTTCTCCATAAATCGTTCAACCAATTCTGCATGTTCATATACGTCATTTCCGCATATACCTCAACGGTTCATCAAAATCATAAGACATAATTTGTGTGATATAAAATCCTACTAGATCGCCATAATTATCCAACATTTAATCTCATATAATAATTCACCACAAGTCATGCTATTAGTCATACATATCATACTGTTAGTCAAACGATCATATTATCATGCTACTTAGTCATCGAATAAGTCTTATTCCCAAGTTAGTTTCAGAACCGTTTCAAGTCCCAGTTAAATAGTTAAGTATTCCGACCCTTGAAAATACTCGCCAAATTCCCTTTTGAATTTATTTATTAGATTACTTTCCAACATTGAAATTCTTTTCCAAATTCTTTATAAATCTTTAAGTCCCAATAATATATTTTAAATCTCAAATAGTATTACATGATATTTTAAATACCATTTATTTAACACTTTTATAAATTATTTCCAAATCCCCTAAAATCCAACCCATTTTTATTTAATAAAACCAACCCTTATTTAAATTACCAAAACCGCCCTTGTTTTTATAAAATCCAAAACCGAAACAAACCCATTTAAATCCAACCGAACCGAACTGAACCCGCCACATCTAAACCCAACCGGTTAACCATTTAATAAAACAATGGAGGTGGGCCCACATGCCACATCGGCTTCTTCTTCCTCCTTCAAATCGGAGACTCCCGCCTAGGCTCGACGTCGTTCGTGTCCGCGCTCCGCCACGCCGCCTAGCTAGCCCAATTCCCTGTGCCCAGCTCCGCCTCGCCTCGGCCTCCGGTGCTAGCTCCTCGGTGGCTGCTCGACGCTCGCTAGCTCTTCCTCGCCTCGCACGCGCCTCACACTCCCGACGACGCCGGCGCTCGACCTCACCGGAGCTCTTTAGCTCACCCACTCTCTCCACTCTCAGATCTCACACTCTCTTCCCGAATATTCTAAGCGGAAAAGGAAGGACGGATTTGAAACAAGGAAGGAAACGAAGCTACGGGAGCTCACCATGGTGATTTCACGGACGTCGGAGCTTCGACTGGAGTTCTGGGCATCGTCGGAGGCTCTCGAGGGCTCGTCGGACCGGAAGATTGTTCGCGCTCGAACGGGGCGATGGACTTCGGTGGCTTGTCGGCGGAGCTGGTGGCTCCTGAGCGGCTCCTGGGTGGCTCGGTTTCGTCCACAAACGTCGGTCTTCGCGAGGAGAGGATTTGGTGGTTACTTGGAGCTTGAATGCTCTTCGGCAAATACAGAGGAGAGGAGGCGGCAGTTTCGATGGTGGCGACGGTGACTGGGCTGATGGCGCAGAGGAGAGCAGGTGGTGGTGTGGTAATGGTGAACCGAGAGAGCGGGAGAGTGATGGTGGTGATGAATGACAGAAAGAGAGGGATGATGATGAATGAAAGAGAGTTGGTGAGGATGACGAATGAAGACTGACGGGGTATGTGGTGAATGAAGACTGACGGGGTATGGGGGTGAAGTATGAATTTGGTTAAAGTCTTAGTCAAATAAATACTCGAAAGAAATCCCGAATACGCGAACTTCGAATCACGAAATTAGTTTTCGAATGTTAGTTTCCGACTCTCGCTTTCTCGATCAATTAGATTTATAAAAAAATATCGTCATCCGATAATTATTTCGAATTTTCGAGGTAAAAGGATGGAAATTATTCATCAAATTTTATATTCCGGTCGGAATCTGCTAAACGATTTTTAATACCAAATAAATTTCATTTTTAATTCTCTATTTCCGAAAAATTAAGATTTGAAAATCCGAGCCTTTACAGAGATCGAGTTAACCAGGTCGACATCGAGTACCTTTACTCGACGTCGAGTTCGTTTTTGTCTTCTGTTGTGCAATTTTGCAGGTGAGAACGACTGGTTAGTCGACGTCGAGTCATCCAGTCGACGTCGAGCGATCTTCTGAAGTTGACATAAGGGCAGATTTTGGAACTATTTAGGCGAGCGTTGACACGCTTCCTCGGGGATACGATCCTAAAACCCTACCACTACATCAGGAGGTATTCTTGTATTTTATTTGCTTGAACAGGGAGTTGGTTTAGTTTGTTCTTATTTATATTTATTTACTTGACTAGTTTCCCCTCTAACAAATTTTGGCGCCATTGCCGGGGAAGCTATAAATCGCGCCCTTTTTAGTTCCTTTTTACTTCCTTCTTTTGGTTTTTGTTTTACAGGTGCATGCGAAGAATTGATCGCACATTGATCGTCTTCTCAAACCAAAACGCTTCTTCCATCTTCAACAAAGGCTAAGGAGAAGACTAATATCTACTACCAATGAGAACGAGGTACAACTCACACCAGCACAGGAGCTTGAGCAACTCCGCGGACAGATTGAGGAGCTCACCACCAGGCAGACAGAGTACGTCGGATGAGAGGCGGAATATGAACAGAATCAACAAAAGGTGGGAGGCAAGGGTAGATCGCAAAGTCCCTGCCAGATGAGAGCTCAATGAACAGATTCAGCACGTCCCTAGAAACGCGAAGGAATATCTGCATCCTACTCTGGAAGTTCCAGAATCCCCGATTGTTCTCCCTCACGTTTCTTTTGAAATTCGTCCTTATTTTATTTATGAAATTAGGAGGAATCAATTTATGGGGAAACCCAATGAATGTCCTTTAGAGCACATAACTATTTTTTCTGGATTTGTGTGAAACTATAGATGATGATGCCAATCTGGAATATCTAAAACTAAAGGCTTTTCGTTGGTCTCTTGTAGGGAAAACTTCAAGTGGTTCGAGGGTTTTTCTCCACAATCCATTCACACGTGGAATGAACTCAAGGATTTATTTCATAACAAATTCTTTCCTCCACCCAAGACAGCACAGCTCAGACAACAGATCATGACTTTCAAGCAAAAGCCAGGGGAAACACTTGCATAGGTCTGGGGCCGCTATAAATGTTTGCTGAAATCTTGCCCTACTCATGGACAAGCACCCTATGTGATCCAGAAGATCATCTTTAACTCCATGGATGCACCTACAAAGGAGCGGATCAACACCTATATGACTTATAGGTATCTCGAGCACACACCACCAAGTGCTTGAGATACCTTTGAGACGTTAGCAAACTATGACAACACTTATGAGACTGCTGCGGACCCCGACAAAAGGCCTGCCCCATCTATGTCACTCTACGAGTCATCAAAGGAGATTGATCCAGACGTCAGGAACCAAGTCCACCAAGACCAGGTACGCAGTTTCACCAAACCAGTTAAATTCCTTTCTAATAACCAACCTTGTTTGAAGTGTGGGTCTTGGAGGCACAACACTACTGCGTGCCCACATGCCGACCAAGTGCAGCTTGCAAAAACCCACGAAGAGGCGCGCTATGCAGGGGGAAACTACTCAGGACAACACCAGCAACAGAACTGGGATTACTATCGCCAACCCCAACACCAAAGAGACCCCACGCCCTATAGAGCTCCTAATCATCCTGATAGAGAAAGTAAGAAAGATGACCTGAACATCATTCTTGACGAGATGCAGAGGAATCACACCGAAAGCAAGCAATCCATCAATTCCTAGGGCTGGCACGGTACGGTACCATGGTAAATTTTTCATTACCACGTACCGTACCGATAACCCTCGGTATGGGATTTTCTATACCACGTACCAACCGAATAGTTTCGGTACCGAAACTCTTGGTACCGAAAGTATCGGTTACCGAATGTCGGTACCGTGGTAACCGAAGCCACTATTTTCATTCTTCGATTTTCGTTTTATACACTGTGGTACCATCAGTATCATCGGTACCGATGGTAACAATGATAGATTATGCTTGAAAACATACCGACTATCCTTGGTACCAACGGTACCACGGTATTTTATTTTTAAAAAAATAAAATAAAATATATATTTTATTTTTTTTTTAAAAAAAATAAATATATATTCGGTACCAACGGTACCACGGTATTTGGGTTGCCCATACCGTTACCGTACCGAATATCCTTGGTACCGAGACTTCGGTTACCGACTTCTTGGTACCAATGACATGTTGGTACGGTTGGTAATAGGTTGGTATGGTAATTTTTGATTACCATACCAACCCTATCAATTCCATCCACACTCAACTGCACGGCATCAACTCACGATTGGGAGAAATCGATATTTGGAGGAAGAACATAGAGACCATAATAAGTCAATTGGCTACATCCGTACCCAAACCATCAGGTACGCTCCCTGGATCTTCTGAACCAAATCCTAAAGGTAAATCTGCAAGTCAAGTGGTGACTATGAACTTATGAAGTGGGCATCAGCTGCAAACGCCCGATTAAAACGCGGAGGAAGAAGCCACCGGAGATGACTCGACATCGACTCACCCAGTCGACGTCGACCAAGAGGCAGTCGACGTCGAGTCCCCCTTAATCGATGTCGAGCCAGAAGTTGAGCGTCCCCAAAAATTGACTCCTCCAGTTGATGTCGACTCAATCTAACTCAACATCGACCCAAAATCAGACAACCCTCCATCGACTGAGCAACCCAGAGAAGCAAGAAGTTACTCGACGTCGAGTTCTTCCACTCGATGTCGAGTGAAAAACGTCGAGTCACCCTCACCTCCTGCATCAAGCCGCCCACTGGATCTAGAACTTGACTCGACGTCGAGTGATTCTACTCGACGTCGAGTGGATCCCTAGAAACCGAAAGAAGACATTGCAAAGGTAAGCCGAGGTACAGACCTTTCTTCCCCTATTTCAATAAAAGATGGGACCCAAAAGATTATGCAGGGTTTCCAATGATGACCCAAAAGATTACGAACTAGGAGACAAGGTGTATGTCTCCACATCAAAGAATCATTGGTTTCCCAACAAGTTAAACAATAAGAAGATGGGACCCTTTACTTTGCACAAGATCCATTCCAGAGGACTACAGCTAATGGACAAGAATGGAGTCTTATTCGGGGCCTAAGCCACGTGGGCTCTACAGATGCCACCTTAAAGAATAAAAAAAGAAGTCAGTATAGGGACTATAAAATCTAGAGCTTGTAATAAGATAATTAGTTTTTAGGGTTTTGGATACTTTTGGTTTTGTTTTGAATGTTATTTTAAATTACTTTATGGTTTTTGTTTTTCATTCTAACAAGATTGCAGGTACAAGACGCTGAAAAAGGGACTCGACATCGAGTATACTATTCGATGTCGACTGCACATGTCGAGTGAAGAGGAGCATGTGGTGGACTCAAGACCACCCTGAGGCTTCAACACACCCGACGTCAAGTGAGTCTAGTCGACATCGATTGACCCACTCGACATCGGTTCACCCTGCAGCGTGCTTCAGTACTTGTTTCGAGGATCTGTACATCTGTCTAGTAAGTCTCTTTCTCTACCCTTCTTTTTATACAACGAGTACACTGTAATATCTAAGTACGGGGTGAGGGGGAAAGACTTACTTATATTTTATTTTATCCATGTTTGATATTTCTTCAATTGCTCCATACATGGTTACTTTGGATATATGATTATTAATCTATATGCTTACATGTTATTTACCAAAGTTCATTTTTATCACCCCCATTGAATTTTTTTGAATTAGTGTCGTGGAAGCTTTAATTGAACTCGATGATGGAAAATTGGATTCTTTAAATATATAACATGAAATTGCCTAGTAAAGGGAAATTTGGAAGTTGCTTTTGACATATGCATGCTAAGAGGACGGATGACTTTATTTCCATATATTGTTACCTTGTTCCTAGCCTTACCTATGGTAGTATGCATCACAAGTCATATTTATGCCTTATTTCATATTTTGCTCCACATGATCTAAATATTGCCCATTTTCTACCTTATTTCATATCCGGGGATTATTTTGGGAATGAAAGTTACTTTTGGATATTATTATATGGCGTTTGTGTTGTTGTTATTATCATTATTGGAGTTTGACAGGATGAATGAAAGATTATGGAAAATTTAACGAGCGAAAAAAAATCTGGTCACCTCATAAGATAAAGGTAGATCGACCTTGCTTGCGTTGAGATGTTAGTTCTGCAGGAGGGGACACCAAGGAGAGGAGTCCGAAGCACTAAGTATCCGGGGCCATTTATGACACCAATGTTTGCGACTCGCGAGAAGGCATTGCTGAGGTTAGAGAGGTAAAAGCAATATAAGTGAAAAAAGAAAAGAGTGAATTATGAGAGGATGAGTGACGTGGAATATCATATGAAAAGTGAAAGTGCATCAAAGCAATAAAGCAAGTTTGAAGAATTCTCCCCGGATTTAGCACCACATTTCCCAAAAATAGCCCACCACTTTGCTTTTTACCCTTCTTCATCATGCGCATAAAAGTCCTCTTCATTATAAAATGTTTTGTCAATTATAAATTGTTTTTGCATAACCCTCCTTTTGTGTGCAAGGTTGCTTTTATTCACGGGCATGGATTTGGTGACATTAGTACCTTTTCGAGGATGGTAACTGATTGCAAGGACATAGGAGAATGGATCTAAGATGTTGAGAGTTTAATTTCTTCCCCTGGATGACCATTAAAAGTATTGCTTGAGGACAACCAAGCTTAAGTATGGGGTGTTGATGTGCGCACAAATAACCATGATTTTTGCTTACATCCATATCGATTTCTGTATGCATTGTATATTTCTGGGTTTGATTTATTCAGAATTTTTGTAGTTTATGCTTATTGATAGAGCATATTTAGTGTTGCATAATAGATTGCATTTAGCATAGTTTAGGTGTGAATATTGCATTTATTTAGTTGAATTTGCATTATCACTTGTTGAGTTAGAAGAGGCGGAATCTACATGATTTTATGGTTTATTTCAGGTAAAGTAGATTGGAGGTGAAATGGATTTGAAAAGAGCAAAAATAAGCTAAGGTACATAGAAGCTGCTGAAGGAAACAAAGAAGAAGCAGCTCAGAAGAATCGCAGGCTGCCCCACGGCTCGAAGGAAGAAACGGAGGCGTTCGCTGATCGCCGGCCGCCCCGCGGCCCTTGCAGAAGCTGAATATTAATTTCGGACTTTACTTAGGGTTTTTGTCTAAGTTATTTTCGACCGACTTTCTCTAGACTATTTAAGGCTTTTCTAGTTATTCTTTCACTTACCTTATGCACTTTATTCCATTGTTGAGAGCGCCGTTGAGCATGAGCAACTTAACTCTCAAGGTTTCGCCTACAGTTTGGATCTTTGATTGTTGAATTGTGAGTTTCTTAATCTAGTTCTTATTCCTATTTCAATGATTCGACTTCTTTGCGCTTAATTGCTTGAATGTGTTTTATTCTCTCTGGCCTGATCGACTAGTTAGAGTAGATTCATTCAATTGCTAGGGTTTTGCAGATTCCTCGTAGCGAACCTTAACCCAAGTGGCAATCATATCCCTTTAGGACTCGTAGGACTAATTGGATGTGTAGGAAGTTGAATACATGTTGAATATCGACTCGTAGCTTGATATTATGTGTACCTTGGTTAATTCATAATCTTAATGCTATCTCTAGGTTGAATCTTAACCGTGTTAGGGTTATTTAGAGATAAGGGTTGCTAGGACTCGTAGGACTAGTAATTTACCTAAGATCTGGACAAAGACCTTGATAGGAAAAGACAAGAACTAGAGGCTGAAACAAGGATCGAATTCATCAATCGAAGTGATAAATTGTAGGTGAAAAGGAGAAAGAAAAGAGAAAGAGAGAAAAAGAGAAAGAAAAGTTTGTATATATGTTTATGAATAAAGTGCATGAGCCAAATTTACCTTAGTTCTTTCATTTTCGCAAAATGCATACTTTGGAGAAGGTTAAGGAAGTTTGAAAGGTTACATACTTCATTGACATAAGTTGGAGAGTTTGGTTGATGCATATGATTGAGAGTTATGGTTTGGTTGTGTTGGAGATTTAGGAGTCTTGATTCCCGAATTTCAGTAAGCACCACATGGCCAAATAATTCCATACCCTTTTATTTCTTACCAAGCCCCATTACAACCCCGCCGAATGGAATCTTCTTTGAAGACTTCTATTGAGCGAAGTCCTCCTGATAACTCTTGTCGCATTTACATAATTGGTTGCGAAGTGGATTTATATTTAAATTGCAATGTTTATGAGATTGTATATGGAATTGAGTTGAGAGTTTATCTACATAGCCAAAACACATTGAGAGCTGAGTGTAAACACATTATTCCTGTGAGGTTGGATTTATATTGCCTATGCCTATGGATCACTCATATATGTGTGATGACGTTAAATTCACTTGTCTTACATTGCTACTACTTGAGATGTTGCTTTTGACAAAAGGCGAAGACTTGACGGATGTGTTGTAGGTCTTGGTTATTGTTTAGTTATTGCTTGAGGACAAGCAAGTCTAAGTATGGGGTGATTTGATGTCTCTACAGTAGCCATGTTTTTATGCATATTTTAGTTCCATATTCTATAAACTTTGCATATTTCGGGTTGGGAATATGTCGAATTTATGTTGTATATGCTTATTTGTCAGAATTGGAGATCTACATAAGGTTCTGTATAATATTGCAGAATATGGAGCCATTTCGGGAGAAAACCAAGAAGCAAAGATGGAGGCCACACTTTACTCGATATCGACTAGTGTTTGTCGATATCGACAAAAGAGCCCAGACACACCAGGATCGAGGAGCACCATGTCGAGAAGCCGAGAGACGAAGAACCCGACCCCAGCAATTTACTCGATATCGAGTTTCTTACTCGATGTCGACAAAGACTGAAGACCATACCTGGAGTCGAGGCACCCTGATCGAGGATGCCGAGGAGAGCTGCCCGACCAACCCAAACCAACCTTGGTCGATCTCGAGTTACTGATCTTCGGTTCCAGAATCGCCATAGCTTCTGTGTGCAGGTGATCGACAAGAGCCAACCCGACGTCGACGAACTTACTCGATCTCGAGTAAAGCTTCCTCGATCTCGACCAAAACCGCCGGGAGCTGCTGCTGCGATGTGCTCGACTTCTCCGATCTTCTGTCGACTAACCCTAGTCGAGATCGACAACCTGTGGTCGACTTCTGTCCGTGAGATTTCTCCGCTGCCTAGGATCCGCTGACACGCTTCCTCGTGGATCGATCCTGACTTCCCACTGCTGCATCGGGAGGAAATCTTGTAATTATTTGCAAGGGACGGAATCTGGTTTGCTGTGATTTATTTATATTTTAATTTGCATTCTCGATTTCTTCCTACAACAGAAGTCACCTCAGACAGTTACCAAGATCATCCGCGGACGAGCATCCAACAGAAAACCATCACTCACTTAAGTTGTATCATCCACGGATGGGAGAGAGGGGCATGTGTCAGACATGCCCACACCCCACAAGTTGGACACATGTCAAACAACAAACCCCACGTGGCAAGTCATCCGAAGGTCACCCATCACCTATAAAAGGAAAAACTAACATACAAAAAAGTGACTTTTGGACGGCAAGAGAGGGAAAAAAGAAGCGGACCTGGATCGAGTATCCTGAGAAGAGTATAGAAAAAGAGAGAGAGAAGGAGAGAAAGCTGGACACGCGGAGAACTCTTTTTCAGGAGAAGGAACTGTTCCGCGGACATAAACTAAACCCATAAGAATCAAGAATTTGTTGCTGTTGTATCCCCAGCTAGCCAACGGCGACAGGTAAGTGGTTGATTCCCACTTCGTCTGAGGAAACCTCGATAAGGGGATAATCCATCGAAGCGCCTAATAAAATTATTCCCGCGGCACAGGTCGGGCCGTATCGATTATTTCAATACGGGTCAGGTAAGTCCGTCGGGAATATTGAAGGCCCCACTGGGTTTATTCCCGGGTCCCACTAAAAATAGAGGCCTTTTTTAGTTCGAGTTTCTTCACTCGACTTCAAGTGGGTGTTCCTCGACTTCGAGTGGGTGTTCCTCGACTTCGACCAGGTCCTTCTCGACTTCGACCACAGGAGTAGTTGACTTCGAGTTCTGTTGTCGTGCAGAAGTTTCCTCGATGTTATGTGGCTGGTTGACTTTGGGTACTTCTACTCGACGTCGAGTAGACTGGTCGATGTCGACTACGCTCTGCTCGATGTCGAGTAACTTCTCAGCTTCGTCTTGATGCTTTCCGACCTCTGGCTCGTGTAGTTGGTGTCCACTCCTGAGCCTTACAGCCGCCACGTGTCCGGTCTTCCCCTTGGGATTTGGTTCTGTATGCCCAGGGAGTTGCCCGGTCGTTCGTGGAATTTGCTCCGCGAATTGACCCATCCGGGTCTCAATATTCCTCTTCCAGATGTCCAACTCTCCAAATCTCGTATTGATGTTTTGGAGCTGATTGTTGATGGCGATTATAGACTGCTGCTGTTGTGCCTGATTTTTGCGCATCTTATCGAGGATCATCTGTAGATCATCCTTTCGCTGATCTCTTTCTGGATGCCAGGAGCTCTGTATGGCGGGGGGTTCCTAGGGGCACCTTGGTTCCACTTTGGTTGCTGAAACCTTTGGTCCCCCATATAGCGATTTGGACCCCCTGCGTAAGCTACCTCTTCATGAGCTTCTGCCATCCTGACTTGCTCTGTATGTGGGCACTCTAGAGTAGTGTGCCGCTGTGAGCCACATTCGATGCAGGGTTGGTTGACAGAAAGAAACTTGACTTGCTTGAGGAGCTTACGATTCTGATCTCTGTAGTACTTCTCCTTGACATCTGGATCAATCTCCTTAGAAGGCTCATAGAGGGGCATGGATGGGGCTGGCCTTGCATAGTCATTCTCATCATAATTTGTCGGAGCCCCATACTTATTGTCGAAGTTGGTGAGCTTGTCGAGGGTAGCCCATGCGTCCGCTGGTGGCATCGTCAGATACTCATTATGAGTATAATGGTTGATCCTATCCTTAGCGGCCAGATCAAGAGAGTTGTAGAAGATCTCCTGAACGACATAGGGTGGTTTCCCATGTGTGGGGCAGGATCGCAGTAGATCCTTGTATCGTTCCCATGCTTTTGCTAGCGGCTCCCCAGGCTTCTGTTTGAAAGTTGTAATCTTCTGGCGGAGGATCGTTGTCTTGGTAGGAGGAAATAATTTGTTGAGAAATGCCTGCCTTACCTCAGTCCATGTTGTGAGGGATCGTGGAGTCAGTCCTTCAAGCCACTTCAATGTTGGACCGGCAAGAGACCATCGAAAAGCTTTCATCTTGACATATTCCAAAGTAGTACCTTCAGCAAGAGTATGACACATATCAGAAAAATTGGTAATATGTTCAAGAGGACATTCATTAAACCTTCCGTAAAATGCATTATTTTTAATATCAATCAGGAAAGCAGTGCGAATTTCAAAATTATTTTGAAGGATTAGAATGGCCGATTCAGGCGTGACAAGAGTCGGGTGCATGTAATCCTCTACAGTGGTAGGGAATTGGGCAAGCTCAGCCTCTGCTTGCCTCCTTCGCTCAGCTTCCTGCTCAGGGTGTGCTCTCTCAGCGGTGAGAGCAATATTTTTGGCTTCTAATTCCGCCTTAAGCCTCTCAATCAACTCAACTTGTGTTTATGCGGCCGTCATGGCTCTTTTCAATTTAGCGTGGACGTGTATAAGGCGTTCCGGGTCGTCTAAGGCGTCAAACTCAGGTTGTTGACCAGAACGGCGCATACACTGCAAAATGAAAACTTAAAGGAAAATGTGAGATTTAACTACCTAAGGCGCAAATGATTGCTTCCCCGGCAACGACGCCAATTTGTTTTAGGAGGAAATCAAGTTCAAAATATAATATAATAAAATAAATCAAACCGGATTACGCCTACGCAAATGATTACAAGACTTCCTCCCGATGTAGCAAGAGGAAGTCAGGATCGATCCTCGAGAAAGCTGGTCATCGGATCTCAGGTAGCGGCAAATCTCGCGGGCAGGAATCGGCCATAGGGGTACTCGACATCGACCAAGGGTAGGCGACAGAGGTCAAGCACAGTCGATTTCGAGCAACAGAAGACACTAGTGGTGGTCGACGCCGACAAGGCCTTACTCGACGTCGAGTAGTTTGACGAGTACTACAGAGACACAAGCAACATCGATCTTGCTCGATCGAAGGTCAGTGGTCGACGTCGACTAGAGTCTAGTCGAAGTCGAGTAGAAACAGTAACTTAAACGAATGCAAATTTTGAACTTTAAACAATGTATGAAAAAGACTTCCAAGATCAGGGTTTGCAACAACGATAACCAAACATGCATAAGGCAAGATAAATAATGATAATCATGCAAATCGCATCAAAGGATCAAGCTTTCGCCTTTTCCAACAATTAAGCAACTCTTTCAAGATACCCTAATTGTATCTACCGATTTTTATGTTTATAATCCAAGTTGTTAACATGGATCTCTATTGAATAGGTAAGAAACACATAAAGGGTAGTAGATGCTCAAAACATGATAAAGGTCGGATCTTTACCCCAAACACGCATGGCCAACGTTGGCCTCGCCCCGACCCTAGAAGTGGGTGGACTACTCGCTCTTCATCGCAATCGCAGACATCATTGATGGAAAATAAACTTGCATTAAACTCAACCAAACCTTACAACCGATCGAAGCCAACTTGCTCTCGCTTCTTAACTCCTCTCGGCCTCCACTCTCTCTGTCTCTACTTACTACCTCTTCTCCTTCTCTAGAATTGAATGAATAAAAATCAGCCTCATGGGCTTTATTTATAGGCTTCCAATCCTTGCTAATCAAGGAAGGAATATCTATCTAATATCTAAAGATAAAACTTAATTAAAAGGGAACATTTATCTAAAAGGAAAACTATCTAATTATCTTCAAGTGGATAAAATCCTTCTCTTCATAGATAGATCTTGATAGAATTGGATGAATCCAGCCTTGCTTCGTGCCCAAGTAGTCCACATATGCTCGGAATGGCCCAACAAGCTCATAGCCCAAAGATGCGTAGTCGACTTCGACCAAGCCTGGTCGACTTCGAGTAGAGTGTGCTCGACTTCGAGTACTCTTCACAGTTTCTCGATCTGGTTCTTCTCCTTGAGCTCGGGTGCGGTTCAGTTCTAGTCGACCTCGAGTAGGGTTTACTCGACGCCGAGTATATGTTGAGCTCGAGTTGTCTTCTTCTTCCATCCTCGATCAGTCTTCGCTCCTAGTTGTAGTCGACTTCGAGGAGCTTCTGGTCAAAGTCGAGTAGAATCCCGTCCTTTGGTTTTGTCTCGGAATGGCTCCAAATTATGTAATATTAAACTAAAACTTATGTAGACCTCTATTTCTTGCAAATAAGCATACACTACACAAATTCAACATATTCACAACCCGAAACATGCAAAGTATATAGAATAAGGAGCTAAAATGTATATAAGGACATTGTCACTTTTGTGGACATCACCTATTAAAGTTGAAACTCTCATTTCTCAACCAAAACAAAAGCTTTGGGTGCGACGCAAAAAGTTTCGAAACCCTAGGGCTATCAGGCGAAATATCTGAAACTCTTGTTTACCACGCGAATTACGCGAAACCTCAAGGTTACCTCGCAAATTTCCGATTAATATAATACACTGTAATAATTAACACATTCTATAGCTTACTAGTTTATAAGATGTTGGTGATTGAGCAATACTTTGTGTCACCACCTCTTGATGATTCATGATTCGTTCACGCAATATCAATTAATGCATTCAGTGTTTATAGTTTATTAGGTTAGGTGTAGATGAATACTGGACAACAATTTGAATTTTAGCCCTTTGATAGTTTCTCATCTCTTCATATAATATCAGTTAACACATTTTATACCTTAGTAGTTTATAAGATACAGATGATTGAGCAATATTTTGAATTATGACCTTTTGATGATTCATCATGTGTTCACATAATATAAAATAGTGCATGCATTAAATACATTAATAGTTATAAGATGCAGATTAATATTGGTAATACTTTGAATTATAACATATTTTCAATTTATCATCTATTCACATAATATTTATTAATTCATTTTTATACCTTAGTAGTTTGTAAGATTAAGATGATTGAGCAATATTTTGAATTATGACCTCTTGATGATTCATCATGTGTTCACGTAATATAAAATAACGCATGCATTAAATACATTAATAATTTATAAGATGCAGATGAATATTGGTAATACTTTGAATTATAACATATTGTCAATTTATCATCTATTCATATAATATCAATTAATACATTTTATAACTTAGGAGTTTATAAGATGCAGATGATTGAATAATATTTTGATAATTATGACCTCTTGATGATTCATCATGTGTTCACGTAACATAAAATAATGCATTCAATAAATACACTAATACTTTATAAGATGCAGATGAATATTGGTAATACTTTGAATTATAACATATTGTCAATTTATCATCTATTCACATAATATCAATTAATACATTTTATACCTTAGTTTTTTATAAGATGCAGATGATTGATCAATATTTGGAATTATGACCACTTGATGATTCATCACGTGTTCACGTAATATAAAATAATGCATGCATTAAATACATTAATAGTTTACAAGATGAAGATGAATATTGGTAATACTTTGAATTATAACATATTGTCAATTTATCATCTATTCACATAATATCAATTAATACATTTTATACCTTAGTAGTTTATAAGATGCAGATGATTGAGCAATATTTTGAATTATGACCTCTTAATGATTCACCACGTGTTCACGTAATATAAAATCATGCATGCATTAAATACATTAATAGTTTATAAGATGCAGATGAATATTGGTAATACTTATTTTAACATATTGTCAATTTATCATCTATTCACATAATATCAATTAATACATTCAATACCTTATTGGTTTATAAGATTCAGATGATTGAGCAATATTTTAAATTATGACCTCTTGATAATTTATCATTTGTTCACATAATATCAGTTAATTTATTTAGTATCAGTAGTTCATAGGATGTTTATATTGGGAAATTGAAATATTTTGAATAATAGTCTCTTGAAAATTTATAATATATTCACATAATATCGATTCACGTAAGAAATATATACCTTACTAAGTGATAAGAATTGGACGATTTGGCAATTCTTTGAATTATGACCTCTTGAAAATTTATCATTTATTCAGATAATATCAATTAATGTGTTGAATACTTGCTAATATATGTACTAGATGCAAATGATGTATTGTACAATACTTTGAACTATGACCTGATCATGACCATTTGTCATCTATTCACATTATATCAATTAATGCCTTAAATACCATTGGTTTATGGGAAGCATGGAATTGGTGTATCATACTTTGAATTATGATATCTTGAAAATTTATCATCTATACACATAATCTAGATATTTTTATTGAAGAAAAAAATTTTATTTTCCTCGTGTTATCATTTTCTTTAACTAAGATATTTTAACCAATCAACTTTATTCATATTTTGACATAAATATGAATTTTGATCATTTCTTTTAAAAACATAACCATTGGATTAATTCAAAATATAATATTAATAATAGTTGATGAAATTGTTATAAATCATAACAATACAATTAGTTCAAAAACATTATATTACCAATTGTGATTCTCACGTACTTAAATTTTATTTTAATAATATAGAGTAATGGTTTTAAAGATGAATCAATCTTTATACAATTATTTCTACCAAATCTCAATTTCTAGAATAATTTAGAAAATATTTGTACACATTCTTTTCACTTGTTCACCTGCTTAATAAGAATGTACAGGGTTTGGTGTGAGTTGACGTAAATATGTATTTTTTTTACTTTAATAGAGAATATGTTGTCTCATTTACGGGATATGCTCGTGTAATTTTTAATACCTTAATATTTAAATGATACTAATTTCATATGCACAAAACTTTGTGAAATAGAAGCTCATTTCGGCATATATTATCATCTTTTAAAGAAAGCATTGTTGGCAAAATTGAATAATCGTTTTGATAATTTATTAAAATTCTAAAAAAATGTATAAAATGCCTAATTTTTGCCTCATCAACACAAATATCAATGTTAAACATATACCAAAATATGTATTTTGGATATTTTACACATTTGTTTTCTGTATTTTTATTAAGAATACATTGGGCAAGTTGCATGTGATTGTAAGAAAAATATTGATAAAGAATGATCAATAAACACGTGTTAAAAACGATACTTTGAAAATTTCTCATCCGTTTTTTTCATCATGTAAGTTGAATTAATAGATATATAATCCTAACAAAGGACATTGATGTGAACTTGATAGATTTACGAGATATAAAGCTAGAACAATATATGATAGTCTACATTAAGCGGGGTTGCTTTAGTGTTGCAAGAATATTATGATGCAAATTTGATTAATACAATAATGAGTTGACTTTCACTTGTGGTTATGTATTTATATTATGCGGTAGTGTACTTGCATATAATTCATCAAATCAATATAAGATTCTACATAAAATCCACTATGAAATCTAATTTCACATAATTATTGGATTTAATTTGTGAAGAGATCACATGGTTATAAAGCTTATTGGTTATTTTTTTTTTAAGAGTTTAGCTCCTTCATTTTTATATATTATGACTCACAAATGAACATTTATCCAAATGTTTGGGCCAATTAAAATTACGGGTTTATGCAAACAATAAGAATACATATTTTTTTGTTGAGAATTGGGAAAATAGACTCAATCGCCTAGGTGATCACTATTGATCAACTCACATTTGTTTGGGCCAATTAAAATTACGGGTTTTTCATAACTCATTCTTTCAATCGATCTTAATTTGGTAAACATATTTTGAGTTTAATTATTTTTCCTTATCTATTTGATTGAAAATATTTTATGGTGTACCGACTGTTGAAATCAAGGGCCAATTTATTGCAGCCTGATTTGGGTTTGATATGAAAAGAAGACTTTTCACGCATATTTGAATACATCGAAAAATATTCTTCTTCTCCTCTACTAATTTCAAAACTTTTCTCAATACACCCCGAGCACTTTTCCAAATTCTCAATAGGATTTGTGTTAGAGCATTCGGGTGATGTGCTGACAACTTACCTGCATCCTACTCAAGGTGAAATCGCCTCTAAATGTTGTGGATCATTTGCCAGGCCATATCATCGTTGTCGACTTTGGCTTTCAAGCATCCTCAACATTTTATATGTCTTTGTAAGTTTTTTTTTTCATTTCAGATCTAATATATTCTTATACTACATCCAATGTTCCAAAAAACGCTTGGCGGGTGCTTGGCGGTAGGGTAGGGTCAAGGGTCTAGGCGGGGTCTAGGCGGATTTGATGGCGGAGCTTTGTTGTCTAGGCGGGTTTTGACGACCTTGACGGCCTTGGCGGTGGGGCGAGTTCAAGGGTTTAGGCGGGGTCTAGACGGGTCTTGAAGGGTTTTTTAGAACAGTGACTACATCATCGATATGGGTCTTTAGACAATTAGATGATAAAATTTCATGAGCATCTCTTGTTTACTGCAAAACAATATCATCATTGTGTTGTATTAGCTATGAAACAAGAAAACATATTATAAACTTGAAGAGTTAAATCAGTATACAGAGGCTTGAAGATGCAATATCTTTAAAGAAATTGAATAGCCCATTTGACGCATAATATACTTAGTGTATAAAACATAAATTAAGCAATAGTAACTGGACTTGTGTCTAAAAAGTTTAGCTCCTCCACCAACTAGTTCTTTGGGTTTATAATCCCTCTTATTGTCACTTATAAATTGTAATATGATGGTCCTTTTACTCATTTGAACAAGCACCCCCCCCCCCCCCCCACCCCTTTTGAAGACTAAGAATTAGGGTAAAATGTAATGGGCAATAGTATGTCTTTTATGATACAACATGTTTATGTTATCATCATTAGAGTTTATGGTATCTTAAATATGTCGTGTTAATGTCATTTTATCACTTATATGTCTAAATGTTATAAATTGACGACATATAAAAACAATGTCCTTTTATGAGAATTTATTAATTAGATTCTCATTTTTGAACCATTTGTAACCTTATGAAAGAAAACAAATATTGCCAACAATAATTGATCCGATTGAGGGATCGATGAAACAAGTTTGAAGCTCAATCAAGCACAAAACAAAACTAAACGCACACAACTCTTTTATGGGAATTATATAGGTTTATTCTAAAATAAAAATATGATATTTTTTTAATTTTTTTTTACAGTAGGCAAGAATTAAGAGCAATTATACAAGCTGTAATCTGGCTCCTTAATCATCCTTAAGGATGATGGTACAAAGTTACCGATTAAAAGGGTTAGTAGAGCTAGTACTAATGATACCCTTCCGAGCTATATAGTCGGATACTTTATTCGCTTCTCGTTAGTAGTGTCTTTATTCAACAAGGTCAAAAGCAGATTCCAGTTGCTTGATCTTTCCAATGTAATGTATAATCTCCCATTTGGCATTATTGCTGCTTGTGATGGCTTTGATGAGCTGTAGATTATCCCCTTTTATTATTACTCTTGGAAGTCCTTTCCTAATTTCTCGCTCCATACCTGTCTGAATAGCGATAGCTTCAGTTTGAATGACTGAGGCTTTGTCAGTTTCCTTGTAAAACATGTCAATGACATGGCCCCGGGAGTCTCGAGTAACCCCTCCCACATGGCAAGCGTCTGTGGGATTAACAGATCCATCCACATTGATTTTTTAGGCAGCCCTGATGGTCTGATCCATTTAGCTTTAATTCTTCTGTTTGTTACTTTATTCCTATAATCATCTTTTTAAATTTGGGACCAATCATTGATGTTTGCAATGATTCTTAGAATGATATTTTCTATTGGCGCCAGAGCTTTATTTCTAAAGATAACTTCATTTCTGATTTCCCAAATAGTTTGCCAAAGGAAGACTAGTTCCTCGAAATTCTTATTTCCAAGTCGGATTTCATCTATATTAAGAGGGTGGGATTCATTTATATTCATATCTTGGAAGTATTTTCCTGTTTGTAGCTCAAAATGGGCAATTGTATTCCTAGTGAATAGGCAACTTCTCATTATGTGTCCCGCATCTTCTTTCACTTGATTACAAAGACTACGCTAGCTGGGAACTCGGTTAACGTATTTATTAAGCCTTTGAGTGGTAGGAAGACCATCTACCATTATTTTCCACATAAAGCTTTTTATTCAAGGGGGTAGATTTAACTTCCAAATCCAGTTATGATCTTTTGAGATTTGAGTTACGTTGTTTGTCATGCATTTGCCCGATTTCGTAGTGAAGTTTCCACTTGGGTAAAGCTTCCAGATAAGTTTGTCTGGTGTATTGACAAGAGGAAAACCTGTCGTTGTTCTTGCCAAAGAATACTCAAACTCACTAACTAGTATAGCGTGCAAGTAAGAGATCGATCCACAGGGAAATCTATCAAATTCAAGTCTAATTATAATTGCTAAGAGAGAAAAGGGGGAGTTTTTAGTGTGAAAAGATCTGCCTTTTAGCAAAGCAGAAGCAAGCAAACAAAGTAAATTGATTGTAAAATTCAGTTGAGGGAAATAGGTTCACCTACAATTTATCACTTCGATTGATGAATTCGATCCTTGTTTCAGCCTCTAGTTCTTGTCTTTTCCTATCAATGTCCTTGTCCAGATCTTAGGTAAATTACTAGTCCTACGAGTCCTAGCAACCCTTATCTCTAAATAACCCTAACACGGTTAAGATTCAACCTAGAGATAGCATTAAGATTATGAATTAACCAAGGTACACATAATATCAAGCTACGAGTCGATATTCAACATGTATTCAACTTCCTACACATCCAATTAGTCCTACGAGTCCTAAAGGGATATGATTGCCACTTGGGTTAAGGTTCGCTACGAGGAATCTACAAAACCCTAGCAATTGAATGAATCTACTCTAACTAGTCGGCCAAGCCAGAGAGAATAAAACACATTCAAGCAATTAAGCACAAGGAAGTCAAAACATTGCAATAGGAATAAGAACTAGATTAAGAAACTCACAATTCAACAATCAAAGATCCAAACTGTAAGCGAAACCTCGAGAGTTTAGTTGCTCATGCTCAACGGCGCTCTCAACAATGGTGTAAAGTGCATAAGGTGAATGAATAGAATAACTAGAAAAACCTTAAATAGTCTAGAGAAATTCGGCCCAAAATAGTTTAATGAAAACCCTAAGTAAAGTCTGGATTAAATGTTCCGCTACTGTACTGGCCGCGGGGCGGCCAGCGATGCTACGGGGCGGCCAGCGATCCTTCCGATCTTCTTCTTTGTTTCCAGCGGCTCCTAAGTATCCTCTTTAGCTTATTTTTGCTCTTCTTAAATCCATTTCACCTCCAATCTACTTTACCTGAAATAAACCATAAAATCATGTAGATTCCGCCTCTTCTAACTCAACAAGTGATAATGCAAATTCAACTAAATAAATGCAATATTCACACCTAAATAATGCTAAATGCAATCTATTATGCAACACTAAACATGCTCTATCAAATTCCCCCACACTTGAACCTTTGCTTGTCCTCAAGCAATAGAAAACTTAACTCTGCAGCCCCACAGAATAGCAATTCATGTATCCACACCTCAATATTCTTTAAGTGCATGAAAACTAGCAAACACAAAAGATTAATAATATCATAGCACATAATTGGAATAATCAATGAAATCAGGCAACCATATCCATTCTAGACCTCACAAAGGAGATGTGTTTCACTCTCGCTCAAGTGTTTGGGTTTAAATGTTTACGCTCAAAACTCAATCTTCAAAAACTTAGCTACAAGAGCCTTGCACCAGTGTTCTAAATCTCCACCGCTGGTGACTCTACACACAACAAAAATCATGAGGTCTTTCAATTGGGTTGTAATGGGGCCAAGGTAGAACATATACGGTATGGAACAATTTTGGTCATGTGGTGCTCATAATCCGGGAACTAAGGAAGAAACCAAATCATACAACCACTCATAAACATCTCATACCATATCTCTATAATGCCAAACAACGCCAATCTCAAGCACAAAACTTTACAAACCAACTCAACTCATTCCTTTATTCTTCTCTTTTTCTTTTCTTTGTATTCTCTTTTTTTTTTCTTTTTTTTTTCTTTTCATTCACGCTATATCAACTGATTTTTCTTGACTTTTACCCCTAAGTGAATTTTATCCTCCTTAGGTCCCAAGTAATAAAAATGCTAGCAAGAATCAAACATCTCATAAATACACCTCCAACATACAATCCACCACTACAAACCATCATCCACAATAGATATTCACCAACTATTCCTAAATTCCCGGATGGGGTCAGGCTATAATTGGCTATGGAATCATCTTGTGGAGCTATAAAAGAATAGGCAATTAGGCTCAAATTGGCTTCAAGCAGAGGATAATATGTAAGGTGGGAATAGAGTCAAATAGGGCTAATAAAGGTGCCTCAATCATGTTTAAGTCATGTGCAGAAATCATAATATGCAGCCTTGAATAAGATATCTCAATGCAAGTCAAAGAGGAAGTAATCGAAGAGAGTACACACAACAAGCAAGAGGACTAAATAAAGTGTAGTCCTGAATAGGCCAAAATAAACTCACCAGGACATATCTAGAACTTCAAGATCACCCAAAAATTCAAGATTTTATGTGCTCAATCATCAATCAATCATGCCCACCAAATAGTGTAGAAAACATATATCGAAGGCTTCAACAATCCAAGCACATCATGGGGCATAAATCTCAATAGAAAATATAGAGGACAAACGGCATCCATATGGGGAAATAAGATCTATTCCTAATAATGCAAGAACTAAAACTGTTTTTTTTTTTGTTTTTTTTTTCTTTTAAAGTAAGAAATAATGGAAGAAACTAACTATGCAACAACCAATAGAAATAAACATGCAACCTTAAAATTTAAAATGCAGTGCAAATCAGAACCAAAATACAGAGAGTTTTCAAGTCTTCTCCCCCACACTTAAACCTAACATTGTCCTCAATGTAGAAAAGAGAACAAAAACATCAAAATAAAAATAAACGGGAAAAGAAAAGAAACAACTAACATGCTCACTGCTGAGGTGGTGGAGGCGGCGGATATGGTGGGAACTGTGGATAGGCGAATCGATAGAAGTCCTCTTGTCTCTGCCATATCTGCTCCTGCATCCGTCGGATTGCCGCCTGGCTCTCAGAGACCTCCTCGAGGTGGGAAGTCAAGCCACGTACATCTCGACGAATGTCGCCGACCTCAACATACAGCTGCTGGTTGTGGTCCCACATCGCGTCCTGGCGCTGGTGCATCCGCTGCTGGTTCTCCCACATTGCGTCTTGACGACGCGACATCATCTGCTGATGCTCCCACATGGTGTTCTGCTGGAGAGACATATCAGCTATCTGCTGTGCTAGTGAGTAGTAATCTGGACCAGCACCTCCAGCCGTGCCAGAAGGTCCAGCTCCTCCAAAATCCGTCTGAACTCTGGGAACATCCTCATCATCTTCCTGCTCAGCATCAGGAACCTGCTCCTCCTCATCATCATCCTCATCCATCTCATCTCCCATATAGAAATCAGCAGCTGTAGGGCCAAATGGGAGATGACGGGGCAATCTCAACCGGATCCTCCCCTGATGGCCTGCCCTCCAGATCCACATCGGTGCTCTGCCCTCCAGGTGGCCAGTTTTCCTCAACTGGGCCTCATCATAAAGAAATGATCCATGCTGAATGTCATGGATAGCGCTCATATCGATGCATGCGCGAGCAATGAGGGTGATAAGACCCCCAAAACTGATGGTTGCCCTGTCGCGCTTGTCCAAGATATCTTTACAGTTCATCAGGAACAGATCTACCCAACCCGGAACCACGGGGCTCTCTGGCGTCAAACACCACAGAAATGACATGTCCTTCAGCGAGATCTTGTTGACCTCAGCCTGTGCGAAGAAGGTGTTCGCCAGAACCTTGTGAATCAGTCGTAAGGCAGGATGGCGAATGCTGGAGTTGTACTGGCCCTTCTTGGCCTCAAAAGGCACCCTAGTAGATGCCACCCAGAAAGCCACAGGGCCCTCTCCCTTGCAGACATCAAGCCAACCAGCAGTCGGCGCAGCAGTAACACCCAGAATCTCTGCCAATCTCACCTTTGATAGCTCATGACCCCTCCCCAATAATCGAAACTCAATGGATGTACGTCCCACACTCAAAGTGGCTAGAAACTCCTTACATAAACTCGGGTAAGTAGGAGCATTCTTCTCCAAAAACCCTCCTAGGCCCCCATGCTCTAATAGCTGCCTAGTGCAGGCATCCATCTGTAATAATCTCAAGGTAGGCTCATGAAAGAATTTCGTTACAAAGAAGTTTCTAGTGTTCAACGAAGTCCATCTCTCCTTCTTATTTTTATTCATTCCATGTGGCCTCGACATAGTGAATCGGAGCTAAGCAATATTACCCAAAAGAATTGAAATCAAAAGAAGAACTCACGGAATGGAAGCTACTGCAGAGGCCGCGGGGCAGCCGAAGGTGGCGACGGGGCGGCCGGCGACAGGGGTGGCCGCGGGGCGGCTCGGCTGGTGACGGGGCGGCCGGCGATTTTCTGGATCTGAACTCCCCGACGTCGGATCTGCTCTCCGACATCCTAAACCTTCCTTCTCCGGTGTGGATCCGAAAGAAAACTTGGAGATTTAGTAGGAGAAAGCCGGTTTCTGTGTAGATCTAGAAAAGAGAGGTGGTGGGATGGAGTTTTTGTAGAAGGGGGATGGAAATAATGGGAAAGAGGGTGATTTTGGTGAAAGAAGGAAGCTTGGAGGAGGGGTTTTAATGGAGTTTCTAAGAGGGAGCTTGAAGGAGGAAGAAGATAGAGGATAGAAGAGGATGGCGGCTGATGGTGATAGAATGGGGAGAAAAAGAAAGGGTAGGGTTTATTTTGGTAGAAAGTGGGGGCCCACACGGGCCCCTAAAAAATTTCTTATCCGGCTTAGGCCGCGGGGCGGCCAGGACAGGCGACGGGGCGGCCGGCGATCTTTGCGAAGGGATTTCGCTGTGACCTAGCCGCGGGGCGGCCTGGCTGGCGACGGGGCGGCCAGAATCTTTTTGCCCTTTTCCTTTGTTCTTTCTCCCTGCAGTGTTAGTATGCCCCACCAAAACAAAAATAAACTAAAAAAAACGTAATGCAAAATGAAAATAGCTAAACTATTACCTTGGGTTGCCTCCCAAGCAGCGCCTTTAGTTAATGTCGTTGGCTGGACATTATGACACCCTATTGATCCTCAGCACTTGGTTCAGTAAGAACCAACTCATCCCCGTCCTGTTTGACAAAATTCTCATAATATGGTTTAACTCTATGACCATTTACCTTGAAGATGTCTCCATTCCTCTCATTTAGTAGCTCAACTGCACCATGAGAAAAGACATTAGTAATCACATATGGTCCTGTCCATCTAGAACGAAGCTTACCTGGGAAGAGTTGTAGGCGTGATTGAAAAAGAAGGACCTTTTCCCCAACTTTGAGGTCCTTTCTCAAGATATGTTTATCGTGCCATGCCTTTGTCTTCTCCTTGTAGGTGACGGAGTTATCATAGGCATCCAATCTCAACTCTTCCAGCTCCTGCAGCTGTAGTTTTCTGAACTCCCCAACTTCATCAATCTGCATGTTGCACTGCTTCACCGCCCAATATGCTTTATGTTCGAGCTCGACAGGAAGATGACAAGCCTTTCCATAGACCAATCTAAACGGAGACATCCCAATGGGAGTCTTGTAAGCCGTTCGATAGGCCCATAGAGCATCATCAAGTCTGACACTCCAATCCTTCCTGTTTGGGGCAACAGTCTTCTCCAAGATAGTCTTTATCTCGCGATTAGACACCTCAGCTTGCCCATTGGTCTAGGGGTGGTATGCAGTAGACACCCTTTGAGTCACATGATACTTCTTTAAGAAGGCACTCACAGTCTTGTTGCAGAAATGGGTCCCTTTATCACTGATTAGTGCTTTTGGGACTCCAAATCTAGAGAATAGCTCCTTGAGGAAACCTGCAACTACCTTTGAATCATCAGTTCTGGTGGCCTTCGCCTCCACCCACTTGGAGACGTAGTCCACCGCAAGCAAAATATATAGGTTTCCAAAGGAGTTAGGGAATGGTCCCATGAAGTCAATTCCCCAAACATCAAAAATCTCACAAAATATCATGCGAGTTTGTGGCATCTCATTCCTCTTAGAAAGATTCCCAACTCTCTGACAGCGATCACAGGATTTGCAAAAAGCATAAGAATCACGAAATATATGAGGCCAAAAGAATCCTGCATCAAGTACCTTCCTAGCTGTCTTTTGTGGTCCAAAGTGTCCACCACATTCATGGGAATGACAAAAATTAAGGACAGATTGTACCTCATTGTCGGGAAGACACCGACGTATCACCTGATCTGCGCAATGCTTCCATAGGTAGGGGTCATCCCAAACGTAGAAACGAGCATCGTGGCGTATCTTGTCCTTTTGAGCCTTTGAAAAGTTGGGTGGAAACTCTTCCGACACTAGAAAGTTTACCAAGTTAGCAAACCAAGGGCGTGGAAGAGCACTAACCTTGAGGAGAGATTCGAGTTCAGAGTCTGCAGGGGCCGCGGGGCGGCCAGGGGTGGCCGCGGGGCGGCCGGCGATTGTGAGGGGATTTTTCTCCGAGGATTCGGCCGCGGGGCGGCCTAGCGTGGCGACGGGGCGGCCGGCGATTGCGGAGAACTCCTCCTCTGATGACTCAGCCGCGGGGCGGCCAGGAGTGGCGACGGGGCGGCTGGCGATTGCGAAGACCTGTAAGAGTTCTTCGTCAGGAAAGCTCCCCGATATGCCTTGTTGTCCATTCTCCTCCTGCACAATACGACTTAGATGGTCAGCAACTAGGTTCTCAGCACCCTTTTTGTCCCTGATTTCAATGTCAAATTTGCTTAAAAGCAAGATCCATCTAATCAGTCTTGGCTTAGCCTCTTTCTTCGTCAAAAGGTAACGAAGTGCTGCATGATCAGTATACACAATGACTTTGGTACCAAGTAAATAAGATCTAAATTTCTCAAGTGCAAAAACGACAGCAAGAAGTTCCTTTTCTGTGGTTGAGTAATTCCTTTGAGCTCCATTCAGGGTCATAGATGCATAGTATATGACATGTGAGCTTTTCCCTTCTTTTTGTCCAAGCACGGCTCCCACAGCGTAGTCACTGGCGTCACACATCAATTCGAACGGCTGAGACCAATTTGGTGCTTGTATGATTGGTGCACTAGTAAGACAAGTCTTTAACTCATCAAACGCCGTCCTGCACTTCTCATCAAAGGCAAATGTAACCTCCTTCTTCAGCAGCTCGCACAAGGGTGAGGTGATCTTTGAGAAATCCTTAATGAACCTGCGGTAGAATCCTGCATGGCCTAAAAAGGAACGAACTTCACGCACATTAGTAGGATAAGGCAATGATTGAATGATGTCAATCTTTGCCTTATCAACCTCAATCCCATTATGGGAGACAATGTGACCCAAAACAATGCCTTCCTCAACCATAAAGTAAAACTTTTCTGAATTGAGCACTAAATTAGTGTCAACACATCTTTTAAGCACAAGCGCCAAATGGTTGAGGCAAGCATCAAAACTATCACCATGGACTGTAAAATCATCCATAAAGACCTCAATAAATTGCTCTATATATTCAGAGAAGATACTTACCATACACCGTTGGAATGTCCCAGGAGCATTGCACAAGCCAAAAGGCATTCTGCGATATGCAAAAGTGCCAAACGGACCAGTGAATGTTGTCTTCTCTTGATCCTCTGGTGCAATAGCTATCTGAAAGTACCCTGAATATCCATCTAAAAAACAGTAATATGGACGACCAGCAAGTCTTTCAAGCATTTGATCAATGAAAGGTAAGGGAAAGTGATCTTTTCGAGTTACCGCATTCAGCTTACGATAATCGATGCAAACTCTCCAGCCTGATTGAACTCTGGTAGGGACCAACTCACCTTCTTGATTCTCAACCACTGTAATGCCTCCCTTCTTTGGTACTACCTGCGTTGGACTAACCCATTGACTATCAGAGATGGGATAGATCATACCTGCCTGAAGGAGTTTGAGCACCTCCTTCTTCACTACCTCCATCATAGGTGGGTTGAGTCTCCGTTGAGGTTGCCTTGAAGGTTTGGCTCCCTCTTCTAGTAGGATCCTGTGCATGCAAGTAGCTGGGCTGATTCCCTTGATATCCGCTATGGTCCATCCCAGAGCTGTCTTATGCTCCTTGAGCACTCCTACCAACCTCTCTTCCTGTTCTTTGGTAAGCTTGTTAGAGATGATAACAGGCAGGGTGTCACCCTCCCCCACAAATGCATATTTCAGATGCTCAGGAAGAGGCTTGAGCTCAACTTCAGGTGCCTGTACGATAGAAGGTAAGAGCTTTTCATTTGGAATAGTTAATGCCATAAAGGTTTCTTCTTGCGATTTGGAAGGGAGGGAAGACAAGTCTCTTATGGTATCCTGCAGGTTAGTAGTCAAAACATAGTTCAATGAAAATTCCTCAGTAGGAGATTCTAAAGCTACCTGCAGATCATCTACACAACTCATATTAAAGGTATCCTGCATACAAGTATCAATGGCATCCATAAAGCATAAGGAATGATCATCAGAAGGGAATTTCATAGCATCATATATATTGTATTCAACCTTCTCACCATCAAATTCCATAGTCAAAGAACCAGAATACACATCAATTTTTGTTCCAGCAGTCTTTAAAAATGGCCTTCCTAGCAAAATAGGAGCCCCTTGGTTACCATGCTCCATGTCCAAGACAAAGAAATCAGCAGGAAAGATCAAATTGTCAACCATAACTAAAACATCCTCAACTATGCCTCTAGGAAAAGCATTTGATCGATCCGCTAGTTGGATTACCACTCTAGTCTCATGCAAAGGTCCTAAACCCAATGATTCATACAGAGAATAAGGTAAAACATTAATAGATGCACCCAAGTCTAACAAAGCTTTATCAAACTTAGTTTCACCTATCACACATGGAATTGTAAACATGCCAGGGTCACTACATTTCTTAGGCAGACGCTTTTGAAACACAGCAGACACATGTTCACTTACCTTAATTTTCTGCTTCCCTTTCAACTTTTGATTCCTCTTTATTGTGCAAAGTTCCTTGAGAAATTTGGCATAACGAGGAATACTTTTAATCAAATTGAGTAAAGGGATGTTTACCTCGCACTTACTGAACGTCTCAAAGATCTCTTTGTCATTGTCTGGTCTTTTTGTATCTCTGAGTGCTTCAGGAAAGGGAGGAACAGGCTTAAAAGAATTTAAAGAGGGGAAATCAGGTCGAACATACCTGTCAGAGGCATCACTGGAGAGGCCGCGGGACGGCTCGTCTTGGCCGCGGGGCGGCTGGCGATTTTCAGCGTCGCCAGAATCGCCTTGGCCGCGGGGCGGCTCATGGGTGCCGCGGGGCGGCTGGCGATTTCGAACTTCTTCTTCTTCCTCGTTCGCACCTGTTTCAAAATTATCAAGGTTAGTATTATTATGGGGAGTGGTAATCAGTTCCTTACCACTTCTTAGCGTCACAACGCTGACGTTCTCCTTGGGATTCACCACCGTTTGAGATGGTAGCTGTCCTGAGTCCTTCGCCAGCAGTTCGCTCAGCGATTGAGCCATTTGGCTAAGTTGCTTCTCCATATTCTTTTGATGCTCATCTTGTCTCTTTTGGTGCTCAGCTTGACCCAGAACGATCTTTGTTAGAGCTTTGAGAGGATCCTCATTGGATTGATCATCAGTTGCTGGAGGTCCTCTCTGTCTTTGATCAAATTGTTGCTGAGGTCTGAAATGGGGTCCTCATTGTTGATTGAAAGGGGCTTGGTTATTACCATAGCCATACCCCTGGTAACCTGCATTATAGTTATTATTGTATTGATTGGGATTAGCATAGTTACCATACCTGGATCGCTGAGGAACAAAGTTCCCCATGGCATTCAGTTCTACATTGGGCTCCTGCAGCATTGGACAAGTGTCCGTCGGGTGATAAAGATCAGCGCAAATGCCACATGCCTTAAGTTGTTGTGGGGTTCCTTGTAGCATGAACCTTTTCATCATATCCTTCAATTCAGCCACATCGCTATGTAATGCGGAAGTTGAGGAGTCAACGGCGAGTACCCCTCTAGCATGAAGTCCCTTGCTGAATTGCCTAGAGCCATCAGCAAGCTCTGAAAACACCTCCCAAGCAGCAACGGGTGTTTTGTTCAAGATGTTGCCTCCACAAGCAGGGTTCACCGTCTTGCGCTCCTCGTCAAGCAATCCATTAAATAAAAAGAGCACTAAATCCTTCTTTGAAAAACCATGGTGAGGGCAACTAGAGCAAAGCTTCTTGAAGCGCTCAAAGTACTCATAGAGTGTCTCTGTAGCCTGCTGGTCAATGCTGCTGATTTCCTTCTTCAGACTGTTCAACTTGGTTGCAGGGAAGTACTTTTCCAGAAAGAGACGCTTCAATTGTATCCATGTTGTTGCACTTCCTAGTGGCAAGTAGTAGAACCACTCATTAGCAGTGTCCTTAAGCGAAAAGGGGAATGCCCTTAACTTGATTTGCTCCTCTGTGACATCGCCTGGTTTCATACCCACCACAACAGTATGGAACTCAAATAAGTGCTTGTGGGGGTCCTCACCACTCAACCCATGGAATTTGGGTAAGAGATGAACCACCCCAGACTTTAGCTCAAAATGGACACCTTCATCAAGTTCAGGGAGCACTATAGCCAATGGTTGTTGGGCTAAGTTTGGTGTAGTGAGCTCCTTCAGCGTTCGATTATCATCGTTAGCAGCCATCTCTTCACTCTCTTCTTCTCCTTGATCGAAAGGTAACTCGCGAAAGCGATCACGAGCTTCTCGCCTCAATCTAGAGAGAGTCCTCTCAATCTCCGAATCTAAAGAAAATAGAGATGAGTTAGTAGCACGAGTGTGGACCATATAAGTGGTCCACACAAAAATTAGCAATTAAAACAACACAAGAATTCAATCAGAAAGTCCCCGGCAACGGCGCCAAATTTGACAAGAGGAAAACATGTCGTTGTTCTTGCCAAAGAATACTCAAACTCACTAACTAGTATAGCGTGCAAGTAAGAGATCGATCCACAGGGAAATCTATCAAATTCAAGTCTAATTATAATTGCTAAGAGAGAAAAGGGGGAGTTTTTAGTGTGAAAAGATCTGCCTTTTAGCAAAGCAGAAGCAAGCAAACAAAGTAAATTGATTGTAAAATTCAGTTGAGGGAAATAGGTTCACCTACAATTTATCACTTCGATTGATGAATTCGATCCTTGTTTCAGCCTCTAGTTCTTGTCTTTTCCTATCAATGTCCTTGTCCAGATCTTAGGTAAATTACTAGTCCTACGAGTCCTAGCAACTCTTATCTCTAAATAACCCTAACACGGTTAAGATTCAACCTAGAGATAGCATTAAGATTATGAATTAACCAAGGTACACATAATATCAAGCTACGAGTCGATATTCAACATGTATTCAACTTCCTACACATCCAATTAGTCCTACGAGTCCTAAAGGGATATGATTGCCACTTGGGTTAAGGTTCGCTACGAGGAATCTACAAAACCCTAGCAATTGAATGAATCTACTCTAACTAGTCGGCCAAGCCAGAGAGAATAAAACACATTCAAGCAATTAAGCACAAGGAAGTCAAAACATTGCAATAGGAATAAGAACTAGATTAAGAAACTCACAATTCAACAATCAAAGATCCAAACTGTAAGCGAAACCTCGAGAGTTTAGTTGCTCATGCTCAACGGCGCTCTCAACAATGGTGTAAAGTGCATAAGGTGAATGAATAGAATAACTAGAAAAACCTTAAATAGTCTAGAGAAATTCGGCCCAAAATAGTTTAATGAAAACCCTAAGTAAAGTCCGGATTAAATGTTCCGCTACTGTACGGGCCGCGGGGCGGCCGGCGATCAGCGAATTCAACTAAATAAATGCAATATTCACACCTAAATAATGCTAAATGCAATCTATTATGCAACACTAAACATGCTCTATCATGTATCCCAATTTGGGATTTATATATTTAGAATTTTACAACAGACTTCAGGGGGAAAGAGGCTATTTACTAGTAGAGTGTTCCAACGTTTTTGTTAGGTTAAAAAGCTGGGATACTTTCTTTTCCGGATCATGGTTTCTTCTAAATTGTTCAAGATCTTGATTTGGGAACCCAAGGGTGCGACCAAACTTTTATGCTATTTCCGTTCCCAATTAACCAAAGGAGACCTTGTTCAAATTTGTTTCTTAACGAGAGTAGTCGACCGAATTGCCAAGAAGTAAGATGATTGGAGCGGTTTCTAATATTTTCCTTTTGAAGATACTTTTCCCTTATGATCTGGACCCATATGATATGAATAGCTAAATATATGAGCATCTCACTCATAGATTCGTAAAACTCACCCTTTCACTCATCGGCATGTCACTGTCGAGGAAAATAAGTTCCCTATCAAGTACGCACAGGTTTTCCCACAACCAATATAGCTAACATATTGTAGCGTCATCTACATCATGGTTCTTAGATCACATTAATAATTCTTCTTATAGAAATGTGTATAATAGATTTTCATTTGGTTTAAATTTGTTGCTCTTAAAATATAATTTGTTGCATTGTAAATTATTTTATTGCAATATAATTTTTATAAAATTGAATATGGTTTTGCATTATGTGACGTGGTTTGATGTTCATTCTTAACTTCAGAGTAATGTTGTCATTCAATTCTCTCTGATTCTACCAACTTTATGTGGGAAAATAGATTTTTGTTTAAAAAAAAAAAGAATATGACCCATTGATTTTCAAACTATATTTAATCAATTTTATCCCTCTTTTTTTTTTAAAAAAAAACATATCAACCATTAACAGTTTACCTTATTTTAATGTATAATTATAAAAAAATGCATAAGATTTTCAATATACTCATCATAATCAATACTATGCATGTTAAAATATATTCGCAAGAGATATTTAGACATTCCATATCATATTCTATTATTTTTACAAGGTAAATGGTATTGGACAAACAAAATATAAATAAAGGGTGCTTAAATACAATTTTTAAAATAATGTTAGTTTTATGCAAAATGACTTCAATTTATTTAACCCATATTACCATATTGCCCCTCAAAGCCTCTATAAATTGAGTTGAGTCTTCAACTTTACAATATGTCTTTTTGTTACATATCATCCCCCCCCCCCCCCCCCCCACTCCTCTCTCTCTCTCTCTCTCTTGTGAAGACTAAGGAATGGGGTGAAATTTGTCCACCAATAGAGATTATGTTCTCGTAAATGGGACTTGTTCATGGCATTTTATCAAGTAAACGTCTAGAGGCCACAATTTGATGAAATGCCATGAATAACGTCCTCTTTACGAAAATTTTTCAAACACATTCTAATTTCGATACGATTTGTACTTTTCGAAGAAAAATTTATCGTAAATAGGATGTATTCATGGCATTTCATCAATGAAATGTTCAAAGACTAGAAATTGATGAAATGCCATGAATAGCGTCCCGTTTGCGAAATTTTAACAAATAGATTCTCACTTCGATACAATTTGTGGTATTCTGAAGGATGATTTACGTAAATAGGACGTGTTCATGGCATTCCATCAATTTATTCCATCAACTTAATGCATAAAGGCTATAAGTTGATGAAATGCCATGAATAACGTCCTCTTTACATAAATTTTTCAAATATAATCTCATTTTGAGGCTATTTATTTTCTTTTAATAAAAGGTTTGTTGTTAATAGTAAATCCTTACTATGAGAATTTTTTTATATATCTCATTTTTGGTCAATTTTATTACATATACCAATCCCAACAATTCAAATGAATTTTTTAACACTAGAATTTCTAAAACTTCATAAATTTTAACATAAAAATGTTAAATGAAGAAACCTTGTATATATTTATTGTAGATAGTGTAATTTTACAATAAATTTAATTACAATATATTTATAATTTTTCATATATTACTAAAATAACAATTAATGTGTTGAATGTATTAATATTTATTATAGTATATCAAAGATTTGATAGTAGTTTAAAATTTGAATTCTTGACAATTTATGATTTATTCACATAATAGCAATTAATATATTAAATACATTGTCAATTGTAAGATGTAAATAATTTGGCAATACTTTAAATTATGACATCTAGACAAGTTTTTTTTTTAATCATCCATTCATAATACAATACTAATGACTATTAAGAATGGATGATAAAAACTTTATCAAGAAGATTTAATTCAATGTATTGCCAAATTATTTGTATCCGAAGATACTGTATTAAACACATTGATATGTAGTACTATATTCAATGCATTAGTGACTATTATGAATAGAGGAGAGAGACTTGTAAAAAAGTAAAATATCTTTTTGATAATAAATATAAGGGTAAACTGCAAGAAACCACCCCTAAAATATGTTGTATTGCTCAAAAACACCCCTTATATACTTAATTGTTGAAAACCACCCTTTATGAGCCTTCTGTTAGCAATCGACCACCCTTCATCCAAAGTTCCATTTATTTTCCATTAAATCCCTGAAATTACTCTTATACCCTTTGTGTTTACAATTTTTAAAAAGAAAAATAAAACAATAAACATTGAAAAAAAAATCCTCCCTCAGTCATCCGTCATCACGCCCCCATCCACCTTCTTCTAAAGGCTGCTTTTTAATGGCGGTCCATCTACAATGTCAACACCTTTTCTAAATTTTTCATCTCTGTTCCTCCGTTTTCAATCAAATTCAACTACCTAATTTATGCATTCCTAATCTCCATCCACATCACCAGTCATCACACACCCCCAATTCTAGAACCCCTAGTCAAAACCCTAACAATTGTTCTGCAAATTTCCAATTGAATCTGTCAATCAAAAGAATCAGCCCCTTTCTTCTCTTTGTCAATCGGATCTTTGGAAATATCACCACTAATTAATGGAGGCTATGCACTCGTTAGCACCGACAGAGGCGGAAAGGGGCTGAGGGAGAGTTGGAGCGAGGTTGAGGAGAAGGTGGTGAAGGAGACGGTAGTCGAGGGAGAAAGAGAGCGAAAGCAGTAGAAGAGAGACGAGAGAGGGGGAAGGGCAGAGAGAGAAGAGGGGAGGAGGTTCTGCGGAGAGAGCCGGAATCTGAAAACCAGCGGTGGCGGTCGGAAGAAACCAACGAGGAGAATTTTTTTTATATAATTAAACTCAATAATTTATCTTTTCAATTTTCAAATATAAAAATCACGATTTATTCAAAGAAAACAATTAAAAAGTAGAATGTGGGTCCAGGTTTCACGGTTCTGTGAATGTACAGTGCCGGGGGTGGCTTTTGGCAACGAAAATTACTTTAAAGGGTGGTTTTCGGTAATTAGGTATATAAGGGGTGGTTTTGAGCAATATAGCATATTTTAGGGGTGGTTTCCTGCAGTCTACCCTAAATATAAATAGCTAGGCAATACTCTGAATATTATTTAATGTATGAATATATCGTAGTAGAATTTTTTTTAATTAGCCACAAATAAAAAAGGTAGAATGTAATATATCTATATATAACAAAATTGAGTAAAATCTTATAAAAATATATCGATATCTAAACAAATTGAGTAAAATATTATCTTGAGCATATCTTTCTATATTGATTGAGTGGTGTTGGATAAAAATTTGATAAAATCTATCTTTAGCATATAGAAGTAATTTGCTGAAATTTTCATTTTCATATCCCTCTTTTGTTAAATGTCCACCCTAATCTCCCTTTTTCTAAATGTCCAATTTTGTTTTGATAATAACAAGTTTACCCTTTGTACTAAATAAACTTCCCATATTCCTCTTTTCAATCAGTTGAACCCTCGTCTGCTTCATCTTATTCAACCAGCGACTGCACGAAGAAGCCCGAGAGAGGCCCACACAACCACACCACGCTGGATCCCTAGCTTCTGGATGTACGACATCAGCGACCTGTCTTTGCTCCGGATCTGTGATTGTTCTGGATCGCCAACTCCGGACGAGCTTTGGCATAATGGCGGTGGTGATGATCTATGGTGTTCAACGCTCGGTCCTTGCTGTCCTGGATAATTTTACCCCTCCTCTAGTTTCCCCCATTCTTGGATTTGACGCCTTCGCTGGCGAGGTCGCTCCTAGAAGGCTGAAGGCGATGAAACCGACCTCAATAAGATCTGCGATGACTTCCAACTATACGATGAGGACAACAACGGCCTCATCTCTGAGGCCGAGTTGCACAAGGTCCGGAATAGGGTCGGCGAGTGCTGCACCGTCCACGATTGCACCAAATGATTAAAATCGTCAATGTCGATGGCAAAATGATCCAATGTTTTTAGTTTCATGAATCAAAGGTTATGTCCTCCACTCCAAGAAGAAGAATTTGGGATTCGAGAGTCATGTTGGGGTCCGAATATAGTTGGCCAATTTGCAGTTCAAGAAGAATCCTTCGCAGCAATTGAACAATGTGGATTTTGTCACCATGTCTAAATCTGAAACCATGATTGCTGAGGAAGATGCAAAAGCTATTGCAACCATATGGGATGAATTTGAAGTGGTTTAAAAGCCAACTGAAACTTTTATGTGGTTGTTGGAAAGACTTTCTGAGTGAAGGCCAATTGAAAATCATGTTTGAAATCTTATGCAAGTTGAATCAAATCATTGTTTTGTTTTGATTTTTTTTCTTGGTGATACCTTGTTCTCTGGCTCATGTTCCTATCTAAGAGCTTCTGTTTTCATTAAGAATGTATGCATGAATCTCTAAGTGCATTAATGATTTTTCTTGGTGCCCTAAACATAATCACAAGTGTAATGGCTCGAATATAAATATTGGGGTTACGTTTCGAAGGTTGGATACCTTTGTTCAGATCTTGCAATCCAAGTGCGGGTTGAGGTTTCAAACTTCAAATAATTAGTATTTAAAGTGGGGATTTTGAACCCCAAAACAATCTAAGGGTTGTTGGGTACCCTTAACCTGTCCTAATGACTAAGTCGCGGAAATTCATTTTGAATGGAAAGTACGCGAGCGGAAATTAAAGTACAACTTGCCACGGCTAGGCTGGGTCAAAATAGAAACCACAAAAGCATAATAATAAATGTTCTTAAGCCCGGATTAGCAGGGTTAGTCCGTTATTCACAATCGCCCATGAAATTCCCTGCCATAGGAGCACGAAACAAGCAAATTTGCAAAATAAACCTAGAAACAATATGCGGGGCAAGGATTAGACCGCGGCCCAATCCCATTGTGGGTCCTACAAGAACGCATACACATACGCTATTTCTATAATAAAGATGCTTCTAATGCAGAACGAAATTTAAACACGCAAGTCATGCTTATCAGGATATAATATGCGACATAAAATAAATTGCCCAAAGAATGTCAAGTGGCATATCCCTCTCCTACCTCCACCACCCTTTCCGATATGGAAAAGCCTGGCCAGTAATCTCATCATATATACGCACATCAATAATCAATAATCTTCTCATCATGCTCATATGGTGAGTCGAGCCCGCAAGCTCAACTCGATACAGTCTCGATTGAGGACAAGCCCGATGGGACTGGACCATCCTATGACCCTAGCAAAGACTCTAGGACACACATATAACGACGATTCTCTTTTCCAAACACATAGAGTAACCAAATGCTCATTGAAGTATGCAAGTCCTAGCATGATACTACATGGCATGCTTCAATGATTATGCATCACCTAGTATCTCATATGACCACAAGTAGGAAGTTTTATCTAATCAGTCCAAGTAAGTCCATAAAGGAACTTACCTGAAAAGTCGAACATAAAAAAAGATATCGAAAGCGGAATCCAAACAATCAGCAAGCACCTATAATGATTACATAGAATACAATAAGCTACCATACTACCACTCATACACACAAAAACCATGTTTCAAATCATTTTCAAAATCAAGAGGGAGTTAAACCATTTCCAACTCTTTCTGATACGAGAAAACGTAAAAAGCAAAGTTACCCGATGATTTCAAGTCCCATTAATACTCGAGTCAAATCTCGTTTCCAAAACCAAGCATCAATTATTTAATCTTAATCAAGTCAAATAATCTCGACACTTGAAATGAAACCTTCAAAACATTTTCGAAATATTCAATTCGACAAACCAATATTTCAAATTCTGTCAAAATCTCTTTTAAAATATTAAAATAATTATTAATATAATATTTTGAAACCTCGTTTCCCAACATCGACGTAGAACCAAAATCTGACTTACAAGATCGAAACAAAAAACCAAAAAAATATTCCAAAGGGTAAGGGAGCAGCTCGGCCAAGCTACTGGGTGGTTTTCGCGGCGGCGAGAGAGCCATTCGCAGCCACTAAAACCCATACCAGGTCTCCTACGAGAAGGGAGCTCTCACTAGCCGTAAAGGGTGGATTTTTCCTCAGCGAAACCCGCAGTCGCGGTCGCAAGAGGCGTCTCCTTCCTTCCTGCCTCTGTGTGGGAGAGTGAGATGGATTGAGGAGAGTAAAAGTGAAGGTTTTGAGATTTAGGGTTTGGGTCTCACTTGAATGTGTGTGTGTGTGTGTGAGAGAGAGAGAGAGAGAGAGAGAGAGAGAGAGAGAGAGAGAGAGAGAGAGAGAGAGCGAGAGAGAGAGAGAGAGAGAGGTGGCTAGGGTTTTTGGAGAGCTCAGATTTTTAGGAGAGGTGAATCATCTTGAGGATTTGGGCTTCTTTAAATAGGGAGAGCAATTTGGCTCTCTAGGGTTTTATGGAGAAAAAGACGAAATAATTAAAAGAAAGTGTGGGGAGGGAGGAGAGAGAGAGAGATGAGGCGTAAGAGGGAGAGAGAGAGTGTTTCCACTCATCCGACCTCGAGTCCCGACATTCTATCCCGAAATCTGATTTCCAAAAATCCAACTCGAAGTTTAAATTCATTTCAAATAAATCTCGAGAATTCTTTGTTTGAAATCCTATTGATAATGGGCTTAGGACCCATCAAGTTAGGATTTTAGTTAGTGCTAGAATATTTTTAAAGGATTGTCTGAATATAGAAATTCGCTTGAGGACGGGTTTTCTGAAACATTTCAATTTTGGATATTCAATAATTATTTAAAATCCGATCTTTACATTCATCCACATCTAAAAACAAGTCTCGTACCCGAGACTAAAACCTTCAAAATCCAAAAGCAGCCTTTTTCTCAAACCACTCAAGCCTTTTAAATCCAGGTGAGTCGCTTTCGAAGCATCAGAGAACATCACAACAAGCATACTAGCACACATGCCATGAGAATCCATCTCCAGCCACATCACCTCAGCACGGAATCTACACAGAGCAATCAATCGTAAGCATAACAACCACAGAGGTAACCACCACCCAACTAAAGACTACTAACTCACCACTAGCTCACGGGGTCAAAGATAGGTCAACACTCGGCTTCAGATAAGAGGCTAAGAGCTCATCTACGACATTCTCATAACTTGCCCGAAGGCTATCCTCTATCTCCTAAGTCACCTCATCGGGACTCCTCCTAGCCCACTGAACCAGAAGAAGAGGAACCTCTTTGGCTTGGTCCTCAACTTCTTGACTCAACGGTCAAGCACCTTGACTGGGCTCTCTACGAAGGTGTGGTTAGGCTCTATCCGAAGGTCGGAATAATCAAGGATGTGGCTCTGGTCATGAACATATTGTCGAAGCTGGGACACATGAAACACATCGTGCACGCCGGCTAACAATGGTGGTATGGATAAATAGTGCGCGACGAAATCTGTATTTTCTGCTCGCATCCTCTGCCACAAATAGGATCCCCTTAAATCCTTATACATCTTATTCATCCCTGGATGGACAGAATAAGGGGTAGTGTGGGCCTTCTAGATAATCCTCTGCCTCAGATCTGACATTGACGACACCATAATCCTTCTCTGGAAGGTCAGCAACCCATCTGATCTCTTTGCGAGTTCACTAGCTCGTCCCTGAGCCATCCGCTCCCTCAATGCTGCTACCTCTGGACACTCTGCTTGCTCTCTGTGAATCTCCTCTCTTAGCTCTGACTGAATCTCCAGAAAGGATAACTGCTCGCGGTCCCTCTAAAGCCATACCTCGATGCCGCACGGCATCAGCTCTCCTTGCAATATCTGCTGCACTATTAGTCGGGCCACGGTCGCCTCCTAATGAGTCTTCTGGCTGAGAGCATCTGCCACTACATTGGCCTTTCTAGGATGATAGACAATGTCCAAATCCTAGTCCTTCAAGAGCTCTAACCAATGCCTCTGCCTCTTGTTGATATCCTTTTGGGTGAAAATGTACTTCAAGCTCTTGTGATATGATGTCTCCAAAGTAGCCATGTTTTTTATGCACAGTTTAGTTCCATAATCTATACACTTTGCATATTTCGGGTTGGGAGTATGTTAAATTTATGTAGTATACGCTTATTTGCCAAAAATGGAGATCTACATAAGTTTCTGTTTAATATTGCAGAATATGGAGCCATTTCGGGAGAGAACCAAGATGCAAAGACGAAGGTTGAAGTTTACTCGATATCGACAAAGCCTTGAAGACCAACCCGGAGTCGAGGAACACAAGCTGGTCGAGAAGCCGAAGACGAAGACAGGGCGGACACCACTCTTCGATATCGACGAAGTTCCTCGATATCGACAAGACCAGAGTCAATATGTCCAAGCAGATCGAGAAGGAGCTACCCGACATGCCGAGCCAGCCAAGTCGATGAAGCCACCTTCCTCGATATCGAGTAGTCAACTCGATATCGACAACACCTGAGAGTCAGCACCCGAGCATGTCGAGAACCAGTTACTCGAGCAAAGTCAGGCCAGCAAGTCGATGGACCCAGCTCCTCGATATCGACAACATTAGTCGATATCGAGTACACCCACATCACAGATCCGAGCCAGTCCGAGGAAGAGCTAGTCGACCATGCCGCTGAAGCTGAAGTCGATGACCACTTTACTCGATATCGACAAGAACTAGTCGATATCGAGGAGATCTATCCAGAAGCCGCATACACGGTTTGAGCAGTCCTACTTGGTTTTGGATTCCTTGGGGCCGAAGTTGTCCGAGTTCTATCCAAAGTCTATGAAGATCCATCCCATGAAGAGAAGATTTATCCACTTGAAGATATTTTAGGCTTTAGATATATTTCCCTTTTAAAGATTAATGTTTCTTTTTTATCCTTAGATATAGATAGAGATTTCTATCCTTGAATAGCAAGGATTAGAAGCCTATAAATAAAGCCTTGGGGGGCTGAGTTTTATTCATTCCAACACACATCAATTAGTTACATAGAAGTAGTAGAGAGAGAGAGAGAGAGAGTGGCCAAGAGGAGTCGGTGAAGCGAGAGCAGAATTGGCTTCCTTTGGTTGTAAGCTTTGTTTGATTTAATGCAAGTAGTTATTTCCCTTCAATCAATGTATGAGGTTGCGATGAAGCGCGAGTAGTCCACCCACTTCTATGGTTGGGGCGAGCCCGACGATAGCCCTGCGTGTTTGAGGTAAAGATCCGACTTTTAATCATATTTTGAGCATCTACAACTTGTTATGTGTTTATTACCCATCTAATGGAGGTCCATTCTAACAACTTGGATTGTAAACATAAAATCAGTAGAGACAATTAGAGTTTCTTGAAAGAGTTGTCTAATTGTTGGCAAAGGTGAAAGCTTGAACCTTTGATGCGATTTACATGATTATCTGTTTTATTCTTGCCTTATGCATGCTTAGTTATCGTTGTTGCAAACCCCAATCTTGGAAGTTGTATTTTATAAAGTTTATTTTCGAATCCCAAAAGCCTTTGTCTTTATTTTATTTCGTTTTTACTTTCTGCCCTCCTCGATATCGACTACCCCTTGTCGATATCGAGTTACTGATCCTCGGTCCCAGATCGTCGTAGCTTCTCCTGCGCAGGTACTCGACAAGAGCTTCATCGACATCGACAACTCTACTCGATATCGAGTAAAGGCTAGTCGATATCGACTAAAACTGCCTGTGACTGCTGCTCTGCTCGACTTGTCCGATCTTTTATCGACTAACCCTAGTCGAGATCAATAACCTGTGGTCGACTTCTGTTCGTGAGATTCCACCGCTGCCTAGGATCCGCTGATACGCTTCCTCGTGGATCGATCCTGACTTCCCACTGCTACATTGAGAGCAAGTCTTGTAATTATTTGCAAGGGACGGAATCTGGTTTGCTCTATTTTATTCATATTTAATTTACATTCTCGATTTCCTCCTACAACAAATTGGCGTCATTGCCGGGGAGGCTATCATTCGCACCTTAGGTAGGTAAATCTCACGTCTACTTTGAGTTACTTTACAGGTGTATGCGCCGTTCTGGTCAACCACCTGAGTTTGATGGCTTAGACGATCCGAAACGCCTCTTACACATCCAAGCCAAGCTAAAAAGAGCCATGGCGGCCGCAGAAACACAGGAACAGCTGATACAGAGGCTTACAAGGGAACTGGCTGCTAAAGATGCTGCTATCGCTGCTGAGAAAGCAGCAAGGGAACAAGCAGAAGCTGAGCTTGCCAAATACCCAACCACTGCAGAGGATTATATGCACCCGACTCTCGTCGTGCTTGAATCGGCTATTCTAATCCCTGAAAATTCTTTTGAAATTCGCACACAATTCCTTATAGAGCTTAAAAATAATGCTTTTTATGGAAATTTTAATGAATGCCCTCTTGATCATATTACAAATTTTTCTGACATGTGCCATACTCTTGCTGAAGGTACCACTCTGGAATATGTCAAGATGAAGGCCTTCCGTTGGTCTCTCGCTGGACCTGCATTGAAGTGGCTCGAAGGACTGAAACCAAGATCCCTCACAACATGGGCCCAAGTAGAGTAAGAGTTTCTCAACAAATTCTCCCCTCCTGCCAAGACAGCACTTCTCCGCCAGAAGATCATAGCTTTCAAACAGAAGTGTGGGGAGCCGCTGGCAAAAGCATGGGAACGATACAAGGAACTACTGCGATCTCGCCGTACTCATGGACAACCACCCTACGTCATTCAAGATATCTTCTTCAACTCTCTTGACCAAGTCACTAAGGACAGGATCAATCAGTATACCCGATATGAGTATCTGACGATGCCACCAGTTGACGCATGGGGTGTGCTTGACAAGCTCACCAATTATGACAACAAGTATGGGTCTACCACAAACTATGAGGAAAACTCCTATGCCATGCCAGCACCATCTATGCCCCTCTATGAGCCTTCCAAAGAGATTGACCCAGATGTCAGGGAGTGGTTCTATAGAGACCAGAATCGCAAGCTCCTCAAGCAAGTCAAGTATCTGTCTGTCAACCAGCCTTGCATCGAATGCGGATCACAGCGGCACACCACTACTGAGTGCCCACACACAGAGCAAGTTAGGATGGAAGAGACACACGAAGAGGTAGCTTACGCAAGGGGTCCCAATCGCTATATGGGGGATCAAAGGTTCTATCAACCACAGTGGAACCAAGGTCCTCCTAGGAACCCCCTTCCATACAGAGCTCCAGGACATCCAGAAAGGGATCAAAAGAAGGATGACTTACATCTCGTCCTTGAAGAGATGCCCCGGAATCAAAGCACCATCAACAACCAGTTCCAAAAAAACAATACAAAATTTGGAGAGCTGGACATCTGGAAGAGAAGCATTGAGACTCAAATGGGTCAATTCGCGGCACAGATCCCACGACCATCGGGAAAACTCCCTGGGCAAACAGAACCAAATCCTAAAGGGAAGACCGGACACGTCGCAGCTATCAAACTCAGAAGTGGGCACCAATTATACGAGCCAAAGGTCGAAAACGACCAAGACAAAGCAGAGCAGCAACTCGACAACGACCAGAAGCAACTCGATATCGAGGAGCCCTTGGTCGATATCGATAAAAACCTCCTCGACACAGACCAGAAGCCAAGCTCGGACTCTACTGCACAGCCCAGCCACTCGAGATCGACAACCCAAGTCGATATCGAGGAACCTTTAGTCGATATCGAGGAAAAGCTGGCCGATGGCGATGACTCTGTAACACCTCCGACGTCTGATCTGGCTCCGAAGCAGAAAAAGACATTGCCTTTCCCTTCCAAAGCACTGAAAGATCCCACTACAGGTAGGTTTAACCGTTTTGTTAATATGCTGCAGGAACTAAATGTCTCTATTCCTTTTACAGAAGCCCTGCAAGAGATGCCTGGATATGTCAAATTTCTGAAGGAAATCCGGAGCAAGAAGCGATCCATCTCAGAGATCGCCGGCGAATGCAAAGTACTCCACTTCCCTGAAAAGAGACCTGACCCTGGTAAGTTTTCTGTTACTGTGGGATTTGGACAATATAAATATGAGTCCTTGTGTGATTTAGGAGCAAGTGTGAGCATCATGCCCTTATCAATCTGGCGGAAGGTAAAGATAGGATGCATAGAGCCTGTGGATGCCAAGCTATACATGGCCAATAATACAGTGGTCATCCCTACAGGTATAGTTGAGAATGTCCCCGTCCAAGTTGGTAAATTCTTTGTTCCAGCAGATTTCCTTATTATCGACTGTGCTGAAGATCCTACTAGCCCTATTATTCTTGGTAGACCATTCTTAGCTACTGCAGATGCCAAGATTAGTGTCAAACAGCGATCGCTCACCTTCACCATAGGCGACGAGGTCTTAGATTTCTCTTTTGCCCCTGCAAAAGAGGAAATTTCATGGCTTGAGGTGAAGAGCATCAGCAACCACGGGATCAAGCAAACAACGGAGGAAAGCACCAGAGGCCAACTCGATATCGACAAGACCTCCTCGATATCGACCAAACCTTTCCTCGATATCGACCACCCTTCGTCGACATCGACTTCCTCTATTCAGCACCAGACTTGAGAAGAGCCTAAGTATAGGGTCCCTATACTCGATATCGACCAGTTTTTCCCGATATCGACTAACCCCGAGCCCGAAGATTTCTGTTTTGGGCCCGAAAAGGTAAGTTCAGGTATGAATCATACTCCTCCTCGGTCAATTAAGAAATTTGTAAATAATTCAAGGGGAGGTAAGGCCCCGTGGCGAGAGAATCTGAGGAAACTAAGAGCTGGAAAGAGAAAGAAGGAAGAAAAGGGAGATTATGCAAGCAACCACCTATCAGCTAAGCTTGCATACTACAATCAGGACCTAGATGATCCAGGAGAAAGGCCAAGTACAAGCGGGCCCCACATTAAAGGCCCTTGAGCATAAAAGAAGAAGTCGGCCTAGCGACTCTAAAATCTAGAGCATGTATATAAAAACTTTCTAAATTTTGGGACTTTGAAACTTTTGATTTTGGTTTTGTTTTTTGTTTTTTTTTAGTTTAGAATACTTCATGTGGAAAGTCTTGTTTTTGTGCAATCTAAAACTTTTAGGTCGGCAAGCATAAAAGGATCGCGAAAGGTGGAATAAGAAGTCCTTGAAAAACAGTCGGAATCGGCAAGGCTAGTCGAGAACGACCAAGAGGAGCAGCCCAGAAGTTCATCGATATCGAGTAGGCCAACTCGATATCGACCAAGCCAGAAAGAACTCCTCGACTTCAGATCCACTGGACGCAGACAGTTACTCGATATCGAGTACATTACTCGATATCGACAAGAAATTTACTCGACATGCCCAGTTTTGCCCTCCTCGATGCGTTATTCGGTGAGTTCCTTCCTTTACTCTTGTTTTTATTTGATTTTATACAGTGGGGACACTGTATATTTTAAGCATGAGGTGGGGGAAGGGCTCATTATCATTATTATATATTTTAGTCTTGCTTTTGGTTTTACATGGTGAAATTTTATTTTTATGTTATGCATTCATATGCATTTAGTCTTTTTTTATACTTTAGTCTTTTTTTAGTTGCATAAAAAATAAGAATAAAAATAAAAAAAAATGAAAAAATGTCGAAAAAAGAAAAAAAAATGCATGTTTAATTTTTTTGCATTGTCTTAGTTTTTATACCCTAACTTAGATGTCCTATGATGATAAATCATGACTAACTTGATCATGTAAATCCTATGGCATATTTGGAAGGTTTAGCCTAAGTCCTCAAAATTGTTTTTATGTGGATTGTGAACTTGTGATGAAATTGAGCACATATGATCCTAAGCTAAAGGTTAAAATCCAACAAAAATTCTCCTAGTGAGAATTTTGGCCTTATAAGGAGAACATTAAAAATCCCTCAGCTTTCTTGAGTGTATTTACTCTTCCTATGCATCTCTAAATGTTGTGATAGTTATTCAAAGCCAATGCATTTATATGTTTATGTGAATGAGAATTAAATGATGGAGGCACCTTTTAAGCCAATTTTATCCTCTCTTTACCTACCCTGCATTATCCTTGCTTGAAGCCAGAACATTAGCCTGAGACTTTTATTATAAACTCCATAAAATTTTCATCCTTAGCCAAATTGAGCCTGACCCCATTTGGGAATTAAGACTTAGAGTTGGTTGAAATAATGGTTTGTGGTAGGAATGAGCTTGTGTTTCATTTCAAGTGAGGAGGATTTTTTTGAACTTATTGAGATATGGGTTGGTTTTACATTTTTATCTTGCTATGCACACTATGTAAAAGGATTTTTGGCTCACCCTATAAATGCACTAGTTTTAGTTTATTTTCGTTCTTTCAAAAAAAAAAAAGAAAAAAACGTTTGTGATTTTGAATAAAGTGCATGAGCCAAATTTACCTTATTTCTTTCATTTTCGCAAGATTCATACTTTGGAGAGGTTAATTAAGTTTGAAAGGTTACGTACTTCATTGAGATAAGTTGGAGAGTTTGGTTGATTCATATGATTGAGAGTTATGGTTTGGTTGAGTTGTGTTGGAGATTTAGGAGTCTTGATTCCCGAATTTTATTAAGCACCACATGGCCAAATAATTCCATACCCTTTTATTTCTTACCAAGCCCCATTACAACCCTGCCGAATGGAATCTTCTTTGAAGACTTCTATTGAGCGAAGTCCTCCTGATAATTCTTGTTACATTTACATAATTGGTTGTGAAGTGGAATTATATTTAAATTTCAATGTTTATGAGATTGTATATGGAATTGAGTTGAGAGTTGATCTTCATAGCCTAAACACATTGAGAGTTGAGTGTAAACACTTTACCCTGGTGAGGTTGGATTTATATTGCATATGCCCATGGATCGATCATATATGTGTGATGACATTAAATCCACTTGTCTTACATTGCTACTACTTGAGATATTGCTTTTGACAAAAGGCGAAGACTTGAAGAATGTGTTGTAGGTCTTGGTTATTGTTTGGTTATTGCTTGAGGACAAGCAAGTCTAAGTATGGGGTGATTTGATGTCTCTAAAGTAGCCATGTTTTTATGCACAGTTTAGTTCCATAATCTATACACTTTGCATATTTCGGGTTGGGAATATGTCAAATTTATGTAGTATACGCTTATTTGCCAGAAATGGAGATCTACATAAGTTTCTGTTTAATATTGCAGAATATGGAGCCATTTCGGGAGAAAACCAAGAAGGAAAGACGAAGGCTGAAGTTTACCCACTTCTAGGGTTGGGGCGAGCCCGACGATAGCCCTGCGTGTTTGAGGTAAAGATCCGACTTTTAATCATATTTTGAGCATCTACTACTTGTTATGTGTTTATTACCCATCTAATGGAGGTCCATGCTAACAACTTGGATTGAAAACATAAAATCAGTAGAGACAATTAGGGTTTCTTGAAAGAGTTTGAAGGTTCGATAAAGTAAAACAAAGTAATATAGAAATACTCTAGAAGGGGGGTTGAATAGAGTATGCCGTTTTTTCGCAGATAGTCTCAAGACTTTTGAAGCTCGTGCAAAACCCTTTGAGATTAGACTTAGTCTTTTCTGTGAAAACCTAAATCACAAAGTTAAATAATCGAACCAAGTGCGGAAATAAGGTAAATCAGTAAATAAAGGACTCTATGAGTTGTTTACGAGGTTCGACACGAACTTGGCCTACGTCCCCGCCTATGGTTCTTCCACAACCCTAGGATTCAACCGGCTTTTATTGATTCACAAGACTTAGGATCCTAGTAGCTCCCCGAGAAGCCTCTCTCCTATACAATTGCAATCTAGTCAACTCGCGTTCCCTTGGAGTCCTAGACCAATCTAGAAGAGCCCCACCTCTCTATGCTATCTAATACAATCCTCTTACACTTAGTGAATCAATCGCCTAGTGTTCACTTCCTGAGTTACAAACTCTCGAGTATAACACTATAACTGAATATATCCTATAAGCTCACTGTGTAACTCTCAAGTGCTTTGAAATGAAATAACAGACTCTTAGGACAAGAAGAGAGCACACGAAGACAGATTTCTCTTGAAGGCTTGGAGTGTATGAAAGGCTAGTGTTCAATGAATGTGTCTTCTGTCTTCATCTTCCTTCTCTTTATATTGAGACAAATCGGCGCCAAGGATCTTCTCCAACGGCTAGTCTAGATCATGGCTTGAGCTGGATCTTCTATCTTTGGAAACTTCGAAGGTCATAATCTTTCCGATTTGAATCTTCTCAAATTGCATCATAAGGAAGGAAATAATATTCGAAAATACTTCCTGAAAGGTTAGTTATATATAATAGTATAATGGAATCATATAATAACATAAAATAATATTTTGAACATAATATCATATAGAACAGTTTTTATGTTTCATCAACACTGTGAAATCTTCAAGACCTTTGACAGAAACAAACTGTCAAAGCCTTTGAAACATATTCCGGTTTTCATCAAAGGAGTGGAGTTATCAATCTCCCCCTTGATGAAAGACAAAACTTGTGCATCCCTGTTACTTAGTCAAGCATAAATAATATAGGTGAAATCGGACTAAGTACCTGCATGGGTTAGACAAATGTTGGATCAAATATTTAAAGCATGAAAGGCCATCCAACCGAAAACCAGAAATCAAAAACCAAGGTCTTCCAAGACCTTCACAGCAAAAAGTTTTCAAGTCTAAACCACAGATCATCTCCCCCTTTTTGTCTTTCAACAAAGGGAGGAGGTAAAACAGTCACCAAAAGTTTTGAAATTGTTTCCAAAAACCAGCAATGTATCAGATTTGGGATAGGGATGGGGTAGGATAGGTTTAAGCTTCGTCGTTCGGAGCATCATCAGTGAGCCTCATCCACAGACCTTGCAACATCTTGGTTATCCCGCTTATCTCCGTCATAACCTCTTTGTGCAGCTCCTTTAGATCCAGGCGAACTTCCTCCAAGCCCAACTCCAGGTTGTCTATGCGTTCATCGACAGCTGAGGCAGTGGGAAGAGCTTTTGAAGGAGAGGCAAGACTCAAGGTCCCTTGGGGAGACCGAGTGATGCCTATCTTTTCAAGGCTCTTGGAGTCGAACTTACCCATATGACGTTGATGTTCTTCATTTTTGAAATCAATTCCAGAAGCTTTGAAGATTTGGGTCAAAAGGGTGGCAAAGGGGAGGGGAGTTCCTTTCCTGGCTTTTCTTGTGTGAGCCATGGATCCTAAAATGGTGTTGGCCAGATCAAGATCAAGGCCATTGAGGATTCGGTAAAGGAGGACCATGGCATTGTCAGTAAGGAGCGAGCCAGAGTTAAGATGGGGTAAGAGGCATCGAACAATGATGTTGAATATAATTTTTGCCTCTAGGGTAAGGGATGAGTGGGTGAGCTGCTTTGAGGTGCTATTAGATGCTTCGGGTATGAGGTATTTGGATCGGGCAAGGATGATACAGTTTTCTTTAGAGGGGTGTACTTCAAAGGGTGGACATGGGCTAGGTAGGCCAAGGAAATCTGCAAATTCAGTGGAGTTGAAAGAGATTCTAACTCCCTTGACAACAGATTCCAAGGACCAACCATTGGCATCGTGTTTGGATTTTAGGTTTATGTAGAACAGGCGGGTAAGCTGGGGATAGTTGACGATTTCAAGATTGAGAAGGGTCCAGGCTGGGGATTTTTTGAGAAGAGCAATGCAGGGTAACTTCAAAGCTTCAAAGAACTCGATATCAAAAAAATCAGAACAACATATCCTACGAGTTCGAAACTCATCTACCCACTTTCCATTCGTCTCAGCATTTTCAAACCATGAAGAGGGTAAGGATGGGTTTACCTGGATGTAGGCGGGTGGATCGGCATTTTTCCTTCGAGCCTGTGTTGGAGCAGTTCTCTTGACAGGCGCCTCAAGACCTCTGAGGGTGCCCTTCCTAGTATGCTTGGGAGATGGAGGTTTGACAGCAGTTGGGGCCTTCCGCTTCTTTGGAGACGGGGGAGGAGGAGAAGGAGAAGGAGAGGTAATGGGTTCTGGCTCCTCTTCCTCCTCATCCTCAGACCCCGAGTCCTCACCGGACCCTGCGTCGTCCCCATCAGCTTCCTCGTCCTCTCCAGATCCGTCTTGCTCCTCATCCTCTTCCTCAGGCTCCTCTTCAAAGGGAACTGTTGTAGGAGGAAATCGAGTTTAAAATATTATATAATAAATCAAACCAGATTCTGCCCACGCAAATAATTACAAGACCTCCTCTTGATGTAGCAGCGGGAAGTCAGGATCGATCCACGAGGAAGCGTGTCAGCGGATCCTAGGCAGCGGAGAAATCTCACGGACAGAAGTCGACCACAAATATCCTCGATCTCGACTAGGGCTAGTCGACAGAAGATCGGACAAGTCGAGCACAGCACAGCAGCAGATTTCGGCGATGTTGGTCGAGATCGAGTAACCTTTACTCGAGATCGAGTAAGGTTGTCGACGTCGGTTTGGCTCTTGTCGATCACCTGCACACAGAAGCTACGACGATTCTGGATCGAGGATCAATAACTCGAGATCGAGTAGTGCAATTCGAGATCGAGTAAAACAGAGAATAAAAACGAAATAAAGTAAAGAAAAGTGCTTTGGGATTTTGAACTAAACTGTATGTAAAAGACTTCCAAGATTTGGGTTTGCAACAACGATAACCAAGCATGCATAAGGTAGAAATAAAACAGATAATCATGTGAATCGCATCAAAGGACTAAGCTTTCGCCTTTTCCAACAATTAGACAAATCTTTCAAGAAACCCTAATTGTCTCTACTGATTTTATGTTTACAATCCAAGTTGTTAGCATGGACCTCCATTAGATGGGTAATAAACACATAACAAGTAGTAGATGCTTAAAACATGATAAAAGTCAGATCTTTACCTCAAACATGCATGGCTATCGTCGGGCTCGCCACAACCCTAGAAGTGGGTGGACTACTCGCGCTTCATTGCAACCTCAGACATCATTTGAAAGGAAATAACAACTTGCATTAAACTAAATTCAAAGACTTTACAATCTCGGCAATCCAACTCTCGTTGAATGCCAAAACCCTAAAACCTTCAAACTCCTAAACCTTCTCTGTGAACTACTTCTCTAGCTGTGAATTGAATGATCCCTAAAATCAGCCCCATGGGCTTTATTTATAGCTTTCTATTCCTTGCTATTCAAGGATAGAATATCTCTATCTATATCTAAATCTATATCTAAAGCATTAAAGATAAATAAATGGAACAACATAATTAAATCTAAAAAAGGGAATTATATCTAAAAGTATTCAAGTGGATAAATCTTCTTCTTCATGATGGAACTTTGATAGAATCGGATAGACTCGGCAATCTTCGGCTCCAAGTAATCCCAATCCGAGTAGAAGCCCAAACCGCGTTACGCGTCTCCGGAAGATTTCCTCGACCTCGAGGAGTTTTCCTCGATCTCGAGTAAAAGGGTCGTCGACTTCCGCTTCAGCGGCATCCCGGGTAGCAGGTCCTCGACATGGCTCGGGCACTGACTCACAAATCTTTGTCGATATTGAGTAAGGTTCTGGAGTCGGGGAGTTTTGCCTTCAGTTCCTCAATCTGACCTGTCCTCGACCAGGCACTTCTCGGACACTTTTGGTCGATATCGAGTAAATGTACTCGATATCGAGTAAATCTCTCAGCTTTCTGCTCTGTTCTTAAAATGCACTTTCCTGAGTCCTCGTTTTTCGGATTGACGCAGATGACTATGCGTTGGAAAGCTCTTTTTGAGGGCTACAACTCTCATGAAGACATCAGAGCTTGATTCAGAATGATGAATACCGAAAAATGGCCTTTTCTCCAGCTGCACCATCCTTAGCTTCTCCATGAGTTTCCTTTAAGCTCCAAAGTGCGTCCGATTTCTGCGAAATATAACAAAAACTTGTGTAGACCTCCATATATTGCAAATAAACATATACTACACATATTATGTATTTATTTTAACCCAAATGCATGAAATGCATGTAGAAATCGATATAAAAGTAGATATAAAACATAGCATAAAACATGGACATCAGGAACCTCCTCGGCCTCGGCTTCCTTCCGAATTCTCTCAGCTTCCTCCTCGACAAGTTTCCTTGCAAGCTCGGCCGCCTCCTCGGCCTTCTTTTTCTTTAAAGCTTCGTCTTCGGCTTCCTTGGCTGCATCCCTTTCCAGAATGGCGTCGAGATCATCTTCCTCTTCTTCCTCGTCCACCTGCTCAGCGATGACTTTCTTTTTCCCTTTCTGCTTCGCACTGAGAGGTTTCTTAGCAGAGCGTTTTTTAGAGCCCTTGGTAACAGTAGTCGTGCTCTCAGCGATGGTGCTCTGGACAACAGCAGGGACAATGGCTTGAGGAGTGGGTTCAGGTGTAAGGGAGGTGGCAGTGGCCTGGCGTCCCTTGGGGGTGGCGCCTAGTCTTTTGGGTGTGGATGCTTTCTTTGATTTGGGAGCCATGGAGGAAATCGGCTAGGGTTTTTAGAACAGTTTGAGAGGTTGAAGAAAGAGAAGTTGGAAGAGTTTGGATAAGTTCTGAGTTTGTGATGGAATCGGGTACAGAATTGGGTTTAAGTAGAGAGAGATGATGGAGTGATGGGACGGGTTTAGAGTTCCAAGGGGAGTAATCATAACATTGCTTATTTTGAAAATTTCCAATTCAAAATTCAAATCCTTTTCTTAACCAAAAAATAAGAGGGAAAAATATCCGAAATAATTTTGTTCCAAAAATATCTCAACGGGTAAAAAAAATAACATAAATAAAAGATTTTGAAATCCGATAAAAATATACTTGATTAAATATATAAAAAGATATTAACCAAATATATGTGATCCGATATATGTAATCTACCATTTAGTTCACAAACCTTGGCATAATACTCAAAGGTATTGACACTAAGTAGAGTTTATCTTTCGTAAAGGGAAAGCTCCCCCTACGAAAGTGCATCCTTGTTAAGTATCCCAATTTCTCGTCTAATGAAGATGAACCTGTCCTCTGCCAAAGGCTTAGTAAAAATGTCAGCCCATTGATAATCAGTTGAAATAAACGAAATGGACACATCACCTTTTTCAACATGGTCTCTAATAAAATGATGCCTTACATCAATATGTTTGGTCCTTGAATGCTGAACAGGATTCTTTGTAATGGAGATGGCACTTGTATTGTCACATTTAATGGGAATGCCTTTGAGGTTGATGCCAAGATCTCGCATTTGTTGAGCTATCCAAAGGATTTGGGAGCAACAAGCTCTAGCTGCAATGTATTCGGCTTCTACAGTGGATAGAGTGACTGAGTTTTGTTTCTTTGAGTGCCAACTGATCAAGGATGCTCCTAAGAATTGGCAACATCCTGATGTGCTCTTCCTATCCACCTTATAGCCTGCAAAATCTGCATCAAAATATCTAATTAATGTGAAATCATTTTGCTTTGGGTACCATAGTCCAAGCTCCTTAGTGCCATTGAGATATCGAAAGATCCTCTTCACAGCCACGAGGTGAGATTCTTTAGGATCAGCTTGAAACCTAGCACACATGCAAAGGCTAAACATGATGTCAGGTTTACTAGCTGTGAGATATAGTAAAGATCCAATCATTCCTCGATACTCCTTTTGATTGACACTTTTCCCAGTCTTGTCTTGATCTAGAGATAATGTTGAGCTCATGGGAGTCTTGGCTGCTTTGGATTGATCCATCTTGAAATTCTTCAAGAGATCCTCAGTGTACTTGCTTTGGTTGACAAAGATCCCTTTCTTGGATTGGTGAACTTGTAATCCCAAAAAGAAGTTGAGTTCACCCATCAAGCTCATCTCGAATTCACTGCACATGATGTCAGAAAATTCCTTGCATAAAGATGTGTTAGTAGCACCAAATAATATATCATCTACATAAATTTGAATAACCAAAATGTCCTTTCCTTTGGTCTTGATAAAAAGAGTCTTGTCGATCAACCCCCTTTTAAAATCATTTTCTAAAAGATATTTTGACAAGCGCTCATACCAAGCTATTGGGGCTTGTTTCAAACCATAAAGCGCTTTGTCAAGTTTATAAACATGATTAGGAAATTCCAAACTTTCAAATCCTAGGGGTTGTGCCACATATACTTCTTCTTCTAAGAAACAATTAAGAAAAGCACACTTGACATCCATTTGATATAACTTTATGCTCATGAAAGATGCAAATGCTAATAAAATGCGAATAGTTTCGAGCCTGGCTACGGGAGCAAAGGTCTCCTCGTAGTCAATACCTTCCTCTTGATTGTAGCCTTGAGCAACAAGTCTTTCTTTGTTCCTCACGATCTTACCATTCTCATCTAGATTGTTTCGAAATACCCATCATGTGCCAATGACTAATTGATGCTTTGGCCTTGGCTTCAAGGTCTAGACTTTGTTCCTTTCAAATTCGTTAAGCTCACTTTGCATAGCAATGATCCAGTCTGGCTCTTGAAGGGCCTCATCTACCTTCTTTGGTTCAATAAGAGAAAAAAACGCGTGAAAAGTACAAAGATCTTTAAGTTTAGAACGAGTTTGAACACTAGAAGTAGGGTCATAAATGATATCCTTTAATGAGTGTGATGAGGAGTATTTGAATTTCCTTTTGCTAGTCTCAGCTCCTTGATTTGTCACACCCGTAGGATTGATTTGTGGTACATCTGACTCCGTGGTCCTGTTAGGTTCAGTTACAGCAGTTTCTGGCGTCTCAACACTGTTGGATTGGACACCAAGGGCTTTGGATGAATCTTCAGCACCTTGGGCCAATTATTCACTGTTGAGAATCTGTTCCTGCATGTTCCTCTTCTCTGTGTTCTTGGTAGCAACATCATCACCTTCCTCGTTCTCTGCATGGATGTTAAGATCTATATCTGCAATACTTTCACTCAAAGAACCGTCATTGCATTCATCAAATATAACATGTATACTTTCTTCAACTAACTGGGTCCTTTTATTGAAGATTCTATAAGCATTGCTACTTGTGGAGTAGCCAAGAAATATATCTTCATGACTACACGCATCAAATTTCCCAAGGTTATCTTTTCCATTGTTATGAACAAAACAAGTACATCCAAAGGGTTTAAAATAAGATATAAGTGGTTTGCGGCCTTTGAAAAGTTCATAAGGAGTTTTCTTTAAGATAGAACGAATAAGACAACGATTCAAAATATAGTTAGCTGTGTTAACAGCTTCAGCCCAATAGGTTTTCGGTAATGCATTTTCTAAAAGCATAGTCCTGGTCATATCCTCTAAGGTGCGGTTCTTTCGTTCCACAACCCCGTTTTGTTGAGGTGTCCTAGGAGCAAAAAAGTTATGGGAGATGCCATATTTATCACAAAACAAATCAAACTGAAGTTGATCAAACTCCCTACCATGATCACTTCGAATTGACACTATGGGCTCGTTTCTTAAAGTTTGCAACTCCTTACAAAGTTTTAAAAACTAAAATAAGGCCTCTGATTTTTCTTTTAAAAATGCAACCCAAGTATATCTAGAAAAATCATCAACAACGACTAGCATGTACTTTATACCATTGGGAGATTTGACTCGCATAGGACCACATAAATCCATATGTAAAAGTTCAAGGGGTCTAGAAGAACTTACAACCTTTTTGGGTTTGAAAGAGCTACGTGTTTGTTTACCTCGTGTGCATGCATTGCACATATCAATACCTTTGAAGTCCATCTCAAGTAGCCCTCTTACAAGCCCTTTGGACACAAGCTTCTGTAGTGTATGTGGGCTCACATGACCGAGTCTCCTGTGCTAGAGCTTTGGATCGTCCGTCAAAGCATTTAGACAGGTTAAGCTTCCTTGGGCCACTTAATCAGCATTTACAGCGTATATATTATTGTAACGATATGCAGTCAATATTACTTCACTTGTATCTTCTCTGCACAATAAACATCTTTTCTTGTTAAATCTGACATTGTTGCCACTATCACATAATTGAGAAACACTAAGCAAATTATACTTTAAACCATTAACAAGATAGACATTTTTAATACTATGGTTGGAATCACTTCCAACGCTACCAATACCAACGATGTCACATTTTCCTTTGTCACCAAGAGTGATTGTTCCCGTGGATTGCTCCTTTAGATCATGGAAGAGAGACCTCTTCCCACTCATATGCCTCGAGCATCCACTATCAATAATCCATTTGTGCTCCTTCACCTTGGTGATCTCCTGCAAAACAATCATCAACCTTTGTGGCTAGACCAATAAGCAAATTTGGATCCATTATTGGGATAAACCATATTTGGTAACATAGTGCCTTTTGGGACCCAAACTTGTGTTATCCGTTCTTTTCTCAAATGAACAGGAAATGTATTGCGAATGATATATGGATCCTTTCTTCTATAGGGGCAGGTCTCTTTTACATGTCCCTTTCTAGCACAGTGGTGACATATAAGAGAGGTTCTGCTTCCTTTTGCCTTCACAAAGGTGGTAATGTGCTGCTTCTTTAAAAACCTTGGATTGTAACCAATACCACTTTTGTTTAGAGAACTTTGTTGCTCACCTAACATCCTATCAAGAGTGCCTTTGGATTTGGTAAAACTTATGAGGGCTGTCTATTGGTCTTGAATCTTATTATTCAGGGAGATCTTTTCGTTCTCTAAGTCATGATGCTCATTTCTTAGAGAGGAGAGATCTTGCTTGAGTTCAGATTTCTCTTAGTCAAGCATCTTGACTTTAATGTCAAGACCTGAATAAGAAGCGTCAAGACTTTTGACCCTCATAGACAGATCCTCAATAGTTCTTTCCTGGTCCACAGTTCTCTTGATAAGAATGTTAGTCTGGGCAATAAGTTTCTCTTCATTAGCAATCATATTAGAAAGGAATTCCGATAATACCTCTTTTGGACTTTCCATAAGTTCTCTTACAGTTGCTTCAAGCTTCTCATCGTGGGATTAATCTTCTGAGGCCATAAGACAGATATTGGCCTTCTCGTCATCGGAGTCAGAGTCAGAATCGCTCCAAGTTGCCACCATGGCTTTGTTTTTCCATTTGTCATCCTTCTTGGACTGGCTCTTTGTCTTTTGAGGGCAATCCTTCACAAGATGATATGTTTTACCACATTCAAAACAAGACAAAGGTTTAGTCTTCTTATCATACTTGTTGTATTGAGACTTACCTCGGAATTTAGAAGACTCTGATCCATGTTGTTGAATTGTTTCTTCATTTTGAGGATTCGAGCAAGGCCTCTTGTGATAAGAGCAAAAGGATCATCCTCATCGTCATCCTCTTCTTCGGAATCAGATCCATCTTTAGGCTCATCCTTCTTAGACTTGAGTGTCAAATTCTTAGTGCTTGCCGGAAGTTCTCCATAGTCTTCATTAAGGATCATCTCATGCGTGATCAGTTTTCCAAGCAGGTCATCAAGGGGCAGAGTAGTGAGGTCTTGGGCTTCCTCTATAGTTGTTACTTTAGGACCCCACTTTTCTTTTGGGAGACACCTCAGTATCTTCCTTACTTTCTCAACGTTTGTAAAGCTCTTGCCGAGAGAGTCAAGGTTGTTGGTGATTTCTGTGAATCGTGTGAACATGGCCTTGATTGACTCATCAGACTTCATTTTGAAAACATCATACTTTCGAAGGAAGATGCTGATCTTGGTGTCTTTCACTTGGCTAGTTCCTTCATAGGTGACGACCAGCTTGTCCCAAATCTCTTTAGCTGACCTACAAGATGAAATACGATTAAACTCATCAGTGCTAAGACCACAATAAAGTAAGTTAATAGCCCTGTAGTACTAAGACCACAATAAAGTAAGTTAATAGCCCTGTAGTACTAAGACCACAATAAAGTAAGTTAATAGCCCTGTAGTTAATAGCCCTGTAGTTAATAGCCCTGTAGTTTTTGGAGACGAGTTTTTGGAGACCACAATAAAGTAAGTTAATAGCCCTGTAGTGCTAAGACCTACAAGATGAAATACGATTAAACTCCTTCTTTGCGACTTTGGTTCCATTTGGTTCATCTTTCTCTGGAATCTTCGGACCAATTTCTATAATGTTCCAAAGTTCCAGATCTTGATCTATAATGAACATCTTCATCAAAGATCTTTAGTGGACAAAGTTGTTTCCTACAAAGAGTGGTGGTCTGCTGGTAGACCTTTCCTGTACAAATCCTCCGCTTGCTTCACCAGACATGATCGAAATCTCACAAGATTGTTAGATCAAAAGCAGTGAGTAAAACTTTGATACCAATTGAAGGTTCGATAAAGTAAAACAAAGTAATATAGAAATACTCTAGAAGGGGGGTTGAATAGAGTATGCCGGTTTTTCGCAGATAGTCTCAAGACTTTTGAAGCTCGTGCAAAACCCTTTGAGATTAGACTTAGTCTTTTCTCTGAAAACCTGAATCACAAAGTTAAACAATCGAACCAAGTGCAGAAATAAGGTAAAGCAGTAAATAAAGGACTCTATGAGTTATTTACGAGGTTCGGCACGAACTTGGCCTACGTCCCCGCCTAGGGTTCTTCCACAACCCTAGGATTCAACCGGCTTTTATTGATTCACAAGACTTAGGATCCTAGTAACTCCCCGAGAAGCCTCTCTCCTATACAATTGCAATCTAGTCAACTCACGTTCCCTTGGAGTCCTAGACCAATCTAGAAGATCCCCACCTCTCTATGCTATCTAGTACAATCCTCTTACACTTAGTGAATCTATCGCCTAGTGTTCACTTCCTGAGTTACAAACTCTCGAGTATAACACTATAACTGAATATATCCTATAAGCTCACTGTGTAACTCTCAAATGCTTTGAAATGAAATAACAGACTCTTGGGACAAGCAGAGAGCACACGAAGACAAATTTCTCTTGAAGGCTTGGAGTGTATGAAAGGCTCGTGTTCAATGAATGTGTCTTCTGTCTTCATCTTCCTTCTCTTTATATTGAGACAAATCGGCGCCAAGGATCTTCTCCAATGGCTAGTCTAGATCATGGCTTGAGCTGGATCTTCTATCTTTGGAAACTTCGAAAGGCCATAATCTTTCCGATTTGAATCTTCTGAAATTGCATCATAAGGAAGGAAATAATATTCGAAAATACTTCCTGAAAGGTTAGTTATATATAATAGTATAATGGAAGAAACAAACTGTCAAAGCCTTTGAAACATATTCCGATTTTCATCAAGGGAGTGGAGTTATCAGAGTTGTCTAATTGTTGGCAAAGGCAAAAGCTTGATCCTTTGATGCGATTTACATGATTATCTATTTTATTCTTGCCTTATGCATGCTTGGTTATCTTTGTTGCAAACCCCAATCTTGGAAGTTGTATTTTATAAAGTTTATTTTCGAATCCCAAAAGCCTTTGTCTTTATTTTATTTCGTTTTTACTTTCTACCTTCCTCGATATCGACTACCCCTTGTCGATATCGAGTTACTGATCCTCGATCCCAGATCGCCGTAGCTTCTCCTGTGAAGGTACTCGACAAGAGCTTCATCGACATCGACAACTCTACTCGATATCGAGTAAAGGCTAGTCGATATCGACTAAAACTGCCTGTGACTACTGCTGCACTGCTCGACTTGTCCGATCTTCTGTCGACTAACCCTAGTCGAGATCGATAACCTGTGGTCGACTTCTGTTCGTGAGATTCCACCGCTGCCTAGGATCCGCTGACACGCTTCCTCGTGGATCGATCCTGACTTCCCACTGCTACATCGGGAGGAAGTCTTGTAATTATTTGGAAGGGACGGAATCTGGTTTGCTTTATTTTATTCATATTTAATTTACATTCTCGATTTCCTCCTATAACATGATATGTCATCACCTTGTATGAAGTTTCGTACAAATAATACCTCCAGATCTTTACAACGCGAATAACTGCTGACGCCAACTCTAGATCGTCGTTTGGTAACTCTCCTCTCCAGGCTTCAAATGGCTTGAAGCATAAGCAATAACACGATCCCTCTGGTGGAGAACACAACCCATGCCGGCTCGCGAAGCATCGGTGTAGATAACAAAGTCCTCCAACTTCACTCTGAACTGGTGATACCCTGACCTCAAATCAATCTTCGAAAACACAATGGCACCCTGGAGATGATCCATCAAGTCATCGATCCTCGGAAGCAGATAACGGTTCTTCACAGTCGCTCGATTCAGCTCGCAATAATTAATGCATAGTCTCAAGGACCGTTCTTCTTCTTGGCGAATAGCACTGGTGCTTGATGTGCGCTCCTATAACCATGATTTTCTCTTACATCCATATCGATTTTCGTATACATTGTATATTTATAGGTTTGATTTATGCGGAATTTGTGTAGTTTATGCTCATTTGCCAAATATGGAGATCTACACTAGTTATTGTTTAATTTCGCATAAATCAAGACGTTTTACGAGCAATTCGGAGAAGAGGATAAAGCTATCTGAAGCCATTGATATCGATTACAGATGGTTGATATCGAGTAGAGCAGAGTCCCAAAAGTCGAGTGCCCAAAGACCAGAAATCGACGAGAAGAAGAAAAAGGTCGACGTCGACTACTTAGGTCGATGTCGAGTAAAGATCCAGTCGATTTCCATCCCTGCAGCCAAGATTGAGTAAAGCTAAGCCGAGATACAAGATCGGGTCGACGTCGAGTAACCTGCTCGATGTTGAGTGGACCATCAGAGCCAATCCGAGTCGATTTCTAGTAGGAATTCGAGCTGGCCATTACTTCCACGCCAAGGCACGAGATGATCTATCAAGTTTGAAGACTTTATCCATCTTAGTAATTCCCACATATACCTTAGGGGAATTTTAATTATTTTATTTTACTTAATTGTTAAACATTTATCATTAGGTTATAGATAGATAGGTTTAGATAAAGATAGATAGTTTCTTCCTTGGATAGCAAGGAGTGGAGCCTATAAATAAAGCGCTAGGGGCTGATTTTTTCATCATTCCATTCCTCAAGCAATTGTGCACCATAGAGTTAGAGAGAGAGCTTTAGGCCGAGTATGGTCGGAGCAAGGCGAGCGGTTTTGGCATTATTCAGTTGTAAGCTTTCGTTTATTTTAATGCAATTAGTTATTTCTTTTATGATTTTGATGCTTGTTACTATGATGAGAAGTGAGTAGTCACCCTACTCCTAGGGTCGGGGTGAGCCCAACGGTAGCCATGTAGGGTTATGCATCAAAGGTATGATTTTTATATGCGATTTCATCTTCTATCCCTATTTGTGATTCTTCTGCGAAAATAGTAGGTGATCCTTATTTGTATTATTGAAGCGAAAGTGTTCTTAATATGAATTTGGATTAATCATTAAAAAGGGTAGTAACAATTAGGGTTTATGCCAATACCTCTATATTCTTAATTGTTAATGACTAAAGTGTTTTGATGAAAAGGCATAATCTTTTATACGTTGCCATAATTCTTACATGGTTATCGTTGTGATATTAAAACCCTGATCTTGGAAGTCTTTTATCTTATTGAATTCAATACTACAAATCTGTGTTATTTCTATTCATCATCTTCTCATCCATCATATATTATTCGGAAATCTTTTCCGACATCCTTTATTGCAAGTTACGGTTTTTCTGCACATACACACTCGACATCGACTACTCTAGTCGAGATCGAGTTAACCAGGTCGACATCGAGTACCTTTACTCGACGTCGAGTTCGTTTTTGTCTTTTGTTGTGCAGTTTTGTAGGTGAGAATGACTAGTTAGTCAACGTCGAGTCATCCAGTCGACGTCGAGCGATCTTCTGAAGTTGACATAAGGGCAGATTTTGGAACTATTTAGGCGAGCGTTGACACGCTTCCTCGGGGATACGATCCTAAAACCCTACCACTACAGCGGGAGGGATTCTTGTATTTTATTTGCTTGAACAGGGAGTTGGTTTAGTTCGTTCTTATTTATATTTACTTACTTGACTAGTTTCCCTTCTAACAAATTTTGGCGCCATTGCCGGGGAAGCTATAAATCGCGCCCTTTTTAGTTCCTTTTTACTCCCTTCTTTTTGTTTTTGTTTTACAGGTGCATGCGAAGAACTGGTCGCACACTGATCCTCTTCTCGAACCAAAACGCTTCTTCCATCTTCAACAAAGGCTAAGGAGAAGACTAATATCTACTACCAATGAGAACGAGGTACAACTCACACCTGCACAGGAGCTTGAGCAACTCCGCGGACAGATAGAGGAGCTCACCACCAAGCAGACAGAGTACGTCGGATGAGAGGCGGAATATGAACAGAATCAAAAAAAGGTGGGAGGCAAGGGTAGATCGCAAAGTCCCTGCCAGATGAGAGCTCATTGAACAGATTCAGCACGTCCCTAGAAACGCGAAGGAATATCTGCATCCTACTCTGGAAGTTCCAGAATCACCGATCGTTCTCCCTCGCGTTTCTTTTGAAATTCGTCCTTATTTTATTTATGAAATTAGAAGGAATCAATTTCTGGGGAAACCCAATGAATGTCCTTTAGAGCACATAACTATTTTTTCTGGATTTGTGTAAAACTATAGATGATGATGCCAATCTGGAATATCTAAAACTAAAGGCTTTTCGTTGGCCTCTTGTAGGGAAAACTTCACAGTGGTTCGAGGGTTTTGCTCCATAATCCATTCACACATGGAATGAACTCAAGGATTTATTTCATAACAAATTCTTTCCTCCACCCAAGACAGCGCAGCTCAGACAGCAGATCACGACTTTCAAGCAAAAGCTAGGGGAAACACTTGCATAGGTCTGGGGCCGCTATAAATGTTTGCTGAAATCTTGCCCTACTCATGGACAAGCATCCTATGTGATCCAGAAGATCATCTTTAACTCACTGGATGCACCTACAAAGGAGCGGATCAACACCTATATGACTTATACGTATCTCGAGCACGCACCACGAAGTGCTTGAGATACCTTTGAGACGTTAGCAAACTATGACAACACTTATGAGACTGCTGCGGACCCCGACAAAAGGCCTGCCCCATCTATATCACTCTACGAGTTATCAAAGGAGATTGATCCAGACGTCAGGAACCAAGTCCACCAAGACCAGGTACGCAGCTTCACCAAACCAGTTAAATTCCTTTCTAATAACCAACCTTGTTTGAAGTGTGGGTCTTAGAGGCACAACACTACTGCGTGCCCACATGCCGACCAAGTGCAGCTTGCAAAAACCCACGAAGAGGCGCGCTATGCAGGGGGAAACTACTCAGGACAATACTAGTAACAGAACTGGGATTACTATCGCCAACCCCAGCACCAAAGAGACCCCACGCCCTATAGAGCTCCTAATCATCCTGATAGAGAAAGTAAGAAAGATGACGTGAACATCATTCTTGACGAGATGCGGAGGAATCACACCGAAAGCAAGCAATCCATCAATTCCATCCACACTCAACTGCACGGCAAACCATCAGGTACGCTCCCTGGATCTTCTGAACCAAATCCTAAAGGTAAATCTGCAAGTCAAGTGGTGGCTATGAACTTAAGAAGTGGGCATCAGCTGCAAACGCCCGATTAAAACGCGGAGGAAGAAGCCACCGGAGATGACTCGACATCGACTCACCCAGTCGACGTCGACCAAGAGGCAGTCGACGTCGAGTCCCCCTTACTCGATGTCGAGCCAGAAGTTGAGCGTCCCCAAAAATTGACTCCTCCAGTTGATGTCGACTCAATCTAACTCGACATCGACCCAAAATCAGACAACCCTCCATCGACTGAGCAACCCAGAGAAGCAAGAAGTTACTCGACGTCGAGTTCTTCCACTCGATGTCGAGTGAAAAACGTCGAGTCACCCTCACCTCCTGCATCAAGCCGCCCACTGGATCTAGAACTTGACTCGACGTCGAGTGATTCTACTCGACGTCGAGTGGATCCCTAGAAACCGAAAGAAGACATTGCAAAGGTAAGCCGAGGTACAGACCTTTCTTCCCCTATTGCAATAAAAGATTTATCTATACATGAAAGAGGTTTGCCTTGGTATGTGCGCTTATGCAGGGTTTCCAATGATGACCAAAAGATTACGAACTAGGAGACAAGGTGTATGTCTCCACATCAAAGAATCATTGGTTTCCCAACAAGTTAAACAATAAGAAGATGGGACCCTTTACTTTGCACAAGATCCATTCCAAAGGACTACAACTAATGGACAAGAATGGAGTCTTATTCGGGGCCTAGGCCACGTGGGCTCTGCAGATGCCACCTTAAAGAATAAAAAAAGAAGTTGGTATAGGGACTATAAAATCTAGAGCTTGTAACAAGATAATTAGTTTTTAGGGTTTTGGATACTTTTGGTTTTGTTTTGAACGTTATTTTAAATTACTTTGTGGTTTTTGTTTTTCATTCTAACAAGATTGCAGGTACTAGACGCTGAAAAAGGGACTCGACATCGAGTATACTATTCGATGTCGACTGCACATGTCGAGTGAAGAGGAGCATGTGGTGGACTCGAGACCACCCTGAGGCTTCAACACACCCGACGTCAAGTGAGTCTAGTCGACGTCGATTGACCCACTCGACATCGGCTTACCCTGCAGCATTCTTCGGTACTTGTTTCGAGGATATGTACATCTGTCTAGTAAGTCTCTTTCTCTACCCTTCTTTTTATACAACGAGTACACTGTAATATCTAAGTATGGGGTGAGGGGGAAAGACTTACTTATATTTTATTTTATCCATGTTTGATATTTCTTCAATTGCTCCATACATGGTTACTTTGGATATATGATTATTAATCTATATGCTTACATGTTATTTACCAAAGTTTATTTTTATCACCCCCATTGAATTTTTTTGAATTAGCGTCATGGAAGCTTTAATTGAACTCGATGATGGAAAATTGGATTCTTTAAATATATAACATGAAATTGCCCAGTAAAGGGAAGTCACAACAAAGTGTATATTTTTATGAAAACCATGAAAGAAGGTAAATTTGAATGTTGCTTTTGACATATGCATGCTAAGAGGACGGATGACTAGCTTTATTTTTCATATATTGTTACCTTGTTCCTAGCCTTACCTATGCTAGTATGCATCACAAGTCATATTTATGCCTTATTTCATATTTTGCTCCACATGATCTAAATATTGCCCATTTTCTACCTTATTTCCTATCCGAGGATTATATTGGGAATGAAAGTTACTTTTGGATATTATTATATGGTGTTTGTGTTGTTTTTATTATCATTATTTGAGTTTGGCAGGATGAATGAAAGATTATGGAAAATTTAACGAGCGAAAAAAAATCTGGTCACCTCAGGAGATAAAGGTAGATCGACCCTGCTTGCGTTGACATGTTAGTTCTGCAGGAGGGGACATCAAGGTGAGGAGTCCGAAGCACTAAGTATCCGGGGCCATTTATGACACCCATGTTTGCGACTCGCGAGAAGGCAGTGTTGAGGTTAGAGAGATAAAAGCAATATAAGTGAAAAAAGAAAAGAGTGAATTATGAGAGGATGAGTGATGTGGAATATCATATGAAGAGTGAAAGTGCATCAAACCAATAAAGCAAGTTTGAAGAATTCTCCCCGGATTTAGCACCACATTGCCCAAAAATAGCCCACCACTTTGCTTTTTACCCTTCTTCATCATGCGCATAAAAGTCCTCTTCATTATCAAATGTTTTGTCAATTATAAATTGTTTTTGCATAACCCTCCTTTTGTGTGCAAGGTTGCTTTTATTCACGGGCATGGATTTGGTGACATTAGTACCTTTTCGAGGATGGTAACTGATTTCAGGGACATAGGAGAATTGATCTAAGATGTTGAGAGTTTAATTTCTTCCCATGAATGACCATTAAAAGTATTGCTTGAGGACAACCAAGCTTAAGTATGGGGTGTTGATGTGCGCACAAATAACCATGATTTTCGCTTACATCCATATCGATTTCTGTATGCATTGTATATTTCTGGGTTTGATTTATTCAGAATTTGTGTAGTTTATGCTTATTGATAGAGCATATTTAGTGTTGCATAATAGATTGCATTTAGCATAGTTTAGGTGTGAATATTGCATTTATTTAGTTGAATTTGCATTATCACTTGCTGAGTTAGAAGAGGCGGAATCTACATGATTTTATGGTTTATTTCAGGTAAAGTAGATTGGAGGTGAAATGGATTTGAAAAGAGCAAAAATAAGCTAAGGTACATAGAAGCTGCTGAAGGAAACAAAGAAGAAGCAGCTCGGAAGAATCGCAGGCCGCCCCGCAGCATCGCTGGCCGCCCCGCGGCTCGAAGGAAGAAACAGAGGAGTTCGCTGATCGCCAGCCGCCCCGCGGCCTGACCTGGCCGCCCCGCGGCCCGTGCAGAAGCTGAATATTAATTTCGGACTTTACTTAGGGTTTTTGTCTAAGTTATTTTCGGCCGACTTTCTCTAGACTATTTAAGGCTTTTCTAGTTATTCTTTCACTTACCTTATGCACTTTATTCCATTGTTGAGAGCGCCGTTGAGCATGAGCAACTAAACTCTCAAGGTTTCGCCTACAGTTTGGATCTTTGATTGTTGAATTGTGAGTTTCTTAATCTAGTTCTTATTCCTATTTCAATGTTTCGACTTCTTTGCGCTTAATTGCTTGAATGTGTTTTATTCTCTCTGGCCTGATCAACTAGTTAGAGTAGATTCATTCAATTGCTAGGGTTTTGCAGATTCCTCGTAGCGAACCTTAACCCATGTGGCAATCATATCCCTTTAGGACTCGTAGGACTAATTGGATGTGTAGGAAGTTGAATACATGTTGAATATCGACTCGTAGCTTGATATTATGTGTACCTTGGTTAATTCATAATCTTAATGCTATCTCTAGGTTGAATCTTAACCGTGTTAGGGTTATTTAGAGATAAGGGTTGCTAGGACTCGTAGGACTACTAATTTACCTAAGATCTGGACAAGGACATTGATAGGAAAAGACAAGAACTAGAGGCTGAAACAAGGATCGAATTCATCAATCGAAGTGATAAATTGTAGGTGAACCTATTTCTCTCCACTGCATTCTAAAATCAATTTACTCTGCTTGCTTGCTTCCGCTTTGCTAAAAGGCGGATCTTTTCACACTAAAAACTCCCCCTTTTCTCTCTTAGCAATTAGAATTAGACTTGAATTTAATAGATTTCCCTGTGGATCGATCTCTTGCTTGCACGCTATACTAGTTGTGAGTTTGAGTATTCTTTGGCAAGGACAACGACAAGTTTTCCTCTTGAGATTATTACTGATGGATACCTGCACTAGGCAACTATTAGAGCATGGGGGCCTAGGAGGGTTTTTAGAGAAGAATGCTCCTACTTATCTGAGTTTATGTAAGGAGTTTCTAGCCACTTTAAGTGTGGGACGTACATACATTGAGTTTTGATTGTTGGGGAGGGGTCATGAGATGTCAAAGGAGAGATTGGCAAAGATTCTGGTTGTTACTGCTGCGCCGACTGCTGGTTGGCTTGATGTCTGCAATGGAGAGGGCCCTGTGGCTTTTTGGTTGGCATCTACTAGGGTGCCTTTTGAGGCCAAGAAGGGCCAGTACAATTCTAGCATTCGCCATCCTGCACTACGACTGATTCACAAGGTTCTGGCGAACACCGTCTTTGCTAAGGTGGAGGTCAACAAGATCTCGCTGAAGGATATGTCATTTCTGTGGTGTTTGATGCCAGAGAGCCCAGTGGTTCCAGGTTGGGTGGATCTGTTTCTGATGAACTGTAAGGATATCTTGGACAAGCGCGACAAGGCGACCATCAGCTTTGGGGGTCTTATCACCCTCATAGCTCGTGCATGCATCGATATGAGCACTGTCCATGACATTCAGCATGGCTCATTTCTGTATGATGAGCCCCAGCTGAGGAAAACTGGCCACCTGGAGGGCAGAGCACCGATGTGGATCTGGAGGGCAGGCCATCAGGGGAGGATTCGATTGAGATTGCCCCGTCATCTCCCTTTTGGCCCTACAACAGCTGATTTTTATATGGGAGATGAGGTGGATGAGGATGATGATGATGAGGAGAAGTAGGCTCCTGAAGTTGAGCAGGAAGATGCTGAGGATGTTCCCAGAGTTCAGACGGATGTTGGAGGTAGTGGAGCTGGACCTTCTGACACAGCTGGTGCTGGTCCAGACTACACGCTACAGCAGCAGATGGCCGATTTATATCTCCAGCAGAACACTATGTGGGAGCATCAGCAGATGATGTCGCGTCGTCAGGACGCAATGTGGGAGAACCGGCAGCGGATGCACCAGCGCCAGGACGTGATGTGGGACCACCAGCAGCAGCTGTACGTGGATGTCAGCGACATTCATCAAGATGTACGTGGCTTGACTTCTCACCTGGAGGAGGTCTCTGAGAGCCAGGTGGCGATCCGACGGATGCATGAGCAGATATGGCAGAGGCAAGAGGACTTCTATCAATTCACCTATCCACAATTCCCACCATACCCGCCGCCGCCTCCGCCTTATCAGTGAGCATGTCAGTTGTTTCTTTTCTTTTCCCTTTTATTTTTATTTTGATGTTTTTTTTCTCTTTTCTGCATTGAGGACAATGTCAGAACTAAGTGTGGGGGAGAAGACTTGCAAACTCTCTGTATTTTGGTTCTAATTTGCACTGCATTTTAAGTTTTAAGGTTGCATGTTTATTTCTATTGATTGTATGCATATTTAGTTTCTACCATTATGCATATTCTAAAAAAAAAAACAGTTTTAGTTCTTGCATTATTAGGAATAGGTCTTATTTCCCCATGTGAATGTCGTTTGTCCTCTATATTTTCTATTAAGATTTATGCCCCATGATGTGCTTGGATTGTTGAAGCCTTCGATATATGTTTTCTACACTATTTGGTGAGCATGATTGATTAATGATTGAGCACGTAAAATCTTGAATTTTTGGGTGATCTTGAAGTTCTAGACATGACCCGGTGAGCTTATTTTGGCCTATTCAGGACTACACTTTATTGAGTCCTCTTGCTTGTTGTGTGTACTCTCTTCAATTACTTTTTCTTTGACTTGCATTTAGATATCTTTTTCAAGGTTGCATATTATGATCTCTGCACATGATTTAAACATGATTGAGGCACCTTTATTAGCCCTATTTGACTCTATTCCCACCTTACATATTATCCTCTGCTTGAAGCCAGTTTGAGCCTAATTGCCTATTCTTTTATAGCTCCACAAGATGATTCCATAGCCAATTATAGCCTGACCCCATCCGGGAATTTAGGAATAGTTGGTGAATATCTATATTGTGGATGATGGTTTTGAGTGGTGGATTGTGTATGTTTGAGGTGCATTTATGAGGTTTGATTCTTGCTAGCATATTTATTACTTGGGACCTAAGGAGGATAAAATTCACTTAGGGGTAAAAGTCAAGGAAAATCAGTTGATATAGCATGAATGAAAAGAAAAAAAAAAGGAATAAAAAGAAAAGAAAAAAAAAGATGAATAAAGGAATGAGTTGAGTTGGTTTGTAAAGTTTTATGCTTGAGATTGGTGTTGTTTGCCATTATAGAGATATGGTATGAGATGTTTATGAGTGGTTGTATGATTTGGTAGCTTCCTTGGTTCCCGGATTATGAGCACCACATTACCAAAATTGTTCCATACCTTATATGTTCTACCTTGGCCTCATTACAACCCAATTGAAAGACCTCATGATTTTTGTTGTGTGTAGAGTCACCAGCGGTGGAGATTTAGAACACTGGTGCCAGGCTCTTGTAGCTAAGTTTTTGAAGATTGAGTTTTGAGCGTAAACATTTAAACCCAAACACTTGAGCGAGAGTGAAACACATCTCCTTTGTGAGGTCTAGAATGGATATGGTTGCCTGATTTCATTGATTATTCCAATTATGTGCTATGATGTTATTAATCTTTTGTGTTTGCTAGTTTTCATGCACTTAAAGAATATTGTGGTGTGGATACATGAATTGCTATTCTGTGGGGCTGCAGAGTTGAGTTTTCTATTGCTTGAGGACAAGCAAAGGTTCAAGTGTGGGGGAATTTGATAGAGCATATTTAGTGTTGCATAATAGATTGCATTTAGCATAGTTTAGGTGTGAATATTTCATTTATTTAGTTGAATTTGCATTATCACTTGTTGAGTTAGAAGAGGCGGAATCTACATGATTTTATGGTTTATTTCAGGTAAAGTAGATTGGAGGTGAAATGGATTTGAAAAGAGCAAAAATAAGCTAAGGTACATAGAAGCTGCTGAAGGAAACAAAGAAGAAGCAGCTCGGAAGAATCGCAGGCCGCCCCGCAGCATCGCTGGCCGCCCCGCGGCTCGAAGGAAGAAACAGAGGAGTTCGCTGATCGCCAGCCGCCCCGCGGCCTGACCTGGCCGCCCCGCGGCCCGTGCAGAAGCTGAATATTAATTTCGGACTTTACTTAGGGTTTTTGTCTAAGTTATTTTCGGCCGACTTTCTCTAGACTATTTAAGGCTTTTCTAGTTATTCTTTCACTTACCTTATGCACTTTATTCCATTGTTGAGAGCGCCGTTGAACATGAGCAACTAAACTCTCAAGGTTTCGCCTACAGTTTGGATCTTTGATTGTTGAATTGTGAGTTTCTTAATCTAGTTCTTATTCCTATTTCAATGTTTCGACTTCTTTGCGCTTAATTGCTTGAATGTGTTTTATTCTCTCTGGCCTGATCAACTAGTTAGAGTAGATTCATTCAATTTCTAGGGTTTTGCAGATTCCTCGTAGCGAACCTTAACCCAAGTGGCAATCATATCCCTTTAGGACTCGTAGGACTAATTGGATGTATAGGAAGTTGAATACATGTTGAATATCGACTCGTAGCTTGATATTATGTCTACCTTGGTTAATTCATAATCTTAATGCTATCTCTAGGTTGAATCTTAACTGTGTTAGGGTTATTTAGAGATAAGGGTTGCTAGGACTCGTAGGACTAGTAATTTACCTAAGATCTGGACAAGGACATTGATAGGAAAAGACAAGAACTAGAGGCTGAAACAAGGATCGAATTCATCAATCGAAGTGATAAATTGTAGGTGAACCTATTTCTCTCCACTGCATTCTAAAATCAATTTACTCTGCTTGCTTGCTTTCGCTTTGCTAAAAGGCGGATCTTTTCACACTAAAAACTCCCCCTTTTCTCTCTTAGCAATTAGAATTAGACTTGAATTTAATAGATTTCCCTGTGGATCGATCTCTTGCTTGTACGCTATACTAGTTGTGAGTTTGAGTATTCTTTGGCAAGAACAACGACATGTTTTCCTCTTGTTACTTATTTTCCAAATATGGAGATCTAAACTAGTTCTTGTTTAATTTTGCAGAAATCAAGACGTTTTATGAGCAATTCGGAGAAGAGGAGAAAGTTGTTTGAAGCAGTTGATATCGAGTACAAATGGTCGATATCGAGTAGAGCAGAGTCCCATAAGTCGAGTTCCCAAAGACCAAAAATCGACCAGAAGAAGAAGGAGGTCAACATCGACTACTTTGGTCGATGTCGAGTAAAGATCCAGTCGATTTCCATCACTGAAGCCAAGATCGTGTAAAGCTGAGCCGAGACACAAGATTTGGTCGATGTCGAGTAACCTGCTCGATGTCGAGTGGACCATCAGAGCCAATCCGAGTCGGCTTCGAGTAGGAATCCGAGCTGTCCATTACTTCCACACCAAGGCACGATATGATCTATCAAGTTTGAAGACTTTATCCATCTTAGTAAGCATTTATCATTAGGTTATAGATAGATAGGTTTAGATAAAGATAGATAGTTCCTTCCTTGTATAATAAGGAGTGGAGCCTATAAATAAAGCCTTAGGGGTTTAGTTTTTCATCATTCCATTCCACAAGCAATTGTGCACCATAGAGTTAGAGAGAGAGCGTTAGGCCGAGTGAGGATGGAGCAAGGCGAGAGGTTTTGGCGTTATTCGGTTGTAAGCTTTCGTTTATTTTAATTCAATTAGTTATTTCTTTTATGATTTTGATGTTTGTTACTATAATGAGAAGCGAGTAGTCTCCCTACTTCTAGGGTCGGGGAGAGCCCAACGGTAGTCATGTAGGGTTATGCATCAAAGGTATGATTTTTATATGCGATTTCGTTTTCTATCCCTATTTGTGATTCTTATGCATATAGGATAGAAAACGATAAAGACATACAAATTCTAAAATTCATAAATCAAAAACACATATCTATGTTGGGATCACCCAAACCCTAGAAGAAGGAAAGTAGAAAAAAGAAATAATAAAAGAAAATAACTTTAACATTAAACTAAATCAAAAACTTACAACCATTCGCTCTTTTCTCCTCCTTCTCTCTCTTGCATCTCTCCTCTCTCCTCTACCTACCTTATTGCATCCGAAGATGTTGTGAGCCTAATTTTCCATGTTTTATACTTACTTTTATATCGTTTTCTACATGCATTTCATACATTTGGGCTAGAATAGTACAGAATCTATGTAGTTTATGTTTATTTGCCCAATTATGAAATCTATGTCAGTTTCTATTTAATTTTGCGGAAATCGAGGCAATTTACAACAGTTCTGAGAAAGGAGGAAAAGCTTGAATTTAACTACAGAAAGTCCGAGGTCAAGGAGTATCGGAACTAGGACAAATTGAGTCGAAACACACAGGTCGATATCAAGTTCAGATAGTCGATATCGAGTGAAGTCAAGCCGATTTCCACTAGAAGAAGCCATATCGAGTGAAGACGAAGTAAGCAGGTCAATATTGACTTAACTTAGTCGATATCGAGTTAGGCCAACATCGAGCAGAGATCCGGAATCGACCAGAAAACTGACTAAGGGAAAACGAAGGTCGATATCGACTTAGCCAAGTCGATATCGAGTTGAAGCTGGTCGATGTTCATCCTTGGAGACGAGATCAAGTCGAGAAGCTAAAGACAAGAAGTTACAGGTCGATATCAAGTGAGGCTAGTCGATATCGACTTGACCAACAGTGGCCGATTTCGAGCTAGTCCGAGTTCTAATCAAAGTTCTATCCAAAGTCCAATGGAGATATCCACAAGATCAAATTCTATCAAGATCTATCAAGATGGAAGAGACATTTATCTACTTTAGATATAATTCCCTTTTAGATTTATTTCTTTATTTCCATGTTTTTATCTTAAAGTATTAGATAGATAGATAGATATAGATATAGATAGGTGTTTCTTTCCGAATTATCTAGGGAATGAACACTATAAATAGAGCCTTAGGGGCTGAGTTTTATTCATTCAATTCCAATTCAATTTTAGAGACAATTAGTTACATAGAGAGAGAGAGATAGAGAGAGAGAGAGAGAGAGAGAGAGAGAGAGAGAGGGGAGAGAGAGAGAGCTTGTGGCGAGTGGAGCAAGAGAGGTGTTGAGAGCAGGATTTGGCTTCGATTGGTTGTAAGCTTTCTTTGATTTTATATAATGCAATTTAGTTCTCTTTTATTATTGATGTGTTTCTTGATGATGAAGAGCGAGTAGTCACCCAACTTCTATGATCGGGGTGAGCCCGACTGTAGCCATGTGAGGTGATGCGATAAAGGTTCAAGTTTTTGATGCAATTCATCTTCTATCCCTATGAGCATGATTCTTTTGCGAAAGTTGAAGGTGATCCTTGTTTGTGTTATTGAAGCGAAAGTGATCTGAATGCAACTTGGATTAATTATGTGAAAAAGGGTTAGTAAGAATTAGGGTTTATGTGAAAGCCTCTATCTTCCTATTTGTTAATAACGAAAGTTATTTGATGAAAAGAATGATCTTTTATGCCTTTATGTGTTATTTTACATGGTTATCATTGTGGTGTTGAAACCCCGATCTTGGAAGTCTTTATTTCATTGATTTATTTCATAAAATTCCGGATTTTTAAGTTTCTGTCAGTCGATTTTGAGTTACTTCCAGTCGATTATCTCACTCGATATCGAGTTACTGTAGGTCGATATCAACCAAAGTTTTCTGCTTTTCTCTGTGTTTGCTGTTTGTCTGGTTGATTTTCTGCTGAGATCTGAACTGAAAAGGCGGGCACTGACACGCTTCCTCGTGGATACGATCATGACTGTCTTCTACTACAATGGGAGGAAGTCTTGTATTTATTTGCTGAGACAGGGAGTTGGTTTGATATTCATATTTTACATTTATTTTCATACTTGACCATCCTCTTGCAACAACAGAAGATGATTTGGCTTGAATGAATGAAAAAACAGTCCCCTAGAGCTTTATTTATAGGGCTCATTCCTTTCTATATAAGGAGAGCAATCTTTCTATCTCTATTTTTATCTATATAAAAGATAAAAACTCCAAATATATAAATAGGAAATAAATGAAATTCCCTTTGGTAAATATGAAATTAACCATAATGGATAAAAAGTCTCCAAAGTGATAAAAGATCATTTCCTTCCAAGCTAAACAATCTTCGCCCTTGGATTAGGACTCGAAATCCGCGTCAGAGGCTTCTGTGGTCTCACTTGATATCAACTAACTCAGTCGATATCGAGTCAACTTGGTCGATTTTGGGTGGTCACTCACTCGTCGTCGGGTCCTCATGTAGATTTCGAGTATGCTTCACCCGATGTCGAGTCTTTGGGTCGATTTTGGACTAGTCTTCACTCGATATCGAGTCTGATGGTCGATTTCTGGTGAGGCTCCACTCGATATCGAGTGATATGATAGGACTGGATATCGAATTCTTCTTCAGTCAAAATGGCTTGTGTTCTTCAAGGGACTTGATTCTTGGTGAGGCTTCACTCGATATCGAGTATAGACTCGATATCGAGCCATCTTGGTCAATATCTGGTGATTCAGCCGAAATTGCGTGAGTTGAAAGCTTTTTTCCTTTTCTCCGAATTGCTCCGAAAATGTCTCAATTTCTGCGAAATTAAACAAGAACTTGTGTAGACCTTTATAATTTGCAAATAAACATAAACTACACAAATCCTATGCTTTCCCAGCCCAGAAATATGAAATATGAACATAAATCAAAATAGATGTAAGGGAAAAATATGGCAAATTGAGCACACATCAACACCCCATACTAAACCTTGCTTGTTCTCAAGCAATACTTTTAATGGTCATACAGGGGAAGAAAACAAACTCTCAACATCATAGATTCATTATCATATAAGCCTGCGATTAATTACCATCCTCTAAAAGGTACTAATGTCACCAAATCCATGCATGTGAATAAAAGCAACATCTTCATACAAAAGGAGGGTTATGAAAAAACAATTCATATGGAATATAGCATTAATAATCAAGATGACTTTTATGCGCATGGTGAACAAAAGGTAAAAGGTATAGTGGTGGGCTATTTTTGGGCAATGTGGTGCTACATCCCGGAGAACTCTTCAAACTTTATTTTCTTGATTTGATGCACTTTCTCCCATCATAATTTCCCCATCACTCATCCTCTCATAATTGACTCTTTGTTTTTTTTTCACTTATATGTTTTTACCCCTCTAACCTCAGCACTGCCTTCTCTCGAGTCGCAAACATGGGTGTCATGAATGGCCCCAAATACTTAGTGCTTCAGACTCCTTACCTTGATGTCCCATCATGCGGAACTAACATCTCGACGCAGGCAGGGTTGATCTACCTTTATCTCTTGAGGTGACCAGATTTTCTTTCTCTCATTAAATTTTCCAAAATATGATCATTCTCCTACCAAACTCCAAAATAATGATACAACACAACACCATATAATAATCTCCATAATATGAGATAAATTTCTCAACATATTCCCTGGATGGGTAATAAGGTAAAAAAAAGGCAATATTTAAAACATGTGGAGCCAAATATGAAATAAGGCATAAATATGGCTTGTGATGCATAATAGCATAGGTAAGGCTAGGAATAAGGTAATAATAAGTATGTATGGAAAATAAAGTCCTCCGTCCTATTATCATGCATATGTCAAAAGAAACTTCAAATTTTACCTTCTTTGATGGTTTTCAAGAAACAATGCACTTCATTGTGACTTCCTTTTACTATGCAATGTCATGCTATATCTCTAATGAATCCAATTTCGCATCGTTGATTTCAATTAAAGCTTCCATAACACTAATCAAAAATTTTGAATGAGGGTGATAAAAACAAACTTTGGGTGAAACATGTAGCATATAGATTAATGAACGTATCCAAAGTAACCATGTATAAAGCAATTTGAAGAATTAATTGTAAATAGCATAAAATTAAGCCTTTCACCCACCCCATATCCTCACTGTATAAAAATAAGTGTAAAGGAAGAAACTTACTAGACAGTTGCGCAGAAACTCGAAAATAGTTGTTGTAGATGGTTGCATGGTGAGTCGATATCGAGTGAACCAGTCGATATTGACTATCTCCACTCGATTTCTGGTGGATCCAAGCTTTAGGGTTTTCCCCGGTCGACCACAAGCTAGCTTCCTTGACGGGCTCAGTCGATATCGAGTCCCTTCGTAACTCCTTTGCACCACTGTCTGCTTGCAAAACCAGTAGACATCGACTAGACTTCTAGTTCTCCGAGTTTCCAAAAGTCATCAAGGAAAAAGAAAACCTTGCATGAAGTAAAGAAAATAAAAGAAAAACAAATTTATTAAAGCAAAAAATTAATAGCGGGTTGCCTCCCGTAAGCGCTAGGGTTTAAGTCGTTAGCTCGACCTACTTCCTTTTAACCATTAGCCAGGCTCATCTTTGTCCAGAGGTATAGGTGGATCTAGTGGTTCCTTCGATGGTGGGAAGCGTGGGATGTCATCTGGGGCATCGTGTGAAGAAGCTTAAACCTCCCCGAGTGAATGCTCCATGGCTTCACCCATTCATCTTCATGGGCCTCATCTAGTGTGCATAAAGGAAGATATAAAGAAAATTCACATACCTCATAATTGTATCTCTTCCGCTTTATATGTTGACTTGGTTGCGCATCTCCACCACCGCAAAACGGTTGTTGATAGGAGGAAATCGAGTATGCAAATTAAAATATAAATAAAGCACAGCAAACCAGATTCCGTCCCTTGCAAATAATTATAAGACCTCCTCCTGATGTAGCAGCGGGAAGTCAGGATCGATCCACGAGGAAGCGTGTCAGCGGATCCTAGGCAGCGGTGGAATCTCACGGACAGAAGTCGACAACAGTGGTACTCGACCTTGACTAAGGGTTAGTCGACAGGGGTCAGGCACAGTCGAACACAGCAGCAGCAACTCGGCACAGGCTACTCGATATCGACGAGGGGCTACTCGATATCGAGTACAGTCCTTGTCAACTTTGGGTTGGCTTGTCGATTTCCTGCACAAATAAGCTACGGCGACTCTAGGTCGAGGATCAGTAGTCGAGATCGACCATGCTTGGTCGAGATCGACGAGGGCAGAAAAGAAAACAAAAGAAAATAAAGAACAAATGCTTTTGGGATTTTCGAAATAAACTGTATGTAAAAGACTTCCATGATTGGGGTTTGCAACAATGATAACCAAGCATGTATAAGGTAGAATCGAACAGATAATCATGTGAATCACATCAAAGGACTAAGCTTTCGCCTTTTCCAACAATTAGACAACTCTTTCAAGAAACCCTAATTGTCTCTACCGATTTTATGCTTACAATCCAAGTTGTTAGCATGGATCTCCATTAGATGGGCAATAAACACATAAACAATTAGTAGGAGATGCTCAAAACATGATAAAAGTCGGATCTTTACCTCAATTATGTATGGCTATCGTCGGGCTCGCCCCAACCCTAGAAGTGGGTGGACTACTCGCGCTTCATTGCAAACTCAGACATCATCGATTGAAAGGAAACAACTTGCATTAAACTATATTCCAAGACTTTACAATCCCTGCGATCCAACTCTCGTTGAACGCCAAAACCCTAAAACCTCTGAATGCCTAAACTTCTCTGTGAAACTACTTGTCTCTGACTTGTGAATTGAATTAATGAAAAACCAGCCCCTAGGGCTTTATTTATAGCCTTCTATTCCTTGTTAATCAAGGATAGAAATATCTATCTATATCTAAAATTATATCTAAAAGGCTTAATGATAAATAAAAGCAATAAAGGAATTAAATCTAAAAGGAAAAGATAAATCTAAACTAGGTAAGATGTCTTCCATGTTTTCTCCATAGATAGAACTTGATAGATGTTGATAGATCTCGGCCAAATTGGATAGAATTGGATCCAAGGACTCCCAATCCTAGTAGGACAGCGAAACCGCGTAACGCGCTCCCGGACACGGCTCGTCGATCTCGACTAGGGCTCCTCGAGATCGAGTAGGATTGTCGTCGACGGGTGTGGCTCGGCTTCTCGGGTGACTGGTGCTCGACAAGGCTCGGACATGGCTCGGAGGTCTAGTCGATCTCGAGTAGCCCTACTCTGTCTCGAGTAGATTTGCTCATCGACTAGGTCTTCCCGGGTAGATCTACTCGACATGCTCGGACCTTGGCTCCTGGCTCCTCGATCTCGACGAAGCCTCTTCGAGATCGAGTAGAGGTGGTCTGCGTCTTCGTCCTCGGCTTCTCGGCTTGGCACAGCTCGTCGACTCCGGACATGGCTCTGAAGTGTCGTCGATCTCGACTAGATGGTACTCGAGATCGAGTAAGGTTCCGGAGTCGGGTTGTCTCTGACTCAGTGTCCTCGATCAGCTCTGCTCGACTAGGTGTGCTCGACCAGCACTCGTCGAGATCGAGTAGATGCTAGTCGATCTCGAGTAGAGTTCTCTCAGCTTTCTGCTCTGTTCTTGAAACGCACTTTCCCGAGTCCTCGTTTGTCGGATTGACGCATATGACCATGCGTTGGAAAGCTCTTTCCAAGGGCTACAACTCTCATGAAGACATCAAAGCTTGATTCAGAATGAAGAATGGTGAAAAATGGCGTTTTCACCAGCTGCAACATCCTTAGCTTCTCCATGAGTTTGCTTTAGGCTTCAAAGTGCGTCCGATTTCTACGAAATATAACCAAAACTTGTGTAGACCTCCATATATTGCAAATAAGTGTAAACTACACAGATTCTGTATTGTTCTAACCCAAATGTATGCAATGTATGCAGAAATCGATATAAAAGTTAGTGTAAAACATGGCAAATTAGGCTCACAACAAACACCCCATACTTAAGCTTGCTTGTCCTCAAGCAATACTTTTAATTGTCATTCAGGGTAAGAATTCAAACTCTCAACATCTTAGATTCATTCTCATATAACCCTGCAGTCAATTATCATCCTCGAAAAGGTACTAGTGTCACAGATCCATGCATGTGCAAATATACAAAAGCAACATCTACTCACAAAAGGAGGGTTGTGCAAAAACAATTCATGTGACAAAGCATTAATAATCAAGAGGATTTTAATTTAAGCTCAATAAGGAGTAGATTGGTAAAAGGCTAAAGGTGGGCAATTTTTGGCAATGTGGTGCTAATGATCCGGGGAAATGGAGTATTTCCAAACTGAATTTCCACATTCCTTCTCCATAAGATTCATCACCTTTCATAATGCTTTTTCTCAATAATAATGCTTTTGCCTCTCTAACCTCAGCACTGCCTTCTCGCGAGTCGCAAACATGGGTGTCATGAATGGCCCCGGATACTTAGTGCGTCGGACTCCTCACCTGGTGTCCCATCTCGCCAAACTATTATCTCAGCGGGCAGGGTCGATCTTTGATCGGATTTTCTTTCACTCATTAAATTTTCCATATATTTCAAACATTTCTGCCAAACTTCAATAATGATAATAATCACAACACAAACACCATATAACATTTCCATAATGTAACATCATTCACAACATAATCCCCGGATAAGGTAAAGAATGGCAAATATTTAGTTCATGTGGAGCAATAAATGAAATAAGGCATATTATGACTTTTGTGATGCATAAGCATGGGTAAGGCTAGGATATAACATATGAGCATTATATGGAAATATAAAGTCCTCCATCATTTTATCATGCAACATGTCAAAAGCAACTTCAAATTTTACCTCCTTTTATGGTTTTCAATAAAATATGCACTTCATTGTGACTTCCCTTTACTAGGCAATTTCATGCTATATCTCTAATGAATCTAATTTTGCATCGTCGAGTTCAATATAAGCTTCCATGACATTATTTCAAATTTTCAATGGGGGTCATTTTTTCAAACTTTGGAAAACATGCATGTAAGCACATAAATTAATAATGCATTCCAAAATAGCCATGTAGCAATTCAAAGAAATAATGCACATATATGTCAAATATAGCAAATATGCACAAAGTAAGCCCTTCCCCTACCCCATACTTAAACATTACAGTGTCCTCACTGTATAAAATAAAAACAAGAGTAAAGGAAGGAACTCACAGGATAACACATCGAGGAAGACGAAACAGGCATGTCGAGTAAGTTGCTCGTCGATATCGAGTACAGGTCACTCGATCTCGAGTAGCTTCTGCTGCGTCCAGTGGTTTTCCGAAGTCAAGGAGCGTCTGGGCTTGTCGACATCGAGTTGGCTTACTCGACATCGAGTAGTGTCTGGGCTGCTCCTCCTTGTCGTCGTCGACTTGGCCTTCGTCGATTCTGACTGGTTTTCAAGGACTTCCTATTCCACTTTTCGCGATCCTTATATGCTTGCCGACCTAAAAGTGTTAGATTGCACAAAAACAAGGCTATGCACATGAAGTATTCTAAACCAAAAGACCAAAAAAAAAAACCAAAAACAAAAAACGAAAACCTAAAAGTTCAAAAAGTCCCAAAAGTTCATAAAGTTTATATACATGCTCTAGATTTTAGAGTCGCTAGGCCGACTTCTCCGTTTGCGCTCAAGGACCATTAGTGTGGGGCCCGCTCATGCTTGGCCCTTCTCCTGGATCATCTAGATCCTGATGGTAGTATGCAAGCTCAGCTGACAGGTGGTTGCTTGCCTCATCTCCTTCCTCTTTCTTCCTCTTCCTTTCAGCCCTCAGTTTTCGCAGATTCTCTTGCCACGGTGTCTTATCTCCTCTTAAATCATTAATAATTTTCTTTATGGACTGAGGGGGAGTAGAATTCATACCTGAATTTACCTTTTCGGACCCAAAACAGAAATCTTTGCGCTTGGGGCTAGTCGAGATCGAGTAAAGCTGGTCGACCTCGAGTACAGGGACCCCATAATTAGGCTCTTGGCAAGTTTCTGGCTCAGCAGTGGTTGTCGAGATCGACAAAGTCTTGTCGAGATCGAGTAGGGCCTTTGTCGAGATCGAGTAGCCCTTGTCGATCTCGAGTACAGTGTTGGCACCCTCCTCCGCTGTTTGCTTGGTCCCGTGGTCGCTGATGCTTTTCACCTCCAGCCAGGAAACTTCCTCTTTTGCAGGGCCAAAAGAGAAATCCAAAACCTCATCGCCTATGGTGAAGGTGAGCGATCTATTCTTGACACTTATTCTGGCATCTGTAGTAGCTAAGAATGGTCTACCCAAGAATAATAGGGCTAGTAGGATCTTCAGCACCGTCTATGATAAGGAAATCTGCTGGAACAAAGAATTTACCAACCTAGACGGGAACATTCTCAACTATACCTGTAGGGATGACCACTGTATTGTTTACCATGTATAGTTTGGCATCCACAGGTTCTATGCATCCTATTTTGACCTTCCGCCAGATTGATAAAGGCATGATGCTCACACTTGCTCCTAAATCGCACAGAGAATCATATTTATATTGTCCAAAACCCACAGTAACAGAAAACTTACCAGGGTCAGGTCTCTTTTCAGGGAAGTGGAGGACTTTGCATTCGCCTGCGATCTCCGAAATAGATCGCTTCTTGCTCAGGATTTCCTTTAGAAACTTCACATACCCAGGCATGTCTTGCAAGGCTTCTGTAAAAGGAATAGAAACATTCAGTTCTTGCAGCATATTAACAAATCTGGTAAACCTACCTACAGTGGGATCTTTCTGTGCTTTTGAAGGGAAAGGCAGTGGCTTTTTCAGTTTCGGAGCCAGATCAGCTGTCGGAGGTGTTGCAGAGTCGTCGACGTCGGCCAGATGCTTCTCTTCGATCTCGACTAGGGGCTCGTCGATCTCCACTTGGGTTGTTGACCTCGAGTTGCTGGTCTGCGCAGCGGAGTCCGAGCTCAGCTTCTGGTGTGTGTCGAGTAGCGGCTTGTCGAGGTCGAGTAGAGCCTCCTCGAGATCGAGTTGGGTCTGCTCTGTCTCGAGTTGCTGTTCCGCCTTGCCTTTCTGTTTCCCGACCTCTGGCTCATGTAATTGATGCCCACTCCTGAGTTTGATAGCTGCGACGTGTCCGGTTTTCCCCTTAGGATTTGGTTCTGTTTGCCCAGGGAGCTGTCCGGATGGTCGTGGGATCTGTGCAGTGATTTGACCCATCTGCGTCTCTATTCCCCTTTTCCAGATATCCAATTCTCCAAAATTTGTAGTGATGTTCTGGAACTAGTTGTTGATGGTGCCCTGATTTCGACGCATCTCCTCAAGGATCAGCTGCAGATCATCCTTCTTTTGATCCCTTTCTGGATGTCCTGGAGCTCTGTAGGGTGGGAGATTCCTAGGAGGACCTTGGTTCCACTGTGGTTGATAGAACATTTGATCTCCCATGTAGCGATTGGGACCCCCTGCGTAAGCTGCCTCCTCATGTGTCTCTGCCATTCTGACTTGCTCTGTGTGTGGGCACTCAGTAGTGGTGTGCCTCTACGATCCGCATTCGATGCAAGGCTGATTGACAGATAAATATTTGACTTGCTTGAGGAGCTTGCGATTCAGGTCTCTGTAGAACTGCTCCCTGACATCTGGGTCAATCTCCTTTGCTGGCTCGTAGAGTGGCATAGATGGTGCTGGCCTGGAGTAGGAGTTCTCCTCATAGTTTGTAGGAGCCCCATATTTGTTGTCGTAGTTAGTGAGCTTTTTTAGCACACCCCATGCGTCGTTTGGTGGCATCGTCAGATACTGATAGCGAGTATAGTGGTTGATTCTGTCCTTAGTGACTTGATCAAGAGAGTTGAAGAAGATCTCCTGAATGACATAGGGTGGCTGTCCATGAGTAGGGCAAGATCGCAACAGCTCTTTGTAGTGTTCCCATGCCTTTGCCAGCGGTTCCCCTTGTTTTTGTTTGAAGGCGGTGATTTTCTGGCGGAGAAGTGCTGTTTTGGCAGGTGGGAAGTATTTGTTCAGAAACTCTTGCTCTACTTGGGCCCATGTGGTGAGAGATCTCGGCTTCAGCCCTTCAAGCCACTTCAGTGCAGGTCCAGCGAGAGACCAGCGAAAAGCTTTCATCTTGACATATTCCAGAGTTGTACCTTCAGCAAGAGTACGGCACATGTCATGAAAATTGGTAATATGTTCAAGAGGACACTCATTAAATTTTCCATAAAAAGCATTATTTTTAAGTTCTATAAGAAACTGAGTGCGAATTTCAAAAGAGTTTTCAGGGATTAGAATCGCCGATTCAGGCACGACGAGAGTTGGATGCATATAATCCTCTGCTGTAGTTGGGTATTGGGCAAGCTCAGCTTCTGCTTGCTCCCTTGCTGCTTTCTCAGTGGCGATAGCAGCATCTTTAGTGGCGATAGCAGTATCCTTTGCGGCTAGCTCCCTTGTAAGCCTGGCAATTAGCTGTTCTTGTGTTTCAGCGGCCGCCATGGCTCTTTGTAGTTTAGCTCTGATGTGTAGAAGGCGCTCTGGTTCGTCTAAGCCATCAAACTCAGGTGGTTGACCAGAACGGCGCATACACCTGTAAAGTAACTCAAAGCAGACGTGAGATTTTAACTACCTAAGGCGCGAATGATAGCTTCCCCGGCAACGGCGCCAATTTGTTGATAGGAGGAAATCGAGTATGCAAATTAAAATATAAATAAAGCACAGCAAACCAGATTCCGTCCCTTGCAAATAATTACAAGACCTCCTCCTGATGTAGCAGCGGGAAGTCAGGATCGATCCACGAGGAAGCGTGTCAGCGGATCCTAGGCAGCGGTGGAATCTCACGGACAGAAGTCGACAACAGTGGTACTCGACCTCGACTAAGGGTTAGTCGACAGGGGTCAGGCACAGTCGAACACAGCAGCAGCAACTCGGCACAGGCTACTCGATATCGACGAGGGGCTACTCGATATCGAGTACAGTCCTTATCGACTTCGGGTTGGCTTGTCGAATTCCTGCACAAATAAGCTACGGCGACTCTGGGTCGAGGATCAGTAGTCGAGATCGACCAGGCTTGGTCGAGATCGACTAGGGCAGAAAAGAAAACGAAAGAAAATAAAGAACAAATGCTTTTGGGATTTTCGAAATAAACTGTATGTAAAAGACTTCCAAGATTGGGGTTTGCAACAACGATAACCAAGCATGTATAAGGTAGAATCGAACAGATAATCATGTGAATCACATCAAAGGACTAAGCTTTCGCCTTTTCCAACAATTAGACAACTCTTTCAAGAAACCTTAATTGTCTCTACCGATTTTATGCTTACAATCCAAGTTGTTAGCATGGATCTCCATTAGATGGGCAATAAACACATAAACAATTAGTAGGAGATGCTCAAAACATGATAAAAGTCGGATCTTTACCTCAATTATGCATGGCTATCGTCGGGCTCGCCCCAACCCTAGAAGTGGGTGGACTACTCGCGCTTCATTGCAAACTCAGACATCATCGATTGAAAGGAAACAACTTGCATTAAACTATATTCCAAGACTTTACAATCCCTGCGATCCAACTCTCGTTGAACGCCAAAACCCTAAAACCTCTGAATTCCTAAACTTCTTTGTGGAACTACTTGTCTCTGACTTGTGAATTGAATTAATGAAAAACCAGCCCCTAGGGCTTTATTTATAGCCTTCTATTCCTTGCTAATCAAGGATAGAAATATCTATCTATATCTAAAATTATATCTAAAAGGCTTAATGATAAATAAAAGCAATAAAAGAATTAAATCTAAAAGGAAAAGATAAATCTAAACTAGGTAAGATGTCTTCCATGTTTTCTCCATAGATAGAACTTGATAGATGTTGATAGATCTCGGCCAAATTAGATAGAATTGGATCCAAGGACTCCCAATCCTAGTAGGACAGCGAAACCGCGTAACGCGCTCCCGGACACGGCTCGTCGATCTCGACTAGGGATCCTCGAGATCGAGTAGGATTGTCGTCGACGGGTGTGGCTCGGCTTCTCGGGTGACTGGTGCTCGACAAGGCTCGGACATGGCTCGGAGGTCTAGTCGATCTCGAGTAGCCCTACTCTGTCTCGAGTAGATTTGCTCATCGACTAGGTCTTCCCGGGTAGATCTACTCGACATGCTCGGACCTTGGCTCCTGGCTCCTCGATCTCGACGAAGCCTCTTCGAGATCGAGTAGAGGTGGTCTGCGTCTTCGTCCTCGGCTTCTCGGCTTGGCACAGCTCGTCGACTCCGGACATGGCTCCGAAGTGTCGTCGATCTCGACTAGATGGTACTCGAGATCGAGTAAGGTTCCGGAGTCGGGTTGTCTCTGACTCAGTGTCCTCGGTCAGCTCTGCTCGACCAGGTGTGCTCGACCAGCACTCGTCGAGATCGAGTAGATGCTAGTCGATCTCGAGTAGAGTTCTCTCAGCTTTCTGCTCTGTTCTTGAAACGCACTTTCCTGAGTCCTCGTTTGTCGGATTGACGCATACGACCATGCGTTGGAAAGCTCTTTCCGATGGCTACAACTAATGAAGACATCGAAGCTTGATTCAGAATGAAGAATGGTAAAAAATGGCGTTTTCTCCAGCTGCAACATCCTTAGCTTCTCCATGAGTTTCCTTTAGGCTTCAAAGTGCGTCCGATTTCTGCGAAATATAACCAAAACTTGTGAAGACCTCCATATATTGCAAATAAGTGTAAACTACACAGATTCTGTATTGTTCTAACCCAAATGTATGCAATGTATGCAGAAATCGATATAAAAGTTAGTGTAAAACATGGCAAATTAGGCTCACAACAAACACCCCATACTTAAGCTTGCTTGTCCTCAAGCAATACTTTTAATTGTCATTCAGGGGAAGAATTCAAACTCTCAACATCTTAGATTCATTCTCATATAACCCTGCAGTCAATTACCATCCTCGAAAAGGTACTAGTGTCACATATCCATGCATGTGCAAATATACAAAAGCAACATCTACTCACAAAAGGAGGGTTGTGCAAAAACAATTCAAGCCTCTCGCCGGCCTTCACCGCCTCGTCTCTCGCCGCCCCACAGTGGCGAGATCCTTCGCCGCCGCTGCTTCCGCCTCGCCTCACCGTCAATCTCTGAAATTGGCCGCCGATCATCAACACCAGAGGGCAGAGGCGTGGTAATTGAGGTGTGGTAATCTCCGAAATTGGCCATTGTTGTGAGCTGAATCTGCCATGTTTTACAGTAACTTTTATATCGATTTCTGTATACATTGCATTCATTTGGGTTTAGATAGTACAGAATCTATGTAGTTTATGTTTATTTACCAAAATTATGGAATCTACACCAGTTTCTGTTTAATTCGCAGAAATCGAGGCATTTTACAGCAATTCTACAGAAGGTCGGAAAAGCTCGGAAAACCGCTACAGAAGTCCAAGGTCAAAGCAGCGGAACCAAGCTGAAAGTCAGGGTAACTCGATCTCGAGTTGACCCTAGTCGACATAGATGAGCATGTTCGAGCACCGCCTTGTCGACAGAGCCTGATCGAGAGCCAGACCAACCCGAGCTCCGGACCCTACTCGATCTCGAGGACCACTGGTCAAGATCGACGACACCTCAGCGCCACGCCCGGAGTTGATGAGAAGAAGAGCTGGTCGACAAGCCGAGGACGGAGCCGAGGACGACCAGGCGGCACTCGCTGCCAGCGACTCGACTCGCTGCAACGGACCGCTCGCTGCCGCGGAAAAACTCGCTGCCAGCGGGATGCACCAAGCCGACGGAGAAGCCAACTTGCTGCAGCGGAAAGCGGAAGCGGAAAGGAAGAACCCCACTCGATCTCGACTACGCCTTGTCGAGATCGACGAGACCCTGAAGTCCAGATCCGGAGCCCATCGAGTAGGGCCACCCGAGGAGACCTAGTCGACAGAGCCATCCCAACTCGAGATCGACAAGGCTTTGTCGAGGTCGACGAGCGCCTGAACCAAGTCCGAGCCACATCGAGCAAGATCTAGCCGAGGAGCCCAGTCGACGAACCACCCTTGTCGAGGTCGACTAGACGTGGTCGAAGTCGAGTAGAGCCGTGTCCAGAAACTTCTCGACGAAGACCTGTCCGATAGACATGGGATTCCTTGAGGCTGAAGGAAGTCGATTCTATCCCAATCCATCAAGTTCTATCCAAGGAGACAAGATCTATCAACATCATGAAGACTTACCCTATTTAGTTTTATCTTTTCCTAGTAGATTTATTTTCATAAAATATTTTATTTATCTTTGCAAGCTTTAGATATAGTTTTAGATAGAGATAGATATCTTCTTTCCTAGAGTAGCTAGGGAATGAAGGCTATAAATAAGGCCCTAGGGGCTGAGCATTAGGCATCCAATTCCGATTCTAATTCACAATCAATTCAAGTAAGTAGGATAGAGAGAGAGAGTTTGTAACAAGCAAGGTGGAGAGGCGAAAGCGGATTTGTCTTGTCGGTTGTAAGCTTTCTTTATTTAATTTAATGCAAGTTAGTTTCTTTTGTTATTTGATGTCTTTCTTGATAATGAAGAGCGAGTAGTCCACCCACTTCTGGGGCTGGGGTGAGCCCGACGGTAGTCATGTGAGATATCGCGTTAAAGGTCAGATCTTTTTGTGCAATTCATCTTCTATCCCTATAAGCATGATTCTTTTGCGAGAGTTGAAGGTGATCCTTATTTGTGTTATTGAAGCGAAAGTGATCTTAATGCAACTTGGATTAATTATGTGAAAAAGGGTTAGTAACGATTAGGGTTTATGCGAAAGCCTCTATATGCCTATTTGTTAATGACGAAAGTTATTTGATGGAAAGCATGATCTTTTGTGTCTTTATGTGTTACTTTGCATGGTTATCGTTGTGGTGTTGAAACCCTGGCCTTGGAAGTCTTTTAATATATTGATTTACTTCGTTAAATTTCAGAATTCTGCATTCGAACTTGCAATTTAAGTTTTCTGTTTCTTGTCGACATAGAGGAGATCTTGTCGATCTCGAGTAGGTTGTACTCGATCTCGAGTATGCTTCGTCTAGGTCGAGTTGAGTTCTGTTCTGTTGTCGATTTCTGAAGTTTCTGCCTTTACAGTTTCTGGTCGATCTCGAGTACCTTCTTGTCGAGATCGAGTACACTTTTCTACCTCGAGTTATTTTGCTTTCGTTTCTGTTTTCTGCTGTCGACTTACCTTAGTCGATCTCGAGTACCTTCTTGTCGAGATCGAGTAGCTTCTGTGTCCTCGTTTTATTTGTTGCTTTGCTTTGTCTTTTCTGTCTTAGTTTATTCTTTGCTTTTGTTTGTTTGCTTTTATTTCTGTTTCTTTCCTTTCTGTGTTTCTGTCTTTTCTGCTGCTGTGTCTGTGAGAATTTACAGCTACCTGAGAATTGCTGACGTGCTTCCTCGAGGATTCGATCCTGACTTTCTCTTACTACAATGGGAGGAAGTCTTGTATTTATTTGCTGAGACAGGGAAGTCAGTCTGAACTTTATTTCATATTTATTTCATACTTGACCATCCTCCTGCAACAACAAAATTGGCGCCGTTGCCAGGGAAGCTATCAATCGCGCCTTAGGTAGTCAGTTCTCACTGTTTCTTTGAGTGAATTTGCAGGTGTATGCGTCGTTCTGGTCAAACACCTGAGTTTGACGCCTTAGACGAACCGGAACGCCTTTTTCACATCAGAGCTAAACTACAAAGAGCCATGGCGGCCGCTGAAACACAGGAACAACTGATCGCCAGGCTTACCAGGGAATTAGCCGCTAAGGATGCTGCTATCGCCGCTGAGAAAGAAGCAAGGGAACAAGCACAGGCTGAGCTTGCCCAATATTCAACCACACACAGAGCAAGTCACAATGAAGTGCATTATTTATTGAAAACCATGAAAGGAGGTAAAATTTGAAGTTGCTTTTGACATGTTGCATGATAAAATGATGGAGGACTTTATATTTCCATATAATGCTCATATTTTGATAATCCTAGCCTTACCTATGCTTATGCATTACACAAAAGCCATAATATGCCTTATTTCAATTATTGCTCCACATGATCTAAATATTGCCCATTCTTTACCTTATTTCCTATCCGGGGAATATGTTGAGAATGATGTTACATTATGGAGATGTTATATGGTGTTTGTGATGTGTTGTTGTTATTATAATGGAGTTTGGCGGAATTGTTTGAAATATATGGAAAATTTAATGAGTGAAAGAAAATCCGATCAAAGATCGACCCTGCTCGCTGAGATAATAGTTTGGCGAGATGGGACACCAGGTGAGGAGTCCGACGCACTAAGTATCCGGGGCCATTCATGACACCCATGTTTGCGACTCGCGAGAAGGCAATGCTGAGGTTAGAGAGGTAAAAGCATTATTATTGAGAAAAAGCATTATGAAAGGTGATGGATCGTATGAGAAAGAATGCGGTATGAAACTCAGTTTGGAAATACTCCATTTCCCCGGATCATTAGCACCACATTGCCAAAAATTGCCCACCTTTAGCCTTTTACCAATCTACTCCTTATTTGAGCTTAAATTAAAGTCCTCTTGATTATCGATGCTTTGTCACATGAATTGTTTTTGCATAACCCTCCTTTTGTGAGTAGATGTTGCTTTTATATATTTGCACATGCATGAATCTGTGACACTAGTACCTTTTCGAGGATGGTAATTGACTGCAGGGACATATAAAGAATGAATCTAAGATGTTGAGAGTTTTGATTTCTTCCCCTGAATGACAACTAAAAGTATTGCTTGAGGACAAGCAAGCTTAAGTATGGGGTGTTTGTTGTGAGCTGAATCTGCCATGTTTTACAGTAACTTTTATATCGATTTCTGTATACATTGCATTCATTTGGGTTTAGATAGTACAGAATCTATGTAGTTTATGTTTATTTACCAAAATTATGGAATCTACACCAGTTTCTGTTTAATTCGCAGAAATCGAGGCATTTTACAGCAATTCTACAGAAGGTCGGAAAAGCTCGGAAAACCGCTACAGAAGTCCAAGGTCAAAGCAGCGGAACCAAGCTGAAAGTCAGGGTAACTCGATCTCGAGTTGACCCTAGTCGACATAGACGAGCATGTTCGAGCACCGCCTTGTCGACAGAGCCTGATCGAGAGCCAGACCAACCCGAGCTCCGGACCCTACTCGATCTCGAGGACCACTGGTCGAGATCGACGACACCTCAGCGCCACGCCCAGAGTTGACGAGAAGAAGAGCTGGTCGACAAGCCGAGGACGGAGCCGAGGACGACCAGGCGGCACTCGCTGCCAGCGACTCGACTCGCTGCAGCGGACCGCTCGCTGCCGCGGAAAAACTCGCTGCCAGCGGGATGCACCAAGCCGACGGAGAAGCCAACTCGCTGCAGCGGAAAGCGGAAGCGGAAAGGAAGAACCCCACTCGATCTCGACTACGCCTTGTCGAGATCGACGAGACCCTGAAGTCCAGATCCGAAGCCCATCGAGTAGGGCCACCCGAGGAGACCTAGTCGACAGAGCCATCCCAACTCGAGATCGACAAGGCTTTGTCGAGGTCGACGAGCGCCTGAACCAAGTCCGAGCCACATCGAGCAAGATCTAGCCGAGGAGCCCAGTCAACGAACCACCCTTGGCTGTCGATCCAACCGATGAAGAAGACTGCATTTTGGAAATTAGGTTTTATTGGCCTAAAACACCACGCGCCCAGTGAAAGGAGGTATGACTAATTACAGCGGGCCCCACTTCCGATTTATTAAAAAAAAGAGAAAAATGATTTTTAATCTGAGCCATACATCACAAAACGATCAAGGGCCCAAATCTGTGCACAAAGTACACCCTAAGGGGTGTGCACAAGTTACCCATTCTCTCTCTCTCTCTCTCTCTCTCTCTCTCTCTCTCTCTCTCTCTCTCTCTCTCTCTCTCTCTCTCTATATATATATATATATATATATATATATATATATATATATATATATATATATATATATATATATATATATATATAGGGAGTGGTTCCCTTGTGCACACCCCTTAGAGTATATCTAGTGCACGAATCCTAGCCGTAGATATGGATGGATCGGATGGCTTCTATCACGCCACGTGTAATTGTTTTTTTTAAAAAAAAAAAAAGAAGGCTGGCCTTTTCCAAGGAAGTAATGGGCGCGTGCATTACATTTTCAATAAAACCTAAAAGGCCAATCAATTTCAACCTCAAAACTACAAAACTTATGTTGGAAGCCTCCAAACTCACCTCCCCCGTCAACATCGGCACCAAACCCAACCACAACCGTCAGCCCCCATTCGCGGCGTATCCGGCTTCACCGGCGTCCAGTGTGGCGGCAACCGACGAGCCCAGTGCGGCGGCAACCGGCGAGCCCAGTACGGCGGCTCTCTCCTCCTTTCACCGATTTCGGGGGCTCAGCCTGTCGCCTCTCTCCTCCTTCTATGGTGAACCGTACCGGCGGCGAATAGAAGCAGAGAAGGGCGGAGGCGACCCTCGCACATCCACACCGGCCTGTTCGCTCTGCGTTCAGATTCAGGGGAGGAGCGCGCCGTCGAGGTCGGAGAAACCCCACCAGACACCCCCGGCCACTCCCCAGATCTGAGCCCACTAGTTGTGGAACCTGGATCTCCGGGCAATAAACCGAGTTCCAAACCACCGTCGTCGATCCAGATCTGTTTGAAGAACCCTTCTCCCTCCCGATTGATACAAACCACCGTCGTCGTCAATTTCACTTCCCCGAATAATTCTAAATACCTCATAAAAATAAGAATTCCACTGAATAATCTTTCAAATATCGTTCAATGTACGCATTAAATCGATCGATTCAACCGAATAATTTTAAAATTTTACTTATTCGTATTAGTCGTTGAAATACGAAGCATTATTCGTATAAATCGTAAGTATTGTTTGAGGATTTTGGGTTTCTTTTATCTGAAATTGATGGAAAAAAATAAAACATTATTCGGTAGTATGAGACAAATTATTCATTGGAATTGATAGTTTTTAATGTAAACCGAATGAAAAAAGATAATATAACATTATTCGGTGTAATGCAAAACACTATTCGGTGAAATTGTCAAAATTTTAAAATTGATTTAGATTGGTAATAACAAAAAATTGTCAAATCTTTATAACATTATTTAGAATTGCCAGATATTTGTATAAAAAAAATAGATTTACAATTATTTGAGTGGATATGTACCATTATTGATTTTTTGGATCCACTAACCATTTTTATAAAAAAAATCCACAAACCGGTACTTCACATTTACAATTATCTACTAACCAATTTTCCCTTTTTTTTCTAATCCATTAAACATTTTTTATAAAAGATAAACAAAAAGATTTGGATATGACGTTATGACCTATGTATTTAAATAATAAAAAAAATCTCCAAATTTGCAATTTTTACGATTAAGATTTGGAACAAAAAGATTTGGATATATTGTGACAATTGTGTTGATCTACCCACTAAAACTAACATTTAAATAAATACAGTAAATTAAAAAGGTCCATGGGTCAACAGTCAAAACACATTCATCTCACACACACATACACTGTCCATTGAAGCGGGGCTCCTTTTTTTTTTTAAATTGAAGCGGGGCCCACATACTCATACTTACTTCACACTCCGCACGCAAGAACACCCTCGCCCGTACAGTAGAGGTTGTAGAGCACGCGCCTCATTTTGTAGCGTAAGGCCGGTTACTCCACAAAGTGAGCGGGTCCCACTTGATTTTAATTAAAAAAGAAAATAAAACCCTCTTTTAATCTTATCCATCCATCATAATAAATCAATGGCCCACACTTGTGCACAAAGTACACCCTAAGGGGTGTGCACAATATACCTATTCTATATATATATATATATATATATATATATATATATATATATTATTTTTTAGTGGAACAAATTATTTATACTTATTTTTATATTATTTTTATTTTTATTTTTATTTATTGGAATCTATCTAATTTTTTTTTAATATTGTATTAATATTATAAAGTTTATCCGGAAAAAAGATCTAATAATTAAAAAAACGACGGGGATAAGTGATAACCCAGAAATCCATAATACAATTTAGGTGATTCATATCCGCCGCCTCTAGGTAAGTCCTTCCTCGCCTTAATTTTGGCTTCATCTTACGAGTGGACACGGCGACGGCGGATAATTTCCGATAACACATGATGATAGCAGAAGAGTTGTGGCCAGACATCCTCGAGAGGCTGCCATTAAAAGCCGTAATTCGCCTCTGATGCGTTTGCAAGTCATGGAACTCTCTCATTTCGTCGTCCTTCTTCGCCACCCATCACCTTCACTTCACCGCCACCGCTGCCCGCAGTGCTGAAACCAGAACCTACTTCCAAGTGAATCATTATTCGTTTCGCAATCAGCCCCCTGATGGGCCCATCTGTGGTCTCCATCATCGACAGGACAACACCTTCACACCTCTCGATCACCCCCGAGTAACCCAACACAACATCAAGTGTTTGGGGGTTGTTCATGGCGTGGTCTGTCTTTGCTACTTCTTGAAGGACTGGTTCCCTGTCACTACACCTTCAAGGTTTATTGCTCTTTGGAACCCCGTCATCCGTAGATACGTCTCCATCCCGTTAGTTCATCAATACAACTACTTTACAGGATTTGGCTTTGACGCTGCAAACAATGATTTCAAGGTCGTTGTAAGCTCGTCTTGGGATTCTTACGAGGTATTCTCGGTTCGCGATGGTCTGTGGAGGACGAAGCCACTTCCTGCTTGGTTCGAATCTGTTTCAATCAAGCAGCACTCCCATTATTTCGTCAACGGAGCCATTTACTAGCTCACAGGTCCAAGAAGGTGTAACACTCCCTATAGCTTGTGTTGGAGAAATATTCATTGTGGGGGTTTTCAATTGTGTCTTTTGAACTTCCTTTGTCCCACATTGATTACAAAAGGGGTTGGGGGGATTGTTTTTAAGGAGGAGTTTTGCAAGGGGTTATTGAGAGTTGGGATAGGGATCCCACACGCGCGCACCACCACCACCGCCGCCGGTCCGGTCCAGTAACCGCCTCATATGGTGTTGAGTTAGGGTTTGACTAATTCAGCGCCGCTTTCAAAACATTTTAAAAAACAGTTTTGATTTTCCGAGATCTCCGCTGGGTGGAGCGTCCACTTTCTAGTCTTTAAAACCGACGTTCACCCTTCCAGTTTTACACAGAAAACCGTCTCCTCCTTCCTTCTCTTCTTCTGTAAACCGTTCTGAGTCCTGGGTGGTTCCATTGCTTCAACAGCGAGTGCACGCCAGAGAAGCCGCTGTGTATCCTTGGGGGACGACGCCAGTAGCCGACCTGCACCGTGGTGTCGGGGCGATTTCGCTTCTAAGGCAGTGGTTCTGTTTATACCACGCCACAGCCTTAAACACATTCAAACAGAGGGTTTTCATCGATTTCTAAAAGCGGTTTTACTTTCAAATTGAGGCTACATTCGCAGATTCAATCCAACAATTTAGAAGCGAAATTCATCTGTTTCTGCGATGGCTTTTCAATTCTTCAAACCGCTCCTGGATCTGTCGAAATTGGAGTCGCTGGATGGGACGAACTACAAGCGGTGGTCGCAGAAGATGCTCATCTTCTTCGAGCAATTGGAGGTCGACTACGTCCTCCTGCAGGAGGCTCCTACGGCTACGGCATCTGCTTCTTCAACCTCTGTCATCGGCGCTGCAGACAAGGGCAAGGCTGTCGACATGGGTAAGCAGGCTACTGATGATGACCTCACACGGACTAAACAGTATGAGTCCGACAATAAGTCAGTGCGAGGCCATCTTCTCAGCCATGTCTCGAACCCTATTTTTGATCTGATCTCTGTGCATAAATCTGCTAAATATATTTGGGATCTGCTGGAGAAGAAATATGGGGCTGACGATGCAGGGAAAAAGAAGTATGATGTGGGTAAGTTTATGCAGTTCAAAATGGTCGATGATAAGCCTATCATGGACCAGGTGCACGAGTATGAGAACCTGGTGGCTGACATACTCTCCGAGGGTATGAAGATGTGTGAGATCCTGCAGGCCAATTTTTCCTGATCGAGAAGCTGCCTGATTCGTGGGGTGGCTATCGCAACCATCTGAAGCACAAAAAGAAGGATCTGACCTTGGAAGAGCTCGTTGGTCACATGAAGATCGAAGAGGCTAATCGCCTCAAAGACAAACCTAAGCCTAAATCTGCTGATACTGTGAAGGCTAATCTGGTTGAATCTTCTGTGAAATCTGATAGGTCCAAGCAAGGAAACAAGTCTGGAGGTTTCAAGCCTAACATGAAACCAAAGAAAGGCCAGAAGTTCAAGAAGTCTGGCAATCAGCCGGACAAGCAGCAGAAACAGGGAGGCACTGGGATCGGCTGCTATGTCTGTGGCAAGCCAGGCCACAAGGCTTGGCAGTGCCGCAATCGAGCTGACATCCAGAACCAAGGACAGCAGCAAAACAAGCCCGCAGCTCCAGCCCAGCAGCAAGCAAACGTTGTCCAGGACAACAACCAGCTGATAGCGATGATCACTGAAGTCAACCATGTGGGAGGCCAGGTTGATTGGCTCTTGGACAGCGGAGCCACTCGACACTTCTGCGCCAACAAGGACCTGTTCACTGAGTTTGAGGATGCTACAGACATCGACCAGGTCTACATGGGCAACTCGAGCATCTCTCGAGTGCTAGGCAAAGGGAAGGTTGCACTCAAACTCACCTCAGGGAAGTCTCTTACCCTAGTGAATGTGCTTTATGTTCCTTCTCTGCGCCGAAATCTGATTTCATGTGGTTTGCTTGAGATAGCTGGAATTAAGCAAGTGACTGATGCTGGCAAAATGGTTTTAACCAAAAATGGAGAATTTGTAGGAAAGGCTTATAGGGCTGAGTCTGTTGATTTATGGCATGCTAGACTAGGACATGTGAATGCAAAATCTGTATGTCGATTGCATGATATGGGTTTGATTCCTAGCCTTTCAAAACATGACCATAGCAAATGTGAAATATGTGTTGAGGCCAAATTTCATAAACAACCATTTAAAACGGTGTTAGAAAGGACAACTGAATTGCTGGAGTTAGTCTATTCTGATTTGGCTGATTTTAAGACCACTGAGAGTAGAGGTGGCAAACGCTATTATATCACATTTGTGGATGACCATTCTAGATATACTAAGGTATACTTGCTTAGGTCTAAAGATGAAGCAGAAAGCATGTTTTATGTGTATAAAGCTGAAGTAGAAAACCAATTAAATAGAAAGATTAAAAGGCTTAGATCTGATAGAGGCGGTGAATATGTCACTCATTCTTTGAGAGAATTTTGTGAGCAAAATGGCATTATTCATGAGTTTACAGCTCCCTATAGCCCACAACAAAATGGTATTGCTGAAAGAAAAAACAGAACTTTAAAGGAAATGATGAATGCTATGCTTTCTAGTTCTGGTTTGCCTGATAATATGTGGGGGGAAGCTGTATTGTCCGTAAATCATATTTTGAATAAGGTACCTCACAAGAAGCTTGACAAGACACCTTATGAGCTTTGGAAAGGGCATCCGCCTAATCTGAAATTCTTAAAGGTGTGGGGGTGTCTAGCTAAGGTGGGGTTGCCTTCGTTCAAAGTTGATACTATTGGGTCTAAGACTTTTGATGCAATTATGATTGGTTATGCTGATAACAGTGCTGCATATCGTTTTATGTGCTTGAGTGATCGTACCTTGTGTGAATATCGTGATGCTGTTTTCTTTGAGCATGTGTTTCCTTTAAAGAAATCTGCATTGCCTGCTAATGATTCTTCATCTCATGATGCATCTTCATCCATGCCTAATACTGTTGTGCCTAATGCTCAATCTGATCATGATGAACCTAGGAAAAGTAAAAGGCGTAGGAAGGAAACTAGTTTTGGTCCTGATTTTGTGACTGCATTTCTAGTTGAACTGAATGATTTAAATGAACTAGATGAGACATTCATTAGTCTTCATATGATAGAAGATGATCCTAAGACCTATGATGAGGCAATAAGTTCACTAGATGCTAGTTTCTGGAAAGATGCTATTAACAGTGAGATAGAATCCATTATGTCAAATCACACTTGGGAACTAGTTGATATGCCTAAAGGAAATAGAGCCATTAGTTGTAAGTGGATCTTTAAGAAGAAGCTTAAAGTAGATGGCTCAGTTGATAGATATAAGGCAAGACTAGTTATAAGAGGATTCACTCAGAGATATGGCATTGACTTCTTTGACACTTATTCTCCTGTTACAAAAATTGCTACCATTCGTGCATTGTTTGCTTTGGCTTCTAGCCATAAAATGCTTGTTCATCAGATGGATGTTAAAACTGCATTTTTGAATGGTGATCTAAATGAGGAAATTTATATGGAACAGCCTCCAGGGTGCGTGGTTCCAGGACAAGAAAACAAAGTGTGCAAGCTACAGAAGTCATTGTATGGACTCAAGCAAGCACCAAAGCAATGGTATGAGAAGTTTCACACAACTATCCTAAGCTTTGGATTTGAGGTAAACGGATCTGATGCCTGTGTCTATTCTAAGAGGTTTGGTGCTGATTGTGTGATTATATGTTTATATGTGGATGACATGTTGTTATTTGGATCACACATAAATGCTATAAACATAACCAAACAGTTTTTGTCATCTAAGTTTGAGATGAAAGACATGGGTGAAGCTGATGTCATTCTAGGTGTTAAAGTAACTAGAAAAGAAAATGGCTTCATTTTATCACAACCTCATTATGTAGAGAAAATGTTGAAAAGGTTTGGTAAATTTGATGTTGTGCCAGTTAGGACTCCTTATGATGCTAGCATGCAATTGAAGAAAAATTTTGGAATTGGTGTTTCCCAAAATGAGTATGCTAAAATAATTGGGAGTTTAATGTTTCTGATGAACTATACTCGGCCTGATATTGCATATGCTGTTAGTAGACTCAGTAGATATACCCATAACCCCAGTAGTGAGCATTGGATTGCACTTAACAGATTATTGAGATATCTTAAGGGCACCTTTGATTGGGGTTTACATTATGTGGGTTATCCCCATGCTTTAGAGGGATACTGTGATGCAAACTGGGTCACTGACAATGATGAGGTTAGCTCCACTAGTGGTTATGTGTTCACTTTATGTGGTGGTGCTATATCATGGAAGTCATCAAAACAAACTTGCATTGCTAGATCAACTATGGAATCTGAGTTCATAGCATTAGATTTAGCTGGTCAAGAGGCTGAGTGGTTGAGAAGCTTACTGGCTCACTTACCTTTGTGGGGCATAAGACCCCAACTATTTCTCTACATTGTGACTCACAATCTGCTATTTGTGTAGCTAACAGCAATACTTACAATGGTAAGAAGAGACACATACGGATTAGACATGAAGCTGTGAGACAGCTGATTGCTACCGGTGTCATTTGCTTGGAGTATGTGAAGTCCGAGAGGAATTTGGCAGATCCGTTGACGAAAGGGCTGAACAGAAGGATGGTCCTTGAATCGTCTAAGGGAATGGGGCTCAAACCCACGTGAGCTGAGATACACCATACCCATTCCCAGGACAGGTGTATGAGAAAGGATGAGTCTAGAACTCTTAATGAGTCCATAGCCCAGAGTTGGGTGGTCCTATTGAGAAGGACTTGATGGATTCACCGAAAACTGTAGAGGTTGAGCCTTGTGCTCTTAATGATACCATAGCCCTGTAAGGGTGGTCCTATTGAGAAGGACTTGATGGAATCACCTACGAGAGTGCGAAGGGTTGGTCGCCTTCTATGGAAGACTAGGGTTGTCTTTCTAGAGCACTCTTCAGCACCCAAGGTATGAGATGACTATTACAGTTGACAGTCAGATCGCGGAACCACCAGGGCAGTGGTGAAGGTATGTGCTGCTGAGGTCAACTCACGAGTCTGGAAGTTCAAGATTCGTTCACTTCTATGTCTTGTGAGATACTCAGCTTCACTATGTGTTGGTTCAAGATTCGTTCACCAGCATTTAAGTACTTTCTCCACGAAACCAGCTCAGAACGATGTTTTTGTCTTAAAAACCCCAGTTCCTCACATTTGTAGGGGACTGTTGGAGAAATGTTCATTGTGGGGGTTTTCAATTGTGTCTTTTGAACTTCCTTTGTCCCACATTGATTACAAAAGGGGTTGGGGGGATTGTTTTTAAGGAGGAGTTTTTCAAGGGGTTATTGAGAGTTGGGATAGGGATCCCACACGCGCGCACCACCACCACCGCCGCCGGTCCGGTCCGTGTTCGTGACACGTGCGCGGTGCGGTGTGGTGTTCGTGACACGTGTTCGTGACCGTCTCCTCCTTCCTTCTCTTCTTCTGTAAACCGTTCTGAGTCCTAGGTGGTTCCATTGCTTCAACGGCGAGTGCACGCCAGAGAAGCCGCTGTGTATCCTTGGGGGGCGACGCCAGTAGCCGACCTGCACCGTGGTGTCGGGGCGATTTCGCTTCTAAGGCAGTGGTTCTGTTTATACCACGCCACAGCCTTAAACACATTCAAACACAGGGTTTTCTTCGATTTCTAAAAGCGGTTTTACTTTCAAATTGAGGCTACATTCGCAGATTCAATCCAACAGCTTGTTGTTGTTTGACTGTGGGAATGAGGAATACAGAACCATGGAACTCCCAACACATTTTTCGCATCATCAACTTCAGCCCATAGTGTTTGTGCACGGCGGTTTACTTACAGTTGTAAAATTCGTATCTCATGTGATTTGTGAGCTGTGGACGGTGCAGGAGGAAGGAGACGTGAGTAAATGGAGTAAACTTCATCAGATGGATCATACAGCTGGGGATGCTATAGTCTCGGGACGTCTCAGAGTAAACGAGCAGAAGATGGATACAGAAGATGAGCATGCCTATGTTTTTGAAGAAAGCTTGCTTTTGATGGACATCGGAAAGCATTGTGATCAGGATGAGGTGGACGCGTCGCAGGAGGTGTGAAGAACTACAAATAGCACCTAGTTCGTTTGTTCTTTACCATTAGCTGGGAGGCCTTTCAAAGAACTCAGCCACACGAGATCAGTTGGATCCCTTGGGTTTTATGACAGGTATCACGGATTATATGAATTCCATCTGTTGAACTGTGCTTATTATTTACTTATTTAGAATTTATCGTTGTATGATTTATCTATGGATTGGTGGTAGAATATTATTTTTGTTTGGTCAAGCAAAATTTGTTTGATTGCTTTTGCACTTTGGGAGATCGGTATCGAGTTCTTATTGTTGAAGCAAATTTCTTCCAAAATTGGGACCTAATATAAAGCCACTTATAAATTGCTGAATTTATTGGTTAAAAGGCAATCTAAACAACCGAGCTACCCTGTATAAGAATGTGTTGCTAATTGTTGTGAGCTGAATCTGCCATGTTTTACAGCAACTTTTATATCGATTTCTGTATACATTTCATACATTTGGGCTAAGATAGTACAGAATCTGTGTAGTTAATGTTTATTTGCCAAATTATGGAATCTACACCAGTTTCTGTTTAATTCGCAGAATTCGAGGCATTTTACAGCAATTCTACAGAAGGTCAGAAAAGCTCGGAAAACAGCTACAGAAGTCCAAGGTCAAAGCAGCAACTGAACCAGTCGAATCGAGCCGAGAAACCAGACTACTCGACCTCGAGTAGCCCTTACTCGATCTCGACAAAGATGCCCTAGCACAGCCTTGTCGACAGGAGCAATATCGAGAACCAGACCACCCGACTTCCGGAGCCTACTCGATCTCGACAAGACCTGGTCGAGATCGACGAACCCCAGCGCCACATTCGGAGTCGAGGGGAGAACTGATCGAGGAGCCAAGGACAAGGACTATTCTACTCGATCTCGACAAGCTTCTAGTCGAGATCGACGAGGCCCACAGCGCCAGTCCGAGTCCATGCCGAGGAGAAGCTGCTCGACCAGAGAAGGCCATACCCTAGTCGATCTCGAGGAACCCTAGTCGAGATCGACGAGCTCCGAGTCCAGATCAGAGCCTGTCGAGTGAAGCCACCCGAGAAGACCCAGTCGACATAGCCAGGCTACTCGACCTCGACGAGCCCTTGTCGACATCGACGAGCACCGTGAGCCAGAGTCCGAGCCTGTCGAGCAGAGAAGCCAGCCAAGACCAGTCGACCAGGATTCCTACTCGAGATCGACAAGGCTCTTGTCGAGATCGACCACGCTTCCAGAAGCTGTTCGACGCGGCTTAACGAATCCTACTCGGTTTTGCATTGCTTGGACGCGAAGATTGTCGATTCTATCCAAAACTATCAAGATCCATCATGAAGAGAAGGAATTCTATCCATAGAAGACTTTTAGATATATTTCCCTAATTTAGATTTAATTATGTTATAGCTTTTATTTATCTTTTAAGTTTTAGATAAAGTTTTAGATATAGATAGATATCTTCTTTCCTAGAATAGCTAGGGAATGAAGCCTATAAATAAAGCCCATGGGGCTCAGTTTTATTCATTCAATTTCGGAGAGAAGTAGTAGGAGAGAGAGAGAGAGAGAGAGTGAGTGGCCAAGAGGAGTTTTGTGAAGCGAGAGCGGAATTGACTTCCTTTGGTTGTAAGCTCTATTTTATTTTATTAATGCAAGTTTATTTCCTTTTATTATTGATGTCTTTAATTATGATGAAGCGCAAGTAGTCAACCCACTTCTAGGGTTGGGGCGAGCCCGATGATAGCCATGCATATTTGAGGTAAAGATCCGACCTTTATCATGTTTTGAGCATTTTCCTACTTGTTTATGTGTTTATTGCCCATCTAATGGAGATCCATGTTAACCACTTGGATTATAAACATAAAATCGGTAGAGACAATTAGGGTTTCTTGAGAGAGTTGTCTAATTGTTGGAAAAGGCGAAAGCTTAGTCCTTTAATGCAAATTATATGAATATATGTTTGGTTCTACCTTATGCATGCTTGGTTATTGTCGTTGCAAACCCCAATCTTGGAAGTTCTTTCACATTAAGTTTAGTTCGAACCCCAAAGCAATTGTTTTTTTTTACTTTCTTTTATTTCGTTTCACTCCCTGCCCTCGTCGATCTCGACCAGCCCCTGGTCGACCTCGACTACTGATCTTCGACCTAGAGTCACCGTAGCTTAATTGTGCAGGAGATCGACAAAGACAAGCCGAAGTCGACAAGACCTTACTCGACCTCGAGTACCCTCTTGTCGAGATCGACCACCCTTTGCCGAGCTGCTGTGTTGTGTTCGACTGTCCGATCTTCTGTCGACTACCCTAGTCGAGATCGAGGACCCTGTTGTCGACTTCTGACCGTGAGATTACACCGCTGCCTAGGATCCGCTGACACGCTTCCTCGTGGATCGATCCTGACTTCCCACTGCTGCATCAGGAGGAGGTCTTGTAATTATTTGCGTGGGCAGAATCTGGTTTGATTTATGTTGTTATATTTCATACTCGATTTCCTCCTAACAACAAATTGGCGCCGTTGCCGGGGAAGCTATCATTCGCGCCTTAGGTAGTTAAATCTCACGTCTGCTTTGAGTTACTTTACAGGTGTATGCGTCGTTCTGGTCAAATACCTGAGTTTGACGCCTTAGACGAACCAGAGCGCCTTCTACACATCAGAGCTAAACTACAAAGAGCCATGGCGGCCGCTGAAACACAAGAACAACTGATTGCCAGGCTTACAAGGGAGCTAGCCGAAAAGGACACCGCTATTGCCACTGAGAGAGCAGGAAGGGAACAAGAAGCTGAACGTGCGAGGCAGCTGGCAAATGAGCTTGCCCAATATCCAACTACAGCAGAGGATTATATGCATCCAACTCTCGTCGTGCCTGAATCGGCGATTCTAATCCCTGAAAACTCTTTTGAAATTCGCACTCAGTTTCTTATAGAACTTAAAATCAATGCTTTTCATGGAAGATTTAATGAGTGCCCTCTTGAACATATTACCAATTTTCATGACATGTGTCGTACTCTTGCTGAAGGTACAACTCTGGAATATGTCAAGATGAAAGCTTTCCGCTGGTCGCTCGCTGGACCTGCACTGAAGTGGCTAGAAGGACTGAAACCAAGATCCCTTACAACATGGGCACAAGTAGAGCAAGAGTTTCTCAACAAATTCTTCCCTCCTGCCAAGACAGCATTCCTCCGCCAAAAGATCACAGCTTTCAAACAAAAGCCTGGGGAGGCACTAGCAAAGGCATGGGAAAGGTACAAGGAATTACTGCGATCTTGCCCTACTCATGGACAGCCACCCTACGTCATTCAGGAGATCTTCTTCAACTCTCTTGACCAAGTCACTAAGGACAGGATCAATCAGTACACTCGATATGAGTACCTGACGATGCCACCAATTGACGCATGGGATGTGCTAGACAAACTCACAGCATATGACAACAAGTATGGGACTTCTGCAAACTATGATGAGAACGCCTGTGCTAGGCCAGCACCATCTATGCCACTCTATGAGCCAGCAAAGGAGATTGACCCAGATGTCAGGGAGCAGTTCTACAGGGACCAGAATCGCAAGCTCCTCAAGCAAGTCAAATACCTATCTGTCAACCAGCCTTGCATCGAATGCGGATCACAGAGGCACACCACTACTGAGTGCCCACACACTGAGCAAGTCAGAATGGCAGAGACACATGAGGAAGCAGCCTATGCTGGGGGTCCAAATCGCTATATGGGAGATCAAAGGTTCTATCAACCTCAGTGGAACCAAGGTCCTCCTAGGAATCCCCCACCCTACAGAGCCCCAGGACATCCAGAAAGGGATCAAAAGAAGGATGATCTGCAGCTGATCCTTGAGGAGATGCGTCGGAATCATGCACAGAACCTGCAGGCTACAAACACCATAAACAATCAGCTCCAGCATGTCAATACAAAATTTGTAGAGCTTGATATTTGAAAGAAGGGAATTGAGACTCAGATGGGACAAATCGCTGCACAGATCCCACGACCATCCGGACAACTTCCTGGGCAAACAGAACCAAATCCTAAAGGGAAAACCGGACACGTCGCAGCCATCAAACTCAGGAGTGGGCATCAATTACACGAGCCAGAGGTCGGAAAACAGCAGAGCCAAGCAGAACAACAACTTGATCTCGAGAAGCCTGTACTCGATGTCGACAAGACCGTGGTCGACCTCGACGAGCCTCTACTCGACCAAGACCAGAAGCTGAGCTCGGACTCCGCTGCGCAGACCATCAACCCAAGGTCGACAACCCAACTCGAGGTCGACAAACCTCTGGTCGATGTCGACAAGCCCGTGGTCGATGTCGAGGAGCATCTGGCCGACGTCGACAACTCTGCAGCATCTCCGACAGTTGATCTGGCTTCGAAACAGAAAAAGCCACTTCCTTTCCCTTCTAAAACTCTTAAAGACCCCACTGCGGGCAGATTCAATAGATTTGTTAATATGTTGCAAGAGCTAAACTTTTCTATTCCTTTTACAGAAGCCCTGCAAGAGATGCCTGGATATGTCAAATTTCTGAAGGAAATCCTGAGCAAGAAGCGATCCATCTCAGAGATCGCAGGCGAATGCAAAGTACTCCACTTCCCTGAAAAGAGGCCTGACCCTGGTAAGTTTTCTGTTACTGTGGGTTTTGGACAATATAAATATGATTCTCTATGCGATTTAGGAGCAAGTGTGAGCATCATGCCTTTATCAATCTGGCGGAAGGTCAAGATAGGATGCATAGAACCTGTGGATGCTAAATTATATATGGCTAACAATACAGTGGTCATCCCTACAGGTATAGTTGAAAATGTCCCCGTCCAGGTTGGTAAATTCTTTGTTCCAGCTGATTTCCTTATCATTGACTGTGCTGAAGATCCTACTAGCCCTATTATTCTTGGTAGACCATTCTTAGCTACTACAGATGCCCGAATTAGTGTCAAGAATAGGTCGCTCACCTTCACCATAGGCGATGAGGTTTTGGATTTCTCTTTTGGCCCTGCAAAGAAGGAAGTTTCATGGCTGGAGGTGAAAAGAATCAGCATCGACAGGACCAAGCAAACAGCGGAGGAAGGAGCCAAAACTGTACTCGAGGTCGACAAGCCCTACTCGACCTCGACAAGCGCTCTACTCGACCTCGACAAACCTTTGTCGATCTCGACCGCCATCACCGAGCCAGAAACTCGCCAGGAGCCTAAGTATGGGGTCCCTGTACTGGATCTCGACCAGCAGTACTCGACATCGAGTAGACCCAAGCCCAAAGATTTCTGTTTTGGGTCCGAACAGGTAAGTTCAGGTATGAGTTCTACTCCCCCTCAGTCCATAAATAAAATTTTTAATGATTTAAGAGGAAATAAAACACCGTGGCGAGAGAACCTGCAGAAACTGAGGGCTACAAAAAAGAAGAAGAAGAAAGAAAAGGGAGATGATGCAAGCAACCACTTATCAGCTGAGCTTGCATACTACCATCAGGACCTAGACGATCCAGGAGAAGGGCCAAGCATGAGTGGGCCCCACAATAATGGTCCTCCTTGAGCACAAACGGAGAAGTCGGCCTAGCGACTCTAAAATCTAGAGCATGTATATAGACTTTATGAACTTTTGGAAATTTTTAGTTTTTGGTTTTTGTTTTTGGTTTTGGTTTTATGTCTTTTTAAGAACTTCATATGGATAGTCTTGTTTTTTGGTGAGGAATCTAACACTTGTAGGTCGGCAAGCATATAAAGATCGCAAAAAGTGGAATACGAAGTCCCTGAAAAACAGTCAGAATCGACGAAGGCCAAGTCGACGACGACAAGGAGGAGCAGCCCAGACACTACTCGATCTCCAGTAGGCCAACTCGACATCGACAAGCCCAGACGCTCCTCGACTTCAGAAACCACTGGACGCAGACGAAGCTACTCGAGATCGAGTACCTTGTACTCGAGATCGACCAGCAACTTACTCGACCTAGACTGATTAGCCTCCTCGATATGATCCTGTGAGTTCCTTCCTTTACTCTTGTTTTTATTTTATACAGTGGGGACACTGTAAATTTTAAGTATGGGGTGGAGGAAGGGCTTACTTTGTGCATATTTGATTTATTTGATCATATTTTGACATTGGTGCATTATTTCTTAGAATTGCTACATGGCTATTTTGGAATGCATTATTTGTGTGCTTATATGCATGATTTCCAAAAAGTTGGAAAAATGACCCCCATTGAAAATTTTGAAATAATGTCATGGAAGCTTTTATTGAACTTGACGATGCGAAATTGGATTCATTAGAGATATAGCATGAAATTGCCTAGTAAAGGGAAGTCACAATGAAGTGCATTATTTCTTGAAAACCATGAAAGGAGGTAAATTTTGAAGTTGCTTTTGACATGTTGCATGATAAAATGATGGAGGACTTTATATTTCCATATAATGCTCATATTGTTGAAATCCTAGCCTTACCTATGCTTATGCACATCACAAAGGCCATAATATGCCTTATTTCATATATTGCTCCACATGATCTAAATATTGCCCATTCTTTACCTTATTTCTTATCCGGGGATTATGTTGAGAATGATGTTACATTATGGAGATGTTATATGGTGTTTGTGATGTGTTGTTGTTATCATTATTGGAGTTGGGAAGGAAATTGTTTGAAATTATGGAAAATTTAATGAGTGAAAGAAAATCCGATCAAAGATCGACCCTGCTCGCTGAGATAATAGTTTGGCGAGATGGGACACCAGGTGAGGAGTCCGACGCACTAAGTATCCGGGGCCATTCATGACACCCATGTTTGCGACTCGCGAGAAGGCAGTGCTGAGGTTAGAGAGGTAAAAGCATTATTATTGAGAAAAGCAATATGAATGGTGATGAATCTCAAAGAGAAGGAATATGGAAATTCAGTTTGGAAATACTCCATTTCCCCGGATCATTAGCACCACATTGCCAAAAATTGCCCACCTTTAGCCTTTTACCAATCTACTCCCTATTAAGCTTAAATTAAAGTCCTCTTGATTATTGTTGCTTTGTCACATAAAAATTATTTGTGCATAAACCTCCTTTTGTGAGTAGATGTTGCTTTTGTATATTTGCACATGCATGGATCTATGACACTAGTACCTTTTCGAGGATGGTAATTGATTGCAGGGTTATATAAGAATGAATCTAAGATGTTGAGAGTTTAAATTCTTCCCCTGAATGACAATTAAAAGTATTGCTTGAGGACAAGCAAGCTTAAGTATAGGGTGTTTGTTGTGAGCTGAATCTGCCATGTTTTACAGCAACTTTTATATCGATTTCTGTATACATTTCATACATTTGGGCTAAGATAGTACAGAATCTGTGTAGTTAATGTTTATTTGCCAAATTATGGAATCTACACCAGTTTCTGTTTAATTCGCAGAATTCGAGGCATTTTACAGCAATTCTACAGAAGGTCAGAAAAGCTCGGAAAACAGCTACAGAAGTCCAAGGTCAAAGCAGCAACTGAACCAGTCGAATCGAGCCGAGAAACCAGACTACTCGACCTCGAGTAGCCCTTACTCGATCTCGACAAAGATGCCCTAGCACAGCCTTGTCGACAGGAGCAATATCGAGAACCAGACCACCCGACTTCCGGAGCCTACTCGATCTCGACAAGACCTGGTTGAGATCGACGAAGCCCAGCGCAACATCCGGAGTCGAGGGGAGAACTGATCGAGGAGCCAAGGACAAGGACTATTCTACTCGATCTCGACAAGCTTCTAGTCGAGATCGACGAGGCCCACAGCGCCAGTCCGAGTCCATGCCGAGGAGAAGCTACTCGACCAGAGAAGGCCATACCCTAGTCGATCTCGAGGAACCCTAGTCGAGATCGACGAGCTCCGAGTCCAGATCAGAGCCTGTCGAGTGGAGCCACCCGAGAAGACCCAGTCGACATAGCCAGGCTACTCGACCTCGACGAGCCCTTGTCGACATCGACGAGCACCGTGAGCCAGAGTCCGAGCCTGTCGAGCAGAGAAGCCAGCCAAGACCAGTCGACCAGGATTCCTACTCGAGATCGACAAGGCTCTTGTCGAGATCGACCACGCTTCCAGAAGCTGTTCGACGCGGCTTAACGAATCCTACTCGGTTTTGCATTGCTTGGACGCGAAGATTGTCGATTCTATCCAAAACTATCAAGATCCATCATGAAGAGAAGGAATTCTATCCATAGAAGACTTTTAGATATATTTCCCTAATTTAGATTTAATTATGTTATAGCTTTTATTTATCTTTTAAGTTTTAGATAAAGTTTTAGATATAGATAGATATCTTCTTTCCTAGAATAGCTAGGGAATGAAGCCTATAAATAAAGCCCATGGGGCTCAGTTTTATTCATTCAATTTCGGAGAGAAGTAGTAGGAGAGAGAGAGAGAGAGAGAGTGAGTGAGTGGCCAAGAGGAGTTTTGTGAAGCGAGAGCGGAATTGACTTCCTTTGGTTGTAAGCTCTATTTTATTTTATTAATGCAAGTTTATTTCCTTTTATTATTGATGTCTTTAATTATGATGAAGCGCGAGTAGTCAACCCACTTCTAGGGTTGGGGCGAGCCTGATGATAGCCATGCATATTTGAGGTAAAGATCCGACCTTTATCATGTTTTGAGCATTTTCCTACTTGTTTATGTGTTTATTGCCCATCTAATGGAGATCCATGTTAACCACTTGGATTATAAACATAAAATCGGTAGAGACAATTAGGGTTTCTTGAGAGAGTTGTCTAATTGTTGGAAAAGGCGAAAGCTTAGTCCTTTAATGCGAATTATATGAATATCTGTTTGGTTCTACCTTATGCATGCTTGGTTATTGTCGTTGCAAACCCCAATCTTGGAAGTTCTTTCACATTAAGTTTAGTTCGAACCCCAAAGCAATTATTTTTTTTTTACTTTCTTTTATTTCGTTTCACTCCCTGCCCTCGTCGATCTCGACCAGCCCCTGGTCGACCTCGACTACTGATCTTCGACCTAGAGTCGCCGTAGCTTAATTGTGCAGGAGATCGACAAAGACAAGCCGAAGTCGACAAGACCTTACTCGACCTCGAGTACCCTCTTGTCGAGATCGACCACCCTTTGCCGAGCTGATGTGCTGTGTTCGACTGTCCGATCTTCTGTCGACTACCCTAGTCGAGATCGAGGACCCTGTTGTCGACTTCTGACCGTGAGATTGCACCGCTGCCTAGGATCCGCTGACACGCTTCCTCGTGGATCGATCCTGACTTCCCACTGCTGCATCAGGAGGAGGTCTTGTAATTATTTGCGTGGGCAGAATCTGGTTTGATTTATTTTGTTATATTTCATACTCGATTTCCTCCTAACAACACTAATCCATCCTATAAGGGCACAAACACCAAATATCTACAACCAAATTACTTATTTTATAGTCAGTGTCCACAATAATCATCAATCAATCATCAATATTATATTAATAAGAAATTAAACCTCTAATTTTATGTTGCACCTAATTATCAATCTAGTATATGAACTGCAATCACAATAATGTTGGTTTTGCTTCCTACGTACTAGTGGGTTGAGTCGATCGGCACAAGTCGAGTTACCTTGTGCATGCCTCTTGTCGGTTGGGTCATGTGTCCGGGAGTTGCCACAGTAAAGGTGGATTCCTCGTCATTAAAAAAATTTCACATAAAAGATATCTCACCATATAAACAAGTAAACCGACTGTTATGAACATGTTGTCAAGGGAGAGTGCTATTGTCTAATGATGTGGGTGTTTATTTAAAATTTTGAAATTAAGGTATTTTTCTGCATTTTAAATAGGTTTTTTTTTATTTTTCCAATTTTTTAAAATGAGTTTTTTTATTTTTTTTCCCCCATTTTGTATAAAATATTTAGGTTTTTTTTTCCAAATATAGAAGCTTTTTTAGAAATTTTAAGGAGATTATATTATTGTGAGCAATTTTAAAAAATAAAGCTACTCAACTGCTCAACTGAGGGAATATCATGCTAGAGAACGGAAGAAGAATTTGCACATGGTTTTGTATTTGGAGATTAGATTCTTAAAAACCCTTGAAATTTATTCTCCTGGCAAACTTAAAGGTTAATTTGGCTTAAACCATTAATTCTTTCCAACTTTTAATTTATATGGTTAACCAATTAAATAATGTCATGTTAGAGAACGGAAGAAGAATTTGAACATGATTTTTATTTATTTGGAAAAGGTTTATAATAGAGTACCAGAGATCTCCTTTAATTTGGGATTGCTTAGAAGCAAAAAGGGTAACAACTTACATAAAGGTCCTCGAGGATATATAAAAGGCGCGTTTACGAGTGTTTACACACTCAGAGGAGATACAGAGTACTTTTCAGTGTAGGTGGGTCTGTATCAAGGGTCGGCATTGAGTCTGTTTCTCTTTACAAGAGTTATGGATGTGGTTTCGGGACCTATCTAGGATAAGGCCCCATGGTGTTGTTTTTTGCGGATGATATTGTTTTGCTGAATGAGACTAGAGCAAGGGTTGGTAGCAAATTGGAGCTCTGGCGGGATAAATTAGAAAAGAAGAGTTTTAGATTGAGTAGGACTAAGATAGAGTACGTGGAGTTTACTTTGAGTGGGGAAGAAAGGGGGGGGGGAGGGATGAAGACTTGAGGTTGGGTGAGGATATTATACCAAAGAAAGACAATTTCAAATATTTGGGTTCGGTAATGCAGAGCGGTGGTGATATCAAGGACATTCAAGCATAGAACTCAGATAGGGTAGAAAAAATGGAGAGTTGCATCAGGACTCATGTGTGACAAAAAAAGTTCCATTAAAGCTTAAAGATAAATTCTACTAGAGTGGTAGTGAGACATGCTTTACTGTATAAGGCATAGTGTTAGGCAATTAATAAAGCGCATGAGCAAAGAGTCATGGTCGCGAAGATGAGAGTGATCAGATGGATGTGCGAGGACACGAGGCTTGACAAGATCAGAAATAAAGCTATTCGTGAGAAGGTAGGGGTAATCAGGATTCAGGAGAAGATTCGGCAGTCGAGGCTTTAGGGGTTTGGACACGTGCAGAAGAGAGACCCAAGTGCGCCAGTGCGCAGATGCGACAACTTGATGATCTAGGGGGCTTGATGAGGAAGGGTGTAACGGCCCAGAATTATGATTTCCGGGTTACGTTTCAAGGGATAAAACCCCTTGTTCGGATCTTGCAATCCAGGTACGGGTTGAGGTTTCAAACTCATTTTTATAGTCAGTAATAAAGAGGGATTTCGAACCCTGAAAATATCGTATGGCCGTTGGGTACCCTTAACCTGTCCTAAGACTATGTCGCGGAATCCATTTCAACGAAAGTAAAGCGGAAGTAAAGTAAAGATACAAGGGTCACGGCAGAGCCGGACAAAACCAAATTATGAGTGGGTAATTACCATTTTACTAAGTTAGGATATTAGCCAGATTCTTCGTTTCGCCAAAAGGGAACCCCGTCATATAAGCATCGAGCACTCAAAATCTGCAGAAAATGCCTTTAAAAAAAAAGAACGGGGAAAGGAGTCAGATCGAGCCACTCATGCGGGACCGGCAGTCCTCGCTGAGGCCACATAGTATGTGCTATACCTAATAAAGATGCTCTAATGCAGTACGAAAGTCAAACACACTAGCATGCTCCTAGTTATCAAAAATGTGTAAAAATACTGTAAAGAGGTCCAAGACAATGCCAAGTGGCATATCCCTCTCCTACCTCCACCCCCTTCCGATAGGGCGGAGACTGGCCAGCTCGTGAATGCATTCCATCATAATCGGGCGGCACGCATGCCTAACCCGCTCCACAATAAAGCCCGCAGGCATAATATAAGGAAGTTCATGACTCGATTGACTCAGGGTACCCGATGAGACTGGGCTACCCTATGACCCTAGCAAAGACTCTAGGACTATCACAGATAACGGCCGTTCTGTTTCAAACGCAATAAGTAAGCAGATGCTCATTCAATTAGTGCAACCTAAACAGGATACTACATGGCATGCTTTTATGCATATGCAACACCTAACATAAAATGCAACAACAGGCATTAATGTCCAACCTGAGTAAGCCCCCTAGGGAACTTACCTGAAGATGCAGAACAGCAAGATAACACAAGCAAGGGACCAAATGCAAGTCCAAAGCAATCCAAAAGCAATACACACCTATCATCAAGCCATTTCCATAAGCCATCGGACCAACATTCTTACACGCGAACTCCAAGTTTTCAACATACTCAAAACCAATCGATAGTAAAACCATTTTCCAAAACCTTCCTGCTACGATCAACATCGACCAAAATCATTTACTTTCAATCAACTCCATTGATAAAATCGTACCAACCGTATTTTCCAAACTCTTAAATCCCAAATTAAGTCAACTCTCATTCAAAATAATTTCTCAAATCATACTTGGTCAAATTCCAACATTTATCATTTAAATCCTTAACCAATTCCCAAAATCATATTATTAACATCATCCTGGCATGTTTATTTTCAAAATCATTAAATAAATAAATTCCAACATTTAGTCACAAAATAATTCTATTTTCACAACCATATTTATAAATCACAACTCATAATTCATTTCAAATTCCTAAAATCAGAATTTAAAACAACACTATATATATATATATATATATATATATATATATATATATATATATATATATATATATATATATATATATATATATTTCAATAATGTCTCATCTAAACCATTTTATAATTCATAATAATAATTTACTAAACTCAAATGGATTAATTATTAACATAACATATAACCATAATATATATAACACAATTTAGAAATAACAACCCATTAACCAAATCAAATGGAAATAAAAAGCCCAACCCGAAACCTCCCAATTCTGATCTTTAAAGAACAGATCCGGATCCAAAAGAAACAAGGGAAAGAGACCCGACCCGAACTCAAACAGGACCCGGAAAGAATAGGCCCAAAGGAAAAGGAAGAAAGAAAAAAAGGAAGGCCCGGCCCAGACCAACTCAAAACCGGAATTAACCAGACCGGCGGTTCAAGAAAAATAAAAAGGGAAAGAACAAAACCGGGTCTAGGACTCATCCCCTTCCCAGCGCTCCTCTGATCGGAAAAACGAAGAGGAAGAACAAGAGCTTAGGGCCTCCGGTGGAAACTCGATTTCAACCCCACTACCACCCATCCAGGCCGACAACCCTTCCTGACCTTATCTAACAGAAACGACTCAACGAAAACGAAGGAAGGAGAGGAACGGAGCTCACCGAGACGGAGGTCTTCGCCGGAAATGTGCAAATTCGGCTCTGATTGGCTGAGCCGGCGTCGGATCCTATTCGATAACGGGTTAGGAGGGAGGAGGGAGGATTAAGGATTAACATAATTACACGATTCGAGTTGAAACAAAACGAAGGGGAAGAAAGCGACCTCACGCACGAACAGGGAAAAACAGGGATCTCGCGGCTCCGACGACGTCGAGGGACTCCTGGCCGGCTCCTGGCTTCGTCGAGGCTCCTGGAGACTCTAATCGGGGTTAACTGCTGCGGCTCGAGCGACGGCCTCCTCCTCTGCTCTCCCTGCTTGCGGCACGAATAGGGCGGTTGCGCTTCAACAGCGACGACGAGACAGTGGTGGCTCGGAGTTCGACGGAAATGACGAAGACGATGGTGGTTGTGACTGGAAAACGGAGGCAGAAAGGTGGGATTGGAAGATGGTGGTGCTGAATCGGTGATGGCGGCTAAATCAGAATGAAATGGGTGTTTGAAACTTGGGAAATCCGGGCAATGGTAGTTGTTTAGGGGCTGGGTTTCTGAAATGGAAGTGATGAGGAGAAGAGAGATTGGAGGATTTAGGGATAAGGTTTAGGGTTCCAAGATTCTGCAAATGTATGAGGGTGTTGTGGACATTCAGCAAGGGGACAAAGAAGCAAGCTGTATTGTTGTGAGGCAAGGAGGCAGGCGGCCTAGGCCTGAGGCCTCAACAGAAGTTCTGAACGAGAGGGAGGAAAAGAAAAGAAAATAGGAGAGGAGTGGTCCCACAACAATAGAATTCAAAATAACGGAAATAGATCCAAAACCCGCTCACTCGATCTTATTCGATCCAACTCAAAACGATCTTAAAAACGATTTTCAAATTCCCAATCCGAGTGGGAGGGAGGTAAGAACAAACACCCAAGGGGTCTCCAAAATAAAATTTCAAATGCCCGAAAAAGAAATAGAATAGAATAAAATAAATCATGAAACCCGCTCACTCGACTTTAACCCGACTCAAAAGATATAAAGCTTAAAACTTCAAATTCAAATCGAATTCTCGAACCGAATCAAATAATAAAATTATATTATACTTTCAAATTTTAGCAAGCGAAAGCGAAAATAAATCTAAATGAAAGTCCATTTAGAATAATTATATGCCGGAATTCATTTTAAGAGATTTTAGTTAACCCGATTTAAATTCATATTTAGTTTCTTTTTACGAGAATTAGGATTTAAAAATTCGGGCCTTTACATCATCCACCTCTAAAAATAAGTCTCGTCCCCGAGACTAAAATCACTCTAAAACATGGGGATGAAGTTTTAAATTGGTGAGTTCACGGATCATACCATTGATTCTGTAAGCGTCTCATAGGGGCCCGTATGAGATCCTCACAGCACCCTTGACGTGATCATAACATTCTCAAATGGTCGTAGCAAGTATGTGATATGAGCCCCTATCACACCCTTACCCCGACCTTTCGGTCACGTTATAACTCGAAAAGCAATCATAGCGTCTCTACTGGGTCTTAGCAAGCATTCTATATGCGCCCCTATAAAATGCTTGTATCCACTTCGTGAGGCGTTATAATATAAGCCCGGGTGTGAAAGTTCTCAAAAAGGGGTTCCGCAATTGTTAAAGATTGGCCTCAAAATCGTGAAAATTTTCGATCGCGTTCGGTCTCTCAAAATCCAAGTTAGTCTTTTTAGAAATCGTCCAAAATCTTCAAATTCAAAGTCTAATCAAGTAACTTTACACCCAAACTAGTCAAATCATTCCAAATCAAGATTTTGTCAAAAACTTCCAACAACCCAATCAGTTTCCCGCATAACAATCAATCAAATTCAGAAGCTCGGAGATGGAATCATCCACCTCTAAGGGCTAATCCCATATTCTCTTCCTAGTTTCCAGAATCAAATCATATTCATTTTGAAAGTCATATTTGTGATGTAACATATCCATGAGCATGCTTGCTAAACATATAATACAACATCATGTTTACTACCACATAATATAACATCGCACTTTCACATAATAACACATCCTTATCCCGTATATCATATCACAACACATCCTAACATGCTCCTAAAGCAACATAGCAGAGCAGCAATATATCATGATAACATTTGGCACTACAAACTAGATTTTAATATTGCATATCAACATGTAATTCCATATCAGGTTCATCATGGTCGTTATCTAACATCATGCCAGCAGATACAAATAAATCACAAAATCAAGAAAATTCCTCACATCATACCAATCAAAATAAAACACAATCCCCACTCACCCATCTACACTCTCAAGCCAGATTAATCCTCTCCTAGACTCAATAACACTAACTCCGACAAAATCCCCTGAAGAAATCTCAATTCATTTCGATACTCCAATCTCACCCCTCATTCCATCAAGCACTCTCACACACCATCCACCTCTAAGAACCCAACTCCTATCCCTAACTTCACACCCGAGAACCCTCTCATACTATATCCTCAATACTCTCGAAAGTCATTCCCCACACTTCATATACTACTCAAGACATCACAAGCATCATACCCTGCTAACCACATGGACCCCTCTCTCGCGTCTTACCTCGAAATACTATCGATCATCCTAACCGCCTAGAATTCTTTTATCACTCATCAACCACTCCACAAGAGAACCCTCACCCACAGGTTTAAGGAAGAAGGAATCATGAAAATCATCAAGCATAAGGTCTACATCATATCGACTAGCATTATCAACCTAACATCATAGGTTCAACAAGTCTCAGTCTATCATCATGCTCAATAATCATTGCGAACATCACATATGAACATAATCAAGTCAAGCTACCAAGTTTCATCATAACCTTATCTAATAGACAGTCCAGGTTTCTCAGCATTTGCAGTTCACATTTTATAGGTAACGAATTTAGATCATGCTTAGCAACTCAAGCATCAACGCATCAAGACATCATGTACATTAGAAATGTAAGGCACCGGATCATATCATCGTAAACAACAGACAATTAGACAACAATTATTACCAAGTCAGCACATGAACACATAAATGTCATCATCAAAGCAGTGCAACATAGTTATCAACATATTCAGAAAGGTTAGCAATTCAAACGGAGGACACTTCCGCCTGCAAGTCATATCGTACTCGATAGCCGCAATCCTCGAACATACCTGTCCCACCAACACCGTCGATCATGAGGCTTGTGGGTTATGGGCCCACGCTTCCGCCGCACTACTCTATCGCTATGCAACTTCCTTTCTCTTTCAAGCAGTCGCTCACCCAATGTATCGTGCATGACTCCAAGTTAGCAAAGATAGGGGAGTGACAAGAGCGGACAACCCAATGTTCCTTTCGGAATCAAACACAGATCAAGGCTAAGACGACCAGACTGGAGACAAGACTACGACCCGAGAATACAACGATGCCCTTATGAAAGTCTATTAGGTTACAATTATGACGAGCAAAATGAATTCAGCATGGAGCATATCAGTCACATTAATCCACACTAACATGTACCTATCTATCTCAAGGAGAACGACATGCATATTCAATCCAAAGACATAATCGAATTCTACACGGATGCATGTGAGATAAGCTAATAGCCTTTTATTCCAGGGAAACAGATATGTCTAGCAATTTCAAGTAAGATATGCGGAGCCAGTAATGGTCATGAAAAGCTTAACGAGAATGACAAACATCATGTATATGAATAATGCACGAACATGGTATACTCATCAACAATTGAGATCAAACATAACATAACGAGGTATATCATGACAATCAGCCGAAGCATCATACGAGAACACATAAAAGCAGCATAGTAACTATCACATCTGGCAACAATGATCATATAGTAGGTTAAGAACGACAGGTGATCCTACGACGAGATACATTTAGAAATCATAGGTCCTGAACAATACTAGCGATACACGACAAGGCAGGGGTATAGTCAAGAGCCATTTAATGAGTGCAACCTAGAGTTCATGAAAGCAAGAGAGGTCACCACAGAGTAACAAGGGAAACATCACGGGCGATAGATCATAATCATGTTAGGAATGAGCAGTCATAGGGCACAGAAAACGGTACAATAACTATCCCATTATAGAACAAGTACGAAAGGTAATCATTTAGCGAGTCATATTGGAAATCATAAGGCCTACATGATACTACTAGCACATATCGAATCATGACCACAATCAAGGTAACTCGACTAAATTCATTCTAATGTTCATGCGTCATGCATATACGAAATGATATAACCTGGTGTGTGATCATGCGAGGTGCCAAATCATACATCTATGGGAGCCCAAGAGGAATTCATAACGTAATAGGGAAACACTACCGAGTGATAACATGTAAGCATGCTATGATAAACCATCACCGAAAGCAATCGATCATCGAATTCAACATCAATCTAATTTGCACGAGTAAGGCATTTCAAGATGATAGAAAGAGGGAAGGATCACACTATGAGGGACCTAGCTCAAGAGAGAATCAGCAATAATGTAAGCAAGGTATAAATTCGCACAAGTCACAACCAAGGATCCTACATGATGCTAATGGCATAACATGACATTTGATACATACATGCACTTGGTTAACTAACACAACGATGTGTAAGAAATCACGTTAACATGGTCCATCGATATAAAAGCATGGGAGGGATCTAGCGATGCATAATACAAGCCTGTGCAACGAAGCAATATGACTAGCATAGGGGGCATGTGCTCCAAATCAACCACCACTCGGATAAGGCATGCATTTACCCAGATATCGCTTCAAATAGAAGGATCAAAATAAAAACTACTAATTTAGTCATTCATGCTGAGGAGATCATCTTATGACATTCATACAAAGGCAGTTCATCACACTACCATGGACCTAATCCGGGAGGAAGCAATAATCACATAGTCTCATATCATGACATTCATGCTTCTAATCAATCAGTAGTACGATCCTTACAACAGTCCAATTAAAGATGCGAAGACGACACATAATCATGACAAGAAGCGAGATGCAATATGAGACCCAAGCAATGTGACCAACATGGATAAAGAATGACATACAACCGCGGATTTTACATTAAAGATCATCATCATAACATGTATTGGGAATTACGTATCATATAGGGCATGTTGACATCAAGTTGTAACACGTATCAAGTAGGGAACTTGCTTTGTCAAGATAACAAAATTTAACGATCACACTATCATTACCCTATTCACAGGGAGAACATAAATTACACAACTTCCTAGCATATGACATATATATTCGTGCCTTAGTATGATAATGCAATATACTAAATAGATCATGTCGGGATGATATGGATATAACAATTGTAGCACGAATCTATACAATGGTCATCATGAGCATCAAATCACATAAGCACAGGTTCACATTAAGGATCGATTCGTAAGTCAAGAAGTAGTACATATAGAATCACACAATCATGGACAGAGCAATTAAGACAACTCGACAGAGATTCCTAAGGGCAATCATTGACCTTTCCCAATTGACTCTTCACCCCTCATTCCCGTGGGACTCCGGTACGAATCTTTATGGTAAGGAGACACTGGTTGATCATCATAAAAATCAAGAAAGACAGCCCCAGGACACCTTACTTTTGACTCAAAATGTCATCAAGAGCCACCCCCCAATACTCACTCAGACAATCTTCATCCCCATACATAATTCCGACACAATGTGTTTACCAACCCGTTTCCCCATGGAAGACACTGACATCCGGGAGAAAGACTCAATAGGAGCGTCAAAGGGTCAACAAATATAGAGGAATGGGCTGTTCCACACAAGCTGAGTTTGACCACACAGAAACAAGGGTACTCCCACTATCCCGTTTGCACAGATCAGTCAATACATATTTAATTGTTAGACATACCGATCAGACTTTAGCACATCAAGCACTCAGCATAGAATCAGTCAATAACACTCATAATGATCTCCTTGGAGTCTCCCAACCCATCTGTAAAGAACAAGCTGGTATTTTGCCTACCGTTCCCAACTACACCCAATAGGGGTGGTCTAGCGCATTTACTACCCACTCGTGTCCCCTTTTTGGTCGGTGTTCCTCTTTTATTACAAGTCGAGTTCATTACTTAGTCCAATTTCGGTTAGGCATCTTAAGTTCATTTTGCCCCTTTAAAACACTTCCAAATCCTTCGAAATTCATGGGCGGTTTTCCAAAACATACACTCGACCCTTTTGTACCCGAATTGCACAACCTCAGCTCTGATACCATCTTTGTTACGGCCCAGAATTATGATTTCCGGGTTACGTTTCAAGGGATAAAACCCCTTGTTCGGATCTTGCAATCCAGGTACGGGTCGAGGTTTCAAACTCATTTTTATAGTCAGTAATAAAGAGGGATTTCGAACCCTGAAAATATCATATGGCCGTTGGGTACCCTTAACCTGTCCTAAGACTATGTCGCGGAATCCATTTCAACGAAAGTAAAGCGGAAGTAAAGTAAAGATACAAGGGTCACGGCAGAGCCGGACAAAACCAAATTATGAGTGGGTAATTACCATTTTACTAAGTTAGGATATTAGCCAGATTCTTCGTTTCGCCAAAAGGGAACCCCGTCATATAAGCATCAAGCACTCAAAATCTGCAGAAAATGCCTTTAAAAAAAAAGAACGGGGAAAGGAGTCAGATCGAGCCACTCATGCGGGACCGGCAGTCCTCGCTGAGGCCACATAGTATGTGCTATACCTAATAAAGATGCTCTAATGCAGTACGAAAGTCAAACACACTAGCATGCTCCTAGTTATCATAATGTGTAAAAATACTGTAAAGAGGCCCAAGACAATGCCAAGTGGCATATCCCTCTCCTACCTCCACCCCCTTCCGATAGGGCGGAGACTGGCCAGCTCGTGAATGCATTCCATCATAATCGGGCGGCACGCATGCCTAACCCGCTCCACAATAAAGCCCGCAGGCATAATATAAGAAAGTTCATGACTCGATTGACTCAGGGTACCCGATGAGACTGGGCTACCCTATGACCCTAGCAAAGACTCTAGGACTATCACAGATAACGGTCGTTCTGTTTCAAACGCAATAAGTAAGCAGATGCTCATTCAATTAGTGCAACCTAAACAGGATAGTACATGGCATGCTTTTATGCATATGCAACACCTAACATAAAATGCAACAACATGCATTAATGTCCAACCTGAGTAAGCCCCCTAGGGAACTTACCTGAAGATGCAGAACAGCAAGATAACACAAGCAAGGGCCCAAATGCAAGTCCAAAGCAATCCAAAAGCAATACACACCTATCATCAAGCCATTTCCATAAGCCATCGGACCAACATTCTTACACGCGAACTCCAAGTTTTCAACATACTCAAAACCAATCGATAGTAAAACCATTTTCCAAAACCTTCCTGCTACGATCAACATCGACCAAAATCATTTACTTTCAATCAACTCCATTGATAAAATCGTACCAACCGTATTTTCCAAACTCTTAAATCCCAAATTAAGTCAACTCTCATTCAAAATAATTTCTCAAATCATACTTGGTCAAATTCCGACATTTATCATTTAAATCCTTAACCAATTCCCAAAATCATATTATTAACACCATCCCGGCATGTTTATTTTCAAAATCATTACATAAATAAATTCCAACATTTAGTCACAAAATAATTCTATTTTCACAACCATATTTATAAATCACAACTCATAATTCATTTCAAATTCCTAAAATCACAATTTAAAACAACACTATATATATATATATATATATATATATATATATATATATATATATATATATATATATATATATATATTTCAATAATGTCTCCTCTAAACCATTTTATAATTCATAATAATAATTTACTAAACTCACAATGATTAATTATTAACATAACATATAACCATAATATATATAACACAATTTAGAAATAACAACCCATTAACCAAATCAAATGGAAATAAAAAGCCCAACCCGAAACCTCCCAATTCTGATCTTTAAAGAACAGATCCGGATCCAAAAGAAACAAGGGAAAGAGACCCGGCCCGAACTCAAACAGGACCCGGAAAGAATAGGCCCAAAGGAAAAGGAAGAAAGAAAAAAAGGAAGGCCCGGCCCAGACCAACTCAAAACCGGAATTAACCAGACCGGCGGTTCAAGAAAAATAAAAAGGGAAAGAACAAAACCGGGTCTAGGACTCATCCTCTTCCCAGCGCTCCTCTGATCGGAAAAACGAAGAGGAAGAACAAGAGCTTAGGGCCTCCGGCAGAAAGGTGGGATTGGAAGATGGTGGTGCTGAATCGGTGATGGCGGCTAAATCAGAATGAAATGGGTGTTTGAAACATGGGAAATCCGGGAAATGGTAGTTGTTTAGGGGTTGGGTTTCTGAAATGGAAGTGATGAGGAGAAGAGAGATTGGAGGATTTAGGGATAAGGTTTAGGGTTCCAAGATTCTGCAAATGTATGAGGGTGTTGTGGACATTCAGCAAGGGGACAAAGAAGCAAGCTGTATTGTTGTGAGGCAAGGAGGCAGGCGGCCTAGGCCTGAGGCCTCAACAGAAGTTCTGAACGAGAGGGAGGAAAAGAAAAGAAAATAGGAGAGGAGTGGTCCCACAACAATAGAATTCAAAATAACGGAAATAGATCCAAAACCCGCTCACTCGATCTTATTCGATCCAACTCAAAACGATCTTAAAAACGATTTTCAAATTCCCAATCCGAGTGGGAGGGAGGTAAGAACAAACACCCAAGGGGTCTCCAAAATAAAATTTCAAATACCCGAAAAAGAAATAGAATAGAATAAAATAAATCATGAAACCCGCTCACTCGACTTTAACCCGACTCAAAAGATATAAAGCTTAAAACTTCAAATTCAAATCGAATTCTCGAACCAAATCAAATAATAAAATTATATTATACTTTCAAATTTTAGCAAGCGAAAGCGAAAATAAATCTAAATGAAAGTCCATTTAGAATAATTATATGCCGGAATTCATTTTAAGAGATTTTAGTTAACCCGATTTAAATTCATATTCAATTTCTTTTTACGAGAATTAGGATTTAAAAATCCGGGCCTTTACAAAGAGGGTGACCGAGGAAAAACTGGAATGAGGGGGTTAGACAGGATTTTGATGTTGTGGGGCTCACCGAGGAGATGACGTGCGATAGGATACAATGGAGGTCTGCTATTCGCATCGAGGAGGATTAGCTTTGCGAGGTGGCATATTGTTTGGGTGGCGTAAAATGTACCCATACTTCCATTTCCCTCCCTTGCAATTCGACCCTCTAGACTCCGTTTCCTAATGGCAAAATTCATTGGATGTGGTTGTGATTCTGCATCCTTTATACTACCCTCCCGGCCTCCCTAATCTCGCCTGATAGTTTAGGGACACTTAATCCAAATACTTGCTAGAGAGTTTAGGGACCCTTGATCGAATTACAAAGGTAAATCTTATCATTATGAAAGCAACCATAAGAACCACAAGGAAAATGAAAGAAGAAAAGTTAAAGAATTAGGGTTCTTCGTTAGCTTAAACCGATTTCTTTTGGGTTTTTCCTTCTTCATTTCCGATGAACTTCTTTTGTTTTTCAAGGTATCGGACTAATTTGTAATTATTTTGTAGAGCAATTTAGTAAAAATAATCATATCAATAGACATTTTAACATATTTTCAAAAGTATAGGATGGGACGGGATTGGGGTAATCTCCTGTTCTTTCCCGCATATTTTTTGCGGGGCGGGATTGTAACAGAATTGATTATTTTTTTTAAATCCCGCCAAGTCTTATCCCTCGTGAGACGGGACGGGATTTATCGCTCATAAAAAAAAAGATTAAAAAATAATCCAATTAACTAAAAAATAGCAAGTAGCAAATTATAGTCTTACATAATTCCATTACAAAATACAGTAGCAACTAGAAAATTTTCATGTTTTTAATCTTTTATCATTATTTTAAATTTTAGGTTTAAATAAATGTTAATGTATAATATAAATATATTCTTAAATATTTTTTAAATTTTAATTACATATATGGGGGACGGGATTTGTCTCTGTCCCGGGTAATTTTTGCAGGATGGGATTGAAATTTTGTTTTTCTAAACCCCGCCGGGATGAGGAGAGGATGCGGGACGAGATTTGCGAGATTTGTGCCTACCCCTATCATAATCTATAGCGGCATTCAAACATAAGTAGGGTTGTGCATGATTCGGCCCAAACCGAATTTTTGGGCCGAACCAACACAAACCGAACCGAACCTAACCGAACCGATGTTTTTCGGTTCGAGAATTTCCAATTTTTCGGTTTCGGTTCGGTTTGTGTTCGGTTTGTGTTAAACCGATTTTTTTTATATTTTATATTTTTTTTTATCAAAGGCTTATAATTTTATTAATTTATAAAACTTATAAATATATAATCCATATAAAACTTAATTTTTTTAATGTTTTATCACATAAAAATATAAAATTATGTCTACAACCTTTGATAAAATTATGTTTGTTCAAACATCTCTTCAAACAGTAGTTCACAATCCATATAAAACTTGTTATTACTGTATTTGATTATTTGCAACTTAGCAAGTATGCAACTAAGCAACTATTTGCAAGTTTTGCATATTTCGCACTCATATGGATATGGATTGTCGTTGACACTTGACAAGTTGTTTGTTATGGAACTATAAATTTGGTTCAATTAGGCTAAAGCCGAACCGAACACAAACCGAACCGGTAAATAATCGAACCGAACCTAATACTTTCGGTTCGGCTTTCGGTTTGGAAATTTGAGATTTTCGGTTCGGCCCGGTTCGGTTCGGTCCGGTTCGGTTCGGTTTTAGGCCGATGCACACCCCTAAACATAAGACACGTCCTTATTTTGATCCTTTTTCATCCGTTGACGAAGAAACACAGTACAATCACATAACCAAAAATTGACTAAAACAATGCAACTCTACAACTGAAAAGCATTTTCCTTCACATCCCTCCTGCACAAGATACAATTCATTTGTCTTGGGGTTGAAAGTATCGGACAACCCGTGTCGTTTCAGTCTAAAAGCCAGTGTGTAATTACATATGGGCGATCAATCAACTTACAATCACAATTCTTATAACACCTCCTAGATGCCGTGTAGAAACTCAGTAGGTATAATTCTGCGGTCCGATGAAATGTAATCCAGCAGGGTATGTCCCAAGGCCAATGCGTGATAACCACCGTAGAAAGGGACCAACTAAAGGAAGCACTTGGCAGGCAATGTGGTCTTATAAGAGGTCTAACTACCCCAGAGGATCCCAAATTTGTAGCTATCCAGGTGGATTTGCTGAACTGAATCGGCTAATCACTAACGCGGGTGACTATGTACCGGCCTTTTTCTAAGTCATAGATTGTTTTGAGGCAGGGTGTCCGCCACTTTGAAAAAGACCAAGCTACAAACATTAGGATGCTGGAAGCAATGAGTATCAAGAGGAGATTAGGAAATTCTTCCCTGGAGAAGCTTGGCATCCATTCTGGGCGATTTGCATTGAGGTTCGCTGTGGTCTGTAAGATGAAAGCTCCCAGAGCCCAATCAAGCGGAACATTCTCAACTTTGTTAGTATATTTAATCCTGCCATTGGAAATAGTTTCGAGATTAAACTTTAGAGATGCGGTAACGACTGCCAAGTAATCTGTAATCAGCAATACCTTTCATCATCCAACGCAACTTTGAGACTGTCGTGAAGAAAGGCCAGAATGTAAGCAGAAGAGAAACATATTGGCAACAGATCTTCATCGTTGGCTGACGGGTATTTCTGTCTTATACTGGACCAGTCCTCTCCACAGAATTCCTGACCAGCTGCCATCAGATCTGATAGAAGCAACTCTGGAGCCAACCCCAAAAACTAAACAAGAAGGAGAAAGCTGCTTAAATATTGCGAAGTATCAAGTCCCATTCATCGGTATGACCAACATTTCAGTGGCAACAAATCCCATAAATGTTCAACAAAGTGAAAAGGGAAACGAGAGGAAGAGACAAAGGTATGTCAATCAACTGAACAACAGAAGAGGACCTCAATGAAAAAGGAAGTTTATATCATTTAACCAATATGAGAGGACGGGAAAAAAAAACACCTTTGATGTATGGAAAAAATTCTCTGTAGCCAGAAATTTCCCATCAATCTTTGGAATGAATGTTGATCCCACAGAGCAATGGTGGTAGGAGCATTCCTCTATTTCCAATGCAAAAAATGAACAGATTGTCAGTAACCATTATTTGAGATGATTTACAATACAAGCAGCTAATCAGATCATAAAACCTTTTCTTTGCTGTAACAGCATTAATGCTGCAGCCCTGCAATCTGAGAAATTGCCCCTTGCATGTAAAGAAGTTGCGTACTTTTGAGCTGAAGGAGTGGGGGAGTAGTTTCTTGCTTTAGCATCATGTGGGTATCCCGTGGGAGTGCAGGGATCTACATCTAAGCCATTAATTGGAGCTTCATGAGAGGAAAGCCAATTGCACAGTTCAGAAATTACCAAAGCAAAGTTCAAAAGACATCCACCAAAATTTTATCCATCAAATATGAGTCCCTAGGGGAAAAATCTATAAAAGTTAAGGATTCCAATGAATCCATGCTTTTAAATAAGATATGTCAAATTGGCTTACCAAAAGGTGAGCCACCAGAACTAATTAACTCTTTCAGTGAATCAAATGCCACATTCTGCAAAGAATTAATGAACTGGGCATCAAAAAACTAATTTTCAAATTATTTGGTACCTCTAGGTCAGCAAGAAGCTTGCAGACACAAAGATGATTCAAGTTAATGATTAAGAAATGAATTTTTAAATAAGTAATGAACTTCTTCAATTTACCTGACCCAGCTGAAGTAGGCTATGACTGTATAGATTATATGTGATGTTTCCATATTTAAGGCTACGAGAGAACTCACTGGGCATCGTCTCACTTGGAACAAAAGTCACCTGTTATAATATCAGACATTGTTAAAGCACTTAAGGTCCAACATATCACCCAAAGGGACATTTAAGCTTTTAGAACGCAAGAAAAAAACTCGGGCTCCTTGGTCCTAACTCCAAAAATGACATCAAGTATTGAAGACATCTCTTAGAAAGATCTCATGTGAACAAAAGACAACAAAGCCCGCAACATTTCCAGGAAGTACCAGAACATCTGGTTTTGGAGTTGCAGACTTGCAGTCCGCCAAAAAAATTAATAACACATTGAGGACATTTATAAAGCCTCTTGCTGTGCTCTTGCTAGGATAAAGCGTAAAATAAGTCCTCAAATAATGGCTTCATACTATGAAACGCTATGCAAACATGAGGGGAATAAAGGGGAAGAGTAAGGGATTAGCAACTAATTTATTGTACAGCTCTACTTCCTTAGTGCTTGGCTGTTGAAGAAGGATGATCACATTTATGAGATTCATTACAATTCATGAGGAAAGAGGAGGTTGTACCTGAGCAGAAGCCCCACCGAGCTCAATGATTCCGGTTGTTTGCAGAGGATCACCTCCAAGGCTGCCAAGGGCATAGTTCGCCACAACCCAAGCATACAGACCCTCATCAGATCCTAAAACAAAATATAACAACAATATTCATACATTATTCAAGGGCGTAACATATCCTGAGTGTTATTATTAACACAAACCCAACAGCTGCACAATCAGGTGATATCTGTATGAGAAGATTAAAACCTCGATTGTACCTACCAATTTCAAGAGATACATCAAGTAAAGGAGGACGAGAACATCATAAAGCGAAAAACTCAACTTGGCAGGAGTAACAGCTATCTGTATCATTGACATTATATTGGTAATAACTCATTATAATCAAACACACTCTTGTATGGTTTGGGGTTGTTTGAACTTGGAAGCACATCCATGAAAACATCCATCTATAGGATGATAAGAGAGACACAAGCAACATGGAATCAATTGGATGAATTACCATCAGCCAATCCACCTCACTTACATAAATTCAATAACTCATAAATTTCAGTCCTTATGATTTTCTCTCAACTCTACCCAATCCATTCTATAAATGCAAGTGTCCAATCTACTATCTTTTCAAATGCAATCACAATTCACAACATTACCAAACATTTTTAAAAAATGAAAAGATAAACATTTCCATGATGTCACAAACCTGTGATCACAGATGCCCAATCTTTGTGGAATTTAAACCCCGAAGAACTCAGAACCCTCCTGCACGATTCCAGAATGTGCTCTTGCACCTTCAAATCAAGCAACCGAAGCCCGGCCGTAGCCATCAGCCTAACCTCGGTCTCCTTCCAAAGATGCTCCGGAACCCTCCTCTTCCCGAATTCCAACAACTCCAACAACGACCCGCCCGCTTCCTCAGCATCACCCGCATATGACGACAAGCCCGGGCTAACCCGCATTGATTCCAATCCCCGAGGACCGAAGTCGAATATCGGCGCCGCACCATCGATCCTATATTCGAACACATGGATTCTGGTCCCAGTGCTTCCACCGTCGATTATAATACCATATCTCGGCCCATTTTCAGGGCTTTTGTACCCGAAGGCAACGAACAGAAGGCAGAAGATGATCGACAAAACAGTGGCGACGATCGAGACGGTTAGGAGATTCGATTTGGCCGAGGAAGGGTGATTCCTAGGGATTTTGGAATAGGAACTGGATCGGTTTTTAGGGTTTGGCTTGAAAGGGAGGGATTTGAGGGACTCCATTTCAGGCTTTCTGGGATTGGCAGGATCCAGATTCCTTACCCCCGCATTCAATCGTCGCATCAAAGTGGACAATCGAAGGTATACACATATGTAAAATTCAACGCGAAATATAAAAATTAAATAAAAATAATTCGTAAAAACAGGAAAATGAGGGGGAAAAAACCTTATTAAAAATCCAAGTGGCGATGAACTGTAAGACCGTTTCAAAATCAGAACCTCCTCAAGGAGAGAGATGAAGCGAAGGAGATCGAATTGGCCGGCCAGAACCAATTGTACCTCAAAATTTCTGATTTTTTTCCCTCCTTTTTGAAGAGAGGGCCTGAAAATCGATGCCCTCTCTTTGTTCGTTTATGAGATCGGCGTTCCGTCTTCGTCCCAATCGAATCTGTTGGCTTTGTAGTGGTGGGATGATGCCGTGTTGGACTGTTGGTCTCCCGATCTCCTGGGGGAATGGGGATCGTAGGTTTGCGTGGACATCCCGAGTTTCTGATTCCGGGTTTAGGTTTTTACTCTGTGATTTATGTTGGACCGGTTCGGTTGAACCGCAAGACGTTGTCGACTCTGGAACGGTTCGACCCGGTGTTTTCAGAAGTCAAGCGTCGTTGACCGGTTCGTTACCTTGTCAAATGTTAATTGACTTAATTTTGTCCTATTTTTGTTGTAACTAGTTGGATTTGTGTGCTTCGCACACAAGCTAACTAACTTTTGCTAGTATTTTTAATACGGATTTTCTATGTTATATGTCGGATAAAAAATGAAATTGGAAAATATATTTCTTAGATATACTTAGTTTAAGCATTTTTAAAATAGGTTATGCGATTCACCCATTTCTTTTTAGGTTTTTTTTAATAGAATATTGTTATTCTATGTCTTTAATTAAGGCACACAATAAATAAACCGTTTTTAATGAATATACTCCATAAGTATTGAAATATATGTTAATTAACCATAATTTTAAATTGAGAACACGGTGATGGACTGGGCATGTTGAAGGGGAGTTGTTCAAGTTAAGAGCTAGGGTGTTTGGTTTAGGACGGTTTGAAATTGCACATTTTATCTTTTCTTTTTTGTTTTGTTCTTTTATTTGTCTTTATTTATTGTGTTTGCTTATTTATATTTGCTCGCTCTCATTCTCAGCAACTTCTCCATCTACTATTTTATATGACCTCTCGATTTGTCGAAAACCGTTTTGTCTAATATTTTGAATTCTTTATTTTTTAACAAAATATTAATTGAAAAATAATAGGCAATCTTGTACACAATCTAGATAAACTAATGATAGGATTTATAATTATTATACATTTTAGGGAGAAACTAAAAATAGAATAAATTGTACTGCCTAATACTTCATAAATAACCACAACATTAAAAAAAAAAAGGACGTAATAATTTTTATAAGGCACAATGGCATTTTTGTGATTAAATGAAAAACAATGGGCCATTTTTAATAAATAAAAACAACATCCAAAAAAAGAAAAAGAAAAAAGAAATAATAAATAACAACAACATCTTTAAAAAAAGAAAAAAAAAGGAAATGATCACAATGGCATTTTTGTAATTAAACGGAAAATAATGGGTCATTTTCAAAAGCACTATTCATAGGCCAACTCTCCCTTTTATATAGTTAAAGAAGTACGCAATAATTAGGATGTTTTTACGCAGAAAGATATCCTTTATTATCGTGACGGATGATGATAGAAAGTTTCCTATTCCAAGGCAGAGCCGATCCTACTGTTATATAGGCCTGAGGCAAGCAAAAATTTTGGGCCTTAATAATTTAAAATTAAATTAATTATTAAAAATAAAAACTACATTCCAACAATCAATAATATATTTCAATCACTAAAAATCTATTTATTTTCTACAATACAATACTAAAATATATAAATAAAACACAATTTCTGCTTAATTACCAAATCAATTTTTTTAAGACAATTAAAACTACTTAATATATAAAATATCAATTTTTTTATATATAAATAAACCACAATAACAAGGGAATTTTTTTCGGGTGAGAAAACAATAACAAGAGATTGATACAATAAGTACATAAACACGACAACAATAAAACTAGTTGATAATAATAATACGACATACCCAAACACGTTATAAATTTTATGGAGTTAATAAGAAAAAGAGTAAGGAAATGAAAACTAAAAGCAAAACACGTTATAAATTTTATGGAGTTAATAAGAAAAAGAGTAAGGAAATAAAAATTAAAAGCAAAACATATCTTCACAATAATGGGTTTAATTTTGGAATAATTTTAATTAGTTTTATTGAAACTTTGAAAGTTATAAATTATATAAACCCAATCCGAGCGTCTTGTTCATAAACATTTGAAAATGGATAAAAGGTAAGTTGCTATTAATTTCTTGTTGCTTGTTGTCCATTGAATTGTTTATGTATAGGCTTTTATTTGTTAAGTAGTACTGTTTTTTTTTGGGTCAAGATTTGCTACGTAGTACTTAATCATTTTAATATACAACTACTACATAATAAGTTATGGGCCTCTGATTAAGAAATTAAACTATGGGCCTATTTATTCAGTTGACTTGTTCTCTTACAGAGAAATGGGCTAAGAAAATGGGCCTAAAAATTAGGGTTAGAGGTAATATATACATAAAAAAAATTTTATTATTGGGCCCCAAATTTGTTTGGGCTCTGGCTGTCGCCCAGTCTGCTCTTGCCTCTAGGCCGGGCCTGTTCCAAGGGAAGACATAAGAATTACAATTAAGATCAAATCTAGCAATAAAATCAGCTGTTGAGTTTGCCCCTCTAAAGCAGTGGCAAAATATTGCTGACGTGAACGTTTCTCTTAGTCTTAGTCTTTCAATCTTCTCAATACCTCTGAGGATCTCCAATGGAACTCTAGAGTTATCCTTAATTGCATTGATCACCATAAGGCTATCTCCTTCGACTATGACACTCTTCCATCCTCTATTGTGGACTAACTCTAACCCCATACAAAACACAAGGGATTCAGTTAGGAGTACTGATTCCTTCGGTACCTGTTGTTGGAATATTTCAATTACTTGTCTAGTCCAGTCCCTAACAATACCTCCATTCTGCATTCCCCATTACTTTTAATCGATCCATCTACATTTTTTTTACTTGATACACCACAAATATATGTAACTTCTTATGGACCTTACTCGTGAACTTGTTGTAGAGAACATTGTCTAAGGCGCCAAAAAACCATAGGTAAAAATAGAAAATTAAATATGGGACTATCCCTTTTTTTTGTTGGCTCCAAGTGGTTCCATGCATAGTGGTTTGGTGGGCAATACTCCGTAAATACTTGCGTACTGTTTTGTTTTAATATGGATGAGAATTCTACAAATTTTTGTTTTATAAATTTTTAGCCCATCTGACAGTGGTTTTCCCAACCTGTTATGGAATTAATAATTTTTATCTTATAAATTGGAGATATATATATATATATAAATTTTGTCCGAGGTAACAAATTTTTGTCTTACAATTTTTTTAAAAAAATATATATATAATATTTTTTTAATATAAATATATTAGAAAATTTTGAAATTTTTTATTTAAATAGTCGTTTTTAGTAGATAAAACAAAAATTATAAAAAAAAGTGAGATATTTTAATATTTATTTATAAAAAAGAATGTTCTGTTTAATTATATTGGAGAGAAATTTAAATTTGTTATTTAATTAGGCATTTTTAGTAGAAAAAAACTAAAAGAAATAAAAGAAGAGATTCGCTCAGTAGATTTTGTGGTGGAAGAAACATCATACAAGGCGCTATGTAGCAGAGGAGGGTTTGAAGTTACATGACTCAACATTCCCTTGGAAGAAGAAGATGAAAAACTCTCCCAAACCCTCTCCAAACAAAAATGTTAACGCCGCCACCACAACCCACCGGAAAACCCTAAACTCCACCGCCACCACTCTTTGCTCCCAAGCCTCCTTCACTAGATCTATTCCCACTCTCAACTCCCAAACTAAATCTAGTTCCCAATCCCTCCACTATCCCAGCAAAAGTCATTTGAAGCTTAAAAAGAGGGACAAACATGGGGGGAATCTCTCCAGAAGATACAAAAATTTCAAGAGAAGAAAAAAAGGGAATTCAATCGGGGGCTGGAAGGGCCGGATTATGCGGCTCCGGTGGTTTCGATTCCTGGAGATGCAGTGGCTGGCGGCGTTTGGTGGTGGGGGAGTCCTTCAGCGGACGACGGATTCGCTCCCGTCTCATCCCGATGGCGGGTGGAGCGTCGCCCTCTCTTCCGTCTTCGATCCCGGATGTGGCTCTTCTCCAGCGTCACTGGGTGGCTCGGCTTCGGCGCCTTGGCCGCCGAACCACCTGCTTCTCTCTAATCTACACCAATTTCAAACCATTAAAAAACAAAACTACAAACCCAAAATTTCCAACCCAAATTTTTACAACAACAAGCTCAAAACTTTTGGATCCCATTTCTCCCCTTTCCAGGTTCAATCTCTAGCATGCAATCGGACATCTCACAACAACAGCCTAAAAATAGGACTACTTATGCAGTCCTCGCTTGACGTAGGCTACAGTTCCGAGCGCTCAGCCCTGAGGACGGATACAACTCCTCAATCCCATTACGAATATGGAAAAAGTCAGGTCATGCAAATAGATAAGTCTACTTATAAATCTTTATCCGTTTCAAATCTCAATAGCTATACCTTTTCTCATATTCTTAGATTATGCATGATTCATGGCTATTTTAGAAAGTTGGATAAGATTGATTATCACATCTATAATCTTAATCTGTTTATCTTTTTGAATTGGAGATGCCCATGTTCCCTTACAAACCCTTCCTCTAATTACACAACCATTATTTATTACAGATTGGTCGATCCTCATTATAGATTGCAAGGTCTTGAGAAAAATAGTTCCGATCTTTTGACTTCTATAGTTGCTAAGATCAGAATTAGTGTTAATTGTGATCTTATGATTTATAATGATATCTACAAGTTGATGAAATCTCTGATAAACCAGGGCTTTATGGATCTGATGATTGTAAGGTGCTTCAATATGTCTCTTCACAATATGTTGTATAACTCTCTGCCTAAACAGTATCTTAACAAGCATTTTTGCAAAACCCTCTCTGATTTTAAACTCTCCCATGCTGCTATTATTCCTTATTACCTCTGGATTTCTTTTATGTCTAAGCCTAATAGCTGCTCTGATGGTTATTTAAGTTGCCCTCCTATATTTTCAGCCTATGATGGAGGCAACTGTAAAATTTCTAAGCATTCTTCCTATTACTATATTTATATCTATCACTACTCTATTCCTTGTTGTTTTGCATCCTTCCAGTTTTTTAAAAGGATGATCAAGGTAAGAAGGAATAAGAACACCCGAATGATCATAACCATAATGGCTGTTGAGAATGGAAATAGTAAGAAGAGGTCTTGGGCTAGAGATGATTTACCCTATGCTCCTTGGAACTTTGGCTCTGGATGCTCTCTGCCTTGCTTCAAATCTCTCATAAGATGCAGCAGCAGTAGAGCAAAGAAAATTCAAGGTATGTTTTCTATACAAACTCAACCAAAACTTCGGCTAAGCCCCACATCTCTGCCTCAGGGCGATGTGGTGGCATGCCAACCCAACCTTACACATCAACACTTCAACCAAAACTTCAGTTACAAACAAACAGGTTACTGTCAAAAATCAGATGATCTCCTCCAAGCAAAGTGGACAAAACCTCAACAATGCAAGCATTTAACAGAAGCTTTTACTCCTTTTACTGAGAATGATATCTATTATGTAACAGTTTATTTAATGCAAATGTTGAACCAAATTGTGTGTACCATTGTAAACTTTCACCAAAGAAACAGCCTAATAGGCAAAACTTACAAATATGAGATTGTTCATGCAAAAAGGTCGAGATCTCAGCAAGGTAAGCAGTTAAAGGTAGTATGTATTCATCATACAGAAAATGAGATTGAATTTATCTTATCTTTTGAAAAGCAAACTCTGAAGTATAACAAGAACTTATTGATCGTTTCCTTTATTATTATTATTTCTTACTACGTTGGTAGTTGTACTTGTGAAACTTATGGTTGTTTGTTTGTTGGTTTTCGGTTGTTCTCTCAGACATGGCTAGGCATTCCTGTTGGATTGCATGTTCTTGGACTCTGCCTTCCCCTTTGTTTCTCTTATGTTGGGGACAGATCCAGGAACATCTCTATTGTTAATATAATGCATAACTATATCAATTTTCACGTCTGCATCTATCATTTTACTGTTGTCGGTCTTACTTCTGATGTTGCTCTTGGGAGCTGGTATTGTGGCTTCTCTGATGCATTACTTAGTAATGATCGACACCATAGCGGCTGCTCCATAATGCAAACTAAAGGTATGCCTTCTCTTACAACTCCAAAACTTTGGTTGCGCCCCACTGCCTTACCCATGGGTCAAGTGGTGGCAAACCACCCCAACTTTACTCATCAACATTCAAATCAAACAGTTGAGCATAAACATTTATCTGGGAACCATCTAGCTGTATGGCTAGACCAAACCAGAGCACAAGGAAACAATCAACTCAAGTGTTTCAAATTTCTACCCAATGATTCCAATCTAACAAATATTGCTTCCCCTTGGTCTGGATGGAAGCTTGCTTCTATGCATCCAATGGAACCCAAGTCAAAATACCAAATCTATAGCAGCCTAATAGGCAAAAGAAAAGATTATAGTTATGATTAAGATAGGCTATTGGAATGTTAGGGGGTCTAAACGCCCCCTCCTTCTCCAAGAAATCAACCAACTCAGATGTAACAATAGTTTAGACATATTAGCAATTTCTGAAACTAAAACAGAAGCTGCACCTACTGAAAATCAAATAAGAAGCACATGTTTTAATCAAGCCTTATCAGTAAGCTCAGTTGGCCACAAGGGTGGCATCTGGATCTTATACAAGAACAGTCTTATACTTAAAAACATGCAATGTCTTGAATCTGGGAACAGATTTTACATGATCCAAGTAACAATTGACAATTTCACACTAGTACTACTCTTCATCTATGCATGCACCCTCAGTAGAACGTGAAAAAGAAGAATTCCTGGAAGAAATCTTCACAGTAGTAAACAAACACAGACTACCAGTCATAATCATTGGAGACCTAAATGATATAGAGAAAGACACAGAAAAGATGGGAGGTAATAATCCAGCCTTATCAAGATTCAGAAGGATACTAAATATCAAACAAGAACTTGATCTACACACTCTACCTTACATTGGATCCATATTCACATGGAGGAAGAACAACTCATCCACAAACAATACTTATGAGAGATTAGATAGAGCTCTGGAACACCAAGATATTGTAACTAAATTCAACAATTTAAAAGTTCAACACCATTCTTTTTCCTCCTCTGATCACTGCCCAATTACTCTAGCAATTGGCTCAAAAGACCAGAAAAAAAGGTTCACCATTTAGATTCGAGATGGCTTGGTCTTTACAACCAAAAATGAAAGACATAATTACAAGAGTGTGGCACAGTAAATTTCATGGATCTCAAGCTTATAACTTTATGAAGAAGCAACAACTACTAAAAAGAAATATCAAGAAATGGTCCAAAAATCAAAATAATAATATACAAAAACAGCTACAAAAAATAGAACCTGAAATAATGCAATTACAGAAGCTACTCCCCTGGGGATCCCTTACAACAAACCAAGAAATAAAACTAGCTAATTTAGAAAATAAAAGGAAAAAAATGTTAGAATTTAATTATAAATTCTGAAAACAGAGAGCAAGAATTAAACATATACATCTAACAGATAAAAACACAAAATACTTTCAAATCAATACAAAAATAAGAAACTTTAAGAAAAGAATGAACTCCTTCACAACCAAACAAGGTCAAATTTTAACTGGAATATTGTGGGTAATTCCTTCATACATTTAATAAACAAAAAGGTAAAAAGGGATGGATGACACTAAAACTAGACATGGAAAAGGCATATGACAAGATTAACTAGTCATATATAGAAGCGGTTCTAAAAAAGATGGGTTTCCACCCAACATGGATCAACTGGACAATGAAATGCATTACTACCACTACCTTTTCAGTTCTAGTCAACAATACGGTCGGTAACCAATTCAAACCAAATAGGGGAATCAGACAAGGTGATCCTTTAGCCCCTTACATATTCGTAAAAGTAATGGAAAGTCTTGCAAGAGAATTACACCATGAGGCAATAAAGGAAGATGCCTTAATAGGCATCAAACTAACTAAGCAAGGAACACCGATACCCTTTCTTACATTTGCAGATGATACCATAATTTTCTCCAAAGCATCTCACTTGAGCTTGCATACTATTCAAAACTCCCTAAATAATTTTGCGAACATATCTGGATTAACCATAAACTACAACAAAAGCTCTATCCAATTCTCAAAAAATGTTAGCTCAACACTAGCTACATCCCTAGCATCGCAAATGGGGATCCCCATATCGAAAACAATTGAGAAATATCTCGGAATACCCCTCGTCAATGGTAGGGTTAAAAATTGCGTCTTCGAGGACGCATTACAAAATCTAAAAAAAACAACTCTCCAAATTGATACGTACTCGACTCGGGTTGAGCGAGTACAACTCCCAATCGTCCGGTGTCAAGGTAAGTCGATCGAACCTCGAAACGGAATTCACAATTCCGATCCCCCAGTTGACTTTGGTTCCGAATTGGCTACCTAATTAGCAAATGATTTGGTGACCTTCAACTTCCAATTGCAAACGGAGGCGGTGATCTCGCATGCGGCTCGACCTTTGCAAATAATTAATTAACCAGTGCCCCGTTGACTTCACTTTCGGATTCCAATTGCAAATCAGTGGCGGCGAGTTGAACTAGGCTAATTAATATATATATATATATATATATATATATATATATATATATATATATATATATATATATATATATATATATATATATATATATATATATACACGGCACGATCGATCGACATAGCTTTCTATCTCAAGGCAAGCGCAACGAAAATGGTGGACATGAACTGGGATTCCGACGGCAATGGTGGTAGTGGTGGTTGTCGGTAGTGGGTGATGGTGGTGGTGGAGCGGGACGGTAGCAGAGAGGCGGTGGTGGACAAAACTAATCTCTTTCAAACGAGGATGAGATTCCGATCTTCAATCAATTCCAACGAGAACCTTTAATTGAAGATCCAATTCAATTCAGCAGTAATCAGTAGCAAACGAAAGATAGGGTTTGTGACGCCAGGGAGGAAAAGGGGGAGTTTCAACTCAAAACGCTCTTCAGTTCCTCTAAATTTGACGTAAAGATGACAATTAACCCTAATAGAGTATTTATAGGAAAATACTAATAAACCTAATTAACTAACGGGCTGGACTTACTATGTAAAGTAAGTCCACACCATTATTAATAAATAATCCTAAAAATAGAAATGAGTCTTAATAATAAATAGTTTATATGAACGACGTCGGAAAGGTATCCGACGGAGGCTAAGACGCATCACACGGAGTGTCGGCGACAGATACTAATAAGCTCAATGATGATGGTTGCTCCGGTTTAGAAGCGAAGCCTCGAGTGATAATGGACACGGTAGCACTTGCGATCGCCTTGGCTCTCGCTCTAGTCATTGGTCCGTCAGAACGGACACTCATGGCTTCCTCCTCTTCTTGTACGATCAATGAGGGAGGTTGGGACATATCATCCTCCCCCCCCCCCCCTTGAGAGGGAAGCGTCCCCGCTTCCTCATCCACGTACTCAGGATCCTCATATGGCGACAAGTCGGAGACGTTGAAGGTAGCATGGACTCCGTAAGAATCTGGCAACTCCAGCTTGTAGGCATTGTCACCAATGGCCTGAATAACTCTAAAGGGGCCGTCGCCTCTGTTGGACAGCTTTGACTTCCTCTTCGATGGGAAACGATCCTTCCGCAAGTGTAACCACACAAGATCACCAGGCTTGAACAACATCTTCCTGCGGCCTTTACTCCGCTGAGTCTCAATCTGTGTAGCACGGCGTTCGAGCTGCAGCCGTGTCCTCTCATGGAGTTCCTTGATCATCTGAGCACGATTTCCAGCTTGCAAGTGGTCATCCTTCAATGGCTTAGGCGTCAAGTCCAATGGTGTCAATGGATTCCTGCCTTAGACGACCTCAAAAGGAGACAAATTGGTCGCTGAATGCCTGCACCTGTTATAACAAAACTCCACAGTAGAAAGTAAGTCCTCCCAACGCCTGGGGTTGGCGTTGAGCATGGTCCGAAGTAATGCTCCCAATGTCCTATTGGTCACTTCTGTTTGGCCATCTGTTTAGGGATGATAGCTGGTTGAAAACAAGAGTTTTGTACCAAGCTTTCCCCATAGAGTCCTCCAAAATTGTCCAACAAATTTAGAGTCCCTATCAGAGACGATGGTATGCGGTATCCCATGGAGACGAACGACATTGTCAAAGAATAGAGTTGCAATCTCAGAGGCACTATTTGTGGTCTTACAAGCCACAAAGTGGGCCATCTTTGAAAACCTATCAACAATGACAAATATGGCATCTCGTCCCCTGCGAGACATCGGCAAACCAACGACAAAGTCCATAGACAAGTCCTCCCATGGGCCTGATGGAATAGGCAATGGCTGGTAAAGGCCATGTGGCTAAGAACTTGCCTTGGCACGGTGACAGGTGACGCAAGCTTGAACGTAGCGCGTTACCTGTCGTGCCATATGGGGCCAAAAGAAGTGCTCACATAGAACACCAAGAGTCTTGGAAATACCAAATTGACCTCGGCCATCATGTGCTTCCCGGACCAAGAGTAAGCGAATAGAACATGATGGAATGCATAACTTACCAGCCTTAAACAGAAAACCATCATGCAAATAGAAACTAGCATGCTCCCTATTACTCAAGCAAATGTCTAGAATGGGCTTAAAAAATTCATCAGAAACATATAAATCACGAATTAAGCCAAATCCTAACACACGTGACTGAACAGAAGTAATGAGAACATACCTCCTAGACAACGCATCAGCAACAACGTTGTCTTTACCTTTCTTGTGCTGGACGACATAAGGAAAGGTCTCTAGAAATTCCACCCAGCGAGCATGTCTCTTACTCAGCAGCGCCTGACTCTTCAAGCAACGTAAGGCGGCATGGTCGTTGTGGATCACAAACTCACGTGGCCAGAGGTAGTGTTGCCACGTTTTCAGCACTCGGATCAGGGCATACAACTCCTTGTCATATGTGGAGTAATTCAGCTGTGCACCTGTCAACTTCTCAGAAAAATATGCAATAGGTTGTCGGCCTTGGTGTAAAACACCTCCAATGCCTATGTTAGAAGCATCAACCTCTATCTCAAAAGTCCTAGAAAAATCAGGCAATTGCAGCAAAGGTGCATTACACAAAGCATCTTTCAACCTATTAAAAGCATCATCTAATTTTGGGTTCCATTCAACAACGGCATTACGTTTTGTTAAAGTATGCAAAGGGGCTGCAATAGTAGAAAAATCCTTAACAAAACGCCTATAAAAACCAGCTAACCCAAGGAAAGATCGAACCTGTGTGGCTGTAGTAGGCTGAGGCCACTCACGAATAGCAGCAACCTTCGACTGGTCCATGTGTAAACCCTCTTTGGAGACTACAAACCCCAAGAAGATGGTGGACGGAGCACAAAAGCTACATTTGGCCAGATTTCCATATAGCTGCTCTTGTCGAAGTCTCTCTAACACCAGCCTGAGATGCTCAGTATGATCTGCAAGATTGGGTGAGTATACAAGAATATCATCAAAATAAACTACCAGAAACTTACCCAAATAGTCTCTGAAGACGTGATTCATCAGTCTCATAAAGGTCGAGGGGGCATTGGTGAGACTAAATGGCATGACAAGCCACTCATAGAGCCCATACTTGGTCTTGAATGTCGTCTTCCACTCGTCACCTTCCTGCATCCTGATCTAATGGTATCCGCTTCGCAGATCTATCTTAGTGAAGACGCATGCACCATATAGCTCATCCATCATGTCATCTAATCTCGGAATGGGATGCTTGTACTTCACTGTAATCTGATTGATCGCTCGACAGTCGACGCACATGTGCCAAGAACCATCCTTCTTAGGGACCAGGATGACCGGGACTGCGCAAGGGCTTAGGGATTCCCTCACATAGCCACAATCCAGCAAATCCTGAACCTGTCGGTGAAGCTCCTTAGTTTCTTCTGACCAGACTTGTAACCAGGGCGATTAGGCAAGCTAGCTCCAGGCACCAAATCAATTTGATGCTCTATCCCTCGAAGTGGTGGTAGTCCAGAAGGGAGCTCATCAGGGAAGACATCAGCATAGTCTTCTAGCAGCTTTGCAATAGCCGGTGGCAAAGCAGTATCCTCGGCATTGCTCTCTTGAAACGGCTGTGGAATCAGCAAAAAACAAGGCGCCTTTCCCCGTAAAGGTGCCGTGATAGTGGAGGGTCTGGCAAGCATCAGACGTGGTCCTACTTTTCCTTGAAGTCCTGCAGGCGGCGATGGTGTAGGGGAATGACTATACGCTGCTGCAGTTCTATCTCGCTCTACCTGGTCCTGTAAAATCTCACTCGGGGAAAGTGGTAAGAGCTTGACGCGCTTCCCGTGGTAATTGAACACATAAGTGTTCAGAAAACCATCGTGAAGAACACGTCTGTCGAACTGCCATGGCCGTCCTAACAGCAAGTGGGTGGCGTCCATAACAGCGACATCACAAACAACAATGTCCTTGTAAGGACCAATAGCAACAGAAATAGAATAGTGTTCAGCAATAGGGGTACCTTGTTGAGATGATAACCATATAAGACCATAAGGTTGAGGATGTTGCGTTGTAGGGATCTTTAGGTGATCAACAACCTTTCTACTGACAAGGTTGCTGCAGCTACCACTATCAATAATCACGGACAGCGCAAGAGACTCAACCAAGCATCTCGTGTGGAATAAGTTTTCCCTTTGAGACTCAGGATTGACCTCTTTCACTGTAAGCACCTTTCGATTTACCAATGACAACATGGTGCCTTCATGAGTAGCTGGAGCATAACAAGCTTCTTCTTCTTCAACATGATCTTGGCTATCATCCGCAACGAGCTCAGGTTGCTCGTCGTCATCCAAAGAAGTATAACCCACCTGGTCTATAAACATTACCCTTTTAGCATTAGGGCAATCTCTCTTCCAGTGTCCCTTGCTTCCACATCTGAAGCATTCCGCATCTTTAGACCTATCAGACGCGGAGGGAGCTGTGTTCTTGGCTAATGGCCGGCGAGGAACAGCTACACTAGCTTTATGAGGAGTCGATCTAGTGTTGGAACCTATTCCTGCACTCGGCTGACGCACATTAGAACTAATAAATTGACCAGAGCTAGAAGCATACCTGGCAGCAGTTGCTGCTTTTCGTTTCACCTGATTGTAAATCTGCATGGCCCTGTGGGTTAAGGTATTCATGTCGTGAATTGGAAGGATTTCCAATGGATCACGAATATTAGCATTTAACCCAGTCAAGAACCTCGTTCTCAAGGTAGAAGGACTCCCTGAAATGTTAGCTTTGTAATACATATCCTCAAGCTTAGAAAAGAACTCTAAAGGAGTAAGGTTACCTTGAGAAGCCGTAGCTATCTGAAATCTCATTTGGTCTCTGTAGTTCTGAGGAACATACTTCTGCGTCATCACATAAGCTAGCTGATTCCATGCAGTAACTGGTGGCTTGTTCCTCCGTAAGCGGTCATCAGCAAAGCGATGCCACCATACTCTCGCTGCTCCTCTAAAGTGCAAAGTAGCAGCTTGCACTTTCTCATTGTCAGGTATCCGACAGTAGCGAAGAGTGTACTCTGTAGCCTGTAACCACTCTAGAAAAACAGCAGGATCGTATTCACCCAAAAATTCATCAATTTTAACCTTTACCTCATGGCGAGCGCGAGGTGCTTCGCCTATATGATGGCGATGCCCGCCGAAATTGGGTGATGGAGAACGCTGGTGTGGTGCACGATGGCAACGCTGCGGGGGACGACGATGTTGGTGGTGAGGAGGCGTGGCATCATGCATAGGCTGGCAACGATCGTCCCTGTGGTTAGGACGATGGTCCCTGGGGTGATGGTCAACTCCGTGTCCATGGAAGCGATCATCAACATCAGATGGTTCCGCATTCGGTATCCAATCAGCTGGGTTGTGCTGCAACTCATAAGGGTCACCTAAAGGAGGAAATTGATGAGGATTAATCATACCTTGGCGAGGGAGCTCCTCGGCGTCATACTCCTCAAAGTCATCATAGTGGGGTGTCTGTGAGTAGTAACCAGCTTGGCCTGGCCGTGGAGTACGAGATAATGGGTGATCTCGGCGTGTATCATACTCCGAAGGCAGGCCGTCATGGTGAGCAGGGCGCCTGGTACGGCGATGGAGAGCATCTCTAGTTGATGAATGACGGTTTCGGCCACCAGTGTGTGGCGTCCGTGGCTCATAGCGATCCGAGAAATGGATGGGACGCTGCTGACGTCGTCCTGAGTCATACTCATCATCATCGGATGGATCATCAAAGACAGGATTGTCTTTGTGAGTGTAACCAGGAGTAGCTGAATGCAGAATCTGGTGACTCTCAATGGTGTTGTGCATGCGCTGAAACTGAGCCTTGGATGTCGAAGGATGAACTGTACCCTTACCCTTGTCTATGACAGGGTTAGCGCCACCCTGTCCACCTGGCTGCTGAGAAGTGCCATGAGAGGCATCTAATTTGGCTTGCAACTCAGTGACAAGCTGCCGCAGGGTCTGGATCTCACTTTGCTCTTGATTCAACTGAGTCTCCTGAGGTGTGTCATCGATGACTCTAGGGAGAACAGTGGTGTTCCCCTGTCTATTGTCACCTCCATTACCATCTCCCGTCACTGGGGTGTTGATATCACCTATGACAATACTGGACATGGCGAGTAAAATGCACAAAAGAAAGCAACAAGCACAGATATGCCAACGAACTTAATTGTTCAACACCAAAAATCGGCTAGTAGGCTATGCCGTGAGGGCGGCTTAAGGCTGTAGGCGAAGATGGTGTTTATAGCAACTAGTTCGCAAACACTAACAAGAGCAAATCCAAAATCAAGCACAAATAGTGGCAATGAGAAGATGAAATGTGAAGTAGAGATGAGAGACAACAGAAGTGAACACGGTCCTGGTTTACCTTATTTTGGCTATGTCGAACCAAAGGTCCTGGGTTACCTTATTTTGGCTATGCCGAACCAAAAAGGTGAACGATTACCTTATTTTGGCTATGCGTCACTAAAATGCAATTTTTTTTTTGAAGGTGTTCTTCAAATCACCAAATATGAGGGTTTTTTTTTTCAATGAGGTGTTCTTCGAATCACCAAACTTAGCACTGTAAGAAAGCTAATGATGCAAAAGAACTAATAAAAAGCAATGGTGTATAGAAAAGATTCAATGCACGTTCAGAACAAGCTACAAGCTAATGCAACGAAACTAGTCACTTCACACCACACAAATCGCAGGGTAAAAAAAATTTCGGCCAAGTTGATGAACTTGTAGAAACCGATTAAGGACAATTTTTGCAAAACAAATAAGGATTAAAGGGATGATGAACAATTGAAGATCGAAGGACTTACAAAACCGGCTTGGCTCTGATGCCAGTTGATACGTACTCGACTCGGGTTGAGCGAGTACAACTCCCAATCGTCCGGTTTCAAGGTAAGTCAATCGAACCTCGAAACGGAATTCACAATTCCAATCCCCCAGTTGACTTTGGTTCCGAATTGGCTACGTAATTAGCAAATGATTTGTTGACCTTCAACTTCCAATTGCAAACTGAGGCGATGATCTCGCATGCGGCTCGACCTTTGCAAATAATTAATTAACCAGTGCCCCGTTGACTTCACTTTCGGATTCCAATTGCAAATCAGTGGCGGCGAGTTGAACTAGGCTAATTAATACAATATATCTATAATATCTATATCTATATATAAAAAGAGAGAAAGTGCCTCTTAAACAGTAAAATGACAACTTTACCCTCAGTTCAGACTTTCAATTACAGGGTTAATTGCCATTTCCCTCTTCTAATTAAATTTGTAAGAGAAGCATTCATCCCTCTTCTCGTGCTCAGCCAGTAGTCACTCACCCTCTTCTTCTTCAAACCCACCCGCCTCTTCCCCGTCAAAATCGAGCTCAAGCTCTCTACCATGGCAGTCCGCTCTTGCTCCTCTCTTGTTCTCGCTGTCTTGCTGCCCAAACTACCTTCCTCCAAGGTCGTCCTTCTTCCTCACGTGAACAGCAACGTGCGCCTCGCACAAGCAACTAACAGCACCCACAGCATCCGAAGTCAGCCCAGTGGCAGCTCCAAGAAGCGTTTCCATCTACCTTTTTCTCCTCACTCTTCCATTGAAGCCCTTGATGTGAGTTTCTCAAAATCCCCCAATTTCTAGGGTTTTCCTAATTTGTTAAAGTTGAGAAATTTGGGAATGCCTGAATTTGGGACTTCTCCTTCGTACAATCCCTCTCTAATAACCACGGTTGCACCTCTATTTCTTTCCGATTTCTTGTAGATCTCTTCGCTATTCGAACTCTTATACAGAAACTCTGCTTCTTCAATCTTTTTCTTCCCCTTTCAGTCTCAGATTCAAATTCGCTAAATTGAAAAGGTTAATGTTTTATTCTAATTCCTGAATTTGTACTATAGCTTTTGATATAAGATTGAATTAATAAATAAGATATGCTGTCTACGCCGCCTCTAAAGCGTTAGTTTTACTCTCCTCTTCTGTTATTGCTCATCAGTATCATGAACTGAACTCAATTCAACTCAATTTGTTGATGTTTGCTACTTTGCTGAAATTGGAATTGTTTGGATTGTTGTTTTTAGGTATGTTGAACAGTTTTCTAGGAGTCTCTATGTTGAGTACAAGAAGATGGGGATTGATGTTCAATGCCAGGTAACTAATTCCTCGATCCATTTGATCATTGAGTGAGGTTTTAACATTTGATTTCCAAAAGTATCCTCTTAGTTAGTGGATTACTTTTTGCAGCTTTTTAGTTGGTCATTAGCCGATGTAGACAAATGTAATTAAATAGCCTATCTCTGTTGATTTAATTGCTACCTTAGGATAATTTGGTTTGATTATTTAATTTCATTGATAAGGTTATATGGGTGTGCTTATTTTGGCCATTCAGTATGCATGATATCTTGCATTCAGTTGAGGAAATTTCTGCTTGCTTTACTTGTTGTGAATCACAATTGTTCGCCAAAAGGGACTTTCCTAATTTCTTTGATCTGAAAATGCACTTCTTCATGACTATTGTTGTTAAATAATGTGTTCTGTGTGCATGGAAAAAGTTCTTCGCTTGTCCCGAATACCAGCCCTAGGAGGGACAATTGAAGACTTTCTTTTTCCACTCACAAGGAACACATTATTATTCACCAAAATAGTTTATGCTTGTTTTACTTGTTGTGAATCACTGTTATTTCCCAAAAAGGACTTTCAGAGTTTCCTTGATCTGGAAATGCAATTCTTCATAACTATTGTTGGTGAATAATGTATTCCGTGTGCGTGGAAAAAGCAGTAGTCTTCATTTGTCCCTCCTAGCACTACTAACTTGTCCCTCCTACCACTACTAACGTAAATTGATTACCCAAACTTTCCTCAGGGTGGTATTAGGAAGCCGGAGCATTGAAACTACTCTTGTCTTTGAGACCTGGTTTTAAAAACGTGTTTGGTCAGACATCTCTGTAAGTGAAAAAATTGATCTGAGTCAACATGTAAAGCAAATTCAAATAAATTCCCTGTTTCTCATTATCCGGTTAGGATTTGATTTCTTTTCATTCTGTCAAACTCAAATCAATGTTCCCAAATTGGCCTCATTTGGTATATGGGAGGTTAGAGATATAGTCAAATTAATGTATAGTCTGGATAAAATTTGTAGGATGAAAGTTCAGTTTTGGGGATTAGATTTCTAGGGTTTTCGTTAAATCTGATTTGAACTTCTCTAAATGGATGTGAGAATTTATGAATTTGTGAAATTAGGTGCTCCAAAACGATATTGATTTGCTGAACCCACCGGTCGACCTTGAGAAGAAGAAACACAAGCTTAAACGTCTCTATCAGTTCATTACTTCAATACTTGTGTTAGTTTGTGAAAATTGCTGGTACATCTCATGAAAATAACATTTCTCAGGAATGCCATCGCATATTTTTTTTAAGTATTGTGTATTAATACTAATTTAGTATTTTATTTATTTTTAAACTGCTTCTTGTATGCGGGATTGTGTCCGATATTTTAATGTGGATACTTATTTATTTGATTGTCGATTGATTATCCAATCTAATTAACATTTCAGCATCTTGAGTTTCTCAATATATAGATGGAAGTATCTGAAACTGTCCTTTTCCCCATAATGCCATCATTGTAGCTTTAAAAAAAATTATCATCTTTTTATTTCTTTTATTGGTTTCAAAATTCCTCTTGTAACCATATGACATACCCAAAATGCCTCACTGGATCATTTTTATTGCCAAGCTGTTTTAGTTTCCAATTAACTTTATTTATCTATTCATGTTACTTCTGATTGTCACACTTACATTAATGCCTATATGACAGGTCATTAACATACCATTGAAGATACAAGAGTGTGATTTTGCTGGCACTGCTCATGTCCCAGTATATGTGGTGCTTCCTGTGAGATTTTTATCCTGTCTTGTCCAATATAGATGGAAGTGAAAACACCGGAAGAGCTGTTGAGGCTGACGTTGAGCATCACGGAATTGGACTCGGTGTTTATGAGTTTGATGTCGAGGATGTTTCGAGTTGGGTTCGTCGGGTTGCGAATAAGAAGAAAATGGCAAAGAAAGATTGGAGAGAAGTATGAAGAGAGAATAAAATGGAGGTTGTAAAATAGCATATAGACCCGCGTGCGTAGCACGCGGAACCACCCCTAGTATTATAAAAGCGTGAAGTTTTGAATGAACAGTAAATTGACACCGTCACTTACCACCGTTTTCATTTGGTCGATCGTGTTTCCAGTTGTATGACACTCACCGCTTGTTTGTTATTCCCCTGTGAATCCTCTCACTCCAATGATCCAGTCTCGCTCTTCGATCGTTGCACTCCCCCATTCTGTCTTTGATGGCTTGACCTCTCCATCGCATCTCCTTCACCGAAAGCGCGCCGCCGTGATGGCGCAGGTCAGACGGATGATGCGGCTATAGGAGAGCAAGGAGAGGAAGGTCTGGGCGTTTCAGAATTTGCACTCCGGAGCAAAGAGCGGTGGAATCGGGAGGATGTTTAGGTCTCCCACGCTCTTCGAGGACATGGTTAAGTGTATCCTCCTCTGCAATTGCCAGTTAAGCCCTCACCCCCTTTTTTTGTCCCTAAACCCTACCTTTTCCTGATATCATTGCCTGCAATTTCAACTAACGGTTTGAAACTGAATAGATCGGAATATGCTGTTTGATGAGATGATGATTCATGTTTGACATTGCATATTAGTTCAGAATCGGGCATTGCATATTATAGTAGTTAGTTGTACTATTGTTGTAGTATCAGATAACTTGATTTGCCAATTAGGGTTAGGAATTATGTTGGAATTTGGGTTTGATTTGGAATTAGGGTTTCGGTTTGGGGTTATGATTTGTCAATTATTCCAAAAGACCAGTTTATCAAGGGACCATAACCTGATTGTGACTCACAAGGCAGTGAGTTCATGAATCATTTTTCCCCCGATCTTCAGAACATGTCCTATTAAAATGATTTGTGTGTTTAGCTCGTGGTTAAGCAATTACAGCATTATTTTGGAGGTGAATTCGAAGATGGATAGATTTTGGATCACTCCATAGGTTTACGTGGTAGAAACATAATAGATAGAATAAGGTGAAGAGATCATAGTGGCAGTACCCTACGTGTTTGGGATGTTCCTCTTCTTCAAGTGGTCCATGTTTTTCATATTTATTTATGTGGGCTTGATGTCTTTAATTTTTCAGGTACTTCTGGTCCATGTTAAGAGTTTATTTTTACATCTATTATGAACTGGCTTTAGAAAGCTTAAAATATTGAATGAGAGAAGTTTGTTTTTTATTAGTGTGTTAATATCTGGTTTAGGGTAAGCTTTTCTGTTGTTTTTCAGTTTTTTTTTGGATAGAAAACCCGAGTATTGGATCTGTTAAAATGATTTTGATTAAGAAAATTGATCTGTGTAAATATTTTTCCATTGACTTCTCTATATAATGATGAACATCAAGCTTTCATTCTTCAATTTTGCAACATAAAAAGGGAAATATCATAATTCAATAGTTATATGTTGTTGCCTTTTAAAGAATTTTGTTGCTGCAATCGGTAGGTCATTGGTTTTGTAGATAGTATAAATGCTTGTGTCCTTAACTATGATGATGGTGTGATTGACATGGTATCTTTTTTTGACATATGCCCAGAAGATGCACTAATGAACCTGCATCATCTTGATTATGTCAATAGGATTTTGCCCAATTCCAAGTCCTTTAAGATCAGGCTGGACTTCTACAGGCGTAAACTTCTTGTCCAATCTCAACTCTACAGTACTTATGTTTAACTGACACTTAAATTTGATGCTGTTTTTTATGCTTTAGTTAAACTAAAAGAGATTTTATATTTCTTTTCTATTGATTTGGAAAAAGTATCTCAGGCACATGAAAAAGTTTAAGGCATCAATCAATTTCTTCTTTAATTTTTACAGTATCGTTTTTGTCCATATGGGCATTTAGCTAAATCCAACTTTCAATACTTAATTGCAGGTGAATGTGTTGATATATATGGTAGATGCCCTATATAGCATAAGCACTTAAAATGATCAATTGGACACAAAATCACAATCAGGGCTCCTTTATATGATTCTTAACCAAGGTAGGCTTTTGTTCCCTTTTATTCTACTATTTATAGAAATGAAGTAGAAACCGAGTGTTTATTTTTATCTTTCTCTGTGGCTTGTGTTTGTTTTTCTTGAAGCACTATGTAAGATGCTTAGACCAACATAGATGTAAGTATTATTGGAAAGCTTGATTTTTCCCGACGTTTCACTTTTGAAATCAGAAGGGTTATGCAGAGACAAGAATAAAAGATGCAGAGAATGGGATTGATAGAGAATCTCACAAAGAAGATGAGAATTCACTAGAGTAGTTTCAGGCACATGAAGATATGAAAGACATGGATATAAATATTCATGAGCAGAGGGTTGGTAAGTGTAATTCAGGCAGTGACGAGAAGGTTCTTAAGAAACCTAACAAGGTCATACCTTGTCCTCATTGCAATAGCATGGAAACCAAGTTTTGCTGCTACAATAATTACAACGTCAACCAGCCTAGACATTTCTGCAAGAGTTACCAAAGGTACTGGACAGCTGGAGGAACAATAAGAAATGTACCTATAGGTGCTAGCCGTCGTAAGAATAAGCAACTACCTTCCCATTTCCAACCCTTGGTCATATCTACCAATGGAGGACAAGTGACCCACGTTAACCTCCTCAGTTCTGCTGATCCATGTGGTGTGTCTTCTGCTGGACTTTGTAGCCCTACTGGATTTGCATGGGAAACTAAGGAAGTATATCAGAATGGCCATGAATCACCTCTTTGTAAGTCTGTGACAACTCTACTTAGTCTTCAAGACCAGAATAAAGCAACAGACAGTTATGTATGAGAATAAATCTTTAATTTTTATTTGAAGTATGAGTTTATACTTATTTGTCAGGAACTCATGCCATGTAACTAAAAACATTAGCATGTGTTTCCAATCTACATTCCTAGCTTTGCAAAATTCAGCAATGCAACGTAATGTTACAAAAATAAATAAATGTTTTGTGAACCCTGAATAGACCGCGCGCGCATGCGCGCGACTTTTGGCCTAGTATATATATATATATATATATATGTGTGTATATATATGTGTGTATATATATATATATATATATATATATATATATATATATATGTATACGGCACGATCGATCGACAATAGCTTGCTTTCTATCTCAAGGCAAGCGCAACGACAATGGTGGACATGAACCGGGATTCCGACGGCAATGACAATGGTGGACATGAACCGGGATTCCGACGGCAATGGTGGTAGTGGTGGTTGTCGGTAGTGGGTGATGGTGGTGGTGCAGCTGGACGGTAGCGGAGAGGCGGTGGTGGACAAAACTAATCTCTTCCAAACGAGGATGAGATTCCGATCTTCAATCAATTCCAGCGAGAACCTTTGATTGAAGATCCAATTCAATTCAGCAGTAATCAGTAGCAAACGAAAGATAGGGTTTGTGACGTCAGGGAGGAAAAGGGGGAGTTTCAACTCAACGCTCTTCAGTTCCTCTAAATTTGACGTAAAGATGACAATTAACCCTAATAGTGTATTTATAGGAAAATACTAATAAACCTAATTAACTAACGGGCTGGACTTACTATGTAAAGTAAGTCCACACCATTATTAATAAATAATCCTAAAAATAGAAATGAGTCTTAATAATAAATAGTTTATGTGAACGACGTCGGAAAGGTATCCGACGGAGGCTAAGACGCATCACACAGAGTGTCGGCGACAGATACTAATAAGCTCAATGATGGTGGTTGCTCCGGTTTAGAAGCGAAGCCTCGAGTGATAATGGACGCGGTAGCTCTTGCGATCGCCTTGGCTCTCGCTCTAGTCATTGGTCCGTCCGAACGGACACTCATGGCTTCCTCCTCTTCTTGTACGGTCAATGAGGGAGGTTGGGACATATCACAAATGGAAATCCTCCTCCATATCTCAAGCGGGGAGAACCATATTAATCCAATCTAATCTCAGCTCAAAGACAAATTATCTTATACAGAATTTCTTACTCCCAAAAGGAATACTTAACCAAATAGATCAAATTAACAAGAATTTCTTTTGGAACAAATTACAGTCTGAAAGATATACACCGCTAATTAGTTGGGATTCAATATGTAAAAATAAAAATGAAGGAGGACTAGGAATCAGAAAAGCAGAATCTTTAAACGAAGGTTTGCAGATGAAGCTTCTTTAGAAAATTTATACAGACAACTCTAGCATGTGGGTAAAAATAATAAAGGAAAAATACTTACATACAATGGATATAAATGAAAGGGACAATCAAAATATATCTTGGCAATTTGGGAGACTTTTATCCCTAAGGGAAAAATTCAAACTTGGGATGAAATGGCTTATTGGCAATGGAAATCAAATAAATGTCTAGAGGGATCCTTGGCTGGATGGAATCAGCCTAAGTCAATACCAAAATTTGGAAGATACAAATCTCAAAGCTTCCCAGTTAATAAACAACCAGAAGCAATGGAACCTAACAATCATACAACGATTGTTCCCAAGTCATATTATTGATCAGATCATACAAATTAAAATACCCACTTGGGATACCAGTGACAAATTAGTTTGGAAACTAGAAAAGGATGGTAGATTTTTAACCAAATCTACTACCCTTATCAATCATAACACTAATAATAGAAATATGGAAGATTGCAAATGGATATGGAAACTTGATATACCACCGAGGATCAAAAACCATATATGGAAGATAATGATAGATGGATTACCTACAACCCAGAGATTAAACAAACATTATAATAGAGTCCCAGCACAATGCTCACTTTGTAATAGTGAAGATGAGAATGCTTCCCACTTATTCATCAATTGTAGCTTTGCTAGACAACTCATCCAAAACTATGAAAATGCAAGTGGAAAAAAAATTAATTCTTAGAGAAGATTACAATGAAGATATTAAGGACATCCTACAGTTCAAAAAAATTAATAATAAATCAGCGATAAAAGAATTAGGATTTATATGGCAAGCAATTTGGGACTCCAGAAATAATTACATATTTAAAAATAAAAATCCCAACTCAACTATCAATATAGCCTTTGAGATTATATCAAACATAAAATTATGGAACTCTCAAATAGAAGTAGAAAACAAGTCTACCACTCGAAACACTAATAGGAATAAGATCAAGTGGACTAAACCACCGAGCAATATCTATAAAATTAATATAGATGGCTCGGTTAAGCCCACATGCTCTTGCCAAGTGGGAGGAGTCATTCGTGACTCCGAGAGCGGTTTACTAGATGTATTGTTTCAAAATACATCAAGAGGTACGATTTTACAGACAGAGGCAGAAGCAGTCATTGTAGGCATCCAGAATGCAAGAAGTAAAGGGATCCGGAAGGCTATCATTGAAAGTGACAACCAGACTATCATCAAAGCTATAAGCAAGGAGATCACTACTCCATGGGAAGTCATCCATCAAGTTGAGAAGATCATCATTATGGCTCAAGAGTTCGAGTTTATACAATTTAAGCATTGTTATAGAGAAGCCAACAATGTAGCTGACTTCGTAGCTAGAAAAGGTATCGATTGTATTAGATCTACATCTCCTCTTACTAAGAAGCTGTACACCATCATCTTAAGGGATGATCCTGGTTGTTTGTTAAGATTTTCGTAGCAAACTCCAACTGTTTGCATACTGTAAAAATAAAAAATAAAAAATAAATAAAAAATAAAAAACTAAGAGAAATAAAAATTATAAAAAAAGTGAGGCTAAAGGGGTTTGAACCAATAACCTCAATGTAATAAATACCAACTAAACTAAGTTGTCTTAGTGATTTTTTACTCATTTACATTCTTTTATCCCTAAAATTAGTATAAATTACCAAAAATCCAAAATAAAAAAGTCGAAGTTTTTCTTTCGGGCTAAGGGGGGCTTTAGCCATCCCAAGCCCCCAATAGATCCGCCACTGATAACACTAAAAAAGGAGTACACTACACATGTGTCACCTTTTCCATAATTTCTGATAATATGTAGCATTTCTTTATCGGTCCTGCTATTTGCACGACGATCTTATCGCCAGACGCACGGTGCCGGTGCCGGCGTCTCAAACCGGCAGACGTGGATGCCGGACCCGGACTCCCAATTCGGCAGGCGTGGGAGAGGGAATCTGCAGCTTTCGTCAAATAAGTCAAATTGACTGAAAAGCTGCACCACACTGCACGCCGGTGCCGGACTCCGGGTCCGGTTCGGTCACATCACTCACATCGTCTGAAAAGCTGCAGATTCCCTGCCGCTTGCATCATGTCTGCCGGGAGGTGTCGGTGTCGGGTTCCGAGTCCGGCATAGGGGGTGCCGATGTAGTATAAAAGGAAGGATCCCCTCCTTCACTTAGTGCACCACACATTCCACTCCACTCTCCCACCTCTTAGTCTCTTACGTCGCGGTTTTAGCTAGAGAGCTCCACAAGCCCGGAATACCGTCGTAGGAGAAATGCCGAAGTTTCCGAACCTGTTAGATCGGTTTATTCGAAGTTCGAGATCCTCTTCACCAGCGACTCCACCTCTCGATGAGCGTGCGGCTACACAACCCGCGCCGAACGATCCTAGAGCGCAAGCTGCGGCGGAGGTAAGTATTGATTGTATGTTTAGTTTATGTTAAGTTTATGTTATTATTAGGTATGGAATATTGATAAAATTAGATATGGAATTAGTTATGGAATTAGTAATGCATGAAAATGAGATATAGAATTAGTTTATGAAAATGAGATATAGAATTGTATTGATTTTTATTTCATGAAAAATAGATGTGGAATTAGTAATGCATGAAATTAGATATAGATATAATTATGCATGAAAAAGAGATATAGAATTTTTATTTCATGAAAAATAGATATGGAATTAGTAATGCATGGAATTAGATATAGATATAATTATGCATGAAAATGAGATATAGAATTTTTATTTCATGAAAAATAGATATGGAATTAGTAATGCATGAAATTAGATATAGATATAATTATGCATGAAAAAGAGATATAGAATTTTTATTTCATGAAAAATAGCTAGGGAATTAGTAATGCATGAAATTAGATATAGATATAATTATGCATGAAAATGAGATATAAAATTTTTATTTCATGAAAAATAGATAGGGAATTTGTAATTAAATTATGAAAGTACATAATTCCGATTTATGTGGAATGTATGAAAAATAAATATTTGCAATGAATTTATGTTAACATGTCACTAAATATGATTTATGGGCAAATATGAAATTAGATAATGTAGATTTATGGAATATAAATGGAAATAGATGCAGATGGAATATAGATATGGAATTTATGTTTACCTAATGGATATGGAATTTTATGATGCAGATGATGAGGAGGGCCGTAACCCAGCGGGAACGGGTTAGGCCAATGGCCTCTCTGAGGAGAGGTGATAGGCCGATAGAGCCGGCGAGAGCCAGCACATCGGCGGTTAGACAACCATCAATAGAGCGACCGATCCAGGAGCCCGCAAGGGCAAGCACGTCGTTTCTCGGGCGGGACGACGAGGATTTCTTGGGTGATTACACCGTCGACGAGGTCGACACTTCATAATTGCCGGAGACCCCTTACGTCCCAGACATCCCACAGTCCCCCATGTACACGTCAGCTGAGGACGTCGACACCGGTTTCATGCATCATTCCACTGCGTGGGAACCACAAATCAACCAGACCCCCCCTCCCCATTTATTCGACCGTGGGTGGATCTGGTCTGTGGCCGAACTGGGCGGGCATGACTGAGCAGCCCATCCGGGACGAGGGTGCATCCTCCTCAAACCCAGCTGCTGGTACAGCGACACGCGCGTCTAACCCCTTCGGGGTCGCTGATACGTCTGGGGGTATTTCTAGTATAGATCCCGAGCATAACCCCAACTGTCGTGCGGGGATGAATGACGAGTTGAACAGTCGGGATGTCGACGACGGCCGCCCCAAGTTTATGGAGCCACTTCGACACTATAGGACTCATAGGTGTCAGTACCTGTGGTTAAGTGAGGTGTGTGTTACTGTAAGAACGATTTGGTTACAATTAAGGTTATATTATGTGCAACTGTGGTATCCGGTGGTATCCGTCCAACTCATACTCTTATTATTTGTCTTGCAGGAGGTGGAGATGATAGTGAAGAGCATAAGGCGTGCAGACCGGTGGCAGTCAGTGCGCAACTGGCCTCGTTTACTGGGGCAGTGGAAGTGGTGGTATATTGTGAGACACAGCGGGTTACATGTGTTGGATGACATTAGGATGGACACAGTGGATCACTGTCTCATCCAAGCATTTCTGTACTGTTGGCATCCAGAGACCAACAGCTTTTATCTCCCATGGAGGGAGATGACTATTACCTTGCACGATGTGCACAAGCTGTTTGGTCTTGCCATCGACGGACGCGCCATGGTCGCTACCATGACAAACCAGCTAAGGCAGGCGTGGCTGACGGAAAAATTTGGATTTGGCCTCCACGACTTTGTACGAAGTGGGAATGCATTTTTCCATGGAAGCCTAGATTTCCACATGGCGCAACTAATTAACAACCCGCAGATACAACCAGGTGTCATCGCAAGCGGATATATGTTGCAGGTTCTTGGCTGCTTGGTTCTAAACGACCGGACCACGACAACCATACCCGTAATTGCTTTGGATTTCGTGACTGATCACCGAATCACATCTGAGTATGCATGGGGTGCGGGAGTCCTGGCGTATCTGTATAGGCAGCTGGGGATCTCGTCGAGACAAGGGATGGCTAACTTGGGGGGCTGTGCTGCTCTTCTCCAGGTATGTGTCGAACCCCATACATATGTTGTGTGTTATTATTGAATAGAACTCAAAGTCTCACTTCCGTTGGGATTTTTCAGTACTGGATATTCGCTCACTTCCCAATGTTCGCGCCCGGCGTTTGTGAGGACCTCGCGGACCATGGAGACGCACGATGGGCAAAGAGGTACGCGAGTTGACCTACACCACCAATCACCCCTGAAAGGACTCTGAAGTTCATCGTACAATTAGAAACGATGCGGGCAGAGGGCGTCAAATTCATGCCCTACGGTCCCCTTGACTTTGATGGGTTTTACAGAGTTTCGCGGTACAGAGGCTTAATCCAATTCTCCTCTGTTATGGAAGCCTACATGCCGGACAGGGTTATGCGACAGTTCGGTTATGTTAAGACAATCCCCATGCTGCGAATCCTCCCCATGCAAGAAGAGAGACCACCTCAAGTCAAGGGCCTGAAGCTGACATGGCACCCAGTGGATGACCGTTGGGATGACCATTTGATTGTTCCTACTGTATACATATCCTTCAGCCAACATAGGGCTGCGCTGGAACCGCACGCTGTATCTGCTGAGTACATGGGGTGGTTTGGTGAGCACGGCCATCCTTTTCTTTTCAAAAGCTCAAGCCACCAGGTTCCAGCAAACATAGCTCCCCCAGTGGCCGTTTACGATCACCGGGTACGTGTGAATAATACCAATGTCCTTTCGTTATTGGTGTGTTGTTTAATAAAATGTTAGTTTTCACCATCATATTGTTTGAAATGCAGCGGATGGGTATGTTGCTTCATCATCTGGATGCTGTGCTCGCTCGGGGCGACGCGTGGGTTTCCACAGATGAGCTTCGGGAGTATGTCGAAGAAGCGCGGGGGGGGGGGGGGGGGGGAGATGTGCCATTGGCGCCAGCTCAGGTTCGGGCATTGCAGTTTTTCCATTTTATGCCAAACACCTGATGAATGGCATGGAACTATTAGCTGGTTTTAGCGTAGTTGTTGTCTCTGTGTTGAATTTGTTGGTAGTTGTATTTGCGAATCATGTACTGTGTTTTGGTATTGATTGATGAAATTTGAAAACACATTGTGGGTCTTCAACATTGCTACACCTATGATATTGAATGAGATTACAAAATCCGTAGCTGGATCATTTAAAATACAATAAGTGCGATCCCAGAAAATAATAGCATCACAACTACTGAGTTGCCCTTTCAACTAGACGGTAGTTCAAGTATTGTTGAATGCGGTCGTTGAATGGGGTATCCCATCCATTCACACTTGGGTGGTGGAAGTGAGACCATTCAGGTGCAGTAGGTGGAAGTGGTGACCCTTGCTTCAGCCACACGGGGGTCCAATGGACTCTTGCTAGCTAGGCAACTGTAATCACCTCAGTTGGTGGAGTTTGGTTCGACCCATTCGCGACAATAGGAAAGCAGGTGTGAGGATTGTCGACACTTAGGACAACAACGACCTTGTTGTACAAGGTTGCTACAGCAAGGGGGACCTCTCAGCTGAAACCTGGCTACTTCTATCAACATTCTCGATAAGATCGTCAATGGAGTGTAATAGGGTTGCTGGTTGATACAACCACTGATTCCCTCGAAGCTCTTGCGCGACCTCTCTTCTGACTCGCATGTACTGGTCTTCTCCATACCCCAGCACAGCTGCTAAGGCCCGATAACCGCAATGACCATCAGCTGAAACCTGGCTACTTCTATCAACAAAGGTGAGCATGAAGTTATGGGTGTGAGTTGTCAACAATACCGAAGGATCAACCTCCCGATCTGTCTGCCGACCTCTACCTCTTGATCGACCTCTACCACGCGCCCGAGAGGCAGCCTCTCGTCTCCCGTGTTCAAAACCAGATGGGTCACGCTGCAATGATCGTCTCCCCGTGGGACGACCCTTTCGATGGATCCCCGTTGGCTCTCTCATGGTAGACAACCCAGGGTTGTTCATGTTGAAGTATGCCTCGCCCATCAATCAATATCCCTCCAAAGGCTGACATATTCCTGACTGTTAGGAGTTGCGCCATCGTTGCCGCCACTTGATTCTTCGGGAGGAATTATAGGATCCCACATTACTTGCTTCTAGAAGGGATGAATTTGCGAGGGCCTAATAGGTTGCCTGTTTGCGATCGCCTCTAAGAACTCATGTACACATGGTACCCCGTAAGCGTCCCTCCAATAGCGATCCCTACAGACACCGCCATGACTAGCCGGGAGTTCCTTCACCATGTTGTAGTTGGCCAGCAGAAGATCGAAGCACTCATCAGTCACCAGCATCAATAGCGGGGCAAATATTGGTTCACTCAGGACACACCGTTTGACTGTCAGCCGTGACTTCTCAAGGAACCCTCTGAGTTGGTCTACCTGTTCGTTGACCAAGTTGTCAATGCAATCTGTTACGTCAACGAACCCACCAACAGCCGTCCCTAGCATGGACTTTAATTTTGCATGTGCTGACTCGGCACTGTATCATAAAAAATATATTACCTCGGTTATGTAGGATTCTTAAATATTATAATAATTACGAATTTATACGATTCAATGTTACTTACTTATTCGTAGTTCGCACCCCGAGATGTAGGAACTTATCAACCCATGCACGAACTATCGCCTCCTTGAATTCTTTGAGCCATGTGTCTTCAAGGTACTTCATAAGACCCCATCGTGCCTCCCATTTCGCCTTCATCACTTGTAGACGACCTTCATAACTTTCTTCTGTCTTTGACTCAAATAAGGCCTTGCATTCATTGTAGAAGGCGTTTCGCTTCTCGGTAGATTTCGTGATCCTACCCTTCATTTCAATGTTGCACATAATATGATAAGTGCACAACATATGCTTTACCGTGGGTAACTCCTCCCGAAGAGCCTTGATAAGACCCAACTCTCTGTCTGTATAAATTACTTCTGGGAGTCGTTGACCGCACAAATGGCGTAGTCGCCGTAGTGCCCAACTATAGTGTTCTGCGCTCTCGCCTGCCATGAATACGAACGCAATTGCAAATGTGTTCTTCGTGCTAGTAATCCCAACGATCTCCAGCAACGGCATTTCGTACCTATCACATTTTAATGAATTAGTCAAACAAATTGCTACAACGTATGACATATATAAAAGTAGTCGACAGTAATGTGATTCCTCTTACTCGTTCGTCTTGTAGGTCGAGTCCATCACGATAACATACGGAAACAACATCAGAAGATGTCGGGAGTTCGGATGGGACAAAAACACATCAGTAACCTCGTCTACTCCTGCTTTAGAGGAATTCCGTGTGGCGATAAAGTATCCCTTTTGTTTGAGTTTGTGAAGCGCTTGAGGTAGGTCCCTCCGTCCTTCTGCAGCCGTTCTCCGCAACTGGGCTCGTGCATTGTAGACTTGACGAATGTCAGTCACGCAGTCATGATCATCATACTTCATCCCGCGCAGCATATCCCCCGGTTTTATCCCAATCACTGTATCACGTCGAACCTGCCGATGTTGATCTTGAGTTAATCTACCGGCATAGGGATGTCCTAACATCACATCGTTTAGCTTGTGGTTATGCACACCGCATATAACCTTCATGGTCCAATTGTCAGCATCATTTTGACGACCCTCCAGCTCAAACATGCATCCGATCTTTGTCGTTTTCCCGCGCCTACTCACTGCAGGCGGAAAATCCTTGTCGACATCTGGAATATCTCTACCCCCTCCGTACTTATCACACACTAGACGAAAGGTACCCAAACCACTCATTTGGTTCTTCCATGACCGAGTGAACACAAGTACCATGTTCTTAATCTTCCCTACGTATCTAGCCCATTCCTTCATGTTTATTTGATCAGCCCAATAACCATCGACTGTAAACATCGAGCTATATTCTGTACCCACATTTAGAGGTTGGTTTTGTTCCTGCATAATGTCACTTCTGTACTAAGAACTTTTTCGCAAAAAATTATCTAAAATGCTATATTATATGATGGTTTCATTTTACAAAACTATATTATTTATAATGTTTCGATTCAAACTACATATCCATTCAATTATATAATGTTTCGATTCAAACTACATATCCATTCAAACTACATATCCTCTATTTAAACATTCCGCTATAATATGATTCTACTCAAACATAATTATATAAAGGTTCCGCTATATATAAACGATCCGCTGTAACAATATTAACTTACCCCGAGATTCTTCACGAGCTCCTCCGGATCGCTATAGGCAAAAATGTCGAACGGTAATCCACCTCCACCATCTTCTTCCGGTAACGACATTTCCTCCGATGTTAGAATATGGATTTCGAATCGAACACATTGTAGTTGAACCAGGGCATCGCTTCTTTATATAGGCTATCGAACTTACCTCGGGCATTGTATGCCGGTTTGGGAGTCCGGCAAGGGCATATATTATGCCGGTTTGGGAGTCCAGCAAGGGCATGATTGACTGCCAGTTTGAGACGCCGGCACCGGCACCGTGCGTCTGGCGAGAAGTTGCCGTGCAAATAACAAAAAGGTTTCTTTATTCCACCATGCTTATGTGTCGAATATCTTCAGGGAGACCAACAGGGCAGCCAATCGTCTTGCTCACCGGACCTTTATTCTATTTCTTCCCCTTGGAGTTCCGATCTTGAGTTTTAGACTCTCGTCCAAAAGGACGCTCTTGGGTGGCAGTACAATTGCGGTTGACACGCCCCAAATTTTTGCCTTGTAACAAAAAAAATGGAGAGACATGTTTTATGTTACATTTCAATCATACCTAAGAACAATGTATTAGACATGCTCAATTATTTTCACCCAATCATGCTTCATAAAACACTATTATATGAAAAGACTAAGAAATTCAAATGTGTCATGGAACTTGTGTGATTATGCTTTAAAAATAAAATAGAGAACTAACTAGGCAAGATGGGTATCTAGAATAATGTGTGTGCGCGTGCAATGCATGATATTTTCGGTATTTTTTTTGAAATTTTTCAATTTTTTCTTTCTTTTTGATTTTATTAATGAAAATAAAAGTAAACATGAGTACAATAAATCTAAACATGATCTAACTAATACAAAAATTAAATATGAATGAAAAAAATAAAACTATTAAACCCCTCCTCCACACTTAAACATTTCATTGTCCTCAATAATAAAAATCCAATTAAAGACATTAAAACATAAAACACATAGGAGGGAAGGTGAACTAACCATATCATCTTGGTGGTGGGTGGTTTAAATGGCCCTATTGTTGGTACATGAACATCAGGATCAACTGCTCAACGTTGTAGTTTGTAGCAGCAAGTAATCTGGTTTGGTCATCCAATTTGCAGAGGCTCTCTTCTCGGGACTCCCTGAGCCCCCGATATAGAACATCGTCGGCATCTTTCAGAGCCTGCAGTCACTTCTTTATCTATGCTAAAGGATGTATCGACATTCTTGTCCTTCTTGGCTGCGTCATGATCCATGTCTTCCATTCCTCTAGAGTTAGACTCGGTATCCTCATCGGTAGTATCATGCTCCTCCTCTTCTTTAGGCACAAACCCCTCCAAGTCTAAAATTTCAGGACCCATCGATATGCGCATAGGGAGGTGCAACCGATGTCCTGGGCCAACCCTCCAAAGAAAGGGTTCCATTGGACCTTCCAATTGGGTGGAACTTCACAGAGTTAATAGATCTCATTTATAATCCTTGCCTATGTGGGCAAGGTTAAGGGTGATCAAGCCCCCAAAACCTACCAAGTGGGCGTCTTTTCCCATATAACAGTTCCTCACATGCATAAAAGAACATCTACAGCTAGTCAAGTACCATCATCGCCTACCAGATTAAGCAGTAAAGCCAACTCCATGTCGCCATCGAGACCCTGATGGTGTCAACTATAGCCCGAACAAAGTGGTATATATTCAACACCTTAAGGCATAGGCACAACAGTGGATGAGTGATGCTAGCGAAAGGGGTGGCCGATATGCCAAGGGATTGGTGGAGCTCTCCCTTTGTAACTTGAAAATGTTGATCACCTTTTAGCCTGAAATAGACATCAAAGTCTCCGTTTACCTCTAGTGTAGCAATAAATTCTCGAGTGAGATTAGGATAGGTTGGAGTAGCTTTAGCCATGAAGGATCTGAGTCCTCCCTTCTCTAACAATTCCTGAACAAAGTGATGGCAAAAGTTCACAAAAAAAAAAACAACTTCTACAAATGTTAGCAGGCACGGCAAATGATCGGCGGACGCCGATGCTCATGTACTCTTGAATGACTCTTCAAAAGCTCCTTGAAACCCAATGTTGATGACGGATTCTTCAAACCTAATCTCAAAGTGCAGAATTTGGAACAAGAAGGTGCAAGATGCAATAAGATAGCTCTCAATAGGGTTAAAAAATGGTATGAACGAGGGAAGAGAGAATTAGAGTTTATATAATGAATGAAAGAGGATATAAGATAGAATTTTTTTAAATGACAAAAGTTAAGATAAAAGATATAAATTTAATATGCAAAGATCAAATGTAGACTAAAAAGATAGAAACTTAGAGAATGTGAATTTCCAAATCCAAATCTTACCCAAATTGGATTAATGGTGTGGGCCCTAGCCCCATTAAATCTATCAAGGGGACGTCGGCGTGCACTGCATCCTATTGACGGGTGTTGACCACGGGCGGCGGGTGTCGACCCCCTGATCTTCATTTCTCTTCTTTCTTCTTCCTTTAACTTCGTAGCCTCGACCTGAAATTGTTATCACGAAAACAAAACACCAACAAAACCTTTGAAAATCCTCAAAGTTGTCCAGACTCTATCCTAACTTATTCCAAAACCAAACCAATGTTTAAAAAACTAAACAGATTATTAAAAGGTCTCTAGGTTGTCTCCCGAGTAGCGCCTTTGGTTAAACATCGTTGACTCGACGTAGTGACCCATCAATGGGTTTATTAAGAAGCTTTGTCTCTTGAGTTCACCACCACCTGCTTCCTCGTATTTCGTGCCTTTAGCTCTCCTATCTCCTGAGCCAATTGCCCCACTACATTCTCTGTGGCAGATAACTTGTCTAAGATTAGACGAAGAGCATCATCTTTTTATGGCTGATTAATTTGCTTGCATAGGGGCTCTAGGACGAGAGTCGAATGCCCTCTTCCTTCATATTGCCCTTGAGCATTCATCCTATTTCCAAAACCTTGATAAAAATTTGGATTGAAGTTAGAGTAATAGAGATTGTTACCATAGCATCGGGGATCCTACGTAGTCGCCGACGAGTGGACCTCCATGACTTCTTCTTGCACTTGTGGGCATAAATCATTGGGGTGCGATGGATCTCCGCAGACCCCATAAGATCTATCTTAAACCTAGGCTACATGGGTGTTGAGGCTCTTCACAAGGTCCGTGCACCTATTTATATTATCCCGTTGGCTCATCCTGGCGTTGTTATTGTCTAAGCAGTGAACTCCTCGCAAAACCTATGATCTTCCATATTGCTGAGAGACATTAGAGAGCCCCTCAAAGATTTTCATAGCCTACTCCGACGTCTTCTCTAGCTCATCCCCTCCGTTGGTAGCATTGATGAAGCTCCACTCGTGGTCTAGTATCCCCTCATAAAGATAAAGGACTAGATCATCCTTTATTATTCCATGCTGCTAGAAATTTGCTTTGAGTTTGTTGAAGCGTTCAATGTACTCATAGAGCGACTTAGCCAAAGACTGCTCAATGCTTGAGATCTCCTTCTTTACCTTGTTGTTGTGGGTGGTGGAAAAATATGTATGCAGAAACGCCTTCTTCATCCCCACCCAAGTTTTAATGCTTTCTGTTGGCAAATAGTATGCTTTCCGGTTAATCATTAGTTGCATCCTTCAGCGTGAATGGAAATACCCAGAGCATTAGGGTAAATAGATGGTCATCATTCATGCCTGTAGGTCATACACGAATGCAAATGACTGTAAACTTCGCCAAGTGCTTGTTTGGATTTTTTTCGCTCCTTCCATGAAAGCTTGGCAATATAGATGCCTAGTTGAACTTGAACTTAAACTTCTACCCTTCAAAGAAATCTGGGAGCTTTATCGCTATGGGTTGTGATGTTAGATTGGCAACTTTTGATCTCGCAACGTCCTCCTAGGTGGGCTAGGCGTGGCCACGGGTCGGACCCGCCGGGTCGACAGGTTCGACCCGTCGGGTCAAGGGTCAGGGTTGGCCGACCCGAACCCTAACCCGTAAATCTCACGGGTTGACGGGTTCGGGTCGACCCGTTGACCCGGCGGGTTACATTATTTTAAAAAAAAAATCTTTTTTTTTTAAAAAATGACTATTAAAATAAATAAATAAATAAATAATATGTAAAGATTTTATCTTCACAACACATTTTATCACTTTGATATGAAGTGTTAAAAATGTAGGAAGATTATATCTCCATATTAATTCTTTCATCCACAATAATTTCATTGTGTGATGTAAGAGAAAAAAATATGAGAATATATTTCTCAAACTTCATTTCCAACTTAGTTTCCAATGTAGGAAACAAGTGAAGTGGAAGAAATGTGGTAGTATGATACATATATATAGCCCCATGCCTTCTCATTCTAACTCCATATTTTCGATGTGGGACAAAGCCTTTGTCCCACATTGGAAATGAGGGGAATGAAGGAAGGCTTCCAAGTCTATAAAAGGAGAAGGATGGGGTTTATTTGTCTTACATTGCACATTGCATATTAGTTTATGTATTATTGTGAGTTATTTTAACAATAACTTACATAACTTACATAATATTATAAATTTATTTTATTAAAAATAAAATTTTTCAAAAAAAAAATATTTTTAAAAAGCGGGTTGACCCGGCGGGTTGACCCGCCGGGTCACGGGTCACGGATTCCCCGACCCTAACCCTAACCCGCTACCCGTCCCCACCCGCCAACCCGTCAACCCGGACCCGGCGGGTCACGGGTTGACCCGTAACCCGTGGCCACGCCTAAGGTGGGCTACCTCCTGGAGGTTGGTTGTTGTTGTTGATGATTTGCTCCTCGTTGTTAGCCATTATGCTTTTATGCTGTTTTCATAGTTTTGAGAAAGTTCTTTTAATTTCTGAATCCAAAGGTACAAGCGAGAGATTAGTAGAACGATTGCAGACCATACAAGATGATCCACACGATCGTTAACGAATAAACACACACAAAAATTCGGCACTCCCAACAACAATACCAAAATTTAGACGGGGCTAAATAGGTCATTAATCCCAGCCAAAGATAATCTCAAACTCAGCAACTTAGTATAGTGGAAGAGAGAGTAGAGATCAATCCCGTAGAGAGAGTAGAGATCAATCCGGGAGAGAAAACAATAGTAAAGATGAGAGTAATCGCAAAGTAATGAGAGCAATGTTGATTGATTGAAGGCAATATAAAGAAGTATAGATTCACTCACATTTTGCAATGATTGATTTCCTTATCCTCGAGATTTTCTATAATTAATTGGTTTCTACGTAGTTTTCCTAGGGTTTGGTTTGTGTACGAACTTTAGTAGGCTACCTATTTGATCACTACTTAAGTCCCTTACTCTAGCATGGGAGGTGAGTAGCATTAGGTCCCAAACTCCTAGTATCTAGGCACTATCCCTCCTGTTTTGTCGATCTTCTCACCTGGTTATCAGCCTAAATATCGCTTCCACTAAAAAAAGAGATAGTTTCTATATGTCAACCTTTCTACACCACAAAGATTCTTGAACTGTTCTTGCAAGACGTGCTAGCTACTCGTGGATTAAGGTCCTATAAATGATGAAGCTATAATCCTAGCGCGATGCGATTCTATCTTAGTGGCCAATTAAGACACAATCAACAACATTAGAAATATCGAAACAAGAAAGACTGAAATAAACTTAAATAGAATTAACCATAAATCCCGACCCTTACAATCCATCAACCATGTCTTGAAATGTAAGCAAAACTAAAGAAGGGATTAGCCACTCATGACTTACCTTGACACCCTAAAATGATGAAAATGCTAAGCTCTGAATTGTCTTCTAAAATGACGTGTGAAAACCTTAGGGAAACTAAGCTATTTATAGAGTTAGGGTTGGTCAAAAACCCTAGAAAAACCAAACAAAATGAGATAAGAATGAATCTTCAAAGGATATAAATAAATCTTTCCAAATAAACTATAGAAGATTAACGTGGATCTAGGCTTATCAATATCGGCAGGTGCCGACCCTCATCGACAGACGTCTATTCTTTGTGTCCGAGATTCCTCGTCTTCGCTTCCATACATTCAGCCGACTCTTCGTCGACGTGGCTCATTTTATCTTCTCTTTGGACATGATCAGTCCTCTTTTACAACCATCCTTAGTAGCTAGCTTCAACAGCTCCAAGGCTCCAGCATCGGCCTCTTGATCCACCCTTCTAGTTCGGATTCGCAAATCTGCACAATTAATCCATAAAAAATGTAGATTCTAAACTTCGACCAACAAATGATAAGAGATTGAGAAGTACTGTAGTTTACTACTTGTATTGCGACATCATTTGTTAATCTTAACATTATCTTCGAGTTAGCCATCATGCATGTTGAGCTCAATATCCATGACACTTGTAGTGGGTATAGTAGTCGGAGTTTCTTTTGACTTAGAAAGTTCATCTAGGTCCATAGTATTCAGAGGATCAGTGGATGCAGGGTCATGATCCTCTTTCTTGCCCAAGTTTATCGAGGTTGCTGCGACAATGACGACCAAGTATGACAAACGACTTTCTAGCGCATTTCTTGGTAATAATAATCGCTCCCATCGAACAACTTGATCTCTCATGGTACCTGAAAGTTCACATGGGTAGTCACGATTCAAGGGAATCAACAATATGCGATAAAAATGACCTAAGATTGAACACTTAGGGTTTTGAAAGCAATTGGGGTATATGTGACAGGAGGAAACTGCCGTTGTACCTATCAAAGTATAACTCAAACCTACAAACTAGTATAGTAAGCAAGTAAGAGGTTGATCCTACCTAGAATCAAGTATTCCTAAGCAATGTATATTTACCAATTAGTAGAAAAGAGGGGTTTTGGTGATTGAAGACAAGAAAAGAAACTATAAACAAGTTAATAGAGATAACAATTGAGAAAATAATTCCATCTATAAATATCCAGTTTAGTTTGGTTGATTGATCATCGATTCTTCTTCAAGTTCTCTTTTCATCCTATTATTGTTCCTGTCCTGATCTTGTGTAAATTACTAGTCCTACAAGTCTTAGTAACCCTTACTAATTAGATAAGCTTAACACGGTCAAGATTTAACCTAATAGTAGCATTAAGATTAAGGATTAACCAGGATACATGCAACACCAAGCTACGAGTCAGCATTTAACATATAATTGATTCTCTACACACCAGTTTAGTCCTACGAGTCCTAAAAAGACATGATTGCTACCATGGATTAAGGTTCGCTACGAGGAATCTATAAAATCATAGCAATAATCTCAACTAGTAGTACGGACTAGAAGAAATCAACAATATTCGCAAAAGAATCAATAGGAATAGAACAAGAATAGAAATCTCACAACTTTATCAAACCAAAGCTTCAATCCATAGATGAAACAGAAGAGTTTAGCACTCCATGGCCATGGAGGCTCCTCTCTAGGGTTCTCTCAATTGATAATCTCCAAGAGCATAAACTAATGAATTAGATCATTCAAATAAAAACCCTAAAACTTCCTTAAAAAGCCTCAAAAGAGTCGGCCAAATAATAATTCTAAAAACCTAATTAAAGAGATAAAAAGTCCATTAAGCAGATTCGGCGTTTCTGCAGAGGCCGCGGGGCGGCCAGGCGATTGTGAAATCCTTCGTCAGAGCTTCGGGCCGCGGGGCGGTTTGCTTGGCCGCGGTGCAACTTTTACTGTTCACATTGATTTTTCCGTTTCGAATCTGGTCTCGATGTCAACACGAAATTTGTAGATCTCGGAAAGAGCTTTCCAACGCATGCTTATAATAGTCAATTGGACCACCGAGGCCTCCAGAAAGTGATTGCTGTGGTTGCACTTAGCCAAACACAGCCTAAGCCGAGACCCCTTGCAAGCCGAGCAGCCTTGGTCGACATCAGCCCTTCCTTAGTCGAATTCGGCTACCTTTGTTGCTCAACAAACCCTAGTTTGTTTGCTTGCTTTTATCTTTTGTTATCCTAGATCTATCTACTTTGTTTTGCCTTATTTAATTTGTTGAAATTTGTGGTAGATATATCTCATATTTTCTATTATAGATTATAAAAAGGCATAGATAGATTTAATTGCCAAATTTAGCCAAATTCCATATATATATATTTCATTAGGCTATACATATTTTATTTTTCTTCACCATAGTTTAAATTTTCAAGAGTCCTCTTGTTTCATAGAATAGTTTTCTTGCATTAGTTAAAAAAAAAAACAGTCCGCATTTTCAAAAAAAAAATATATACATTCAAGCTTTGACGTAGGAGGATAAAATTCACTAGGGGCAAAAGTAAACTTAAAAAAAAAAAGAGAAGGATTGTATCTAGTGCAAGAAAGCTTAAGGACCAAATTTGGTGAATTTGTTATAGCCCTAGTCGACAACCTTCAAACACATACCTCCCAAACCATAAAAAAATTTTTTAAGCTCTACCATGCAACTACAACGTCCTTGCTAAGGGTTTGAATCAAAAAGAGGTAAAAGTCCAAGTCTTCTTTGTTTTTTTTTTCCTTATTTTTCTTCTATTTTGTCGAATCGTTTTGTGTGTGTCGAGTTGCTTGATTGCTATATCGAGCCTCTTTGTCAAGTCCTGCCCAGCTGTGTCGAGTACTCCTGCCCGGAATCGTGTACTCTTTTCCATACCGAGGCCTCCCACCCACATACCGAGCCCAGGCACCACCTACCGAGTCGTTACATTGCTTCTGTCGGGTTTACACTTGGTCGATTTCGAGGCCTGCAGTCGATATCGACCTCATCGCTTTTCCAGTGCCCATACCGACCCCCTACAGCCTCGTTACTGTTCTTCTATTGGTTTTCTTCGGTCGATTTCGAGCTCTCGAAGTCGATATCAAGTCGATACTTCTTCCTTTGACTCGATACTTTTGTTTTGTGGTTGTCGGTTGCTTGTTTCTTTGTCCTTTCTCTTGATTACTTTCTTTTGATTGTTAAGTCCTTGCTTGACTGTTGATTTGCCCAAAGCAGATTGCCCCAACAAGCTTGTCATACCAATTAGAGAGAAGTGTGTGAGAGAAACACATTGTGAGATTGTTTATCTTTTGCTAATCTTGACATTGTTCCATGTTTGTCTTTATTTGCAATGTCTCAGCAGGTTAACAACGGGAACAATGCCAACAATGTCAACGATGACAACAATTCCGAGGCCACTGTATCCGCCGCGGTGTTCAAGACCCAAATGAACACCCTTAACACCACCTTGACGGCGATAATGGATAGGCTGACGGCCTTGGAGGCTAGACCAATGGGTTATAACAACCTTGGTGGTCAAGGTAATCAAAGGCGTGACGAGACGCCTAATGATGAAAGGGAAGTCCGAAATCCTAACCCTCCTCCTAACCCTAATTTCAATAATCCTATTTTTGAAGAGAAAAACTCTCCACGAGGGGAGAGATATGGTAGAAATAACGGATTAGCTAATGCGCAGGGGCAAGGACGGGGAAGAGGAAGAGGCCGTGGCTTCCAGGAGGAGTTCTACTACTCGGAGCATGATGATGACTTCCAAGATGAGAACTATTGGGAGCAACGCCCGAGGCGGAATGACAGAGGAGGACGTTACCAATACCGTGAGCCTAGAGATCCTGATCAAGACGGCATAGGTAAGGTAAAAGTAAAGATTCCTTCCTTTGATGGTAAGACAAATCTAGATGCTTATATTGACTGGGAGACAAAAATGGATCAAATCTGGAACTGTCACAATTTCTCTGAACCTAAGAAAGTAGAATTGGCTTCTGTAGAATTTCAAGGGTTTGCTCTTATTTGGTGGGATAATTTGATTAAGGAAAGAAGAAGAGCCCTTGATGCGCCTATCGCGTCTTGGAACCAATTGAAAGCTTTAATGAGAAATAGGTTTGTCCCTCAACATTATGCTAGAGAGCTTAGGTAAGGTAAAAGTAAAGTCCTCCTCTACTCCTACTGAAACCATGGCTCATGCTAATGTTGTTGAACATTATGAGGATAAAAATGCTAGGTTTCTTCGTATTTTGCATCCCGCCATAGCTCAGGACATTGATTGTTTTCCTTACTCTACTCCTACTGAATTATTACATTTGGCTATTAAAGTTGAACGTGGAGCTAGATACAGGAACCAAGGCGGAAGGATGACGAGTGGACCGCCCGAACCATGGCTCCAGAACCGCCCTCAACGGCCCCAAGGATGCTCTAAAGGTACCTATGGCTCTCGGCCAAACTAGTACCAAGGGAAGGGAGAAGGCCGATCCAACCAGAAGTCAGTTGATAAGGGTAAGGCACCTTGGACTGGACGAGATTCCTCTAGGGTATCTAATGGCCCCAAAGGGAGTAATCCTAACCCCTCTACTACTAGATCTAGGGACATTGTGTGCTTTAAATGTCAGGGTAGAGGTCATGTTATGAAGAATTGTCCCAATAAGAAAACTCTCATGATTAATCACTTTGGTGAATATGTGTCTGACAATTCTTGTGATGAAAATAAGGAACATGCTAATGATAATGATCAAAACCTTAACCTGCTTACTTATGATGAAGATGATGATGACATTGATTATGAACATGGAGAATCATTGATTGTTAGGAGAGTCTTAAGTGTTGTTCCTGCACCGTGTGATGACAATCAACGTGAGAATCTATTTCATACTAGATGCTTAGTTAAGGGTAAGATGGTTAATGTGATCATTGATGGGGGAAGTTGTTGTAACTTAGCTAGTCATGAAATGATTGATAAATTACAACTTCCTACTATTTAGCATCATAGGCCTTATATATTGCATTGGATGAATGATTATGGTAATTTGAAAGTGAATAGGCAAGTCAAAGTGCATATCAAATTAGGACATTATGAAGATGATGTGTTATGTGATATAGTACATATGCAAGCCTGTCATATCTTATTAGGTCGTCCTTGACAATTTGATCGTAAGGTCTTGCATGATGGCTTTACTAACATATATTCTGAAGAGTCTATAAGGCGATGAATAATACTCTAGAAGGGAGGGGGATGAATATAGTATGAACGATTTTCGCAATAATAGAAATTTAATGCAACTTGTCAAGACCTTGATATAGGCTATCAGGACTTGACAAAGTGAAATCGAATACGATAATGTAAATGCGGAATATAAAAGATGAACACACGAATTGTTGACGAGGTTCGGCACAAACTTGGCCTACGTCCCCGTCTAGGATTATCCAACCCGTAGGATTCAAACACTTCTTATTTCACTTCACTTGAGCCTAGAACATCCTAGAGAAACTACCCTTTCTCTATACAAAGCCTCACCGCTTCTATTCTAGCTCTCAACCTTACAAGTGAAATAAAAGCTCACACCACACACCAAGTGTGCTTGATCGAGTATAAAATACTCTAAGTGTAAAATGAATGACTTGTACAATAAGTGCTAGTGTTTCTCTCAACTCTTAAACAATGAATAACACTTAGGCTTTTAGAGAATGTAAGAGAAACTGGAGATGACGAATGCTTTAGGATGCTATGATTGCTCGAGTGCTTGCTTAGATAATTGTCATCTTTTTGCCTTCATCTTTATATAGACGAAACACTTTGAGAGCTTCTTGGAGGGATGACCGCTTTTTTGAGAGCTTTTTGGAGGGATGACCGCTTGAATTTCAAATTCTTTCCAAGACATTTGAATTCTTTGCAGAAGTGATCCTTCCATTTGTGTGCTTTCCAAGATTGTTCCTTCAATCTTCTTCATGATCACGTATGATCAAATATGGATCGGTTCTTTCCTTGTATGGCAAATGAAATCCTAAAAGAACATACATATTATATCTAGCACACAAAATGGGTTAGATGAGAAACACATATATAAATCGATTAAGACCAAATCATAGCCCAAGATAAAGCCCATTATAATTTAGGCCCAACAAGGTTGGCCTCGGATCATTTCCTGTGAGAGAACAAATTTATAAAGAAATGCATAAGTGATTATCCAAACACTTGAGTCTGGGTTTCAAGACCTTGAAACCCAGCCTTTTGTCTTTCATCATCCTTTAGATCACCTGCACGTTAGGTCTCAAGATCTTACAATCAAGGTGGAGTCTTCATATACCTTTACTTTTCAGGGCAAGAATGTTGTTCTCAAGCCTATGACGCCAACCCAGGTGGCTGATGCGATTGAGAAGCGGAAGGTAAGTAAAGGTGAGTTAGATAAGGAGGCTCAGTCGAGCCATGTGTCTACCCCTACTCGGCCTAGAGAGGTATTCTTGGCTTCCAAGAGTACATTTTTAGACGAGTTTGCGGATGGGAAAACAATCCTCATACTCCTATGCAAAGGGTTGACCTTGTTGAGTGAGGAGCTTCGAGCTACCCTCCCTCCTCACATCCTATCTCTTATTGAAGAATATAAGGATGTATTCCCGAGGACATATCAGCAGGTCTACCCCCTGTTAGATGAATTGAGCATCAAATTGATCTCATTCCAGGGGCTTCTTTGCCTAATAGGCCTGCTTACAGAATGAATCCCACTGAAACCCAAGAGGTTCAATCCCAAGTCCAGGAACTGTTGGATAAGGGATACATTAGGGAAAGTTTGAGTCCATGTGCTGTGCTGTGTTGTTAGTGCCTAAGAAAGATGGTTTTTGGAGAATGTGCGTAGATTGTAGGGCTATTAATAACATAACTGTGAAATTTCGCCATCCTATACCCCGCTTAGATGATATGTTAGATGAGTTGCATGGTTCTTTTATCTTTTCAAAAATTGATTTAAAAAGCAGTTACCGTCAGATTAGGATGAAGGAAGGCGATGAGTGGAAAACAACCTTCAAAACTAAATTTGGACTATATGAGTGGTTGGTTATGCCTTTTGGCTTGACTAACGCTCCTAGTACTTTAATGAGACTAATGAATCAGGTGCTTAGGAATTTCATAGGTAAATTTGTTGTTGTGTACTTTGATGAGATTCTTATCTATAGTAAATCACCTGAGGAACATGAAGCACATTTGAGGGAAGTACTTTCTACACTTAGATTAGAACACTTGTATGCCAATCTTAAGAAATGTAAATTATGTAATAATCAAGTATCTTTTCTGGGTTTTGTAGTGAGCTCAAATGGATTGCGAGTCGACGACGCGAAGATCAAAGCAATCCAGTAATGGCCGACTCCTACCAACATCGGCCATGTGAGGAGTTTCCAAGGCTTGGCGAGCTTCTATTAGAGATTTGTGCGCGACTTCAGCTCCATCGCAACCCCTCTCACGGAACTCACGAAGAAGAGGTGCGACTTCAAGTGGGGCCCAACTCAGGAGGAAGCCTTTCGGCAACTTAAGAAGAAGTTGACACAAGCTCCATTGCTTGCTCTGCCTGACTTCACTCGACCTTTCAAGGTTGAATGTGATGCTAGCAGAGTTGGCATAGGCGGAGTCCTCATGCATGAAGGTAAGCCTATAGCCTTCTTTTCTGAGAAGTTAAGAGGTGCATGTCTTAATTACTCTACATATGACAAAGAACTTTATGCATTGTTTAGAGTCCTTAAGACATGGTCCCATTACCTTTGGCCTAGAGAGTTTATACTTAGGACTGATCATGAATCTCTCAAACATTTTAAGAGCTAAGATAAACTTGATAGGAGACATTATAGATGGATGGAATTCATAGAAACATTTCCTTATGTTATAAAGTATAAGAAAGGGAAAGACAATGTGGTTGCTGATGCTTTATCTAGGAGACATGTCCTTTTGACCACTTTGGATTCTAGAGTCTTAGGCTTTGTATACATTAAGGAATTGTATGAGAATGATGCTAATTTTGGGGATTTATTTAAGCTTTGTCGAGGCAAGGGTCCTAGTAATAGCTTCTATATCTTTGATGGATTCTTGCTTAGGAAAGACCAAGTGTGTATATACTTAGGTGTTCTCTTCAGTTATTATTGGTGAATGAAGCCCATAGTGGAGGTTTAATGGGTCATTTTGGGGGAGATAAGACCTATCATACACTTAAGTCGCACTTTTATTGGCCACATATGCTTAGGGATGTAGAACATTGCCTTAAGAGATGTATTGACTGTTTAAAGGTCAAGTCTAAGCTTATGCCCCATGGTTTATATACACCCTTGCCGATCCCTTCATCCCCTTGGGAAGATATTTATATGGACTTTATTGTAGGATTGCCTAGAACTAAGAAGGGGAGGGATTCTATCATTGTGGTGGTGGATAGATTTTCTAAGATGGCTCACTTCATAACATGCCATAAGACTGATGATGCTACCAATGTCACTAACTTGTTCTTTAGAGAGGTAGTTAGGTTGCATGGAGTGCCTAAGACCATTGTGAGTGATAGAGATGTTAAGTTCTTAAGTCATTTTTGGCGTACTTTATGGAACAAATTGGGAACTAGATTGTTATTCTCTACCTCTAGTCAACCCCAAAGTGATGGCCAAACTGAGGTGACCAATAGAACCTTAACCACTATCCTTAGAGCCATTTTAAGGAAAATTTTGAAGCTTTGGGAAGAAGCCTTACCTCAGGTGGAGTTTGCTTATAATAGGACATTGCATTCCTCAACTAAAATTACTCCATTTCAATGTGTATATGGTGTTAATCCACTAACCCCTTTCGATCTTACTCCATATCCTATGAGAGAGAATGAGTCTTTTGACGCAGGTAAGCATGTTGAGTTCATCAAGGAGATACATGAACAAACACATCAGCAGCTCATGCGGAAGGCTGAGTACAACGCCAACAAGGCCAACAAGGGGTGCAGATTGGTGACGTTCCAGCCTAGGGATCTAGTATGGGTGCACCTTAGGACGGAGAGGTTTCCCAATGAGAGGAAGAGCAAGCTTGCACCACGAGGAGATGGACCTTTCAAGGTTCTATAGAAGGTGGATGATAATGCCTACAAGCTGGAGCTTCTTGGAACTTATGGCGTGAGTGCTACCTTCAACGTCGCTAATCTTATTCCATACCTTGCCGTGGATGAGGACTTGAATTCGTGGTCGAATCCTTTCCAAGAAGGGGAGGTTGATGCGGGACCATCTTCTACACCTCCGGACACGCCAATCATATTAGGAGACGGACCTATGACTCGAGCCCGAGCCAAGAAGCTGCAGAGAGACTCATTCATGTTTGTGAGTCACGCCTTATTCTCGAGCACAGTTCAACTCCCCGAGCCTGCATTGAAGACATACATGTGCATTGGGATCAAGATTCTTGAACCATCCTAGGCACATGTTGGAGCCGAAATTACTAAGTCATGGAACCTTGTTTATTTCCTATTTTAGCAACTTTCCTACTTAAGCTATTTTAGGAAACTTTTAGTGTTATTTTTTTTTATTATTTTCGGTTAATATTTTTGTTATTTTTATTAATTATTTTCGGCCAGAAATTCCTTCTAGGGTTTATATTAGCCGGCCTTCATTGTAGAACAATGCACGTCTTCCATTATTCAGAATACAGTTCTTTATGTGAAACACAACTGTGAGAAAAGTCAATCGATTAGAAGCGTTGCTCATCGATTGCAAATTGGTTCTTTATCTTGCTTGGTTTGCTTTGAGTTCATCAACCTCGCGAGAGCTTGGTGATTCTGGTAATCACAAGTCCCCTCCTTGTGCCTCCAAGTTGTCCGCTTGGTTCTGTAAGGTCGTAGAGGTGGGCTTAATTTGTAGTCGTTGATACTTGGTTCCTACCCTCTTAGGAGGCCTGGGGTCTTTATCTCGCTCTACCTAGCTTAGTTCGAATCACCCTTCTATCGGTCTTTTTCATTACTTTTGTCGAGTCTTATTATTGCTGAATTTTCGAGTCTTGTCTTCTTTGTTTCTAGTCGATATCGAGTCCATTGAGTCACATCGAGTCCTTGTTCTTGCTGCGTCGTTGTTCTTTCTTGAGTCTTGGTTTCCGTTCTTGAGTTTGTTTATTGATTGTCGAAGATCGGGTCATCCTACGGCTTACCCCGTATCATTTTCGGATCTTATGGTTTTGATATTCTATAGTCTTAAATGAAATAAATATAAGATTTTACTTTAATTAGTTTTTGAAAGCTTTTGAAATTTAAGCTTTTCAACAGCTATTTACCCAAGCTTTTCGGAGCTTTTGTTTTTTTTTTATTCACAAGTTTTCAACAGCTACCCTAACAGCTAGGTTTACCAAAAACTATACTAGCTTATTAACATATATTTAACTCAAATAATCCAATAACTTCAGCAACCCAACAACTTTAGCTCCTCCAACAGCTACCATTTTGCCAAATGCACCCTAAAGCACAACAAAGGAAACACCCTCAAAACCAAAACATCGCAAAGTTATTACTAGATGGCTTAAACCACCAAGAGGCTTCTATAAAATAAATGTAGACGCTTCAGTTAAGCCTCCCAGAGAATGCTATGGGTCTGTTTGGTAACACGGAGCTGATGGGGTAGCTGAAGCTGATGGATTAAGTGTGTTAAATATATGGTAAATTGGAGTTTTCATAAGCTAGTAAGGTGTTTGATAACCCAGCTGATAGAGTAGCTGATACAAACTAGCTGATCAGATAAGAGAAAATGAATAGAATTCTGAAAAGTTTGCGGTTAGTAGCTGTTGAAAATCCAATTTCAAAAGCTAATTAAATTAAAATATTATATTTAACTTATTTAAAACTATAAATTATTAAAACCAAAAGCTCCGAAAAGCTACATGCATTGCCAAACGGACCCGTATAGGTGGTATTGTTCGGAATAGTGACGATCAGGTTGTTGATATTTTCCAGTATAAGGCCCACAATGGGTCAGTGCTTACCGAAGTCTATGTTGTTTGTGTAGGCTTACAACAAGATCTAGATAAGGGTTTCCGAAATGTAATTATTGAAGAAGAAGTCTTGGTGTTATCAACTCTATAAAAGCATATTCCAAACCCTCCCCCTGGGGAAATCGCAAGAATCCCTGAGAAGATTAATCGCTACAGAAATAAATCCAACAATCTTCACTTCATTCATTCACTACAAAAAACACAAGAAATAGCCACGGGATTTTAGCCACGTCGTACAGTCGATGCTAGATCCGTAGCTGATAGCCACGACTATTGCTACGGCCTGACATGCCGTAGCTATAATAGCGTCGACTGAAAATACTCGTGGCAAACCCCGTGGCTAACGATGAAGGAATAATTTCATGTCCAAAATGTCGTGGTTTTTAGCCATGAATATAAGTGTCGTGGCTGGTGTCATGGCTGTTAGCCACGGCGTTAGCCACAGTCACATGTTCTGTGGCCGAATTCGATGCCATTTTTGGCGAGTCTTACCTGACGTGTCAATATAGCCACGAATTTAGCCACGAATCATATCCGTTGCTGTACTCATGGCTAAGAATGCGAGACAATTAGCAATATATGACCAGAGTTGGAGGTGAACAGCCACAAATTTAGCCACTGTTGGATTATCCGTGGCTGTTTTCGACGCTAACTTTTTTGGTGTATCCGAATTGAGGAAATTCACAAAAAGGGTCAAAAGATATATATTCACTCAATCTGAATGGTCAAGACCAAATTACATATCTATTTGTAAGCCCAAAATCTCACAAAAAAAGGTAGGGCCAAAAGATATGGTCAAGCCCAATTTTAGAGAGTCAAAGCCCAAAAAGAGTCAAGCCCATTAGCAATGTTCTAAAAGGCGCTAGGCGGCCGCTAGGCGGTGGGTGGCCGCCTAGCGCCTAGGCGGCAAGGCGGGTGCCTAGGCGGCGCCTAGGCGGACTTAGAACAAACTAGCTTATTTCCTTATATTTTAACATATACCACATGTCAATAACTCATATAATGTAATAATAATTCATAATATCACTCATAAACCCAAATTTACGATGCTTAACTAACACTAAAGTAAATAAACGCAAAAAGTACGCATCCGACCAGTAACTCTAAACCTCCTAAAATCTAAAACAAAAGGTTCGACTCAATGACAAATAAATCCTGACTTAGGGGATAAAAAATCCTTAAGTCGACTAATCACGTGCCTAGAAGCTAAAATTGAATAATCATTAGGCTAGGCGGCGCCTAGACGGGACTAGGCGGGCCTAGGCGGAGTATAGGTGGGACTAGGCGGTGCATAGGCGGATTTCCGCCTAGAAGGCCGCCTAGGCTTAAAAATTCCTAGGTGCCCTCCCGCCTAGCGCCCAGGCGGCGCCTAGGCGGTGCCTAGGCGCGATTTTTAGAACACTGCCCATTAGTATTAGTCAAAGCCCATATGGAAGCCCCAATTAATAGCCCTCAGCTCGACGTATAAAGGAGCCCATTCTTAGTAGCCACGGAAACGTCCGTGGCTAATTCCGTGGCTATTTTCAGTTGAGGTCATTCAATGCAAATCGTACTTTCTACTTCAATTCGGTCACTTTTACTGGAGGGTGAAAGCACACTGCTCGCACAGAGCAAGTTGTCGTCTTCTCCACAGTGCAATGGAGGATTGGTGGGTTTGAAGAGCCATTTTTGAAGAGAGAGGTATCACATACATATAAATTATATTATATATTTAATATATTATGTATATACATATAGATATTTATATATTATGTGGGTGCTATGTGAGATATATAATTATACATTAAGAGTGTATAGATCTACATCTTACTTAGTTGTATTTTGATTTTTGGAATTTTTAATTAGACTTTTAATAGTATATATATAATTTAACACTTAAATGGTTAATTAGTTGTATAGATCTACATCATTACGTACTTAGTTGTATAGATCTAAATAATTTGAAAATTTGGAGAGTGTAAAAGTGTTTGTGTTATGGAATTTGTGTATATATAATTGATTTTTAAATAATATAGACTTTTAAGAGTAATGTAATTAACACTTAAAATTGTTACTATAGATCCACATAATTACTAGCTTATATAGCTGTATAGATCTAAGTAGTTGTGTATAGATCTACTTATTATTATATATAATGTACAATAATTTGTATAAAGTTGAATATAATTTTATTTATTGTACTTAGTTTATATATTTTACATATGTACAGAAATTGAATTGGGGAGTGCAATATGGATGATCGAGCGTGGATGTATGAAGGATTAAACGATGAATACCTCAAAGGGGTGGATGAGTTTATTAAGTTTGCATTGGAGCATCCACTTTATGTCAATGAAGGCAAGATTAAATGTCCCTGTTGGCGATGCAAAAATTGCAAATGGTACAGAGCAGATGAGGTTAAGAGGCATTTATATCATCGTGGGTTTATGAGTGATTATCATCGCTGGACAGCACATGGTGAAACTATCGCGCCTTCAAACCCGCAATTGTCTATGTATGATCAGTTAACGGGAGAACAAAGGATGGTGTTTGACATTGCAGGTCCGAATTCATATATCTGTTTTAATGTTCGATATATGGAAATGATGTTTGAATATCCAATTAATTCAAGAATTTAAATCATGGGGTTTTCGAAATTGCAGATTCGAGCTTTGTTCCGCCTCCTCGTTGGTTTAATGTTGACGGAAATGATGGTGAATTCCAAGAAGCTAATCATGGTGAAGACATGATGACAGACGAGGCTGATCTCTTAGCAACACAATTTGCAGAAGTGCTCAAAGCCGCCGATGCCCCGGTGTTTGAAGGTTGTACTTCACATACGCAATTATCCTTTGTGAGTCGACTTATGAGCTTGAAGTGTGAATATAATGTCTCCCAACCACTCTTCAATGGATTCATGCAATTGTTTGATGAAGTGTTGCCTTCTAACCATAAGATTCCCACTAGTTACTATGAAACTGAGAAGGTGGTTCGAAGTTTGGGTCTGCCAGTGGAAAGAATAGCCATGTGCCCTAATGGTTGTATGTTGTATTGGAAGAATGATGCCAATGAAGAATCGTGTAGGTTTTGTGGGCATGCAAGATATAAAGTTGCGAGTAACGGAAGACGCACTTCACACCAAGTGTTATTCTACTTACCTCTAACTCTGAGACTTCAGAGATTATATGCTTCTGAGGTGACAGCTAGCCACATGACTTGGCATGCAGAACATGTAGCAGAAGAGGGAATGATGTCTCATCCGTCAGATGGAGATGCTTGGAAAAGGTTAGACACAAAGCATCCTGATTTTGTTTTAGAAGCTCGTAATATTCGTTTGGGTTTATGCACTGATGGCTTTGCTACCTTCAACAAAAGTGGACAGATTTATTCTTCTTGGCCGGTTATTGTTACTCCTTACAATCTTCCACCTCATATGTGCATGAAAACGGAGCATATGTTTATGTCATTGATAGTGCCAGGACCGAAAAACCCGAAGAAGTTGACTGATGTTTGCCTCCAACCTCTCATTGATGAGTTGATGCACTTGTGGGAGTTCGGTGTACCTACTTATGATGTCTCGAGGAGAGAGAACTTCATTATGCGTGCAGGTCTACTTTGGACAATAAGTGATTTCCCTACATATGCTATTTTGTCGGGATGGAGCACTGCTGGTTTGATGGCTTGTCCGATTTGTATGAAATCAGGATCTGATTGTTTTCGGCTGAAAAATGGAAGGAAGGCTGCCTGGTTTGATTGCCATAGAAAATTTTTAGACATTGACCATCCCTTTCGTAGAAATAAGAAGGACTTCTATCGAGGGCATGCAGAGACAGCGTTGCCACCGCCAATGCTAACGGGGGAGCAGATGTGGGAGCGGGTATGTCAGTTGCCTACGGTCATTGATGATCCTTTTCACACGTCACCAGACTATGGGATTTCGCATAAGTGGACTAAGCAGAGTATTTTCTGGAGACTTCCGTATTGGAAGGACCTTCTCATCCGTCACAATCTCGATGTTATGCACATTGAGAAAAATATGTTTGACAATGTCTATAACACCGTGATGGATATCCCTGGTAAGACGAAGGACAACTTGAATGCACGGAAGGATCTTCGCCAGTATTGTCATCGACCTGAGCTGGAGGTAGCTGATGACCACAGAAGAGCAAAACCTAAAGCAATTTATACCTTATCACGAGAGGCGAAGAAAAAGGTGGGTCAATGGTTGAGATATGTGAAGTTTCCGGATGGCTATGCTTCTAATATGGGAAGATATGTTATGAGTGATGATTGCACTCTCACTGGGATGAAGAGCCATGACTGTCACGTGTTTATGGAGAGACTCTTGCCGATTGCTTTCAAAGAGTTATTGCCACCAACTGTTTGGGGTCCTTTAACTGAGTTGAGCATCTTCTTCCAGACTATTTGTTCATCGAGCTTGTCCGTTACTGGGATGGAACAGTTGAAGCGCATGATTCCTATATTGGCATGTAAGTTAGAGCGCATCTTTCCTCCATCCTTTTTTGACTCCATGGAGCACCTCATTGTTCATTTACCGTATGAGGCACAAATAGGCGGCCCAGTGCAGTATCGATGGATGTACCCTTTCGAGCGGTTTTTATATCATCTAAAACGGAAGATCGTCCAAAAGAGTAATGTTGAAGCGTCAATCGTGATGGCATATTTAGGGAGGAAATAGCATATTTCTCGTTCACTACTTTCCTTCGCATGTTCCTTCGAAATTGAGGAGAGTCGCGAGAAATGATGTCTCCGAAGGTGAGGATTATGCCTTCTCCATTTTCAATCACCCTGGTGCGGGTCGTGGCAAGGAGAGAACAAGGTGGTTGAATGAAGATAATGAGTGGAAGGCCGCACACACGTACGTGTTGGTCAATTGTCCGAAAGTACAACCATACCTCGAGTGAGTAACATTTCTTATCAATTAGTTAATTATATATTTTCGATTTTATATATCTCATCATGCATCTTATATACGTATATATGGAAATTCAAACATGTAGGCTATTCGTGGCTACAATGGGGGGAGATGCATGCGGAGATGACACCATTGAACAACTATTTGCGGATTAGTTTAAACAATATGTGAGGATAAATATACTTTGCATATAAACATATATTATATATAACTCGATCGTTTCTTACCATATTAATTATATTTTGTTTTGAAGGCCATGGATAGAAACAATGGAATTGTTCCAAATACTCTCTTGTGGAGTTTGGCATGGGGTCCAAATGTGGAAGCAAAAAGTTGGGGTCGATACGTTATCAACGGCTACAAGTTCAAGACTCTACAACAAGGTGTTGGAAAGATGACAATGAATAGTGGGGTATGTGTTCGAGGCTCAAACTATGCGAATGCGGAGTCAGATTTCTTTGGTCTCCTTGAAGAAATCATCGGGCTGGAGTACCTAAGTACAAATGATTACCCGCTTAAGGTAGTCCTTTTCAAGTGCAAATGGTTCGATCCAACGACACGCGGAACACAATTTCATCCGGTCTATCAATTTGTTGAAGTGAATCAGAAATTTTTTTATCAGCGGTACGAGCCTTTTGTACTCGCACAACAAGCTGTGCAGGTTTACTACCTTCAATATCCAGGAGCCCCACGTGAACGAATGGATTGGTATCATGTCTGCAAGACAAGGGCTCGACACAAGATAGAAGAGAGATGGGTATCCACGACCCCAACAGATGCAGCTACTGTATACCAGTCAGACGAAGTGAACCACGCTCAATACTCCATTGACATCGAATTAGAAGACTCACCCCATTCCTTGCGAGATCCCTCCGGTGCATATGATGTCTGTGATGACTACAATGGAGATGCCTATGAGGATGAGGTTCCTGATGATGGAGATGCCTTTGATGAGGGTGAGGATCCTGCTAATGGAGATGCCTCGATCTCCGGTGAGGATGAAGTTCCTGCTGATGGAGATCCCTCCGATGAGGATGAGATTTCTGCTGATGATGAAGACTCCGAATAGACACATACTGCTTATGAAGAGAGACATGGACATCAAACAGGCCTAACAACGCAGATTTTCCATTATGTATGCACCATCAATATTTTTTTTGTCATGTATATGGACCTGTGAGGGAATCGAACCCACATCACTGTGCATGCACAACGCTCTTCCAAATTGAGCTAACAGGCCAAACAACGCAGATTTGCAATTATGCATTTGTATGCCTATCTTCTTTTTCAAAATGCCAAGCTTTCACATTCTTAGTGTCTCTAGGAAACATGCTGACAATATTCACCAACCTATACATTATATATATTCCTTTAATAGCAGCTACTGGACAGAATATTAACACCACTCCTTAAAATGAATTCCATAGAAAAATTTAACAACATTTGAAAAACACTGGTACATTTGACAGCAGCCAATGGAAGCACATCAACACTGACTTTTACAACCCCACAACATCAAATTCGAGTTCAACAACACTTAGGTTGAAGCATCAAACAAGCTGACAATATTCACCAACCTATACCAAAACCACACCTAAACTAGTTATCCCTAAAGTCACACAGCACACACACAAATGGAATTTAGACACAAAGCAATTACTTGATCAATCAGGTAAGCATTTTCCAACGACTGTTCGATTATCACATAATTATATATTCAACAACAAGAATTTGTTGTACTCTACAACTCAATTGAAAATAAATAACCACGAATGCAAAATAGGAGCAAATTACCTAAACCAAGCACAATGTACAAATTAAACTCTAATCCAAGCTTTAAACCGAAACCCTATGTCAATCTAAAACTAAATTCCACTTAGCAGTGCAACAACAGTTCAACAAACATGCAGTAGTGAGACGAAATTTTCAATTTCATAAATCACTTAACATATTAGACACGAAATTTGGCAGTGCAGTGCATCTACACCGTAAATCAGAGTTGGGCAACACAATAAATTGCATAAAGAAAGATGCAAATGAAACAGAAGAAGGAACCCTAACTCATCAACACCAAAGCCCCAATTCCGTAAATTTCATATCAAATAATCCACTAATGCAGAGACAATGGTGCATGACAAGCGGACTGTACTCGCACAACACCAAAGCCCCAATTTGAATAATTTCAATCTCAATCTCAGACAGTGAATGAGTAGATCGAAATAAATAAGAAAGAAGTACACTTGCTGTAGTAAATCAAAATCTTATCAACCTGAAATCCGCAATTTTAATAACATTGGAGGGATCTGAAAATGGACAAACCCTAAAAACAAATTTAGAGGGGAGTAAAAATGAACATACCGTGAGAGAGTAAGAGAGGAAGGGGTTGGATCAGCGAGCGCGGGAGAGAGCGAGAACTGAAAATGGAAGAGCGCGGAAGAGAGCGAGAAGAGAGATGAAAGGTTTGAGGAACCCTAACTCATCGATTCTCCTTCGTCTCCGGAGATTCGAATGTGCTTACCTTCGCCGGCGATTTGAGGAACCCTAACTCATCTCCTCGCGCGCCATGACACAAGATAGAAGAGAGATGGGCCTTTTTTTTACCCGAATTATGATGGGCCTTTTTTTAACCCGACCCACACCCTAATTCAGAAACCCTCCCTCCCAATTTCCTGGACGCGGGCGAGGGAAATCCAAAATTTTCAATTACCCGGCAATTGAAAGGTTTTGACTATTCCGAAACCCTAACTCTCTCATTCTCTCTCATTCTCTAGCCTCCTCTCTCGCTCAAACTCTCACATTCTCTCTCATTCCGAAACCCTAACTCTGTAAATCTCTCAATCTCTGATTCTCTCATCTCTAGCCTCCTCTCTCGCTCTATGTCCATGAAACCCTAATTGAATCTCTCAATCTCTCAATCTCTCATTCTCTCAATCTCCAGCTCTCATCTCTCCGGAAACCCTCTCTCAATCTCTCAATCTCACAAATTGCGAAGATGAGGGGAGGCTTAAGGAGATCTTCTCGCCATGACACAAGCCGACCACCACTAGCTCCGGACACGGCACGGACAAGACCACCAGTAGCCGCCGCCACTGGCTCTACTCCGGCGCCCCCTCCCGCCAATGCCTCCCAACCCATTATTTCACCTGCTACATCTCCGGTGCCCTCATTGGCTAGATCCCCGGCCAGGGTAAAGGCAAGGGCCTCCACTCGAGTGACCTCTCCTACCAGGGGCTCCAAACGGGCAAGCGCAGCGACCTCCTCCTCCCAAGATGTTGAACCCAACCAAGCTCCTGCAACATCCTGTCCCTCTGGCAGGCCCTCCAAACGGGCGAACGTAGCATCCACAACCCACAACCCCCCCTTCCGAGCCTCCCAACCCTCTGCCTCCCAAGGGACTGAAACCACTCAACCCTCCGCCTCCCATTGTACTGAAACCACCCAACCATCCGCCTCCCAATGTACTGAAACCACCCAAGCGCTTGCTACCTCCCAGCCCTCTTCCTCTCAAGCTCCTGGAACCTCTCGTGGTTTACCGGATTCTCCATCTCCATCGCCGGTTTGTGAAGGGGGCTCGTCATCTGAGACAGAAGACCACGCCAGAGAAAATGAGGATGCCCCAGAGATTGTCGAAGGACACGAAGACGAGGAAGACGCCAGAGAAAATGAGGAAGAACCCCAAGAAAATGAGGAAGAAGCCCAAGAAAATGAGGAAGAAGCCCCACGGTGGAACAGACCAGTCTCCTTTTCACTGGTCAATGGATCGTAAGTCAACTTCGTATATATTTTGTTTTGCCTAATTATGTTTGATTTAGTTTTGCTAGCTAAGATTTGGTTTAATTGCTTGCTAAGAGAGATTCTGCAATTATGTGTATAATATACATGTTGTAATGGAACATTGAATGCATGTTTTAAATAAATTGAACATCTGCAATTGCTTGGTAAAAGAGATTATGTACTTCTGTTATCTGTTGGAGTGTTTGTTAGAAGTAGTTTGTGAAATTATTGAAATACATGGCTTGATCTATGTTCTGCATTCTGAAATTACAGAACATAGAGTGGATTTATAATTGCTTTCATCTGTTTTGTATGCCTTGTTGGAACTTTGAATACCTGATTTGAACTTCTGTCTATGTTGAAGGAGTAAGAACTGAAATTTCTTGCTCCATTAAAGAACTTAGGGTGCATTCTGAAATTATTTAATCTATGGTCATGGAACTTAGAGTGCTTTTGTTAATTATATGTTTGTGTCTTTGCTGAGTTTCATGGGTAAGCATGATTGCATTTCTCAAGATTTAAGCATGGTGAATTATTATTTCATTTCTCAATCCAATTCTGTCTGTTTATGCATGCTAATTTTTGTTACCAGTTTAATGGTTAACCATGGTTAAGTATGAGTTCAATTATGAAGCCAACTGTCTATATTTTTTCATGCTAATTCTTGTTACCAGTTTCATGGTCAAGCCAACTCTGTATATTTTTCTCAAGCCAACTATATTGATAACATTTGTTTTTATGTTTTTGGGTTTTTTGTGAAGCTTTGATTCCACAAATCCTGCGTATGGTGTCATGCTCCAAGTTATTCATTCACATTTCGATGGACCCTATATAAGGTGGGGTGATGTTCCTGAAACAACAATAGAGTTATGGTGGGGAATGTTCAAGGTAAAAAAAAATTCTTTACTTGTGCTAACATTCAGTGCTTAAGTATGAATTGTTTACAATTTCACTTCTTTGTTCCATATGTGCAGAAGCGAACACGATGGGATGAAAACCTTTTCTCAGACGCAGTTGTGTACAAGGCTTTCAAAACAAAGGGAGGGGACCACCTTAGGAACGTGTTTGGGAAGGCTCGCAATGGAAAAACAAAGAAGCCTACATGGGTGAAGCAAGTCATATGGGCCCAAATGGTGGAGCAATGGGCAAAAGAGGATAAATTTCGCCGTCAATCTGAAGTTAACAAGAAAAACAGAGCCATTGCGACAGAGAAAGGGACTCCAATTTTCAGTGGTGGATCGGTTTCGACAACTATAATCAAGGATCGACTGGTATGTTAAAATTAAATAAGTTGCTGTTGTTTTCCCATTGCATATAGTTTTAATCACTCTTACAGTCATTATTTACCATCTATTTGGTTTGCACATGTGCACTAATTAAATGTATATATTTACTTACAGAGGCTGGAGCTTGGAAAAGATCCAACCCCAAAGGAAACATTTGAAAAGTGCCATAGGAAAAAAGATGGATCTTGGGCCGGTGCTCAATGCCAAGAAACGGTGGTAAGTAACAACTTCAATCGTCCCTTTATATTATGTACTTGTTATGTGAATAGTCTTTATGGCTTTGTTTGGTATCTTGCTATACTTGGGTATTTTTTATGCTGCTGTATGGGTTCTGAGTGCATCAGCTTCCAATATGTGATTATTATGTGTAGGTACTCGTATATATTTTGTGTGTTGGTGATTGGGTTGTGTTGTATATGTTATTGAGCATGTATGTTTTATGAAATTGGTTAGTATATGTCTGTTTTTTTAAGGGTCAGTTTGCAAGAAATTGGTTGTGATTATTATGTGTAGATACGTACTGGTACATATTTTGTGTCTTGGTGATTGGGTTATGTTTTCTATGTTATTCAACATGTATGTTTTATGAAATTGGTTAATATATATGTGTTTTTTTAAGGGTCAGTTTGCAGGAAGTTTGTGATTGGGTTGGGTTGTCTACGTTATTGAGCATGTATATTGTCTCCTGTTGTGAATGTCTGATAAATTGGTTTTCTTGGGTTTCATTAAACATTTTACACCTTAATATGATGATGTGATCTAATTTTAATGTTGTTGCTGCTGCTTTCTTAATTTACATTGTTTTCCTGTTGTGCTCTTCTAATGTCTGATAAATTGGTTCTGTTGTGCTCTTCTAATGTCTGATAAATTACTTGTAACACCATCGAACCTGCTGCTGCTTTGTTTACATTGCTTTTGGTTTTGTTATATTGCATTTAACATCTTTGTCATGTTCTTTGGCTAGGAAAAGTTCGACCATTTGGTAGAAGAAGAGGTTGATGATGCTGTCTCTGAGAATGCATCCCACTCGGTTGACATGAATGCTTTGTGGCTCAAGGCGACAGGAGGTGCGAAGAAAGGTCGCGTTGTGGGCATGGGATCGGAGGCGCCAGCTATGTTGCTCTCAAAGCCGAATCCAAAATCTGTTGCACCAGCTATTGCATCTGCTGGTGATGCCCCTTTGAAGGAATATGTCATCTCTGAACTTTCAAGCATGAAGCAAGACTTGAGGAATGAAATGGTGGAGTTAGGGGATCAGGTGCAGAGCCAGGTGACCACAAACCTGAGGGAAGAAATGTCATCATTTGGAGATCGAGTGCAGGAACAAGTCAGCTCAAGTGTCCGACAAGACATGGTAGCTATTGGGGAGCAACTAATGGACGAGACTAGGAAGGCCAATGAAGCTTGGCAGGAGAAGCTCCTCAACACCATGATGCAATTCTGTAAGGGCAAAGGCAAATCAAAGTAAGTTGTGTGTTTCTGTTTTGGGTTCCCACGTACTGTCTTCAGACTTAGTCGTATTTGCACTTGTCGTGCTGTTGATCGAACTTGCGGGTTGGTTGTGTTGTGGATGGTTAAACTTCTTGTTGTGTTTTGGATTTGGTTTGTATGTGTTTTGGTTGAACAAATGATGGCAGTGGTATGTGTTAATTTTGTATGTGTTTGTGCCCAGCTATAATAAATAATTATATTATATTTATTACCGAGCTCACAAATACAATTAAAAATATATAGCCACAAATGTAGCCACAAATATAGTCACGGACATAGCCACGGACATAGCAACGGCTATTGTGGCACATGGCCACGACCATAGCCACGTCAATATGGCCACGTCTGTAGCCACGGGCATAGCCACTGACATAGCCACGTCTGTGGCCACGAAAATAGCCACAACAATAGCAACGACCCCCTAAAGAGGTGTCCTCTGGTGGGCCACGGATATAGCCACGACACTATTCGTTGCTGTATTCGTGGCTACAGCCACGGATCGCACCTTTCTCAACCGGCCACGGACGTAGCCACGGGCTTGTCAGATCGTGGCTATTAGCCACGGATATTGTGGTGGTGGCTGTTAGCGTCGAGGCATATAGCCTCGAATGGCGACGAACGTCAAATTCATGGCTATGCCCGTGGCTAAACCGTTTAGCCACGGAATTTCGTGGCCAATTCGTGGCTATTTGACCGTGGCTATTTCCTGTGTTTTTGGTAGTGATTGCTACCGAGAGTCTAACACTATTGTAGATCATATCGCAAGGGCTATGAATATTTGTAATATCTTAACTCTCCCTATAAATGAAGAATTGTATTCCATCATCCATAAAGATATAGGGATGAATCTTGCCTTGTCAAGACATTCTTTTCCTTACCAGCTACTTTATTTATATAAAAAAAAAATCATCATCTGCATTTAAAAAATAGAAACACACACTTTGAAATGGATTCTCGGGAAGATCCAGTGTTCTTTCTTCAGAAGCAATTATTAATTCAAACATGCAAATGGCAACATTTATACATCAGGACTTTAGTGTTAGTTGATTTATATATCCTGACTTGCAAATTAAAGGAGCCCTTTCAATTGTACTTTATTTTTGCCCACTTTCACATCTTAGTCGTGAATTGTATGGGCTCCTATTCCTACAATTTTTATTTCAGCTTTCTATAAAGCTTTCAGCACTATAGTCTCTACATATTACAAATTAACTTCAACTAAAAATCCCACCCAATATGTTTTAAAAATAAAATTCAATTAAAACATTTATATTTATATTGACTATTGAGACGAACTGATCTATATATAACCTTAATTTAGAAGACTTTGCTTACGTGTCAATCTTAGAGGAGTTTTAGGAATATTGACCAATTATTTTTTTTTCCTTGATTTTTTTATTTCTCCTTTTCTCTTTTTTTTCCATTAATTTTTTTAATCCTCCATTTTATTTTATTCTTAACATATTTACTAACAATTGGGCTTAATTCAAAACAATGATTTTAATCTAATATAACCATTAGGCTTAACTCACATTTATGTACTAACTATTGAGCTTAATTCAAAACATTGAATATAATTATTAGTTGTGACACATCACATTTAAATGCATGATTCAGATTTCAAAATTTATAAAAAAGTTACAATGATATTGATATTATTATTACTGGCTGATTTAAAATATCTACATTTATGTATTATACTTTAGACGAGATATAAAAAAAATTATTTCAGAATTATAAGATACATTTATGGTAAAGTTTTTTTTATCTTAACTTTTATTAGTATTTTATAATATATTTATATATATTATTAATATTTTAGTTTTAAAAAACCGCGCTATGGCGCGAGAATTGTACTAGTTTTTTTTATTTTCTGATACAAGACGAACTGAATTGCTAAAAGACTAATGCTTAATCACAATCAGAAAATTAATTAATATTGAATTCAAGCTGTAGAGTAATGTGTGTGTGTTAGCTGTAAGGGGATATTTGTCTTTTCAAGTGTTCATATGGTTGTTAGGGGTTGTTAGAACCGCCAGAAGCTTCACCCTCTCTCTATCTGTGTTCTGTATAAAAGGGGTGAAGGATTGCTGTAACAGATAAGCTTGTTAGACACTTTTCCGATTCTTCAATACAGATCTAGCTATTTTCTCCTTCTTGATTCATTCCTTTAGCTCAAATGGTATCAGAGCTGTGTGAATCTCATTGAGATTCAAATTGTGATTTCGATCTTTGTGGGAGATCTGTGAGATCTAGCAGTTGCTGTTTTCGTGACGGCTGGAAGAGGAACTGGTTCGTTTCCAAATCAATCGGGAAATGGATCTGGAAGAGGTGCGGGCAATGGCGTTGGTCGAGGGACCTTCATGACGCCACCAGCAAACGGATTTGGAAATGGAATGCCTGGAACTAGCCGAGGTGCTCCAGGAGGTGCAGGATCTGGCACTTTTATTCCGAATTTTGCTCCGAATCAGATGTAATTTGGAGAATTCGCACAAGGTATGAACAACATCCATGTCAATCCTTATTACCTTTTGAACTCTAACCACCCCAGGATGCAACTCGTATCCACCTTGTTTAATGGAAGCAATTTTACTAGCTGGAGTAGGGGTTTTAGGATGGCACTAGGTGCGAAAGCGAAATTAGGATTCATTACTGGGAGTTGTGTGAAGCCACTAGATGAAACGAGTGAAGAATTTGAGAGATGGAGTAGAGCTGATTACATGATCATGTGCCGGCTCATCAATTCGATGACTAGCGAAGTTGGAGAACACTTCATGTATGTGCAATCTGCAAAAGAATTGTGGGACGAAATTAGAGAGAGGTTCTATGAATCGAATGATCCTCTCATTTATCAGTTGATAAGAGAAATTGGGAATCTCCATCAGGAGAATTTGTCGGTTACTGCGTATTATGGCAAACTTAAGAGGATCTGGGACGAATTGCAGCTCCTTGATCCCTTGCCTGTTTGTAGCTGTGAGGGAATCAATCAGTTTGGTTGCTCGATCTTGAAAAAGATTGTTGATAGGGAGACTAAAGCAAAAGTCATGCAGTTCTTGATGGGACTCAATGATGGCTATGAACATCTTCGAAATAATGTGTTGTCTATGGATCAAATTCCTGGAATTAACTAAGTGTTTCAGATGGCTGTGCAGATTGAGAGACAGAGAGGAATTACTTCTCCTCAATCTGATCCGAATGCTCTTGCTATAGGGAGGAATGGTGCCAATGATGGAAATATTTTTGCTGTGAACAAAAATTTCCAATCTAAAGTGCAGGATCAGCAAAGAAAGGAATACAAGAAGCCTAAGTTTGACAGGTTCTGTGAGCATTGCAAAGAGAAAGGGCATACAAGGGACTATTGCTTCAAGCTGGTGGGGGTATCCAGAGTGGTTTAAAGGGCCACGTGATGAGGGAACTCAGAAAGGGAATGGTAAATTTGCTGCTAACATTGATGGTTTTCAGGGTACGTACTAACAGTAGCCAGCTTGAGCATCCCATGGAATTTGATGAAGCCAAGCCAGATCCTAGCATGGTCAATGCTATCTTTCAGGAAGTCATGAGGATGATGAAAGGGAAAGCCAAGATGGATGAGTCTGATTCCTCTGTGAATCATGCCTTTGTCAATTTTGCTGGTAAGATGAGTCATTCATTTCTTGTTGGTGATAATAAGGCAGACAAATCAATGTGGATTGTAGACTCAGGAGCTACAGATCACATTGCTTTTGTCAAATCTGTCTTCACTGCTCTATATCCTTTAAGTAAGGTGGTTTCACTGGGGTTGCCTGATGGAACCACCTTCCTTGTCCGTGAGCATGGAACTGTGGTTGTTTCAGACATGTTGTGTCTCAAACATGTCCTATATGTACCTCATTTTCGACATAACCTGTTATCTGTATCCAGAATAGTATCTGCTCAGCAACTGAGATGTTGTTTTGATTCCATCTCATGCATATTACAGGACCTTATAACTGAAAATGTGATTGCTAAAGGAAAAGAAGAAGGAGGATTATACTACTTGAAGTCTCAGTTTGCTGGATGTGCAGCTGTTGGTGTATCTCAGTTTGTTTTTGATAAGGATTTGCAGTCTAGTGCACAAGCTATTTGTAATAAAATTGACAATGTGTCACTTGTTCATGGCAGGTTGGGGCATCTTTCTGTGTCAAAGATGCAACATCTGGACATCTGTAGTGGTTTTGATTTCATTTCATTCTACTATGAGTCATGTAATATGACCAAACATCACAGATTGCAGTTCAATAGAAGTACTTCTATGGCTGAATTTCCATTTCAATTGGTTCACATGGATGTATGGGGCCCTTACAAAGTAGCATCAATGTGTGGTGCAAAATATTTCTTGACTGTCTTGGATGATCACTCCAGGGCCACTTGGGCTTACTTGATTCAGGATAAGACACAGGTTTACAGGGTTATATGTGATTTTGCTCAAATGGTTGAAAATCAATTTAATTCTACTATCAAGATCATCAGAACTGATAATGGAACTGAGTTCACACAACAGGCTTGTAAAGTTTTGTTTGAACAGAAAGGCATTGTGCATCAAAGATCTGCTCCAGGGGTGCCTGCGCAAAATGGAAGGGTAGAACGCAAGCACAGGCACCTTGTAGAGACTGCTAGAGCCATTAGACACCATGCTGGCCTTCCTATTCAATTATGGGGAGACTGCATCCTAAGTGCTACTCACCTGATCAATAAGATGCCATCACAAGTGCTTCAGTGGAAATCTCCATTTGAAATCCTCTATAAAGTTCCTCCTTCATATGATAGTTTAAAGACTGTGGGGTGTTTATGCTTTGCTTTTCAACCTAATGATCTGAAGGACAAGCTAGGAGTTAAGGCAAGAAAGTGTGTATTTCTTGGTTACCCTCCTGATCAGAAAGCTTTTAAGGTGTTTGACATGGAGAGAAGAACTGTCATCATCAGTCGTCATGTTAAATTTGAGGAGCATATCTTGCCTTTCCAAAGTCAGTCCCACCCTTCATCACCTTCTAGCTTCAATCCTCCTAACAAGTTACCTTTGGTCACACTTCACACAGATGACAGTTCCCATCATACTGCTCATCCTGCATCCTCACACCTTTCATCTCCTTCCCCTCCTCCTCTTGTTCCACCCTCCACACATTCCCCTACCTCACACAGCAGTGACAGAAGTGTCACATTTCCAGTTTCAGTTGACTCTCCAGTTATCCCAGACTCGATAGCCAGTTCTTCTCCCACTCCTGAACCCATCCATCAAGTTGAGATTGGAAGAGCCAAGAGAGTTATCCATAGACCTCCTAGATTAAATGAGTACATATGCTCCAACTTACCCACCAGACATCACCACTCATCTGATTCTGAGAGTCGGCCTTTTGCTGTTTTCTCAATACAGAATTTGAGGCATCTTGGTCCTGAATATGTTCAGTCTCTTGTGAATGTATGTTCAGTATTTGAGCCTAGAACATACAATCAAGCCAAGGATGATCATAGGTGGCAGTTGGCCATGAAAGCAGAATTGGATGCTCTAGAAAGTAATCATACTTGGTCTCTCACATCATTACCACCAGGAAAGAGGGCTATTGGTTCTAGATGGATCTATAAGGTACAGACCTGATGGAGAGATAGAGAGGTTCAAAGCTAGACTTGTGGCCAAGGGTTATACTCAAATCAAAGACAAAGATTACAAACAAACATTCTCTCCAGTGGCTAAACTGTCCACTGTCAGAATTGTTCTTGCTATTGCTGCAGCAAAGGATTGGAAGCTTCATCAATTGGATGTTAACAATGCATTCCTCCATGGTTTTCTAGATGAGGAGGTTTACATGGATCCCCCTCCAGGCTACACTAGAGCTCTCCCTGATCAGTTGTGCAGATTACATAGATCACTCTATGGGTTGAAACAGGCTAGTAGGCAATGGAACTTGGAGCTCACAAAATTCCTCTCTTCTCTTGGATTTTGTCAATCATTACATGATTACTCCTTATTCACCAGGGTGGTTGGATCATCTGTCACAATAGCACTGGTATATGTGGATGATATGTTGATATTAGGCAATGACAGTGCTATGATTGATCACACTAAGGCTGCTCTTCACTCTGCCTTCACCATCAAGGACTTGGGAATGGCTATATATTTTCTTGGGATGGAGATATCCAGGTCATCCAATGGCATTCTACTAAATCAGAGGAAATACATTTTAGACATTTTGCAAGATGCTCACATGACTGAGTGCAAGGTTGCTTCAATTCATATGCAGAAGGGGGCTAAGATGTCTATTGACAATGGTGATCCTATCAGTTCTCCAGAGAGCTACATAAGATTGATTGGTAGACTGCTTTATTTGACACTCACAAGGCCAGATATATCTTTCACTGTCCAACAGCTCAGTCAATTCCTTCACAATCCTTTACAGCCTGACTGGAATGCAGCTATGTACTTGCTCAGATATCTCAAAGGAAGTTTTAATCTTGCCCTATTCTATTCAGCCCAATCCAATCTCCAATTACAGGCATACTGTGATGCAGATTGGGGCAATTGTCCATACACAGGTCGTTCTTTATCTGGTTACTGCATGTTCATTGGCTCGTCTTTGGTCTCTTGGAAGTCTAAGAAACAGAAAGTTGTCTCAAAATCTTCTACAGAGAGTGAGTATAGGAGCATGTCATATGCTTCTAGTGAGATCATTTGGCTACAAGGCATCTTAAATGATCTCCAAGTGACAGTTCAGACCCCATTAAGCTCTTCTGTGACAATCGTGCTGCTCAGTGTCTTGCAGCCAATCCAGTTTTCCATGATAGGACTAAACATGTCCGGATTGATGCACACTTCATTAGAGAATTGGTTCAACAAGGCCTCATTGTCACCTCTCATGTCTCCACTGATATGCAATTGGCTGATCTAATGACCAAGGCCTTAGGAGCTCATCAACACCATGTGCTTTGTTCCAAGCTTGGCCTTATATGGTACCATCCACACGTCCAGCTCGAGGGGGGTATGTAGAGTAATGTGTGTGTGTTAGCTGTAAGGGCATATTTGTCTTTTTAAGTGTTCATATGGTTGTTAGGGGTTGTTAGAACCGCCAGAAGCTTCACCCTCTCTCTATCTGTGTTCTGTATAAAAGGGGTGAAGGATTGCTGTAATAGATAAGCTTGTTAGACACTTTTTCGATTCTTCAATACAGATCTAGCTATTTTCTCCTTCTTGATTCATTCCTTTATCTCAAACAAGCATAGGAAGTTTTTAAAAAAAATTAAGAAAAAGGGTCAACCATATGAAGAAAAACGACTCAAAATAATTCCACTTATACATATGTGGAAAACTGATTTTACAATTTACCGACAGATCTTTAATTAGGCTTTTTATTTTTTGCATGGATATCATCTTTCCGGAAAGTGCTGATTGCTTCATAAAGAAAGCAAGCTAGTGATGATAATGTGATATCTGCATTTGTGCCTAGCAAAATCAAATACGCTAGCTTGTTAGTCTTGCTTGATAATTGCATATGACATCAAAAAGATTATCTTAGAAACAGGTCACGAGAAAATCATGCATAAATCGAAGATTTCATTATAAAACTAATTGGTAATAAAAATAAATAAATTTACTAGTCTTATTTACTAGACATATATGAATTTTATTACTTTTTAATGTTCGACACTTGTTTTTTCATATCTCAAAATGGTAAACTTGTCTTGTTGGGATAAAAACATGGCCATCCCACATTGATTGTGGGTGGTATAACAAATCAAAATATAAGGAAGCGGGAAACCCTTACACAATGGCTTAAGCTTTTGTGTAAAGTGGTGGATCCCGACCTTATAAAACAAAAATTAAATAAAGCCTGACACGACTCCCGATTTGATACGACCCGACTCGGATTTCTTGGAATCTCACATGGTAGCAGAGCAGGTTCGAGTCGGGTCGATTTTCCTGGCTTTGAGTAAGGCTAAAAAGAGATTGAGATGCCGGAACCCGTCGTAAAAAAACAAAAAAACAAAAAACCGGGCGAAGAAAGGGGGAAGCCCCTACACAATGGCTTAAGCTTTTGTGTAAAGTAGTGGATCTCGACCTTATAACCAAAAACAAAATTAAAACCCGACACGACTCCCGTTTTCATACGACCCGACCGGTTTCTCGGATTCTCACATGTCTCCCGGAATCAAGAAATATGGATAACTTATCTACGTCAGTGCTAAGCTCAATCATATGAAAGTTTAGCACATTCGTTAAAGAAATGGTTGCTTGTGGAAAATTTAGATTAATAAAAATAAGAAGGCAAGTGGGTTAGGTGTAAAAGCTTAGCAAGGGATCAATGGGGAACAAGACAAGAGAAACCAAAAAAAATATACAGCCATTTTGAGAAGATTCCATATGATCTAATCGTCGACGATAAATAGTATGATTGTAAGGTCCACAAGCTAGCCTTTTGTTTTTAGAAAAAGAATAGTAGTACTGAAATCCACTAGTAGGCTAGACCAATTTGGTAACAAGAGAAGTAGTCAATCCATCAATATATTAGCCTTGTTTTAGTCAACTTTTAATGTGGACTGTTTTGACCTCTTCATATCTCTTAACAAGATGGATCGACCTGCGCGCTTTCTAAATTACAAGTCTATTTTAACTATACTCTTTTTAGATCCATTATTCTCGCTCATTTTAAAAATGAAATTAAGATTTCTGGTTACGCCATTTTGCAAGTTAGGTGGCGTACATTTTTGGGTTCGTCGCTTGAGAAACATTCAGGTGACGTACCATATACATTTCGTCACCTGAGTCGAATCCAAGGAAAGTCAAAGGAGACCGAAGCTCGGACGACGAAGTTATCATTTGTTCGTCGCTTGAGTCAATTCAGGCGACGAACGTATGTAGAGTCGTCACCTGAGTGAGAGTCGGTAAGCCCAACTTAAATTGCAGGATGTTGGGGCGACGAACTTTGAATAAGTACGTCGCCTGAATGAGGGTAGATCTGACAAATTTATTACTTATATCACCTACGCGACGAACATATGCTAAGTACGTCGCATGAATTGTGACTTTTTTTTAAAATCGCTTTAATGAATGTTACTTGCCACATTTAATGTATGTGTAACATTTTATGTGGTTCGACCCTCTGGGCACTCCATCTTCCTTCACCATTTCCATCTTATCTCCTCCGTTGATTTTTTAATAAACAGGTAAATATATAGTCGCATTTATTATAGTTAAAAAGTTTTTTCAATTTCATTATACATGTATAATTCATTTAAAGAAAATTTGAGAAAATAATAATTTGGGATGCATTTTTTGGAAATATTTAAGACATTTTTAGTAATATAATTGGTTGACTTTTTAGCAATATAATTGGAGCCAAAGTTCCCGCTTTATTTGGGGAAATTTTGCAGACATTCAAGCGACGAACATAGCATATGTTCGTCACTTGAGTTCCTAAAACAAAGCAAGTTTTCCCGCTCTGATTTTGAGAAAAAAGTGATGTATCTATATAAAATCAGAAGATTTATATATGATTTTTGTGGATAAAATATTTAAAAAGAACTCAAGGTAAAATGGTAGATTTGGTAACCAATTAAAAATATAAAACATTAATAAAAAAAATATTATAACATAGATCATGGTAAAATATTAGGGATCAAGATTACGATCAAGATCGAGGTTTTGAGACTCATAATTTGAGTTTGAGATTGAGATTAAGATCGAGATTTGATATTTGAGATTTGTCATTGAGATTTGAAATCAATATTAAGATCAAGATTAACATTTGATATTGATATTTTATATTTGATAATTGAGAGGGAGAATTGATATTTGAGATTGATATTAAGTTTGAGGTCGAGACTTGAGATTGATATAAACATTGAGATCGAGATTGAGATTTGTCATTGAGATTTGAAATCAAGATTAAGATCAAGATCGACATTTGATATTGAGATTTTATATTTGAGAATTGAGAGTGAGATTTGATATTTGAGATTGAGATTAAATTTGAGATTGAGATAAACATTGAGATCGAGATTGAGATTTGTCATTGAGATTTGAAATCAAGATTAAGATCAAGATCGAAATTTGATATTGAGATTTTATATTTTATATTTGAGAATTGAGAGTGAGATTTGATATTTGAGATTGAGATTAAATTTGAGATTTGAAATCAAGATTAAGATCAAGATCAACATTTGATATTGAGATTTTAAACATTGAGAATTGCGAGGGAGTGTTGATATTTAAGATTGAGATTTGAAATCAAGATTAAGATCAAGATGGACATTTGATATTGAGATTTTATATTTGAGAATTGAGAGTGAAATTTGATACTTGAGATTGAGATTAAGTTTGAGACCGAGATTTGAGATTGAGATTGCAATTTGAGATTTGTCATTGAGATTTGAAATCAAGATTAAGATCAAGATCAACATTTGATATTGAGATTTTATATTTTAGAAGTGAGAGTGAGATTTGATGTTTGAGACTGAGTTAATGGTTGATATCGATATTTGAGATTGAGATTGTGATTTGAGATTTGTCATTGAGATTTGAAATCAAGATTAAGATCAAGATCGACTTTTGAGATTGGGATTTCATATTTGAGAATTGAGAGTGAAAGTTGATATTTGAGATGGAGATTAAATTCGAGATCGAGATTTGATATTGAGATCGCGATTTGAGATTTGTCATTGAGATTTGAAATCAAGATTAAGATCAAGATCGACTTTTGAGATTAAGATTGAGGTTGAGATCATGATTTGAGATTAAGATTGAGATCGAGATTTCAGATTGAGATCAAGATTAAGATCAAGATTGAGGTTTGGTATCGAGTTTGGAAGGGCTACATGGACTTTTCTTCATACTCTTGGAGCTCAGGTATAACACAAGACTTAGCATTCCCCAATATGTCTTGTATGTTTCTTTGTTCACATTCATCACACTAGCTTATGATTTTCTTTGTTCACATTAATCACAACCAGTAACTTGTTTCTTTGTGCACAACCAGTGACTAAGGAGGAGTGTGGAGGGCTACATGAACTTTTTTTTTGCTTGGATGTTGCTTTAGTTGGTTGGGATAAAATAAAATATTTTCAAATAATTTTCTCTTAAGTGTTTTCCGCTGGGCTATTTTATGATAATTTCAACTTCGTGTCTAAAATATAGAGGCAAACCAAGAGAAAATTATTGCTGCTGGTGGACTCACTTCGTGTCTAAAATATACAGCCAAATTCTTATTTTTGACATGCTTTTACATGAATTTCTTCATTTGTTTATGGTATGCTTTTACTTGAATTTTTTTATTGGAATTTATGGAACTCAACTGAAATATTACAACAGCAATCTTGTTTTTTTTAAGGAAATTAGACTGGCAAGGTCAATGTTGAATTCAAACTTTATTTTCAGGATTTTCTACTTTGTATTTTTACAGCTGTAAATATTGCTCTTCTTTGAATCTGTAGGCAGCTGAGAGCCTAAATCATTGGGACTGGAGCTTATCGGCTCATCCACAACTTCGCCAACTCATAAACAAGCCGGTAGAAGACTCTTGACCTCTATGCTTCTTATACGGTAGTATTTGGGCGGGAAGTGTGAATGTATTATACGGTAGTATTTGGGTGGGAAGTGTGAATGTATAGGATGTGCACGAATGGTTGTGAACATGTGAAGGCTCTTCGGATCCGACATGTTTTTGTTGTAAACCTTGAAGGCACATGTGCTTGGAAGTGTTGTATTTGTGAGCTAGTTTTTGTATAGTATGAATGGTATTTTGGTTTAGGCTTTGTGCATTTGGTATGTTGAAAACAGGTGTACCAACAATATTCTAAACATATACGTTTTAATTATAAAATTTATATTGATTTAGGCAATGAATATTGAAAATATTATTGGTCACCTGAATAGTTTGGTGACGAACATACTAGTCCTTTTACAATCTCAAGTGATAAACACTTGTGTCACTTGATTAGTCAAGCAACAAACATTTTGGTCACTTGAATGTTCAAGTGACGTACTTGATTGGTCAAGCAACAAACATTTTGGTCACTTGAATGTTCAAGTAACGAACTTGATTGGTCAAGCAACAAACATTTTGGTCGCTTGAATGTTTAAGTGACGAACATATTCGGTCCCCTGAATGCCCTCCCGGGCCTTTTAGGCGACGAAAACTTGGTCGCCTGAACCGTTCGGGTCGGGCTTTTGTCGGGCTTTGACTTCTATGTGCTAAATCACTTTTAGTGACCAACTTTGATAGAGTCGTCACCTATAAACTCAGGGGACGGCGCTCAAGTGACCACCATTCAGGTGACGACTATTCGTCACCTGAATTCTCAGGTGACCCAATTCGACTTTCAGGTGACCATTTATGTTTGTCACCCAAGTTGCAAAATGGCATAGTGATAAGATTCATGAAACTATTTTCAGTGTTATGATATATTGATATGTGGTGAAAGCAACGAGAGCGTCGTCGATTAATTGAAACATGTGAAAATGGAGCAGATTTTTTTCGTGTAACTGTTAGGACATGAGGCATATAAATACTGTAATATGGAGTTGAACTCATTCATTCAGAAATTCAATGAAACAGTTTGTTACTCACACTCTCTATCTCCATCCGAATTAGTTAGGAATACTCTCAAGGTCCTAATAAGTGGTATCAGCTAGCTTGAGATCTTCGGCAATGGCGGACGGGACGCGCCACAAGGCAAACGAGAAACTGGATTCACAGCTCCATCACCTCCAACAATTCTCGACATCAACACATGAAGCACTGATGGAGGCGATCAAGAAACAGGATGAACAATTCAAGACTCACCAGCAAGAGATTCATGACATCAAGAAGATGACGGAGGACTTCCAATCACAGATCACAGACTGGATGCGGCTGTTCATCCCGAAAGGTCCTCATCAATCCAATCTGGGAGGACCAAATCTAGAGCAACCGGAGAAAACCCCGCCAGTAGTAAATCGCGAGCGCGAAAATTGGGAAGACGCAAATGCCTACAGACCTCCTCCGATGAGGAATGATGGATTCCTCAACAACCAAAATCGATTTCCCAATGTCGATTTCCCACAATTTGACGGCAAAAAGCCAAGAAGCTGGGTTAGGAAATGCGAAAAGTACTTCTATCTTTTCGGAATTCAGGAAAACCAGAAAGTCGAATTGGCCGCGATGTATATGCAGGATAGAGCGGATACGTGGATTCAAGGATTCCTGATGCAGCGGAGAGGGATTCGTTGGAAGGAGATGAGCGAAGCGCTGTGTATTAGATTCGGGGAGAAGCAGGGCGTCGAAATCGTCGAAGAATTCAATAAGCTGAACCAGATCGACGAATTGGAAGACTATAACGAGAGATTCGAGGACTTGCGCGCCGGGATGTTATCATACAATCCGCATCTTCCGGAGAGCTACTTCGTCACTAGCTACATAAGCGGATTGAAGGCAGAGCTGAAGCCTTTGGTCAAATTGGGATGTCCTCAGGATCTTGCTGAGTGCTTGGAATTAGCTCGCTTGCATAACGATGTTATTCAGGCTTTGATCAAGATGAGCAAACCACCTTGGCGACCAGGGTCCAGTTGGAATCAAGAAGGGGCAAATGCAGGAACCTCAGTTTCCAAGAATCAGGGAGAATTCAGAAGAACTCCAGGCCTTTGTTTTCGATGTGGTGATAAGTACTTCGTGGGTCACCGATGTAAAACTTCAGCTGTGAAGCACATATTGGCTCAGAGTTTGGACCAAGAAGAGGATGATGAACCTATGGAACCCCTAACAGATGAAACAACACTGACAGATGAAGACAATGGGAGTTTTGTGAGAGCTCTTACAGGGAATGAGGGTCCAGATACCTCAATTATGGTTAAAGGTTTTGTAGGGAAGCGACTGATCAACATTCTAATTGATAGTGGCTCCACTCATAGCTTCGTTGATCCCTTAATTGCCAAAGAAGTCGGATTCAAGCTGTCTTCTGCAAGTTTGATGGTGGTAGAAGGACTGAATAAAAGCAAGATGTATTGCAGGCAAGAGTGCAAAGGCTTTAAGTGGGCAATGCAAGGAGAAGGGTATTCATTTGATATAAGAGCCTTGAAGGTTGGAGAGTTTGAGCTCCTACCGGGAGTAAATTGGATGAAAAACTATAGTCCTGTCCAGTTTGATTACAACAGGATAACAATTGCTTTTTCAAAAGAGGGAAAAAGAGTGGAATTGCAGGGAATAGTGGACCACAACAAGGGACCAAGTGTGAGACACATCACAGGCAAAGAGCTGCAGGTGTTGGTAAAAGATGAGCTGGTGGAATTTGCTTCAGCAGTGGTCCCAACCTTCCAATTGTGTTGAAATGAGGAACCTGTAGAGGCTGAGGTGAAAGAAGTGCTGGAGCAATTTCAGGAAGTGTTTGCAGAACCCTCCCACCTGCCACCTGAGAGAGGATGTGAGCACAACATACCCTTGAAGCCGGGCACACAGGCCATTTGTTCCAAGCCCTATAGGTACCCTCACACACAGAAGGATGAGATTGAGAAGCAGGTTAGGGATATGCTGTCTACTGGCCTCATCAGACCAAGCCAAAGTCCCTTTGCTTCACCCACATTACTAGTCAAGAAGAAAGAAAGCAGGTTAGGAAACTCAATGAAGCTACTGTGAAAGACAAGTTTCCAATCCCCAACATTGAAGAGCTAATGGATGAGTAACATGGAGCAGCTGTATTCTCAAAGCTGGACCTGAGAGCTGGATACCATCAGGTTAGAGTTGCTGAGAATGGCATTCCTAAAACTGCATTTAGGACACATAATGGGCATTATGAATTTAATGTGATGCCCTTTGGATTGACCAATGCTCCAGCCACATTTCAGTCATTGATGAATGTTGTATTTGCTGAGTTTTGAGGAAACATGTACTGGTTTTCTTTTATGATATAGTTGTTTACAACACTGATTTAGAGAAGCACATTGAGCATCTGAAATCTGTGTTGGAAAAGATGAGGCAACATCAGCTGTATGCTAAGAGATCCAAGTGTAATTTTGCTGTTCCTATGGTAGAATACCTAGGACATGTTATCTCTGCAACTGGGGTGGCAACTGATCAATCTAAGATTGAAGCCATCTTGAAGTGGCCAACACCCAGGAATGAGAAGGAGTTGAGAAGCTTCTTGGGTTTAGCAGGGTATTATAGAAGATTTATTCGGAATTTTGTGGTGATATGTAGACCTTTAACAGAGCTGCTCAGAAAGGATGCCTTTAATTGGGATAGTGGTAGCACTGTTGCATTCAACCAAATCAGGAAATTGCTCTCCTCTCCTCCAGTGCTTGCATTACCCAACTTTGCTCTTCCCTTCCAGATAGAAACTGATGCTTGTGATATGAGTATAGGGGCAGTACTGATGCAAGAGGGAAAGCCACTAGCATTCATAAGCAAGGCACTTCATGGCCAGCACCTCCTCCTCTCTACTTATAAGAAAGAGCTCTTAGCAATCCTATATGCTGTTGAGAAATGGCGCCATTACTTAGAGCCTAAGCACTTCACAATCATCACTGATCACCAGAGCCTTCGGCACCTGCTAGATCAACAAGTGACAACTAACCTGCAAAAGAAGGATGTCAGGAAATTGCTAGGCTTGACGTACTCCATTCAGTACAGGATGGGAAGGAGCAATGTTTTAGCAGATGCCTTGTCAAGGAGGGGACTATCTGATCAACAAGCTGAGAGTGTGTGCCATGCCTTAGTGATATTACAGCCAGCTTGGGTACAAAAAGTGAGAGACAGCTATCAAGGAGATGCTGAAATTGAAGAACTGAAACCTGCAGCTGTTATTGATGCCAATTCACCTTTCAAATGGCAGGACGAAATCCTTCGATATAAGGGTAGAATTGTGATAGGACAGAACTCAAATTTGAGAGCCAAGATCACTCTAGCATTCCACACTGAAGCTATGGGAGGCCATTCTAGAGCAAGAGCCACTTACCATAGAATTAAGGCTCTATTTTACTGGCCTAAGTTGAGGGAATATGTGGAGCTGTTTGTCCAAGAATGTGATGTTTTCCAGAGGCACAAGCATGAGACTATAGCCTACCCTTGGTTACTACAGCCCCTACCAGTTCCAGAATCACCATGGTACTCAGTGGGTATGGACTTTGTTGAAGGGCTGCCAAAATCAGAGGGATGGGATGTGATATTAGTGGTTGTGGATAGGCTCACTAAGTATGCCCACTTCTTGCTGTTGAGCCACCCTTTCTCTGCTGCTCAGGTAGCTCGTCTGTTCTTAGATAATGTGTACAAGTTACACGGCTTGCCACATGACATTGTATCCGACAGAGACAAGATCTTTACTAGTCATCTGTGGAGAGAGCTCTTTACCAAGCTAGACACCACTCTCAAAATGTCAACTGCATACCACCCTCAAACAGATGAGCAGACAGAGAGGGTCAACCAATGCTTAGAAACATACCTCAGATGTATGTCATCAAGCATGCCAAAGCACTGGGCAAAGTGGATCCCACTGGCTGAATGGTGGTACAACACCTCACACTACACAGCACTGAAGATGTCACCATTTCAAGCTCTCTATGGCTATACTCCTCCACAGCTAGGACTCCATTCAGGCAATGCGACAACAACATCAATAGAGACCTGGGTGCAGGAGAGGGAGAATGCCTTGAACATCTTAAAAGCAGGATTGATGGAAGCACAAGAACACATGAAGTTCTTTGCAGATGCCAAACGAACAGAAAGAGTACTGGAGCTGGGAGACATGGTATATTTGAAACTTCAGCCATATAGACAGTCATCCTTAGCATTGAGAAAATGCTTAAAACTAAGTGCTAAGTTCTATGGGCCCTTTGAAGTAATCAGTCAAGTGGGTGAAGCTGCCTACAAATTGGCCTTACCAACCTCATCTCGGATCCATCCAGTGTTCCACGTTTCTCAGCTAAAGAAACGAATTGGACTCCTTATTATAGTGCAACCCGAGCTCCCAACAACAGATGAAGCAGGATCAATCATCGTTGCTCCTGAAGCTATGCTGGACTCTAGAGTGCAACAACTGGATAATGGGGAACCAATGGTGGAATGGGTCATCAAGTGGACTAATCTGCCTATAGAAGAGGCAACCTGGGAACCAGCAGGCCATGTTCTTCATCAATTTCCAGATTTTGATGTAAAGCAACCTTGAGGATAAGGTTCTTTTCTAAAGAGAGGGGTATTGTTAGGACATGAGGCATATAAATACTGTAATATGGAGCTGAACTCATTCATTCAGAAATTCAATGAAACAGTTTGTCACTCACACTCTCTATCTCCATCCGAATTAGTTAGGAATACTCTCAAGGTCCTAACAGTAACATTAAATTCGAATGTGGGTCGAGCTATCTAATTGATTTTTTTATGACATGGAAGTTGTTGGAAAAACAAAGTATATTTGACCCTAAAAAAACCCACAAAATATATACAAGGTTTTGTAAATTTCCTATATAACGGCTAAAATTTTTATATCAAAAGGTTAGATTTTGACGCTATAACCAAAAATAAAAATAAAATCAACTCTAAAAAGAGATTGAGATGCGATGTTCGAGTGCAACCCGCCTGCCGTGTTGGGAAAAACTAGGCCAAAAAACACCACAAAAAAGAAATCATTGCTAAACAGAGATTGAGATGCAATGTTAAGTGCAACCCGCTTAGCGTGTTGGGAAAAACTGTGATATAAAAACACAAAATATACAAGTATCAACTTTTGTGTCAAAAAGGAAGATTCTAACTTTCTAACTAAAAAAAAATACTACATCCGTTTCAAAATAAAAGTCGTTTGACTTTTTTACGCTCATTTTAAGAAGGTAAAAATTATATAAAATATTATTTTTTAATGAATTTTTTTCGATAAGTACTAAGTATTAAATTATTGAAAATAATTTATCAAAAAAATAATATTTTATAGTGTTTTTATCTCCTCAAAAAACTTGCAGAAAAAGACAAACGACTTTTATTTTGAAACGAAAGGAGTAAAAATAAATCTAATACGACTTCCATTTTCTTACTATCTATTCGGGTTTTTATACCACTAAAAAACGATGCAAATCTTATAGAGCAACACCCCCAAGCTCTCTCCACGCATATATTCCGAGGTTCTTTAATAAGGGTCCACCTAAAACATAAATTATCAACCATTAGATTCCAGCGATATGGGAATCTAGTCACCCTCACTAGCTATCTTCCATTAAGACCCAAAACTAAGAAACACAGTATGGGCCACTTAGGATCCAACCCTGCCCTTAAATACATGTAGTAGACAAACCATATTCTTCCTATCCTTACTTCTATAATCCTCACACCTACAACATCGCGGATACTATATTCATTGTCATGGAAACCTTCAACATTGATTCAATGGAGAACCAGATATCGTCGTCCCAACAACAAACAGTCGAGAAAGGTACCACCTTCGTCCGGACGTGCTTCAATGGAATCAATGCTCTTTCAGGTGATGCATATATCTATCATAATTTTTATTGGAAACCATTCTTTACAAATGAAATTTTGAATAAATTTATGACACTTAGTTTTTTTTCTAAAAAAAAATTTAGGTGTTGGTATACTGTCCATCCCATTTGCACTATCTCAAGGAGGATGGCTAAGCCTCACAGTGCTTTTCGTGGTGGCCGCTCTATGTTGCTACACCGGCTTGCTTCTTCAACGATGCGTTGTGGCCAACCCACAAGCCAAATCCTATCCCGACATAGGAGAGCTTGCGTTTGGGGCAAAAGGAAGAGCCTTGGTGTCAATATTTCTCTACCTTGAGCTCTATTTAGTTGCTGTCGAGTTTCTAATACTTGAAGGCGACAACTTAACGAAATTGTTTCCGAATGGACTTGGAGGCTTCCTAGGCTCAAAGGTAGGAGTCAAGGAAGGTTTCATGATCTTAAGCGCTCTTGTCATCTTGCCAACAACATGGGTGAGGAGTTTGGGATTGCTTGCCTACATCTCCATGGGAGGTGTTTTCGCCTCCTTGGTCGTCATCGTTTCCGTGTTTTGGACTGGTGCCTTTGGTGGCGTAGGGTTCCATGAAAAGGGCTTGCTTTGGGACTTCAGAGGCATGCCTACAACTATAAGCTTGTTCACGTTTTGCTACTGTGGGCATGCAGTTTTCCCCACTCTTTGCATTTCTATGAAAGATAGAAGCCAATTTAGAAAGGTAAATTATGCTCTCTTTTTTTTTGCTAAGTATTTTTCTTGATGAGATTGTAAAAATATCTCCTACCGATTATAAAGGAAAATATATAACAACCTATAAGATATGATGAAATATATACATAATGAGTTATGTTTTTTACTTATTATACATGTGCGCTCAGACAGAACATAACTAAAGTATTTTAAGAGATTTTCTACACATTAACATCAATTAATGTTTCTATATATGCCTTTTTTCTTGTGTTAATTAGGTCCTTCTCATATGCTTTGTTTTAAGCACCATTAGCTATGCAACAATGGCGATCTTTGGCTATCTAATGTATGGACAACACTTGGAGTCTCAGATCACCTTAAACCTCCCTATCACAAAAATCAGCTCGCAGATCGCAATATACACAACCTTGATCAATCCTCTGACAAAGTACGCCTTAGTAATCACTCCAATAGTGACTTCCATTGAGGACCGACTTCATCTTCTCACCGAAAACAGATGGATTCTCGGAATCACCATAAGAACGATGCTAGTGATCAGCACTGTGATAGTCGCACTGATAGTCCCATTCTTTGGCTATGTTATGGCATTCACTGGATCATTCCTAAGTGTAGCAGTTTCGATACTTTTTCCATGTCTTTGCTACTTGAAACTTAGCGGGTTTCGAAAATGTAAGGTAGAAACTAAGATTATACTCGTCATTATCGGAGTAGGGGTTCTTGTTGGGCTAATGGGGACATACATTTCCGTAAGAGATATTGTTAAGAACTTCAAATGTTCTTAAATTCCAATAGTATATATGATGAATCAATTGTATTAATTTTTAGAGCATCCATTTCAATATATGAACAACTTATCTCTTTTAACGTTTTGCACTAATTAGTTTATGCTCAAACCATAACGTTAGTGAAATAGATAAAAGTGTTTTCCCCCTGAAATCATTGTTTTTGGCCGGGCTAATATACGAGCAATACGAGTCGGTAATAGGGTGATCAAGCTATGCCCGTATTTAAACGAACCGAGCTCAAGCTCGAGCTCAATATGAAAACGGGTCTGAGATGCCGCTTGAGCTCGGCTCACAAGCAATGATGGAAGCCCGAGCTTGTGAGCTCACAGATGTTCAAACCGAGCTTGAGCTCGTGAGCTCGTTTTTTACTCTGTTAACTTTGCACCCGTTTTAGTCGAGCTCGTTGTTTTTTATTTGAGCTCGAGCTCATAGAGCTCGTTTTGCTACGTCATTTGAGTGATGCAAAATTGAAGAGTCTAATAGGCAAATAACAATACTCTAGAAGGGGGTGGGGATGAATAGAGTATGCACCATTTTTGCAGCAACTTGTCAAGACCTTGATATAACTATCAAAACTTCACAAAGTAAAAACCAAGTAAGATAAATAAATGCGGAATAAATAAATAGCTAGATGGACAGACGAATTGTTAACGAGTTTCGACACGAACTTGACCTACGTCCCCGCCTAAGGTTATCGAACCCGTAGGATTCAAAACGCTTCTTATTTTACTTCCTTAGAGCCCTAGAAATATTTCCTAGAAGAACTGCCCTTATTCTATACAAAGCCTCACCACTTCTATTCCAGCATTAAACCTTACAAGTGAAATAAAAGCCCTCTCCACACACCGGAGTGTGTCTTGTTTTGAGTATGAGATAATCTTAGAGAAAGATAAATGACTTGTACAATAAGCTCTAGTGTTTCCCTCAACCCTCGAAAATAAAACTTAGCTAAACTTTATGAGAACTTGAGAGAGAAACTGAATGATGAATGTTATGAAGACTTGATCGCTTTGAATGAATGCTTGCAGAGTTGTCTCGATCATCTTCTTGCCTTCCTCTATACATAACCGTTCTCCTTCTTCATGGTTGGTAGGAAGCCGTTTGAAATTTGAACCTCTCAAATCTTTTCTTTCCAAAACTTTGGTATGCAAGCTTCCAAATGAACTCACACATGCTTCTAGAAGATTTGATGAAGCCGAGATTTCAATAGCCCTTATATAGCTTCCACACCATTCCTGAAATATATCTTAAAGATACCACTTTCCATACAATGTTGGTTAGGAGATAGCATATATATATTTGAACATTTTCGATCCATAGGAAGATCCTTAAGGCCCAATACAGAGGCCCCTAAAAGTAAATGAATATGGCCCAAACATTTGGCCTTGTAGTGTTTTCTGCACTTAAACAAATCATCACATAAACGATGTAGAAATGCAATATGGACCAAACATTTTAGACCTAGTTTCAAGACCTTGAAACCAACCCTTTTGTTTTGTCTTTCATCATCCTTAAGTTTGACTAGCAAGTTAGTAGCTCAAGGTCTTACAATGAAGATGGAGTCTTCAAAAATTAATCACAAACGCAACATTAACATTACACTTACGGTTCAGATAACATTCAAAATACACGAGCTGAACAAAGTAAGCAGAAACAACATTTGAAAAACAACCCAAAAACAACATACGCAACAGTTGAAGACATGAAGGGCTCAAACAATACGTAGCTGTAAATTGTAATGGAGGAAAAACAATCAGCACAAAATAATTGGCTGTAATGACAAAAATAGTATCTCTAAAAATAAATCAACACAAAATCACCCTAGGGGATCCCCATCGATAGAATGAGAGGTGGGAGGCGCAGATGGTGGGACGGATAGGGTAAAATCAAACATGATAAAAATCTAAATAAATAAATAAAAATGAGCAAAATGAGTATACTCGAGCTCGAGTCGAGCTTTTTCCGAGTCAAGTTTAAGCTACTCAGCCCTACTTTGGGGAAAAACTTCACAAAATCACCCTTTATTTACCAGTATTTGCACAACATCACATAAGATTGATTATTATAGAAAGGGTTACCCTATATACACCGTAAATTCACGGCCTAATTAGCCAGTAATCAATGTCGAATTGGACGTTTCATAATATCCAGTTGAAAGTTGTAGTGGGAAAGTTTCAAAGTTGCAAAAATTGAGAAGGCTTGATCGGGTCGGCCCAAATTGCAATGTTCGATTGGACGTTGTATAGTGGGCTTGGGTTGAAGCGATCGTGGAATTTCACCTATACTTATTACCTCATTATGACGACAAAAATGACTACGAATACTTGCAAGCCTTGACCGAGAGGGGTTATGATTAGATTACGTATTTTACTGGTCCAGCGATGAGGGTGTTATGTTTGGTTCGCGAGGATTTGAGTCGTTCTGTCGCGGACTTGGGTGGGAGTCAGGTGATATTCTTATTCCAATAACGTTCTTCTCCGATCACAGATCTCGAGAACTCAACTCCGGGGGTTTATGTCCGGGGGATGATCAGAGCTCTTCTGCTTTTCTTATCTTGAAATCGGAGGGGGGTATTTATAGGGAAACCAAGCGAGCAGCTGACTGGCAACCTCACGGTTCTACACAGGACACGTGTAACGCATGCGCACACGCTTAGGGGCATAGGTAGTACACGTGGAGCTATTTAGAGGTGAGGTGCTAGAACCAGCGAGCTGCTTGATAGGATCCCGGAGGGTTATGAGATATTTGGAGGATTTACTCTGGTTCATGCACGAGGTTCAGATCGCGAGGGAAACATGGGTCAAGGTTCTTGGGGGTGCTTGGGTCCAATCACTTGATTTTGATCAGGTACCTTGCTCACGATGAATCTAATGGTGGGACCAGATATCCTTTTGCGTTCGGCGACCCATTTATGATGTCATACTTGTGTTACTTTATGGGTCTATTTTCCATGGCATCGTCATATCTCATCGTAACCGGATCGCGAGTGATACGTCGTTCGCGATGAGGTTTCGACAAATACGATGCTTCCCGCCAAAAGACCAGTTTATTGGATGGGCCTTAGTTGGGCCTAACGTGCACTTTCGGCCCATTGGGTGGAGTGGTCCCACAGAGACCTATAAGTGGGGTTTTTGCCCTCACTCCCCCTTATTCTACGTCTCTGAACACTCGAAGAGAAGAAGAAAGAGAGAGGAAGTTCAAGGGTTTTCTGTGCTCTCTGAAGAAACGAGATCGGAGTTAAGTGGTGGTCCAATCCCCATTTTCTAAGCTTATCAGCGCTCCTCTTTCACATTTCTCAAGTGAGTTTTCTCCGATCTTTCTCTCGCTCTTTTCTAATTTCTAGGTTTGCGTTTTCCTCTTGAGATTTTTAGGACGGCCGAAACACTAAACCTAGCGGTGGAATTACCCTCTTCTGGTGAGGTGTACGACGGTTCTGGGGTGGGGACCGGAGTGTGTGATAACATGGATTGAGATGGTCATAATTGGTTACATTTAGTTTAGTTATGATGCATATCATGCATGGTTTAAGTACAATTTGCATATTTGCTCTTTATGTTGGTGGAGTCGGACTTTACACACTTTTATTGATTATTTCATGTAACTGTGGATCCGAGGATGAGACATGGGTTGATGACGCATTAGATGAGGATGTCTAGTTCATCGAAGAAGCTTACATGAAGATCTAAAGAGGTCATGAGAAGAAGAAGCGAGCCTAAACGAAGAACAAGTTTGCAGAAGTTATCGCCAGACATGCTGAACTTATTTTGCACTTTTTGGAGGCCTCGGTTGTCCGATTGACTATTATGACCATGCGTTAGAAAGCACTTTCAGAGAGCTAAACCTTTCTTCTTGACGTCGAGAGCTGATTCAAAGTAGATTTTTCGTAAAAGACCATTGCAGCGGGCGCAGCACATATGCCGCGGCCGCATCACATCAATGAAGCAGTGGCCGCAGCTTCCATGCCGCGGCTGCCACATTTGTCCAGAGCAACGCTTTTTGCGTTCGGCGACCGTTTTATCTATCTAAACTCTATTTACCTATCATTGTCTTTTGGAGGCCGACTGGGACACAAAAGAGGTACGAAATTGAGAGAGGGCTTAGCCCTAGGTTTTCATTCATTCATTAGAATAGGATTCAAGACGATTTTAGTTGGAGATTGAGAGCGATGTTCGCCATCAACGGCTAAACTCTCTTCGTTCTACTTGCAGTTTGAAGCTTTGTTTGGATTGATTTGTGAGTTTCTGAATCTTGTTCCTTATTTCCTATATTGAATGTTTCAACTTCTTTGTGCTTGAATGTTTGATTGTTTTATTCTATCTAGCCCGCGCAACTAGTTAGAATCAATTCAATTGCTAAGGTTTTGTAGATTCCTGGTTGTGAACCTTAACCTAAGTAGCAAACTTGTTCCTTTAGGGCTGGTTGAACTTATCGAATGAGTAGGAAGTTGGATGTGTTGTTAAATCCCTCCTTAGGGACTGCAAATACCTTGGTTAATCTCTGAACTTAAAGCTATCAATTGGGTTAAATCCTTCTTTAGGGAATGTTTCATTGATAAGGGTTTCTAGGGCTGGTTGGACTAGTAACTATATTAGGTTGGGACAAGGGCATTCATAGGAAACTTAAAAGGACGAGAGGAAGTTACAATATCAATTCAACCAAATAAATTGGATAGTTGTAGGTAGATCGATCTTCTCTAAATTGTTTTGCATCAATCTGTTTATAGTTTATTTTGTTTTCTTTCTTATTTCAATCAACCAAAACCCCCCTTTCTAGTAATTGGTAAATACACATTGCTGAGAAATACTTGATTCTCTGTGGGATTGACCTCTTACTTACTTGCTATACTAGGTTGTAGGTTTGAGTTTTATTTTGATACGGTTTGAGTTTCTTCTTCCAACTGCTGCAACGCTTGTGTGAGAGTTCGGATTGATACTTCACGCTCAACCTGTCGACTCATGTTGTAGAAAAAATCCCAAATCTCAAAGAGTCCCATATCCAATAGACCTCCATTACTCATGGACTCAACAAGATTCCGTGTTTCAGCATCCATCCCATCAAATATGCAAACACATATCTCCCGCACACCATATTGATAACCCCATGAACCAAGGTCATTAATATATTCATGCAATCTAGTGAAATATTGGTGAAAGTACTCACCTTCAAACTGCAACAATCTCAACATCTTAAAAAGTTAGAAGCAAGGGTGTCGTGAACCGTAAGATAGGTTCACAACGTGTTAGATATATGCACAAAAATTAATAAATACACAAAACAAAGAAATAAACTTAATTCCCCGGCAACGGCGCCAATTTGATGGACGGTTTCTAGTCGCGTAAACCGTATCAAAATAAAACTCAAACCTACAAACTAGTATAGCAAGTAAGTAAGAGGTCGATCCCATAGAGAATCAAGTATTTCTCAGCAATGTGTATTTACCAATTAGTAGAATGGGGGGTTTTGGTTGATTGAAATAAGAAAGAAAACAAAATACACTATAAACAGATTGATGCAAAACAATTTAGAGAAGATCGCTCTACCTACAACTATCCACTTTATGTGGTTGAATTGATATTGTAACTTCCTCTCGTCCTTTTAAGTTTCATATGAATGCCCTTGTCCCAACCTAATATAGTTACTAGTCCAACCAGCCCTAAAACCCTTATCAATCAAACAATCCCTAAAGAAGGATTTAACCCAATTGATAGCTTTAAGTTCAGAGATTAACCAAGGTATTTGCAGTATCTAATGAGGGATTTAGCAACACATTCAACTTCCTACTCATTCAATTAGTTCAACCAGCCCTAAAGAAACAAGTTTGCTACTTAGGTTAAGGTTCACAACCAGGATCTACAAAACCTTAGCAATTGAATTGATTCTAACTAGTTGCGCGAGCTAGATAGAATAAAACAATCAAACATTCAAGCACAAAGAAGTTGAAACATTCAATATAGGAAATAAGGAACAAGATTCAGAAACTCACAATTCAATCCAAACAAAGCTTCAAATTGCAAGTAGAACGAAAAGAGTTTAGCCGCTGATGGTGAACATCGCTCTCAATCTCCAACTAAAGTCATCTTGAATCCTAATCTAATGAATGAATGAAAACCTAGGGCTAAGCCCTCTCTCAATTTCGTGCCTCTTTTGTGTCCCAGTCGGCCTCCAAAAGACAAGGATAGGTAAATAGAGTTTAGATAGATAAAACCGTCGCCGAACGCAAAACGCGTCGCTCTGGGCAAATGCGGCGGACACGGCATGGAAGCTGCGGCCACTGCTTCATTGATGTGCTGCGGCCGCGGCATATGTGCTGCGCCCGCTGCAATGGTCTATTACGAAAAATTTACTTTGAATTAGCTCTCGACGTCAACAGAAAAGTTGTATCTCTTTAGCTTTCCAACGCATGGTCATAATAGTCAATCGGACAACCGAGGCCTCCAGAAAGTGCAAAACCAGTTCAGCATGTCTGACGATAAATGTGCCCTGGTGCCCCACCCCCCGCCTCCTCCGCCGCTCTATCGTTTCACCCCCTACCTCCTCCTTTGTTCCCTTAGTCATAACTGATTTTTATGGAATGGTAGACGAACACCTAGGAATAGGGGGGTGGTGCTGGGACGGGATAATGTTGTTTTCGAGTTTTTTGGAGAACTTCCGGTAGTCTTTTCGGATTTTGTGGAAAATCTCCGGTGACAAAGGGCGGAAGAAACCTTTTGTCTCCCCTTTTTGCCTTTCTCAGAGATGATTTCTCGAGAATCGAGAAACCTTTATGGAGTAGACGAAAAGGCGTCTTTTAACCGTCATCCTGCGGGGGGAAGATGTCTTTTCAACGTCCCTTCGAGGGGTGCATGAAGAGCCAACTTGGGCCCCCAGGAGGGCTTTTTGGCGCCAAATTTACTTAGTCGCGATGTTGAAAAGGTAGTTTCCCCTTACTGATTTTTCCTTTCACTGCATCTTTTTCAGAGGATTTTCTTCTTGTTTTTAGACTTAAGATGTCGCAAGAGAGCGATAGCCAGAACCGTAGCGTGAGATATGAACAGGAGGAGGTTAGTTCTTCCCGAACCGGATCCCAAGCGGATGCCGATTCGGATTCGCCAGCGAGTCCAGCTCCTCCCCCACCAAGTAAGAAACCCCCGAGGACAAAAGAAAAAGAGCGAACCATCAAGCGTCCTAGTGCGAAGAAACGGAAAACGGTAGGAACTATCAAACGGTAGGAGTACTGCCATACCTCGGAATCCATAAACGACTTGGGAAAGGGCGAGTCGTCTCGCGTACCCAAGGAAGCTAAAAAACCTGCCCGAGTGGTCCCGTGCGACTTTGCCCTGCCTCCTTACAATCGGATAGAGGTAGATAATTGCAGCTTCTGTAATGGTTATGCTTTCGTGGCGCCTCCTCCCCTCCCCACAATATTTACGGAACGCGTAGATCCCACCATAGCCAAAACGTTGGGTGATGAGTCGATTCTAAATGTCAAGCACTTGGAGGAGGTGGCGAAGCTTTATCCATGGCCAGCCGGGGTAGAGATAGGCCTAGCTACCGAGAACGGGGGATGTTTCAATAAATATAAAGACCACGGTCTCATCCACCTGGGCAGTTTGCTCCAGGGGTTCCGCCTCCCTCTTCCCCCACTCTACTCAGGTTTTTTGGCATGCATAAACCAATGCCCTGCCAACCTTGCCTTCAACGTATGGATGTACCTGGCGGTATACATTATGCATTGTGCCACCATCAAGCAAACGTCGTCGTTAGACCACCTTTTCTTTGTTCTTTCCTTGAGGCATAGTGAAGGGCTGGTGTCCGCCTCCTTGGCTGGAAAGATTGTTGAGAGGTTGTCTAGCAGTCCCGGATGGAGGGTGTTCGCAATCCAACCAAGACTATTCTGAACTTTGTGACTAAGCCTGGTAATTATGCCGCGCCTGGCGACAAGAACGACGCGGCGGATGGATGGAGAGCTACGTTTGGGAAAGGGGTTGTGTCGGCGCGAGGTTATAGGCAAGTTGTGACTCCGGTCGTCTGGAGATGGTCGGACATAGCCTCCCACATCGACCGGGTCAGTGTCTAGGAAATGTTTAAGTTCTTTAGTATTTTGGCCGCGATTTTCTTTAGTCTTGATTTGTTTTCATTCTTTCGCATATATGATAGTTGATACGTCGAAGATTTATGCGCTCGTGAAGAAGAAAAGTGTTGCCAGATGTGGATCCAGGCCTGCCCTTACTGTTACCCCGCGACCAGGTGGTGGTCGACAAAACGTTCCCCGTGGGTCTCCTCCTGCAAACAGGAGTTCGAAAGGGAAATAGCCGGTTGACGACTGGGAGAGCATCTCGTCAGATGACCAGCCGCTGGCCCACTGCGGGCGAAAATAGCCAAGGGAGGAGATAGGGGGCACCATGCTCTTAAGCTCTGAGTCGATTACCCAGGCGGGGATTTCAATGACGGCTTACGAGTTGCCTGGGTTCGACCCTATTGATATCAAGAAACTGGAGATTCCCAAGAAGAGCTGTCTTGCTGAAAGGGATTACCTTCATCATTTGACGGATGAAGAATTGGTGGAGCATGGTCAAAAAAGAAGAGGCTGGGTAACCTCCTTCGCGATTCATGCCTTTACTCTTTCCTTCTTTCCCTATTTTACATATGTGTTCATTATTCTCCATGTGTTGTCGTAGGATAATCTGCAATGGTTTGAAATGGCTAGACGTTTGAGAAATTATGACGACAAGGTGAGGGAGTTAAGGATGATAGTTTCCACTCTGAAGGCGAAGGTGAAAAAGTTGAAGGACGCGGAGCTCCAGGAGGTAACCATCGAGAGTCTTAAAGATGCTTTGGAAAAACCTCAAAGGGATATGGAGACGGCGAGGAGCGACCTGGATCTGTCGCAAGTCGAACTCGTGACCACATGCTTGAGGGGTCAGCTCAATGGTCTTGAGCGTGAGTAGGCGGTGGTTCATGAGGAGCTTGCTGAAGTGAAGAGCCGGTTGGAGCACATTACTTTTGGGGAAGATGTTGTTCTCTCCTGGAAAACGCTCCGCGAGTTCATGTTTAGTGACGACGGCCAGGGGTGGCTATCCGATGTCTTGGGAGAGGCTGGTCGAGGCTGGCTAAATCATTACCTTGAGACGGATGGACATGATGTCCTTTATGACAAGGTTACTAACGCGTACATGGAGAGAGTTGAAGGTGGGATTGTCCAGAGCATCAATCGCTTTGCTCATCTTGGTGATGACGTGAGGATGTTTTCTCCTAGTTATGAAAACGAGGACATGAAGCTTAAAGACCCTCAACGTGGGCCGCCTCTCCCTCTTGATGCTCTAGTTGATGATGCCGCTGCCCTCGATCCTCCTCTTGTAGGTGAGAAGACCCCTGAGCCTGCTCGCGAAGATGACAACCCTCCTATTGATGTTTAGCGGATCGTCTCCTCGCTCCTTATGAAGTTATTTGTGTAAGGAAGTTTGAAAACATTCTTACCCGGGGTGATAGTCTCGCGCTCTGTCGCGGGTCACACGTTTGTTTTTTGTTTTAGATGGTGAACATTTCAACCTATGACAAGCGACGTCTTGTTATGATGTTTTGTGAATACCTTATCTTTGAATCTATCGTATTTTCGTTTACGCCTTTTGCTTGTTTTTCTTAATGGCTTGCTCTATCGATTTTATTTATGTTTTCTCGTGCTTAGAGCTTGACCTGTCTATTTTTCTTATTTGAAAAGTAAATTCGCGATACCCTTACCCATCTCCTGTCGTTGATCGTTTTATGAAATGAATAGTGAAATGACATAAAAGTAGGGTTCGCATATTTATTAGATGTTATATAGAATGACAGGCAAAGCTGAAAATTTCTTAGCGATGAAATAAAGCAGTGAACAACTTATTCTTTATAGTTATATTTCTTCGTAGCATAGGTAGTCGGGCAAGACATCTCCGTTTTCGTCTGGGCCTGGTTGCTCTATCGCAACGTCAAAGTGGGATTCTCCTTGATATTCGAAGGTAAGGCGGCTGCCTATTCTGAGGTTGTTATTGCTCGCGAAAGACCTACATCCTTCTACAAAGATATAAGGTAGGGGAAGCCTGCGTAGTTGGCTTTCCCTAAGGATTATCCTGGCAAATTTAGGATTTGGGAATAGCATAGTATTCATGACAAAGGGAGGCAGTGGGATTTCTGGTGGAGAGAGTTCTCCTGAAGCCATGTCGAAACTTGGCATTTTGTTTTAGTAATTTCGTTTGTATCTTACCTAAAGCTCTCATTTATACTACTCTGCTTCAAGCGGATATGGACGCTTATTTGACAGGGTTATCTTTGAATTACTATGAAGAAGGGAGGTGCGTGTCATTAACATGTCCTTCGCGCATCTCGATGCACGAGGTTTACTTGTTGCCTTACTTGCCATGTGGCATGGGGTCGTATTTGTCATGTGTCCGTTGTTGTGTTGTTTGATATTTATTGACCTCGTGGTAGACTTGGGTGGTCTGTGGTGCCCTCCGTTGCTCTATCCTTTTAGAGATTAATATAAAAAGGCAGGGAGCCCAAGATTGTTATAGCGATTTGGACTCGTGGTGATGATGTCTTCTACGCTAGTTGATATTCCAGGTGTAACTCTTCCTAGCGTGTGGGGTTTTACACGGGATATTGTAGTAGAAGGGCACTTATATAGGCTGGTAAGTTGTGTTTTGTGTAATTTTTCTCGTGACAAGACATTTGAACTTTTCTGACGTGTTTGTTTTTATAGCCTCTACCATCTGTGTACCGTGACTATGGTTATGATGCACTTGGCTTTGTGCATTTATGGACGCGAGCTGATGAGGAGTTTGTGGTGAGGGTAGAGGCGTTAGGGTCTAACAACTACTGGTTTACTAGCGGGTGGCCTGAGTTCGTTGTTTCGAACTTTGCATTGGGACACGCCTGATCTTTGAGTATGACGGAGATTCCTGTTTCGATGTTGTTGCCGTAGATCACGCGCCTGACCAAAATGGTGATGTGGATTTTTTCGTCTTCGCGATATTTAGAGTGGTTACGTTGTTAGTTTTTGTTTTGAATGGTTTTGCTTGATGTGCAATTAATAAACCAATATATTGTCGCGGTGCTGATTTTTTTTTGAGCTTGTCGCGAACAGTGGATGAACAGAGTTGTAGTACTTCAGCTATCGACTCTTGTTAAACTAATTTTTAGTGTGTTGGTTGTTGTGAGCCTAATTCGCCATGTTTTATACTATCTTTTATACCGATTTCTGCATGCATTTCATACATTTGGGCTAGAATAGTACAGATTCTATGTAGTTTATGTTTATTTGCCAAGTTATGGAATCTACACTAGTTTCTGTTTAATTTTGCTGAAATCGAGCTAATTTACAACAATTCGGAGAAAAGAAGGAAAACCACAAAGAGGTTGATATCGACCACACTTGGTCGATATTGAGTGAAGCAAATCAAGCCGAGATGCCAGAAATCGACCAGAAAGATGGGAGCAGAAAAGGTCAGGTCGATATCGACCACATCTGGTCGATATCGAGTCAAACATGGTCGATTTTCCTCCAGAGACCAAGATCGAGTGAAGAAATACAGAGAAGTCGATTTCGATATCGACCAAAATCGAATCGAAATGTCTGTCAGAAGCCGAAATCGAGTTGTCAGGAGATGAATTCGAGAGATCAGTTCGATATCGACCAAACTTGGTCGATATCGACCAACCACAGAGGACGATTTCGAGCAGTCCGAGTCCGAGTGCTGAGCTGGCTTTCTTCCACATGAAGCAAGAGATATTCTATCAACTCAATGGAAGATTTATCAAGTCCAAGAAGGATCTATCCACTTTAGATATAGTTTCCTTTTATATTTAATTGTTTTATTTCTCAAAGTTTTATCTTAATATTTTTAGATAGAAAGTTTAGATATAGATAGAATATTCTTTCATAGATTAGCTAAGGAAGTGGAGGGGATACTTTCTTACCAAGGCCTAACATCTTTTGACGTAGGGTAGGTAATATGTATGTCCATGATAGACAGACCTGCCTAGCAATCTCCAGCGTCTTTGGACGCAGGGGAGTTTGTTTAAAGAATTGAGTAGTATTTAGCGCGACGTTCGCGATGGATAGATGTCCATCTCCAGCGTCCAAGGACGCTGGGGAAATTAAATTAAAAACCGAGCAATCTCCAGCGTACCGCTCGCGATGGAGAGACGTCCATCTCCAACGTCCTTGGACGCTGGAGAAATGAAATTAAAAACCGAGTAATCTCCAAGGTACCGCTAGCAATGGAGAGACGTCCATCTCCAACGTCCTTGGACGCATGGACTTATTGCTCATATTTTTAGGCAAGGAGTAATGGCAATATGTATCTAAGAAAGTGATTCTTTATTGATAGTTCGAGCTACATTGAAGATTTTAATAGAAAGATCATTGCTCACCGAACTGTCCCTGGGATCTAGTGGAAACCATTTGATGTTGGACTTTCGTAATTATCATTGTAGAGTTCGTCCTCGATGTAGTAGCCTTCCTTGTCGAAAAAATGGACTTCAAGCCTTGCTTCGCCCAGGTGGGTGAACATTATTGAAGTTTCTAACTCGAGTCCGTGTGATTCGACAAAGTCTCTACATCCACGTGCCACCCAGTGAGATCCGTAACTGCCCCCTACGATGTGAACATGGAAATCTTTGACGACGCGAGTGGACAAAAGGATTTGCTCGGGTACATGGGGTTGGAAACGTTGACCGAATTCATACGGCAACATCATGCGTATGTAGTGCTCGTCCCCTACTAAATAAATATCAAAAACAAAGGGATTGTTTGGATTTTGATCGCTGGTATTTGTTGCCATGTCTCTTTCTGGAAATATTTTTTATGAAAAGGTTGTGCCTTTCATGTTGTAGGGAAGAAATCCCTTTATAGTGGTATCGACCGGTTTAGAAAAAATATTTTTGTAATAAATGGCTGTTTTTGAATTTGAAATGTCCCAGTGTATTTGGTCGGTTTCTGAGAGGATTCTTTGACATGTGTTATTCATGCAGTGTATCTCGGGAAAACCTTATTTCAGACTCTCTTTTTTATTCAATGCACGCCATGAATGCTTTCGATGTACCTTGAGACATGCCCAGTCTCGTTCTGCATATAAAAAGGGGCTACGTTCTTGGTGATCTGGTTATCCATTTGTTGCCCAATATTATTGCTATAGTATAGAGATGACAACTCCCAACTCCGAAATGCGTCATTTTTACCGTTGTGTTGATGTAGAGGGAAGGTTGCATTGTTTGGTAAGTTTGTTTATATTCGTTGTGTTCTGTACCTGTTTGGGTTTGAATTGCTGTGAAGAAATGCTTGCTCTCTCTCTCTCGTTTCTCTTTTTATTTATTTATTTTTGCAACCTCTCCCTTGTGCTTTTGAAAGGATGTATGGTCATGTCATGTCTGATCACGTTTGTTTGGTCTCTGCCACCAGTGAAAACTTTCGTGTTGAATTTTCCAAAGATTGCGCAAATCATTGGTGGTTGTGTGAAGGTTGGGGAAGATTCGCAACCAATAATGGTGTTCGATTTGGTGCGTTGATGGTTCTCTTTCAGTACGTGGGAGGGCATCGTTTCAAGACCCTTGTTCTTGAGGATGAGTAGAGGTTTATTGCTTTGTAATGGCGATATCGTTGGATAATTGCCTTCATGGCGTACTTTTGTTAGACCTTATGAGGTGCTTTATTAAGTGTAATCGCGAAGTTTTATGTAATGATATTGTTATTTGATCATTTAAGAAGATATGTTTTTGTTCTTTGCGTTTTCGTCTTTTCCTGATGCTGATGCGACCTTTCCTGATGTGTTACTGTGGATCTGATTTACAGAGAGATGCTCTGAGATCCTGCCACTTATCTGGCATGCGGTTGTTTCTAGCAAAGTTGTTTTGGACGGGGGTAGACTCTTGTTTTATGATGTGACAACATGATATGCTGCTTGATTTGCTTGCTGATAAATATCAAAAGTTCGGATAGGGCTTAGGCAGCTATCCTTGTGTTTTGTTTTAGTTTTGGTATTTTGAACTTTGAAGAATTATGACTTCCCCTAATCCTCGTCGTTGTGAATTTTTTCACTCTCTTGACTCTGAAGAGAAATTGGATTATATGGTATTCGTTCCGACCCTTATTTTGTGATTTTTGCTTTTCTTGGTTGATATTTGTTTGTGGTTATTTGCAGCTTTTGCCTGAGTCTTTCGGTGCTCAATACGCTCGCGAGGGATTGACTCATGTGCTCTTGATTTCTCCCACTGGGCAAGAATTTCGAGTGAGGGTGTTTCAAGATAGCCAGAACCATTACATTCTTAATGAGGGTTGGCGTGCTTTTTTTGTGGATAGTGGCTTGCGTGTTGGGGGATCCCTTATTATTTTCAAATATGAGGGGAGTAATCGTTTTACCATAATAGTTCTTGAGGCTAGCGAGTAAGCCGATGAGATTGTGGCAAATTTTGTCTTTGTTGTTGTTTTATGAGTCCTTTGCTTTCTATTCCTGTGTTTGTCGTGCGAACCTTTAAACGCTTGTATACATGGTTTTTGGATTTGTTTATAGCAATCGCGTTATGCTTTTGGGACTCATGTTCATATGTTGGTTTCAAGAAAATGCGCACGGGTGAACATAGTTTTGCCAATTTCGCAAATAGCTTAGATCGATACGGGTTATATTGGCTCATTCCAATGCATCATATTCTCACCAACCGTTTGGTCCGTCAATAAAAACAGAACGAGAATAAGAGAGTATAGAAGAAAATAGATCAATTTTATTGATTTCTTAGGTAATACGGAGGCTTCCTTACATATCTAAGTATAAGAACATAAAAGTCACTAAGTTTACTTTCCTTAGAGGCTTACTTGTACATCCGTATTTAAAAGACACGTGATTGCTAAATTTATTCTCCTTGGAGGCTTATTTGCACATCCATGTTCAAAAGACTCACGATTGCTAAATTTATTCTCCTTGGAGGCTTACTTGCATGCACATCCGTGTTCGAAAGAGACGCGATTGCTAATTTTATTCTCCTTGGAGGCTTACTTGCATGCACATCCGTGTTTAAAACACACGTGATTGCTAAATTTATTCTCCTTGGAGGCTTACTTGCATGCACATCCGTGTTTAACACACACGCGATTGCTAAATTTTGCGTATCGACAATCTGGGTTGGGTTTGGAACTTTCATTTATATATATGATGTGGTATACCCAATCGGGAACCCTGACGACCCCTATACATGGAAAATCTAAGTCATCAAAGATCTTCTTATGTTTAACTTTTGCGCAAAATAAGCATTGAGATTCTTGGCGTTCCATGCCTTCGTGAGTATGGCGCCTTCTGAATTTTGCAGCTTGAAAGAACCCTGGCCTACTTATTTGTGGATGACGTATGATCCTTCCTGTTTAGGTTCAAGTTTTCCCTCGGTTGTTGCTTGTTGGAGGACCATATCTCCTTTCTCCAATGGGCGTATGAAGACGCATTTTTTGTATCCTTCGGCCAGTCGTCGCTGATATTCATTTGCCTTGGGACAAGCGGTGTCTCTTCTTTCTTCATGCAAGTGGAGTTCTAACTCGAGAGCTTCGTCGTTGGTATCTTTATTGAAATCAACTATTCTAGCCAATGGGATGAGCAACTCCACAGGGATGATTGCATCGACACCAAAGGCCATTGTGAATGATGTTTCACCCGTGGGACTCTTGGTTGAGGTCTTATATGACCATAGTACTAAGGGCAATATCTCGTCCCACTCTCCATTTGCTGTCCCTAGCCTTTTTTTAAGGGCGTTCAGAATTTGGCGATTTGTGGTTTCGGCCTGCCCATTGGATTGCGGGTATGCTACCGACGAGAATCGGAAGTCGATGTGGAGACCGGCACAGAAATCACGAATTACTTCGCAGTAAAATTGGTGGCCATGATCAGTGATAATCGCCTAGGGGACTCCGAATCGACAGATCATGTTCTTCTAGAGGAACTTGCGCACTTTTTCTGCTGTGATGGTGGCCATAGCTTCGGCCTCTACCCACTTTGAGAAGTAATCGACAATTACGATGATAAAGCGTAACTGGCCCGGTGCCATTGGGAATGGTCCCAAAATATCCATTCCCCACATTGCGAACGGACATGGTGCAGAAATGCACTTTAGAGGATGAGGGGGCAATGATTTAGCGATGCGTGCCGCAAGCAAGGGTCGCATATGTGAATAACCATCTCCGCATCCGATCTAAGGGAAAGCCAGTAGTAGCCTAGACGCGTGATTTTAGATGCCACGGTTCTCCACCCTTGATGATTGCCGCAGAGACATGCGTGCAACTCTTGGATGAGGTCGAAACCTTCCTGGTTAGAGACACAGAGGAGATCTGGGAGGTTAAAGCCCCTTTTGTATAATCGACCGTTTCTGGCGCGAAAACGGGCCGCTCTTCTTCTCATGCTCTGGATGTTATGTGATTCGCCTGCTGAGGGCCCTTCAGTTATGTACTCCATGAGGGGTATCCGTCAGTCTCCAAGGTTTGATATTCTAAATACCCCCTGGTGAATTCCTCGGGCATGTTTCTATTCGATAACCACGCGATCACTTAATCTTAGGGGCAAGGTGGCTCCCATCTTGGCCAAGGTATTCGGCGCGTTCATTCTGATCACGAGGAATAGACGAGATGGAGCATTTCCCGAAGGCCGCCGTGAGTGTTTGTACGCGTGCCAAATATTCAGGTAGCATCCCTGTCTTCGCCTCATATTCCCCTTTAACCTACCAAGCTACTACTTTTCAATCCGTGAAAATCTAGACTTGTCGAGCTCCGTTGATCAATGTTTTCTCAATACCCGCGATCAGAGCTTTATACTCCGCTTCATTGTTGGTAGCTTCAAATAACAGTTGGAATGATAGATCGGTTATCTCCCCGCCTAGGCTCGTGATGGTAACCCCGGCCCCACATCCCCTTGCCGATACTGATCCGCCAACGTTAATGACCCAGTCTTCCCCATCGCGATCCTGATGGTCTATAAAGACAACCTCCACTACAAAGTCGGCCAAGGCCTGGGCTAGACGGGCTTTTCTGGGTTTGAAATGTATGTCAAATTCGGAAAGCTCTACCGCCCATTTGACCATTCTTCCTTAAAGCGATGGTGAATGCAGGATCTGATGAAGGGGCAAGTCGGAGAGTACCTCGATGGTGTGAGCCTGAAAGTAAGGCCTCAATCTTTGCGCGGCGAAAACTACAGACAAAGCCATTTTTTCAATCGGAGTGTATCTGGATTCGGCTCGCTGTAGGACCCTGCTAGCAAAATAGATGGGGAGTTTAGATTCCCTAGTAAGCACCGTGTTGATGGTTGTGGATCCGACGGTGAGGTATAGCTGTAGGGTTTCGTGCTCGCGTGGAAAATGAAGGGTGGGCAAAGTGGCCATGTATTCTTTCATGGTTTTGAAGGCTTTACCCAAAACGACAGTCCACTCAACCGAACCTTCTTAGTGTGTCGATGGTTTGTTGTAGATCTTTGCAGTGGTCTTCCTTTGTAAGACTTTTGACCATAATATCGTCGAAGTAAACCGCAGCATTTTTTCCGATCTGCGACGAAAACACCTTCTCTATCATCCGTTGAAAGGTGGCACCAGCGTTCATGAGCCCGAACGACATTACCTTATAACAAAAGTTTCCCTGGTTAGTAATGAAGGCATTGCTTTTCTCATCATGAGGACTCATTTTGATTTGATTGTAGCCCGAATAAGCATCTAGAAAGCTTAGAGTAGCATGCCCTACCGTGGTGTCTACGAACTTGTCGATAGATGGCAAAGGATAGCTATCTTTTGGGCATGCTTTGTTCAGATCTTTGAAATCTACGCACATTCTCCATTTGCCGTTGCTCTTTTTGACTAGCACTACTTTTGATAACCAAGTTGATTCATTAATCTCGCGAATAAATCCAGCTTGTAATAGCTTATGTACCTCTTGTTTCGCTGCTTCCGATTTTTCTGCAGCCATCTTCCTCTTTCTTTGGCCCTCGGGCTTCGCCTCGCGATTAAGTCTCAAGGAGTGCTCGGCAGTTTCTTGGGGGAGTCCCTTAAAATCTTGCGGTGACCACGCAAAAACGTCGCGCGATCCTTTCAACATGTTCTTGAGGCGCTCAAGGGCTAGACCGGTCAAACTGTGGCCGTGGTATAATGCTTCAGTCTTGTTTGGAAAAGGGAAAAAGGTGATCTTTTCCTCCACGATCTTGTCGGTTATCTTCTCGGGCCAAACCTCCTGCTCCGCCTATTGTCGTTCGGATGTGGCCTCTTATTCGGGTTCGCCGGTCGCTTCTTCTTTTAAAGACCCTTGACCGCTCCCCTTAATCGCGAATATTCGATTGTGACCCTTCTTCAGCAAGGATAAGTAGCAAATCCTACTGAAGGTTCGATAATATAAACAAAGTAATATAGAAATACTCTAGAAGGGGGGTTGAATAGAGTATGCCCGTTTTTCGCAGAAAGTCTCAAGACTTTTGGAGCTCGTATAAATCCCTTTGAGATTAAACCTGAATCACAAAGTTAGATAATCGAACCAAGTGCGGAAATAAGGTAAAGCAATAGATAAAGGACACGAGTAATTGTTTACGAGGTTCGAAACGAACTTGGCCTACGTCCCCGCCTAGGGTTCTACCACAACCCTAGGATTCAAAAGGCTTTATTGATTTGCTTAGCTTAGGATCCTAATAGCTCACCGAGAAGCCTCTCTCCTATACAATTGCAATCTAGTCAACTCACGTTCCCTTGGAGTCCTAGACCAATCTAGAAGAGCCCCACCTCTCTCAGTTATCTAGTACAATCCTCTTACTCTCACAAATCAATAGTCTAGTGCAACTTCCCGAGTTACAAACTCTCGAGTAACACTATAAATGAAAATATCCTATAAGCTTACAGTGTATCTCTCAAAGGCTTTGAAATAAAACAACAAACTCTTGAGCGCTAGCAGAGAGTACACTTGGAAGACAGATCTCGCTTGAATGAATGAAAGCTCGTGTAACACTTGTGTTATGTCTTCATCTTCCTTCTCTATATATTGAGACAAATCGGCACCAGGAATCTTCTCCAACGGCTAGTCTAGATCATGGCATCTTCGAGATCTTCTAAACTTGGAAACTTTTGAAGCCACGATCTTTCCGATTTGAATCTTCTCAACATGCATCACAAGGAAGGAAATAATTCAAAAATACTTCCTGAAAGATTAGCTACACATATATATAATATAAAGGAAGTATATAATATTAAATAATATTCGGACATATAGAACAGGTTTTGGATTTCATCAACTGTTAAAGCTCCAAGACCTTTGACACAAACATCCTGTCAATGCCTTTGAACCTTTATTCCGATTTTCATCAAGGGAGGGAGTTATCAATCTCCCCCTTGATGAAAGACAAAACCTGTGCATCCCTGCAACTTAGTCAAGCATAAATAATATAAGAGAAATCCGACTAAGTACCTGCATGGGTTAGACAAATGTTGGATCAAATTTTTAAAGCATGAAAGAGCCATCCAACCGAAAACCAAAAATTAAAAACCAAGGTCTTCCAAGACCTTTAAGCAGAAAGATTTTAACCATAGATCATCTCCCCCTTTTTGTCTTTCAACAAAGGGAGGAGGTAAAACAGTCACCAAAAGTTTTGAAAAAGTTTCCAAAAACCAGCAATGTATTAGATTTCAGGGATGGGATAGGGTAGGGTAGGGTTTAAGCTTCGTCGTCCGGAGCATCATGAGTGAGCCTCGTCCACAGACCTTGCAGCATCTTGGATATTCCGCTCATCTCCGTCATAACCTCCTTGTGAAACTCCTTGATATCCAGGCGAACTTCCTCCAAGCCCAACTCCAGGTTGTCCATGCGTTCATCAATAGCTGAAGCAGTGGGAAGAGCTTTTGAAGGAGTGGCAAGACTCAAGGTCCCTTGGGGAGACCGAGTGATGTCAATCTTTTCAAGGCTCTTGGAGTCGAACTTACCCATATGACGCTGTTGTTCTTCATTTTTGAAATCAATTCCAAAAGCTTTGAAGAGTGGGGTCAAAAGGATAGCAAATGGGAGGGGGGTTCCTTTCCTGGCTTTTCTTGTGTGAGCCATGGATCCTAAAATAGTGTTGGACAGATCAAGATCAAGGCCATTGAGGATGCGGTAAAGGAGGACCATGGCAGTGTCAGTAAGGAGCGAGCCAGAGTTAAGACGGGGTAAGAGGCATCGAACAATGATGTTGAAAATAATTTTTGCCTAAAGGGTAAGGGATGAGTGGGTGAGTTATTTTGAGGTGCTGTTGGATGCTTTGGGTAGGAGGTACTTGGCTCGGGCAAGAATGATGCAATTTTCTTTTGAGGGGTGTATTTCAGAGGGTGGACATGGGCTAGGTAAGCCAAGGAAATCTGCAAAGTCATTGGAGTTGAAAGAGATTCTAACCCCTTTGACAACAGACTCCAAAGACCAACCATTGGTGTCGTGTTTGGCTTTTAGGTTAATGTAGAACAGGCGGGTAAGCTGGGGGTAGTAAACGGTTTCAATATTGAGAAGGGTCCAGGCTGGGGATTTTTTGAGAAGATCAATGCAGGGTAGCTTCAAAGCTTCGAAGAACTCAATATCCAAAAAATCAGAACAACAAATCCTGCGAGTTCGAAACTCATCTACCCACTTACCAGCAGTCTCAGCATTTTCAAACCAAGAGGAGGGCAAGGATTGGTTTACCTGGATGTATGCAGGTGGGTCGGCATTCTTCCTGCGAGCAATTGTCGGAGCAGCTCTCTTGGCAGGCGCTTCAAGACTTCTGAGGGTGCCCTTCCTGGTGCGCTTGGGAGATAGAGGCTTGACAGTAATTGGGGCTTTCCGCTTCTTTGGAGACGGGGGAGGAGGAGAAGGAGAGGGAGATTCTTCCTCCTCTTCCTCAGACCCCGAGTCCTCACCGGACCCCGCTTCATCTCCTTCAGCTTCCTCGTCCTCTCCAGATCCCTCTTGCTCTTCGTCTTCTTCCTCAGGCTCCTCCTCAGATGGAACCTCCTCGGCTCCGGCTTCCTTCCAAATCCTCTCAGCTTCCTCCTCGGCCAGTTTCCTTGCAAGCTCGGCCTCCTCATCGGCCTTTTTCTTCTTCAAGGCTTCCTTGGCAGTATCTCTTTCCAGAATAGCGTCGAGATCATCTTCCTCCTCTTCCTCGTCCACCTCCTCAGCTAAGATCTTTTTCCCTTTCTGTTTAGCACTGAGGGGCTTCTTAGCAGAGCGCTTTTGAGAGCCCTTGGTAACAGTGGTCGTGCTTTCAGCGATGGTGCTCTGGACAACAGTTGGGACAATGACTTGAGGAGTGGGTTCAGGTGTGGGAGAGGTGGCAGTGACCTAACGTCCCTTGGGGGTGGCGCCAAGTCTTTTGGGTGTGGAAGCTTTCTTTGTTCTGGGTGCCATGGAGGAAATCGGCTAGGGTTTTCTTAGAATAGGTTGAGAGGTTGAAGAAGGAGAAAGTGAAAGGGTTAGGATAAGTTTTGAGAGTGTGATGGAATCGGGTACAGACTTGGGTATAAGTAGAGAGAGATGATAGAGTGATGGGACGGGTTTAGAGTTCCAAGGGAAGAAATGATATCATTGCCAAAATTTTGAAAGGTTTCCAATTCAAAATTCAAACTTTTCCATTAAAATCGGACTGAATAACTGAAGGATTTAGTTCCAAAATTAAGATATCTCAACGGTTTAAAAAAAACATAAAAGGCAATTTTGAAATCCGATAAAAATATAATTAATTAAATATCTAAAAAGATATTAACCAAATATATGTGATCCGATATATATGATCTACCATTTAGTTCACAAACCTTGACATAATTCTCAAGGGTCTTGACACTAAGTAGAATTTATCTTTCGTAAAGGGAATGCTCCCCCTACGAAAGTGCATCCTTGTTAAGCATCCCAATCTCTCGTCTTATGAAGGTGAACCTGTCCTCTGCCAAAGGCTTAGTAAAAATGTCAGCCCATTGATAATCAGTTGAAATAAACGAAATGGACACATCACCTTTTTCGACATGGTCTCTAATGAAATGATGCCTTACATCAATATGTTTGGTCCTTGAATGCTGAACAGGATTCTTAGTGATGGAGATGGCACTTGTATTAGCACACTTAATGGGAATGCCTTTGAGGTTAATGCCAAGATCTCGCATTTGTTGAGCTATCCAAAGAATTTGGGAGCAACAGGCTCTAGCTGCAATGTATTCGGCTTCTGCAGTGGATAGAGCAACTGAGTTTTGTTTCTTTGAGTGCCAACTGATCAAAGATGCTCCTAAGAATTGGCAACATCCTGACGTGCTCTTCCTATCCACCTTATACTCTGCAAAATCTGCATCAGAATATCCAATTAATGTGAAATCCTTTTGCTTTGGGTACCATAGTCCAAGCTCCTTAGTGCCATTTAGATATCTGAAGATCCTCTTCACAGCCACGAGGTGAGATTCTTTAGGATCAGCTTGAAATCTAGCACACATGCAAACACTAAACATGATGTCAGGTGTACTAGCCGTGAGATATAATAAAGATCCAATCATTCCTCGATACTCCTTTTGATTGACACTTTTCCCAGTCTTGTCTTGATCTAGAGATAATGTTGAGCTCATGGGAGTCTTGGCTGCTTTGGATTGATCCATCTTGAACTTCTTCAAGAGATCCTTAGTGTACTTGCTTTGGTTGACAAAGATCTCTTTCTTGGATTGATGAACTTGTAATCCCAAAAAGAAGTCGCGAATAATATATGGATCCTTTCTTCTATAGGGGCAAGTCTCTTTTACATGTCCCTTTCTAGCACAATGGTGACATATAGGAAAGGTTCTGCTTCCTTTTGCCTTTACAAAAGTGGTAATGTGTTGCTTCTTTAAAAACCTTGGATTGTAACCAATACCACTTTTGTTTAGAGAACTTTGTTGCTCACCCAACATCCTATCGAGAGTACCTTTGGATTTGGTAAAACTTATAAGGGCTGTCTATTGGTCTTGAATCTTATTATTCAGGGAGATCTTCTCGTTCTCTAAGTCATGATGCTCATTTTTTAGAGAGGAGAGATCTTGCTTGAGTTCAGATTTCTCTGAGTCAAGCGTCTTGACTTTAATGTCAAGACTTGAATAAGAAGCTTCAAGGCCTTTGACCCTCATAGACAGATCCTCAATAGTTCTTTCCTGGTCCACAGTTCTCTTAATAAGAATGTTAGTTTGGGCAATAAGTTTCTCTTCATTGGCAATCATATTGGAAAGGAATTCTGATAATACCTCTTTTGGACTTGCCATAAGTTCTCTTACAGTAGCTTCAAGCTTTTCATCGTGGGATTCATCTTCTGAGGCCATAAGACAAATATTGGCCTTCTCATCATCGGAGTCAGAGTCAGAATCGCTCCAAGTTGCCACCATGGCTTTCTTCTTCCATTTGTCACCCTTCTTGGACTGGCTCTTTGTCTTTTGAGGGCAATCCTTCACAAGATGATCTGTTTCACCATATTCAAAACAAGACAACGGTTTAGTCTTCTTTTCATACTTGTTGTATTGAGGCTTACCTCGAAATTTTGAAGACTCTGATCCATCCTTGTTGTTGAATTGCTTCTTCATTTTGAGAATTCGAGCAAGGCCTTTTGTGATATGAGCAAAAGGATCATCCTCGTCGTCATCCTCATCTTCGGAATCAGATCCATCTTTAGGCTCATCCTTCTTAGACTTGAGTGCCAAGTTCTCCATCGTCTTCATTAAGGATCATCTCATGCGTGATCAGCTTCCCAAGAAGGTCATCAAGGGGTAGAGTGGTGAGGTCCTGTGCTTCCTCTATAGCTGTTACTTTTGGACCCCATTTCTCTTTTGGGAGACACCTCAGTATCTTCCTCACTTTCTCAACGTTGGTAAAGCTCTTGCCGAGAGAGTCAAGGTTGTTGGTGATTTCTGTGAATCGTGTGAACATGGCCTTGATTGACTCATCAGACTTCATTTTGAAGAGTTCATACTTTCGAAGGAAGATGCTGATCTTGGTGTCTTTCACTTGGCTCGTTCCTTCATAGGTGACGACCAGTTTGTCCCAAATCTCTTTAGCTGACCTACAAGATGAAATACGGTTAAACTCATCAGTGTTGAGACCACAATAGAGTAAGTTAATAGCCCTGTAGTTTTTGGAGACGAGTTCAAGATCTGCTTGGTTGTATTCAGACTCCTTCTTTGCAACTTTGGTATCATTTGGTCCATCTTTCTCTGGAATCATTTGGTCCAAAGCTCTAGATCTTGGTCTATGATGAACATCTTCATCAAAGATCTCTAGTGGATAAAGTTGTTTCCTACAAAGAGTGGTGGTCTGCTCGTGGACCTTCCCTGTGCAAATCCTTCGCTTGCTTCACCAGACATGATCGAAAAACTCACAAGATTGTTAGATCAAAAGCAGTGAGTAAGGCTCTGATACCAATTGAAGGTTCGATAATATAAACAAAGTAATATAGAAATACTCTAGAAGGGGGGTTGAATAGAGTATGCCCGTTTTTCGCAGAAAGTCTCAAGACTTTTGGAGCTCGTATAAATCCCTTTGAGATTAAACCTGAATCACAAAGTTAGACAATCGAACCAAGTGCGGAAATAAGGTAAAGCAATAGATAAAGGACAAGAGTAATTGTTTACGAGGTTCGGCACGAACTTCGCCTACGTCCCCGCCTAGGGTTCTACCACAACCCTAGGATTCAAAAGGCTTTATTGATTTGCTTAGCTTAGGATCCTAATAGCTCACCGAGAAGCCTCTCTCCTATACAATTGCAATCTAGTCAACTCACGTTCCCTTGGAGTCCTAGACCAATCTAGAAGAGCCCCACCTCTCTCAGCTATCTAGTACAATCCTCTTACTCTCACAAATCAATAGCCTAGTGCAACTTCCCGAGTTACAAACTCTTGAGTAACACTATAAATAAATATATCCTATAAGCTCACAGTGTATCTCTCAAAGGCTTTGAAATAAAACAACAAACTCTTGAGAGCTAGCAGAGAGTACACTTGGAAGACAGATCTCGCTTGAATGATTGAAAGCTCGTGTAACACTTGTGTTCTGTCTTCATCTTCCTTCTCTATATATTGAGACAAATCGGCGCCAGGAATCTTCTCCAACGGCTAGTCTAGATCATGGCCATCTTCGAGATCTTCTAAACTTGGAAACTTTTGAAGCCACGATCTTTCCGATTAGAATCTTCTCAACATGCATCACAAGGAAGGAAATAATTCGAAAATACTTCCTGAAAGATTAGCTACACATATATATAATATAAAGAAAGTATATAATATTAAATAATATTCGGACATATAGAACAGGTTTTGGATTTCATCAACTGTTAAAGCTCCAAGACCTTTGACACAAACATCCTGTCAAGGCCTTTGAACCTTTATTCCGATTTTCATCAAGGGAGGGAGTTATCACCTACTTTATGCTTGTTCGCCCCGTGTTTCGCCCACTTTCCCGTTGGGGTGCATGGAAATTTGACGCTAAAATGATATATGGAGCACGCTATTTGGAATTTGAACAGACTTACTCGGCACACGGTAGTCTAACCACCGTAAATTCAATCAATTGGGTTTTTCTATTCGGTGTTGTCCCTAACGTCAGGGCCAATTTGATTGTCCTAGCTACCTCAACTTTGTCTCTCCAGAGAAGGAGACCAGCTTTCCTGAATACCGATGTAAGGCACTTTCAGCGATCCCGAGTTGTTCAAAGGCGTCACAGTAAAGGACATCCACAGACGAACCCGTATCTATCATAACTCGCTTGACAGTTTTGGTTCCTATCTACACATGGATGACAATAGGATCTGAGTGCGACATTCTTAGGTCCCAGGCATCCCGTGTATTAGAAACAGAGAAGCTGAGTATGGCGTGTTCGGTGGATGCTTGCTTTATGCTGGCCTCGGACGGGGTGCGTTTGGCTTCTCTTTCATAGTTTTTCCTCTCCTGCTTACTAGTGCCAGATGTTGCAGGTTCCCCCGCGATGGTATAAATGCACCCATCCGGTGAGGGGGGCTTCTGATGATCCTGGTTAGAACGATCAGGTTGGTTGGATGAGGATCTGGCTTCTTGTGCATTCCTCATGTCTCTTGGTGGAGGTCTGTATACCCCTCCTCTATTTCCATTCATTCCTCCCCTATTCTGGGGGTAGGCCCCCCTTCCCCTCTCTCTGGCTGCATATTGGGGATTGTAAGGCCTCGGTGGAGCATTTGGTGTTTTCTATTGCTGAGGCAGAATCACAGGGGGCTAGCGTTGTGGTGGTGCTGCGACTGGATGACTAGGGCTTGTTGGCGGGGTGCAAATTTGAAGGGGTACTTCTTTTGGAGGGAGGGTTTGCGGAATCCCATAAACATGAGGTGATATATAGTTGGGGCGGGCCATCATCACATTCGTCGGGGCGCCGAGTGGGCCTGGTCCCGACCTTTGGTTGTACTGGACCTCTTAGATTTGAGGTCGCGGTGGGATGTTGGGGTATTGCCAGGAAGGATTGTGGTGTTGTTGGCCCCCGAAACTCTCTCTTCCTTGGCGCTTGTTGGGGCCCGGTGATAAGCCGGTGGTTTAGATTCAATGGGTCGCGAACTAGAGCTCGCAACCTCCATGGCATGGATCTGCTTGGTTACGAGCTCTCTCAGAACATCGTAGCTCTCTAGCTCCTTTTAGAAGAGGCAGATCTTAAAATCTCCTTCAGACAAATTGCCCATTAGTATGGTGCTCGCATATTCTTGATTGAACCTCGGGATTTGCACCACCATGTTGGTGAATCTGTTGAAGAAGTTTTCCAATGACTCAGTCACTCCTTGCTTGATGGAGTTGAGGTCCAACATGGACAGCTGCCGAAGTGTGCGACGAACGTGCCGGACAGCTGCGCAAAATTGCTGATGGAGGATCGGGCCAAATTGGTGAACCATATCAACGCTACCCCGCTTAGAGTGGATGGAAATGAACGACAATATATAGCGTCATTGTCTTCGTTCATCCCCATTGCTATGGTAAATTGGTTGAGGTGATCGTTGTGATCGGTATCTCTCTTGTACTTGTTGATCGAGATATCCCTCTATCTCTTGGGAACGGGTGCTTCGCGTATTTCCTTGCAAAAAGCGGATGGGAAAGTTGGTTCACCTTTGTGAGTATGCACGGGTGCCCTAGAGGAATTCGAACGCGATGACACATCCCTGGCGCCGAAGACACGGGCGATTTTGTTGGCGTTTTTTGTCGATCTCCTGACCGGGATTAAGAGGGCCGCCAGCGGGGTTAGGGAAATGGTTAACCGTTATGGGGACATGACCCTGTTGTTGATAATAGCCACGGGGGTCATGCTAGAATGGTACCATGTTCGCTTGTTTGTTGAAGTATGTGCTCTGCGGGTAACTCCCCGCGAAGAACTGGTACGGGGGGTAGCCGCCCCACATTCCATAGGGAGCGAACGGGGGTGGTTGTGCGGTGTCCCAAGGAGGTTTGTTGAGGGACATTCTCGTTGCCACTGTGGAGAGCCTCCTCGTTGGGGGGAATTTTGAGGTTGAGGCCGTTGGTTTCTTCAGCATCGTGGTGCTGGTTTCCAAATTCTTCCCCGAATAGGGTGAAGTTCATGATTTCCTGCAAAATTTATGAGTGTTTAAAAAGGAATATGCGTTATATACTAGTTATTCGAGAGAGGATCTCCAAGGAGAAGACAGTATTGATACAAAACAAAATATGAAAGGAAATTGAAAGAATGCAAGGTAAAGGATGCATATCACTACGCGGAACCTCTCGTCGTGAAAGGTTCCCACAGACGGCGCTAATAAAGCGATCTTGGAATTTCACCTATACTTATTACCTCATTGTGACGACAAAAATGACTAGGAATACCTGCAAGCCTTGACCGAGAGGGGTTATGATTTGATTACGTATTTTACTGGCCCAAGCGATGAAGGTGTTATGTTTGGCTCACGAGGATTTGAGTCATTCATTCGCGGACTTGGGTGGGAGTCAGGTGATGTTGTTATTTCAAGAACGTTCTTCTCCGATCATAGATCTCAAGAACTCAACTCCGGGGATTTTATGTCCGGGGGATGATCAGACCTCGTCTGCTTTTCTTATCTTGAAATCGGATCCTTTGCTTTGAGGCCGGAGGGGGGTATTTTTAGGGAAATCAAGCGAGCAGCTGGCTGGCAACCTCGTGGTTCTACACAGAACACGTGTAACGCATGCCCACACGCTTAGGGGCATATGTAGTACACGTGGAGCTATTTAGAGGTGAGGTGCTAGAACCAGCGAGCTGCTTGCTAGGATCCCGGAGGGTTACGAGATATTTGGAGGGTTCACTCTGGTTCTTGCACGGGGTTCAGATCGCGAGGGAAAGAGGGGTCAAGGTTGTTGGGGGGGCTTTGGTCCATTCACTTGATTTTGATCAGGTACCTTACTCGCAATGAATCTAATGGTGGGACCAGGTATCCTTTTGCGTTGGGCGACCCATTTATGATGTCATACTTGTGTTACTTTATGGGTCTATTTTCCATGGCATCGTCAGGCGGGTCAACTACAATGTCCAATATGGGACGATAACGTTCGAAGAGACATTGAATAATATCCCATCAAACATTGTATTTCAGTACTATTTCTAACAAAGTATGCAATGTTTATCTTTTCAAAGTAAACAAAACTGTATTTTCAAACTTATAGAACAGATAGATGTGTGAAAGAAGATAATGGGGATGTTTTCATAAATAATGGTAGAATTTTATTTTACAACGCTTAACATCATAGTGCAACGACTGCTATCGTGTAGATAGACTTGTCAAACGGGTCATTCGGGTCGGGTTCGGGTCGGGTCACTTTGGGTCCCGGATAAAACGGGTTTCGGGTATATCCGAGTTGACTTTAACCCGGGTTTGACCGGGTTTCGGATCATTTCGGGTCGATTTCAGGTTTGTCAATTTTTTATTTTTTAAATTTAAAAAATCATGATTTGATAATTTTGCGATAATTTTAAAATTCTAAAATTAAAGGAGTTGTTCCTAAGCGCGTGTTTGGCAAATGAGAGGTTTTTTAGGAGTTGGGTTTTTTTAGGAGGTTGAGTTTATTTGGTGTATTATGGAGGTGCGGGAGGTGGAGATTTTTTTAAAAAAATAACATTGTAAAAAATCTGATTGGTGTTTGGTGGTTATAAGGTTTGGAAGATGTATTTGTAATCAAAATGACTAAAATACCCTCACCAATTACCCTCACCTAACCCCTCTTTCTTTTGTTCAAGTACTGCACGTCTGCACAAATTGAAACTCTTCAACAGAGTCCCATGGCTGCCCAAGGCCTCCACACCAGCACAGTGGTATTGAGGAATTGAACTAGAAGAGCTTTCAGTTTCGTCTCAATGTGCCCAATTTTCTCATGTCTATTGGCGAATTTTGCCCAATTTCATCTCAATGTGCCCAATTTCGTCTCAATGTGCCCAATTTTCGTCTCAACCCGTGTTCCTAATTTCTGTCGGCTTTGGGCGATTTGTTCAATGTCTGCTGGCCCGAGGGCGAGATCCACCAATGTGACTGATTCTTAGCAGAGAGCGGTGCTTGGCCCGACTGGGAAGCCACACAGGAAGGCGGGGGAGTGTTCGCCGCCGGCGATTGGCGAGATGGTTAGGGGAGACAAGAAGGAGCCGGTTTCGCCGCCGTTGCAGAATGTCGGCGTCTCGAAGATTCTCAGGCAACACAGCACTCGCTACTTGTGTAACACCCCGTCCCACATCGGATATCATAAGGATGTTGGGAGTGATTTATAAGTGATTCAAGCCCTACCCATGTCACAAGAGCTCTTCCTTTTCAGGTTCCAAGTGAGGACAACGGACCTGAGAGGGCTAGGTGGCATGGGCTGGCGCCTCTTAAGACCCCGGGTCTTACAGGTGGTATCAGAGCTAAAGGTTTTTCTATAATGGTTTTCATGTTAGAACTGTTTTTCTAAAATGGGTTTCGTGTCAAAATTATTTTCTAAAATGATTTTTTTTTTCTTTTCCCGTGTCAGAGTTTCCTGTCCAATGGTTTTCATTTCTTCAAAATTATTTCTATGTCCAAACTAAACTTTCAATGTTGAATTTTGACCGAGAAAAGAAAATAATAAATAATACTTTAAAAAAAAAAAAAAGGTTTCATAAACTCCATTTATACCATTTTCAAACTCATTATGTGGATTTAAAGTTTTCCCAATCTATAGGTTTGAATCTTTCTTTCAAACTTCAAGTAAATTTCTTTGTTGTTCTCAAAACTTACAATACGGTTGTGCAAAGGTCTTTATAAAACATGGTTTGATTCCGACGTCCAACTAGACTCTCGGGTGCTTGGTTTAACCCTCCTCTTTTCCTCGTGGCAGATGGCCGCCCCTCGCCACTCTAACTTACCTAGGAACCCCGCACAGAATGAACTTACGGTGGATGAACTCGGCGTCCTATACCTGACACCTATTATGGTGGATGAAGACTCGGAGGAAGACCCCCAGGAAGTCAAGGACGCTCCTCCGATTGCAGCAGAGGAAGATTCGGAGGAGGACCCTCAGGAAGTCGAGGACGCTTCTCCAAGGTCAGCTGAGGAAAACACTCCGATTGCAGCCGAGGAAGATTCGGAGGAGGACCCTCAGGAAGTCGAGGACGCTTCTCCAAGGTCAACTGAGGAAAACACGGAGGAAGACCCCCAGGAAGACGAGGATGCCCTTCTGATGGTAGCTGAGGAAAATTCGGAAGAAGAACCTCAAGGAGACGAGGAAGTCCTCCCGGATGTCAACGAAGCAGATCCCCAGGAGGGGGAAGAGCCACAAGAAGAGGATGAGAACGAAACCGGGCACCGAGCGAACCCTCTTGTGGCAGGACATTCGGTAGTTGAAACAGAGTTTCTCCGCCATGTGCAGCTACAGGCAAGGGAAGTGGTGCGCGATTACTTGGATCAAGAAATAGCGGAGAGGCGGAATAGGATCCAGATAATGGAAGCTCAACAGGCAGACCTGCAAGAGAGGTTGGCAAAGGAGAGACGAGAGAAGACACTCATATATGAAGCTAAGCTAGATCTTCATCGTGGGACAGTAAACTTTTTTGACCGCTACTCAGGAGCCTCTCGGTCTAGGAAGCGGTCAGCACCCTCCAACCTAGATGGAAGGGTTTTTCGTCAGTTCTTTTAGTTACACCTCTTCCGTGTCATTTGTGACTTCCTTTCCAAAGTTCTAGTTTGTTCCCTTAGTTTCGCATTTTAGTTTGTTTGATTTCATTGAATGGTGTCACAAATAATATTTAGTGGATTTGACATTCATTAGGAATAAAATATTTCATTTCACAATGATTTAGTGGAAGGGATATGTGAAACCATCGGGTAACATTATTTTGATCTCAAAGTTGTGGATTCATTTAATATTTGTGCGACAGGTCTTAAGTGGGGAGGTGCCCCAATATTCTAAGAAAGTGTGTGTGTGTGTGGTGTGTGAGAAACAATTAAACCAACTAAAGTACGCAAGTGCAAAGTGTGTGAGAAGATCAAAAGACTAAACCATAATTAGTAGTTGTGTGTATTCTGAGTCACGACATAGAATATATCTTGCATATAGCTCTATTGTCGAGCAACCGAACTCTCAATGTGAAATTTGAATAAACAAATGATAAATTAAGAAAGATACTCGCGCATATAACTCTTGTTAATCTACAAACAATGTGGTTCGAGGACAAAGAGGAAAGCTCACCGATGGACCGGAAGATGCGAAGGACTGGAAAACGAAATCTACCACTCCTTGTAGACGAGCAGGGCATACTAGCTTGCCACAATGGTTGCCAACGATGCCAGCCGGGCCATTTGGTAACTTGGAAAAGGGAACCAGATGGGGCGGAGACGAAAGTCAAAGGTAAACTAGATAGCCCCGGTTGATGCAAGACAGTAGTGGTCTAACCGCGATCAAATCATGCAAACCTAATTCAAAATTCAAAATTAAAAATCTTACCATTGAGGAGTTCGGAAAGCAACGAGTTGATCCTGGATGCAACTCCTTGCTTCACGTCGTTCAAAGAGTAATCAGAACTAAGTTAGGTATCTCCTTCCGTTTTTTAAAACTCCTTCAAATACCCTCTCATCCCCATTCCAGCTCCGTTCTTTCTTTTCTTTAAGTTTCGGGACGAAAATTATTTTAAGTGGGGAGGAATGAAATACCCCAAAGTATTTTTGGGGATTTCGTTTTAAGAAAATATATATTTATATAAAAGTTCTTTTATTTTGAACTTAATAATGATTTTTGGAAGTTAAATGTATATAAAGTTTGTAACTATTTTGACACATTCATTTTTATTCGCTTAAGTGAAATTTAATAAATAAGTTATTTATTTTAAGTCATATTATTTTAAAACAAGTTTGCATATTTTTATTCAAATAAAAAGAGATTTATCGTTATAACTTATTTTAGTTTCCGTAAAATATATATATGTAATATAAGGTGATAATAAACCATTGTCGCATAAAATAAAATGTATTTAAATTAAATATTTTATTATTTTATTATTTAAGATGTGTAGAATTTTAATAAATAAAATTTTCGGATAAATATAGGTATATGTATATATTATAAATAAGTAAAGGCTAAACCGGTTTTCTTTTGGGTTTACTTGAACCGAACCATCAAAAAAGAAAAGAAAATGTGTGAACCGGGTTCACTGAACCGCTTCTTCTTCAACCTCCCGCCTGCGTTCACTGTTGAAATTGGGTGATTTTTACCTCCCTCAAATCTCGCCCGAAACTCAACGATTTTGTTTCTAGAATGTTCTCTACTCGTTACAGCTGAGATTTATGTAACCAATTTTGTGATTCGGTATAAAAACGAAACCGAACGAGCTTATCTCCAATTTCGAAAATCACCCCAATCCGCTTCAGTCAGGCCGAATCTCACCAAATTGAGGATCGCGATAGCGTTAAGAGTGATTATCTGATCGATTTGTGGAATTATTTTAATTCAATTCGTCCCCAAATCCTTCTCCTATAAATACCTCTTTCGGGATCACTTTCGAAGCACACCATCACCACTCCTCTCCATCTCCGAGCTCTCAACCTATTCCATGGCATTCTAAACGCCTCTAGCAACGTTTCCCTTCACAAAGTTATCAGAAAATCATCCCGAATCCAAAACCCCCAATTTCGAGTCTCCTCGTCGGAGCCACTCGGTAGCCCTCGTCCGCCGCTGCCGGAGCCACCATCCGCCACCCGGAGGAGCGCTAAGCCGCCACGAAGCCGTATCCGCCAGCCTCGTGCGCCGCCGTGAGCCGTACCGCCGCCAGGAGCTTGCCGAAGTGCGTCGGAAGCCTCGCCGGAAAGCTCCTGTGCTTGAAGACGTATCGGGTTGAAGGTTGAAGGAGGGTAATTACAGAAAACCTTCCTAAGTTTTGGTTTTGTCAAAATATGCCCTTTCCCAGTTTTCTAAAATTCCAGATTCTAACCCGTATTTTTATGTGGGCATAAATTGCTTCCAACTCCGTTAAATCGCAGAGGCTCATCAACCCATACGCTGCTACCGAAGAATTCGAATCCGACCAACCGTCAACGCTTGCAACTCCAAATCGAGGCAAGTGACCTTCCGAGCCTTTCTGCTCACTTGTGCCTTTCGTGTCTATAGTTGTTTCTTTCCGTTGGAATGCTTGCCAAATTAATTAAAATAAATTGCAATCCATCCGCTTTGTGTGATTTATTCAACCGTCAATTTGAATTTGGCAAGTATAAATGGGTAATGTTATTATTCGACGTCTCTATATAATAATGACATAGATACCCACCTTTTTATTAAAGCATGATTATTTTGTTCTTTCATGCTAGTTGGTTAAGAAAGGGATATGTTTCTTTTATGTATCCATTATGTTTATTTCGTTGTGATCAATGTTGTAAATAATTAGTAATAATGTGAGGATCGGTTTTGCGAGTGAAACTAAATTGAATCCAAACCAATCAAAAGCAATGTGAATCATAAATTTAAAATTGTAAAGTAATGTGAAGAATTGTAAAGTAAAGTAGTCAATCCATCAACGAAAAGCAATGTGAAATGGTAAAGTGAAGTGTGAGTAAAGTGTAGGTCGGGGCCGTTACTCCTCGGTCTTAAGGTTTCATGAAACTACACTTCCATGCGAGGTGTTACACAACCAATGGTTGTAGGTCGCTATCCACTATAGACAGAGTGGGACCGGTAATAGTCGATAAAAAGATAAAAGACGTAAAATGCATATCATGTGAGTAAGTGAGTGAAGAATAATGTACAAGTAACAAACATGGTTTGAACTAGGTATTGGGGGACACAAGATCAACCCTTAATCGACTGTCTCAGACTCTCAGCCCGCGGTTTAAAACTCTCCGGAAGAGTCCTGCCCTCTGGGTCGATTTTGGGCCACATCGAGTACCTTTTGAACCAATACTTAGTTTAGACATTATAATAAAAACGTATTAATAATGTAATGGGTAGTAATCATGAATCGTTTCAAGCTATGTCATATTCCATCCTTAATCGGAATATGATTCCTAATACATCTTTTGTTACTCAATCCTTTTGGATTATCCATGTCATAGGAGGGTCGGGTCACAAATAAGCCAATTCACTTCAAATATTCAAATCTCATTTGGATTTAATTCTTACCGTTTCATGGTCACTTGAATCCAAAGTTGTCTCTGCTTTCGTGCCGTCACTTGCTAGTTCTCGCGAACTAACCGTCCTTTGTTTGGATGGCTGGTTTCCACAGGTTTAGATAAAGCACTACAAGGTCGAAGGTCGGAAATGTGAGTCGGAATCGTCTTCAAATGTTTTTAGTATTTTACCGTTGTTTTAATTCAAGAGTTTAAATATTATCTTGTATTTGCTATCAAGACAAATTGTAACGATGTTGTAGTATACTTAGTATTTGTTTCATTTAAAGTCTTCCGCGATTTAATTGTATTTCATTTAAGTATTTAATATTATAATCTTGTTTATGGGAGCATGGTTGCATGTCCCTATAAGCCTAAGGTGGTTACAAAGACATTAAAGTCCGAGTAATCACTGGCGCTGTGACATTCCCTTGGGTGATAGGGGGTCTTTGTAACCACCTTAGGCTTATAGGGACATGCAACCATGCTCCCATAAACAAGATGATAATATTAAATACTTAAATGAAATACAATTAAATCGCGGAAGACTTTAAATGAAACAAATACTAAGTATACTACAACATCGTTACAATTTGTCTTGATAGCAAATACAAGATAATATTTAAACTCTTGAATTAAAACAACTGTAAAATACTAAAAACATTTGAAGACGATTCCGACTCACATTTCCGACCTTCGACCTTGTAGTGCTTTATCTAAACCTGTGGAAACCAGCCATCCAAACAAAGGACGGTTAGTTCGCGAGAACTAGCAAGTGACGGCACGAAAGCAGAGACAACTTTGGATTCAAGTGACCATGAAACGGTAAGAATTAAATCCAAATGAGATTTGAATATTTGAAGTGAATTGGCTTATTTGTGACCCGACCCTCCTATGACATGGATAATCCAAAAGGATTGAGTAACAAAAGATGTATTAGGAATCATATTCCGATTAAGGATGGAATATGACATAGCTTGAAACGATTCATAATTACTACCCATTACATTATTAATACGTTTTTATTATAATGTCTAAACTAAGTATTGGTTCAAAAGGTACTCGATGTGGCCCAAAATCGACCCAGAGGGCAGGACTCTTCCGGAGAGTTTTAAACCGCGGGCTGAGAGTCTGAGACAGTCGATTAAGGGTTGATCTTGTGTCCCCCAATACCTAGTTCAAACCATGTTTGTTACTTGTACATTATTCTTCACTCACTTACTCACATGATATGCATTTTACGTCTTTTATCTTTTTATCGACTATTACCGGTCCCACTCTGTCTATAGTGGATAGCGACCTACAACCATTGGTTGTGTAACACCTCGCATGGAAGTGTAGTTTCATGAAACCTTAAGACCGAGGAGTAACGGCCCCGACCTACACTTTACTCACACTTCACTTTACCATTTCACATTGCTTTTCGTTGATGGATTGACTACTTTACTTTACAATTCTTCACATTACTTTACAATTTTAAATTTATGATTCACATTGCTTTTGATTGGTTTGGATTCAATTTGGTTTCACTCGCAAAACCGATCCTCACATTATTACTAATTATTTACAACATTGATCACAACTAAATAAACATAATGGATACATAAAAGAAACATATCCCTTTCTTAACCAACTAGCATGAAAGAACAAAATAATCATGCTTTAATAAAAAGGTGGGTATCTATGTCATTATTATATAGAGACGTCGAATAATAACATTACCCAGTTATACTTGCCAAATTCAAATTGACGGTTGAATAAATCACACAAAGCGGATGGATTGCAATTTATTTTAATTAATTTGGCAAGCATTCCAACGAAAAGAAACAACTATAGACACGAAAGGCACAAGTGAGCAGAAAGGCTCGGAAGGTCACTTGCCTCGATTTGGAGTTGCAAGCGTTGACGGTTGGTCGGATTCGAATTCTTCGGTAGCGGCGTATGGGTTGATGAGCCTCTGCGATTTAACGGAGTTGGAAGCAATTTATGCCCACATAAAAAACTGGGAACGGGCATATTTTGACAAAACCAAAACTTAGGAAGGTTTTCTATAATTACCCTCCTTCAACCTTCAACCCGATACGTCTTCAAGCACAGGAGCTTTCCGGCGAAGCTTCCGACGCACTTCGGCAAGCTCCTGGCGGCGGTACGGCTCACGGCGGCGCACGAGGCTGGCGGATACGGCTTCCTGGCGGCTTAGCACTCCTCCGGGTGGCGGATGGTGGCTCCGGCAGCGGCGGACGAGGGCTACCGAGTGGCTCAGACGAGGAGACTCGAAATTGGGGGTTTTGGATTCGGGATGATTTTCTGATAACTTTGTGAAGGGAAACGTTGCTAGAGGCGTTTAGAATGTCATGGAATAGGTTGAGAGCTCGGAGATGGAGAGGAGTGGTGATGGTGTGCTTCGAAAGTGATCCCGAAAGAGGTATTTATAGGAGAAGGATTTGGGGACGAATTGAATTAAAATAATTCCACAAATCGATCAGATAATCACTCTTAACGCTATCGCGATCCTCAATTTGGTGAGATTCGGCCTGACTGAAGCGGATTGGGGTGATTTTCGAAATTGGAGATAAGCTCGTTCGGTTTCGTTTTTATACCGAATCACAAAATTGGTTACATAAATCTCAGCTGTAACGAGTAGGGAACATTCTAGAAACAAAATCGTTGAGTTTCGGGCGAGATTTGAGGGAGGTAAAAATCACCCAATTTCAACAGTGAACGCAGGCGGGAGGTTGAAGAAGAAGCGGTTTTGTGAACCCGGTTCACACATTTTCTTTTCTTTTTTGATGGTTCGGTTCAAGTAAACCCAAAAGAAAACCGGTTTAGCCTTTACTTATTTATAATATATACATATACCTATATTTATCCGAAAATTTTATTTATTAAAATTCTACACAGCTTAAATAATAAAATAATAAAATATTTAATTTAAATACATTTTATTTTATGCAACAATGGTTTATTATCACCTTATATTACATATATATATTTTACGGAAACTAAAATAAGTTATAACGATAAATCTCTCTTTATTTGAATAAAAATATGCAAACTTGTTTTAAAATAATATGACTTAAAATAAATAACTTATTTATTAAATTTCACTTAAGCGAATAAAAATGAATGTGTCAAAATAGTTACAAACTTTATATACATTTAACTTCCAAAAATCATTATTAAGTTCAAAATAAAAGAACTTTTATATAAATATATATTTTCTTAAAACGAAATCCCCAAAAATACTTTGGGGTATTTCAACTTGTTGCGCTCGTCGGAACCTCGGCTCTAAGGGCAATACTGAAGAAGAACGAGGTGACAGTGGGGGTAAATTGGAACAAACCCCCCAGAAAAATAACCTCAAACTCCCAAAGCTATCCCCCCCAAGATTATGAAATCAGTGAAGATAACCTGCAACCGCAACTGATGGAAGCCGCTCCGAAATCTGCTACCAAACGCCTGGATGAAGAGCTGAAATTTTTTTGTAACCTCTGAAACCTGCAAAAACCTGCTTCCAAACACACGCTAAGTTCTAGTACTTGTAAGTTGTAATTATACACTATATCTGATCTAAAATAGTTGATTTTTATTATTTCTTGTCATTTTTAATAAAATTTAATACTATATAAATATTAAAATTTTAAATAATTTTTTAAAAATAATTCATTTGATTTTTAGTATTTCTCATAATTTTTAAAATGCAATAATATATAAAACATTAAATTTTTAAATATTTTTTTAAAAATAATTTCATGCAATTAGTAATAAGAACAGAATAGTTTTTATATTTTAATATTTTTTTAGAATTTTAACTTCTTAAAAAATGAGTTGAAAAATAAAAAATCAAATACTATCGATCGGACGAAGTATCGCATAATACAAATAAATATAAAAGTTCATTTGAAAATGAAAGATCAAGTGATTGTAATTATAAAATATAATAATTGGAATCTCCATAAAAAAAATTTAATCATATATAATTATAAATGAACTGGGTCAATCGGGTGACCGGTTCAATCGGGTAAATCGGGTCAATCAGGTCTCCGGGTCGAAACCCAGATTATTTGGAAAATTTCCGGATTTTCGGTTTCGGGTCGGAAAAAGTTAACATGTCAAAATTTTTGGGTTCGGGTCGAAAAATTACTGGGCCTTCGAGTCGGGTCGATCGGGTCGGGTTGTGTTTTGACAGGTCTAGGTGTAGGGGATGACCATCCGTTGATGCTCGGACGATCGTATAACATCCATTCATGGGTAGGAGGAGGTAAAGGAGCGTCGGGGAATAACCATAACTAAAATAAGTGTACTCGAAAAGCAATGAGGAGCTGGAACAACACCAAAAAAGGATCGATTCAAGTAATGTTACAAACCACGGTCACGAGGTGATTCTTTCTCAAGCTAATGATCCCCCTTGCCATACTACCCAGGTACGCAACTCTTCCACCCTTTCCCCGGATAACGTCGGCCCTCTAGGCAATAAAATGTTCTTAATTGTTCTTCTGTTGTTTTTGTTGAGAATGTTATCTCAATCTGCAAATCAAGCCAAGTAAATCCTATCAAACTATTGTTGTTGAAGAAGCTGATCCGAAATCGCAATAACTGACTTTAAATCTGAAGGAAAGCGATGCTGCTGAGGGTTAGATAGATGGAATTCAGTCTCCTGTTGAATCACAAACTCCTCGACCAGTTAGCTAATTCGTTCAGTACTAGTATAAAAAGTCAGTTTTACCTCGGTTCCGTGTGCAAGCTTTACCACGGTTCTGAACCGAGGTAAAAGTGGCTATGGTAAATCTGTTTACCACGTGAGCAGAACCGTGGTAAAACCGTCCGCCCGTGGTAAATCTGTCCGTAGCTGTAGGCCTTATGAACCGTGGTAAATGTGTCAACCGTGGTAAATAGGTTGTGTGGTAATTGTTTTGAATCGAAGTAAAGAAGCATGTATTGTGGTAAATTGGCGAACCGAAGTAAATATGTATTGTGGTAATTGTTACCTAATTATAATAGTAGTCTATGTGGGATTTGAACCCACATCCTTGTGTATAAACACATCGCTCTACCATTTGAGTCACAATAAACTTTAATAAAAAAAAAATAGTATAATTTTCTACCTAACTAACACATAAATTAATGGGCAGCACAACCAGAAATTATCCTAAATAACTAATATGTGATGGAAAGTTGAGTAGTAAAATACCCACATCTTAGGCCCTGTTTGCTGGTAGATGTGGATAGATTTGTTTAGATTAGTAACAGTATTCATCTACTTAACTAAGTGTTTGGCATAATAGCTACCAAGGGAGATGGAGATGTCGATGGATCTTTTAAGAGATGTCAAATGCATATTTTAGAAATCTTGAAGGGGCAAGATTTTGTAGATTTCTAAATGTTTATGCCCCTTTCTACCCCACATACTACTCTCTGATGTCTTCTATTTGCACAAAAATCAGCCATTGAAGACCTCCAATTGATGCAAGAACAATAACGATTCCCATCATCGGCATCGCATCTCTATCCCAAGGCGACGTGGCCAGTGGCCTCCCATCATTTTGGCGAGGTAGTGCCAATAACCCTATAAATTTGTTGTTGGTGGGATTAGATTTAAGGGTTATGGAGAGGGGAGGAGAGGGTGGATTGGTGCGTGGCAACCATGGCAAAAAAGAACAACAAGATAAGTTGGTACCCATTTTGAATGTTGAGGCCTTGAGGAAGTGTTTGTTAGGTAATAGGTAGTGGTTTGGCCATGTCGATGCTATCCGAGGCCAGCAATGCCAACTTCGAGCAAAGATCAAAACCCGATCGTCGCCTCATCTGGTATTGAACTCGGTCACCGAATCACCCAATATTCCAGTATTGGAGCAATGATGGGCAATGATGGTCTAGGTTGTCTGCCGTCGTCCCCGATTGCTTTGAATTGGGAAAGCAATTCTCACGTGCCAGCACATGATGAGTGTTAACTTTGTTGATTTTTGATGTCCAAATTAGTCATTTTTTATGTTAACATCTAACTATAAATTTTAAAGTACCAAACCCTTAACAAGATTTTTCACAATATTTTAAACTAAAATAAATCTTTCTTGCCCACTACTCGAACCTCTACCAATAAATACATAAATACATATACATATACCCACACATCTACAACTAACTACAAATACCCATTAAGCAAACACACGTATCTTAATCTGTAATTATATGTGCATCAGTGTCTTCTGCATATTCTAAACTTAGTATAGCTTTGGAGCATGTGATGGATACCTTTTACTCATTTCACATGTAGAGTGCAATTAAAAGCAATAATGGTATATGATCACCCTAAGCATAAAACCCTTCATGACTGAATTACTAAATTTTCACAAAGACCCTATCATATTGGGAAACCTAAAGAGTAAATAATTTCCTACCACTCTATATCTCAGCAAACGAAGAGAGCATTGACAAAATTCGTAGAAAAAATAGCAAAAAAAAAAAAAGAGATGAAATACCTTGACAAAGTAGCTTCCAGTCCTCAACTTCCTCCCACCAACATTTCTCAAAGATGCAGAGGTCTGAAATGCAATGATCAATAGTTCAGATATACATAATTGATGGGCAAAAAAATAACCTTGGAGAAAAACAGTCATTGCTAAAATTCGTACTATAATCCTAGCTTCATATTAACATCCATAAAAGACGCAATTAGTCATGAGCAGATTCAAAGAACCAAACAATTTCCTACCACTCTAGATCTCAGCGATGATCATTCCAAGTTAGTAAGCAAATCAACTTTGAATTGTTAACCCAGTATGCATCTAATTATCTAATAATTCAAAGTTGATTTGCTTATAGAAATGAACATCCTAGCCCCTTGTCTCCAGCTCCGACTTTCCTGATGGGTTGTATAATATTTTCCAACATAAAATGTATAGCTGCAATCTACAACACGATACCTCATAGAAATTAACATTTTCTTAAACAAGGCATTCCTACAATAAAAAAGATGATATATAGTACCGATCCATCGGGAAGCAAATGCTAGATAGGCCACATAAAGACTTGAATTGTGTTTATGGGCAAAAGCCTCACAATCTAATGAAACAAAGTTGCCTCACTAATACATTCAGCTCCTATGAAGTTTTGATTAGTCTCCTCTATAAATCTATAATATAGAATACTCAGACCATGTATCTATAAAGCAAGTTTTGAGTACCATACAGTAAAATAGTATGCCGGAAATAAAGCCTAAGAAAATGTGCAAGAACAAGAATTTTTTTTGCATTAATCTACACACACCTGTACCAGTCTTTTCCACGTCTCCAGCATTTTCCTACTTTCCCTTTCCGGGGAAGCTTCGACATGTAATACTCAATAAGATCTAAACTGGCTACACTTTGGCTGAAATCTAAAGCTCCTTGTACACCAAACTATTGTTAGCTCCTTTAAACAGAAAAGTTCACTCTTGATACTCGTCTTTCTCCAGCTCCCTCCAAGCTAAGCATGGAGTTCTCAATCCCAATTATGCATATTTCTCAACAACCTCAATAAACACTCTTATTGGCTGACCTGAGATAACAAGACTGCTACCGATAAGATCAGTGAAAGGGAGGACAAGCATAAAGAAGATAACAAGACCTGAGATAAATACGTTCTGAGCTGAAACAGATTTGCATTAATGTGCTTGAATCCAAACCAAGAAGATAGAAATGCTTACCTTAATAGATACGGGCATCTTGATGGAATATAGTAGTTCAAATCATAAAGAGATTATCAGCAACTCATACCAGGGGGCTTCCTTTGGATATAAAACATACCATTGCTGCCAGAAATGGAGAATAGTAAGAATGAACCCAAGATATTTCTAAACGAGTTTAAACAGAAATAACACCAGAAAAAAAGGAAAAAATGCAGTGGCAAAAGGACATTAAGGAATTAAACGGAGGCAAGGTAAAGGTAATGTTTTAAATGTCATCTTTGGTTTAATATAGAATGATATATTAAACAGAAAACAAGACACACAACATAGGTGCATCCTCTCATAGGAGTCAGTGGCATCTCCAATACAAAATGCATCCGCCATAGAAATTTAACAATATCGACTACAAAACGAATCAAGAATTCCTCAGATCACTGTAGTTCCGCAAGTGCATCCTTTCATAGAAGTTAGCGAGTAAAGAAAAAGGCAAACACTAGTGAAATTGCCCAAGAAAATCCAATACTACTGAAAATCCCAGTATACAATTGAAGGGAAACATGACAGAACCCACAATTGATAAGCAATTAGATGCTTAATTTAACAGCAACTGATTTGAGAGAAAGGGGGAAAAGAAATTGATACCTCATGGTCACCACCGTTGGTGGCAAACCTGAGATCGCCAGGTTGAATGTCTATAGAGAAGCAGACCCTCGTGTTTAATCCAGCTGGGCTTCTTAGCCATCATTGCTATTCAACTAAGATTCCAATAAAGCAACTGAAAAGGCCTAGCTTGTAGGTTGAACAAGAAACCCTAGTCTCGATCTCAGGGGTTGAGGAAAGTCGTCATAATAATAATTCATAAGAAACTCACTTACAAATTGGGGTTGGGACGACTCAGATTCAAGAAGCAACGCTACGAAACTCAAACCTCCGCGAAGTCAAGAACAAGGGCGATGGCGATGGACAGAGCTGCGGAGGTTGATTAACGGCGAGGAGATTCGATGGCTCAAGAGCTCACCACAATCGACGACGTCGGCGAAGGAGTCAAGGAGGAGGAAGTTCCGGATCGAGGGAGGAGGAGCCATGGAGAGAGCTCGGGAGGAGATCTAGGAGGCGAGCGATGGAGAAGAAGATCGATCTGGGAACAAGAAATGGGTCGGTTAAGGGTTTTAATTTTCATCTTGAAAATTTACCACGCAAAAAATAGAACTGTACTCCGTAGTAAATAGTAGATGATAATTTACTTCGGTTCTTCAAGAACCCGTGGTAAACTTGTCGACTTTAAAAATTTACCATGTAATTATACGGAACCGTGGTAATTTATTGTTAATTTACTTCGGTTATCCTAAGAACCGTTGTAAAATTGTAAAACATGAAATTTTACCACACGAAAACACGGAACCTTGGTAAACTAAGTGTAGCCAAAGACCATTTTTCTACTAGGTACGTGCTGAGCCTCAAGGGCACTCGTATAAAGACAACGCCAGTGCATGGCCTCATGACACGTGATTGATTCTGCCAACCCTTTTTAATTTTGACCATGTTTTTATGCCAACCCTATTTTAATTTTGTGGTTACGGTACCATGTTTTTATGCTTATTTTCATTCTAAATTATGTCTGTTACTTATGTTTTAGAATGGGAATTTTAGGAATTTGTGTAGAATGTTATGAATTACAAGATATGAAGGCATATACGAGTCTGGTTTGATTTCGCAGGATTTGGAGCTAAGTTGAAGCAATTACAAGAAGAACCATGAAAAGTGACTGCCCGATATCGACTGGATCCACTAAACGTCGACTAAGGATTTTGAAGATTTGAGAAAGTGAAGCTACTGTTGTAGGAAAATTAGATGCGTCGCGGAAGGGTAAAAACTGTTTTCTAACATCTAATTCGGGATCTCATGCATGAATTGATATGAACAATATAGAGGGGAAAAGTCGTACCTTTCTTGTGCGGAACCTTGATTCGAAATCACCTTTGGAGAAAAGAGCCTCAAGCGCGACTCCTCTACTTGGTCCACACGAGCACGGGATTGGATCTCCTTGTCTCCGTTTGCTAGAACGAGTGATCGAAGGATTGCAACTCACACCCTACGAGTTAGGGAGGCTAGCGATTTTGTGGTGAGAGAAGTTTTGGAGACACGTACAATCCAATATTTGGTTAAGACTAAGTCTCCTTATATATATTGTAGAAACTAGGTCAACTTATTCCTAATAAGTCACCTTTATCTTTTATCTTCTATCCACAAACTATATCAACAATAATAACTTATTATTATTATTAATCAATTATCCAATTCCTAATACTCTTTGTGTGTGACCTTATAGGACCTGAATAAAATAGCAATAGATTAAATATAATTTAATCTATAAATTATAGTTGGCTTCTAGCAAAGCACTATAATTACCTAAATTATTCAGATTATAAATCTCCATTTTAATCTTATTATATCATTAGTATTTTACACATCAATTAAAGGACACCAATTCCTTCAATCTCCCACTTGTCCTTAAGTGGATGTGCGGTTTCAATTCCTTTGTCACTTAATGTTCAATTTGACGATATGATAGCATCTCATGTTATCCATATCAATTCAAATTATTTCTCGATCCTGAGCTTGAGCTGTCAAATAAACAAATGATTACGTATTAATCCATTTGAGCATGGCCATGCATTTTACAGTTCTTACTCTTCGAGTGGCCAGAACATTATTCCTACTCAGATATCCTAATATCCAGAATAGGAGGACTTCTCCAATCTTGCGTGACTATAGCTCCCACTTAAATTTTAGCAACCCCAATCACTGCCTTTATGACTGCCTTTTACGGATCAGCGGTTGACAGTGTCAAAGGCTACCAATTATCAAGTGAGAGGGATATCACACTCATGTCTGAGGAACCTACTAATAATATTTTAACCTTTAATTCTTCAACTTATTTGAAAACTCTTAAGGCAGGTCTGCCTAACAAGTATCCACCATACTTGTCTATACAATTGATTAGACATCTCTATGTCCCTATAGCCCGTGAAACTTGGCGCTATCAATCAACTTGCATAATAGTCTATATTAAATCATTTATGTCCCATTTAATGATTAAGACTATGGCAAAGCATAATTCATAATATCAGTTCACTTAATAGGGTCTCAACCACCACGACTTTCACAGCGATCCTATTTGATAATCATAAATTATTAGGACATTTTATTTAATTCTAAACCATAATTGAATAATAGTGAAATTTTATTTCAAACAAACATGATGAAAATATGTTTCAACAATCTTGATCAATATCTAAATGCATTAAACATATAAATCAAATCCATTCACCAATGGACTTGAGTCCCTTAGCTCTAGTGTGACTATCATGCTTGGGCTTGGGAAGAGGTTTAGTCAACGGATCTGCTATGTTGTCATCCGTGTGTATTTTGCATAGCTTCACATCATCTTACTAGACCTGGTCTTGTATGATGTGATACTTCTTGAATACGTGTCTGGATTTGGTATTAGAGCCAGGTTCTTTGGAATGGGCAATGACACCATTGTTGTCACAATAGATGTTAATGACTTCAACCCTTTTGGGAATCACACCAAGCTCATCAATGACCTTCCTTATCCAGACAACTTCCTTGGCAACATCCAATGTTGCAATGTACTCAACCTCTGTTGTAGAATCATCTACTGTGTAATGCTTTCAGAACCTTTAGCTCACAGCTCCTCCAACAAGAACAAAGATGTATCCGGATTGAGATTGGAAATCATCTCTGTTTGTTCAGAAGCTTGCATCAGTTATGCTTCAACGATCAACTCATCATGTCCTCCATACACCAAGAATTCATCTTTAGTCCTTCTTAAGTATTTTATGATGTTCTTAATTTCACTTCAATGTGCTTCACTTGAACTTGATTGGTATATATTACATTCACTCAAAGTGAATGCAATATCTTCAATATCTTGATGAGTACATATCATCGCATACAATATGGATCCTATTGCTAAGGTATTAGGGATCCTACTCATTCTATTTAGCTCAGCAGATGTCATATAACACTACTTCTTGCTAGGAGATAGACCATGTTGCATAGGCAGAAATCCCTCTTAGAAATTTTTCATGTTGAACCTGTCCAGAAACTTATCTATATAAGTTCCTTGACTTAGTCCAATGAGTCTCTTGAATCTATCCCTATAGATCTTGATGCCAAAAATGTACTCGAACTCTTCAAGATCTTTCATTGAGAAATACTTCTTGAGCTAGTCTTCTACAAACTCAAGCATTTGAACGTCATTCCCAATAAGTAGTATGTCATTCACATACATAACCAAGAAAACAACTTTGCTCCCACTAAACTTTTTGTGAACACAAGGTTCCTCTTCACATTTGATGAATTCAAACCATTTGATCACTTCATCAAATCGAAGATTCTAACTCCTTGATGCTTGCTTAAATCCATAAATGGACTTCTTAAGCTTGCATATCATCCTAGGATTCTGTGGATCTTCAAAACTCTTCAGGTTGTGTCATGTACACATCCTCTTCTAAGTATCCGTTTAGAACATGGTCTTGACATGCATGGCACCATGCCATTTTTCGGAGCCTGGACCCATCATAGCTTGCTTATATGTAGTAGACTGGTTGATTTCTAACACCAAAATTTCCAGACATGTAGTCAAAATGAAATCAACAAATCTATTTGGCAACGATCTTTGCCTATCCAATCTACGTGTGGGTTGAGCAACTAAAGGTCCTACCACAACGATTTGTGGACTAGTAGGGGTGAGTTCTTGTAACTCCCCTGCCTCCGGTATATGATTATGAGTTCTTTCTTCTAGTGGAATTAAGTCCTCAAAATCCATAGTCTAACACATTGAGTGATCCATGTCTTCTTGACGTTGCTCAGTTTGTTGGTTCTCTCGAACTTCTTCGAGATCAACATTTCTCCCACTTGACTTTTTGGAAATAAACTCTTTTTCCATAAAGACACTATCCCTACCAACAAACACTTTGTGCTCGGTGGGATTGTAGAAGTAGTACTCTTTAGTTTCCTTAAGGATACCCTACAAAGAAGCACTTATCGGATTTGGTTGCGAGCTTATCTGCTAGTAAACATTTAACATATGCTTCGCATCCACAAACCTTGAGAAAAGACAAACTTGGAACTCTTCCTGTTCATAACTCATATGGTGTCTTTTCTATAGCCTTAGATGGAGTCCTGTTTAGTGTGAACATCATGGTTGTGAGAGTATACAATGAAAAGATATTGGAAGATTAGCAAAACTCATCATTGATTAGACCATGTCCAACAAGGTCATATTTCTCCTTTTAGAGACACTGGTAATTTGTGGTGTTCTGGACGGAGTTAGTCGTGAGACAATCCCACAACTCTTTAAATGATGATCAAACTCTTGACTCAAATATTTATCACCACGATCATATTGTAGTGCCTTAATTTTCTTGCTAAGCTTGTTTTCAACTTCATTATGAAACTCCTTGAACTTTTCAAAAGGATTCAATTTCATACTAATTCATTCAGTAAATACAACTGTATCTACTTAAATCATCAGTAAAAGTCATGAAGTATTTATACCCACCTCTAGCTTCTTTGCACATAGGCCCACATACATCCATATGTATAGTGCCAAGAGCTCAGTTGCCCTTTCACTTACCCTAGTAAAAGGTGACTTTGTCATTTTTCTCTCATTAGACATGAGTCGCATGTGTCAAATGATTCACAATCAATTGATAAAAATTCCATCTTTATGGAATTTTCCATGCAATTTAAGTCTGAGTGACACAACTGACAATGTCATAGATAGGTATTTTCACCTGCATCTGATTTTTGCTTTTTGGTACTTATGTTGTAAACACCAAATGTTTGATATAGTCATTTCTAATCACAACATTAGCTAACATTTGTACCAAAAGAACTCACAGTTCCATCCTTTTTATCTTTCAAATACTTTAGACAGTTTCTCTTCTAGTGACCCTTGGTATGGTATTAGAAACAATCATGGCCAGTAGCTACTTTAGCTTTCTCAGAAGTGTTCTTAGGTTGGGTAACTAGTTTACCCTTCCATTTTGTGTTCTTCTGCTGTCCAGATGCCCCCCTTTTTGAACCCTTTTCCCTTTTGGACCATCAAGATCTCCTTCTTATTGCCCATAGTTAGATTTTGCTCAGCGGTCTTAAGCATCCCATGCAACTCTTCAAGCGTTTTTACAACTCCGTTCATATTGAAGTTTAGCTTGAACTGAGTAAATCCATCGTGCAGAGAATTAAGTATAATGTCTGTATCCAACTCTTGGCTATAGGGGTGGCCAAGTCTCTCCATGTTTTCAAAATGACCAATCATTTCAAAGACATGAGGACCAACTGGCTTCCCTTTCTCAAGTTTGCAATCAAGTATTGCCTTATGAGTCTCATACCTCTCCATCCTCGCTTGTTCCTGAAACATAACTTTCAAGATGCGAATGATGGTGCAAGCATCCATCTTTTCAAACCTCTTTTGAAGGCTCGACTCCATAGAAGCCAGCATAAGACATGTGACAATCACTGACTAATCTCTGATTTGTTTTTCCTGATCCTTCTCAGCTTGAGTAGAGGCATCAGTCAATTTTGGGATTGGGGTGTCAAGTACACTCTCTTTTCCTTCAGACCTGAGAACAATTCTCAGATTTCTTTCCCAATCGAGGAAATTATTGCCGTTCAACTTATTCTTCTCAAGAATTGAACGCAAATTGATGATGGTTGGGTTATCATTTCTATTCATGATATCTACAACATAGAACATGCAAAATATGAATCATGTTTGTCATGCAAAAAGCTTAAAATTTAAACATGCTTTAAATGTAAATAAGCTATAATGCCATTTTATCCATCAAATAAATTTCCCTTTGAATAAAATGATTCAAAGATCCTATTACAGATAAGACATTAGCGTGCTTTGGCACTACCCTAACTCTTATGTGACAAGGTAAGTAACTTTTACTAGTTATAACATTTATAACTCTTGGTTGATAGATCACATCTTATGTAAATCTATCCCATGCCTCAAAATCCAAAACTTTGTCTTTTGGTCTTTTGTTAAGTAGAACCAATTCAAGGCTATAAATCCCTTATATAGATTTACCCGTACTATCCCAAGGTCAAAGCATGGACACCTTGCTTTGGCAAAACCTATCCATCGAATTCCAAGGGCCTCATAGGTTATGAATTGGAAAGGCATACTCTCAATTTTCTTTTAAGGGAACTAGGTTTGTCATGCAAGTCTAATTATCAAGTGAACAAACAACATAATCAAACATGCAAGCATAAACCAAACACATGCACAAAAATAAATTGTGGTCCTAGTATGGCCCCTAATGAAAAGAAAACCAAAAAGATAAATCTTCAAGGTTCTTCTAACTTCTTGGATCCTCATCCTTGATTCACCTTTTGGATCTCCATCCTAGAATCGCCTTTTGGATCTCCATCCTTGAATCTTGTAACATCTTCTTTTGTACAATGTATAAATAAATTTACTTTCAAAAACTAAATTACAAAAATACATAACGATGCGCAGATCGTGTACAAAAATACATAACGATACGCAGATCGTATTTATATGCTACTTGGGCCATACCAGTCACCGCATGCAATAATATCAAATATTAAATAAATATTAATCACAATTAATATAATATCAAAATATTAATAAAATTAATATAAACAAGAAATAGAATATTAATCATATTAATAAACTATTTAACCCAAATCAATTAAATTATCTAATAAAATAACTAATTTAATATTCTTGATATTTAATTCAAAATTAGCAATAATATATATATGGAATTAATTTTATGGTAACTATTATCTTGTATAATTGGATAGAAATTTTTTATTAGGGATAAGATATCTACCATATCTAATTAAGGTAATTAAAGATTTTACACTAAAATCATAAATATCTTCCATAACCCTAATTCCGCCCCCATCCACTCCCACTCAAATTTTGTAACAATTACAACCTTTGACAATGGTAGGATTAAGATGGTAAGTTTTCATAAAATTTAAACTTTTGACAAATTAATATATGAATCAAATTCACATAAAATTGATCAACTTTATGCATCAAAATTATGAAATTCCTAATTTCTTAGATTCAAATCAATTTATACTCACAAAATCAAATATTTCGTGAGTTATACAATAAATCATATCTATTGTTTAGCAATTGATTTATACATCCACAGTAACCCCTTTTTTTTCGAAAAAAAAAAATATGTGTGTTGATAGGAAAGAAAAAACCAACCTTTTTCGGAAAAATAAATATACACATGATCGGCAATCTCATTGACTTTGATCAAGTGCTACGTGGATTCCTAATTCGAACAATGCAGCGGCTTATGATCGGAATCGTATTCCGATTGTAAACTAGTTTCACGTATTAAATTTTATATATCCAATCAATCAAAATCATAATTTTAATTATACAAATTATTCCATATATCAAATATATTGTTAATTGAATCAAAACTAACAAGAAAATCAATCGATCATATCAATTTATGCAAGAGGCTCTGATGCCACTGTAGGAAAATTAGATGCGCAGCGGAAGGGTAGAAAACTGTTTTCTAACATCTAATTCGGGATCTCATGCATGAATTGATATGAACAATATAGAGGGGAAAAGTCGTATCTTTCTTGTGCGGAACCTTGATTCGAAATCACCTTTGGAGAAAAGAGCCTCAAGCGCGACTCCTCTACTTGGTCCACACGAGCACGGGATTGGATCTCCTTGTCTCCGTTTGCTAGACCGAGTGATCGAAGGATTGCAACTCACACCCTACGACTTAGGGAGGCTAGCGATTTTGTGGTGAGAGAAGTTTTGGAGACACGTACAATCCAATATTTGGTTAAGACTAAGTCTCCTTATATATATTGTAGAAACTAGGTCAACTTATTCCTAATAAGTCACCTTTATCTTTTATCTTCTATCCACAAACTATATCAACAATAATAACTTATTATTATTATTAATCAATTATCCAATTCCTAATACTCTTTGTGTGTGACCTTATAGGACCTGAATAAAATAGCAATAGATTAAATATAATTTAATCTATAAATTATAGTTGGCTTCTAGCAAAGCACTATAATTACCTAAATTATTCAGATTATAAATCTCCATTTTAATCCTATTATATCATTAGTATTTTACACATCAATTAAAGGACACCAATTCCTTCAACTGTAATGAAGGATGGTCGAAATTCAGAACCTTATGTCGAACATTACTCGACGTCGACCACACATTGGTATACTCGACATCGACTGTTGTACTCGATGTCGACCAGACTAGATTCACACTTAGAAGCTAAGGAAGGAGAGCTCGCATTAACCACTACTCGATGCCGACTAGAGATGAAGAGTGGTCGATGTCGACCGAAAATGCAGAAACAACGGACACGTGCAAAAACAATGATTTTGACTACGCCGCTTGTCCATTGACACCCCGATCTCTCACCGACTATATCGTCAATCTAGACGAGTGCCCGGTTCCTTGGAAAACCAAGAAGCAGACGACGGTCTCTCATTCTTCTATCGAGGTTGAGTACTGAGCAATGGGGACAACCACCTTTGAGTTGGTTTGGCTCAAGCCTCTCCTCGGCTCTCTTGGCATTGTTCATCGCAATCCTATGCGCTGATGGTGCGACAATCTGTCGACACTTCACATTGCTACCAATCCAGTATTCCATGAGCACAATCATATTCAATCTGGAACATATCGAAGTAGACTGCCATATTGTCCGCAATCATATTCAATCTGGCAACATCGCATTGTCTCATATTCACTCTTCAAATCAGCTGGCGAACATTTTTACAAGAAGCTAGGACAGCAGCAATTTCATTTCCTCTTGGTTAAGTTGGGCATTCATCAACACCATGCTCCAATTTGAGGGAGAGTTTTGTGAAATATTGAGATCTTGATTATTAATTATGTATATTATCTTTATCATATCTCTTCTTTTAGGATAGAATTTCTTATATACATACATGTAATATATAACAAAGTTAATCAATTGAAAAGATCAAACTTTTTCCCCTCAAAATTATTCAATTACTCCTATCATTTAGGGGTGGAAGCTCGTGTGCCGGGCTTCTAGCGAGAGAGTGCGTTCCATTACATCAAACAGAGAACGCAAAATCCGGCTGCCGCCCTGTTAACAAGTCTAAAATAACACGTACAACATCTTAACATGTCTTGTATCTTCTCTAAATTAATTGTTCCACACAAGTATATTAAGTCATCCAATCCAAAATTTAGAGCAATTGTTTGCTTATTTCAGTTGCATTTTGTTTGGATCTTATCCTTTCACATGGCTTCTACTACATCCATCAACACAAATGATTACATCAAATACACGAAATTAGACTTGCCAAAACATGACCCGACTCGAAAAATCCGACCCATATGTCCGGTAATTTTGCGGGTTTAAGTTTTGTTTATTTAAAAACCCCGAACCCAAATTACCTGGGACTTTTAGGGTCGAGATCCGATGAGTCGGCACCATGTACACGCCACACAAGCACCGGATAAACCCCACACATATTCGTTTTGGAATTGTGTTTGTTAGTGTCACTCATAAGTAAATAACGTATACATTTTATAATTATAGTATGGTTAGAACACTTATTTTTTAAATATGATTTTTTTATGCTTAAAAAAATTATATAAGATTATTATTATAATAATATTTATAAATTTAATTATAATGTTATGAGTATGGATTATTTGTTCACAAGTCTTACGGTGTACCTTGTACGCAGATCTGAGCCGTTAAATGATAAAAAATGAATGACTTAGATTAATTGAATGTTTTTTAATTTTTTAATTACAAAAATTGTGGGACCCATTAAAAACCCTCATCTCCCCGCAACATAGCGCGTGTTTGACAAATCCTCTTCATCTTCTATTTCAAACGCCGCCCATCCTCATTCCACCATAGAAGACCTCGGGCGATCGGCAAAGAGAGTCCAGGCGAAGCGGAGCCACGGAGGTCAGCCCTGGCGAGGCGGAGGCGAGCCCATCCTACCGAGCGCGCGGCGGCTCTGAGTTGAAGGCCGAGTTATGCGGCTACCGTTTCCTTCGACTGGTCGATTTTCTCCGGTGGTATCCATCATAATCGCTGCCGAGCGCCACCACCAATACCACCCTTACAAAGCTCCTCCAGTCCACCTGCATCCTGCGAATTGCTCCAATGCCACACTCCTCTCGGGCCTTCAGTCGATTCAAATCGAGAATAGGTACATCTGTGGGGCTCGGATCCGGTCATCCAATGGCCTCGGCGAAAAGAAGGACGGTGGCCCAGGAGGCGAGGAGGTCGGCGAGGTGGCAGCGATGGCCTGAGCGGTGTTGAATCGAGGAGGGCGGAGCGTCGACATGGTCGACGGCGGGGAGAGGCAAAGACCGGCGATTGGCGCAGCCTGGGCGACGTTGAATCGAAGGCGGAGAGATCGAGTAGCGTGGTGGTGACGATGTCAGTACTCCACGCCGGCGAAGAGGAAGGTGATTCAACTGCTTCTTATTTGTTTTTGGGTGGGTGGAAGGGGCAGGGTGTCGAATTTAGGGTAGGATTTTTTAGATGTATGATTTATTACTCGTCAATTATTCAGACTTATATGTCAAATTTTAGTCACTAGTGGTAATTAATTAATTAATTATTCGGTGAAATATATGTCTCAATTTCGGTTGCTAGTATTAATGGGTGTATTTTGTGATCGAGATATGAGATTGTCGATATTATTCATTGAATTCTGAATAATTATTCAACGAAATGTTTGTATTTTGTAATTCGAAAAAAATATATCGTCAATTATTCAGGCGTATATGTCAAATTCTAGTTACCAGTGGTAATGAGTTGGTTAATTATTCGATGAAATATGTGTCTGAATTCCGGTTACTAGTGGTAATGTGTGTATTTTGTGATTGAGAAAGGAGATTGTTGATATTATTCGTTGAATTCTAAATAATTATTCAACGGAATGTTTGTATTTTGTAATTCTTTTGTATTTTGTAATTCGAAATAAATATATCGTCAATTATTCAGACGTATATGTCAAATTCTCGTTACCAGTGGTAATGAGTTGGTTAATTATTCAGTGAAATATTGGTCTGAATTCTGGTTACTAGTAGTAATGTGTAGATTTTGTGATTGAGATATGAGATTGTCGATATTATTCGTTGAATTATGAATAATTATTCAATGGAATGTTTGTATTTTGTAATTCGAAATAAATGCGTGATTGAGATCTGATATTGTCGATCCATATTATTCGTTGAATTTTGAATACTTATTCAATAGATTGTGTGTATTTTGTAATTTAAAATCAATGTGGGATTGATTTATGAGGTTTTCGATATTATTCGTTGAATTCTGAATAATTATTCAATTGAATATGTGTATTTTGTAATTAGAAATCGATGTTTAGGAACACCATCTCTAACATAATTAGAAATCGATATTTTTGTAAAAAATAATATAACATTATTCGGTACCATTTGAAACATTATTCGTTGGAATTACCGAAATTAAAAAAAACACGAAATCAGCCAAAGAAAAAAAACAAAAAAAAATGCACTAGTCAAACCAAAAAAATAGTGGACAAAAAAAACAAATTAAAAAAAAAGGCAAGAATGGGGGAGTGTGCTGCACGCACTAGGCAAGAGATTTGGTATTTTTATGGCACGTAGGTCCCACTTTATTATATAGAAAAAGCAAAATTCTCTTTTAATCCTAACCTTTCATATTTGAAAGTGGAGATTTGTGTACAAGGTACACTCTAAGGGCTGTGAACACCAGAACCACACCCATAATGTTATTATTAAGTTTAATTTGACATATTTATATTATAATTTAATTTTGATAATATTTTAATATTCTTAAAAACTCTTTAAAACGTTTGAGTTTTTTGACCAGTTAGGTCGACCCGAACCTAGGAGAAATCCGGTTTTGCTCGACACGGAACGACAGGTAACCCGATTGATCCGAAACCGGATCCACCGGGACCCGAATGACCCTATTGACAGGCTACTCGAAAAAGCTAGATTAATCATTCGCAATCAAGATCGTGATCGACTTCTAGAGCATAAGTCCGACGTACACCAACGAAAGCAATAACACACAGGTACACAAACTTGTCCAATCTCGATCATCATGATCGAGTAAACAGCAAGGAATTGAAAGCATTAATAGCGCGCGCGCGCCAACACATATATGTCGATGAGTTGGGCACACTAAGTTAAGTGTCGGTGTCGATGGGTAAATAAACACAGTGAAGATGGCAAACAAAATGACATTGGGTGCAGGAGTAATACCAGGCAGTCGGATCCCTTGGTTCGTCACACTCCTCGCAGTAAAAGTCATCTGTCGTTTCAATGGTACGAAACGAGAGTTCCATTAGGTGGTGGTGTCCGCCGTGAACGTGGCTCCTGGGGCTGCGCAAGAGCGCGCACTCCACGTGGAAATTGAACCTGAAAGTCCCCTGAAGACACGTGTACCCGAAGAACCACCCGGTCTCCTTACATGCCTCGCACTGGTACTCCCGCGCGTTCCCTGCGAGCGTGATCCAGAAGCAGATGCTGTGATCCTTCGAATGGCCTTTGTGGTGGAGGACGGTAGGGACCACCCCCGACCTCAAGTGCGCCGCCCACAGGCACGCCTCGCAGTCGACCAAGAATTCGCTGCAGGAACCACAACTCTGCCTGTACTCTTCCGGAATCATGGCACGGTATTCGTCGTTGGAAACTTGACCCGTGATCTTTGGGAGGAATGGCGGAAGCTCGTTGGGATGATCAATCATGGTTCTTGGCTCCAGCTCGGCGCAGGACTTATGCAGAGCAAGGTTATTGCAACGCTTGCAGGCATAAGCCGGAGGATCCTTAATTGACTCCCGGCACGCTGCACAGCTGCCTAAGTTGGCGTTGTGGTCGTGGAGCATTGTCAATTCCTCTAGCAAGTGCCGCCCGTCGTTGCCACATATAATCTCCCGAGCTTGACCCGAAGAATCGGATTGTTCGGGCTGGCCCCGCCCCGAATAAGTGTCCATTAAACGGAAGACGGGGTAGCCCTTGTGGACGGCCTTGTGGGGAAGCCACTCCCGGAAGTGGACTAGGTGGCCTTTGGGGCAGGCGCACAAGTCAAGTGTGGCAGCGCCGAGGTAGCGGTGGTTGACGAAGCCGGTGGTGTCCACGATGAGCCTACACACGTAGTCGGGGAGCCGCCCGGGAGGGTAGTCCTTGACCGACTCAGTGAAAACGACGTCGCTCCACTCTTTGGGCTTGTACCACTTGTCGTGAGAAGGCCCGCACTTGTTTCGGAACCTCAACTCCCACGCGTATTTGGCCTCCGGCTTGCACTCGACGACCACCAACTTGGAGTGCCGCTTATCGCACGACTTGTTCATATTCCTGCAGTAGTTGAACTCGTCGGCCAGCTGGATCAGCTTGTCTAGGTGGCCGGGTTCGGAGAGGGGAGAGTCGATGACAACCGGTCTGCCTATGTGGAGCTGGAGCTTGACCACGCTGACGATGATGTCGAAGGCAAGGCCATGGGCCAGTTGTGGAGACGGCGGGAGAGATGGAGCGACGGAGTCAAGGATGGTGTCGAATCCGATGATGGTGCATCGGTAAGACATGGCGATGGCGTTGGCGCAGGTTGTCTTGCCGGTGTAAGCGTCGCCTTTCATGGCTATAATCATCGGCAGATTAACCTCAGAATGGAATAGATCTTTCATCGTAATTCAACTATATATTTCAGTGGAACTAGATCTAATCTATGGAATGGGTATTTTGGGAACTCAATGATCCGATTGATGAAAGCTCTCGTGGAACTCAATGATCTAATCTAATCTAATATATGGAATGAGCTACAAATATCGGTGTAGTTTTATATTCCATCTTTTTAAAAATTTACACATATTAACAAAACAAACAAAAAATACACTTATGTCTCTAATTATTACTCTTTTTTATAATTTCTCAAAATCTACAACTAACAGCTATCTAATCAATAAAAGGGCAATTTTGTAAAGTGGATGACAAAATAATTAAAATGACAAGTTTTTCTTAACAAGATTTTCTTTCTAAAACGACAAGTTTTAATTAACGGATGGAGAATAACAATGGCACAAAAGGTATTATATAATGCGATAATAAATGATAATCTCATCCGTCTCGCAATACTTGTTGTTTTAGAGTAGTAAAGTTGTATAAAAAACTTGTTATTTTAGCTATAATTATTCTCTTTATAGGTAATGATTGCTCTTTTTATAGGTAATAATGACTGTTTTTAGGTATTTTAACCTACAAAAGCAAAGTAAACATATGTTTTGTTAATAAGTGTGCATAGAGCTAAAACAACAAGTATTGTGAGACGGAGAGGGAGTATTATTTTAAGATAAAATGTTATAGTTTTTTCAATTTTTTTAAAAAGGAAATCAATATATATATATATATATATATATATATATATATATATATATATATATATATATATATTAAAAATATTATAGCAGCTATTTCTCAAGCCACGTGGTAAACTTTTAATTATTGATGGAAGAAAAGTCATTGATTTACCTCGTTAAAAATCAATCCCAAACAAACAAACTAGTATAGTAGGCAAGTAAAGGGTCAAACCCTAGATAATCAAGTATTTCTAAATATTATATATTTATCAATATAAAAAGATAAGATTTTTATGAATGAAAATAAAAGAAAATAATTGACAAAAAACAACTAAAGGAAAGAAGAAAAGCGTTTCTACCTACAAGTTCTCCACTTTGGTTGGTTTTATTGGTCATCGAAACATTTTCAAGTTATTATCGTTTCCTACGAATTCTTCTCGTCTTGGTTTAAGTAGATTAAAAGTCATACGAGTCCATATAATCCCTTAGACCTCAATCCAATCCTAATACGGTCAAGATTTAACAAAGAGATAGCAAATAGTCCCAAGAACTTGAGCATGTTGATAATGCATATTTTATATAGGGATTATAGATAGTTCTTATTGCATTTAGATAGGAGTTTTGCATATGTTTTGGTCTTGTTTGGCCCAGAATCCCACCCATTTAATGAAATTCACAAGTGAATTAAGCAATTAGTGGTAAGAAAAGAATTAATGGATATCATTCAACGCTAAATAATATCATTCAACGCCAATCAACATTTAAGGTTAGAGCGGGCAATTAAGAGGAAAGAATCAACGCAAACAAGGGAATAAGTTAAATAGAGAAAGAAGAAGAAGGACTGGGCAGAAGAAAATTAGAACAAGCAAGAAATAAGCTTAATGTTTTAACGCCATCTGTGGGAAATATTCGATAAAAAAGCACGATGTTGGAACCTCCAAACGCAGCACGAGGAAGCAGAAATCAGTTTACTCAGGAGGCTGAACTAGAGGAGGAGTTGGCAGAGCGAAATCACTAGTTCGAGGCTTCAAGGGAGGAGGTCGCCGCGCTGCGCATCCAAAATTCACGCTTGGAGAAGGCCCAAAGAAAGCGCCCTAGGGAAAAAACGCCGGGAGTGGACGCAGAGTGGCTAGTGTCGTCGCCGAAGCTCCTGAAAGGCAGTCAGAGCGCACGAATAGGCATCGTGGTGAAGAAACAAGGGCTGAACTCGATAAGCATCGTAGTCGAGAAATGGCCCAATATGGAGGTAGATGGGAAGAGCGGCGAGCACACAGAATGCACCGTCGCTATGAAGGAAGGGGTTATGGACGTGGAGAGATATCCTCAAGCAATGAAGGAGACGGATCGGCCTATGAAGCGGAATGGGGAGACCCCAACGATCAGGACGAAAGGAGTGTCATGCGAGGCTATTATAAGGGACAAGATCGAGGCCGCTCAAGAGAACCAGAGGAAGGACCCCATAGACGACAGCTGCGATCGGAACAAATGAGGCGAGTCGATGACAGATTGCTGAAGCTCTTCCCTAATTAGGGGGAGTCGCTATTCTCGGTTCAGAAGCAGGCAGAGGCCAAGCTCTCGCAAATGACGACAACCCCGTTCACTAGGGAAATAACGGATCAACGCCCGCCAGATAAGTTCTCATCTCCCACTTTTGAACTGTACGATGGGAAATTTGACCCCATAAATCATATAGCGTTGTACACCTATAAATGGCTCTCTAGACCGAAAATGATGGCATTATGTGCAAATTATTTCCTGCCAGCCTTGGGAGAACTACGTCGAGGTGGTTTCATGCCTTGCAACCCAATTCAATCGCCTCTTGGAACCAGTTAGCTTGTCGGTTTGTCACCAGGTATATCGCAAAGAGCAAGGACCCGACCTTGATGGATACACTGTTTTCTCTTCGCCAATGTAAAGGAGAAACCTTAAGGCGATTCGCATCTCGATTCTTCGAATTCCATTCGGATATTGAATCATGCGATGAGAGCATTATGATTGCTGCATTCAGGTTGGCCCTTCCTAAGGAATGTAGGCTCAGGGAGAGTTTCACTTTAAGGACACCCACGAGCATGACTGAGTTGCAAGAGTGCATTCGGCAATATTGGAAGCTAGAGGAAGACAAGGGAAAGACTCTCGATAACAGATCTACGTCTCTTAGCCATAGGCACCGTGAATCTAATAGCAGCAAAGGTCGGGATCGCTTCGAAAGAGAGACGTTCTGCGAGTGGGGGCTGCTTCCGAGGTTACCCAAGGTGGCGGTGAACACTGTTTTCAAGATCTTGGTCTATTGGATTCTTAATCGGATCAAAGATAAACCTTTCTTCAGATGGCCAAACAAGATGAGAGGCGATCCTTCGAGCCGCGATTTGAGTAAATTATGCTCCGTCCATTGAGAGGAAGGGCATATGACCGAGGAGTGCAGGACGCTTAAACACTACCTTGAGTATTTGGTAGAGAAAGGGCATTTAAAAGAATTTATTCAGGAAAAATCAAATGGGGAGCTCGGAGATGATTCCGCTAACGTGAACCCGGGGGCTGAGAATCGAGCAGAGGGCGAGACCAAGAAGGTGATTTATTTAGTAGATATCAAGTCCGGAAGGGGGGCAGCAGCCAGACAGGAGCACAGGGTAGGTTGCCATAATCTCGATGTTTTGAGGTCCGAAAGAGGAGGCGCAAAAAGGTAAAGAGAGGAGCAAGTGGTGAGTTTGAACTTCACCAGTAGTGACCTTGAGAGAGTTCGACTTCCACACAATGATCCATTGATGCTAACGCTTTCGATAGGCAATTGTGAGGTCTGACGAGCTTTGGTGGATTCAGGGAGTTCGGTTGATATCATGTTCTACGGGACCTTCTTTAAATTGGGTAGAACTCACCAGGATTTGTCGTCGGTCATGACTCAATTGATCGGACTTGGATCATTCCCAGTTTGGCCCAAGGGGGTGACAAAGGAGGCGGTGCAACTGGGGGGAAAGGTTGTTGAAACGGAGTTCTTCGTCGTGGATGTACCTTCCTCATACAATGTGTTAATGGGGCGCCCATGGATCCACAACATGGTTGCGGTGCCATCAACACTTCACCAGCTAATTCAATTCCCCCACGAGGGAAGAGTGGTTCGGATTCAGGGAGATCGGGTCGCGGCACAGCGAAATTCAAAGGTCGAAGAAGTCAAACCTAGAGCTTATACGGTCCAGCCCGCACCACAAATCTTGGAGGAAGTAGGCATACCGCCTAAGGAGAAGTCAACCAAAGAGCTACAGAAGATCAATGTGAGATGACAATGAACCCTCTAAATACTTTTTAATTGGTGAAAATATTGCAGGTAAAGAGCGGGAGTTATCAATAAAACTCCAAAGACAAATTCAATACTTGTTCTCTTGGAGCCCATACGAGATGTTGGGAATTCAGCCCGACATAGCTTGTCACCAACTCAACGTTAGGCCGAATGCAAAGCCGATGGTTCAGAGAGCGCGACGGTCATCTCTTCAGCATACTGAGGTTGTCTTATCGAAGTTTGACAGGTTGGACGCCGACGCAGTAAGGGAAGTGCAGTACCCGACGTGGGTCACTAACACGGTTGTTGTTAAAAAGAAGAATGGCGAGTGGAGAGTCTGCGGCGACTTCACTGATTTAAATAAGGCATGTCCTAAAGACATGTTCCCTTTGCCGAAAATAGATCAGCTAGTAGACGCCAGTTTGGGTCATGCGCGGATGAGCTTCCTCGACGCCTATAGAGGCCACCACCAGATTTCGATGTCTGAAACCGATCAAGAGAAGACCGCATTCATGACTCCAAGGGGTATATTTTGCTACAAAGTGATGTCGTTCGGGTTAAAAAACGTCGGAGCTACCTATCAACGTGAGTTGGTTTAAGTCTTAAAGATCATTCTTAAGCAAAGAGGCATTCAGATCCCCTCCTCACGAGGTTGTGAGGAAGTGATATGGGGGGCTATTGATTTGGCCCAGAATCCAGCCCATTTAATGAAATTCCCATTTGATTTAAGCAATTAGTGGTAAGAAAAGAATTACAAATATCATTCAACGCTAATTAATATCATTTAACACCAATCAACATTTAAGGTAGGAGCGGGCAATTAAGAGGAAATAATCAACGTAAACAAGGGAATAATTTAAATAGAGAAAGAAGAAGGACTTGGTAGAAGACAATTAGAACAACCAAGAAATAAGCTGAATAGGTCTATTTCTACCTCTTTCTTGTGAAGTATTCGAGTTCGGAATCTACGCCTTTTTAGTGTTTATTCTACATTTTTACATTCCGACCTTGGATGGGATCTTGAAGGAGCTTAAATGACGGATTTTGGAACATATGAAGGCTAAGGAAGGAGCATAAAAGGGGAAAGGGAGCACAACATCGAAGCTAAGGAGGATTGTGGATCTAATGGAGCGGCGCTCGCCGTTGTTCCACCGGCGCCCGTCGTTACCCCGTGTTCAGCAATTGCCGATTTTAGTTCGAAGATTCTATTTGATTATTATATTAATATCTTATTCTCTAAGGTTTTGCACGACTCTATTTAGGTTATTTTCATTCATATCTTGAGGAGAGACACGTTATTGAGTGGCGAGATACATTAGAAAGAGATGAGCGTTACTTTGGTTATGAGTTGCTAAACTCGTTGTTTCGCTTGTGATCCGATGACATGGTTGAATGAATTGTGAGGATTTGATTTCAATTAGTTATTTTTAAGTATATTTATCATCTTACTCTTATTGATATGAATTTTTGTTCCTTTCTATGATTGATTACCATGTTAGGAATTGCATTTATGCTATGAATTCGTTCTTGTTTTCTAGATAGCAAACGAAGTAATTGATTTAGTGATATGTCTATGCCTTTGTAGTGGATGATTTCGATTGATCTATGTTGAGTAGATGTGCATAGGGTTGAGAGGGTTGCTCCCTTGTCTTCTATTTGCATTGAATCAATTTGCCAATTGGTCTTAGAACTTGAGTCTTTAATGCTATTCTTTAGTGGTATTGAATAAGAAGATTGTATCTTTGCGGATAAATCAACCTTAGTCAAGTCGACATATGCTTTATAAATACTATTGAATCAATCCTAGAATCCTTAACCTCAACCATTGTCGAGAATTACAGGTGAAATGCTTTTCTATCTTGTTATTAATACTTTGCAATCATTACTCTATTCGCTTTACTTTGTTATCAGCCTTAGTCAAGTAGACATATGCTTTATAAATACTATTGAATCAATCCTAGGATTTTGAACCTCAACCATTGTCGAGAATTACATGTGAAATATTTTTCTATCTTGTTATTAATACTTTACAATCATTACTCTATTCGTTTTACTTTGTTATCAACCTTAGTTAAGTAGACATATGCTTTATAAATACTATTGAATCAATCCTAGAATCTTGAACCTCAACCGTTGTCGAGAATTGCAGGTGAAATGTTTTTCTATCTTGTTATTAATACTTTGCAATCATTACTCTATTTACTTTACTTTGTTATCAATTTGCTATAAACTATTGTTATTATCTTAAGGAATCATTGTTAGGGATATTATATTTGCAACCATTCTTTCTCTGTAGGTTCGAATCCGGACTTTATCACTATACTAATTTATTGGTTTATCAATTTATTGGTTTGCTAATCTATTGGTTTGAACATTGAGTTAGGATATCATTATTATTTGGGTGAAGCGAAAGCTAACGAGGTTCGCTGAGAACCAAATTATTATTTGGACGTTTCATAATATCCAATTGAAAGTTGAAGTAGAAAAGTTTCAACGTCCCAAAAATTGGGAAGGTCTGATCGGGTCGGCCCAAATTTCAACGTCCAATTGGATGTTGTATAGTGGGCCTAGGCTGCTCAACTGCAATGTTCAATTGGACGTTGTAGGTAACATGTGTTAGTAAGGTGAGAGGACGATAACGTTCGAAGAGATATTGTATCATATCCAATCAAATGTTCTATTTCAGTACTATTTCTAACAAAGTATGCAATGTTTATCTTTTAAAAGTAAACAAAACTGTATTTTAAACTTCTAGAACATATAGATGTGAGAAATAAGATAATATGCATGTTACCATAAATAATGGTAGAATTTTATTTTACAACGTCTGACATCATAGTGCAACGACTGCTATGGTGTAGGGGACGACCTTCATGAACACGCAATGCTCTAAATCTATCAAATTGCGTATGGAAAGGTGTTTCTCATCCGGTGACGCTCGGGTTATGGTATGACATCCATTCATGTGTAGAATGAGGTAAAGGGGTGTCGGGGAATAATCATAACTAAAATAAGTGTACCAAAAGAGTAAGGAGGAGCTGCAACAACACCAAAACTGGATCGATTCAAGTAGTGTTATAAAAAAAAGTGACGAGGTGATTCTTTCTCAAGCTAATATTCCCCCTTGCCATTTTACCCAGGTACGCAACTCTTCCTCTCTTCCCCTGGATAATGTTGGGTGCTCTAGGCTAGAAAATGTTCTTAATTGTTCTTCTGTTGTTTTTGCTGAGAATGCTATCTCTGTAGCTTTTGATATTTTGGTCAAGCTGAGTAAATCATGTCAAATTATTGCTGATAAAGAAGCTGATCCGGAATTGCAATAACGGATTTTAAATCTGAAGGAAAGCGGTGTTGCTGAGGGTCAGATAGATGGAATTCAGTCTCCTGTTGATTCACAAAATCCTTAGTTAGCTTATTCGATGAATGCTGAGCCTTTAGGGCACTCGTATAAAGACCACACTAGTGCAGGGCCTTCATGCAACTTGATTGATTTTGCTTCTTGGGGAATGTCACAAATATATATTAATATTATTTGTCCAACTCTGAATGAAGCTTACAAGAAAACAAATATTGCTCAGAACCTTGGAAGCCGATTCTGTCTAGGATGTATATTTATGTCACATATATATATTAATGTTGCTCAAAAGCAACAAGATGATTCAATGTGGGATAAGAATCGAACCAGAAATGTGTTCAAACATTATAGTTGCAGACCAATCGAGCTACAACAACCCTAAAGGGGTTGACACAGTTAAAGCAAAAAAAAAAAAAAAGATTGTTTCACACTAGAATAGGGATGGGTTCATTCACTCGTGGGGTTCATTGTTGGAAGATTCCCAATGTTCCCAGCTATTAGAACTTTATCAGTTAAATAGCCTGATTACGAGTTTAATGCACGATGGGGCTAGCTCATGTATAAGTTTAATTCAGAGGAAGACAGAGATCGAGTTCTGATTTGGGGGGGGGGGGGGAGGGGGGCTTATTGAGGTCCTAGTTTCACTCTTCTCCTAAAAAACGTCCTAAGAGATTTATCTCTGACAAGAAGCACTTCACCACCTTACCCTGTGGATCCAAATACGTAAGTTGCCAACAGAATTCAAGACTCCTACAATGGTTGAAAGAATTGCTTCGAAGATAGGCGAGCCTCTAATGACTGATGTGTCCACTGAAAACAGAACGAAGCAGCTCTTTGCAAGAGTCCTTGTTTAGATGGATTATATTGCTCAAGGGAGCTAAAGAAGATGGTTAAAATAAAGTTTGAAGATGGCTCAAATCATTGTTGTTTCATTGAGTACGAAAACCTCACTCCTAGATGCAACTAGTGCTCCACCTATGGGTATGAGACAATTAGATGTGCTGAAAAGAAGTAAGATGTAAGGACCAAAGTGTAACACCCCTTCATGATACATCGAAAGAATGTTGCAGCACTAGCAATTACTCGGACTTTAATGTCTTTGTAATCGTCTTATGCTTATAGTGACATGCAACAATGCTTCCATAAATAAGATGATAATAATTTAAATATTAAACAGCAGAAGACTTAAATATAAAAAAATATTCTATACCAATGTTACCCAAAACAAATTGTCTAAATACAATAACCAAAACAATGGAGTAATAGCAGCGGAAATAATGTTTAAATAGTTGCAGCGGAAATTAAAAAAAATGGTTACATATATAATTCAATTGTAAGAGTTTGTACCTTAACACAAAAGAAAATGAAAAGCAAAAAGACTCCTTTACTCTTCAGCGCGCGCCTCAAGACCGTTTACCTAAACCTATGGATTAGTGACTGAGGTATAATATGCAAACCAGGAACCTCAACCGTCCAAAAGAGAAAAATAGGAAGGTTAGTCTTTTTAAACTAGCAAATGGAAAAAAGTATAATGTTCAAGACTCCGTCTACAACTCATTGACAATAAAAGGGTATTGAGGATTGTAGACTAAAAATAAGAATTAGGAGTTAATATTTGTATGGAAACCTGACTCGTTTAATTAGTACAAAGTAACCAAATGATCCATACGGATAGAATGTTTGAATGGGATGTGGGCCAAAAGGGACTAAGGAATCATACTCCGAGTATGGAAGGAATAAGATATAATGTAAATGAATATGGGTCGCCTATTAATAATTAATAAAATAATTTACAATACAATAATAACACGATTATAAAATATTGTTATCTTTTACTTAAATGACAAGTGTTACCGGTCTCGGCCGCATATAACCGGGAGATGACCTACTATCCATAAGTAGATGTACCTATTTAAGAGATTTAAAATTTTGAAGGGGCGTCTCATGAGACGTTTATAGAACAAAGTATAACTCAACCTTGACCGGACTTACCATTTTCCATTATCTAAAACACAACTCAATGATAACAATAATAATAACAACAATAATAATACACAATAACACACTTTATGATTACTAATCCACATTTTCATCCTAGGTGATCACATAAGGTATATTGTACACTTATGGGATGAATCTAAAAAGAAAGGATCCATGTGAGTTATCAGCCCTTGGCTCGAAGGAATAAAGAAAACGGACATAAAAACCATATTTTTCTGCACAGGGGAAAAACTGCTCACCAGTCAACTTCGGGGCTGCAGTGCCAGTATCTCGTAGTAGTTCTGAGCAGGGTAATAGTTGGGATCGATATGGGATGATGCAGGGTACACGTACACATTGCAATCAGGGCCGTTGAATGACCTTGTTGGGGCTTTCACGGTGGTCACATGGGTGTTGGAGGAACTTCCGGCGACGTTTTCGAGTGATTTCCGGCAAGCTGCTGCGGTGGGGCTTTCACGGTGGTCACCTGGGTGTTGGAGGAACCCTGTACTGCCAGTACTGGTGACTTTTAGCCTTGGGGTCGTTGAATTTGTGGTCGTGCGAAATTGGAAGCGGTGAAGACGTGTGTATGGTTGTGTTCTTTTGAGCAGATGAAGAGGGTGAATGAGAGGGTTAAACGACGCTTATGAGGTATGTATGAGTAGTCTGCACCGAGATCTTCAGATTTCCATAATCGGTTCCTTGAATTGTGCGATCGTGTAATCGATATGAAGGCAAGAACCCCCCCTCCCGCGTGCATGACAACGAAGGAAAGATTTTTTAAAAAAATCGGAGCCTGATTACGAGAATAAGAAGGCTGGCATGGGCTACGTGTACATGGGCCATTCCTTCATCTAATGGGCTGATATTAAAATGTTATGATTTCTTTCGCTCGCTGCTGCGACCTACTACTTGCTGGTTTCTTTGCCAAGCTTGAGGCCTTATTCTTCAACGGCTACATATACTCGCCTGGCCTTTTGTATTAGTAGATTATTTAGTATGTTTAAAATTTGGTGGGCTTTTGCTTGCATGCACTTCTCGGATTGTAGCAAATGTTTTGGTGATGGGTGTGTTAATATGGAGTAATGATAACACCCATGATGGCTTAACCGAAAGAGGTATTAACCTTATTCTATATTAAGATGGGTGCTTGACTTCGGATAGCCGTGGTTTGATGAGATAGGATCCGCACCAGGACCAGAGCGGATCCTTGTGTAGCCTTGGGGATGCTTAGCATCCCAAAAAAAATAGTGTTAATTTCTTAATATTTTCTTTCAAGTATCCCCAATCCGGGAAAAAAAATTCTAAGAGAATGTTTTTTTTACCTTTAAACATTCTCGGAATATTAAAAAATTTACCTTCAAATATCTCCGGAATGACGGTCCAGAATCCGCCCCTGACCAGGACCTCGTGTCTAGTACACCCCATGGGAATAGAACCATTCTCAATGGTTTCCATAATTTTGGTAAATTTTGCCAAGTGATCTCCAACTCACTTTGGTCATTGATCCTTGAACTTCTCTTGTATATATTTATTTACCTTCAATATATTTTAACCTTAAAAAAAAGTGTACCAGAATGTTTATTTTTGTAATTTCTGGATGAAATACAATTGAAGTGAGAGTAACACATATCAAACTTATCGCGACAAAATGATCTTGCTTCCAAATGCATGACAACGCTAGTATGGCCTCCTGAGGGACGATATTTTGCTGTTGGGTGTATATACGGAGGCATGTAAAGGGTTGTTGAAAACATAAGACAACAAGGGGCACTTAATAGACTGTCACAAACACAAGACTCATGATCAATAGCTCGATCCCGTATTTTGTGTAATTTTGTAGGTCAAGAAACTCTTGCAATGAATAACCTCTCATGTATCAATCAGCATAAAGTTGACCATTTTATTCCAAATGGGGTTGCACAACAACTCTTTCATGTCTTTGATCATTGACTCCCCTTGCGATACCACCGTTGGTGACATTGCGCGATATTTGCATTTATCATCTCTTATAGTGCTCACAATCGATCTAACGTGCCTAAATATGAAAGGGTCCACATTGTTGTGACCCTAGTTGAAACCTTCAAATATGTTACCTTCTCTTGGTCGGGCTGATCGGACCTTCGCATAGCGTCGACCAGCTTTGACTTCTTCGATCACAAAATTCGCTCATAGTTCCTGATAAAGCAACGAATTTGTTCTACAAGGGTTCCTCCCCCCTCTAGGTTCCCCCTTCGAACGTATGCTACCAAGTGTAGGTGGGTTCATAACTGAGTCACAAACTTCAATCGAGGGGTTGTATGAGGACGACATGGCGTATAGGGTAACACAGCATTGCCAGATTCGTCTCACATTAGATCTTTCCAAAATGGGTCGCTAAATGTCGTCTTGTCTGGCTAGAAGTCCATCAGCGACGCAACGCTTAACATCGTGCATACAGTGTAACCCATAACAAATTCCCTAATATCGGTTCCTGGAATCTTGAGATATTTTTTCATCAACAACGTTTCTCCAATGATCGTAGAAGTAATCCAAACACTTCTTCGAAATTATGTGCTTCGCCTCTTCGAATAAGTGGACGTTGTATGCGTATGCGTCAATTGGTCATTTAACAATCCATTTTCAAGTCAGTCTGCAGATCATGCCATCAATAGCGCTCCTTTAGGCATTTTTTGTTGATTCTCAATTCTCATCACGGCTATAATGAGCAACTCATATTGCTAGAAATTAATATTGATTAAATATTATAATGAGTGGTAAAAGGCCTTATAATTTATTGGGGTGTTTCCGGTAGAACTTAGAAGTACTTAACGACATGCAAATAAATACAAAGCCTTCAGGCATTTTTTGTTGCCTTCAAGTGCATTTTAATTAAGTAATTTATTTATTTTTATGAACAAGTACATTTTAGTTGATTGCTTTGTACTGGTATGAAAGGCTTGACAATAAAATTCTGGACAGATAATTGGATCTCTACCAACACCTTAGAGTCTAGGGTGGGTAACATCCAAGGATACGATCAGAATGAGACCGTTAGTGACTACATTATGGGGGGGAAATGGTGGAGTGAAAAGCTGCAGAAGGTACTACCAAACAACATTGTAGAAGAAATTTTAGACATTCCTATTCCGGAATCAAATCTGCAAGATCGCCTATACTGGTGGCCAGATAGGGAAGGATGGTTCACTACAGCCAGCGCCTATAAACTAATAACAGCACAATCCTCAGCTCCGACTGATAGGAACACTTGGATTTGGAAAACTGATGTTCCCCCTAAGGTGAAGAATTTTCTATGGAAGATTGCACAAAATGGATTGCCCACTGCTGTGCGCCTATCGTGCAGGGGGTCGACGGTCCCAACTACCTGTTCACTATGCAATACGGAACCCGAGGACGAGGCTCACTTATTCCTGGAATGCCCTTTCATACGGAAAATATACCGACTTCCGAGTCAAGAACAAATAGCAATTGCAAGACTGATCAACCAGTCCCGGGATTTCAGACCCATTCTTTCTAGTCTTGGAACCAGCTTAACGACTGCCGCACTGACTGATCTCTCCTTCGCTTGGTGGACTACCTGGTATATCAGGAACCAAAACTTGTTTCAACAAGTACCAATCCCCCAGCACCAAACCGCCGTCCATCTGGTCAGATCACACATAGATAACTGGAAGAGAACATCCGCGATCGACGGTGATGGTGATGACGATATGCATCCCTCCTCAAGAGTCTATCCAAGAAAGACCGACAAACAACGTCCAATTAAATGGCGCAAGCCTCCGTTAAGGTGGTTCAAACTTAATTTTGATGGTTCGTCTTTAGCCAATGGCGACAGTACGGCAGGTATCATTATTAGGGACTGGAATGGCCGCCCCGTCACCATCGAGCACAAATTACTAGGAAAACAGCAAGCCATCATGGCAGAAGCCCTTGCCCTCAAACTGGGAATCCAAAAGGTATTACAACTTCACATTGAAAAAATCCAGGTAGAAGGTGACTGCAAAATAATTATAGACTATCTAAACAAGACGGCTAAATGTCCTTGGGAGATTGAACTAATCCTCTCCGATATTCAAGTCATGTTGTCGACTGTAAATGAAGTAGGTTACTTTCATGTACCTCGTATGGGCAATAGAGTGGCCGATAAGGTTGCACACCTTAGCCACTCTGCCCGAGGTAATGATATTCACAACAATCCAGGTCTTATTGACCTCATCCGCAAGGATGCTGCCGGGTAGGGCTTGCCCACCCGAATCTTTTCCTAATCAAAAAAAAAAAAAAAAAAGGTATGAAAGGCTTGACTTGGCTCAAAAACATAGCGGCTTATCCAACTCATGACGCTTCTAGGGTTCTTCTACTCGTCGGCAACTACACACCATTAAAACAAGATTTCAATATAATGACACAGAAGGAAATTAAAATTGAAATATTTTTTTTCATATAAGGAAAATTTGAAATAACTCTCGAAATAAAGGAAATAAAGAAAAATTGATCCTCTCTATTTCCCTTCTTTTAAAATCTAATCAATTCCTTTGGATTGAACATTACAAACCTGATCATTGAATGAGACAACTTAACAATTATCAAAAGACTAAAAGGTCTGGGGAAGCCTACTGGAGACTCTAAAATGATTGTCTCGGACAGTCTAGTCTCGCTGGACTTCTTTGGTTCTGTTGAGATTCGTCATGTCTTCCGACACTACAAAAAAAAATTGTATTGGCTTCGGATGGTAGCTTCGGGAAGGTTTCAGTGTAGCCATTGGGGTTGTTTTAACTTCGGCATAGCTACGGATGAGGTCGTTGGGCTTGTTTCAACTTTGGGGTAGCTTCGGGAAGGTTTTGTCGTAGCCGTTGGGGTAGTTTTAGCTTCGGCGTAGCTACGGCTGAGGTGTCATCATTTACATTTGCTTCGCCAATGGATATCCCCGTAGCTACCGATTGCACTCTTGCTTCGGTAGGTTCCTTACCGTAGCTAACTTATTAATTTAATTTGTTATAATAAAAGAAAATAGTACTCCCTCCGTATCACAAAACTTGTAGTTTTGCTTTTTGACACGCTTTTTAAGAAGCGAAAAACTCTATAAAATATTAATTTTTTAAATAATTTTTTTTAATAATTTCATAGATAATTGTATTAAGTATGAAATTATTTTTTAAAATTAATAAAATCATTGATATTTTATATAGTTTTTATCGTTCTTAAAAAACGTGTCAAAAGTAAAACTACAAATATTTTGATACGGAGGTAGTATCATCTTGAATAAAAAAAAAAGGAAATTAAAATTTGTATATGAAATTAGTCGGAAATGAATCGACCCATTTCATTTCATTTTCCAGTGCGCCCGCCCTAACCCTCGTCTTCCCGCTCACTCCCGCTCAGGCTGCCCTTCATCTTCTCAGGCCGTCACTGCTCTGCTCACGCCGTCACTGCTCAGTTCATCTCCTCCGCTTCTCCCTCTCTACGACGAAGTACCTGTCTTCCAGATCCACACCAAAGTCGGCCTCGACTCCCTCTTCTCGTTCACTGCGCGTCTTCATCTTCTCTGGCCTCGACTCCATCTTCTGCACACCGCCCTTCTCGGCAAAACTATGGCTGTCCCCATTCTTCACATCGGGTAATATATCTTCAAACCTCTTTAATTTCAACTAATGAAAATAAATTTAAAATCTCAGAAATTGAAAAGGGGAAATTTAGTACTGTTTGCTCGAATTTAGGTTTGGCTAGGGTTCAATCTGGGCACAAAGAGCTTTTCCTAATTTGGGTTTAGTATTGTTTGGTGTGATATGAATCAATTTAGGCTGCTATGAATCGATTTAGGGTTCAATCGATTTAGGCTGTTCAATTTGGGTTTTGTTCGATGGTCTATGGAGCCCTCAAAGGTTCTTCGATCCTCTTCATCGACCTCTTTCAATAGAAATTTGTTGCCTTGTTCCATTATTGCATGATTCTTGTACTCCTTCAATAGAAATTTTTTCAACATATTCAAAATTAGTACCGAGATTAATTTCAACATATTCCAAACTAGTTTTATGAGAAATATAGATGTATGGTGTTTTAGCTTCTCTTGATTTGGATTTTGAGAAATTGGATGCAAGAGTTGGGGGATTTGAGGGGTTTTGCCTGGTTTTAAAATCAATCATGCCTAAAGGTTTGATTATGGGTTTTGATTATGTTCAATTGATTAATTTTAATTTGGGTTAAATTTATTGCTCTGTTCAATTTGTGGTATGCTTTCATCCTCATGGGTATTTGAGTATCATCAGTCTGTTGTTTTTTCAAGGTAATGATCAATCGGTGTTGTTAATGGCTTGTATACAGTTGATAGCAAACCTGCTTGTGGGCCACTGTGCCTTGTTTGATTTTCTGGAATACTAGTTTTGACACTAGTTGTACTTGATGAAGGGGAGAGAAATGTGGTTGAGTAGAATCTTCAAGGTTAAGTTCCTTCTTAACAAGAAGGAGAAGGAAATCATAGCTACCCTAAAATTGATAAATAAGTACAGTATTATTTTCTCAAAGTGACATGTAGAGGAGAAGTTCCATTACTCACAAATTACATACCCATTTTGGTAATTTTAAACTTGCGGTATATTTAAGCATTTATAACATGGATTCTTGGATGTACTATTACTTTATCCGAGATAAAGCTATTAGAAGAAGTTCTGTTTCCATTATCAATGTTGTTTACTTTATTAAGCTTAGTGTTTCTTCATGGGTAGTTTCTTGCTGAATTCCTACCTACTGCATGACGCTCTTTGTGCAGCCTGCCGATGATGATACAATGGAAGATATCTCTTTTCTTTGTCTGTTTATTATTATCGGTAATTTGGTTTCTTTATGTTTGGGCTAGTAGATAGACTTGTAGTGTTGTATTCTGATTGATTCATGTTAGATTTCAACATCTTATTTGTTTAAGAACAAGTGATGGAGCCAGTTTTGGTTTGATCAAGTGGAGCAGAGAAGCAACACAATGATGTTTCATTATGAACACTTTACATTATAGGCAAAGTAGAATGATCTAAGAGTGCAAGACTCTTGACAATTTTGTAAATGACTGTTTTTTTCATAGAATATTTATGCACGGAAAAAAAGCAGTGCATATGAGTTTATATTATTATTCTTGGTTGGAGTATTATTAGTTGTTTTGAAACAACTAATACTGCAGTTGTTTGCTGAGGACTCTCTTGCTTGTAGATTTGCTCAGGACAGCAGCTTGTCGAGTCAGAAAAGGGCTCTAAAATGCAGTTGTTTGCTGAGGAAAGTGCAGCATCTGGGGCTACTAAGGGGCAGCGAAATGGAGCTGTTAGGGCTGCTGTAAAACAGCAACTTGAAGGTGTTGCAGCAGCTGGAAAAACACCAGATGAAGCTGCTGTAAGGGCTGTTGAAAAACAGCAATTTGGGGCTGTTGTTGCTGATGTGAAAAGCCCAACTAGCTGCTTTAGGAGGTGCTGAAAATGGAGGAAATGTCCAACCTAAACTGAGAGGACATCTCTACTTTGTTAGTAAGAGGCGCCTTCTCTTCTTTTGACAAACTATCAGAGTTGTTTATTAAATTGTTAGGCAGTGAATAGAGTAATTTACTCTTATTTCATATTTCATGTAGCTTGTTCAACTATGAGAGTTTGATGCTATTTTGTATTGTATAATTAATGTATGTAAATTATGTAGTTTTGGACATTTTATTATATATGTAAATTTGTATAATTATGTGTGTGTGTGTGTATATATATATATATATATATATAATTAATGAAATTGTATTATATAGGTAAATTACTAAATTGTGTAATATATATTTATTTTAAAAAAATTGTAACTTTTTAGCCCGGACCGGAAGAATGCAGGCTAAAAAGCATTTTTTTCCGGCAAATAATTTAGCTACGGCAACATGCCGTAGCATAGTTGGTTGTCTCTAAGCAAGCTTCACCTAGCCGTCGCATAGCCGTAGCTAGATTAGTAGCTTCGGCTATCTATCGAAGCTAGTGTCTTTTTGCTACCGTCAGTTGGCTACCCCCTGATTTCCCGTAGCTAAGCCGAAGCTAAAGCCCTTTTGCTACCACAAAGAGGCTTTTGGCTACGGTTATTTGCCGAAGCGAATATGTTTTTTTTTTTAGTGCGAGAAGCAAATCAAGTGGTTGATCGCTTGTCACGTATCAGTTCTGCTTCACATGGATCTTTGACACCTGATGATTCTCTATTGCGTAGTCTCATCCGCAAGGATGCTCTTGGCTGATAGGGCCTAGCCCTATGGTCAAAATTTTTCCGTTTCAAAAAAAAATTCTAATCAATTCTGTCCTTTCAATTAGGCTGTTAGGAGTGGAGTCTCCATACATATAAAAATTGTGATACCTTTTCGTCCAACAAAATATGTCATTTATTATATACTAATACTATTTTAAAATGATAAAATCTATATAAATATCAATTATTTTATAAATTTTTTATAATTTAATACTTATTATTTACAACTAATCAACAATTAAAAAAATTATTTTATAAATTTGTTTACCTAGTAGAGTATATATTTGTGTGGAAGCCCATTCATTCAACCCAACGAGATTTCCTCTCCAAACCAATTAATATAATGGATAACATATTAAATTGAAAGTATCATAAATAATCGGCTTGCTATCCATACGGTTCCCTTTCGTCAAACACGCAGTGGGTTCACCGGCTTTCGATGTCGGCAAGCGTTGGTGTCGACAAGCTTTTTTGTTTTGAAAAAAGCTTGCGACACTAGAAGCTGGTGCGAGCAAAGTGTCTGTTAATTTTGTCGACACCAGAAGCCGATGAATTAATGGTCGTGTATTTGGTAAAATTTTGGTTGTGTGTATAACAGGACCCATATATAAATAACTATTGAAAATTTTGCATGATTCCCTTGCGGCTATGAAAATTTTTTCCCCCTCATGCCCCTCGGTTAAATTTTAACCAAAATCAACTAAATTATTAAAGGAAAAACAAGTAGAAAGGAGAGGCCTATTAGCATGGTTATTAGGATCCCGATCCGGATCTTATGATCCTAGGCGAGCTTCTAATCCGGATCGGTCATATATACTCTGTAGTGCTAGGATGTACCTTGGATCTGTCTAGGATCGGAAAGATCTCTAGGATCGGTTAGGATCTTACGATCCTAAGAAAATAGTGCGATTCTAGCAATGTTAAAATTTGAGTTGTATGTATTATATTTTATTTAAAAGTGGGTCGATTTTGTTAAAGTCAACCCACGAGTTTTTTTTTCTAATATATCATTAATTGAATCTCATGTAATTTAATAGGTGATTGATTTTTTAAAAAAAATTAATATTATTTTTTATTAAATATATATTTAGTATGTTAGTTTACTAAAATATATCTACGTACGGATGGCTTGTGTTGAGGCTATATAATATTTTAATAAATTATTTTGGCCTCAAAAAATAATATAGATCGATATAAATAAAATAACACTTATTAAATAATTAATTGATATAAATAATTATTTCCATCAATAAATAATCTAGATATAAATAAAATAGCACTTATCAAATACTACATATTTATCTATTAATATTTTTTTTGTAAGTATGACTATGAAATATTTTTTATTTATATTCTTGTCAATTAACTAAAATATATATAGATAGATTGTGACTTATATAACTTTCTATAAACTATGACAAATCTTTTTCATCGAATCAACCACAACGCATCACATATGATGCTTTTCCTAGAATCAACTACACCGCACCACATAGGACATTATGCATCGGTTTTAGTATATGTATATAGATGTTGAAAGTGAATCCCACGACTAAACCCATGGAAGTGGTATTAGTATGGCTATATTATCTTGCAATGAAGATGAAGATGTTGAGATAAATGATGTTGATGATTTTCTTGAGAGGGATGTTGAAATTGTTCATGATGTGGTTAATTGCGATGATGACATTTGAAACTAGAAATGACATTTGATATTTGGATGTGTGATTTATCTCTTATATGTTTGTCACATTTTTATTCATTATCCTTGTATGTTGATTGCCTTTTGAGACATTATCTTTGACAAATTATGAAAGTTAAGTGACTATTATTGGACCATGTTAGTTATTTAGTTTATTTAATGGATGAAAATATTAGTTTTGTTTTCAAATGAAGTTAATTGTTTGTTATGGCTACTATAAGTCATTAACCTTAGTTTTATTTTCACTTTTTACTAGGATCTTACGATCCTACGATCCGATCCTATGCCCTTGTCTCGATCCCATACTAGGATCTCGATCCTAAAACCCATGCCTATTAGTACACACCACAACTTGACACCTTAAGAGAGAAAGTAGTTATTGTTGCCTAATTGTGGTCAGTAGAAGGGTTACTTTGAGCAATAGAAGGTGGTCGGCGAGGGGAAACCTACATTCAAGTAAAGTTTCGATTTCTAGAGTTGGAAAGAGAGGGTGGATGTGGTCAGTTATTCAAACCGCATCAAGATAAAGTTTTGATTTTTAGGGTTGGAAATTTTGGAAATTTTTGGTTTCAAATGCTACTATTAGCATTGATAGTTTCAATTGGTTGTTTGTTATTCATGGTTTCTAAATTGGGTGTGTGAATTTCTCTCATTATTATCAATAGCAGTTGTAGTTGCAACGATATCAATGGCGTAGGTAGCTTCTTCTTTTCATTATCGTTCTATTTCATTCTTTTTTCGCACAATTTTAGGGGGAAATATGCAAGAGATGCATTCTACACATTTATAGGAAGATAATCAAAGAAACCAACAAAGGAAATTAATTAAATTAATTATGTGGGACTCCCGATTGATTGTTTGGTATGACAATTCATGTCAATCTTCTTGGGTTACTAATATGTTTGATGTTTGATATCATTTCCGATTATTAATTGTTGTATACTTGAATCCAGTAATAAGTGATCCGATTGGATTTATTGACTTCAATTTGTGTGTTTATAGGTGAAACATGGTGAATTAATTGTTGCTCAATTTAACAATGCTCAATTTAACAGTCGGTCAATCACATTTTGTCTAGATTTTATTTTCTAGTTTGAACTTCTTTATGACAGCTCGACAGCTCTGAATAAGTGATCAAATAAGTGCTTATTTGTCTAGAAAGACAGTTTAGTAAAAAAAAAATCACAGTAGAGCATGACAATTACTTTGAAGCTTGTTTTTAAGCTTAAAATCTGAATCGGTAGAGTATGTGTCTATCCACAAGATGTGGGTTCGACTCTTATATAACATTCCCACTGTTAACAATTAAGAAAATCTGTTAAGGAAGCCTATTTACATGAATCAAAATATGTTAATAAGGAAAGAGCAGATTTTTTGTATGAGAAACAAATAGATAATTAATGTCCAATTGTCCTTCAATTGTTTAGGGAGTGATCCTTTTCTTGAACAAAGGATCCTATATATGCAATCAAATATTTATTACGATGTGCCAAACACTTCCTCTTTAATACTCGTAATTTCCTAAAGTATGTGTAAAAAGGCTACCATTTGGGAAAATGTAGATGTATCTCATCTTGATATATAATTACCTTTTAGATGTTTTAATTGTAAACTTTTATCAACTTCAATCCCCACAAAATTTAAAATCAATTACACAAGCGTAGGGCTTTGATAAGTGAGATCTTTAAGACTTCTATGATCAACAAGCGTATTTGCAAAACATATAACAATATAACACTATAATATCATTTAAGGAATTATAATTCAAGTTGTTTGAGGATTGCAGACAATTATCTCCATAAAATAAGGAAGGCTTGCTTGAATTTGTTGCAAGCAAAATCAACCTTCAAAGAAAACAATATTGAAATAACCAGGGAACTTAATAGATCATAACACATGCATAACGGAAATCACCAAAGAATAACCCTAAACATTCAAATCCCCAAATGCAAACACAAAATCCCAAAATCTAAATCCATGCGCCCTACATTTTGGGATTTGAGGTGAGAAAACTCGAACATACCTTCCCTTGTCGATGCCCTGGTCTGTGGTAAGTCGTCTTCACTAGTCCATCCACTCCTTCCTTTTTCAACATCAAGTCCTTCCCTAGTCATCAGTGGCGGAAGCTGGTGTTGGAGGCGGTGGGGGCCATGGCCACCCCGACAATTTTTTAAATAATATATGTATATATGTATTACAGTAATTAGGAGTATTAATTAATTAGATTTACTTTTTTTTTTAGAATATTTAGATTTCCTTTCCAATTTCACGTTCATATTTTTATTTTCAACTTCCATATTTTTGTTTTCAAAAAATCTAAATTTAAGGGTACTACACAAAATAGGCCAGAGTTTGATATATCGTGTGATATCATACGAAATTTCTGAATAACTGAGAATTTCTTTCATATGAAAATGGGCTGAAAAAAAAAACAGAATTATATAATTGTTTTAAAGTAGATGGTAGTTGTAATAGGTGGCACTGGTATGAAATGTTTGACTTACCTTCTTAAACATAGCGGCCCGTCTCCTTGGAGAATGACATTTGTAGGGGGTGTACGTATTCTAGCTCAGCCAAACAGCCACCGGCCACCAACAATAATATACCATTAGAACAACATTTTCATATAGAGAGCAGGGCGTGTCAATAATTTTAGGGGCCCTATGTGAAAATTAAACTATATAATAACAATCACTCTTTAAATGTTATTTCGAATATTAGACTTTAAAAATAAAAATAACTAATATTCTCAATTGTAAAAGTTGAATGTTTTATGAAATTAAAATGTTTCAAAAATGTAAATCACATGAAACCATCCATAAATAAGAAGAGTTTTATAAAAATAAATGACAAATTTGACAAATATACGTAAAAACACGTATTTTTTGTTTTTCTTCAAAAACATAACTTATGATCATTTTTCCATGATTTTTTAATGCTTACAAAATGTTTTAAGAGTATTGAAGTAGTTTTATATTGGTTAAAGTTTAAATTAAATTAAATCAATTAAATATTTAATAATAAGGTGATAATCAAATATATTAAACACTTGTTTTTTAGCATAAAAAGATCGTAGTAGTTTAAACAATACTAGTAAAGTCCCCGCGCCATGGCGCGTATTTTTTTTTTAAAAATAAATATAAAATTTTGTAAGTATAGAAAATTACTACAATATTACAAAATTAAACAAACTATTACCACACGTTAAAATAAAATAGAAAAAAAATATTTGATAAAGTAAGTAAAAATAATAATAATATTTCTGAAAAATGTGTAAAAATTACATGAGTTTAAGATTTGAGTAGAATAGATTAATTGGGTGAAAATCGATCTCAAAATAAAAGTGCTTATAACACCTAATAAAAAATTCTTATGGTTTATTAGTTAGATATAGCTAGATTAATTGAAAAACTTGTACAAATGTCACTAGTTGGATTTTTTCCTAGGTTAAGTTGATTGGGAGGAAATCATAAAATTAAAGTGATTATCACATCTAAGTAAAAATATTTCTCATTATATATATAGACTGGGAGGAAATCATTAAAAAAAAATGTTTAAATTTTTTATCATTTAAGGTTTTATGTAGTTTATATAAGGTTGGTTGGGTGAAAATCCAAAATTTAAGTTTATTATAAGAACAACAATAGTTTTCATTATATTTAGATTGGCTGCTCCAAAAAATCATATATTTGGAACTATATATTATTATTTTTATAAAAAAAATGCTTTTGAATTCATCCAACTGTTTTAAAAACTAAATAGAAATGATATTGTGTGATTAATATAGAATGAAAACAGTGTATAGTTAATATTATCTTTATTTTTTTTTAAAGTTTTGAATTCATCCCATTGGTTAGATAAAAAGGAATTGCCTAAAATAGAAAAATCATATATTTGGAACTATAATTGTTTATTTATAAAAAATGCTTTTGAATTCATCATATTGTTTAAAAAATAAATAGAAATAATAATGTGTAATTAATATGAAATAAAATAATATTGTATAGTTAATATTAACATTATTTTTTTAAAAAAGTTTTGAATTAATCCCAATTGCTAAATAAAAAGGAATTGCCTTAAATAACTTCGCGCGAGGATGCGACACGTGGCCAAAAGGCTTTGGTTTTAAGTAATATATAGATTGCTAAATAAAAAGGAATTGCCTTAAATAACTTCGCGCGAGGATGCGACACGTGGCCAAAAGGCTTTGGTTTTAAGTAATATATAGAATATATAGATAGATGTATGATTTTGCCAATTTTTCTAATATGTATTAGATTGGTATAAAATCTATGAAGTTAGTAAAATGATAATTTTTTCAAAGGGAAACATAATAATAAAATGGGAAAGAAATAAAATGAAATAAATAGAAAAAAAGAAGAAGTGAATGCTGAAGAAGAAAAAGCCCAACAGTGAGGAAAATAATAGATTAAAAAAAGGCGAAGGTTATGGGAATCGAACCCGAGTTAGCAGGGATTTAACAGTTTTAACCTCAACTGTAATACCAACAGAGCAACAATTAATACTCTTATTTTTTAGACAATAAATTTATATATCCTTAAATTCTGGATATTATTGGGCCCTAAATTTTTTAGGGGCCCTGTTCCATCGGGCCACATGCACATGCGGCTGGCACGAGCCTGATAGTGAGTAGTGACCCTTTCCTATAGTGATCCCCAACTATACTTAGACTATGGTTGGTAAAAAAAAAATGGATGAAACTGATAGATTATTTATGTTAAATATGTTATTAAGCTAGTCAAAAGCTCTAAAAAGCTTGGGTGGGTAATAGTACTGTATATTAAAAAACTTCGATTTCAATAACTAATTAAATTAAAATCTTGTATTTATTTCATTTAAAATTATATAATATCAAAATCAAAAGTTTTGAAAAAAGTTAGTTGATGGAGCTATTAAATTTCGATGGGCCATATAACGTGGGAGCACAACATACACTAACCAGTCTAGACAAAGGCTGACAATATTTTATTCTAAAACCAATTGATAATGGGAGGAATAACCCATCAATCACACCACTCTAACACTATGCTAATTAAATTCCAGTACGTGGACCATATGAGGTGGCCGGGAGGCCACACGTCCGAGCGCAACATGTTCTTATCAAGCCGAACACACAAGATCGATGTGATTCCATTATAAAATTAATTATCAATAGAAGAAGTAGTCCATTATGTAAGTCTTGAATTTCACATAATTCTAATACAGGATACATTTTGTACCTATCGGCAGGTGCCAAACATAGTCTAAGTAGTGATTTTAACATAATGGTACAGTACAGAAAATACTCCTTTCGTATCGCAATACTTGTTGTTTTAGAGTGTTAAAGTTGTATTAAAAAACTTGTTGTTTTAGCTATAATTATTGTCTTTATAGGTAATGATTGTTTTTTTTATAGGTAATAATTAGTCCTTTTAGGTATTTTAAGCTATAAAAGTAAAGTAAAGATAGGTTTTATTAATAAGTGTGCATAGAGCTAAAACAACAAGTATTGTGATACGGAGGGAGTATATATGTAGGGATCTGCGCCGCGCCGGATGTGTTAAAGTAGAAAGCCTACTTTATGGACCCCGCAGCTACCTTAAAATGAGTGTTTTACGCATGTTATTATCGAACTTAGATTGTCTTTATTGTTACTCATCGTTTGCAGAGGAAGCTGTTTTTTGGTTCTTGCAAGAGAGTTGGGTGTTTGCAATTGGAGTTGTGCCCGATGTATCAAAGTGGGAAGGCTATTGTATGGGTTCCTGCCTGCAAGAAGCTGATTTTTCTCTACGAATATGCGATATTTGCCCGTTTGTAACTAATTTAGTATGCGAGTGTTTGTAACTGATTTAGTACGTGTGTCTATATGTATAAAAATGATGTTTAATAGCTACTGTCATGAACTATTTAGACGTAATATAATTATTTATATACCTGAATAGCTTCTTCAAGTGAAAATTATTATGAGTTATTCATAAATAATCATCACGGTTGTGTCGGATATTTATTCTTTGTATCACAAAAACTTAAATCATTCTATAGATACTTCACCTCCCATTTGTATTTTAGTTTTGAGTTTTTTTATCACACCCACCGATGTGTGGGATGACCATTTTTTTTGTTACCCAACAGCTTTAACTATTTTTTTTAACGTAGGGTTCCGAGGTTATCGACTAATTTTCCATGGGGTTGAGCCCTAGCTTGCAAATGACACGAATCGGTAAGCCATGTGACAAGTCATGAGGCTGGCTCATCCAAGCCATTGAAGGCTTGAGCACCCACTAATTACCTTGTCTGTTCAACAAAACACGTCTTATATCATTTACCACTCTTTTTCAGGCAATAAAAATTATTTACTCCGTTTAGAAATAAATGTCGTTTGACTTGTCAACATGTTTTTTAAGAAGCTAAAACTATATAAAATATTAATTTTTTATTATTATTTTTTAAGCTAATTTCAAACTTATAAATAATACTCCCTCCGTAACAGAATAATTGGTTTTTTTTTGGCAAATTTCACACTTTTTAAGAAAGCTAAAAATAGAAAGAAGAATAGTTAAAATTTTAGCAAATAAATAACGTGGAAAAAATGGACCAAGGAAAGAAAAGAATAGTATGAAAAGTTGGAGTATTAATAGAGTATCTTGGAATTAGAAATTTTTTTCATTAATGTTATTCAAAGGGACAAATATTTTGTTACATGAAAAAGTAGCCAAAATGCCAATTATTTTGTTACGGGGGGAGTAAGTATAAAACTATATAAATATTTAAATTAAAAAGTTGATATTTTATATAGTTTTTATCTCTTTAAAAAATATATCAAAAAGTCAAACAATATTTATTTTTAAATGGAGAGTGTATATAAAATTTCAAAATTTTATACTAATATGTATGACATTATTTTAAAAAATTAATAAAGCCTCCCTCCGTAACGAAATAATTGTCTTTTTGGCTATTTTTTCTTGTAACAAAATATTTATCCATTTAAACCTAATTAATGACAAAAATTTCTAATTTTATCAATTCATCTCATTAATTGTGTTTGATTTCCAAGATATTCTATTAATGCTCCAACTTTCCATACTATTTTTTTTTCATTAGTCCATTTTTTTTCCCACATTATTTATTTTAAAATTTTTAACTATTCTACTTTCTAATTTTAGGTTTCTTAGAGAAAGCCCAACAACTTTGGTAAAAAATCTCAAAAATAGAGATTAAAATGTCAAAATATCTAAAAAAAATTCACTCCAACTCCAACAGCTTCTCTGTTTTACAGATTTTTACATTTATTAAAGACTATAATCAATAAATGTATTTATTAAAAATATTTAATTCTACATTTCTAAAAACTTAATTTAAATTTAAATCTAACATTTAACCCCACATTTGTTGGTGAACTATTATATGTTACCCATCCTTTTGCATGACATATTAATTTATTATTATTATTATTATTATTATTATTATTATTATTATTATTATTATTATTATTATATTCTCATGTGATATTTTTTAAAAACAAAATCTAGTGATAAATTTGATATTTATTTTTTAAATGGTATTAATATTAAATTTAGATTTTTACTATAAAAGTTATCATAAAATTGGATAAAATATTTCAAACTTAATCTTATTATTTTCAGTTAGTTGATATATATTTTTATTATAAATTAGATTGGTGATTATGAGTTCAAGTGAATATATTTTGAAGTGAAAATTTTATAGACTAATTTTTTAATGTGAATTTTGTAGCATTAAATTGGATGAAATTAGTTATGCTATTTTATTTACAAAAGTTAACATAGAATTATGATGTTTTGTTCTATCTATATTGATTTAACATAATTAATTTATATATTATATCAAATTATATCAACTTTTTAATTAATTTTTAAAAATAATTATATTTTTATTACTAGTAATTATGTATGAAATTATATTTTTTTCTATATTATGGGTGAAAATGTGGGGTTGCATCATTAACTTTTATATAGGGACAAGTGAACATTAAATTATAGAGATCAACTTCTCTTCCTCCAAATTTACATATTTTCCCCCCTCTCTATCCATTTCTTTATTTTAGAGATGAGTTTGGAGAAGTTGTTGGGGTGAAAAAATGCTCATTTTCTCTAAAATCTCTCTTTTTCTCTATTTTAGAGAAGCTTTTGGGCTTACTCTTAAGAAGTCTGAAAACCCCTAATAGGACAATTATTTTTTTACGGAGGGAGTATAATTTTTATTCTTTAAATATATAAACGACATCTTTTATCCCAAATACGGAGTATTAATTATTTCAACTAAGTCCACATACCGATCGAGATGAGACATTACTATTTTCTTTTTTTTAATCAGTTAGAGCAACCCCAACAGCTATTGTAAAAAATCTCTGAAATAGAGATCAAAATGTCAAAATCTCTAAAAAAAATTCATCCGAACTCCAACAAATTCTCTATTTTACAGATTTTTACATTTATTATACACTATAATCAATACAGAAATTTATAATATATAGACAATTAATGATTAAAAAAAGATAGAAGGGATGATTCATGTAGAATATGAGTGCCAAAGTGAAGGGTAAACATATTAAATTTATATATAGAAATGAGTGAAACATTAAATTATAGAGATTACTTATCTTCCCCCAAATTTAGAGATTTTTTCCCTCTATCCTTCCATTTCTCTATTTTACAAATGAGTTTACAAAAGCTGTTGGGGTGAAAAAATGCATTTTTCTCTAAAACTTCCACTTTTTTCTATTTTAGAGAAGCTGTTGGGCTTGCTCTTATAGATATCATTTCTCTTCAAAAATTTTACGAGTTTTCTAAATACACCGCTAATTTTTACTGGAACCACCGCTAATCTCCGCAACCCCCTGCGGACCGAGCTCCGTAACCCCTTGCGGATCTCCGCGGACATCGTGTCAAACACGCCCTAAAAGCCCATCGACAAAAGGTCCGCAAGACGTTGCGGAGAGAGGTCCGCATCGTAATGCAGAGTTCCCTAACCTATATGTTAAAAAAAATCTCAAAGATGTTCCGCAGCTCCCTGCATTTTTTTTTTTTGCTCCTTGGAAGGAGAATCGGACACAGAGTTACAATCGGGTGTCGACTTAACTCCGCAAGGAGTTGCGGAGTTAAGTCGGTGTAAAGGTTGTTTGGCACAACGTCAAAAGTATTCCACATCAGGGTGCAGAATTAACTCCGCAAGGAGTTGCGGAGATTAGCGGTGGTTCCAGTAAAAATTAGCGGTGTATTTATCAATCCCCATTTTTTAAAAGGGATGCAATTCGAGACATTACTATTTCTTCCTTTTTTTTTATCCATCGAGATATCAATTATTATTATATACTCCCTTCGTCCAATAATACATGGGTTTTTAGAGATAAAGTTTTGTCCAACAATAGATGGACTTTTATGTTTTCTAGGAAGGAAGTTGTAATGATTTGTATTAGTTTGTGTGTTGTTGACTTTTTAAAATAATTTGATTGGTTAAAATGTGTAGTGGGTGTTAAAAAATAATAAAATTTATGAAAAAGTTAGTACAATGATAATGTTTTTTTTTAAAGTAAAGTATTTTATTAAAACTTGTGCAAAAGGCTAAAAGTCCATTTATTTTAGGACGGAGGGAGTATAAATCAATAGAAAAAATCATCTCCATATTTGAGTTGTATGTAACATATGACATCTTCTCCTTATCTGAATAGTAATAAGTAATAACCAATAGAAAAAATCATCTCCACCTTAATGAATTTTAAGATAATAGTTTTCATAAGTTTTTAGACATAGATATAATTTTGAAAGATTTTACCCAATTTTGTAGGATTTTGATAATAATTATATAAAAGTTTGATAGTATCTTTCAATATATTAATGAGAATCAATGATAATTTTATTTAAATCGGGTAACAATTCAAAAGTGTTGAAATAAATTAATTAAATATCCGAACAGATATTTATATTAAATTTTATTTAAATGTTAAGGAAACCACAAATAGTGCGGCTAGTGAACTAGTTACTACAATATTTCTGATACACGAATCAGTGTACATGAATACTCCGTATTTCTGATACACGAATCAATGTACATGAACTGTGTTTAATGCACATCAAATTGGCAGAAAAAATCCATTAAATTGGGGAATCGATCGACATATGGATCAATTAATTCATGGAATGTGGGATCCGTTACAAAACTTACCCATCATACATTAATTGCACCCAACCTTTTGGGTTCTTGTGTTCATACCGCCCAAAATCATAACAAGTACGTAAGTATATTGGATCTTCACCGTATATTCCGCACAGATCAATCAATTGGTTCATACTCTGATTTGTTTCTATAAATAGGTCTATCTTCGTGTCTACAAAACAAATACAACAGAAGTACCACCCAGAGTGTGACTGCGAATCATCAATTCAAAAATGATGACGATCAAGTCTATCGCCTATCTCTTGTTTCTTCAGCTTTCATTTTCGCTAACACTTTCACAGGATTTCGATTTCTTCTACTTCGTTCTTCAGGTTTGATTTCATTAGCTAATAATCCATTTTCTTCATTCTGATCTCCTCAATTTTTTGAATTATTTTTTCCAAATTTCTTAAAGGTATAGAATCTATTTGTAATTCGTGTGTTGATTACAGTGGCCGGGGTCATACTGTGACACCCAGAAGAGCTGTTGCTACCCATCCATCGGAAAACCCCAACCCGATTTCGGAATTCACGGCCTTTGGCCCAATTACAACGACGGCTCCTACCCATCGAACTGCGACACCGGCAACGATTTCCAGCTCTCCAAGGTTCCGTTACAGTAACCAACTTTGTAACATATGGTTAAACTATAAAAATAACAATATATAAAATGACACAATAGTTTTATCGGTCGATATTGGTCTACCAGATTTTGACAAAAGATATATAAAATGCTATGTAGATATCAGATCTTGTGAGCCATATGCAGAGCGAGTGGCCAACACTCGCTTGCCCAACCAACGACGGGACTGCCTTCTGGTCCCACGAGTGGGTGAAGCACGGCACCTGCTCGGAATCCGTGTTGGACCAACACGGCTACTTCAAGACGGCCCTTGATCTAAAGAATCACATTGACCCCCTTCGCGCCCTTTCGAAAGCAGGTTAGTTTGAAAGATGAAGCTCACATAGGAAAAGAGAGGTACATATATATGTATGTACTAGTTTAAACTATTGCATATGTTACTTTGGTGTAGGGATCGTTCCAAACGGGCAGAGCTACAGCTTGAGGAGCATAAAGGACGCCATAAAGGAAGGAGTAGGGTACGAAGCGTATGTCGAGTGCAACACGGATTCGACGGGGAAGAGCCAGCTGTACCAGCTCTACTTGTGCGTCGATTCCGCGGCGTCTGGGCTCATAGAGTGCCCTGTCTTCCCTCATGGGAAATGTGGTTCTGAGATTGAGTTCCCTTCCTTTTGAGGGGTTGGATTTTGTATTCATTCTCTGGAGCAAAGTTGAGTTCTTGTGCAAGCAAACAACTGAAGTGTTATTGTTAGTTGGATTGGGGTAGGACTCATTTGATGGTAATTGTGTTTCATATGTACAATAATGAGGCACATGTGGATTATTTGTGTTTCATTTTTATTAATGAAAGTAATTCCTAATTATTATTTATGAACTTATGGCAAACATGGAATATTGTCTCGTGCATATATAAAAGAAAACTCCAAATACTTTGAAAATTTGAAACAAGAGTTGTTAGTCCATGCCACCAAGTCAGATCCGGAATCCTTGTTTGGAGTATGAAAATAAAGAGTTTTTGGGTTATGAGGACTTTTTTTAATATATGTAAAGCTGCTATGGGGAGTTGAATCATTTATAAATCTCCCTTTATTTTACCCAACGTGGAACGAAGTGTTACAATTTTTCTCATTTAAAACACTACCCTCAAGGTAGACCCTCAAACCGTACCCTGAATGTAGTTACTGATCCCATTTGTAAGACCAAGGTCTTACAAGGTGCTAGTCCATGCCACCAAGTCATTTCATGTTCAATTTTCTCATTTGGAGCCTAAAAAAAAGAGCTATTGTGTTAAGTAGGGTTTTAATTATTTATAAATCACTCGCAACAGTCCATGCAACCAAGCCATTTCATGTTCGATTTTCTCCTTTGGATCCAGAAAAGAAAGAGATATTGTGTTATAAGTAGGGTTGTAATCATTTATAAATCACTCACAACTTCTTTATTATATCTAATGTGGGAAGACAATCATAAGTAGAGCTTGAATCATTTATAAGTAGATGTTGAATCATTTATAAATCACTCTCAACAACTTCACTTTGGCAAGAGAGAAGATGTCGAGTACCTAAGTTGCTAAAAGATTTGATACGGGGTTAGCCGTAGGATGGCCCGATCTTCGACAATCAAACTAGAATAACAAGAACGGAAGCAAACGACTCAAGAACAAGACAAAACATAGCAAGACTCGAACAAAGAAACAATAAAGACTCGACCGATAAGGACTGATTCGAACTAAAATAGAACGAGGCAAAGACCCCAGGCCTCCTAAGAGGGTAGGAACCAAATACCAACGACTATAAAGCCCGCCTCTACAACCTTACACAACCAAGCGGACAACTTGGAGGCACAAGGAGGGGACTTGTGATTACCTGGATCACCAAGCTTTCGCGAGGTTGACGAACTCAAAGCAAACCAAGTTAGATCTATAACCAATTGTTGCAATCGACGAGCCACGCTTCGAGTCGATTGACTTTCTCTCAATTGTGTTTCACACAAACTGAAATTTTCATAAAAGAGGCGTCTGAGTTCTACAATGGAGATTAGCCTTCTTATAACCCTAAAAGGCTAATTTACTAAATAAAATAATAAATAAAAGAAATTATTTAAATAATCCTAAAATAACTAAAATAACATAATTAATTAAGGTCTCTAAAATAACAACTTAAGAAAGCCCAAATTCGGCATATGTGAGATCGGTGGCCAGCATCCAACAGCCCGGAGCTGCACGCCCGCGCGCCCACGCCGCACGCCCGCGCACCTACCCGCACTCCCGCGTAAAACAGTGACAGCTTGCAAAGAATGTGATTTTCGGCCAAGCTCTAGGTCGAATCTGGAAAAACCTTCAACAGCAAAGTTGTAGATCTCTTCGTCCTCGTTCCGACAAGGTATGACACGATCCAATCCGATTAATATTGAATCCGTACGACTCATTTTACTGAAACGTCGAAAAGCTGTCAAACTGAGCATGAACGAACCCAAAACGACGACCCAAGGTGGAGCCTTCTTCTTTCTCTTGAGGATGACATCATTCTCACGAGCTCGAATCATAGGTACATCCCCAAGTATAGGTGTGTCCGAAGGTGTATTGGATGGTCCCGCATCAAGATTGGATCGGGTTTTCACAAACTCAAACAAGCATGGCATGTGGTAGAAAGTTATCACCATATGTCTAAGTAGGGTTCTGATCATACTCTGATCCTTTTAGTGCTTAAGCTGACTAGATCTATCAATAGAAAGAGGAGTTCTATCTGATTTGAAGCTGCATGGTTCACTAATTTGACTTTTTGCCAAAGTAAGCAAAGGTGCTTGGGATGAAAATAAACTTGTGTGTGTTGCCCTTGACTTTGTCAAAGGTTCTCTTATGAAGTGGAATATGAGACCTTTGGTAATTTAATGAGAGAAAGGCGAGATTGTTGTTCCAGTTGAGTGTTGTGCAAGGTGCTTTGGCCCATTTTGTGTCGTCGGTGCTTCTTAAAAGGGAGGCGACTATTCAGGCTAAGTTTGGTTGACGATAGAGCAAGAGAAGATAGGAATACAACCTCACTTTTTCCATGACATGATGGTTATTAGACGTAGAAGGAACCACATCAGTATGTTAAAGAAAGATGATGGGGCGATCGAAGAAGATAGTAAAGTGATAGAGATTATGGTGGTGGATTTCTTCCAAAACCTGTAAACAATACCTAAGTCAGAGATTTGCAACACGAGTATCTTAAAGGGATCCTTTCCCATATTAGTGGGTTATAATATGGGAAACCCACTGATTGGATGTGTCTTACTGTGTCAGTTACTAAAGTTAAGATCCATTCAACAATAAAACAGATGGGCTCAATGAAGTTTCTTGGATTCGACGATTTTAAACTAGTTTCTTCCAAAAATGTTTGCCAATATTGTGGAGTTTGGTGGTGAAGTTTGCGTGTCATTTATTAACAACAATTGAGTTATGTAAAACCTGGTTCTAGGTATCGAATAAGATCAATCTAGTCATTTATCATATCAATCATCACAGACTCGGTTCTAGATTGAACCGAATCTAGATTAAACAGAAAACAAACAGGACACCAAGTTTGTTTACGAGGTTCGGGAAAAATTCTCTACATCCCCGGCTCAAGAGAGCGTTCCACTGTGCTCTAAGGCAAATCAATAACAAGAGTACAAGAACCTAAAGAGGGAAATCTGAACGAAGAACACAACCAGAATCAAGAACTAAACGGACAGATTTCTAATCTAAACTATTAGACTATAAGAAATCAGATTAGGAAGAGGAACTCCCTGTTTGAGGGATCTCCGTGAACTCGTCGAAGTCGCAGCCGAGTCGACGTCATCGAAACAAACAGCCTTCGGATTCCTCATTCTATCTTCTTCGTACGTTCTTTGGTTGTAGATCGAGGCCTTCCTCGCAGTTCTTCGCAGCCACTCTTTCGATCGAATCAGGACCGAGTCCCTCGATCTTCCATCGGTCTTCATCTTCTCTTGCTTGATCGGATCTGCGATGTCACCGCAATCCTGGCCTGATCTTGCGTTGTCAAGCTTCATCTTCTTCCCAAAGTATCGCTCAAGAGAAGGTCCCGGAGATCGCTCGCCCTCGAGCTCTCTCGCTCTCGCTGGATCTCCCTCACCTCTCAAGCACTCCGGCGCTTCAGATGTTGACGCCGCTCTCTTCTTCTCTCGACTTTTCTCTCACCGGAGAGCCATCCGCCTTATCATCACCGGAGCAGCCATGGGAGAAGATCCCAAGCTCTCTCGGCGGCGACGGCTCTCGCTGAAACCCTAAACTCTCTTCTCTCACAGCTGCCGACTGCTACAGTGCCGCTCTCATTTGCTGAACGCCAGGAAGAGAGCTTTTAAAGCTCTTCCGAATTATGATCACCAAAACGAAGCGTTGAGGAAGCTGTGTTAGACGAGGCTTGAATTGAGATGGGCTGAAGTTGTTGGGCCTTTGCTGATTGTTGAAGCTGCTAGCTACAAGCCCAAAGGCATAACATATCCTAATGCTATAAAAACATGTTCCAGGAAATGTATAAAATCCTAGAAAACTAGAATTATACTCAACAATTTGCCCTCTTAAGTCTAGTTTTCAAGAAGAAGGGAAATGAGATAAAAACAACCTAATAGCACAATGAAACGAAGTCCGTCATCGCTGTACCTGCACTTTCTCCACGCAAATGATTAGTAACAACTAGTGTCAATCATAGAAAGAAGGAGACAGAAATCCACAATTTCAGCAGGTCTTTTTCATGGTAAAATCTAGCATATAAAGCATAAACTCAGCATATGATAGATGCATAGAAATTTATAGCAAGCTAGATGTGTAACCATGAAAGCATATCTCATATAGACTATCAAGACATAAAAGTCTCTAAGGGAATGAGTCCCTCTAGTCAATGAGACGCATGAGAGGCAATATGACATGTAATGCCCTCTCGAGGCCAATACCACAAGCAACACAAAAATAGCAAGCATTTATACAACTAATGAATGACAATTAGCAAGTATAAGCAAACTGATTTTTAATGCAAGTGAAGGCCAAAGCACATACTCTAATAGACCTAGACATGTAGGCAAATCAAAGACTTTTCATGAATTCATAAAAGTGAACAAAGCACTCAAGAACATGTGCACAAAGTCAATGAACAGAGTAGTGCACAACCAGGTAACACAGGCATGACAGACATGCTGCAGAACACCACACACAAGGGAAAACAAACTGAATTTTGAATCCCATAGGAAGAAAACAGCAAGGAAGGAATAAGCCAACATAGGAAAGCCAACAGATTCAAATGATCAATCACCCAAATTATAAAGCAAGAACTTGCAAGTATTTTATGATCTAAAGGAGCTCAAGCATGTGAATAGCATACATTGACATATGTAAGACAACACACAAACTCATGGCAAGACAACCACATGTCTAGCATGAGAGAGCACAACTCAATGAGCTTATGAAAGCATGAGAGTTGTCCTTTTAGATTTAGAAACAGAAATACTTACCTTTGCCCCCTTAATTTGGTGAGTGAATCAATTTTTCAAATCTTGTAGATGCAGTTTGACGTTAACAATGGCTGCAAAGTGCTGCTGGTTCAGGCTGCTCATGAGCTTCTAAACACCTAGTACACTTGGCCTTTTTATATTCCTTTACTTTTCTTCTTTTGTGGTGGAGAAGTTCCTCTGGTTGGTTTTTCTCCTTTACTCTACTATCCTCCAACTCCTAGAAGAGTATGGCAGAGGGGAAGGGCTGCAATGAGCCATCTGGAATCCCTTAGCTGCTTGGCTGACAAGTGACACGGACTCTTAACTCTTCAGAGAACGTTTTCTGACAAAACAGAAGACTTGCTTAGTCATCTTAATCAGAAATATTTCACAGAGGATAACAAAGAGAGTAGACAAGGAGGCAAGCACTTATGTGACATTTAAGATCCGCACAAAAGGGAAAAGAATATCACAAACAGTACTTAATACATAAACAAGAAATCCTAATAGCATGATTTTGACAATGAGGTGCGGATTACGTAAAGCATTTAATCATGGAGATAAACATGCTGAACAACACACTGAAATCATCTAAAAGAAGGATTTACTGCTGAACATAAACATGCAGATTATATGCTCTAAGTTTAAAAGAAAAACAACAAGGTTAATCAATTAAACAAGCATTTAAATCCTAGTTTATGTCATGACAGATCATATAACACAGATCATCAGTAAGTAACTCAAGCACAGATAGAAATTCAAGAACACCAAAGTGTCAGAATATATCATGCTCAGAAATACTTAATCAAAGACAAGACCAGATTAAGTTTAGCAAGAGAAACTATCTTAGAAAGTGGCCAAACATAGATCACAAGATGAACAAGGATCGGATGGGAAACAAAGATCAGACTAAACTCATCCAAGTGCAACACATTTTAGAAAAAATGTAACTAAAACTGAAAAATAGAGAACGGAGAAAGAAGTAATCCCTGATTCTTCTTTAGCAGATACTTGATGGAGCGAGCATCTCCAAGGATAACCATCGTCATGGTTTCCTAGTCAGCCAACTTCGATGAAGCTCTCATCTCGAAGGAATTCCACAATGTCAGTCGTGGCTCCTGATCTACATCCTTCTCTTTCTGGCTCAAACACATGGTTTCACCTTTCAGTTTCCTTAGCACTTGTTGGGGGTTTCTCCTTGCAAAAAGAGAATACCGGGAGTTAGTGATCATACCCAATAATAGGCCAATAAGATAAGAATTTCTCTAAAAAACTGAATCAGGCAGAAGCAAACACCAGAGACACTTAGCAGAGATATCCCAATGCAGAAAACAGATCATGTCTTTCCAATTTGCACAAACAGGGAAGCATGTAAATCTGAATTCATATAGGCATAACATGAATAAATCTTATTACTCCCATGATCATGGCATCACAAAGACATGAGGCAGACTAGAAGTGATGTGAGTACAGGAAGTAACATCAAGATATATTATCATGTAAGCACAAACAAGTGGGACACTCATACATGACACAAAACACATAATCTGAACAGAGGATCACGTGTTAAAAACATTTGAACAAGTTTACACATAGAGTAAAACTCAAGAACCTGTTCTAAGCATACAAGACATAAGAGTACAGGTTCAGGACACTACCATAGACAGTTTATCGAGCACTTGATATAGCAAGAAAAATTACTACAAACATGAGTAATTGAGAACTATATGTATATGCCATGAAACTGGGTAGTTGGGTACCAAGAATCTAACTTAGAGTCATATGAATGCAATGAAACAAGTGATAGCATGGTGCAACAGAGAGTACCAAGGGAAAAAAGCATGAATGTTGTAGACCATATCAAGTTATGCACAAGACAAAGAAAAAACTCAAGAAACTTAGGAAAGTTACTCATTTTCGATGTTCACAAACACTTGAATAGACAACATGTAAAGCTTCAATTAATCCCAAATAAAACAACCAATATGCAGATCAGATTTTAAGCAGAACATCCTTTTCTAAATCATACAAGATAACGAATAAGACATACAAATCTGACAGGACACCCAAAAACCATGCAAGAAAACATCCAATTAACTACTAAAACATGCAAGAAACTAAGGACAAAGCATTACTGTGGCCAATAGTAATAATCATCCAATTTATCAAGCATAAAAACAAGTAGTTAAATCAGTAATGTAAGATGGTAGTTACTAGGGTGTTGTAACGGCCCAGAATTATGATTTCTGGGTTACGTTTCAAGGGATGAAAACCCTTGTTCGGATCTTGCAATCCAGGTACGGGTCGAGGTTTCAAACTCATTTCAAAGGTCAGTAGAAAGAGGGATTTCAAACCCTAAAGTATCGTAGGGCCGTTGGGTACCCTTAACACGTCCTAAGACTATGTCGTGAAATCCAATTCAAACGAAATAAAACGGAAGCAAAGTTAAGATACAATTACACAACAGAATCGGGTCAAAACCAAATCATAAACAAGTGATTACCATTTGCCAAGTTAGAATATTAGTCAGGTTCTTTGATTCGCCCAAGGGTTTCCCGTCACATAAGCATGGAGCAAACAAGATCTGCAGAAATACCTTTAAAAGAAGAACGGGGAAAGGAGTCAGATCGAGCCACTCATGCGGGACCGGCAGTCCTCGCTGAGGCCACATAGTATGTGCTATACCTAATAAAGATGCTCTAATGCAATACGAAAGTCAAACACACTAGCATGCTCCTAATTCATAAAATGTGCAGAAATACTGTAAAGGGCCCAAGACGATGCCAACGGCATATCCCTCTCCTACCTCCACCCCTTCCGATAGGTGGAGACTGGCCAGCTCGTGAATGCATTCATTCATAATAGGGCGGCACGCATGCCTAACCCGCTCCACAATAAAGCCCGCAGGCATATCATAATATAAGGAAGTCATGACTCGATTGACGCAGGGTACCCGATGAGGCTGGGCTACCCTATGACCCTAGCAAAGACTCTAGGACTATCACAGATAACGGCCGTTCTGTTTCAAACGCATAAAGTAAACAGATGCTCAATCAATTAGTGCAACCTAAACATGATACTACATGGCATGCTTTTATGCATATGCAACACCTAACATAAAATGCAACAACAGGCATGAATGTCCAACCTGAGTAAGCCCCCTAGGGAACTTACCTGAAGATGCAGAACAACAAGATAATACAAGCAAGGGCCCAAATGTAAGTCCAAAGCAATCCAAGAGCAAACACACCTATCATCAAGCCATTTTCATAAGCTACCAATCTATCATTCATACACACGGTCTCCACATTCTCAACATGCTCAAAACCAACCGATGGAAAAACCATTTTCCAAAACCTTTTCGATATGATCAACATCAACCAAAATCATTTCATTTCCAATCAACCCATTGATAAATCTTACCAACAATATTTTACAAGCTCTTAAATCCCAAATTAAGTCAACTCATATTCAGAATAATTTCTAAAATCATACTTGGTCAAATTCCGACATAAATCATTAAATCCTTGACCAATTTTCCAAAGTCATATAACAGAAGCAATTCCGGCATTTTTCATTTCAAAACCTAAACCCTTATTAAATAATTTAACCAACAATATTTATCTAAAATAGCCACCAGAATAAGTCCAAGCCAATAAGTCATTTCATAATTCCAAAAAATTTACATATTTAAATCCTCACAAATATATGTTCTAAATAATATCACTTTTAAGACTATTTTATAATATATAATAATTTCAGCTATACATATATATCAAAAAAATCAGGATAACATATAATATAAAATATTAATATTTCATGAATAATCTAACATAATATAACCCATATCCCATATACTAGCATAACACTAATAACCTCTTAAAATAAAGTAATCATAACAACCCAACAATTTCCCAACAAGCCCAACCCATGGAAGAATGAAAGGAGACCCGGATCTAATACCTGGCCCAACCCGGAACTGAGATCCGACCCGAGCCCAAAACCCGGACAAAATAACAAAAGAAAAGGGGAACCCGGTTGAGGCCCTTCTTCCCCAACTCAGAGCAGACACTGGCAACGACAGAATCGAAGGAGGGAGAAGAAATCCAAGCGCTCTCTCTCTCTCTCTCCGGCGGACCTCTTTCCGACCCCGACCAATCCCCATCGGACCGACGCACCATTCCGAACACTACCCACCCCGAGAGCAGAAAGCGACGCCCAGAAGAAGGGAGAGAAGGAAGACTCACCGCGCGTCTCCGAGGAAGGACTCCGGCGTCAATGGCGGCCGTCCGCCTGCGAGAGCCTGAGAGAGGTTCGATTGAGACCTGGGTGAGGAGAGGAATGAGCAAAACCGGATTGGAGATCATTGGAATCGAAATCGATGTGAAACCGAACTACACCTTGACGGGAGAGCAGATGCGCTGAGCGGCTCGCCGGTGGTGCTCTGGCAGCGCTCGTGGGCTCGGTCTCCATCTCTCTCGCCGGAGATCGGCTTCTGTTGCTTGGAAACGGCGAAGGAGGAGGAAGCTGCCTGTGATACTTGGCTCGACAGATCTTTGAGTTTGGGAACGGAATGTTGCTCAATGAAATCGATGGCGTCGGGGTGATTTCTGGTGACTTCGGCTGGCGGAGGAGGACCTCGGAAGAGCTACTGCTACTGGGTTCAACGGAGAGGAGGGGGAGGAGGCGGCGAGGTGGTGGTCGTCGGCAGGTCGGTGGTGGTGGCAGATGTGTGTTCAGCCGAGCAAGGAGGTGGAGAGTGAGGGGTTTTGGAGGAGCTTGTTGTCTGACAGTCTCAAAGGAAGGGAAAGGATAAGGGGGTGTTTGGATCCTTGGGTTGTGTGGGTGTTGAAATGGTCAACAATCTGATTTTTGAAAAGGGGAATTTGTTGTTTGTTTTCCATAGGAGGGGGTCAAAGGAGGGAGGGAGTGAAAGGAGAGGTAAAATTTTACCCAAATGAGAGAGATGACATGGAATGGATAAGAATGAGGAAAGATTACGGAGTTGTGATCCCGAGGAGAAAGACATATTCAATCGTTAAACTAAAAAAATTGGGTCGGAATTCGCTTTAAGTGTTTTAAGTTCGATTTATTAAATTTAGGACGAGTTTTCCTTGAAATATCCGAATTAAATCCGTTTAAACTTCATTTTTAATTTCTTTTTCCGAGAATTAGGATTTAAAAATCCGAGCCTTTACAGGTGTTGAGCCTAAACAAAAAAAGGTTGTCAAGCGATATAAATAAGGGCAATAAGAGAATGCAAGAGAGAGAATAAATCTGAAAACAATCAGAAACATGAGAGCACCGACAGGGCATGCAATCTGAAATTCAAGTAAGTCTCTTAAAAGAGCACCAAAGAACAAGTTATGGCAGGGCAAGTAATCCAAAAACTCAAAGCTATGGAATACACACGCACAACATGTTCATACTTGAATTAAAGGGAAGAAAGAGCACAACGGAACTCAGACTAAGAATCCTAAAACAGATATCATACTCATGCAATATCTGACAGGCACACATACATTTAGCAGATGATGAATAAGCATCTTTAGTAGGTTGTAAACTGAGATGCAACACGTGTCAATGTACACAAGATTCATCAAAACAAGTATGTGGTGCAAAAGGATTCAAATAGTACATATGAGTCCAAGAGATTGACCAAAACTCAACCATAGTAGAACTGTACAGCCATGAATTCACATAGAAAACAAAAGGCAAAACAGAACACATAGAAGGTTGATAAAACAATACCAAATAATCAACAGGATCTCAGAATTCATGCTCAAGAGTCACACACAACACTGTTTACTGAACTGAACTTTCAAGAAAGCACAAGCAACATGTCTTAAGGCAACTAAACAAAGTAGTAACCAACTTTCTTGAAGCATAGACATTCAGAAAAAAACAGAAAGTATGCAGCGGAAACTGTAACTCGTCTAAGAACATGAATATAAGCAGATTTCAAGCATAATCACACAAGAAGCATGCCAGAAATCAAGAACGAGCCAACCATGCTCTGATACCAATCTGTAAAACCTGGTTCTAGGTATCGAATAAGATCAATCTAGTCATTTATCATATCAATCATCACAGACTCGGTTCTAGATTGAACCGAATCTAGATTAAACAGAAAACAAACAGGACACCAAGTTTGTTTACGAGGTTCGAGAAAAATTCTCTACATCCCCGGCTCAAGAGAGCGTTCCACTGTGCTCTAAGGCAAATCAATAACAAGAGTACAAGAACCTAAAGAGGGAAATCTGAACGAAGAACACAACCAGAATCAAGAACTAAACGGACAGATTTCTAATCTAAACTATTAGACTATAAGAAATCAGATTAGGAAGAGGAACTCCCTGTTTGAGGGATCTCCGTGAACTCGTCGAAGTCGCAGCCGAGTCGACGTCATCGAAACAAACAGCCTTCGGATTCCTCATTCTATCTTCTTCGTACGTTCTTTAGTTGTAGATCGAGGCCTTCCTCGCAGTTCTTCGCAGCCACTCTTTCGATCGAATCAGGACCGAGTCCCTCGATCTTCCATCGGTCTTCATCTTCTCTTGCTTGATCGGATCTGCGATGTCACCGCAATCCTTGCCTGATCTTGCGTTGTCAAGCTTCATCTTCTTCCCAAAGTATCGCTCAAGAGAAGGTCCCGGAGATCGCTCGCCCTCGAGCTCTCTCGCTCTCGCTGGATCTCCCTCACCTCTCAAGCACTCCGGCGCTTCAGATGTTGACGCCGCTCTCTTCTTCTCTCGACTTTTCTCTCACCGGAGAGCCATCCGCCTTATCATCACCGGAGCAGCCATGGGAGAAGATCCCAAGCTCTCTCGGCGGCGACGGCTCTCGCTGAAACCCTAAACTCTCTTCTCTCACAACTGCCGACTGCTACAGTGCCGCTCTCATTTGCTGAACGCCAGGAAGAGAGCTTTTATAGCTCTTCCGAATTATGATCACCAAAACGAAGCGTTGAGGAAGCTGTGTTAGACGAGGCTTGAATTGAGATGGGCTGAAGTTGTTGGGCCTTTGCTGATTGTTGAAGCTGCTAGCTACAAGCCCAAAGGCATAACATATCCTAATGCTATAAAAACATGTTCCAGGAAATGTATAAAATCCTAGAAAACTAGAATTATACTCAATAAGTTACCATGAGCAGAAGGTGCCGTCCTCCTTGCGAAGATTGTGAAGCCTGAGACGATCTCTCAATTTGTCCTATAAGCCTTTGTAACGTCTTAAATAAAACGATTATAAATGTTTTGGTGAATTAGGTGTAACTGATCCTTTCATCCCTTATTGGTCCTACACAAGAGAGCCTTTTACCACCACGTCAAACAACAACAACAAGCCCAGTATATCCCGCTTCAAAGCAGGGTCTGGGGGGTCGGATTGTACGCACCCTTGCCCCGACTAGGTCGAGAGGGTGTTTCCTAATATCTAATAATATTATTATTGTGTAGGAAATTATCCCACTTAATGTAACGGCCCGGGATTATGATTCCCGGGTTACGTTTCGAGGGATGAAACCCCTCGTTAGGATCTTGCGCCCCGAGTACAGGTTGAAGGTTTGAAACTCTACTCTAACATTTTCAAGTGGTATTTCATACCCAAAATTCGAATGGATCGTTGGAATCCCTGGGGAAGTCCCCTGTACCTGTCGTAAGTCTAAGCGTGAAGAATTAGTAGTCATGCAAATAGCGGAATGAAGGTGTAATACAAGAAGGTGACACGGCAGGGCCGAGTAAAAACCAAATCAATAAGCACATTTATCGAAATCTAATAGGCTATGTTAGTGGGGTTAGACCATTTCTTCGGAATCGACCGAGGGAGTTCCCACGTCACAGAAGCAAGGAACAAACATGCTGCGAAAAAAACCTAAAAAAAATAAGTATGCGGGGCGGTGTCAGATCGAAGCCCTACGCAATATAATCCCAAACCAGCAGACACATACACACGCTAGTCCTGATAAAGATGCTTCTAGATGCAAGGCGGAAATTAACACATTAACATGCTCCTAAGATCAAGTGCATAAATATAATAAGGTCTTAGCACCGAATACCAAGTGGTATATCCCTCTCCTACCTCCACCCCCTTCCGATAGGGCGGAGACTGGCGAGCTCGTGAACGCATTCCATAATAATCGGGCGGCACGCATGCCAACCCGCTCCACAATAAAGCCCACAGGCATCTCATAATATAAGGAAGTTCCATGACTCGATTGACTCAGGACGGGACCCGATGGGACTAGGTCGTCCTATAACCCTAGCAATGACTCTAGTTACTTCACAGATAACGGCCGTTCTGTTTACAAAAGCAATGAGTAAACGAATGCTCAATCATGAGTGCAATCCTAGTAGGATACTACATGACATGCTTTATTATGAATGCAAGCACCTAGTATGCACATGGCTACAAGTAGGGAGATCTCTTGTCGAATCTGAGTGAGCTCATATAGGAACTCACCTAGCTATACAGAACAACATAATGGAAGATCCGGCACATATCAATCATAAACACAAGGTATCACCTAGATACATATCCCATCAGAACACATATAAGTCTATATCTAACCATTCAGTCATACAAAGCACACATCATTCAATAGCATCCTAACACATTGAATCATCATCCCATCAAGTTCAACCATTCATCGTATTGCCACATTCCACGAGACCATATCATTCTCCACAATTCACTTAGCCACATTCACATTCTCATAATAACATATCCGTATATATCTCAACATTTCATTATAATTCATAAAGTGTAAGTCAATCGGTACATAATTCTAACAACTCATGCCATTAATCGTTCATACATGCCATTAGGCCACACAAAACATGATATTAGTCACTTAATCATATTATCATGCTAGTTAGTCATCGATCACATAATTCTCAAGTTAGTCCCGAAACCGCTTTAAAATCCGAATCAACTAGTTAGAAATTCCGATCCTTGAAAACGCTCATCAAATTCCTTTTTTTAATTTAATTCCGATAATAAACTTTTAAATCTCCAAGTCTCATAATATTATATTTTCTTCTAATCACCGTAATATTATATCTTTAATCTTAAAATAATGTTTTATATTTTAAATCTCAATAATATTATATAATATTTCAAATACTATTTTCTTTAAACATTTTCATAAACATCTCTAAATCCTTTAAAACCCCAACCATTTACATTTAATAAAATCATCCTCTTTTTAAGTTACCAAATCCGACCCCTCGATTTTATAAAATACCAAAACCGACCCTCTCTTTTCATTAAACCCAAACCGAATACCTTTATTTTAGAAGACCCAAAACCAATTTGGTTTTTCAGTAAATAATTAGGCCCAAAATCCCCTCTTTATAGAACATTGAACCCGGCCCAAAAATTAGGCCCAAAGGCCATTTTATTTCCTTCAAATTCTGAAATCTGTGAGTTCGAAAAGAAGAGAAGAAAGAGCCAAGCCCCACGGATGACGTGGCTGATGATGTGGAGGCGGGCCCACGTGAATCTTCTCCTTCATCTTCCTCTTCTATTCGAATGGAAAGAGCAGAGCTCCATTTTCGCCTAGAAAACCGAAGGGAAGGAAGAGGAAATGGGAGGCCTCCGACGACGATTCCGGACCCGGATTCCGACTTCGACTACCCGACACTGACTACCCGACACTCATGGATTCAAAACGACAAGGAAGGGAGAGAGAGGAAATGCTCACCGAGGGAGTTGTCTCGCCGGAAACGAAGCTCGGGGAAGCGCATTCGGTTGCGACGGAGCGAATTCTTCGAAGGAGAAGTGCCTGGGAGAGGCGGGGAAGGTGAAAGGCGGAAGCTTTGGATTGATAAAATGTGAAAGAAGGAAGAATGAGCGGGATTGAACCTTACCGAGGCGAATCGGGAAAACTGAGCGCACAAGAGGCTCGGCGGTGGCTCTGGTGGCTCCTAGCTTGCTTGTTGGGGTTGCATCAACGCCCTCATTTGGGTTTGGATCATTGGGCAAAGGATGAGTAGTTTTGATGTTCTTCTAGAAGCTTCTTAAACTTGGTAGAGATCCCAAGTTTCTTCCATTCTCTAGAAGCCTCCACAAGCCTCTTCAAATTGGGGAATTCTAGAGAAACCATCAAGCTTCTTCATGCTTCCTTCAACCACCTCCTCTTGATTTATCTAGAACCTTCTTTCCAACCTTGGCCTCCATGGCTTCAAGTCTATAAATAGGAGGTTCCTCCCCACATTTCAATCAATCCACAAACATTTGCCCATCAAAGCCTACACACAAATTAGTCTCCTTCCAAACATCCTATTCCACTTTGTTGTAAAGAGAGAGTCTTGCCCATTACCCCTTGTAGTCCATACAAGGTTTGTTGTACTCTTTTTTATTTGATAGTGGATTTGTTGGCTCTTGCCGCCCGTGGGTTTTCCTCCCGGTACTCGGGTTTCCCACGTTAAATTTGTGTGTTCTATCTTGCCTTATTTCTCTCTATTCGTGATTCCGTTCTTTCCGCTGCGCGCTCATGGTTCTTATTACCACTAAAATCCCTAACAAGTGGTATCAGAGCATCCTAAGATCGTTTTGGGAATCACTATTGGAGAGTTCGGTTAAAGGCCTTTCTCAAGCTTTGGATGGAAGTTGAAGACCAAGTTGTTGGTTTGAGTATGGAGCTTGGATTACTTTATATGACGAAGAGTTTTGTGATGAAGGAGCGTCTCTATACTCTTCGTTTGGTTGAAGGTACCTCTATTTATACTCATCTCCATGAGTTCTTTTCTATTGTTGATCTTGAGAATCTTCTACCTCTCGTTATGATGATAATTGTGGCATATGAGTTTTGGCCACTTTCGTGAAAAGAACATGCATTGTTCTTAAGGAGAGGTCTTTTCAGCAGCTAGCTTGTTGATGATCAACATTTGGGAGCATTTTATCTTTGGCATTCATAAATGTCAACCTTGCCAAAGTTCGTCTACACCTATCGGTGTTTTGGATCATGCTCAATCTCTTTGATGGGGTCCTTCTCGTGTTATTTATCTTAAAGGGCGTTCGTATTTTGCTGACCGTTATTGGTGACTTTATGCAAAGTCTTTGTGGTTCTTTCTACGCCCCAAGATTGCTAAAACGCTCCATTCTGAATGCCCTTCGGGCTTTATGCGGCAGAGATCTCTTTCGGATATTGATGCAAGGCGGAGTTTTTTGGGTTGCCTCTATATCCTCAATTGGATTTGGATCACCTTTCAGTTGGGCTTGAATGGGTTCATCAACCTTTGGGCTAAGGAACATTCTAGAAGGATTTGTGTCATCAAGCTTCTCCAAGCTTCATCCTTGCCTCTCGATTCATCTAGATCTTTCCTTAAGCCTTATCACATCCTTGAGCCTTCTCCCACTCTCTAGAGTGTTCTTTTGACCTCATCCAAATTGGTGAAGACTCTAGAGAATTCTCAAGGCTTTCTCCCAAGGCGTTGAGGTCTATAAATAGAGACTCAAGCCTAGTCTCTTGGTGGATCATTCCCTTTAATCATCCCACATCATTCAAGCTCCATCCACATTAGTCTATCCAAGCCTCCACACAATGCCTTCATCATACATACACATTTTATTACACTATATTGTAAAGAGAGAGTTTTGTCCATTACCCCTTGTATTTCCTACAAGGTTCGTTGTACTCTTTCTTATTTGATAGTGGATTCGTTGGCTCTTGCCGCCCGTGGGTTTTCCTCCCGGTACTCGGGTTTCCCACGTTAAATTTGTGTGTTCTATCTTGCCTTATTTCTCTCTATTTGTGATTCCGTTCTTTCCGCTGCGCGCTCGTGTTCTTATTACCACTAAATCCCTAACAAGTGGTATCAGAGCGTTCTAAGATCATTTTTGGAATCACTGTCTCAATGTCGGTTGTTACCAAGTTCGATATTGAGAAATTTGATGGCAAGATTAGCTTCTCTATCTGGCGAGTCCAGATGAAGGCCGTTCTCACCCAAAACGGCTTGAAGAAAGCTTTGGATGGGAAATTCAAGAAGCCGTCTACTATGACGGATGAGCAGTGGGACGAGTTGGATGAGAAAGCCTTGTCAACCATCCAACTTTGTTTATCTTGCGAAGTTCTGCGCGAGGTAATTCATGAGACCACCGCGGCTGGTTTGTGGTTGAAGCTTGAATCGCTTTATACGACGAAGAGTCTTGCCAACAAGTTGCGGCTGAAAGAGCGCCTTTACACTCTTCGTATGTCTGAAGGTACCCCGATTCAAACTCATCTCAGTGAGTTCTCTTCTATCCTCGTTGATCTTGAGAATTTAGATGTTAAGATTGATGATGAGGATAAAGCTGTTTTGTTGATTGTCTCTTTGCCCCCTTCTTACAAGAACTTTAAGGAAATCATGCTTTATTGGAATAATGTTGATAATTTATGCTTGGAAGATGTTAAGGCTAACCTTCTTGCTAAAGAAAAGTATGATGTTGATAACCGGTTTGATAAACCTAGAGAAGGTTTATGTGTTAGGGGGCATAGCACTGAAAATGGCACTAGTAGTAATTCTTCTAAGTCTAAAGGCAATAAGACATGTAATTACTGCAAGAAATCAGGCCACTTTATTTCTGAATGTTATAAGCTGAAGAATAAGGAAAAGGCTAAAGGGAAACAATATGATGATAAATCCGCTGAAGCTGGTATTGTTGATGCTTGCTCTGATGGTGATGTTTTATTGGCTGCTAACACTGGTGATATTAGTAGTCATGAGTGGATTCTTGATTCTGGATGTACTTACCATGTGTGCCCACATAGAGATTGGTTCTCTTCTTATGAGGCCATTGATGGTGGATCTGTCTTGCTTGGAAATAACACTCCTTGCAAGGTTGTCGGGAAAGGTACTATCAAGATTAAAACTCATGATGGTACTATTCGATCATTGACTGGTGTTAGACACATCCCCATGATGAGACAAAGCTTGATTTCATTAGGCACCCTTGAATCTCATGGGTGCAAGTACTCAAGTGAAGGCGGAGTGTTGAAAGTTTCCCGTGGCTCTCTGGTTTTGTTGAAAGCTAACCGTATTGGTAGATTATATGTGATGGAAGGTGCTACTGTTGCAGGTTCAGCTTTTGTTGCCTCATCTTCTACCTCTCATCATGATGATACTCAAAGGAGGCGTGCATGTTCTAGCCACGTTCGTGAGAAGGGGGTGCATTTATCCTTAAAGAGAGGTTCCTTGGGTGATCATACTCGTTGCAAGATCAACTTATGTGAGCATTATGTCTTTGGAAAACATAAAGGGGCTAACTTCTTCAAAGTTCATCATTCACCTAAAGGTGTTTTGGATTATGCTCACTCTAATTTATGGGGTCCTTCTCGTATTACTGCTTATTTCGGCCCGATTGCCAAGTCCAGTCCCTATTTGGACTTGGTTTGTGTTTCTCAGCAGTGAGTGCCCTTCGGGGCTTTATGCGGCATGAGCTCTTTTGGATATTGATGCAAAGCGGAGTTTGTTGGGGTTGCATCAACGCCCTCATTTGGGTTTGGATCATTGGGCAAAGGATGAGGAGTTTTGATGTTCTTATAGAAGCTTCTTAAACTTGGTAGAGATCCCAAGTTTCTTCCATTCTCTAGAAGCCTCCACAAGCCTCTTCAAATTGGGGAATTCTAGAGAAACCACCAAGCTTCTTCATGCTTCCTTCAACCACCTCCTCTTGATTTATCTAGAACCTTCTTTCCAACCTTGGCCTCCATGGCTTCAAGTCTATAAATAGGAGGTTCCTCCCCACATTTCAATCAATCAACAAACATTTGCCCATCAAAGCCTACACACAAATTAGTCTCCTTCCAAGCATCCTATTCCACTTTGTTGTAAAGAGAGAGTCTTGCCCATTACCCCTTGTAGTCCATACAAGGTTTGTTGTACTCTTTTTTATTTGATAGTGGATTTGTTGGCTCTTGCCGCCCGTGGGTTTTTCTCCCGGTACTCGGGTTTTCCACGTTAAATTTGTGTGTTCTATCTTGCCTTATTTCTCTCTATTCGTGATTCCGTTCTTTCCGCTGCGCGCTCGTGGTTCTTATTACCACTAAAATCCCTAACATTGCTCAGGCTCGGACGTCGAGGCTCAGGTCTGCTCCCGAGGTTGCTGCTTGGCTCGTTAGTGTTCGGCCTCCTCTCGGAAAGCAGGGACAAGGGTCCGGTTGTGCTCGGGAGGTGCTCGGCCAAACAGGGGTGGCGCTATTGGGCTCGTGCGAAGAGGAGGGATGAGGAGCTCGGGTGTGGGGCTCGATTGGGCGTCGTTGGTGGCTCCGGATGCTGCTGGTGGCCGGGGACTCGTGGCAGCGGTGGTGTGTCGGTGGGATTGAAAGAACACTGGAGAGGAAGCAAGAGGGTGTTGGCCGAAGGAAGGAGAAAAGGAGGATTGCAAATGGGTTGAAATGAAGGGAGGGGAGAGCTTTTAGAGTGACAAGAGAAGGGGATATGCAGATGAAGTGTGGTTTTCTTTTTTCTTTCCTTCTTTTAAAATGAAATGGGGTGTGGTCCTACAGTTGGAGTTGAGTCAAAGAGGAGGAGGGGAATCTGAAACAGGCGTGAGGTTTGTTGGGTTTGACTGCCCAAGGTAGCAAGTAACTATGGGTGAAGAAGAGGGAAGGGGTGTGGGTGTTTGCCCATATTTGGAAAGGTAACAAAAGGGCTAGGCTACCTGATTTTCGGATGTAGAAGGAGGAAAATGGAAAGGATGAGGAAAAGAAAATATAAGTGGTCCCATTCCCATTGGAGATAATGCCCGGATAATAAATCTCGAAATCCGCTCTCTCGATCTTAATCCTACTCGATTAAAATAAGATTTTAAAATCAAAAGGATATTGATATCCGGAGGTATTTCCAAATCCCGAGGCGAAAGGACGGATTTAATCTTCAAAGTTCAAAATTTGACTGGAATTCGCTTTAAGGGTTCAAAAATCCGAGTTAGCAAGTTTTCCATTAAATTCCGTTTTAAAATTTATTTTGATTTTCATTTTTCCGAAAAATAATTAGGATTAAAAAAATCCGAGCCTTTACATCATCCACCTCTAAAAACAAGTCTCGTCCCCGAGACTAAAACAAAAACAAGGTAGGGGATGAAGTTTGAAGTAGTTGAGTCCAAGGACCATTCCATTGATCATGTAAGTGCCTCATAAGTGCCCCCTATGAGATTCTCACAGTATCGTCGTCATGATCATAATATCCCCGATATGTCGTAGCGAGAGTGTGATATGGGCCCTTACCACATCCTTACCCCGACTTCTCAGTTATATCATAACTCGAAAAGCATTACAACATCTCTAGTAGGTCTTAGCAAGCAGTCTATAAGGGCCCCTATAAAATGCTTGTATCCACTTCGTGGGGCGTTATAATGCAAGCTCGGGTCGGAAAAGTTTCAAAATGGTTTCTCAATTTGGAAAGGATTGGCCTCAGAATCATTGAAATTCTCGATCGCGTTCAATTTTCTAAAATCCAAGTTAGTTTTTTTTTTTTTGGCATCATTCAAAATCCCTTAACCCGATGTTAGTCAAATATGTTTCAAATTTAGAATCATCCACCTTTAAGGCTAACCCTAATTTTCTTCCTAGGTTCCAAGTCAGAATCAAAGTTCATCAATTCGGTTGTAGCATCCTAGCAATTTAAATTCAAGGCATTGTATATCGTAGCAATCATTCAATATAGAAATCATATCACACGTTTATGAACATCTCATACTCATGTCAAGGATAGTCACATAATATAACATATCTAGCATAGTATCATTCATAGCGGGGTCCATCACATCATAGAGGTTGCACATCATATCAATAAGATAATCACGTCATATCAATCATATAAGCACATCATACTCATGTTAACCACCAAGCGCCATCGCATTAGAGGCAAACAAGTACTTCCATACACTAGCATTTGATCAAGTTCAGGGGATAACTATGTTAGTACTAACAGCCCACTATTGTCTACGACAATACATCAGGGAATCAACCTTGCCTAAGCATAAAATTTGCACCTCATCCAACCCCAAGTACAGCATACACTAAGTCATATCCTCAAGAGAAATCTGCCTACAACTACCAACCATAGCAAGACAAGACCACTATTCTCTATCTCTTGCATTAAGATCAAGCCAATACTAGTTTTAGACACCATTGCATCTCGCTCATATACAGACTCTCTAGCCTCACAACCGTCCGCAATCAAGGCTAATTACCCGAACCAACTACTAAGCATCCTAACTCCTATGCCATCAAGCCATCTAAGGTCAATCTACTTTAATATCCCGATTGCAAGTCCTACCTGGCCACCTAAAATCATGTCTCGGAGTTCCTAATCGCACAATTCCCTTATTCCGACAAGCTGAACAACTCGACCTACTACCAAGACTCCCTATAGAACGCACTCCTGTCCTAGGGATTCCTTACTAGTCCCATCCTTACCTCTTAAGAGAAATCTCAAGTCCTCAACTGAACCTCTCTCACGACCGATCTAGACGCTTCTTAACAATCTCGCTTACTCTTCTTAGGCTCTCAAGACTCTGCCTGACCATCATCTCCCAAAGAGACATCTCAAATCACCTTGCTATCCTGATCATACTCCCCGCACCACTAACCACTCTCACTAACCATCCACCTCTAAGAACCCAACTTATACCGACCATCTCACACTTGTCACTTCCGACCAACTCTAGCGTCGAAACCCCTCTAGTGCTACTCCCAACCAAGGATCAACAAGACCCTCATCACCGACGCATATCCTCAAAGAGACAAAGACCCATCACTGATTCTACCTACTCATCCCATTCCGAATCTCACGAACCGGAATCGATCACGACTCCTCAACCGACCTACTCTAGATCTATTCTCAACATATTCCCAAATTTCCTCATTTCAAATCTTACTAAACCTTAACCATTCAAAATCCTCAAGTCGTCCTACTCCAGTTCCTCATTTCTTCATATTCCTAAATTTCTTCAAGCTCCTACTTCTTAACCACGACCATTCTTCCCAAGGAAACCTTATGCCACACGAGCTCGAATTACCTATAACCTCGCACTTGACTAATTCTCCCACAATTCTCCAACCTATAGAATTCTCCAACTACCGCGACTTTGCCAAGCCTTCTAAAACGCTTCTTCCTCTAGCGTTCTCAATACCTTCCGCTTTCCTAGTTCCCAATTCCATGCTCAGAACTTCCCTATCTCAACGTCAAGCCTACAGTCTTACTAGAAAATCTCAACGACATTCTTGCCTAGCTACTAGTCTTTCCTTGAAAATTCACCTTTCCTCTTCGAATGCCTCAATCGCCATGATAACCTCCACTCATAAATCTCGATTCATTCCCTATGCTAAATTCCTCTGACCACGCATCTAGAAATCCATTACTCATAAATTCGCCATGCAATTCACAATCTTAACTAGCTGCCCAAATACTCGCCACCCATGCAGTCCTGATATGCACACCTAATATTCAAGATCGATAATTTCACAACCAACCTCATACTACTCTTCCTTAGCGATTCCTCAACCTCATCTTTTACCAAAACCACTTCCAATCGTCGTACATACAACCTAGTCCCAAATTCTACGATTCCTTAGACATTCCTCAATAGCTCATCAATAATGTTGCTCACAATCCGCTCCTGGACTACCTAGACACTCTTCTCTGGACACACTAACCCGATCCACTCATAGCTCACCCACCCACCTTTAGAACTACACTACCCGTACACGCTATCGCCTTACTCTACCTCTAACGAAGACCTCTCCCTCGAAATCTCACCATACTGACTCCACTCCTCACCTAAGACCTACCTAGAAGCTCAACTATACTCGTTGACTACTATTCCGACAAATCCCAACTCACTCGGCTCTACTCTTGCTGACGCATCTTTCCTGCACCCCATCTCATACAACCACTGACCCAATCTGAAGACCTCAATATACCTGCTACCTTCTGACCTGTCTTACCGAAGAATCTCATGACTCAAGCTCAAGAGGAAAACACCACCACCTATATAACCCATAACCAACTTACTAGCAGGTCAGTACCCTTAAGCATAAAGGCACATCATTACAAACACGAGTTAGTCAGGCAATCATTGACTACCAGCTCAGCATATCAGACATCACACAGCCATTTAGTCAGTTCCAAGCCTATCGCATGTCATCGTTTCCAATTCGCATATGAGAGATCACAATTCGGATGAAGAATGTCATTCCTGGAGTCATCTAGGAGGATTACGTATGCAACCATCATCTTCAAAAGGCGCCCGTCCTTTGGTGACGTCGATCCTAGGTTCCATGGGCCATGGGCCCACCACGCTTCCGTTGCGCCACTCTTATGCCATTTGATCGCTCGTTTTCTCTTCTATGTCGTCGTTCATTAAGGGGATTGCGAGGGATTAGGAGTCACGGAGATAGGGGAGGGCAAGGGAGGACAACACAACTTCCTTAAGGATTCAGACATAGACCAGGACTAGAGATGACGAGACTCAAGACAAGATGCGAACCCGAGAGTTACAACAATGCCCTTAGGGTATTCTATGAGGTTAAAAGTGCGGCAAGCAAACACATAGCAATCACGAAATATCTCAATCATATTATTCCACACTAGCATGTACCTATTAACAGGAATAGTGTCCTATGCATTCGTAACATGTTCACATAATCAACTTTACATGCACGCGGAACAGGCTGAAACTTATCATCTCATGCACTAATCATGCTTGACATATTAAGATCATGTATGCACAAACAGACACTAGACATATGCAACATAAGTTATATATGACATAACAGGCAATATTATAGGATAGCACATGTATGCTTCATTACTCATTTTAAGTGTACACATAAGCAGGTCACTACAATGTGGGGTCAAGGTAAGCATGTTAAGATGCACTCTAACAATCATGTCAGGGGATATGGTGAAGTCATTTGGGCATAACAACTACCACATCAATACAACCATGAACACGTAGTATGATAAGTATGGCACATAATTGCATGATGGTCCATAATTAGGAGATATATATCCTACATGATACTACCAACACCCATTAAGAAAGTACATAATCAATGAGGTTCAATTTGATTAACTTAACATGCTAGGAATTTATTTCACATGATACTCGTACAAGAGGGTTGACCACACTATCATGGACCTAATTCAATAGAGAGTAACTATCATGGGGATTCGTACATTCGACATTTATATTCATTCATAACTGTAACCATACAAGATATCAGGCAAGTCATGCTGCAATATACCAATACATCATGTCATGCAATCATGAAGCACATTTAATAACATGCCAAAGTTACATTGAGGATAATCACACGTCATAACATACCTAGTATAGCATCTCACATAGTAGTATTCATCACATCACATCACAGAAGTTGCATGTCATGAAAACAAGATAAATCATATCATACTTACGCTAACTATCAAGGATTATCACATCAGAGGCAAACAAGTACTTTTGCACGCCAGCATTTCATCAAATTCAGGGGATAAATATTTTAGTACTAACAGTTCACTATTGTCTATGGCAATACGTTAGGGAAGCAACATCGTTTATATCATAGAATTCGCACAACATCCGACCCCGCATAACAAACTCTCTAGCCTTATAATTATCCGCAATCAAGTCCAAATACCCAAATAGACTACTAGGTATCTTAACTCCCATGCCATCAAGTCATCTAAGGGCCAATCTACTTCGACCCTAGTCATCAGCTTGAGTTGGACTTTGACAGTAGGTATTTTTGCCTGAAAACAGCCTGCTAACATCGGCGTCTAGAGTAAATAGATATTCTGCCGACTTGAAAAGTCGATGTCGACCGACTACTTTAAGGCAAAAATACTTACTAACTTGTTATGAACCGACGGTCAATTAGGTGGAAGCTTGGGTTTCCTTGGAGAATTAAGAATCTGAGATGATGGAAGAAGGTAGGAAGAAGAAGATCAGATAGGAGATAGGAGAAGATAAGAGAGATAGAACGAGAGAGATTAGAGAGGAAATTAGGGTAAAAGATTGGATTATTACTTGGATAACCCCCAATTACAATATCTAAGGGTATTTATACCCTAATCCCTTAATACCTAATATCTAATAAGGTCATTACAATATACTTTCCCCTTATGAAAGTATTGTCCCAAAGCTTATTTACAATGTAACACAAGACTAAAATACAACCAGATCAACCATTGTATGACAGTACAAGTACCCCCACATAGATCAACAATTCTTTATTTGTAGCACGAGGGAAGAAGGAAAGTTCCACTTGCAATAAGAATCAACGCAGCAACACAATTTAGATACCTCCATGGCATCAACATCTATGACAACTCTCCAATATCACAAGCAAAATCCCGTAGCAAAAATCCAAAACAAAAATCAAGCTTTCGGTACGACCATCTCTCAATTGCTCAACTCTCTAGGTACCAACCTCGGAAGAGACATCAGGAACTCAAACAACAAAATGGGAGGGGAAAAATGTAGCCTTTGTGTTGATTTTGAGCCTTGCTGCTATCGTCCAATCACCCCCATAAAATTGAGTTTTCATGTGCTGTCATTATTCCCCATGTTTTGATGTGTACCAATGCAGTTCTTCAATGCACGAGGTGGCCAAAATAAAAGTGCTCTCATTCTTCAATTGAAAGTTTTCACCCAAATGGCATCAACACAATGTAACTTCTTAAGTCAGACAAATGCACATGCCGCTACATGACAACAAGTTGCGAACCATGATTTGCACAATGCACTTAGAAAAATAAAAGTATGTGGTGTCAAGAATCAGACTTCAGATGAACAACCAATGAGTCCACCCGGATCAAAAATAAAATTGAAACCTCTTCCAATGAGAGCCAATCCTCCTCTATCAAATGACAATGATCTCAAACCATTCTTTAAAAGGTTATGATCAAGGTTTCGACCAAAGGTTAACTTCCCACCCTTGTAAGATTTGGGGAGTAGAGAAATTCCAATTGATTTAATTCCTAATAGCATATTCTTTCTGGATAAAAAACTAGAGTACCAAAAATAACCTGCCAACACCTTGATTTTGTGAACAACCCAGCACGCATCTTAGAAATTTTATTGTCTTCACTTATTGCAATCTCAAGTTTCCCTCTGTCATAGGGCCATGGAATTGCAGTGAACTCCATCTGATCACTTTTACTAAATTTCTCATCAACAATTGCAACCCACGCCTTATCTTTTCTAGGCATTTTACCAAACACCTTGCGTGCAATAAGGTTTCCAGACATTCAGTTGAAATCATTCTAAAATTGCCAGCCTAATTTCCCACAATTCAATCAAGATGTTCACCGAATCACCCAAGTATTTGATTGCACTCTCACTAACAATAAACTGATAAGAGGGATCGAGATTTACCTTGAGATTAGTGTGTTGGCTCAAAGTCTCTTTTATGTCGTCGTCATTCTCTGGCTTCTTCAAGTCGTCCGTCCTTGGAGATTTGTACTGAGTTTGGAGTTTGATTTCTTGGTTCGTGTCTACACTCGAGGATTCAATTTGATTGGTGTTTGCAACCAAAGCTTCAAACTCTTCCTGGCAATCTTGAAATTCATCGACAGTTGCGAGACTTGGCGCTTGTGTCCCTTGTTCCTCCACTTCGATGTCTTACAGCGTGCTCTGAATCGGGGTTTCGATCTTGCTTACCCCGTTGTCGATCTCGGCCTCAAGAAACAACTCTAATCGACATCCGTCATAGATGTCTTTGCGATTGAATGACTCAAAGGCCCTGATAGCCGATTCTTTCTGTTGGAAACAAATACTTGAGTGATACTACTCCCTAGGGCATAAAACTTCTATGCATTCGATCATCCCAAACCTAGCGAATAAGCATTCCAACTCTTCCCACAAAATCAAGTACCTCTGCAGATGAATCTTGATGAGAAGTGTTCGATCCTTTGACTCTTTTCACAAATCGGCCACCTGTGAATTTGTTGATGGGAGGAAATCGAGTATGAATAAATATAAAATATAAACTCAAACCAAATCTCCAATCCACGCAAATGAAATTACAAGACTTCCTCCCGATGAAGTGCCAGGGAGTCAGGATCGATTAACAAGGAAGTGTGTTAGCGCTCAGCTAATTAGTCTCGAAAACAGCTCTCGGTTTCGATCAGAAGTCACTCGATGTCGGCTGAGATCCAACCGATGTCGGCTGAGTGGCAGTTGATGTGCGCCTAATTTGCCATGTTTTATGCTTACTTTCATTCCTTTTTTGCCTATATTTTATACTTTTGGGTTAGGAGAGTATGAGATTTGTGTAGTTTCTGTTTATTTTCAAAATATGGAGATCTACACAAGTTTTGTTTAATTTCGCAGAAATCGAAAGCATTTTGGAGCAATTTGGAGAAGAAGAAATCAACCTGGACTTTCACTCGATGTCTACCGATCCACTCGACATCTACTGGAGTGAAGCCAGAATTTGGCTAAATGTTGGAGCAAGGAAAGTCTACTGAGATCCACTCGACGTCTACTGAAGCGACTCGACGTCGAGTGAAGCAAGCACACTTGGAGGCAGGAGATGGAAAAAAGCCACTCGACATCACAAGCATGACTCGATGTCGAGTGAGAAGCATTCGAGACCATGAAGGTGACTCGATATCAAGTACGTGAACTTACTCGATGTCGAGTGAAGCTGCAGAGCCCTATGACCAGGGCCGTCCCGTTCGTTTAAGAGGCCTTGTGCAAAATACAAATTAGGCCTAATTTTAAGGTGTATATAGTTTATGCATATTTTTAATAAAAAGATATAAATGTTATATATTTTAAATTTAACATTAAGACAATTTTGTATAGCATAAATTATATAAAAATAAAAAAATATTTTTTCACCTTGATGTTCACATATATATATAACATACTTTTTTCTATTTTTTTTGTCCCCAAAGAATGACCAATCATTTAGTTTATCAAATTTGAAATGATATGCAATTAAATTTGAAAAAAAAACTAATTGAAAAAGAAAAGACAAACATAACAAATTAACCATATAGATGGAAACAAATAAAACATTTTCCCTTATTTTTATTAGTAAAGTTAGCAAATATTCAATTAACTTTTTTGTTTGGGAAATTTACCATTATTTAGGTAAGAATCAAATTCCTAAAAAACAAAAGAAATGTAAAAGAGATTAAAGTTAGTGATGATTCAATTACTTTTTTTTTGGTTTGGGAAATTTACCATTATTTAGGCAAGAATCAAATTCGTAAATAAATAAAAGATTAAAAATATATGAATGGGTGGAGGTGAATCGAACTTGGGGTCTTTGATAACTTTCTCCATCTCCTAACTAGTGGGCTACATGTACAATTAATGACACACTTAAATATTTTACATAATATATCAAAATTTGAGGCCCTAAAATCCGAACAAAAACTCGAGGCCTTGTGCTGCCGCACCTTTGGAAGAGAGGACGGGCCGCCCCTGCCTATGACGTGTTTGGCGAGTCCGGATCTGAGGAGAGTTGCTTAATGATGATGTCTAAGATCTTTTATCTCCTCTTTAAGAACATTTATCCTCATGAGTTAAACTCTATTTTACCCTAGTACCATTTTGATACCATTTTTATGACCCGAAGGTCAATTGGGCGGAAGCTTAGGCTTCCATGGAGAATTGAGAATCTGAGATGAGGAAAGAAGAAGATCGGATAGGAGATAGAAGAAGATACGAGAGATAAAACGAGAGATTAGAGAGGAGATTAGGGTAAAAGATTGGATTATTACTTGGATAACCTCCAATTACAATATCTAAGGGTATTTATACCATAATCTCTTAATACCTAATATCTAATAAGTTCATTAGTAACTCTACAAGTCAATGTGTTAACAATACACTTGATTATGGATATTTTAACCGTGTACATAGTAGCACTATAACATACCCCAATGATAATTTTCAATTAATATTTTTCGTCAGAATACATGATATTTTTCAATGTCAAACTAAAATTAACTATCATTGTTCAACTAGTAATATTATGGAAGAAAAGAAATGCTTGCAAATATATAAAAGAGACATGATCGTTACTTGATCTACCATTTCAGTGTTGTTGAAATAATTTGTTTATAACAACTTACTAGTTTAATGACATATATTTATATATATGCACACGTACGTATAGTTTTACCACTTCAACATAATCTGTTGTCCACGTCCACCGTCGACGGATTTTTTTTGGGATCATAATCCCATGCGATCACTCTAAGGGGTTGTTTGGTATGGATTACCGGGAGTCAAAATTTGGTAATCGAAATGAACGATTCCCGTTTTCATGTTTGGTAGAGCAAAAATGGGTATTTGGAATGATTACTAAGTAATCCACTCATTCGCAATTTGAAGCCAATTTTATTCCTGCCCAAAAGGTGTGGAATCCCCTTATTCCCAATTTCCCACCAGCGTTGCTTCTCCTGCTCTTCATCTCAACAACTCTGGTTCTTCTTCATCTCCATAGCCACCGTCCAAATCCGCTGATGAAGTCGCCGCCACCACCGTCCTCCGCCCCAACTAGATATGTCTCCACCGCCATGGACCAGATCTAATGGTATCGTCGTCGTCCTCCATCGTCGTCATCCTCCGTCATCCAGATATGGCTCCGAGCAACCGTCGTCGCCCTCCCTCCTGCCTGACCAGCGCTCACCGTCGTCCATCGCCGTCGCCCTCCCTCCTGCCTGGCCAGTGCTCGCCGTCGTCCATCGCTCTGACCCTCCCTCCTGCCTGCCCAGCTCTCTCCGTCGTCATCCTCTCTCCTACCTGCCGCCCAGCCCGTCGTCTTCGCCCTCCCTCTCTCATTATCGCCCAGCCCGGTCGCCCTCGCCCTCCTCCTCCTCCTCCTTCTCTCTCACCACTGCCCAACCCGCCCTCAAACGCCCTGTATTGCAGTCGATTAATTTGAGAAATTGCTAAATTTTGTTTAATGAATTTATGAACTTGATAACTTGAATTTGTTTATTTTATCATTAATTTGAGAAATTGAATTTGTGTTCTTTTGAATTGGATGGGTTGAATTTGTGTATTTTTAGGTTGAATTTTTCAATTTCTCATTCCAACATTATACTAAACAACATGGTCCGGGAATGACTTATTTCCATTTTTTATTCCGATTCCGATTTTCATTCCCATTCCGATTACTGCATTTATACCAAACGACCCCTAAATTGGAATTAGACAATATATAATCTAGCTATCTACATATAAATGGAGTATTACCATTCACAAACAACTTCGTATTTTTTTTCCTTTTATTTCCGCTTGGTTTAATTAAGATTGTGCGTGTCTATTTTATAATGCAGCATTTGTATCAACTGAAAATTAACTCCCATAATGTTTTGAAGAAAAGATGTTTACAACTTATAGCTCATGAGATTTTTCACTCCTTCAAGTCACGGAAGGGCTCAGAAGGATGGTTGGCTATCAAGTTAGATATGGAAAAAGCATATGACAGGGTTGACTGGTATTTCACTTAGTCGGTTCTTAGTAAATTTGGTTTCAATCAACACTTTATTGATCTAGTTATGGAATGTATTAAAACGATGTTCTTTTCTATTTTAGTCAACAATAGCCTGACAGAACTGTTCAAACCAGCGAGGGGTATTAGGCAAGGAGATCCTCTTTCTCCTTTTCTTTTCATCCTGGGTGCGGAGGTGCTGGCTAGAAAGTTGACAATGGAATCCAATTTGGATTGCTTGGGCATTGGATTTCGTTTTGGCCATTCTGGTCCTAGAATTCCGTTTTTAGCATTCGCGGATGACATTATCATCTTCTCTAAGGGAAGTATGACTGCATGTGAAAGAGTAAAATCTATTGTTGATGAATACTGTCAAATCTCGGGACAAAAGGTCAACTACAATAGATCGGTTTTTCAAGGATCCCCTGGTAATCCTGCCTCGCGTATATCAGTTGTGGAGGGTTGTATAAACATCTCAAAGCAAACCAAACTGGATAAATATTTGGGGTGTCCTATTGTGAATGGAAGAGTGAATAAAAAAAACGTTTGAAGAAATTATTGGAAAAACAACGAACCAGCTGACAAAATGGAAGGCTGATGCTCTTTCCCAACATGGGAGATCTGTCTTAATTAATTCAAACTTAGCATCAAAACCCTTGTATTCTATGCAAAGTTTCATGCTTCCTCCCTCGGTACATTCAAATTTGGATAAGATTAACAAAACATTCTTTTGGAACAAAGATCTTCAGTACAAGCCTCTAATAAGCTGGGATAGAGTGTGTAGATCTAAAGCTAAAGGAGGGATGGGTCTTAGAAAGACTAAGAAAATGAATGAAGCTTTACAGATGAAGCTTCTTTGGAAAATTATAGCAGAACCATGCAATAATTGGGTTAAAATTGTCAAATATAAGTACCTGAAATCGACGAATTTACTGGATTTTGAAAAAAAAAAGAAATGCCTCTTGGCAGTGGACACAACTAAGGAAATTAATTAAGCCATTTAAGGAAGGTCTAGCATGGTCAGTAGGGGATGACAAAACAATAAAATTCTGGAAAGACAACTGGGCGCCGGTCCATGATATTCAAAACCAGTGTATAGCCCCAGGAAGTTACAATAAAAATGAAACGGTAAACCAATATATTCTTGATGGAGAATGGAGACTGGATAAACTTAAAATGGTGTTGCCTGCCGAAAAGGCTAAGCAAATAGCTGACATTCCCTTACCAAAAAGTAAAATACAGGATAGATTGTATTGGTGGCCGGATAAAAAAGGGTGGTTCACAACAACTAGTGCCTATAAATATAACACAAAATCTCTAGACCAGTTAGATGATGACAATGCATGGATATGGAAAATAAATACTCCGCCCAAAATAAAAAAATTTCTATGGAAAGCTTGTCATAATGGACTCCCGACTGTTGCGCGTTTGTCCAAAAAGGGCATTGATGTTCCTCCCTATTGTGAAATCTGTAACCATTATGAGGAGGATGCCATTCACTTATTTTTTGAGTGCAAATATTCGTTTTTCTATTCCTGTCTCTCTTCTAGAGTTAAATGCTTGATTATAGACTGCATCAAGGTGTCAAGGAATATTGCGCCATTAATGGCAACTATTGCAATACAATTAACCTCTCAAGAAAAACAAAAAATGGCATTTCACTGGTGGACTATATGGCTAACTCGAAATCAATTAATCTTCCAACAACAAAAACCACCTAACATTGATGGCTTTTTGTGAAAGGTTGACTCAAGTATTAATGCGTGGAGTAAAGCAGAAAAGTACAAGAGTAAGTGTGATAATAAACCTAATAGTCACAATAATCGATAGTGTAAGAAGTTAAGACATAGAAAGACAGATAAATGGAAAAAACCGCAAACATGAAAAATGAAGCTAAATTTCGATGGGACTGCCCCGTCTTATCGACAGGGATCTACTGGATATATACTTCGCAACGACAGGGGACTTCCAGAGGCAATGAGGGGTAGTTTAATTGGGAAGTAAACACCTCTTATGGCTGAGGCATTGGCTTTAAGATTGGGTGTATTAAAAGCATTGGAATTGAAAATTAGCAAGTTCATTATTGAAGGTGATTCCTTTATTATCATTGACTATCTCAAAAAGGGAATCGAGTGCCCATGGGAAAATGAATTGATAATGTCAGACATCAGCTCTCTTCTTACAAGGTTTAACGAAGTATCGTTCACTCACATTCTTCGTAATGGCAACTGCGTCACATATAAGGTTGCACACCTTGCTCAGGTTGTCGTTAACCCTTCTCTATACAATGATCCAGGTCTGGCTGACCTCATCCGCAAAGATGCTATCGGATAGCACGTTGTGCATCCGAATATTTTACCCAATCAAAAAAATAAAAAAAAAAAAAATTCCAAACTCTGAAAGAGATTATAGTGGACTTATAAATGTTGTATATTTACTAATCAATTATACTCCATCCGTTAAGAAAAACATGTCATTTTAAGAGTAAAAATCTTGTTAAGAAAAATATGTCGTTTTAGGTATTTTGTTGTTTACTTTTCAAAATTGCCCTTGCAATGATTAGTGATTTTTTAGTTGTAGTTTTCAATAAAGTGAAAAAGTAGAGTAATAATTAGGATTATAAGTGTATTTTTGTTTGCTTTTATTTGCTTTCTTAAAAAATGTGCAAATGTTTAAAATGACATGTTTTAATTAACAGATGGAGTAATGTATTTTACTTACATATAAGTCAATAAACTATTTTTTTACTTTCAATTAATTTTAAGATATATGGCTTAATTGAATAATTTTATCGGTTTTTCTATCATATATACAAAGGCATAGGATAAGCAACCCATATTAGAAAAGATTTCCTATAGTTAGACACATAGACCTTAAGAAAGTATTATTAAAAATAGCTAAAATCATTTAATATTCAAAAATATTTTTATTTATAACATGGAGTATAAGATAGAAAAATCGTAATTTTATTTGTACATTTTCCATTTTTCTTCTCCGATAGCGTTGCTGGTTTACATATATGGAGAGAAGTGGGCAAGGCATGCAATATTCTTCAATTGGTTAACGTCTTTTGTTAAATCATTTTTGACATATTCCATGAATTTAGCAATCACCTTACGTAGTTTGTTTTGTCTTTTTCAAAACCTTACGTAGTTTCTGCCTTGGCATGTTCATCCAATTACTAGCAAATAAAAAAAAACACTAATTTCTTATTAAATTAATCATACTTGTAGATCAATCCAACACTAATTAATACTCGATTAATTGACCCACAAGTACTCTACAATCTGATCCGATCCGTGACAAATGACCCCATTTTCTTTTATATATGTACCAAAATTTGCTTATATATATGTATCAAAATTTGCTTGGTACTAGAAGGAATTTACTTAAACCGACTAAAATTTATAAACGTTGAAAATTGGAAAATAAGGGTTGAAGGTTTATAAAATAATATATAAACTCAATCTGTATGAGACATAAAATAATTTATTTGAAAAATATTAAGGTTTATTTTGTTGGTATTAGGGGTAGTTTTTTTCTTTTCATGTCAAATAAACTCGAATAAACCACAAAAAACGAATTTATCATTTAAACTATAAAATGATTTCTAATAATACACAAAGTCCAATAAGCTGATTGGAATTAAAATTTTCAACCAATTTATTGAACCCCTCTTTATACATAATTCATAAATCTAGGCTACATATACCTTCCGAAACTCATGACAACCAAAATATGAAATATACTCGAAACCTCGAACCTAAACCGGCCAACACGACTCGCCTGATTCCCACCTAGCTTTCATCATATACGGGCATCACGGCGTCGCCCATGTAGGAAGATTCCCCTACAAGGATTACCAAGATTAATTAAGAGTAGACAATTAATAAGTCAATCAACCCTAATTAATAAAACATTGTGTTATAAACAATTTGATAGTGCAAGATCTGTGAGCATATTCTACAGGACCTTGTTCAGGATATTCCAAGCTTTGATCTATATTTAGCTATCTAGCTTATAACTTATATCCCCTTACGTACGTTATCAATCCCTTCCATCTCATTTCGATCTATATATATAGTTCGACCCCTTTCTTGCGAAACGTCGATCTTGCTCATACATACATTGAATTGCCTTCAATCTTAGCTAATAACTTAACACACACTGTTACTTAATCTCCATGATGAGGTCAACATCATTCCCCATTAGGGTGGTTGTCATGATCTTGTTAGGGTTTGCTTCGGTGGTTCGATCTGCATCCCAGCATGGCCGCCATGACCAGGACTTCGATTTCTTTTACTTCGTTCAACAGGTTTGGTTTTTTGCGTGTTCGTTTGCGTATTGCGCGATCATAGACTTATTGTAATGTGTCTAAATGCACATATGTACTATGTAGTGGCCAGGAGCCTATTGTGACGCCAAAGGGCGTCAGTGTTGCTACCCGAAGACCGGAAAGCCAGCTGCAGACTTCAGCGTTCATGGACTTTGGCCTAACTATGCCGATGGCTCTTACCCTTCTAACTGCGACTCCTCCAACTCCTTCGACGATTCCCTGGTATGTAGATTACTACCGATTATAAAGGTTCCGATCAAATGATCGAGGAAGGGTCGATGGAGGTTATTTTTAGGTAAGAATCTCTCTGCACGTAAGACTTCAATTATAACGTTTGATCTGGACGGCGATGCAGATAGAAGACCTAGAAAGCAGGCTCCAAACAGAGTGGCCATCACTAACGTGCCCGAGCAGCGATGGGCTCAAGTTCTGGTCTCATGAATGGAACAAGCACGGCACTTGCTCGGAGAAAATGCTCAACCAACACGACTACTTCAAGGCGGGTCTCGACCTCAGGGACCAGACCAACCTCCTCCAAGCTCTCAAGAATGCAGGTATAACCACTTATTTTCCCCATTCTTGAAATGTATAGTAGTGGATCCTTATAAAGCTTGGTGAGTGATTTAGGGATTGAACCGAACGACGAGTTCTACAACTTGGAGGACATGAAGCAAGCAATAGAGGAAGCCACCGGATTCGAGCCCTGGATAGAATGCAACAGGGACGACGACAAGAACAGCCAGATCTACCAAGTTTACATGTGCGTCGACACTTCCGGGAAGAACCTCATCAAGTGCCCGGTGGCTCCGAGGGGCAATTGTCCTTCTAGAGTTCAATTCCCTAAGTTCTAGTTCCTCATTGATTCCATTTCTCCTCCAATTCTATTATATCACAATAAGTAAACTCATACAAAGCATAATGTTTATTTGATATTTGATTCGTAATGTTGGTTGTATTTGCTTATACCCGTCTCAATCCACACGAATTCAAATCTGGTCTAAATTGAAAATCTGGAGTCATGGGTAACCTGAACATAAGCCCGATCCATTTTGACCCGGTGCTTCAATAGATACGAACATAGACAAACACAAGATTTTAATTTTCTCATTTTTAAACACGCTAACAATGTGAATTACATATAATGAAATAAAATATAACTAAATAAATGAAGTTTAATAGTCAACACTTAAAGATAAATAAAAAATAGTTATTATTTTATAATAAAATTAAGATGTGACCCAACTCAAAATCCATGTTGACCCGAATTTATTAAATTCGAACTTATCCGAACCAAACACACAATAACTCAGCATTGAACCTGGTCTGATCAACCCGTTTGTCTAATAATGTATTTGAAATTTTGAACAAATATGGCCTGTAAGGTAAACAAGTCCACGTCAAAGGCCCACAGATGCGGGCCTTATAAGTTATATCCATATATGTTTTGGACGTAAAGACCACAAGGTGTCTCTTAAGTCTTAACCCATTAAGGTAGAAAGACTAATAACTTTTTTTTTTTTTTTTTTTGAAACATGCGAGAATTTGGGAGGTGTCAACCACAGTTGTACCACCACCCAAGAACGTCTTTACGGACAAGAGTTTGAAACTCTAAATCTGAGCTTCAAGACGAGGAGGCGGACTCCAAAGCCATACGAGTAAGTCGATCAGCCGCCTTATTCGCCTCCCTGAAAATATGGGTCACAGAAAACATCTTGAACAAGCGAAGCAGACGAAGAGTATCCGACATAAGGATTTCGATCTCCTAGGGATTCGACCACACACCATTGATCGCATTCACAATCGCGAGGCAGTCACCCTCCACCGCAATTCTTCGGATTCCCGGCCTTCGAGCTTCCAACAAGCCGAGTTGTAGCCCCACAGCCTCCGCCTGGATAGCAGACATCATCCCGCATCTTCTGGCATCGCAAGCAGTCACGATGTCGTCATCATCTCTGATCAAAAACCCTGCAGAAGCAGAACCAGAAAGAGATTTTGCACCATCAAAATTAAGTTTAAACACGCCATTCTCATGTTTACGTCATCTAATGGCATTCCTTTTGCGATGGTTGTTTCTAGGTTTGAATTTCATTGCTTTTTCGTCTTCTTCATCTAAATCGTCTTCTTTAGTTTTTTTTTTCAGTTTTCCATGTGATATTTGATTATGGCTACCAATTCGTCTATTGTTCGTAAGTTTTGGTTGTCGAATATATTCTTGTTTCTTTTCGTCCAAATGGAAAACTGGAAAAAAAAAAAACTAAAAGAAGAAAGATTGAGAGCATGAGCAACCATGGGTTTTACTTACATTAAAGTTGCTAAAAGGTAAGCCCATAGATATGGGGTTTACCTTAAGGTAAGGGGTGGGAAGGGGTTACCAGAGGTAACCTCTTCCCTTTTCTAATTTTCTTTTTCCTTTTTTTTTAATGAAAAAGTAGGATCTTCTCTTTTTCATTTGTATTTATTAATTGTAAGAGTGTTTAAAATGAAATAAAAATATATTTATATTTCATTATTTTTTAAAATAAAATATCCCATTGATTTAATTTTATTTTTTTCTATAATTTGAGCTCAATTTTACCCCTATATATGCCCCATCTTGATCTATTGTAGTTGCACCTATTTTCTTAACTATGGATCACAATAATCCAAATACTTTACCCATTCCAAATATTCCTTTTGATCCAAGTCTTCTGAAAAATCCTCAATTTCAAGTGATGTTACAAATGCTTAACAATCATCCAACACCCGAATATCCAAATTATACTCCACATAATCCTACCAATGTGTATAATCCACTTTTTTTTTTCCAAACCAACAATATTTTGAGCATTCTCCGAGTATTTCAAGGGAGTGTCACTCGTAGTTCGATTAGTATGTACGTATGCTATAATGTTTCTAACTTTTTTTATTTTAATCTAGATGTAATAAAATATATTTATATTAACTACTTGCTATTTTTATTTATTTATAAAATTATAAATAAAAATAATTCACAATAATATATGATGATACACATATAATGAAGGGAAAGATATATAAAGGAAAAGAAAAAGTGAAAATAAGTTTGAAAAGAGGTAAAAGAAGTTTTCACATGGTTGTAGAGGAAACCTTTTAGAAAGAGGTAGAAAAAGTTAAAATTATTTTAAACAAAAAAATAAATGAGTTGTAAAGTTGTGATAGAAAGATGAGAAAAAAAAAGAGATCATAGATTAAATTAATTTCCTGATTTTGTTCATATAATAATTAATAACTAAACTAGTTCACAGTGTCATGCAATATATTTTTAAACTTCATTCAATTTAAAAATATGAATGGAGGTAGATTATTAAGGAAAGTTTTTTTATATATAGATTTTGGAGTTTGAGATTTTTTTTTAGATTATTGAAATTTTGAAGTTTGAGATTTTTTTGTAAAAAAATTCTTGTAAAAAAACTGATTGGTGTTTGGTGTGTGTATGATTTTGGAGGAGCTTTTAACATCAAAATGTCTAAACTGCCATTAGGTTTATTACCATCCCCTCCTCTACACTCGGGCAAACAGCAGATCAGTTCAGCTTGTCCTCTTTCCTCTCTGCTGTATTGAGATCGTCGAAAACCACCGGTGAGCTTCCAATCTCCGATTGTTAGGGGACAGGTGCAGCAGCTGGGTGACGGGAGACGTGCACACCTTCCACAGTAGCCTGGCGACTAGCAACAGTTAGGGGTGGAAATGGGGCGGGTTAAGGGTGTATGAAGCTACTCCATCACCCGCCCCGCGGGTAAAAATTTCACCCGCTTCATCCATCACCTGCAAACGTTTTCACCCGCGTCGGACCCGCGCGGGTAATGCGGGTGGAGCGGGTACCCAATGGGTGAAACAAAAGAAAAAACCAAATCAACACAAGTAGTCCAATTCTAACTCAAAATTACAAAGGGGGTGGGTTTATGTATTTATATTTTTGATCGGCAAAGCAATGAAATCACGACCTAATTGAAATTTGAAAGTGGAAGGGCATATATCTCTATACTAATCATATACTAATCCATTATATCCCTTACTATAACGTGGAAGAGCAAGCCGAGACCATATCCATTTTAATTGAAATTTGGTGGGCAAAACACTAATCAAGGATTAGGGTTTAGAGAAGTTAAGCTTAAAAAAGGTAAATAGTAAAATCACACACATTATATATATAAATTTTACGGTTTTATGCGGGTTTGTGGGGTGAGTGTGCGGGGTGGGTTAATGGGGCGGGTTATGGGTGAAAAATCTTCACCCATAATCCATCCATCACCCGCTTCACCCTCACCTGCTCCACCAGTCACCCACTTTTTTACGGGTTTTCACCCGCAAAATTAATGCGGGTAATGTAACGGCCCGGGATTATGATTCCCGAGTTACGTTTAGAGGGATGAAACCCCTCGTTAGGACCTTGCGCCCCGAGTACAGGTTGAAGGTTTTAAAGCCTAATTTAATGTTTTCAAAGTGGGATTTCATACCCAAAATCGAAGGGATCGTTGGAATCCCCGGGGAAGTCCCCTGTACCTGTCGTAAGTCTAAGCGTGGAAATCAGAAATCATGCGACTAGCGAAAACAAGTGTAATACAAGAGGGTGCCACGGCAGAGCCGGGTCAAAACGGAGTCTAAAGTGTAAATCCAAAAATATAATTAGAGTCTGGTGAAGTCGATAACTCCAGCGCTCACTCTCCGTCGACAAAATGACCCGCGCAATAAGCAAACAACACCGATAGGATGAACATAAATAATACCTAAAAAAAATTTATATGGGGCGGGATCAGATCGATGCCCACTTTAGCTCTACATCCCAACCATAAGCACACATATACGCTATACCTAATAAAGATGCTTCTAGATGCATGGCGGAATATTAACACACTAACATGCTCCTAAGATCAAGTGCATAATAATAATAAGGCCTTAGCACAAAATACCAAATGGTATATCCCTCTCCTACCTCCACCCCCTTCCGATAGGGCGGAGACTGGCCAGCTCGTGAATGCATTCATTCATAATCGGGGGGCACGCATGCCTAACCCGCTCCACAATAAAGCCCGCAGGCATAATATAAGAAAGTCCATGACTCGATTGACTCAGGGTACCCGATGAGGCTGGGCTACCCTATGACCCTAGCAAAGACTCTAGGACTATCACAGATAACAGCCGTTCTGTTTACATACGCATAAAGAAATAGAATGCTCACGGTCGATGCAACCTAGCATGGTACTACATGGCATGCTGATCATGAATGCAAGCACCTAGTATATCATGCACCTAAAGCAGGGAATAGCTCTATTCAATCTGAGTAAGCTCCGAAGAGACTTACCTGGCTATGCAGAACAGCATAATAGGAAGTCTGGCACACATCAATCATAGCACAAGGTATCGCCTAGATACATATCAGAACACATATATAAGTCTATGTCTAATCATTCAAGCACTCAAAGCATACATCAGTCAACGAGAATAACAACCATATCACAATCGTCATTTCTTCAAGTTCAACCATTCATCACATTATCACATTCCCCAATACCATACCGTTCTCATCATCCCATTCATCCACATTCATATATTCATAACCATATATTCGCATATCACATAGCTCAAGTGCATCATATCTCAACGCATAAGTTAACGATAAATAATCTTAACATTTCATCATGCTATTAGTCAATCAATCATGTCATTAGTCCGCACAAATCATGATATTAGACGATCATGCTAGTTAGTCATCGAGCACATAATTACCGAGTTAGTCCCGAAACCCGTTTTGAAAATCGAGTTGACTAGTTAGAAATTCCATCATTGGAAAATGTTCATCAAATTCCTTTTCAATCCAAGTTCAATTAAGATATTTTAAATCCCAAAAATAATATTATATAATATATAATAACTCATTTATTTTAATATTTATATACTTAAATAAAAGCCTTAAAATTTAAAACTCATTTCACGTTTATTTAGTATTTATATAAGTCTTAAAACCCCTTTTTCATTAAGTCACAAATATCTAAGGTAAAATTAGGCCCAATCCCTGTTTTCTTTTAACCCATTCTCGGCCCAAGTGGAATAGGCCCAAGCCATCCCATTCCTCTCTTCACTTGGAAATCAGAGGAGAGCACAAGAGGTGGGGCCCAGATGACGTGGCACGGCGGGACCCACACCCGGCCTCCTTCTCCTACCTCTGAAGACCCCCGCCTGGTCCTCTGCTTCTTCTGGAATTGGAGCCGCCGGCGAGCTCGTCTTCCTCCTCGCTCAACCTCTCGCTCTCACTCACACTCCGACCCGGCTCCTCTCCCTCCCTTGCTCGCTCTCGCCAACCTCCTCTGCTCTCCGGCGTCCTCGCATCCGCTCCCTCGCACGGCTCGCACTAGCTCTCGATCTCGCAATTAGCCTCCCCGATTCGCTCTCACGCTCACTCCCCAGTTAGATCAGGCAACAGCGAGGTGAAATTGACACTCGAAATCGAACAACGGAAATAAAAAGGGAGGTTAAGGGCTCACCGAAGGATCTCGACATTTGGCCGGGGTGCTACGTCGGAGCACGATCTGGACTGCCGGAGACGGACTCATGCCGAAGGTGGCCTAGGAAGGGTGAGGGAGTATTATAGTTCCACCTTTATGTTGTTTAAGGACCAAAGGAACCGAAAGAAATGGGAAAGGATCCTTACCGCTCAGACTCGGGAAAACAGAGGAGGGAGGGAGGCGGTGGCGGCGTCGGCTGCTCTCGGTGGCTTCTGGCTGCTCCGGGAGGCGTCGAAGGAGTGGTGGGAGTTGCTACTGCTGCTGTGGACGGACAGAGAAAGGAGGAACAAGGGTGGTGCTGCTGTGGAGATGGGGAAGAAGATGGAGGTGAGGGCGGCTTTGGTGGCAACGACGGTGGTGTGGGCTGCTGGCGGCGCGGCTGGGAGGAGGAGAAGCCGCAGTGGTGGTGGTGCAATGGAGGAAATGGAGGCTTGGGTCCTCGGCAAAACAGTGAGAGAGAGAGTGTGTGTTTGGTCTTTGTATTGAAATGAAAAGTGGGGAGATGGGGCTGGGTTCAGGCTTTTTAGAAGAGGAAAAAGCTGCATTTGTGAAGATAAGGAAAGGTTGTAGCTCTTTTTTCATTTCTAAAGCTGATTCAAAGAGAAATGCTTGTTTGTTTGTCAAAACAAATCGAATCAAGATAGAAAGGGAGGGTAGTATAGATAGAATTTTACCCCACTTAAGAGGGCTGAGTTGGAACTTGATAAGGATGAGAAAAAGAGGTCGGAATTGTGGTCCCGAGTTGGAAATTTGAATTTCCGACGATTAGTTTTTCAATTTCCGCTCTCTCGATTGAGTATACTTTAGAATCCGAATTGGATATTGCCGACAAAAGAAATTTTGAATTTGGATGTGAAAGACGGATTTGATCCTTAAAGTTAAAAATCAGGTCGGAATTTGCTTTAAGAATTTCAAGTTCGATTTATTAAATTTAGGACGAGTTTTACTTGAAATGTTCGAATTAAATTCGTTTTAGATTCATTTTTAATTTTCCTTTTTCCGAAATTTAGGAACTTTAAAATCCAAGCCTTTACATCATCCACCTCTAAAAACAAGTCTCGTCCCCGAGACTAAAACTAAAACAAGGTAGGGGATGAAGTTGGAACAGGTGAGTCCAAGGGACCATTCCATTGATTCCATAAGTGCCTCATAAGTGCCCCTATGAGGTTCTCACAGTATCGTCGTCATGGCCATAATATCCCCGATAGGTCGTAGCGAGAGTGTGATATGGGCCCTTACCACATTCTTACCCCGACTTCTCGGTTATATCATAACTCATAAAGCATTACGACATCTCCACTAGGTCTTAGCAAGCAGTCCATAAGGGCCCCTATAAGATGTTTGTATCCACTTCGTGGAGTGTTATAATGCAAGCTCGGGTTCGAAAAGTTCCAAAAGGTTTCTTCAATTCGAAAAGGTTTGGTTTCAAAATCATTGAAGTTCTTGATCGCATTCAATTCCCAAAATCCAAGTTAGTTCTTTTTAAACATCTTTCAAAATCCCTTAACCCGATGTTAGTCAAGCAAGTTTCAAATTCAGGAGGTGGAATCATCCACCTCTAAGGGCTAATCCCATATTTCCTTCCTAGGTTCCAAGTCAGAATCAAATTTCATCAATCTGGTTCTATCACCCTAGCAGTTCCAATTCAAGGCATCATATAACATAGCAGTCGTTCACATCGCAACCGTATCATATCTTTATAAATAGATCATATTCATGTTAAGGATAGTCACATATCATAACATATCCAGCATCGTATCATCGTGGCAGGATTTATCACACCACCTCCCAGAAGTTACACATCATATCAATTTGATAAGCACGTCATATCAATCAGATAAATACATCATACTCATGCTAACTACCAAGCGTCGTCGCATCGGAGGCAAACAAGTACTTCCGTAAACTAGCATTTCTTCGGGTTCAGGGGTAACTATGTTAGTACTAACGGCTCACTATTGTCTATGGCAATACATCAAGGTCAACATCGTCTATAACATATAATTCGCACAACACTCGGCCCAAGGAACGCATAACACTAGATCACATCCCCAAGAGAACTCGTCTATAACTACCAACCATATAATAACACAATCACTACTCATCAGCTCTCGCATCAAGATCAATCTCACCTAGGTCTACCAACTCAATCCGATACCAGTTCTAGACACCATTGCATTCCGCTCACATACAACTCCCTAGCCTCATAACTATCCGCAATTCAAGGCCTAATTCTCAAACCCATTTACTAGGTATCCCAACTTTTACGCCATGATTCCATCTAAGGGTCATTCTACCTCAATATCCCGAGCTCGAGTCCTAATCTCTCAATCAACCACCTGAAACCCACATCTCGGAGTTCCCAATCACACAATTCCTTATCCCGACAAGCTTAACACCTCGATTGCCTACCAAGACTCTCCACGCACTTCCTCGTCCTAAGGGTTCCCTACCAGTCCCATCTTTATCCTTTAAGAGAAATCTCGATTCCTCAACTGAACTGCTCTCACGATCGATCTAGGTGCTCCTTAACAATCTCGCTTATTCTCCCAATCATGAATCACAAGCTCCTCTTCACCCGCGTCTATCCTCAAAGACCAACCACAGATTCTACCTACTTATCCCATTCCGAATCTCATGAAGCCTGAACCATTCATGACTCCTCAGCCGACCTATTCTAGATCCTCGTATCAGCATATCCCCAAATTCCTTATTCCAAATCTTACTAAACCTTAACCGTTCGAAATCCTCAAGTCGCCCTACTCCAGTTCCTCATCTCTTCATATGCCTAAAATGCCTCAAGCTCCTACTTCTTAACCATGACACCTTACCATCCAAAGCCCTCTTTTACCGATCATTGTTTTCGCGGAATCCCTAAGTTGTCCTCATCCGAGTTTCCCAAGTACCACCCTTTTGCCAACCTTCTAAAATCCTTCTTCCTCTAGCGTTCTCAATAACTTAAATTTACATAGTTCCCAATTCCATACTCAGAACATCCATTTCTCAACCTCAAGCCCACAATCTTATTTGAGAATCTCAATGACATTTTCACCTAGCTAGCAACCTTCCCTCGAAGATTCATCTCATATCCTCAATTATCTCACTGGCCACAACAATTTTCACTCTTAAATCTTGAATTACTTCCCTATGCTCAACCCTCTGTCAACGCATCTAGAAATCCTCCACTCATGAATCCTCCAAGCATTACCAATCCCATCTAAGCAACCCCAAATACTCATCACACATACAACCTGATATGAACCTAATCCCCAATATCGATGATTTCCCAATCCAAGCAACCCTATACTACTCATCCTTAGCACTTCCTCAATCTTATCCTTTATCAAAACTGTTCCCAAATCACCGCACATACAACCTAGTCTCAATTCCTACGATTCCTTAGACATCCCTTAACCGATCATCCTCAACACCGCCCACGATTTGCTCTTGAACTATCTAGACACTCTCTCCTGACACACTAGCCCGCCTATCAACATATCCCCTCAAGAATCTACCGATCCACTCTTGACTCACTCATCCACCTCTAGAACTACACTACTCGCAACGCTATTGCCCCACACTACCTATAACGGAAACCTCTCCCTCGGAATCTTACCACACTAACTCAACCACTAACCTAAGGCCTACCTGGGAACTCAACTCTACTCACCGACCACTATTTCTGACAAGCCCCCTAACTCGACTCTACCCAAGCCAACACATACTTCCTACACCCAATCTCACACAACCAATGACCCAACTTAAAGACTTCAATCTACCTGCCGCTTTCCGACCCATCTCACTGAGGAATCACTCGACTCATGCTCAAGAAGAAAACACCACCATATATAGCCCATAACCTAATTACCACCAAGTCAGTACACTCAAGTATCAAGGCACATCAACGCAAGCACAAGTTAGTCAGGCAATCATTCAATTCCAATTATGTCATTTCTAGGCCTAGCGCAAAACATCAATTCCAACTAATAGAAGAATTCGTGGTTTGAATTAAGAATGCTCTTCCTCGGGTCAGTTGGGAGAATCTTGCTCACGACTGCCGTTCTTGAAGCATATCCGTCCTTTTTGCCATCGGAGACGTCGTCCTTGGAGTCTATGGGTCATGGACCCACCACGCTTCCGCTGCGCCGTTCCGGTGCCACTTGGTCATCAGCTCTTCCTTTTGTGTCGACGGTCATCAAGGGATCGCAAGGGTTAGACGTTACGGAGATAGGGGAGAGACAAGGGCAGACGACACACACCCTAAAGGATTTCAGACATGCACTAGGACTAGGGACAACGAGACCAAGATAGAATCCCCACCCGAGGATTACAACGATTTCCTTAGGGTATTCTATGAGGTTATAAGTGTGACACACAAACACATAATACTCATGAATATCATCACATCATTCCACACTAGCATATACCTATCTCAAGGGATATCGATCTATACATTCATATCATATTCATATAATCAACTTTTCATGCACGCGGAACAAGCTAGCAGCCTATTGTATCATTCACTAATCATGCTCGATATATATTAAGATCATATATGCACAAACCGACAATAGACATATACATGATGAGTTATGTACGACACAACGGGCATTGTAGAATGTCACAGGAATGATTCATCACTCATTTTAGGAACACGCATAAGCAGGTCGAGACAATGCGAAGTCAATTCCGAGCATGTTGAGATGCACCCTAATAATCATGCTAGAGGATATGGTAAGGTCATATGGGCATAGTAACCATCACATCAAATACAATCATGTTCATATAACAAGACAAGATGGCACACAATCATGCGAGGGCCTATGATTAGAAGGCATATGTCCTACATGGTACTAAAAACACTCATTATTTAAGCATGTACACAGTCAACGCGGTTCAACTTGAATAACTTAGCATGCTAAGAATTTATTTCATATGTTAAATATTCAACGAGGGTTGACCACACTATCATGGACCTAATTCATGGGAAGACAATAATCATGGAAATCCATACACGCGACACATATACTCATTCACAATTGCAATCATGCAAGATATCAGACAAATCATGCTGAAATATATTAATGCATTATGTCATGCAATCACAAGATGGGCTACTATCATAACCGGACCAAATTCTCTAAGGGCATTCACCGACTCGTTACCCCATTTCCCGTGGGACGCTAGCATGATTCGCTTGGTAGGACGCAGAGACATTCACGTTGTTTCCGAGAGGTGAGGGCAAAACTCGTGCTTAGACTCTTGTGGCAAGAAGACATAGTCAACCAACACGAGGATCGAGAGGGACGACTCGTAAGACAACTCACTTCTAACTCGAACTATTTCAATCATCACCCCCACTAGCATACTCAAGTAACCCTCACCCCGACACGATTCCCAAAAGTATTTAGTTGACCGACCCAAATTTTCTTGTGGGAGACACAAACCTCAAATACGAGACTCGATAGAAGCATAGACAGTGGGATATCAAGTAGGACTCAAAACGGGGATAGCGGACGCTTCTCAACCCTTGCTAACATGCTTAGATGTTTTGGTAGGGCGCATGACAAAGTCAGGATTATCAAGGGGCTTGAATCAGGGAAGGGCTATCCTGACAAGACGGGAATTCCGACGACATAAAGACAAGGTTTCCTCCCGCTATCTCGTTCACCCATTTACATGATCAAGTTAAGGCATATCAACTAGCTTTCTACCCTAATCACAATAACACTCAGCATGGAAGCAATCAATGGAATTGATATGATCCTCTTCGAGGAGGATCGCCCTCGGGCCCATTTAGATATAATGCATACAATCACAGAGACGATCTATACCATCCTCCAAGAGACGGCCGACCGGAGGGGAAAATACCTCACGGTCTCATAGCCCATGCTACGTACTCCAACCTTCAGGTTCCTTGGAGTCTTTAAACCCATCTGTAAAAGAAAGGTAGTATTTTGCCTACCCGTTCATAATTACATCCAATAGGGATGGTCTAACGCCTTTACTACCCCTTCGTTTCCCTTTGTTTGATTACCGGATTTATAGAGTCAAATTCGTATTTAGTCCATTTGAGTTAGTCATATTAAATTCATTTTGCCCTTTCTAAAACAGTTTGGAAAACCATTTGAAAACCTTGGGCCATTTTCAAAACCACTTCAACCTATCATACTCGGTTTGCACAACCTCAGCTCTGATACCCCTTTGTAATGGCCCGGGATTATGATTCCCGAGTTACGTTTCGAGGGATGAAACCCCTCGTTAGGACCTTGCGCCCCGAGTACAGGTTGAAGGTTTTAAAGCCTAATTTAATGTTTTCAAAGTGGGATTTCATACCCAAAATCGAAGGGATCGTTGGAATCCCCGGGGAAGTCCCCTGTACCTGTCGTAAGTCTAAGCGTGGAAATGAGAAATCATGCGACTAGCGAAAACAAGTGTAATACAAGAGGGTGCCACGGCAGAGCCGGGTCAAAACGGAGTCTAAAGTGTAAATCCAAAAATATAATTAGAGTCTGGTGAAGTCGATAACTCCAGCGCTCACTCTCCGTCGACAAAATGACCCGCGCAATAAGCAAACAACACCGATAGGATGAACATAAATAATACCTAAAAAAAATTTATATGGGGCGGGATCAGATCGATGCCCACTTTAGCTCTACATCCCAACCATAAGCACACATATACGCTATACCTAATAAAGATGCTTCTAGATGCATGGCGGAATATTAACACACTAACATGCTCCTAAGATCAAGTGCATAATAATAATAAGGCCTTAACACAAAATACCAAATGGTATATCCCTCTCCTACCTCCACCCCCTTCCGATAGGGCGGAGACTGGCCAGCTCGTGAATGCATTCATTCATAATCGGGGGGCACGCATGCCTAACCCGCTCCACAATAAAGCCCGCAGGCATAATATAAGGAAGTCCATGACTCGATTGACTCAGGGTACCCGATGAGGCTGGGCTACCCTATGACCCTAGCAAAGACTCTAGGACTATCACAGATAACAGCCGTTCTGTTTACATACGCATAAAGAAATAGAATGCTCACGGTCGATGCAACCTAGCATGGTACTACATGGCATGCTGATCATGAATGCAAGCACCTAGTATATCATGCACCTAAAGCAGGGAATAGCTCTATTCAATCTGAGTAAGCTCCGAAGAGACTTACCTGGCTATGCAGAACAGCATAATAGGAAGTCTGGCACACATCAATCATAGCACAAGGTATCGCCTAGATACATATCAGAACACATATATAAGTCTATGTCTAATCATTCAAGCACTCAAAGCATACATCAGTCAACGAGAATAACAACCATATCACAATCGTCATTTCTTCAAGTTCAACCATTCATCACATTATCACATTCCCCAATACCATACCGTTCTCATCATCCCATTCATCCACATTCATATATTCATAACCATATATTCGCATATCACATAGCTCAAGTGCATCATATCTCAACGCATAAGTTAACGATAAATAATCTTAACATTTCATCATGCTATTAGTCAATCAATCATGTCATTAGTCCACACAAATCATGATATTAGACGATCATGCTAGTTAGTCATCGAGCACATAATTACCGAGTTAGTCCCGAAACCCGTTTTGAAAATCGAGTTGACTAGTTAGAAATTCCATCATTGGAAAATGTTCATCAAATTCCTTTTCAATCCAAGTTCAATTAAGATATTTTAAATCCCAAAAATAATATTATATAATATATAATAACTCATTTATTTTAATATTTATATACTTAAATAAAAGCCTTAAAATTTAAAACTCATTTCACGTTTATTTAATATTTATATAAGTCTTAAAACCCCTTTTTCATTAAGTCACAAATATCTAAGGTAAAATTAGGCCCAATCCCTGTTTTCTTTTAACCCATTCTCGGCCCAAGTGGAATAGGCTCAAGCCATCCCATTCCTCTCTTCACTTGGAAATCAGAGGAGAGCACAAGAGGTGGGGCCCAGATGACGTGGCACGGCGGGACCCACACCCGGCCTCCTTCTCCTACCTCTGAAGACCCCCGCCTGGTCCTCTGCTTCTTCTGGAATTGGAGCCGCCGGCGAGCTCGTCTTCCTCCTCGCTCAACCTCTCGCTCTCACTCACACTCCGACCCGGCTCCTCTCCCTCCCTTGCTCGCTCTCGCCAACCTCCTCTGCTCTCCGGCGTCCTCGCATCCGCTCCCTCGCACGGCTCGCACTAGCTCTCGATCTCGCAATTAGCCTCCCCGATTCGCTCTCACGCTCACTCCCCAGTTAGATCAGGCAACAGCGAGGTGAAATTGACACTCGAAATCGAACAACGGAAATAAAAAGGGAGGTTAAGGGCTCACCGAAGGATCTCGACATTTGGCCGGGGTGCTACGTCGGAGCACGATCTGGACTGCCGGAGACGGACTCATGCCGAAGGTGGCCTAGGAAGGGTGAGGGAGTATTATAGTTCCACCTTTATGTTGTTTAAGGACCAAAGGAACCGAAAGAAATGGGAAAGGATCCTTACCGCTCAGACTCGGGAAAACAGAGGAGGGAGGGAGGCGGTGGCGGCGTCGGCTGCTCTCGGTGGCTTCTGGCTGCTCCGGGAGGCGTCGAAGGAGTGGTGGGAGTTGCTACTGCTGCTGTGGACGGACAGAGAAAGGAGGAACAAGGGTGGTGCTGCTGTGGAGATGGGGAAGAAGATGGAGGTGAGGGCGGCTTTGGTGGCAGCGACGGTGGTGTGGGCTGCTGGCGGCGCGGCTGGGAGGAGGAGAAGCCGCAGTGGTGGTGGTGCAATGGAGGAAATGGAGGCTTGGGTCCTCGGCAAAACAGTGAGAGAGAGAGTGTGTGTTTGGTCTTTGTATTGAAATGAAAAGTGGGGAGATGGGGCTGGGTTCAGGCTTTTTAGAAGAGGGAAAAGCTGCATTTGTGAAGATAAGGAAAGGTTGCAGCTCTTTTTTCATTTCTAAAGCTGATTCAAAGAGAAATGCTTGTTTGTTTGTCAAAACAAATCGAATCAAGATAGAAAGGGAGGGTAGTATAGATAGAATTTTACCCCACTTAAGAGGGCTGAGTTGGAACTTGATAAGGATGAGAAAAAGAGGTCGGAATTGTGGTCCCGAGTTGGAAATTTGAATTTCCGACGATTAGTTTTTCAATTTCCGCTCTCTCGATTGAGTATACTTTAGAATCCGAATTGGATATTGCCGACAAAAGAAATTTTGAATTTGGATGTGAAAGACGGATTTGATCCTTAAAGTTAAAAATCAGGCCGGAATTTGCTTTAAGAATTTCAAGTTCGATTTATTAAATTTAGGACGAGTTTTACTTGAAATGTTCGAATTAAATTCGTTTTAGATTCATTTTTAATTTCCCTTTTTCCGAAATTTAGGAGCTTTAAAATCCAAGCCTTTACAGGTAAAGCGGGTAGAGCGGGTACCCACGGGTTATTTCCAGCCCTGGCAACAGCTCATAAGGGTTGACATTGGTAAGCCTTTTTATCGTCATCGGCGGAACGCATCCACGAAATGGAGAGTATCCATATAATGCTCATTTTATATTCCTAGTCATACATATACCTATTTACATCACAAAAGCCATATTATGAGCCTTACTTTATTTTTGCTTCACATATACTACATATTGTCCATTCTTTACCTTATTGTCTTTCCAGGGATTATGTTGAGAATGTAAGTTACTTTTGGAGATATTATATGGTGTTTTGTGTTTTTATTATCATTATTGGAGTTTGGAAGGAGAATGAATATTATGGAAAATTTAATGAGTGAAAGAAAATCTGGTCACCTAAGAGTTAAGGATGATCGACCCTGCTTGCTCAGATGTTAGTTCGGCGGGATGGGACACACAGGTGAGGAGTCCGAAGCACTAAGTATCCGAGGCCATTCATGACACCCGTGTTTGCGACTCACGAAAAGGCAGTGCTATGGTTAGAGAGGTAAAAGCATTATAGTGAAAAAAGCATTGAGTGACGAGAGAGAGATGAAAAATCCTATGACCGAAGAAAGAATGTGGTATAAAAGTTTGGAAAGAACTCCATTTCCCCGGATTATAAGCACTACATGACCAAATATATCCCACCTTTAGCCTTTTACCTATCTACTTCTCTTTGAGCTTACATAAATTTCTCTTGATTATTGTTGCTTTGTCGCAGGAAAATTGTTTTCATAACCTTCTTTTGTGCAAGATGTTGTTTTTTGTTCACATGCATGGAATTGAAGACATTAGTACCTTTTCGAGAATGACAATTGAGTGTTATTGGTAATATGAGAATGAGTTCACTATGTTGAGAGTTTTTGTAGGTTTCCCCTGTATGACCAGCCAAGTTATTGCCTGGGGACAAACAAGCTTAAGTATGGGGTGATTTTATGTCCATCTTTGATGCCATGCTTTTATGCTTATTTTCGCTCCTTGTTCTATTATTTTATATATTATGGGTTGGGAATATAGCGAATTTGTGTAATTTATGATTATTTGCAAGAAATAGAGGTCTACACAAGTTTTGGTTTAATTTCGCAGAATTTGGAGCAATTTCGGAGCAAAATCAAGAAGTGCAGAATTCCACTCGAAGTCGACTAGATGACTTGACATCGACTGAAGAATATGCTGAAATCGGCCAAGTGTTGAGACAAGGAAGCTACTGTAATTCCACTCGAAATTCATTGAAGATCACTCGATGTCTACTGGAGGACTCGACATCGACTGGATGCAAGGACTCGACATCGGGTGAACACATGGCAACACTTAGCAGCTGAGCACAAGCACTCGATATCCACTGTAAGGACTCGAGATCGAGTGAGCCACTCGACGTCGACTGGACCGTAGTCGACGTCGACTGAAGATTCTGTTGGGCCGAGACGCGTTTGACGAATCCGATTGGGAGAGTGATTGCTTATACACGAAGGAAAAGATCTTCTATCAACCTTATTTAGTTCTATCCTTATGGGTGAAAGACTTTTTACCAAAGGAGATATTTTGTTTACCTAGTTTAGATTTATATCTTTCCTTTAATTAAGATTTATCTTCTAGCTTAGATAGAATTGTCCTTTCCTTGGCTAGCAAGGACCGGAGTCTATAAATAAAGCCCTAGGGGCTGGTTTTTACTCATTCAATCTCAGAAGGAGAAACACATCTAGTAGAGAGTTTAGGGTTTCGAAGCTTTTAGGATTTTGGAGTTCTTGCGAGAGTTAACACGCCGGAATTGTAAAGACCTTGAGTTTATATTATGCAAGTTTATTTCCTTTCAATCATGTCTTCGGTTACTATGAGCGAGTAGTCGCCCTTCTTCTAGGGTCGGGGTGAGCCCGACGATAGCCATGCACGCTTGAGGTAAGTTTTAGTGTTGATATTTGTTATGTTTTGATCATCCACTGCCTTTATATGTTTAGCCCTTATCAAAAGAGAAGGAATTCATGTTAACAACTTGGATCATAAACATAAAATCGGTAGGTACAATTAGGTTTACTTGTGAGAGTTAGATCTAGTTGTTGATGACAGCGAAAGCTTGTCTCTTTGGTGTGATAGCATAATTGTCCGTCTTACCTTATCTTATCCATGCATGGTTGTCGTTGTGGTAAACCCTGGCTTTGAAAGATTTCATTTATATTGTTTTACATCCGTTTCTATTGCCGTTCGTTGGGTCCTCGAGAAACTCGACACCCCTTGTTATTTCTGACCATATTTCTTATCCATCCTTTTATTCTTCGGCCACCTTTGCCGACGCACACGGTTACTGTTATTTCACTCGACATCGACTATCTTCCGTCGACATCGAGTGCACTTGGATTGATTGGCAATTTTCCGAGCCATTTGACATCGACCACTGACCATTCGAGATCGAATCATCCACTCGATATCGATTATTACTTTTGGTTTTGCAGGAACTTACGCAAGATTGACAGAACCTGACTCGACATCGACTGAACCAGTGGACATCGAGTGTCTTCTGAGTCGATACAGAATGTGGATTTGCACTACTCTTGGGATTCCGCTGATACGTTTTCTCGTGGATTCGAACCTGATTCTTCTACTACTACTGCAGGGGAGTCTTGAATTTATTTGATAGGCTAGGGTTTGGGTTTGATTATATCTTTTGTATTTTCACATTCGATTCTCCCCTACATCGGTGAGTTGTTGTAATCCAAACCCCTGAGGGGTTCTTCCGCCCCAGGCCTTTGGGGCTTCGAAAACCAAGCCTTTGGCCTTTCCTACCCACCCCTTCAGGGTTTCGAAAAAAAAATTTAAAAAATAAATTAAAATAACTTGAGGGGGATATATTCCCCTTTGATGGTGATTCCAAAAGTCAGAAGACGAAAAAAAAAAGGTTGAAGAAGCCCTGCTTTTACTGAACATTCAGCTTGTTCTCGGAGGTTTGCACACAAATTTTTGTCTGATGTTTGATCTTTCCTTTTTGGCCGGTATTTGTTCCTCTATTGGCGTCGAGTCGTTACTTTGGCTTGATTGTGTTTAGTTCCGAGTTGGGTTGCAGTATCGGGTGTCCTATATGATCGAGAGGATCGTGGCTGTGTTCGTGGTCTTTGAAGATCCCTCGTCTAGGTAGGGGCAACGTTGGTGATCTGCACCTCCACACGTTTCGCCTTTTCTGGTGGTGGGTTACTGTTCTCCGCCTTCTCAGCGTTGAGACGCCGTGTGAGTCGTCGCAGTCTTCCATGTTCTCGACATTTGTGGCTCGCCATGGATCTTCCTCGGCTCTCCCGGTGGATGACGACTTTTATGCGGTTATGTTAATTTGTGTAATATAGTTTGTTGTATCTTCAATGTTTCACCAAGTCGGCACTTGAGGATTCAGGCCTGTCTGACCCTCGAATTCTTAATTTTCTTATTAAAAAAAATAATCTCACATTGTGTATTCTGCATGGTACGTTATTAGAGCAGATAAAACATGTCCACATTACCACATATAATTTCCAACTCAATTAGTACTTTCACTATCCATATCATCAAACAAACTTAGAAGAGGAGTTACAATGAAAGCAAATAAAATCACTCCTAAAGCAAAATCAACCTTAAGTAGTTCTTTCACACATGAACCATATCATCAAATCAACTACACAACCCTTCAAATCGAATCGAACCAAATACCCCTTCAAGTAGCCATACAACCAATGCCATACCGAGCCTTAGGAAACACCAAGAACAAGCAACTACACACAATCCCTACCATCAAGGGGAAGCTCTCCATCGCCTCCTCCATCTCCTTTGTGTATTCCGGGAACAGGCAGGCGGTCACCCGGTGGTCCGAGAACGCGATTGACAGGAACACCATGACCGACATGAGGGCGTGGACGAGGTCCGCAAACTGGACCCGGTACTTGTCGTCGGCGGGGACCTCGACCCCCGGGTAGGGCTTGAACACGGCCAGCCCCCGCCTGGTGACGAACCCGTAGAGCACCTTCCCGTCCGGCGTCCGGAAGCTGTCGGTGAAGTGGAAGAAGAAGCACGAGAGGGCGCAGAGGGAGAGGAGCGTCACCATCATGGTGGTGCTCACGACGGTGCACCGCCCCACGCCGTAGATCGACGGCAGCACCATCTCGAAGGTCAGGAGGGTCCCCGTCGGGAGGAAGTGGGCCAGCATTGACGTCTTTGAGAGGGTCGATTGGACCCCCTTCGCCACCGCCCGCTTGGTACGCGCCCCGGCGCCCGTCCGGGGGATTCCGGCGGCGGCGGCCGGGGCGGTAGAGGGGTTCGTCGGCGGCGATGCGGTGTAGATACGGATTCCGAATTCTTCATTCTGTTGCTCCATTTTTTTTTGTTTGCTTTGCGAAAACAGAATTGAGGGATTGGGAGTTATTGTTAAAAGAGGATTGGGGGATTTGAATTTGAGCGGCATGAGTAACCGCTGATAACTGTCACTAACCGCCAGGCCTCATCCGCTTCCATTTCAATAAAATTTTCTTTGTTCATCGAATAAAGATACAAACTTTTTTTTTTTGGGTCACGAGTAACCATCAGACATATCCGACTTTGACAAATCCAATCCGAAAATCCAACTCAAATCAAAAAAATTCTTTTATTAAAATTCATAATTAACCCAAAAAATAATCCAGCCCAACCCCTATAACCAAACTAATTCGAATTCGAAATAAAATTTGACTTAGATTATAGCAATTTTTAATTCAATTTTACATTGAGCTGGCCCAAAATAAAATAACTCCAACCTAAAATAAACCGAACCAACCCGGCAAATAATCCCATTTGCCTCTGACTAACCGGCATTAAACCTGGAATGTTCACGAACATCACCATTCAACCTTCCTACGCAACCTCCGATTTGATTAAACATTATATTAATATTATTAAACAATATCCAGTCTATCAAAAATGGCGGTAAAGAAGTAGATGAACCTCTTTAAGTTTTGATAGGCTCCAGAACCTTCCACTACAATCTAGTGATCGTAACCTTGATCGTTTATATTCATCAATCTCCTCCAATTCATCCACCAAACCCTAAATTCCCTTTCTGTTTGTTACAATCAAGATTAAAGAGATGGCCTCCGAATCAGAAGACATGTCTCTGTTCCTACCCTTCATCTTAGGCATTGCCGGAATCGACCCATCTCAGATTCAACCCGACCCGGATGGAAACTCCGCCGACCCAGATCACAATGCAACGAACGAAGGCAACCCACGAAGCCCGTTTACTCAACGGGTGGTGTTCATCGGAGGAGCAAGCTTGGGTGCTCTGTTTCAGGGCGACCTTGAAAAACAGGGGCGGCCGCCGGCGTCAAGGGAAGCGATTGAAGCGATGCCCGTTGTGGAGATCGAAGAGGGCGAGGCGGGCGAGTGCGCGATCTGCTTGGAGGAGTGGAGGAGTGGAGGTGGGGCTGTCAAGGAGACGCCTTGCAAGCACAGGTTCCATGGCGGGTGTATAGAGAGGTGGTTGGGGATGAATGGGTCTTGCCCTGTTTGTAGGTTTGAGATGCCGCTTGATCAGAAGCGTGGCGGCGGAGATGGCGGAGAGAGGACCATTTCGGTGACCTTTACTTTCACTTTTGCTGGTGGCGATGGGAGTCGGAGAAATCCTGACCGTTCATCTTCAACTGCTGATTCTGACATTAGTAGCTGAAGAAACTCTGTTTCTTGTTTCTTTTACTCATACTTTTTTTTTGAACATAATCAATAGTTGTTGATAAACATAATAAAATCATTTTCACAATTAGAAAAGTTTGTGGATTATTTTCTTATATTTATTCAATGATGATTCTCTTGTCCATAGTCTTGTTATTTATTTTTCGCTAATAGATTCTCTGATCTATAATTACGATCCTTCAAAATAAAAAATGATTATATATGATTATTATTCCGTCTCAAAGCATCGTTTTGAATGAGAATTTATAATTTTAAAAGTCTTTTCAAGAAAAGAGAGGAATTTATAGAATAATCTATAAATTTTTATATATATTTTTTATGATAAGCTCATATATGAACAATATACATGATTTATGAGGGATACTATCTTCAATAACCAACCCATCTTTATAATTATAGGCACATAGTTAATAATGGTATCAAGGAAGTAAAGATACCCCATTGAATTGGTCAATTTTTGTGGAGTTGAGATCAATTGGGGTTTGATCCAAATCTTGATCACGTTGGCATTGACTGTTGAGATTGAGATCCAATGGCTCATACAGCCTAAACTTGCTTAAGCCGAGTGTTGTATCTTCGTGTGTACGTGGTCTCTTCCTGGTTGTGGTGTCACTACTTGTCCATGGCTGTGGCTGATCTAGCAAGGGAAGTGCAACTGGGGTGTGCCTTAACTTGAAGGCGGCTTCATCATCTCCCGTCTTCCGTTCCTTCTCGTCTTTTAAACCCGAGGTTTCTGATGAAGTCAAGGAGCTCTCGACAGAGGATCCGGGGACTTTGAGCTGGATTTGGCGGTCTAGTTCCTCTAGGCTCGCTGCTCTCATTTCGGTTAGTTCGGACAATGAAGAGCTCAAGCACCCAGAACTGACCATTGAGAACAGCTGAGACAGCTCCGCTTGCGCGTGTTCTACTCCCATGGACGACGAAGCGTGTCCAGCAAGAGTCTCCTGCGCCTTTTTCAGCACCTTCTGGAGATACTTCCCTTGAGCTTCTATCCGAAGCTGCAAATGTCGTTGTACCTAAAGAACATAAGGATCACTTCGCTGTTAAATCGGTACTGGCCAATAAGATCAAGCAATCAAGATCCTATCTTTACCTCAATTTGCTCGTGAAGTTTCCTCTGCACCTCCATTTGCATTTGTATAGCGCGTGCAATCTGCAAGCTTCTGGAAAGCACAATTATGCATCAGTTTCTATTAGAAGCACAAAATTTCTGCAAGAAAATACAACTGTTTAAAACTATTACTCTTTTATTGGATCAAGGACTGGATCGCTTCGTTCCTCCCTGAAAAGATCAAGTTCACCTGGGCTATCTTTATAATCTGCGCAGCCAGAAGACGATTAATAAGTTTCCAAAGAAAACCATACACAAGAGACCCAACAAACTAAAATGATAGGTATTTATCGCTTATCGCACCTTCCTGATTGGAGTCACTGCAGGTATCTGTCAGTGGATTCTTTCCAAGTCTATATTTCTGCATTACAAGGACAAAACAAAAGACACGACAAAACATGGTTATCAATTCTGTCTTCCACTTGATCTTCAAGTGTGATAGCTAGGACGCGATTGGATCAAGGAAAGTACTTGTAAATGGCTCTTCAGATGATATAAAGTGAGGCCCGGAACTCCCATCGCTCTCATCAAACTCTTTGGAGTCGCCTCTATCTCATCAACACAAGAACACAATGTAAGAATCTCTATCAGGATTAGTGGGATGTGCAACAAAGTAGAAAGCAAAAGAAAAATACTGTCTGCTCCTCCGATTTGGTTGACAGCATCAACGAATCGCTGGTGAAGCTCAGGAGTCCATTTGAGCCTTGGCTTTGCATCAGAGGACAGAACCAAACTTGTATCCTCATCCTGCATATTCTGAAGACCCATTTTTTAACCGGGTTTTTATAAGAACGAATGACGCCTCCGGAACAAATGAAACATGAACAAGAAATGGAAAGGGGTTGAAATGTGCAGCACCTTGTGATTGCTCTTATAGTTTGGACTCAATTAGCTTTGTCCTATGTTCTCACTGTATAGCAGAAAACAAAGTGGGGCTTGGATGATAAGGGAATATATGCTCATGAGCTGGGATTTTCCAACTTTTCTATTCTTCACACATTTTTTTATATATATACTCATTCCCAACTTCTTTTTTTCTTTTATAAATTCTGAGGAATTTTCTTTTGGTGTTTTTCATTATCTTCTTTGACTTGAAAAGTGGTGTGAGAATCTCATATGCAGCAAAAACAGAGAAAGCAAGCACGGTTCAAATTGAGTCTCAAAAGGAGAGAAAAAGAATAAAAACTGTCTTCCTTGTTTGTTTTATCTTCCTGTTTTCCTACCACTGTCATTCAATTGTTTGGCACCAGATACTTATTCATTATGAGTAGCTTCCCGGTATGAAATAGGTACTTTACAACAGCAAGATTCTTTGAAGGAATAGGCCAAAGTTTTATGGTAGATTCCGCGTGATAACCACGAATATTTGCAAATCCATGTGGTCTACAATGGCTTTGCAGTTTCATCTCTCAAGTATCTCTTATTTTCCTTGTGGTAACTTAGACAATAAAATGTTTCGATTTTGTTTATTAATTTTGGCTCGTTGACAAAATATTTATTAAATCCACTGATGGTCATCATTGTTTTTGTTCATTAAATTATCGCTTATAATAACCCTCATGCGGAAAAAAAATATCAAAGTTAAAGGTCGTCACCACGTGGAAAAAAAAATTTCAAAAAAAATTTGGGCAACACATGAAAATGGTAAAAACTCATTGTTACTGTACGAAATTTCCCCCCAAAAAATCAAGCGGAGAGAGAATGCTTTGAAATGAATGATGAGCCATATGGGCCTTTATTTGCTTGTTTCTTTTTCTTTAAGTTTCTCTTTTACTTTCTTGTATGCCTTATTCATTTCTGAAGGATGTGTGTGTGATTGGCAGATTGTTCTTGTTCCTTGTAGGGCTGGAGGAATCAAGGAATCTTATTGATAAATTTCAGGACAAAGACACATTTGTTTTAAGTGTTAACAACAAAAGAGACCACCACCCCCATCAATCCAGTAGAATAAAACCATGACAGAGAGCTACTTCTGACCTTCCAAATCCCTATTTTTCATGCCCACAAAGTGACTCTCACACAGAAGAAAGCATTTCCATGGCAGTAATTTCATTGCAATCAAGCAAAGGTTAAAATAAAAATATATAAACAGGAAACCTAGAGAAAATGACAAAAAGGTTTGCCTGTAAATAATGCAGTGCAAAAGTAATCAGTGAGATATTATAATTCAGAAAATGCACTAATGCAAAAGTTATGATATCATTTAGCTTTTCAGACCAATACATATATTCCATATCATGAACTAGGCTAAAGTGAAAGTCACGGTGGGAAGCATACATATCATGAAAGTGAAATTGATATGATCTAACTTTGGGATTTTTTCGGGTTTTGTCAGGAAGAGACTAGTCGCTTAGAGTCCGAAACATAGCTCTCAATATAGTGAGTAAAATGATTTGTCATGATAAAATTAGAGAAGATAAAGGATGAATAGATACTAAGTTAAACACTTTAGGAAAAGAATATGAAGCAACAAAGAGAATTAACCAGTAAAGGAAAATGATGAAGAGCATCTATCTTTAATCTATATATTTAAAGGAGTTGCCCATCTTTACTAAAGGATGTGAGTGATTATTGCTCTGGGATCCAAACCCATTTGCCCCACAACATTTTGAAAAATGATCACTTAAAGGATAACATCGGAACAACAATATTAACCTTTCTTCCCCCTGAGAAAATATTAGACAATACAACCAAAAATATGCTACTTAGCAAAGAATTTGTGTGACCGAAAGATAAGAAAAAAAAAACCTAAACAAGGGTATCAATCAACAGGAGTATAAAACTCAAAGACCCGGGGCTGGATATTGTCGAATTCCTAGTGGGTTTTCATGCTAAAGCATATGTATTCATAGTCTATGAGAAAAATGTGGCCAAGTATACAAGAAGAAACAAACACAGTGTTTGAGTTACTAAAGTAGTAGCAGTAGTACCTTTAACGAGCTGGTGTACTTGAAGCTCCTGTCTTTTATTTAATACATTTCAGGTAAAGGGAGATTCCGGGATAATGCGCGCAATTTAGATCCGTAGATGAAGTTCTGGGGAATCAAAAGTCACAATAAGGCAAAGGAAAGGTGACCCATCCACTCAATTATTTTTCCGTAAGGACCCAACAAGGGATGTGATTAACGCAAAAGAAATAAAGGAAAAAGCAAATGAAAAAGAATAAGATTTAGATCAGAACAATATAGCATATGGAATCAGAAAAGAGGAACCTCAAAAAGAAAAGAAGTCACCACTCACCACCACTGCTGCCAAGACATGAAGAGAATATAACATTCGCAACCTTAAAGTGTGTATCGTCTATGAAAACAGCCACAAGCGATTAGTAAGAATGACGCTAGGATGATGTCATCTGTCCCACCAAATTATTGGCTACAAGTTGCGTTAGCTTCATACTTAATGGAAGAAAATGAGAAAGAAGTAAGATTCTTCCACCATATTTCAAGTGACAGATTAATGTTTTCGTTTTGATTGGATGTAAATGTAGATAGTAACCTTAGAAGGCAAAGAATAACAGGGTGCATATCAAATAGACCAAGAAAGCAAGGAATCAGATTGTCTTCTCTAATCAAACACTTAAAAGATACATAAGAAGAAAGCTAATTCAACAGCAAGACACTTCTGTGGCTTAACTTATAAGCTTCTTTTATCATAAATTGACACACTCCCGTACAACCATTTTTCAGCCATTGGATAGATCACTACAAGCATAGAGTGTGAAACTTGAGATTAAAGTTAAGATAAAGTGGTACAAGAAGATTCAAAGAACCAGAAAAGAAAATATTTGATGCTTATCCTTTTCCTTTCCCTTTTTCATAGGGCAACATCCATGGTTACACTTGTGGTGAACCTATCTACTGGCAGTCATCGCTTTCAGAATCAAGTGTATTAGATTATCAGTTCAACCTCAACCTCAACCTCTCAGAATTATGCACAGATGATTCTGATTGCACATAACCGAACATAGAGCAAGACCCGGTATTTAATTCATGGTAGAATGCATCAGGGATGGGGGTCTCTAACACAATTGTTTGGTTTTTATGATGCTCAATAACCAGCATCATTTCAAGGGAAACAGCATCTTTGTCCATGACCCCACCACTACTTTGCAGAGACAAAATAATGCGATGGAAAAGATATCCCCTTACATGATTTTGCTTGCGATAAAATTGCACTCCACATCTAACTAATGCTCACTTGAGATGACACAAATTGAATCAGTAGCTTAACCAAGCTGACAAAGATTGAGGAAGGTAAAAAGCATCTATCCGGGATTTGGCATTCATCCATGGTCTCTTAACTCTCTTTCTTGTATATCACTGTTATCAGTCTCCTATTGTCTATTTAATAAAAAACATACACTAAGATGATATAGACCAGCCACAAATTCTCGTCTTCTTCTGAGGATATAATTTTTGTACTAATATCCATAGAGTTCATCATACTTGGCTACAATTATTTTCAAAGTAATTTCTAGGTTGATTCATCAAGCAAATGTCTAATTGCTAAACTTAGTCACTCTTAACAGCATGATTCACCCCATTGGGAGAAGTGATTATTACATTTCTAATCATCTGGGAAAAAGTTTAAACCACTGCTTATGACAACAGCTCTGCGGGATCCCAACTGATGAAAGGAAAAGGAAATCTCAAACTGCCCCAGTATGGTTCTTTTGGCTCAAAGAGCATATAAATTATAAGCTCCTTATCAACACAAATAACATTCTTAAAAGTTCTTGTAAGCAATCGGTACATCACACCAAACTAACTCTTAACTATGCTCAAACTAAAGTCCCTTCCAAGGCAGAAATCTTCATCTTATGAGATGAAAAGTACCATAGAATTTTATGTTTTTCAAGGAAAGTAATAAAAAATAAAAAAATTATAAAAAAAAGGAAGAAGAGAGATGCACAGTGGTGACTGAATACCATTACCATTATCATACCGCGCCTTGGAGGAGCATCCAAATGACAGGGAAAGTAGTACTTTCTCCATGTGACCTACAGTCAAACAACAAGCAAGCAAGACAAGGAAATCAATTATTATATTTGGAGTTATCTCTTTCTTCCACCAACATAGAACCTTATGAGATTCCAGCAACATTCAGAAGGGAACAAATTAGACATAGAAATCCATTGGCAACATCATAAACCACACAAGTCTGAACCAAAATAGCAATGCATCTTACTATAGCATCCATTGAAATGAATTTCATGACCTTGACAGTGCCTGTACCCAAGTTTCCACTTTCAGCAAAAGCCCCATTCCAGATCCTACTTCGATGAAGCTTTAATTTGCAATTCTAAAAATAAATAAAAAACAACAGAAAATCCTTGTGGTGATCCCAACTTCCAAGCACCTATTTTGATAGGTTTGGGGTTGGAAAATAGCGATTGCAGTCAATCCGTAATCCACGCATCAAGGCTTGATATCTGAAATTGAGTAATTAAGTATACCGGCATATCATCCTCTTCTCTATTTCGGCAGACAGGTTGTGGGAAGAAGACGAAATCTAGCATCCTGTTCTCTATAGAAGTGGATCTGAAGTAGGCGTACTGCAGCAAATAGCACGAGTTCGTGTAGTAGTTGATTTTCCAGGTGATGTAAACGCCAGAACCTGCAACTGCAATCGATCGACCAAACCCTAACTTGCGAGGCACACACAATTCCAAAATTCATGAAATAAATTGGCCGCATAAAAGGCAATTTTCTTATTTGTTCACTTCGATTCAGATCGAGAGTAAGAAATTTTGTAATTTTATCTGATTCAGTTAAACAAATTTAATATGCAGTAGTTCAACTTTTAGAAGTCATGAATATGATGCAGGGTATGAAGCCTCAGCTCCTATTGGAGTCCATAAGTCTTTTTGGCTTCTTGAAGGAACAAGGGCCTGTTTGGTATGCCTTAGCATATGGTATCGGTATGCTGGGCGAGCCGGATCGAGTCAGTTTATTTGGTTTTGGGTCATATAAAATATTGGATTCGGATGGATATCAGGTGATGGCAACTCGGGTTGGATTGAGTTCATTTGAACATTATTTTATTGGATACACTCATGTTTTCGGGTTCTAATTGGTTCAGGCAAATTGAGTTTCGGTATGAACGAGTTTGGATAAATTGAGTTTTGGTAAAATCGGGTTCAGTCAAATCGAACTCACATGAATCACATTGGATAAATCAAATCAAATTTCAGTCTAATCAAATTAACTTTGATTTCATTGAAGTTTCAAACTCGTTTGAGCAAAGTCGACCCGGTGAGTCGGACTATAGACGTCACATAGGCACCACATAGACCCTATACATATTTGACATGCAGTAATGATCGTTAATGTTGGTGATAAATTAAATAATAATATATATTTTATTTCTACAATAAAGGAATATATATATACTTTATAATTTTAGTATATTTGGAGCACTTATCTATATAAAATACTTAAAGTAGAAACAATCTATTATCTATTATATTATTATATTATTATATATAATAAAGGAGAAGTCGACTGAGACACATGACGCTTTCTCCTTAATTATAGTCGTATGAACCAATCACAATTTTTTGAAATAATCAATATATGCATAAGATAAAATTTTATTCTAACTTTATTTAATCAATGTATCTATATACGCATAAGATAAAATTTGACACAATTTTTTTTTTTTACAGTGGGCAAGAAGCAGATTGACAAGCGATCTTGAAGCCATCAACAGATGGCTTGAATGACCCTACGCAGAGGGTCGACAGTCAAAAAAAGAAAAATTATCTAAGATTACATTACAGAAATTTAAAATTAAAAATATCTAAAAAATTAAAAATCTAGATTCTCCAGATCAACTGCTGATTCTTGATTCCATTTTTTGTGGCTTGGATAGCGGTGAAGGCTCATACTCGCTCAACAATATTGTTGCATGTGAGGCTGGACTCGAAAACTTGAGATTTGCACACCCATAGTCATAATACTAAGGTAGCGGTCATGCCGGATCTAGACCCATGAGTCATAAATCAGAGCATCAACACTAGGTTATTTTGGATTTTGCAATTTTGTGGGTTTTCGATTATTTATGGGTTTATAAAACTTGGAAGAAGTGAAGGTGGGGGTAAAAATTAGATTTGAGTAATTCGATTTTGTGGATATAGGGATAAAAATAGTTTTGTTATTGGAGATTTTGGGGAAGAGTTTGGTTGTTGTTATTTGTTAAGGGTTGTTTGAGGTCCCCAAAGGGAGGCTCAAAAGGAGAGCACCGGCGGTGGTGCATGGGAGGTGTGAGGTTTAGGTTGGAAGGTAAGTCTGAGGTTTTCTGTGGCCAAGAGAGGTGGTGCACGGGCGGCAGCATGGGAGCCACCGCTAGGACCGAGATCTGGACCACTTAGAACGAGGGGATGGAGGAGTTACCAGCCGTATGAGGAGGAGCCACCGCCAGGGGAGGCGTGGCGTGGAAGTGGTCGGGCATGCGGGCTGCAAGGGATGAGAGGTAGGGAGTGTATCTGAAGGGGACGACGACCACGACTGAGCCGTCAGGGCCCGCGGGGAAGGAAAAGAGGAGGAGGCGAAGCAGCGTCGGGCCTCCCAAACGGAAGAAACAGGGTGATTCCGGGGGATCGAGAAGCAAGAATAGTGTAGAGGAGGAGGGAGATGGGTGTCTGGGGACCGTTGTACTGGCCATCGGGTGAAGATCCACCATCAATGGTGGCGCAACCGGAGCAAGGGCGGCGGAGATGAGCCATTAGGGTTGAGTTTTGTGAGTTATGTTTTGTGGGTTGATTTTTTCAGAGGAGATTTTCAGATAGAGTTGCATGCTAGCGGCAGGGAGCCAGCCGGGCAAGCCACCGGAGGTGGCCGTGAGTGAAGGAAGAAGAAATCCATAGGTGAGGCAGCTTGGGTTTTTTTTTTTTTATGAAAGAGAGAGCGTTCGTCGAATCTGAAGTTGCTTCACTTCACATTCTTTGACACAATTTCATTAGATATGGATATCAGCTAGTTGTATGAATCAATTACAAATTTTTAAAATAACCAATATATGCATAAGATAAATTTTTATTCTAACTCTATTTAATCAATATATCTTTATATGCATAAGATAAAATTTGACCCAATTTCATTAGATATGGACAGTGTTCTAAATATCGGATATATCGGCCGATATATCGGGGATATTTAGAATCCGCTATGATATCGGCATATCGGGTGAAAAATATCGGTCAACGCCATATATCGGGTCAACGCCGATATATCGGGTCAATATCGGTGATATATCGGGTCAACGCCGATATATCGGGGATATTTAGAACTGCCAACTTTGATAAGTTAACTTTAGCCTTTATGAATGAAGTTGTTTTTATTTTATCAAGTTTATTTGGTAATTTTGCAATTTAAATATTATTTTATCATGTATATTTTTACATTTTGAAGTATAAATATAGTACTTATAGTTAAAATTTAGTGAAACCGATAAATCTGATATATCTCGATATATCCCCGATATATCATTTTTACTCTTAACCGATACGACCCCGATACGCGATATTTAGAACCTTGGATATGGATATATATATATTTTTAGAAGATAATACGTACTCCCTCCGTTCGGCAAAACTTGTCATTTTAACTCTCCACACAACTTTTAATAAAACTAATAATTACACTTCTTTTTTACTAATTTGCCCTCAATTATTACTCTACTTTTTACTTTATCAAAAACTACAACTCACAACACATCAATCACATCAAGGGCATTTTGGTAAAGTAGAAGCAAAAATATCTAAAATGACAAGTTTTTCCGAACAAAAACAAAACTCTAAAACGACAAGTTTTGCCGAACGGAGGGAGTATTAAAGATCAATATAGTGATATGTGTTTAAGATAACACTTTATCCAATTTCGTTAGATATAAATATATTTTTACAAGATTTAACAGTATAATTCACAAATTACTAAATCAAACAAACCTTTGGCTTCAATTCTTTCGGCTATATATAGGACATGTCTCCACTTAATCAATATTATTAAATAAATAATTTGTTTATACCTATAAAAAGTAAATAATTAATTTTATTATCTAAGATTTAACCTTTTTTTATTTTAGAATCGTATATAGAATTAGAAGAGTGGGTAATAATAATAATAAATTTTTAATTAAAAAAAACTAAAGAATATATATGTATATGTTATAATAATTTATTTTAATGATATATTAATTATGTAGCAATTAAGAAGTATTGAAGAAAATTAATTAGCTGATCAAACATGTATTAATATCAAATTTATTTTTAAATTAAAAAAATCATACGTCATGCGGTTACTAAACTACTGAACTAGTGATAGTAGAAATGAACTAGTCAGGTATTAAGTGTTAGCTTTTTTCCTTTTTTTTTCTTTTCTATATTGACACTTGTCTAGCTTAAGTAAATTATACTCCATCTGTTAATTAAAACTTGTCGTTTACTATTCATGCACGCTTTTTTAAAATGATAAAAACTATATGAAATATTAACATTTGTTTAAATTTGTTTTTATAAATTCATAATTAATAGTAACAAGTATGAAACTATTGAAAAAATATGTTAAAAAAGTTAATATTTCATATAGTTTTCAACACCTCAAAAAGTGTACGTGAATAGTAAAACGTCAAGTTTTAATTAACGGATGGAGTATAGTTTATTGTTTTATTTTTTCCTCAAAAATAACTAATTCAACCAAAGGAGATGAATGATATGAAACCCTAAAATGCTCCAAAGAGAACGCCCCATAACGCGCCTCCCTCTCCCTTCCCTTCAGGCCGCTAAGCCGCCCACCACCAGCCATAGCGCTCTCCGCTCCGCTCACCTGCAATCGCCGAAGGCCGGTCCCGATAAAACACCCACGAACCCTGCCCCTGCTCTACTCTTACCCCACTTGTCGAATTGGAAACCCTCAACCTGCACCAGCTACGCCTCCGTCTCCTTAAACCTGCGAAAGGTCAAAATTGGGGAGGAGGCACCTCCTGATTCGTGCTTAATTGGGCGACATCCGTCTTCAAAGTGGATTTGTTGACCTCTGTATGGGTCTTTAAAGTGGGATGGGATCGGTCGGTGGTGGCCGGATGGTTGCTGTCGCACCTCGCGTTGGCGTGGGTGGCTTTTTCGGTCATCCTTCTCTGCGTCTTGCTTGCTTCTGTCACTCCGGCATCAATTCCGCTTTGTAAGTCCTCTCTCTCTCTTTCTCCCTATTCCTCACTCGAGTACTCTCATTGCTTACAAGCACGTCGGCCATAAAACGTCTAAACAAGGCATTAGAGCTCACCGCTCCTTAACCCTACTTTTTGATCTCAAAATCCTATTCGCAAATTTCTGCAATTTGTACTTGCTTTGGTTGTTGTTGCCCATGGCGTGTAAGTCTTTCATGGATGCTTTATCTGAAACACAGTGTTATTCCCAATCTAATTCTTGTTGGTACTACTGTTTGTTTAATTACATGAATTTCTTCATGGTTTTTTATTTCATTTTATTGTCTTTTGGTTTGCTCTACCCTTTAGCTTGGTTTTTTAACATGGCTTACCCTCCCCAAGGCTCCTTTGAATACACATATGCTCTTTTTTCTTGCTTCCGGTTGTCGCCAGGTGCTGCTTTTTCTTGTTGCCTTTGGTGCAGGGTCTTTGCAGACAAAGATAAGCTTGCTTATGCTTGTTTTCATTACTATGTCTTCTCATCCTTGATTTTCGTCAATATTATCAATCAAACTCAGTTTCTGTTTGCTTATGCTTGTTTTCATTACAATGTCTTCTCATCCTTGATTTCCACTATCTATTATTTGCTTTCGAGGTACTCTCAGTTGTATGTTGTTTTATGCAGGTTTTCTTCAGTCCTGATGGAGTGCTTCTGTTGCTGCTTTGTTGAAGGCTTGGGGTGTGCCTATTTTCAGACTCAAAGATGAGGTGCTCGCTGCTTCGGAAGGTTGCCTCGCAGCTGTCGGTTTTCTCTCCACAGTTTTCGACCTTCACCTTTATTTCCTTGTCTTGCTCGGCTTGTGAGCAATCCCTTAGGCCCTTTCTATTTATCTACCAATGTAATCTTAGCCTTGGTTGGGTGTTCTGTGTGTTGTATGTCCCAATTCTTGTTACCATATGTGTCTGTCTTAGACTAAGTGATTTTATCTTGGTTTACTCTGACTGTTTTGGGGTTCCCCCCCCCCCCCTTTTATTCACCAATCTATATATTTGGGTATTACCAGACCTAACCACTCTTCCTCAGAGTTTCTTACCAATTCAAGTGTGCCGTCTATTTCATCAATGGCCACTTAATTTCACAATTGCATCTGTATACACACTTAACTTTATTCGGAATTTTGATTAAAAAATTCGTTTATTAAAGCTAGACACTGACAGGTCTAGATTAGTACAAACAGATCGCCAAAAAAAGTTTTTATGAATATAAGTACTTGGAATTCCCTAGGTATCCGGAGCTGTAACTTCTGGAGAAATGTAGATATCTTCTACAAAAATAATAATATCAATGTTCTGGCACTACTTGAAACAAAGACTGACAAGGTTCCTAGCGAGAGCATTATGCGTAAATGCGGTTTCACTAATGTTGCTTTTGATCCTGCTATAGGATTTTCTGGGGGCATCTGCTTGCTTTGGAAAGACATCTCGTCCTCACAAGGTTCTATCGAACTGATCTCGGTTCAACACCGATTCATTCACTTCAATTATTTGGACTATGTCACCCATTGGTGCTTTGCTTTCTTAGTAGTCTATGCCCCACCGGACGATCGGCGGAAAGCACCTTTGTGGGAAGCTATCTCTTTATACATACAAACACTTCTGATTCCCTTCTGTATAACGGGGGATTTAAACGAAATTGGTACACCAGAGGAAAAACTTGGCGGGGTCTATCCTTCGCATGCACGATTCACGCGTTTAAATGATCTAAAGAATAACCGCTCACTGCTTGAGGTACCATCGTACGATAGTTAGTTTACTTGGCAACGAAAGTCGAACGATGTTGTTATTTGTCTAGGAAAGCTTGATCGTTTACTAATCTACACGGACATGTTAACCATATTTGACTCACTTCGTACAAAAATTCATCCATTCACAAGATCTGATCATGCACCGATCCCTATAGATTCCCGTCATAATATTCAGCAAAAAAATAGACCGTTTAAATTCGAGATGGCCTGGGCTTCTAGAGCTGATTCCAGAAACCTGGTTTCACAAGCTTGGCAATCGGACCCTCAAGGTTCCTTTATGTTTAAACTGGTTCAGAAGGTAAAAGTGCTAAAAAAACTTTCCAAAACCTGGCATAAGAATACTATTCGCAACATCCACAACCAAATTCAAGTCACTGACCAAAAGCTTCTACTACTACAGGCTTCACTTTTTAGCAACTATAATACCAAAGATATTCAAATACCTAAGCAATTGCTTAATAAGAGAGAACGAATGCTAGACTTTCAGCGCCTCTACTGAAGTCAGAGGGCCAAAGTGAAACATGCCAAACTAAATGACTCAAATTTCAGCTATTTCCATAAGATTGCGACTACTAAATGAGGAAGGAAACTGATCAAGTCTACTTTACTTCCGAACGGGGAATCTACGGCTGATTTTCATACCATCCAACAAGAATTTGTAAGACATTTCAAATCTCGTTTCAAGGCTTCAATGGACAATGGCCCTGATATGTCAGCAGACTTAGCGGTCATCCCGTCCTTGGTGTCTCAAGCAGACAATGCTATGCTCTCAGCTCCTGTGACCAACAATGAAATTAAAGCGGTCGTGTTCTCTATGAGCCCAGATAAGGCACCGGGGCCTGATGGCTTTCCAGCTGGTTTCTACCAAAAGTTCTGGCCTACATTAGGCCCTTCTGTAATTAAGGATGTTAAGCCTTTTTTCACCAGTGGCAGGCTCATGCGTCAGATCAACCATACATTCATTACTCTACTACCAAAATACGATGATCCGACTGCGGTTAACCACTACAGACCTATCAGTTTATGTTCTACGATCTATAAAATTATAACAAAGGTTATTTCATCAAGGTTAACCAAGATATTTGACAAACTAATACACCCTCTTCAGGGAGCCTTTACTAAAGGGAGATCGATCTATAAAATTATAACAAAGGTTATTTCATCAAGGTTAACCAAGATATTTGACAAACTAATACATCCTCATGCGTCAGATCAACCATACATTCATTACTCTACTACCAAAATGCGATGATCCGACTGCGGTTAACCACTACAGACCTATCAGTTTATGTTCTACGATCTATAAAATTATAACAAAGGTTATTTCATCAAGGTTAACCAAGATATTTGACAAACTAATACACCCTCTTCAGGGAGCCTTTACTAAAGGGAGATCGATTTAGGATAATATTCTCATTGCTCATGAAGCTTTGCACTCATTTAGGCTAAAGAAAGGCAAAACGGGTATGGTTGCTTTGAAGTTAGACATGGAGAAGGCATACGACCGTATTGAGTACCCTTTCTATTCCAAGTATTATCTAAATTTGGGTTTGACGAACTATTCATCAGCTGAATCAAGGAGTGTGTTTCAACAGTTTCATACTCGGTTCTTGTCAATGATGAACCGACCACAGTAATTGAACCAACCCGGGGATTAAGACAAGGAGATCCTCTCTCCCCTTTCCTCTTCATTCTAGCTTCTGAGGTGTTAGCACACACTCTGCACCATCAAGGGTTAGTAAATAAGGATCTTGGTATTACGTTCGGTAGGCCGGGTATCAAAATTTCTTTTCTGGCGTTTGTAAATGATATCCTTATTTTCTGTAAAGCATCACATTCTGCCTGCACAACTGTGCTAACCATTTTAGACAGATACTGTCTGATTTTAGGCCAAAAGGTCAATCTTCACAAGTCAAGCTTCCAAGCTTCTCCTAACACGTCATCAACAGCCATAATGGCTCCAATTGATGTGCTTGGTATTCCACATGCAAATAATTTCGACAAATATTTGGGCTGCCCTATAGTAAATGGCAAAACCAATAGGGACACATTCGTCGGTGTGGTTATTAAGACAAAACAACAACTGACTAAATGGAAAGCTTTGAATCTTTCTACTGAAGGGCGTCGGGTACTTATCAAAGCTAATCTCAGTGCCAAACCAATTTTTCTTATGCAAGCTTTTTTACTACCCTCGCATATTCTTCATGAGCTAGACAAAGTGTACGTATAGACAATTCTTTTGGAATAAGAGCTCTAAAGCGCCACCACTTATCAGCTGAGATAAAATTTGCTCAGACAAAGGTGGTCTTGAGATCCATAAAGCGAAGTCTATGAATATTGCGCTATAGATGAAACTTCTATGGAAACTTATATTTGCACCAGACAACATCTGGGTCCGCGTAGTCTCACAAAAATATCTTAAAGGGCATGATCTGTTCAGTTACAGCAAAAAGGGTCACTCTCTTGGCAGTGGGCTCGGCTTATGTTTATCAGGCCTCAGTTTCTCCCTTCACTATAGTGGAGTGTCGAAAACGATTAAACAATAGACTTTTGGTCTCATAAATGGGCCTTCCTAAAGCCGTTGGGTTTCAAAATTCTAACTCCCATTCCAGATACACTCAAAGGGATTAAGGTTTCTCACTTCATCAATAATGAACGACATAGTGGAATAGGTCATCACTAACCGCCTCTTTAACGAATATTCTGACAATAGAAGATATCGACCATATCCTGGGTATAACTTTGCCTAACAATCCCATGACGGATCGTCTGTATTGGGGTCCCAGCAAGAATGGCTGATTTTCAACCAGCTCTGCTAACTCCTTTTTAACAGAACATGCTGGGCTACAAAATATCGATTGCAGCTTGATTTGGGCTCTTGATGTGCCCCCAAAGTCCATCATTTTCTATGGAAAATTTCTCGTGATGGTCTTCCGACTAAACTCAGACTACAAAAGTTGCATGTGGCAGTGCCGTCTGGTTGTGCTTACTGTGGAAACACTAACGAATCGGTTCATCACCTGTTTATTCACTGCCCCATGGCTACCGAACTACTAAAAGCTTCACAAATTCGCCTTCCAGGGTTTTTAGCGGCAAACGTCGGAATGGGTACGGTGTTCCCACTATCTGAGATCAAACGAGCAATCGAAAACACGAATTTTGCTGATCTAGCCTCAAATAGTTTTTAACCACTCGAATAAGGTAACTATTAACGAAATTATTCTGTTCTACAGTACCCATTGCTGGAAACAATCTAAGGTTCTAGAGGACGACCTTTCTGGTTCATTTTCCTCTGGTCATCGTGCTACTGGCGGTCTACACCAGCCGATTCATCAGGATTGTGTTATCCCAAGCATGTCTCTGCTGTAACGGCCCAGAATTATGATTTCTGGGTTATGTTTCAAGGGATGAAACCCCTTGTTCGGATCTTGCAATCCAGGTATGGATCGAGGTTTCAAACTCATTTTTAAGGTCAGTAATAAAGAGGGATTTCGAACCCTGAAAGTATCGTTGGGCCATTAGGTACCCTTAACCTGTCCTAGGAACTAACTCGTGAAATTCATTTCAAACGGAAGCAAGACGGAAGCAAAATTAAGATACAAAGCGCCACGGTATAGCCAGGTCAAACCAAAACATAAGTGGATGATTACCATTTATAACGAGTTCGAGAATTAGCCATATAGACATCGAGCACTCAAAATCTGTAGAAAATACCTTTAAAAGAAGAACGGGGAAAGGAGTCAGATTGAGCCACTCATGCGGGACCGGCACTCCTCGCTGAGGCCACATAGTATGTGCTATACCTAATAAAGATGCTCTAATGCAGTACGAAAGTCTAACACACTAGCATGCTCCTAGTTATAATAATGTGTAAAAATACTGTAAAGGGCCCAAGACTATGCCAAGTGGCATATCCCTCTCCTACCTCTGCACCCCTTCCCGTTAGTGCAGAGACTGGCCAGTTCGGTGCTATAGCATAGCAATTTCCTCGTGGTGGTGCACAAACCACGACATAATCATATCATATGATCTCATCGCTTGCCCAATGGTGCTGGGCATTCATATCATTCTCATATAGGCTCGATTGACTCAGGGTACCCGATGAGACTGGGCTACCCTATGACCCTAGCAAAGACTCTAAGACTATCACAGATAACGACCGTTCTGTTTCAAACGCATAAAGTAAGCAGATGCTCATTCAATTAGTGCAACCTAAACAGGATACTACATGGCATGCTTTTATGCATATGCAACACCTAACATAAAATGCAACAACAGGCATGAATGTCCAACCTGAGTAAGCCCCCTAGGGAACTTACCTGAAGATGCAGAACAGCAGGATAATACAAGCAAGGGCCCAAATGCAAGTCCGAAGCAATACACACCTATCATCAAACCATTTCGATAAGCCACCAGACCAACATTCATTCATACGAAACCCACGTGCTCAATATTCTCAAAACCAATCGATAGTAAAATCATTTTCCAAAACCTTTCCGCTACGATCAACATTAACCCAAAATCATTTACTTCCAATCAAACACATTGATAAAATCGTACCAACCATATTTCCAAACTTCCTTCTCAAAACCAAAATCATCAAACCAAGACAAAGAATCCCGATATTAAACATTTATACCTTAAAACCAATCTCTCAAAATCATATTATAGAATTAATTCCGACATTTTGATTTTCCAAACGCAAGTCCTTAAAGAGATATTTCCGAAAACTTAAAATCTCTTTCCTAAATAATTTATAAACAATACTTAATTAAATAAAATGTCAGACTTAAATCATCTTTCCAACTCCTAGTTATAAATCCAAGCCAATAAATCATTTTACAACTTCCTAAATTCACATTTTAAAATATCACACAACACATATCCAAATAATATCATTTCCCAAAATAACTTTATAAGATATAAAATTCCAAAAAGAATATATTTCCCATAATTATATTTAACACCAATTTCAGCATATAATAATAATAATAATCTAATTCAAATAGCAAATAAATAATGAAATAATCAACATAAAACAACAAGCTCTCTTAAATAAAACAACCCAGCCCAAGGAAGGGAAATAGGGCCCAATCCGGAAAAAAAAGAAATTCGGGTCACTTGCCCAATGAAATCTGAAGGAAGAAAAGAATAGGCCCACACTCTCAAACCCGGATCCAACAAATTAGGCCCAATAAAAAAGGTCCAAATCCTTTAAAAATCAGATCCAATGAAACCCAACTCTCAACCCCTTTGTAAAACAAGGTGAACCGGTTTTAAATTAAAAAAAAAGTTGAATCGGACCAACCAAAACAAAACAAAACCCACCCGGGTTACTGTTCACCTTCCCCACTAAAATCCCCATTGCATTCAAACGGAGGAAAGAACAGAGGGAGGGAAGGAGTTGCCGGCGTCGAACGCCCGCCCCGGCCACCAAACCGACACCAAAGGCCAAAACTTGAACAAGAAAGAGGAGAAGGAGAGGCGCTCACCGAGAGGGTCGAAGTCTTCGCCGAAAAACGATTCGTCGGAGCTCGATTTGGACTGCCGGAGTCAGAATCAAAGGGCTTCTGGCATAGGATTGAAGAAAGGAGTTTAAAGGTCGAGCTTTTAAGGGCAAAAAAGCGGAACGAAGTAGAAAATCGAAACGACCTTGAGAAGGGGAAAAACAGAGGACGTAGGCGGCGTCCCGGACTCCGGCGAGCGTCTGGGCTCCATCTCGGTCGTCGGTGATAGGCTGCTGCTGCTTGGGAAACGGAGGGGAAAGGAAGAAGATGCTGGGTCGCTTGGAATCGGTGGAAGGAGAACAAGGTGCTCGGCGGTTTGGCCTGCGAGAACAGGGGTGGCGCTGCGAGGTGGCTTTTCCGACGACGTTGGTGGATGACGACGACAGGGAGGGGGAAGGTGGTGCCTGGTGGCTGTACTCGAACATTGGGGGTTTTGTTTTGCTCTGCAGAGAAGGAGAAAAGGGAGAAAGAGAGAGTGGAATCCTTTGTGGGGTTTCTACTGCAGGGAACAGAAATGCGAGAGGAAGAGGGTGGAGGTGCTTTGCCTGATGAGGAAATGCAAGCTGGAGGAGTGGGCTGTCTCATTTGTGAAGGGAGCAAGAAGACAAGGAGGAGCACTGACGTACTGTACTCCTACTAGGCTACTACTGGGAAAATCGGAGGGGGGGGGGGGCAAAAGAAACAAGGAAGTGGTCCCAAGGTTGGTCAAAGAATACCCGGAATATAAACCCCGAAACCCGCTCTCTCGACCTTATCCAATCCAACTAAAAAGATTTTCAAATTTCAAATTCCGAACTTAATAAAGAACTCCAAATATTATTTTAAATTTCTGCATAGGCAAGCGGGATAAAACGTATTTTAAATTTTCAAACTAAATAATGTCGTAACTCGTTTTGAAATATTTAGAATAAAACCAATAGCTCAAGGACGGGAATTTCAAACCTCTCAAATCTTAGAAATCAGAATGATTATAAATCACTATTTTAATAATTTAATATTATAAAATTCCCCGGTCTTTACATCTGCGTCGTTCTAGGAAGTGGGATAAACCTCCTATAAATTGCTATAAGGTTAACTTCGATGGATCGGTTATCCCGGGTGGTTCAACTTCATACGGTTACATCATCCGTAACTCAGTTGGTGTGGTTGTCGCTCTTGGGCGGTCTGTTTGTACAAATATCTCAGAGGTATATGCCGAAAACCTTGGCCTCAAAATGGGAATTCTAAGCGCTAAGGCATTGCATATTCCAAACCTTCTGATCGAAGGGTACAACTTACTGGTTATTAAAGCTCTACAGGGGGATTGAAAATGCCACTGGACGATTGAGATGCTACAAGCGGATATTTTGTCAGATATTTTGTCCTTTACTTATTTTGCTATTCGTCATATTTTCAGGGAATCTAATGCTGTGGCTGACTATCTTGCTCGTAGTGCCCATGCATCCTCTGCCGACGTCTGCTGTGAGGATGATCCAGAACTGCATGTTCTCGTCCGGAAGAATGCGCTAGGAAGGGCCTCTGATGCGACCGACCTGACCTAATCTTTATCTAGCGTAAAAAAAAATTCCTCAAAAATTATAACCTGGATAGCCTTTTTTTATTCTTTTCTTTTCTTCATATAGGGGCACGAGGATAGCCTAGTTAAATCTATATCATTTTTTAAGGAGCAATTGTGAATGCGGTCAAGGGAGCATGGTTCACGCCTTGCGAGATCGAAATGCTTATTTCGACTCTCTTCGCTTGCTCGGTTCTTTTGAGACGGTCTATGTCTCCTACGTCTTCATGGAGGCCAACAGGGCAGCCAATCGTCTTGCTCACCTAGCCTTGGATTCCGCTTCTTCCCCATGGAGTTCCGACCTTGAGTTTCAGACTATCATCCACAAGGATGCTCTTGGAGTGGTGGTACAACCGTGATTGACACTCCGAAATTTTCGCCTTGTAACAAAAAAATAATAAAATTATATCGCTTCTTAATGGACAGGACACCCACTATTATTTCTACTCAGTTTTTTTTTTGTTTATTGTAACGTCGGGGTTTCGAGGTTGTCGACTAATCCCCCACGAGTTCGAGCCCTAGCCTACAAAGGACCCGAACTGGTAAGTCAGACAGCAACCCACCATGTAGGCTCTCCCAAACCAATAAAGATTTGAACACCCATTAATTATACAAATGTGTAAATAATTAATGGAATTTGAACATTTGACTTCTTATTAAGGGTACCCTCTCCCTTACCACTGGAGTAAGGGTCATTGGTTTCTATTGTTGACAGTTGACCACTACCAATGTATCATTGTGTTTTCAAGAATTATGTATTGTTGATTATATATATACCATTTTATAATTGTATGTCAATGCATTGTTATAACTTTATAAGTGTCTTACATTTGGAACGGATATCCATGCCCCCATATACTAGGGTTGTTCATGTCAGGTTCAACCATTTGGGTTCGAGTTAGTTGAATTTTGGGTAAATCGGATTTCAAATTAGTTAGATCACAAGCTATTTCGGATCAAGTCAAACTGGATTTCTCTAAGTTTCGGGTCGATCTAACATGTAAAATACTCAAACTTTGTAATTTTTTTAAAAAAATATTAAAATATTATTCAAATTATATTATATATTACCAATATGTCAAATTAAAGTAAATAATAATATTATAATTAAATTTATATATATTATATAAATATTAAAAATACTATATTTATACAAACTAGTGCAGTACCCATGACATATGAGATTTATAAAAGATGATATACATATTGTGATTTCCGAATATACAATGAATAAACAGATTGTATTCGCCTGTTATCTATATTATAAATATAATATTCTAATATAATACTAAAACAGCTGCGAATGATACACGTGACGGCCTCACATTGAAAGTGTCACGTGGCAGTCATTCGCTTAACATACCTCCCTATATATTTAAAATAAATACACTTAAAATCATTTTTATTAATTAAAATATTGAATTTGTTGACCAAATCATAACAACTTCTCCAAATTTGCATATTATTTTTTATCCAAGATTTTTTAAATCCAGAACATAATCAATATATTACTAATAAATAAATTTCACTAAACTCTTTTGAATGATTGTTACATAAAATTCATTTTGTTAATTTTTAAAACTTTTTTATTAGATACTTGATGAATTTATTTGTTGTCGACTTTACCCATCCTTTGTATGTTTTAATTAACTAAATAACATCCGTGATAATTTATTCAATTGGATAAGTTCCTTTTATTACTTGAGTAGCAAATATTTTGCCAAAAATAACCTTCATTTGAAATGCCCATCCGAATGAAGGTCCATTGCTCTGGGAGTAAACAAATTCACCTACTATCTTTTAACAAGAGCTTCACAAGACTTTACCGTTCACATACGAAAACAACTGAAAATAAAGAAAAAAATCCTCTTAATTCTTGATTAAAATAGAAACTCAATGAATTGAATAACGTCAAAGTGACAGGGTACGATCGTATCTATATAAACTCTTAATTTAGAAGAGTTTAGGGTGATGTGTCAATCTTAGAGGCATTTTAGAAGTCTTAACCAATCATATTTTTTGCCATTTTTTTATTTTCTTTAATTCTCCTTTTTTTTCTTTAATTTTACTAAATATCTATCTAAACTCTTAATTTAGAAGAGTTTAGGTTGTGATGTGTCAATCTTAGAGGCATTTTAGAAGTCTTAACCAATCATATTTTTTACCATTTTTTTTATTTTCTTTAATTCTCTTTTTTTTTTCTTTTTTTTTTCTTTAATTTTACTAATTATTGGGCTTAATTCAAAACATTAAATTCAATATAATATAACTATTAGGCTTAACTCAAATTTATTTACTAACTACTGGGTCTAATTCATAACATTGAATATAACGATTGATTATGACACATTACATTTAAACAATGTTATAATGATATTGATATTATTACTACTGAGTAATTTAAAATATCTATATTGATGTATTGTACTTTACATAAGATTTTTAAAAAATAATTTTCTGAGAGAATTATAAGATACATTTATTGTAAAGTTTTTTTTATGATTTTTTATCTTAACATTTATTAATATTTTATAATATTTTTATATATAATATTTTAGTTTTAAAAAAACGCGTCATGGTGCGGGAATCGTACTAGTTTCACATTAATATTAAATAATGCTACAATGATTCGAGCTTATTTTAGAGTTTCTGATAATGACTATTATAATGTTATTTTTTGTAATCCAAAGACCTAATGATATTTAAAAAGTTTATTTTTTGTGTGTAGTAGAGTTTTACAAATTAAGTATTATAAAGAACATTTATAATGCTATTGTTATACATTTTCTCTTAATAATAGTTCAATGCGATGTTTCTTAAAGAATATTTAATATATCTAATTTAAGTATTTTTTTTATCTTCTTTAACTTAATAAATCAGTATGCTAAAATCATTTCAATATAATCTTTTTTTTTGTTAATAATCATTTCAATATAATCTAATATAAAAATAATCTAATTTTAAAATAATATAATAAATTATTAATGGCATTTTTTCAAAAATTTATTATTCATTCTCACATTATTATTCATCTTAACTAATAATTTTTTTTGGTATATGTCTATCTATCTAAATTAATAATAATAATAATAATAATAATAATAATAATAATAATAATAATAATAATAATAATAATAATAATAATAATAATAATAATAATAATAATAATAATAATAATAATAATAATAAATCATATGTTTGTTTGGATTTTTATACAACAACTTTTAATTTTTTTTGCATTTATCTCAAGTTTATCCTCTTATATTCTCTTATCTTTCTTTGACATATATATACTCCATTTGTATCAGAATAATTCGTCATTTGGCCAATTTCACTCTTTTAAAGAAAGTTTAAAATAAAAAGATGAATAGTTAAAAATTTACCACGTAAATGATGTAAAAAAAATAGATCAATGAACAGAAGATAATGAAATGAAAAGTTGGAGTATTCATAGAGTGTAATGGAAATCAAACATAACGAATGAGATTAATTATCAAAATTATAATTTTTTTTATCATTGATTGTGTTAGAGGATCAAATATGGGCTAATTATTTAGATACGGAGGGAGTATTGGATTCATAAGTTGCATTCCTTTTTGTATTATACTCCCTCCGTTAATTAAAACTTGACATTTTACTAATCACTCGCGCTTTTTGAGGTGTTAAAAACTATATAAAATATTAAGTTTTTTAACAATTTTTTTTAATAATTTCATACATATTACAATTAAGTATGAATTTATAAAAACAAATGTGAAAAAATGTTGATACTTTATATAGTTTTTATCATTCTAAAAAAGCGTGTTTGAATAGTAAACGACAAATTTTAATTAACAGAGGGAGTATTAACTTTGATAATTTGTTCATTTACCATGATTAATCACTGTTTAAATTATATGTCATAACCTATGATATAACCCACAAAGCGCACGATGAATTTCGTCTTAACAAAAATTTATTTTGATTAAGAAATGATACATATACAATACTACATCCATGGATTATTATTATTATTATTATTATTATTATTATTATTGTTATTATTATTATAAACTTATATACATTTTTTTTTCTATATATGTAAAAAAATGTTAATCATTTGTGTAGTTATTGTAGATGTGATTACATTTCTTGAACAAAAACCCCGTGCCTCGGGCACGAGTACTATACTAGTTTATAATATTAAAGGAGAAGTCGCTTACGAGATGTGACGACTTCTCCTTTAATGTAGCGTTTTTTATTTAAGATTAATTGATTTATTTTAATGGTTTGTTAATTTTCAATTGATTTATTTTAATTGTTTGTTATTTTATTGTTAAAATCTAAACTTATCTAATCTAATTTAGAGGAGATCCTAACCAAATCTTAAAAAATCAAGGTGATGTAAATATATAGGATTGATTTGGATGAGCCTATCAGTAGCTCTTTTTTCTGAAGATTAATTGATTAATTAATTTTAATTATTTGTTAATTTTTAATTGATTTATTTTAATTGTTTGTTAATTTATTGTTAAAATCTATACTTATCTAATTTAGAAGAGATCCTAACCAAATCTTCAAATATCAACGTGATGTAAATATATATGATTGATTTTGATCCCCTCAACCCGCTATCGGTAGATTTTTTGTATTTTGAAGATTAATTGATTTATTTTAATTGTTTGTTAATTTTTATTTGATTTATTTGATTTATTTGTTAATTTATCGTTAAAATCTAAACTTATCTAATCTAATTTAGAGGAGATCCTAACCGGCTAAATCTTTAAAAATCAACTTGATGTCAATCCCCTTTACGTGCTCTCTTCATTTAAATTCATGAACAAATTTGTTTAATTGATTTATTTGGATCCCCTAAGACAACCGGTTGAACAAGACTAAGGTGATGTCAATCTCCTTTCTGTGCTCTCTTCATTTTAATTATTCGAGACTAGCTATTATCCCGATATGTGTTAATTCTTTGGGACTAGATATTATCCCAATATGTGTTCATGCTGAGATTTTTAGCATTTGTAGATAATTATGCATTCTTTGATCTAATTGCGGATGTATGTAGAGAATCACGCGATGTCAAAAAACAAAGGCAAGATGCACATAGAGAACAACGGTAATGTGAAAAGGAGAGGTACGTTAAATATTATATCCATATCATATATTGTCGTTAAGTACTTAATTTATTAACACTGCAATCATCTTCTTCACTTCATTGATTCTTTATTATAAAACTGATTTTTTTAGGCGATAGACAATTTCATTACCTGGACGAGTTACGACCACAACAAGAAAACACCTCAAGAATTCGATGGAATATAATTGTTCATGTTTTAAGAATGTCGAAAACCCTATGCTACACTGATCTTGGAACAATACATTTGATTGACATTATTTTGATAGATGAAATGGTATTTGTGTTTAAAGATTGATTTTTTTGGTAGTGAGATTGATTAGTGTGTTTACTGTTTGTCTTTAGGTTTGTTATATTTCAACTTCGGTGACTAACGTTCGGAAAGTCCTAGACTACGAAATAAAAAAAAATCATCATCATCATATCTGTACACACTTCATCTAATAAATAGATCACCTTTTGTTAGTTTTTTCCCATCCTTTATAGCATTAGTGTGTTTAAGAGAATTAGTCTTTAGGCGTATCAATTAATGATTCCTTCGTACTTTATGCTGTCTATTTTTTAATTAGTTTCGATTTATTGAAATTGGGTATTGAGCACCTTCTCCTTTAATGTAGGATTTTAAATTTAAATTATTCATCAATTTAAATTTAAAATCATACATCTCATTTTCTCCATTTTTTGCATTTTCTTTTAATTCCTTTAAATACAAAATCAGTTGAGATATTCTCGATATTTTTGTTGGTTTGTTTAGATATTCTCCGGATAAGATAAAAATTAAATCATATTTATCTTAACAAATCTTTGATTTTTTTTTGGAATAACAAATCTTTGATTTTCACACATATCTTAACAAATTTTTGATCTTCTCGGTTGATTAAAATCAAAGATTTTCCTGTCATGCATTACATTTTCCATCTAATTTTAGTTTTTATAACTTTTATTGTTTATATTGCTAATTATACCATCAAGATCGATATATTTATTGATCAAAAAATAAAATCCCTAGAGCCGGCCCAGGTGGAATAGATTTAATTTCTTCATGAATAAATGCATTACATTTTCCATCTAATTTTAATTTTTATATCTTTTGATGTTTAAGTTGCTAATTATACCATCAATATCAATATATTTATTGATCAAAAATAAAATCCCTAGGGTCGGCCTCGGTGGAATGGATTTAATTTCTTCATATAATTATTTCTATATCAGCGTGATTCATGAAGAAAATTCATTCCACCATTCTTGATTACCAAAACATCATCTACATGACAAAACATTATCACCATTATATATTTTGATCCATTTGAAAGATTCAATTTTTTTTAATTTGCTCAACTGTATCTCAAACTTATTGTTTAGGTTTATTTTTTTTTAAATTGCATTATTTATTTAGTTTCATTATTATTCTAATATTATTAGCATTATATTGATACTAATAATATTGACAAGTTTTACCAATATTGCATAACTTATGCTTATACTTTATTCTAATGCTTAACGTTTCTTATTATTTAGCATATTTATTTATTTTAGTATTCAATATGATAGAGAATGTTTATTTTTTTATTTCATTGTGACTTATAATATTTATGTCAAAAATAATGAACAACATTATATAAACAATAATGGAGATTAGCAACTAGCATATTGCTTTTGATTAGCAACTAGCATATTGCTTTTGATTTGAAGGGTTAATTTCTAAAACCTGATATACGCTACATTCACACATGTATAGAAATAATATAAGACAAACTTCAAACTCGTTCAAAAATAGAATATATATTACATAAACTTTTTTCCTTAAAAGAAATAAACACAACTTCATTTTATACAAATTACACATTATGGAAACCTCTTTGTAGACTAACATTAGTGGTTGAGATTAAAATATTAGAATCTTAATCACATATTAGAATCTTCTAAGCCCTTCTAGAAGTTGTTCGAGAGACCGCCATGTACGATTGCACCCATGAGTAAACACCATCCTAGACAAATATAACCCAACTTTTGAAAGTGATTTTGCCCTTCCTCTACATACACACCGTCAACTCGTTGATTCCAAATGCAAGGTATTGGCAGGTTGGAATTCTTTAACTCATCGGGTGATACCAAACACGCCCTAACTTAAGCAACTGTGATGCAACTTTAAGAGGTCGTACTACAGCTGCAATGTGATAGCTATCTTGTACACTAGTAACCATAGATAAAGAAGCAATGTTATCGACTTAGATTGCGTCCTAACTAGCAACAAAAATATAGTGATCTACCTATTTTGATTGCGTTGTATAAGCCCAAGAAGCTAATTAATGGTTAAAGGAGCTACTAGGCATGCGGTGGCTTTGGAGTGTGATCAGGGTTAGGTCCTGTCGGTGGATAATCATTTATCTGCAAATCCTCCATCGACCTTCCCTCCCTGACTTCATTCTCTTTTGTCCTTTCAGATTCTATCAGGGCTCCTCCTGCACATCGCCGGATAGTTATATAACAAGATATCTATAGTTAACAAGCTCAACTAGCAAGTGTAGCAAAGATAGAGGTTTACTTGAGACTAGAATAGAACTTGATGGGATGAAGTGAGTGCAAACCAGGATGACGACGAGGAGTAAATGAAGCAGCTTCAACTTCATTGCTTCCCTTTCCTGATGAGCTCCAGGTAGGTAGTATGTGCATACTGCTTATAAGTTGATGTTCATTTGACACTCTTTATATTGTGGGCTATCTTTGGAAGTACATGGAGGTCAATATGATTCATCATTGCTTTAGGACTTAACCACACAAGCTTCCCAAATGAAACACCCTTATAATTAATTGATTTGAATTGGAAGATTGCCTAACTTAATGGTCCCTACTTCAAAAGCTCCTTTTGACTTGTTAAAAAAGTGACAATGGGTATGTTCAACCGAAAACGTAGGCATCCAGAAAACGCGTTTTCGGTTGAACAATAGTGCATAACGTATGCTATATTTAGGTTAATGTAAGATCGTGATCTCCTCACTTGATCTTATCCCCCATGCTATGTATTATTTCTGAAAGACAAAAGAACGATAGTTTATATATATGGTAATTAATAATGTGTATCGATGGTTACTATAGCTTGTACGTCAATGTGAAGCTGCCCATTATATATGCTTATTTTAATGGAAGACATCATCGCAAACTGAAAAGGGAAGAAACGTCAAAGGCCACTAAAATGGCTATGGCTAGTAGAACCCACCATGAAAGTGATGAAATGAGAAATAGACATATCTAAATATTACATTCATTTTATGTGTACATGTTTCGATCCGTGAACATTCTTATGTAAATTGTGTGCAGATAAGATAGTTGATAAGGACCGTTACATCAACTTGAACCTCATCCAACTAAATCTAGATCAAGTGGAAAGTTCTATAACTAAACATCCCTTAATGTGGAGCTCAAAGATGATAGATTTCATCTTTCGTTTTGTGCTTTGATCTTCAAACTAATTTTTGTATATGTCACAAAAAAAACTCTTTCGTTGAGGTACTTGGTCAACCAAAGCTCTCTTTAGGTTCAAAGGGCTTTGCTACCTTTTCCAAGCCTTATGGATTGCATAGACCAAACAAATAAGATGCAATAAGCGTCGTTCGTTGGGTGTGTTCTGCCTTGTGATTGTGATTCTTCCAATATATGATTCATTAAGGCAGGGCAGCCGCAGAAATTTCCAGAGGGGAGGCGAAATTGTTTGTTGGAATTTCCTCTGTATATATAATAAATATTTTTTTAATATATTGAAAGAAAACCATAAATTGTGGTATAAATATGACAATTTATTACGAAAATTCATACGATAATTTAATAATTTATATGTATGTGTAGCATGATTAAGATTTAAAAAAATATTGAAAGAAAATTATAAATTTTTTGAAGAATTTGTCATTGGTAAATGAAAAAAAAATTGATGAGATTGAAAACTATGACAAAAAAACTCATAAATTGTGTTTAACTATGACATTGATAGTAAAAAATTTCATAGGAATAAAAATTAGAAGAAATTTTTAAAATATATGTTTAACATAATGAATAATCTTATGAAAATATTAAAAGAGAAATATAAATTTGATTTAAATATGACATTTATAATAGGGAAAGTTTGGTTATGAAAATATTAAAAGAGAAATATAAATTTGATTTAAATATGACATTTATAATAGGGAAAGTTTGGTTGGAATAAAAAATAGTGGAAAAAGGTAAAGAATAAGGTTTGAACCCATGACCTCTTAAATACTTTTTTCTTCCTTCCGTTCTTTTCACTAACTAAACTAGACAATTTTAGTATTCACTTTCACATTTTTTTTATTTTTTTTATTGCTTTAAAAAATACACCTACGAAATTCCGTCGTCAGAGGGGGTGGGCGTCCCCCCTGGCCGCCCCTGCATTAAGGTTCCCTAAATGGCTAAACCACAATCGTTGTTGATTGAGAACTCTTGTAGATGATTCCCTTAACCGAATCATGGGCAATCCCTACATATAGTTATGACATTTATGTTTAGCTTCAGTTGTTCTACTTTCGGTATTTGAACGGTGGAATGTTTGAAACTTGAAAGCTAATTGTTAGGCCTAATAATCGCTATAGGGCCGAGATAATGGGTTTGGAGTTTGGACCGAACCTTTGAGTTGGGTTATAAAATTCGATATTTTCATTGTTGATATGGATGGGTGGATGAGTCATGCTAAATGAGATGAGAACGAGTTTTTGAATTAAATAGTTTCTATATCAATATATCAATCAACAATATCTATTTATCTATATCTATATTTATATCTATATCTATAATAATACTAAAACACTTGCAAATGGGACACATGACGACCATACATTTAAAGTTAGAAATTTAAGATACATCCCCATATGCTTCTCCAAATGTTTAAAAAGTTTCTCTTATGTATAACGTTTACAATTTTTGTTTGGAGAACTGCATATCGGTATTGCACCTGAATCCACTTGATCATGATCGATACTAAAAGTGAATGAATGCAGAAGCTAAAACACAAAACAGCATACCCATCAGCTCATTTCAGTGCACAATGTTCACATGACACTTCTAATTTCACAAAGTTTCTGTTGCACAATACACATACAAATATGAAATCTCTCACAAGTTCTCCTTCAACCTTTCCTGGGCATGTATAAGCAGTACATGAAGGTTTCCTGGGCGTGTATGCAGTCCATGAAAGCATCTTGGTTATCATCACAATCACCTAAGGAGATAACTTCTCCCTGTTTGAAATCTCTCACAGGTTCTCCTTCAGCCTTTCTTGGGTGTGTATGCAGTCCATGAATGTTTCCTGGGTGTCTGTGCAGTTCATGAAAGCCTCTTGGTTATCATGACAGTCACCAAAGGAGATAACTTATCCCCATATGCTTCCTTCTCATTTGGCTGATGGTATGTAATGATCCTCCGATTCATAGTGCCCGCTCCTTTCCAGTGATTTCATCATCGAGGACCATCCCATGGATCTCAAAATCTGAAGGACACAATGCTTCGTCTAACCAAATCAGTTGTTGTAGATAAAACACTAAATAAAACACACTTAAAAAAAATTCACAAATGCATATATACAAATATTTATCCAGCTATTAAAAACCCACAGCCATAAATTCAGATTTCATATCTTCTATACTATACTATATACAACTATAAATAAAAATACAAAAACAAATTTCAGAACTGCGGAGAATTTTAAAAATAATTAAAAACCATCCGCCAAAAATTAATATAATTATAATTGAATTATGAAACACATATCTCTTTCTTAACTAAAAGATTGCATATCTATCTATTTTGAAAAGCTAACTAAAATTAATAATCACTTGCTACTTCGATTAACCAATGTTTATCTCTTTTATTTAACCAAAAGCTTACACATTTATCCTCTAAAATTTAGTTTAAACCATTTTAATTAAAATAATTAAAATTTTCAGATCTGCAAAGATTTTTAAACCAGTTACAAACCATTCGATGTTAATTTTTTTTGAAGTTCCATCCGTTATTACTTTTTTTTTACAGTAGACAAAGAATAGAATGCCCAGCCAGAGCCGAGTTGATCATCCCTAAGGATGATGTTTAAAAGATCCTCATGCAAGAGGAGATTCGATATATTACAATCATTTCTAGACTTGGCTATAAAATCAGTTGCATTATTTGCTTCTCTATAACAATGTCGGAACTGTATATAGTCAAAATTTCCTTTCAACAAATTGATCTTCTCAATAGTTCTATGGATCTCCCAATCAGCCTTTGAGTTGTCCAAAGCCTCCACTACTTTTAGGTTATCTCCTTCGATGATCACCCTCGTTAATCCTTCGGTAATGGCTTGTTGAAGCACTAAGCAAAACGCATCCACTTCGGTTTGAAGAATATATCTCATCCTTCCTTTTTGGTGAAAGATGTCGATCACCTGACCCAAGCTGTCCCTAATGATGCCCCCAATATGGCAACCATTAGGGGCTCTAACTGAGCCATCTACATTTACTTTGTAGATGGCATTTGGTGGTTTAGTCCACCTAGCGGTTTTCCGTTTGTTCTTGGTTTTCCTATCCTTTTCTTTGGTTTGATTCCAATCCTTTAGGTTCTGCATGATACGATGGACAATGGGATTATAGGAGTCCATCTTGTGCTTGTTAAAAATAACATTATTTCTCAACTCGTAGATAGAATGTCATATGAAGTAGAGTTCTTCAAAATGAGGATTATTATGCTTGATGGACCTTATATCATCTTGGATTGAGTGTTCTGTTATAAGGTTAATGAAATATTCGTCATTCAAATATTCATAGTTTGAAATGATTGCCTTTGAAACAGGGCAATCTAGTAGAATGTGGTGAGAGTCTTCGTCCGTGCCTTCACACAACACACATTGGGATGGCACTCTGTTAAAGTGTCTATTAAGCCTTGATTTGGTTGGAAGGCCATCTATCATTATTTTCCAAACGAAGTTTTGTATTTTTGGAGGTAAATTGAGTTTCCAGATCCATATGTTGTCGAGAGAACATTGTTCATTATGTTTATTAAGTTTGTATGCTGATTTGACCGTGAACTCACCATTATTCGTTAGTTTCCATACCAATTTGTCCAGAGAGTCCCATAGTGGAATTGGAATGTCTATAATTTTATTCACCACTTTTTTTTTTTGAGGGGGGGGGGGGGTGTATTTGATTTAAAAGAGGGATATCCCATTGTTTTTTGTCATTAAATAATCTGGACACCATCCATTTAGGATCCATGTTGCCTAAATATTATTGAAGCTGGAAATTGTTTATCCATGGGTCCGACCATATATTAATGGTATTACCATTCCCCAAGATCCACATGAGATCTTTGCTGATATTTTCTCTAAGGTGTAAGAGTCTCCCAAACTGCCAAGAAGTATTTTGTTTGTTATAATCGAAGATTTTATCATTTTGGAGGTATTTTCATGAATGACCTTCACCCAAATATTGTGAGGGTTATTGAGAATTTTCCAAAGAAGTTTTAGGTGTAGACTGATATTTGTTTCTTCTGCAGTTTTCAGGCCAAGACCACCTTCCTCTTTTGGTTTACATATTTTATCCCAACTAATAAGAGGGCAATATCATTCAGAATTGAGTTTGTTCCAAAAAATTTTTTTTGTTAATCTGGTCTATCTTTGGGAACGAGAAAGTTTTGCATTAAGTAATTAACTTTTGAGCTGAGATTTGCACGTATAAGCACCAGACGTCCTGCTTGTGATAAGGTTGATGCCTTCCATTTAGATGGTTGTTTCTTTAGGCTTTGAATTGCCTCCTCAAATACACAATTCTTGACCCTTATGTTGATGATGGGAATACCTAGATATTTTTCAATTCCTGTTGATAAAGATATATGCATATCTTGTGAGAGAGAAGTTACCAGATTGGAATTCACGTTCCTCGAGACTTGCTGAGAGCTCTTTTGGTAGTTGATTACCAGATTAGAATTCAATTCCTGTTGATAAAGGTTTGAGAAACTGTTTAGCATGTTCTGGATTGTATGTAGGCTCTTGTGGGAGGCAGGCGCAAAGATTAGAGTATCATCTGCAAATGTAAGGAATGGAATAGGCGTGCCATTTGATGTCAGTTTGATTCGAATTAAAGCATCATTTGTCATAAATTCTTCAAGAAGTTGTCCAGCAAAGTTTATCATGACAATGACAAAGACATAAGGCACCAAAGGGTCATCTTGGCGGATACCCCTTTGGGGTTTTAATTTTTTTCCTGGGTTGTTGTTTACCAAGATCGAATAAGTTGGAGTTGTGATGCATTTCATAACCCAGTTGATCCATGTTTTATCAAATCCGAATTTAGTTAAGACAACCTCGATGTAGGTCCAGTTGATTTTGTCATAAGTCTTTTCCATATCAAGCTTAAGGGCCATCCATCCCTTTCGGCCTATTTGTTTATGAAAGGAATAAAAAACTTCATGAGCAATAAGAGTGTTGTCCTGAATGGATCTACCTTCCACAAAAGCGCCTTGGAATGGATTAATTATTCTTGGGAGGATATTTTTGAGTCTGTTAGCTAGAATTTTAGCAGTAGTTTTGTAAATTGTGTTACATAGACTAATTGGTCTGAAATGGTTTATGGTCGTTGGCGAGTCGTCTTTAGGGATAAGAGCTATAAAAGTTTGGTTTATCTCAGTTAACATGTTACCGGAATAGAAGAAGGCTTTAACAACTTTACACACATGATTTCCAACAATATGCCTGTATTTTTTATAGAACTCTAGAGGGTAGCCATCTGGGCCTGGGGTTTTGTCATCTGCCATGCTAAAGATTGTTTCTTTAATTTCTTTGTTTGTTGGATGTTTTGTGAGATTGGTGTTTTCTTCCAAGGTAATTTCAAGTAGAAAATGTTCTATCATTGCCGTCCTTATGGGCTCGGTTGAGCACCTTATGAATCTTTCTGGTAATTACGTTGTTATGTTGTTCTCAATATCTTGTTTTTCAGATAATACGATCCCATCTTTAGTGGTAGAGGAAAAGGATCTCTTTATGAAGTTTCTAACTTTAACTATTGATTGGTAATACTCTGTTATTACTTCAATTAACCAATTAATCAATGTTTATCCCTTTTATTTAACTAAAAGATTACACATTTATCCTCTAAAATTTTGTTTAAACCGTTATAATCTGATTCATCCTAACCTAATCGGCAACCCTACTATATATATATATATATATATATATATATATATATATATATATATATATATATATATATATATATATATATTCAGAATCGAATATAACATTGAACTCACTCCTACTCCTTCCTCTTCCATTGGTTCCTATCTATTTTCCTCTCTCTATCGACCATCTATTCATCTTTATGTTTTTTTTTCCGAATACAACTAATATTTAAACCTTCTACATTGCAGGCTTTTGATAATCTATTCTTCTTTCCTATTTTAGATAGGAAAAAATGAAGAATGTCACATACGTCAACGAGCTTAATCCAACAAACATCAAAGGCAATATCCAAGTTCGAGTTGTGTGCATGTTCGATAACATCAACTTTCACAAACATTAGAGCTGATTTCAAAGAACCTAATATGTGTTGATGAAAAGGTATTTGTCCTTCATAATTTCTTCATTTTATCTTTTCCTAGCGTACGTATTCAAATAAATACCATTTACTCTATTCGTTCTCAGGGTAATAAAGTTCACGCGTCCATCAAGAAATGACTCATCAAACAGTTTGATTGTATATCTGAGTATGAAATTTTCTCAATACCAAACTTCGGTTTAATCAAGTACCTTGACCAATATCGCCATTGCTCTCACCCTCACAAGGTGACCTTCTCCATGAACACAATCTTGAAAGAAGTTGTCGAAGCTCCAATCTCTCGATATGGGTTTGAAGTCGTTGAATTTGACGACATTTTAAGTAAAGATGTTGATCTAACCAACTTGGTTGGTAAGTTCTTATTTATTAGATAAAATAATTTCTTTAACGTTATTTTACAATGTTTCATTACATATAAGTATTCCATTTACATACTATATGCTACAATAATCTACATAATATGAATCCTTTGGTGTTTTTTTTTACATGTGATTGGTGGCTTAAGAAAAGAAACATTATTGAGTGCTTAGTCAGTTATGACGATAAACTTCACAAAAGGCATGAAATCCATATCCCAAACACTAGGTAATATTCATTTTTAAATTTTCATTTTCAATATGTTATAATTTATATTATGAATAAACGCATTTGATTCATTCTATCCAATTTGTAGGAATGATGTCATTGTACTTTGTAGGATACCTATGCCGATCAGTTTGCCCCTTACATCGATGTTGTATTGGATGACAAGGTTATAGTCATTATCCAATTTGCAAGAAATAACCCTAGCGAAAGTAATTATTTGCTTTGTTTTCCTTCATTTCAATCTATATTCCTTTGGATGGTGTTAGATTTAAATGTCATTTTTTACATAAAGTTTCCAACAATGTCAAGGGAAGCACTCGCGTTTTCATTGATGATGATAGTATTCAAGAGATAATTGATTTCAAATCTAGGTTTATATTTTAATTCTTATCAAATTATATTTTATCATTCTTCTTCTAATATTTAATTTCTCATGTTTTTTAACTTATATCCTTTTGGATTCCAATGGAAAATTTCAACCTTAAAAGATAACACAACTATCGAGTCAACCGACATATTCAATCCCAGGTCGGTTTTTATCACTTTATGAGAGAAAGACGTTGGATGAGCATATGGATATAACTGAGGTACACTATTTAATAATATCTTATTATGTATATTATATCATGTAAATTACTTGCAGTAATATTAAATTATGAATTATGAATTTAGATGGGTAGATATGTCACCATGGCTACCATTGAGGATATTGAAGATAAAAATAGATGGTACTATAGTTCATGTAAATCTTGTAAAAAAATCTCTCCTCCCGAGGGAGGACACTTTTGGTGTCCCAAGTGTAAGCACAATATCAAATATGCATTTCTAAGGCAATTAACCTAATTACTATATATGTTTTTATCATAACTATACCTTAGTATTTTTTTGTAAATTCCTAATTTCGACGTGTAATTCGTTTATGTTAGGTTTAAATTCGAAGTCATAGTGAATGATGGATCGAGCATCAAGTCATTTACTATCTTTGATTCCGATGTTGAACAAATCATGGGGAAGTCTGTATCCTCTATACTAAGCTCCTTGAGTAAGGTGAACATATCAGTCCTATTTCCCAAATCAAGAACAATTAACTTTTACCTAACTTATTATTTCCCATTTCTTATGTCAATTGTAGGATGTCGAGGTTCAATCAATTCTAGTGGATCTTAATGTCTTTTTGAACAATCCTTTTTTGTTCATTATTGATTTGAAGGACTACGACATTGAGAATTCCAATTCTGGATTTAGGGTGTGCAAGGTGACAGATGATCAAGCTATAATCACTGAATTCAGGAAAGGCTTGCATCAAATAGAAGCTACATTAAAACGACCACATGATATTATCGTCGTTGAGGTAACTGAATTTACACTTTCCACAAAGAAACAAGTTGTCAAGATCGGATTGAAAAGGATTAGAAGAAGAGAGATGTAGGAAATTTGCCCATAATGTTCAACTCCAAGGATTATTTGGATTTACTTATTCGTTATTGACATTATTCGACAAAGTTGGAATATTTGGATTTACTTATTCAAATAATGATATTGTCATTTGATTATTGGTTCTGTTTGTTTTGTTAGGCTTGGAAAATATTTTATTTATTTATTGGTTTCTAATTTTCTTCAGTCTTACTTTGTTTATAATTTATTATCTTCCATAAAGTTCATGCCACCTCTCCTACATGTTAATTGGAAATGTATCTCATATAAATGCAAATAATTAAAAACGAAGAATCAAATTCTTTGAATATCACTTGTCTGCACTCCCTGTGTACCCATCCGACTTTGCGTCATCTCTGCCATAGGGTGAAATTGATCTTCAATCCACTCCATGTCTTATCGGGTTTCACGGAATAAAAAAAAGTTTAAACAATGTATGAATCTTTGTTAAAGTCGAATATAAAAAGAAATTCTAAACAAATCCAGAAATCATCTGTTTGCCAATCTTTTCCACTGTAAATTTGTTCGTTGGTCTTCTTATTGCTTCTTAGATCGAAGTTGAATCACAAAGGTTTTGACGGAGAGTGGGTTGCAGGGGCAGAGTTCTCAACAGGCAGACTTGGTGGGTGGTGGTTGCGAAAATTGAGGGCGATGCGAGTGGTTGGCCCGCCACATTTGGAAGGGATACGATTGGTGGCCGGATGAGTACAGGGGCGAAGTTCTCCACATGGAGGCTTGGAGGTGGTGGTTCATGAAACATAGAGCAAAGATGGTGATGCGAGTGGTCGGCGCGCCACATCTGGAAGGGGTGCGATTGGTGGCCGGATGCGAGTGGTAGGATGATGCCGACGACAACGAAGACTATGGGAGTTCAATAACCGAATAAAATCAAAGAAGATTGACATTGCAATCGATTATAGGGTTTCAAATTAGGGGTTGAACTTGGAAGAGGAGGAGTAATGGGTAGAACGTTGCCTGCAGTTCATTAATGTTTTTTTCTTTCCAAAACCCTTTGTTTTACAAATAGGTTTCATTAATTTCACATAGCCCCGTATTGTTTTTGTTTTTTTACATTCATTTTGTTGTTGTTGAACCTTCAACAAAAAAACCAAACCGAACTTCTAATAAAAAAACACAAACTGAAAATGAAATTGCTTTTTACCTTTTTCACTCAGATTGATTAACTATCAATCGATATTTATTTATAAAAAAAACCTATAATAATAATAATAATAATAATAATAATAATAAATAAAAGTACAATCTAAACCAACCACATACATATCTTTTAATTTTTATTTATTAAGAAAACCACATACCTATCTTATCATTTAGATTTGTCCATATGAATTAAACTAAATTACGTATCAATTCCAGGTAACCATTATTTCATATCTCTGTATACATACCTTCTTCCTAAATAACAAAAAAAAAAAAAAAACAGTATACCGTACAGGCGAAATCAATTTATGAAATCAGCTTCAATGGGAGAAAAGCGGAAGAGAAATTCATCGAGTAATACAGGTAGCTATCTTCTCACTTCACGGTCAATTTTTCACATATGACTGTTTTTTTTAAACTAAAATTCAAGATTACATGATATACACTCTATTAGTGGACTCCCTCTGCAAGATATATCCAACAGTGAGCTGTCCTTACCTTTCGATCAACTTCACTACTCTTCTAACCGACTAACTTATGGTGATCCTTCCAGTGAAACAATAGAATTGCATCTTCGTCTCTCAACCGATCTTATGTATTGCCCAATCCATATTCAGTCAACACCACCATGGATAAGCAAACTACTAAAGGTAAATCATTTTCATTCCTTAATTTCATAAAGATATGGTCAACGAAAACTAATTAATTGTCTGTTAACTCCATAAAAAAATCGATTAGGGAGAATAATATCATTGAGAGAGAAAAAAAACTCAATCGTGCCACAAAATTTGGGTTCAGCTTCTATAAAGTATATATTAGTCAATAGCACACTTTTTTTTTATGAATGTGCATTATATTTAACCAATGATATGTATAATTTGTTTCAATTCGAGGCCTACATGGGGCAAACTATATTCCGACCGTCCCTCCCCCACACCTAACACCTCTTAGGGATATTTCCAATGGTAAGTGATCATCGAAACAATGTATATACATGTATATAGATTTTATTCAATCTTATTAACTATAGTTCATATCCGATATAATCTATTGCCCAAACCATATTCAGTCAACACCACCATGGATAAGCAAACTACCAAAGGTAAATCATTTTCATTCCTTAAAGTTGGAATATTTAGACAACGAGAACCAATTAGTTGTCTTTTAACTCCAAAAAAAATCGATTAAGGAGAATAGCATCAATGAGAGAGAAAGGAAACCCAATCATGCCACAAACTTTAGGTTAGCTTCTATAAAGTATATATTAGTCAGTATATAGCGCATTTTTTTATGAATGTACATCTTATTTAACCAATTATATGTATAATATGTGTATTATATTTTATTCGATTGTATTAACTATAATTCATATTTTCGGTTATCTTGTGTTGTTCACAAATGCCACCATGCATATGCCTTTGTAACCCAACGTCATGGATTGCCCAACAACTTAGCATCTTCAGCTTCATCTTCAATTCAACATCATGTTTTGCCCAATCAGCTACGAGGACGCACAAGAGGTATTACATCTACAGATTTTTACTTCTCAATCTTCGCATTCGTCTTCTATGTTCTGTCAAAAAGGTTGATTTGATCCTCCTACTTATTCATTCGTTACTCTTATATATTTTACTATACTATGTACTATATTGTACTATATATAGTCAACAAAGGCATTGGATCTTCATCTTCGAATTGACTGGGAGGATTGTTGACTCAAATCAGAGAAGTTACGGTATATATGTATTGCTCCTTATAACATATTCTATTCTACGCCTGATATATGCAACATGTCGATATTGTTTCATTTACTTGCTAAATTCTCAAATAATATGCAACCCACAACTAACGAAGGGGGGGGGGGGAGGTATAAAAGGTCAAGTAGACTCAGATAATGAAGAGGAATATTCCCTGCCAACATCCGGTACCAATGGTAAATAATAAACATGAATGTATCTACTTAATACTATGATTGGCCTTTATATACTTAATTCTAAATATTAACACTTACCACTATAATTATTATCCATCACAGTCACATCGGAATATTGGGATATAGGTGATCCATCATGTGAATGTCAATATTGTTGAGCAATTATGTGGTACGAGGAACGTGCAGACAAATGGAAAAAAAAGGGAACCCAATCCAAAATTTTCCCTATGTTGCATGCAAGGAAGAGTAGAGTTGCCTATGCGGCATGATCCTCTGCCACTTCTTACTAATGTGTTGATGTCCGGTGATTCAAGGAGCAAACACTTTACTAAGAACATTCGTTCTTATAATATGATGTTTGCATTCACGGCATTGGGTAGGAAAGTTAAAATTATTCCACCTAAAGGAGCAACATCTTATGTCTTCAGATTTCATGGTCGAAACTGTCACTTGATCGGGAGCGTCATTGGGTGGGAAAGTTAAAATTATTCCACCTAAATTAGCAGCATCATATGTCTTCAGATTGCATGGTCGAAACTGTCTCTTGATCGGAAGCTTGATGCCACCGAAAGATGCACCTTCAAATTTTTCCTCTCTCTCTCTCTCTCTCTCTCTCTCTCTCTCTATATATATATATATATATATATAACACGGAGAATGAACATTCCAATTGAATTAGTGTTGTTCAGTATGCATCTTTTCCCTGCTTTAGTCATCTTTTTTTTGTTTGCAAGTTTTCTACACGGTTATGGAACCATTTTTCCCTATTCTATTTTATAATCTAAAATTTTCTTTGTTGTTTAACCCAGCTCTGTTGGTCACATCCGGTACCAATGGTAAATAATAAACATGAATGTATCTACTTAATACTATGATTGGCCTTTATATACTTAATTCTAAATATTAACACTTACCGCTATAATTATTATCCATCACAGTCACATCGGAATATTGGGATATAGGTGATCCATCATGTGAATGTCAATATTGTTGAGCAATTATGTGGTACGAGGAACGTGCAGACAAATGGAAAAAAAAGGGAACCCAATCCAAAATTTTCCCTATGTTGCATGCAAGGAAGAGTAGAGTTGCCTATGCGGCATGATCCTCTGCCACTTCTTACTAATGTGTTGATGTCCGGTGATTCAAGGAGCAAACACTTTACTAAGAACATTCGTTCTTATAATATGATGTTTGCATTCACGGCATTGGGTAGGAAAGTTAAAATTATTCCACCTAAAGGAGCAACATCTTATGTCTTCAGATTTCATGGTCGAAACTGTCACTTGATCGGGAGCGTCATTGGGTGGGAAAGTTAAAATTATTCCACCTAAATTAGCAACATCATATGTCTTCAGATTGCATGGTCGAAACTGTCTCTTGATCGGAAGCTTGATGCCACCGAAAGATGCACCTTCAAATTTTTCCTATATATATATATATAACACGGAGAATGAACATTCCAATTGAATTAGTGTTGTTCAGTATGCATCTTTTCCCTGCTTTAGTCATCTTTTTTTTGTTTGCAAGTTTTCTACACGGCTATGGAACCATTTTTCCCTATTCTATTTTATAATCTAAAATTTTCTTTGTTGTTTAACCCAGCTCTGTTGGTCAAAGTATTTTGGATAAGATGATCGTTGCTGACTTGAAATCAATGATTGACCAGCACAATCCTCATGCTAAAGCATTCATAATGGCACAAGAAAGATTCAAAAATGATACTTTTGCAAATGTCAAATTGAAGTTGATAAGTATAAGGGGATCAGATGGCAGAAAACACAATGTTCCTACCGCCTCAGAAGTCGCTGCGCTTATTATGGGAGACATAGGACACACCATTGACCATCGAGATATAGTACCGCATACATGAAGTGGTTCTCTAAAGCGAATCAATGAACTGCACGCATCTTATCTTTCTCTACATTATCCCTTTCTATTTCCATATGGAGAGGATGGATACATGACTGATATTAAATGACATGATTTTGGTGACAATAAGCAAGGGAAGAGAGATAGGATAAGCATGAGAGATTGGTTTACATTTCATTTTCATGAAAGGAAATGTGAAGCAAAAACTATCCTATATGGGAGGAGGTTATGCCAAGAACTCTTGGTTGATAGTTTCAGCACGATAGAATCGGACAGGGTGAATTAGATCAGAACACACCAACCAAAATTGAGAGCTGAAATGTATAAGATTTTGAGTAAGGCTTCTGTTCAAGGTAATGATGACCCTGCATCAACCGAAAAACGCATTGTTTTACCTTCAATGTTTATCGGTGCTCCTCGGTATATGAAGCAGAATTATCAGGATGCAATGTCGATATGTAAATTTTATAGTTTTTCTGATATGTTCATTACCTTCACGTGTAATCCAAGATGGCCAGAGATCGACCAATTTAGGACCAAGGTTTGAAACCAGAAGACCGACCAGATGTTGTAAGTAGGGTATTCCAGAATAAACTTGAGGATATGATCACAACCTTTAAAAATCACCAACTTTTTGGACGAGCATTAACAAGTAACTATAATATAACTTATTTAATTTATTTATTGAATACTAAATTTCGATAACTCTGATAATGTCTTTCTTTCTCCAATTTCAGTGATATATACTATTGAATTCCAATTGAGAGGATTTTCCCATGCTCATATCACATTATTCCTACATCTGGATGATAAGATTCCTAATGTTGAAGATATTGATATGGTCATATCTGCTGAGATACTAGATCCGATCAATGACCTTGCTCTACTTCAGATTGTCACTGGCCTTTTGATACATTCTCCTTGCAGAATTTTTAATCTCGTAGCTTCTTCGATGAATGGTGGTAGATGCATGAAGAATTTCCCAAAAAGCTTCATTGAGATGACAACAATTGATGATAAGGTTATCCGGTATACATAAGGCGAAGGGGTCACACGACATTAAAGAATGATGTCATGGTCGATAATAGGTATGTAGTTCCATACAATAGAAACCTATTGTTACGGTATCATGCCCACATAAATGTTGAATGATGCAACCAATCAAAACCAATCAATTACTTGTTCAAGTATATAAACAAAGGTAGTGATCATGTTACCTCCAAATTGACTACTACTCTGCATGAGTCCTCAACTAACCAGGCTTAATGTGATGATGAAATCAAAGCATTTTATAGTTGTAGATATGTAGCTCTAAGTTTGGGTCTTTTCGGTTGAAATTTATTACAAACAGTCGTATGTTTGGAGAAGTATAGTTCTACCATAGCTTGAAATATATATCTAAGGCAGCACATCATAAGTAGTATGCAATTCGGGGAACCGTAGACGCAGTGCTAGAAAGCAATTGATAATTATATTTCAACTGTTTTTTATACCAAATTTATTTTATTTTTAAATCACACTTGAAACCTAGCTCGTTGTGTGCATTTTCACTTCTCAACATTCAAGCAATAGCTTTTTGATTCTCATGTGGCTTTGTTTTACCATTTCATATTATTATTGGAGAATTTTCATTGGATTGGTGCTCATCCTACAAATCTGAGGTGTAATAAGTATGATATCACAGAGTGCAACAACAACACAATTTGGGTATGCGCTGAGTAACTTCAGAGTTTGTTGCATTTACATCTACGTAGCTACTATTTATATGTTGAAAACTACACCACACTAACCTATAACTCTGGGTTAAGTGTTAGTTGAATTGCAACAATTTTACCATCTTTCTCATAATCTATCCACTGTTCTGACCATTAAGTATACATATTTTCAAGTATATATAGCGACTTGGAGGAATTTTGCATTTCCCATCCATTTTAGATCAAGACTCGTAGAAAGGTGAATTGTTCATCTCCCAGGTGAACACCATCTCATATATAGTGATGACGATCCAATAACTAATGTGCTTAATAAATCTAAAATCGATAGGTCGATGTTCCTGGCTTGGATGGAATGCAGTAAGAAGAATGAAGAAGGGAGAGACCTGTATTAATATCAATACCCATCGAAATTTGTATGGAATGCACGATTGAAAGAGTGGACTTTGCGGAAACGGGCCTTCTCTATTGGAAGTATATATATATATATACACTTCTGGGTGCGGAGAAAAGTATTACCTCAGGGCATTGTTAAACCATGTAAAAGGTCCAACTTGCTATGAGGATATAAGGATCGTTGATGGTTACTTATCCCACTTTCAAGGAAGCATGCTATGCCCTTGGGTTGTTGGACGATGAAAGGGAATACATTGATGGAATAGTAGAAGCGAATTCTTGGGTAACTGCAGACTACCTTAGACATTTATTTGTTATTCTATTGATGTTTGGGAGTATGTCAAGGGCCGAAGATGTTTGGGCCAAAACATTGAATTTACTTTGTGAGGATATCCTTACTTATCAGAGGAGGATACTTAAGATTCCCGGTACATATTGTTCAACGAATACTATCTTATAATCTCTTAAATGCAATAATTTGTAATCCTCATATAATAGTAATATCCCTCACTATTATCAACTCTACAGATTTGCATCTTAGTGAAGAGCAGCCGAAGAATTTTGCCCTTGTAGAGATGGAGAAACTTTTGCAAAAAAATGGGTGTAGTCTAGTAAATTATCCAGAAATGCCAGTGCCAGATCATCCGTTGTTATCAAATCACCTAAACAGGCTAATTGAGGATGAGCTTTGATACGACACCCATCATTGGTTTTTGAAAATGAGGGTCTAAACTCCAAGTTTACAAAGGAACAACAAGATGTGTATGATGAAATAATGCATGTTGTAGATTCAAGTAATGGCGGCATTTTCTTTTTGTATGGGCATGGTGGAACCGAAAAAACGTTCATCTGGAGATCTTTGTCATTTGCCTTGCGTTCTAGAGGTGAAGTTGTTATTACAGTGGCTTCAAGTGGAATGGTGGCTCTGTTGATTCCGGGTGGTAGAACAACGCACTCAAGATTTGGTGTACCGATAGATATACACGAGAAGTCTACGTGTTATATAAAACTAGGTACAGAACTTTCCAGGTTAATAGCCAATGCGAAACTTATAATTTTAGATGAAGCTCCAATGATGAGTAGGTTATGTTTTGAAGCACTTGACAGAAGTTTGTGAGATGTTTTGCGGACTTCCAATCCACGCAACTTGAAACTTCCTTTCGGGGCGAAAGTCGTAGTATTTGGTGGAGAATTTAGGCAGATCTTGCTTGTAATACTAAGAGTAAGTAGAGAAGATATAGTTTCTTCATCTTTAAATTCCTCATATTTGTGGGACGGTTGCAACGTTCTTAGATTAACCAAAAACATGAGGATACAACATGAAAAGACGGAATTAGAAATAGAGGAAGCAAATCAATTTGCAGAATGGAAAAGAAGGTGGGCAAAATGATGGAATAGATGAGATACAAGTCCCTTCGGATATGCTTATGACATAAACCAATTATCCAATTGCAATGATTGTTGAGCCCATATGCCCATCTATTCTCCATGTAGATTATCCTGTTGATTACTATGAATAGAGAGCTATTCTTGCACCAACCCATGAGGTTGTTGAGAAAGTGAATCAGTACATGCTTTCTCTTTTACGAGGTGATGAAACAGTATACCTTAGCTTTGACAGTATTTGTAGATCAGACGAGCTGTACGGAGATGATGCCCAATTATATTCTATCAAATTTTTGAATGACATACGATGTTCTGGTGTACCAAACCATCTTCTTGCATTGAAGATAGATGTTCCTCTCATGCGTTTGAGAAACATTGATCAATCGTCAGGCCTCTGCAACGGTACCCCTTGATAGTGACTAGATTAGGTGCGCGTGTCATAGAAGCTGAGATCATTTCTGGCATCCACGTTGGAGTAGAGTGAATATTCCGCGTATGACACTTTCACCATCGGACACTAAGTATCCATTCAGCTTTCAAAGGAGACAGTTTCCTCTTACTATTTGTTTCTCTATGACGATAAACAAGAGTCAAGTCCAATCACTATTTGTTTCTCTATGATGATATTCCTAAGATACCTCACAACTGGGTTATAGGTATATTATAATATATTCTTTTAATCAATAAGAAAATATTTATATACACATACTTCTACCTTATACTTTGTGATAGATGTCATAGGAGAAGGTCATCAACTATCTCCAACCATCGATGGTAGATTTGATCTTATCTTGAAAAATGATAGGCAAGTTCATTTTATATGCATTGATTTGTATATTTTGTTAAAATTTGTTTACGTTATCACCTTTGATATTGGATTTTTTTCACATGAATCGTATATTGAAGTACTCTGAAGTACAAATGAACCTTGTACAGTCAGAACTATCTTTTAGCAGTAATGTGAGTCTGGAGTTCCAAAGGAGATTCAGAATTGGGTAGGGGTGGCAGAGGTTGAGAAACATCAGAGATATCTTGGTCTTCCAACGATGATTGAGAGATCTAAGAAATTGATTGTCAGTGGCATCCGGGACAGAATATGGAAGAAATTGAAAGGATGGAAAGCTCGGATGTTTTCAAGGGGTGGGAAAGAGGTTCTACTAAAATCGTGTTTCCTTTTGCCGAGCTATATGTGTCGAGAGATCGAGCAAATGATGTGTGACTTTTGGTGGGTTGACGGAGAAGGGAATAGAAAGATTCACTATATGTCTTGGAAAAGAATGTGCATTTCCAAGGATATCGGGGTCTAGGCTTCCAGGACACGGAACCTGGGGCGTTGCTGTCTAGATTGCTAAAAGCAAAATACTTCCCTCATTCTTCCTTTTTTGAGGCCAGGCTTGGAAATAAACCGAGTTATTTATGGCATAGCCTTCTGAAAGCGAGAGGGGTCTTAGAGGAGGGGGCCTACGGGATGTTGAGTATTGGTGTAAATGAACACACATTCTATTCATTAGTAGAAGGAAATATATAGAGCGTACAATGAACTGATGATGGAGAAGGTGGGGAGATATTTACTCTAACTACCTTTGACTAATTCTAATCCTAAATAATGGAAATAATTAAATCCTAATAATAATAATAATATATATTATTTTCCTAATATTCTCCCGCAGTTGAAACAAGAGATATCGAAACTGAAAACTGGATAAATATGGGATAAACCATAAATAAAAGTTCCAACTTTTAGGATCTTCGAACAGGTTGTGTGAGAAACCCTTCTTCGGGCCAGGGATCTTCCGATGAACCCTTGGTGGATTGGCGGGGACGACGCCTAGGTAGAAGATGATGCAGGGTGCGGTTGTTGGTTGCGTGTCAAGCTTCGACGATTCCCCTAGCCGCGACAGCGAGGGTGGCGCAGATGACCAGTCGGTGTTGATCTGCACTGGGAGGGAAGGTGGTGGGGATTTCTGGCGGCGTTGGCCTCCTGGCGGCTGTTGTGGCTCGGTGGTTGCAGTAGGGCTTTGTGAAACTGGTGGTAGGACACCATGGAAGAGGCATCAAGGATTTTCTAGGGGTAGTTTGATGGTGGCAAACGCTGAAATTGGATTAGCCCGAAGGCAATTTTGTGTGGCCGATATGGTTTAGCCAACGAAAAATTAAAGGCCGACATGGTTTTGGCCGAAATTGGAATGGCAAAAGCCAAAATTTTGGTTAGTGTGGCAGGCAAGCGGAATCGGTTTTGTAATGGCCAGAGCCAAGTTTAGATTGCTCGGAGGCGGTTTTGTGGTGGCCAAAGCCGTTGAATATGTTTCTTGGCAACATGCCGGAGCATTGGTTTGTGCCAAAAGTTGGAGGATAGTTGCCCGGAGGCGGAAATGGAGGATCAAAGTCGTTAGGCTAAAAGCTCGGATATTATGTTCAGTATTGGTGTAAATGAACACACATTCTATTCATTAGTAGAAGGAAATATATAGAGCGTACAATGAACTGATGATGGAGAAGGTGGGTAGAGATTTACTCTAACTACCTTTGACTAATTCTAATCCTAAATAATGGAAATAATTAAATCCTAATAATAATAATATATATTATTTTCCTAATACTGGAAAGTTGGAAATGGAGCAAATTTATATGCTTGGGGAGACAAGTGGCTGCCGAGACCCTACTCATTCATGCCAGTGGCGAATCCTTCAGGTAGAGGAGAATTTACCAGGGTCATTGATTGGTGCCAGGGATGTTGGGACGAGGAAGATGTCTTTCTTGTCGTGTGATGTTGATGCACTTCTTTGTATTCACTTGGTCGACCCATAAACTGAAGATACACCGACATGGTTCTTCTCTAGGGATGGTAACTACTCGGTAAGGTCAGCCTATCACATTATGATGGAGAAGAAACGACTCACTCAAAGTGGGGGTCAGACATCGAAAGAGGGTATAGGAGAGAGCTTGTGGAAGAAGATTTGGAGAATCTCAGTTATTCCTAGAGTTCGGAGCTTCATATGGAAAGCTTGTTGAGTGATACTACCGTGTAGAGAAGCCCTAAGCAAGAGAGGAGTTCAAATAGAGCCATGGTGTAGTGCTTATGACATGCTTGACTCTATAATGCACGCATTGTGGCGCTGTAGATGGGCCCGAGAGGTTTGGAAGTGGTTGCCGACAGTAAGAGGGTTGGGCAAGGGGGCAAAAGACTTCTGTGCTTGGACAAAGTGTGTGCTGAACGTGAAGGACAAAGAGCAGGTGTAGCTGTGGGCATAGTTGATGCTGGTGTATGGCAAGCGAAGAATAGGAGATGCTTCGAGGGTGCTTTGACATCGGCAACGGATATTATTGAACAAGCAATGGAAAAGGCTCGGTTGCATCAAGAAGGGGCGGCCACCCGTCTTCAACAGCTACAAGTGCATGTGGTGCAAAGGGACTATGCTAGGTGGTTCTTTTTGGAAGATGCGCTCATAATGATAAATTATGATGCTTCATCGGACCATAGGAAAGGTTGTGGCGTTGGAGTAATTGCATGAGATGCATTTGGAGCTGTGTGCTAGGCAGTGGCTGAGAGCATTCATTTAGACCGGGTCGACACCGTTGGTGGCTGAGTTGGAAGTGTAAGATTGTGTAAACTGGATTGCTTGTATTGACCTTCACAAGATTACAATATATAATACAATAGGAATTCTTATCTTTAGACAATGATAGATTGCTATCAAGATAAACTTATATCTTAACAACTAACTATATATCTAATTAGATTTGATTCTATCTTGCTTAGACTATGTTTTATCTAATACCCCCCGCAAGCTGAAGGACGCGGAGTGACCAAGAGCTTGGGACAGATGGATGTAAATGATCGGCCAGTGATAGCTTTGGTGAAGATGTCCGCTACTTGATCACTGGCAGGAATGTGTTTGACCACGAGTTCCTTGGAATCAACATGCTGACGGACATAATGATAGTCCAACTGAATGTGTTTTGATCTGGACGTGATTGCTGGATTATTGGCGAGAAAGGTAGCCGACAAGTTATCTCATAGGAGCATTGGAGGTCGCTCAAGAGGGATTCGAAGCTCATACAGAAGGCGACAAAGCCAAGCGAGCTCAATGGCGGTGAAGGCTAGAGCACGATATTCAGCTTCAGTGCTAGAGTGAGCGAGTGCTTTCTGCTTGGGGCTTGATCAACTAACAAGGTTCCCGCTAAAGTATATTGCAAAGCCATGTTGAGAGCGAAGATCACCGGGGTCTGTCGCCCAACCAACATCCGAGTATGCCACAAGATCGGACCGAAGAGATGCTGTGAGGGTGAGACCATGATCAATAGTGCCCTTGAGATAGCGGAGAATCCGCTTGACGTGTTGCCAATGAGAGGTTAACGGGCGATGCATGTGCTGACATGCTCGATTGACAGCGAAGCTAATTTTGGGCCAAGTGACAAGAGCATACTGTAAGCTGCCTACAACATCACGATATGCACTCGGATCCTCATAAGGTAAGTCAGGACCAGTAACTGATTTGGTGACAGACGGATTAGTCGGAGATGAAGTCGGTTTGGCTTCTAGCATAGTGCAGCGATCAAGCAAATCATAAAGATATTTCTACTGAGAGAGGTGAATAGTGGAACATGAATAGATGATCTCGACGCCAAGGAAGAAGGACAGCTGACCAATATCTTTGAGAGAGAACGTCTGATTCAGTAAGGTGATGAATCGAGACACGAAGACTGAATCGGAGCCTGTAACAATGATGTCATCAACATAGACAAGAACATAAGTAATGGCAGATGGAGTTTCAGTACAAATAGAGAAGTGTCAGAGAAGCAGGCTCGAAAGCCACACGTATGCAGGTAGAGGCGGAGCTTGGTGAACCATGCCTGAGGAGCTTGCTTCATGCCATAGAGGGCCTTGTGGAGTTTGCAGACATGACTAGGGTGTTGCGGATCAACGAAACCCTTTGATTGAGACATGTAGACAACCTCAGTTAAATCACCATTGAGGAAGGCATTGTTGATGTCAAGCTGACGAATATTCCATCCACGAGAAAGAGCAATACAAAGCACAATTCTGATAGATGTTGATTTGACAATAGGACTAAAGGTATCAAAGTACTCTACCCCTTCTTCCTGATGAAAGCCTTTTGCAACCAGACGAGCTTTGTAGCGCTCAATACTACCGTCAGGTTTCTGCTTGATGCGAAACACCCACTTGTTTCCTACAACATTGGCATGAGAAGGACATGGGACAAGAGACCAAGTGTGATTAGCCTGAAGTGCATCAATTTCAGATTGCATTGCAACCCTCCAGTGCTCAGACTTTGTGTGCTGGTGAAGGTTATCGGTTTGAGATCACCTGTTCGAGCCCGAGTAGCCAAAGGATGGTGTGAGTCATCGGCAAGGCACAAGAACCGCAACTGGGCAGGCACTACGGGAGCAGGGGTCGATACATCATCCGAAGAGCCAAAAGACGGACTAGGGACGGAGGGAGAGGGTGAGGATGGGTCAACATTGGTGTGAGACACTACAATGCTGGTGGATAAGGGTTGGGGAGACGGGAAAGGGTAAGGCGAGTCCGGTGAGGGGGTGGCTGTGATGGAGGGTGATGGCGGGGGTGACGGCTGACCGGGCACAGCAGATTCCGCAGCGAGCCTTAAGAGCCGCGAGGGAACGGAGGGATCCGGGGAGGACGTCACTGGAGGGGCGACATATGGGACGGGTTTGTGTATGTATGGGGAATTGATCTTCATTAAAAACAACATGAGCAGAGATATATATTATTCCAGTAGGTAGGTGCAAACATACACAACCCTTGTGTTTGGAATTATACCAAATGAACAAGCAGGGTTGCGATCGATAGGACAATTTTTTGGAGTTATAGGGCTTGAGGTAAGGATAACAAAGACACCCAAAGGTCTTGAGCCGGGTATAATCAGGGAATTTGTTATATAGCTTGTGAAACAGAGAGGTGTTGTGGAGAAGAGGAGTGATAGTGCGGTTGGATAGGTGTACAGCCGTGTGAAACGCCTGTTCCCAGTAAGAGAAGAGCAGACCCGCCTGAGCGAGAAGCGAGAGACCTTTTTCCTGAACTATGCGATGACGACGATCAACAGCGCCATTCTGAGAAGGAGTAAGCGGGCAAGAGATGCGATGTAGAATGTCATGGCGTTGAAGGTAAGGGGTCAAGACCATAAACTCCCAACCACCATCTGTTTGGAGTTGTTTGATGGAAATTTGGAATTGTGTTTGAACCATTTTGTGGAATATTTCGAAAGTTTGCAAGATTTGGGATCTGAGAGACAAGAAATAAATCCAACAAAATTTGCTATGATCATCAACAAATTGAACGAAATATTTATCGCCATAAATTGAAGGGACTGACGCAGGACCCCAAACTTCAACATAGACTAAATCAAAACAAGCAAAACTAAGTTTGTATGTAGAAGACATTGGTAAACGACGACTCTTGCCAAGTTGGCATGACTCACAGACACTTGGAAACTTTTTATTCGACATAGGCAAATGAAATTGAGAAAGAAAACTCTTGAGAATGGCGACGTGCAGATGGGTGAGACAATTGTGCCAACCTTGGAGAGAGGTGCGGCAGGACAACAGGGCTTAAGGTGAAGAGGGGGATAGGCGGTAAAGTCTGTCTTCAACGGTTCCCTTCAAGAGCATCCGACCCTGTCAATCCTTCACAAAACATCCGTTATGATGGAGCTCAATAAAGACAGCATTATCCCTAGTTAGGGATGTAGCACTAAGGAGGTTCTTAGCAATTTTAGGGACAACAAGTACATTGCGTAAAGCTAAAGAGCGACCAATAGAAAAGAAGCCAATGTGAGTAATAGGGACAGTTTTACCATCGCTAAGAGCGAGATGATCAGTACTGTCATATTCAGAACGAAGGGAGAGGTTCCTCAGCGGCTTGATTGGCAGATTTAGGGACGTAGGTAGACGGAAAACGATTCATTTTGAGCCTGTTGAAGCAATTTGTGGCAGAATGACCAGGACAATCACAGATTTGACGGACAGGGCGGGACGATTATTGAGGAGCATAATTAGAACCAGCTGAGGAATCATAGGAGCGACCTCTGCCTCTGCCCCGACCACGATCACCACGACTGCGACCACGGGTAGGAGCATCAGACCGAGACTACGAGCCACCAGAAATAGTGTTTGCAACCGGTGGTGTTGAGGAGTCGTCGGCGGCAGTGGGAGGGGCAAAAATAGAACCGACAGTACCCGACAGGAGGCTCGACTCGTGCTGAAGACGCTCCTCCTCATGGAGAAGGAGACCGGTTAACTCATTCGGAGAGACAACCTCGACACGAACATTGATAGCCGCCTTGAAATGACCATAATATGCATCAAGACAATGAAGGAGAGATGCGATGAAATCATCATCCTGGATAAGGTATTGACATTCAGCAAGAGCGTCAATAACGAAACGCTTCTTCTCGATGTAATCCATCATAGAGAGCGAGCCCTTAGACAGATTCTGAAGCTGCCTCTTGACATTCATGAGGCGAGCACGTGTCTGAGATTGAAACATCGAGGAGATCATGGTCTAGGAATCATAGGACGTCGTGGAAGGCTTAGCAACATAACAAAGGAGCTTTTCGGACAAGGTAAAGCGAAGCCAAACAAGAACAAAGTGATCAGCTTTCCGCCAAGCCATGTATTCCGGAGTTGGAGGAGCACCATCGGCAGAAGCAGTCTTGGGTTTGGTGAGCACATAGGGCTCAAGGTCATAGGCTTCAAGGGTAGAGAGGAAAACGCTTCACCAGGAATAATAGTTGGATCGATCAAGCTTGATCGAAAGTTTAGGGAATTGCATATTTGTGGAGGACCGGTAGATAGGAGGATGGTGTTGTTGGTGTTGGAAGTCGACATGGTGCTCGATGGAGGAGAAAGAGCTCGGATATCGGCTGAACAAGGAGGGCCGAAGGGGTTGTGGAAAAAAAACCTAAGCTCTGGATACCATGTCAAAGTCCGACTCGGACCGATGACTAGGGGTCGTGTGCACGGGCACACATGCGCTAGTTGCCTAGCACACAAGCCGAGTGAGGTTCCATTCTAAAACCAATTGACAATAGAAGGAGTAGCCCACCGACTCATATACTAGGGCTTGTTATGTTGAACTTTCCAATGTGGGACACTTTTGGTCTCATTCACATATCAACAACATGAGCAGAGATATACTTGATCACTGGCAGGAATGTGCCAAGAGCTTGGGACGAATGGATGTAAATGATTGATCAGTGAGAGCTTTGGTGAAGATGTCCGCTACTTGATCACTGGCAGGAATGTGCTTGTAGAGAGATGGAGTTGATGTAAAGTCCTCCTTGAGGGTTTCATTCATTATCATAATCATATATATAGGTTACAAGAGCTTTGGTGGAGGGTCCCGTACAGTGAGACTGGACCAAAAATCGAGGAACAACTGACGAGGTAAACCCTTGGTGAATATATTAGCGTATTGATAGGAGGACGGGACATGGAGAATACGAACATGTCCAAGAGCAACCTTGTCCCGAACGAAGTGTAGATCGAGCTCAATGTGCTTCGTGCGCTGATGCTGGACTGGGTTGTTGGCCAGATAAACGGCGGAGACGTTGTTGGTGTAGACTAGAGTGGCGACCAGGAGCACTCGGAAGCAACGTTGACGACCCCCTTGTACTCACCTCGGCGCTAGAGCGAGAAACTACAGACTGACGCTTCGCAGACCACGACACCAGAGTATCGTTGAGGAAGACAAAATAACCGGACGTAGAGCGACGTGTGTCAGGACAACCACCCCAATCCGCATCAGTGTAGGCAACAAGGTCATGCCGAGAGGAAGGGGAGATGGTCGTGCCTAAATCAAGGGTGCCACTAATGTATCGAATGATCCGCTTCAAGGCCTGAAAGTGCGGCTCCCTAGGCGCATGCATAAACAGGTAGTTCTGCTGCACAACATAACTGATGTCTGACCGAGTGAATATAAGATACTGCAATGCCCCGGCGAGACTCTAGTACAACGTCGGATCATCAAACAGAGGACCAGAGTGATCACTGAGCTTGTTGGAAGTATCAGCAGGGGTGGTGACCGGCTTGCAGTTGCTCTTCTTGTCTCAAGCAACAATTTTGGTAGCATACTTACTCTGAGAGAGAAACAACCCAGACGCATGACGCTGCACATCGACGCCCAAGAAGTAAGTCAACCGGCCAAGATCCGACATGGCGAACTCGATGCTCAACTGTGCAATAATGGACGTCCGAAGAGCATCAGTAGAGGCGGTGAGAATGATGTCGTCGACATAAAGTAACAGAAAAGCCATGTCTGTGCCTCTGTGGTAGATAAAGAGAGACGAATCCGAGCGGCTGCCAACGAAGCCCAAGTGCAGCAGATGAGAGGCAAAGCGATGGAACCACGCCCGCGGATCCTATTTGAGACCATACAGAGAGCGCTTTAGAAGGCAAACGTGTTTGGGACGATCAGCATCAACGAACCCTGGCGGCTGAAACATGTAAACCGTCTCTTTCAGATGGCCATGCAGGAAGGCATTCTTGACATCCAACTGATGAATAGCCCAATGTCGTGATAACGCTAAGCTCAGTACCACTCGGATAGTGGCAGGCTTGACCACGGGGTTAAATGTCTCATCACAATCAATACCTGGCTGGTGAGCCCGACCATTAACCATAAGACGAGCTTTTTAACGTTACAACGACCCATCAGAGCGGAACTTGTGGCGGAAGAGCTACATGCAGCGAATGACGTTCGCATCAGGGGGCAAGAAACAAGAACCCAGGTACCATTCCTTGTAAGGGCCATGTATTCATCGAGCATAGTCACCTGCCAATTCGGGTCGAGGAGGCCTATTTTGTGGGATGTGGGGACGGGGGAAAGGGAGGTCGGGGTTGAGGCATGAGGAGCCATGGGGACAGTAGGGGCGGGGTAGAAAGTTGTTGCGGGCGCGTCACGAGGCTGCGGCCGCGACAAGGGGGGCGATGCAGGGGGGGTGTGCCGCGGGCGCAACACCTGGCGGCGGCCGCGGCAAGGGACGGGGGGGAGATGGTTTCGGGAATGGTGAGGTGGGGTGGTGTCTGGGCGATCGGAGGCGTGCATAGAGACAATCTGCCTCGGTCCGAATACACCGGAGATGCTACGGGTGTGCGGTCTAGTGGTAGGGGGAGGCGGTGGTGGGGGCGGTGTAGGGGGAGATACAGGAGCACCAGGAGAACTCTGGGGAAGGAGGAAGTGCGAGAATGGAGACTCTGACGCAGACTGGGAGACAGAAGGTGTGGGAGAGGGAAGATGAGGAGATGAGAAGGGAAAGCGAGACTCGTCAAAAGTGACATGACGTGACAGGATAAGCTTATGGCTCCGAACATCGAGGCAAAGGTAACCGCGATGATCAGACGGATAGCCGATGAAGACACATGGGGTGGAGCACGGGTGGAGTTTGTGTGGGGCGGTGGAGGACTGGTTTAGGAAGCACAAGCACCCGAAGGCACGAAGGTGATCATACCTAGGCAGGGTGCCATATAGTGTCTGAGTGGGTGAGCGATGATGTAGGGTAGTAGATGAGAGGATGTTGAGAAGATAACATGTGGTTGATAAGGTGTGAGGCCAATAGGCAAGAGGAATGGATGCGTGAAAGAGGAGAGAGTGCATCATGTTGGTTATAGTTCAAATGATTCGTTCAGCCTTGCTATTCTGCTGGGAAGTATAAGGGCAAGACAGCCGATAAGAGATCCCATTTGTAGTGAAGAAAGTGTGAAAGTCGTTGTTATCAAATTTACGGCCATTGTCACATTGGAAACATTTGATGGATGTTTGAAATTGTGTTTTGATGTAAGCGTGAAATTTGACAAAGATAGGAAACACTTGAGACTTGAAATGCAATGGGAAAACCCATAAGAAATGACTGTAATCATCAACAAACAAAAGGTAGTACTTGTGACCCTCCTTGCTAGGCACATGAGAGGTCCAAATATCACTATGAATTATATCAAAGGGTGCAAAAGTAGAGTTCAAAGGCCGCTGAAATGGCAGTCTAGCATGCTTGCCTAACTGACAGGAAGAACATAAAATAGAGCGAAGCTCTTTATTACATTTGACTAGACTCTTAGAACGAAGGAAATATAAAATGGCAGCACTGGGATGGACAAGGCGTGCATGCCACAGACTAGACGACGATGTCGAGAGGGCGACCAGACATGACGGACGGGACGGTGAGGGCGACGACATAGGATAGAGCTCCCCGGTGCAGTTACATCTCAGGCGAGTAACCCCCGTAGTAAGATCCTCCACAGAGAAACCAAACGGACCAAACACAAGAGAAACGTTATTGTCAGTGGTGAACCGATGGACAGAGATAAGGTTTTTGACTAGTTTGGGGCAATGAGGACATTGTTAAGGTGTAAAGGGTGGGTTGGGGTCTGTAATGTGGCGTGGCCAATACCCGAAGTAGCAAGGCGACCACCATTTCCGACGATAATAGAGTGTGCAGGACCCTTAAAAGAAAGAGAAGATAGAGTACCTAAAGAGTTCGTTATATGGGAGGTCGTACTAGTGTCCATGTACTAAGCAGAGTCAGGAGGTGTCAGCTGCATAGAGAAGAAGGCATGATGCATATCAGTCGGAGCGTAGCCTTGATCGGACGAATACGGGTAGGCCTGGTGACCGGCAGACCGTGAAGCTGGACCCAACAAGCCCGCTCCCTGCTGGCTGTTGGGATACGGGCATGGTGGACGATATGATGGAGGCGGGTAGCCAAAAGGCATCCATGGCGGGTTGAAGCCGGGAACGGGAGACCAGCCTGGTCTGGGCAAAAATTCCCACGAAAACCGAACCAACTCGTGACACCCGAACCAATTAAATTGGTAACCAATTAAGTTGGTCACCAATTTAATTGGTACGGTATACCGAACCAAGTTTCAGAAGTCGGTACGGTAACGGTAATTGAAACAGAAAAGTTGGTATTACCATTACCAATCGATTTGAAATTGGTTGGTACGGTAATTACCAACCAATTCCTACCAATATATATTTAGGATTTTTTTTGTTTATATTTTAATTGTTTTAAGTTTTAATGTAAGTCCATAACTTTTTATGTAAAACACTAAAATTTAATTAGGGAAATAAAGAGAGAAAAAAAAGGCTAGCCTTAGGTTTTTCACCATTCGGCTTCATCCCTTTAATGACGGTCATCCTCTGAGATCTAAGTTCATTTACCTATGTTATGCTAGGGCTCAAAAAATGTATATTGTTTTACTGTTTTTTATTTTAAGTATTACCTATTAACTTGATTTCTTTTTGTATTTGTTATTTTCATAAAATGCTTTTAATCAATGGAGGAATACTAGCTCGGTCTCGGTTAATTCAGACTAAAACCTACACTTTACTTGAAAGTACATGAACATGTTATTTTGAATATTGTCAGGAATATTTAAGTTTTTATTTTGATTTAGTGCTTAAATACATGAACAATTTAAGTATTTATGTTGTTGGTACTTGAATTGTACTAAATCACTTATTAGGGGTATATATAAGTGTATTTTTGTTTTGTTTATTTTCTTAATAAGTGTATAAATTCCTAAAATGACAAGTTTTAATTAACGGAGGAAGTGGTAAATAATTAAGATAAATAAAAATAATCGTCATTTTATAATAATTAAACTAAATGTAAACCAACATAATTCAATCCGAAATTCATTTAACCCAAACTTATCCGATCCAAAAATTTACCCTATTCAAATATGACCGAACACATAATATACCCAATATACTCCCTCCGTATCGCAAAATTTGTAGTTTTAGAGTAGTAAACTTTAATTGTATCAAAAAACTTGTTGTTTTAGCTATAGTTATTATCTTTATAGGTAATGATTGCTCTTTTTATAGGTAATAATTAGTGTTTTTAGGTACTTTATCCTAAAAGCACTATTAATAAGTGTGCATAAAACTAAAACTAAAACTACAAGTTTTACGATACGAAGGGAGTATATATAATCGAACGAGTATACCTAAACAAGACGAGTACAACCCGACTGCGCGCCCCTCTCTAGCTAAGTGTAACGCATAGTGTTCAGGAAAATCTCATCTCCTTCGAGAGTACTGGTAATGGTTATTCTTCCTTTCAAGAGAAAAACTATAAACCCGAATCTTCAAATCAATCTACAAATGAATAGTTTCATCATATTCAAAGCTATCAATTACTCCGTATATCATAGTCTCCGGCCATCAAATAAGAGCATTATCTTCAACAAGGAATATAATTCCGTTATTAATAAAATACACTAACATAAAATGATAAATAAACACATGTATACATCCCACCAACCAAATAACGAACAACTCTTGACAAATCAACGAAAATTTTTCGATAAATTAAAAGATCATGGATGGGACCCACGTAGCCACTACAAGAGACCCGGCAACACACGTAGACGTCGTGCGCTGATAAATTCAACTCCGCCCGCCCCTTACTCCATCCCAACTTCCCTCTTCCCTTCCGCATATATATATAAACTCATTCGGACGTGTACCAACTGACAAATCAATCCTGAAACTTCATATATAATATTCTCGGTGCTAGATCGATGGGGAAGTCGATATCGGGAGGAGCGCGCAAGTGGGTAGCAGCGGCGGAGGCGGCGACGTGGGTGGTGGTAGTGGGGCTGGTGCTCCTGAGCAGCTTCGGGGGAGGCAGTTGGTACGACGGAGAGGAGGGATCGTTCGGGGGAGGGACGTCGCTGTCGACGGACAGGCCTTGCGAGGAGATATACGTGGTGGGGGAAGGGGAGACGCTGAACACCATCAGTGACAAGTGCGGGGACCCGTTTATAGTGGAGCGCAACCCGCATATCAATGACCCGGATGATGTCTTCCCGGGTCTGGTCATCAAGATCACACCCGCATATCATGTGTAGGCTTTCCCGATTCACCTAGAGGGGTAGTTTTATCCTTTTCTTTTTTCTTTTTTGTTTTGGATTTGGAAATTACGTAGATATATACATAACAAAGATTGCGATGTGTTGAGGTAGGCTTTGCCACTTGAACTAGTCTAGGGGGATATATAGTTTTGTCCTGTTCATTTTCATTTTTTTTTTTTGTTTTGGATTTGGAAATTATGCCGTAGATACATATATAACAAAGATTGTGATGTATTGTATGTATATACATTCTTACTTTTGTCAATGAAAAGCTTAGTGGCATAAATAATTTGAGCGTAGAACAAGTTTTAATGAAAACTAGCTTGGAACCCGTGCGCTACGCATGAGATTTTTAACATTCATCTAAATAAACTCGTATTGTTTATCAGATATTAGCATAGTATTATAAATACACTTTAAATGATCTATAAAACACAGAACTCGATTGAACTTTATTTTCGACTAATATGATACAAGAAGAAGCGACACATAAATTACTTCAACATGGTTTGATAAAGTAAAATAAATCAACCACAATGCGCGCAAATAATAATCAACTAAGCCATAACATCTGCATGCATATGTCCTCAACACAAGTTTCTACAAACTATACGTTGTGAAAAACTTCTTTATAGACTACATTAGTAGTAGAAGTTAAAAGGTTAGAATCTTGATCACGTATTACAATCTTCAAACCTCTCCTAGACGTCACCCGAGAGACCGCAACATATAACTGGCCATGACTGAACACCGGCCGAGGCAAATATAAACCAACTTGTGACAAAGATTGCTCTTGACTTTTGTTGATTGTCACACCAACAAAGGAAATTGCCTTCTCAAACCCATGAATCTCGTGCGCAACGCACGGGATTTATAAAATACTAGTATATTACTATGTATAATTTTATTATATACGTGATTTTCTAATCGAAAAGTTCAAATAAACTATTTTACTTTTTATTCATTGTTATTTATTCAATTATATGTAGACTAAGAATAAGATTAGCCATGCAGGTTCTCCACATACTTCAAGGTTAATTCTAGAGTGTTTCATTTATATTTGAATAAAATAAGTCCAAAACCAGATAGAAATCAACTTCTCAAACCCATTTATAAAATCCCTATGTGATATCAAGGTTTGAAATACAGATCAAAACGTAACAAAGTACCCAATCCCCTGGGCGAAAATCCATGTTGCTCCTTCCCGCCACAATCCCAAAACTTTAGAGATCAGCTTTGAATGTCAAATAGCCCCGTAAAGCATATTCCGGTGCTGTATATCCTTTGCAAATGTAGTAGAGTAATTTTGATTTAGCTCATAAAGGGCTTAAAGCCTAGAGTAAAATTTCAATAAAAAAAACAGTTATTGGGAAAACAATTACTACTTTGAAACTCAAATTGGACAGCACAATAAGGCATAGGTCCACCTTTAACATGCCTATCAGAGCCTCTAAAGTTGAGAAAAGGGAAATGACAGGTGGTTTAGAAACTGATAAAACCTCATGCCAAAACTTACTGTCTGCACCGCCTATGCGATGTACACACTCCAAAAATTTATCATGAAGATCAGGAGTCCATCTAATTCTTGTAAGGTTTACTCATGGATGCAGATAAAGAGAATTTGGAATATAAGCAATTTCAGAACTGAACAGAAAATTTCGAACCTATAAATAACGAACATGCTAGATGCATTTGCCTTCAGTAGCGGCTGCATCCTCTCGTCTGAACGACAACCACCGATAACCTGCGTGTCTAGAGCCTACAACTACTAATTTCTTTATATTTGGTGGACGAGATTTGTATGGGCCCTTCAACAAAAATACTCACTATCTGGTCCACCCAGTTGAGTGATGGCTTCCACAAAGCGCTCATGCAGTTCAATCGTCCACCTTAGCCGTCGTTACTTCCCAGATTCTGTTAGAACAATTGGATTGCTCATCACAGGAGATCCAACCGTGCCAACATTAGCAACTTGTTCGTTGCCTTGATACATACTGGCAGGCAGCAATACTGAATTCCATGACAGAAAACAATGCACCACAAACAGAAACAACTATTAAATACTTTGCCATGTTACGAGAATAAAAAAAACCTTGACTGAACATTCACATGAATCACCTTTACAGTTAACGGTCAACATATCATCAAACAAACACACGAAACAGGATCAAAGAATGGCCAAATATACAGACTACACAGTTAACAGTCAACAATGAACTCTCCATTGTACGCAAAGCTCTGACTTACTCAGATAACTACTTTGTTCCTGTGAATTATACATATTTCTCTCACTAAAAGATTATAATAACCCAATCCAGATTAATAAGCAAAGATAAAGTAAACTACTGCACAAACCCCCCAAAAGAACTGCTTTATTCTAAATTATAAGTATAATCTGAAAGCAAATTCACATATACTGAGTATCTATATTATCCAAAAAAAGACATGGCCACATCTAAGAAAGAAAACAAAGGCAGTTGAAGGCATTAAAGGGAAAAAGATACCTTTGTTGTGTGGTAGACACTGACCAGAAAATGGGATAGCTCCATTGAATACTTCTAACTGCAACGCCCAATTGTTTAAAGGTGCAATATGTTAAAGGTGGAAAGAACATACTCTATCAGTTTGCTTGTAGGAAGTTTTACCTATCAAATAAGCTTACTCTATCAGTTTAACATATGCATTACACCTTATATGAAGCCTCTCCCGATCATCACTTGAGCTGGCCAACTCTAAAGAAGCCATTGATGCGACTTAAAATAATGTTCAGCCACTTCAAAATGCAAATAACAGAAAAAGTAATCAAATATTGACCCCTATTAGATCTTAGACCCCCATTCTCTCTTCTTCAATTGGATCCCTCACTAATGTGATCTTGAACTTGTCCAACAAACTGATGTGATCTTGAACTTGTCCACACAAATATCTTGATTTCCTGT